>OX422211.1:151924362-154329362 GCA_949130495.1 Sambucus nigra | reverse complement strand
AAGTTAATAGGGGCCTTAAAATGTACTAACACAAAATAAACTCAAAATAACAATTTAAACTGGTAGAAATGATCTACGCAACTCAATAAGTAACTTTAATTAAGAAATAATTACCTTCTGAATTAATCTAGATTTTGTAGGATTTTTCTCGTGTGTAAAACCTAACTTTTAAAACTTTCTCTCATTTTTCTCTTCTTTTCTCTCAAAGCTTTCCTTTCCTTCCTTTTAAAAAAACTAATCGTAAGACCTAACATATATTCATCCTAACTTAGAACAAATTACAATTTCAACCCTTTTCCTTAACTTGTGCATAAATACACATACCACCCCCACGTTATGTCACCATTATTAAGATATCAAGATTAATTATTCCAACACTTTTTAATGTACCTGTAGGGTTGTTGACCCATAATAAAAGCTGGAACTGAAAAATGGCCCCAAGAAGAATATGAATGTAGAAATAATAATCACACACTATGTACGCAGTTCGGCCGTGAGGTCGGCCTATGTCCACAGGGAAAAGGGGGAGATTTTATTAACGTCAAAGAATGGTAACAACTGGAATGCTAGGGATCCTAGCTGGGAGTTTAAGTTGTCACGTTCAATTTTCGATACCTTTAATGTGACCTAAACCTCCCTTATTTATAGACTTATGTCGCCTATGTTCTTAGGACTCTTTATTCCTATCTTGACTAATTTCAAGAGTCTTATTGACAATGGTCTTACGGTTAGTTTATATTAATCGATATGATCTTCGATATTTAATTTTATCTTTAAAAGTCTGCGCTTCTGGGTCGATTGCCTATCGCGCGTTCTTCACGTGATATGCCACGTGTTTGTTCACATGGCAACAATTCGGCCTCATTCCCTTCATTTGCTCCCAAGGTGGGGGTCATCGGTCAATTATGACGATCATCCATACCGTGTGTAAAATCTTCAGCATGGTGGCCATCATGTTGGTCGGCCATGCCCTTCCTTCCATTGCCTGTCACGTGACCATTTAATCTAGAATTGTGTTTTACACATGTTTATTCATGGAAACGCATGGGGAATAATAATCATTGCCACAGCAGTGACTTCACATGTATCCTCACCCTAGGGCTATGCGTCTAGAATCATCACCTAGAGCAATGATGGCGCATGGGTGCGCAGTTCTTTTTCCCAAGCATTGTGATAGCGGTTGAGTTGATGTGATAATAGTTTACTTGATGGGGAGTAACATTAATGTCACACCCCAACCCAGTTACTTATAATTAAGTTTGAAAGCCATGGTAAGTCAAACCATAATTAATTTAACCAAAACACAAACACGCATTTTAATTTCAAAGTCATCAACGTAACTCCATACAACTAAAAAAAAATTCAACATTAAGTAGTTGTGCATATATAAACTTCTTGAAGGATAAGTTAAACTTAATTATATTATTTACATTTACACAAAATCATTGCTTCCCCCATTTCTGGTTAACCCAACCCGACCTCCTAGATTTGACAGTGACATCAAGTTACCTGAAAAAATTTATGAACATAGGAACCGTGAGCAAAATAGCCCAGTGAATGCATCACTACTATATTACTGCATGAATTTAAATGCAATAAATCATGTCCATATAATTATGTATTAACTTATCCGGCTCATTCATAATAAATGACCTAACTTTCCGAATCATGATCCACGTATCTTGTCTGTAATAGACAATTCTCCCCCATTCCTGGTCGAGGAGAAACCCCTTGTCATTAATAGACAAATCTCCCCCATTCTGTGCCGGGGAGTAACCTCCCATTTTGGTAAACCGAAATGAATAATTTCATATTCCTTATATTCTGATCATATCAATAACATGATACAAATATCTCTTTTCAGTGAGTACACTCACCTTAATAGTTTAACTTATTTTTCCCTTGTCTTTATTCAGTACTTGTTCAATCAGATCTTCTTCCCTTACTATCATTCTTACAATATTAGTATCATCATAAGAATATTAATAATCCAAATAATTATTTAAACATAACTCAATCCATAAGCATCATATAATTCAGTTCAAATCATTTATGACAAATGAAGTTCCATCCAAATTCATGTTAATATATTTTATATATCCAAATCATAGATTAAACATACATTTATTTCTCGGTAATTAAATCCTTATAATATTAGTATTCTAATACAAAAGACGGCGCATCATTTCAAGTTTCCTAGAGCAAGATAGGCCCATTGCTTTACTACATCACAAATCTGCCCTATAGGCTCCTCTATTGTTCAATCAAATTTCAGGAATTTTCATAATTATTACCCATCACAAATTTCTATGATATTCTGTAAAATATCATTAAACATAGTGAATAATACAAAATTAAAGTTTCCTAATTTTTCGAGTTCATTTTCTATGTCAAGCAAAACATCAAACATATAGTATGCATATTTACTCTTTGGGGACAGATTTCATACCCGAACTTCAAACCATCACCCAAGATTCATTTCTTGGTATTTTTATATGATTTTTGGATATTCTATACATATATGAGTATATTTTAACATCCAATGGGAATAAATCAATTCCAGTAAGTATACAAAAATATATGAAGGTTTGAATAAACAAGGTTTCTAAATAAAGCAATTCTAAGGGTTTACACGTTCAATCTTTGCGTAAACTTGCATCTATTCATACATACAAACAAAGGCATGAAAGTTATATAAACAATATATGATTTATATGAATTTAATCAGTAACACAAGAAAAATAACAAGATTTACATATAGAATTACCTTAAGGACTTTTCCGTAATTTCCCACAATTTTTCTCCTCAATTTCTCTTCCTAAACTTCTAATTTCTTCCTCTCAAGACAAACTCTTTAATGGATGAAAAATGCTAAAGAAGGAGCTTATCTACAACCTTTAAAGTCGTACAAAACCCACTTCCTTCTTTAACCCATCAAAATCCACCATTTGTTAGCCTAATAAGACGAAATATCATTTAACGAATTGACAAATTTATCCTTGCTTCGTAATTCCAGCATAACTTCTTGCTCACACATCCGTTTAACACACTGTTTGTCGTGTTACAAACCTAATTCATATATCTACAACTATCTAGTTTATACTTCAAGTCAACTGTTATATTATAATGGTCAAAACTAGACTTCAACATGAACATTCCTACCGAAAACTTCAAAATTTTATATTTGTTACTAATTCAATATTTCATGATATATGAAGGTAGGATTAGACTACACATAATTACGTAACATTATCTATATAATAATAACATATCATCCATATCACATAAGCTAATCATGATTTAAATATAATTTATCATAATTATATTCGGGTTGTCACAACTTCCCCCTTAGAAAATTTCATCCCCGAAATTTAATGTGAAGGTCACTTACCAAACAAATGGGGATACTGTTTCTTCATGCTATCCTCCGTTTACCAAGTTGCTTATTTAACTCCATGGCTCATCCAGATAACTTTAACTAAGGGAATAACTTTATTCCTCAATACTTTCTCCTTACAATCAATAATTTCCAATGGTTCCTCGATGTACGACAAGTCTTCCTTCAGTTCAATTGGTTGAGTTTTCAAATGATGAGATGGATCCGCCAAATACTTAGGAAGCATAGATACGTGAAACACATCATGTAAACGGGATAAATCTGGAGGTAATGCTAATCTATATGCCAGGGTCCCAATTTTTTCCAGTACTTCATATAGTCCAATGTATCTTGGACTTAGTTTCCCCTTTTCCCAAATTTAATGACGCCTTTCCATGGTGAAATACGTAGGAATACAAAATATCCCTTTATAAATTCCAATGGACACTTCCTTTTATCTGCATAAAATTTTTGCCTGCTTTGCGTTATCTTTATCCATTCCCGAATCATTTTAATCTCTTCAGTTGTCATAGTTATCAATTCAGGACCCAGAAGTTTCCTTTCACCTACTTCATCCCAACACAAAGGCGTTCTAAATCTCCTCCTATATAAAGATTCATACGGATCCATACCAATTGTGGACTGATAACGATTATTATACGAGAATTCCATCAATGGCAAATGATCATACCAACTACCCTTGAAGTCAAATACACAAACTCGTAACATGTCTTCTAATATTTGAATCGTCCTTTCAGATTTCCCATCGTCTTGTGGAAGATATGCAGTGCTGAACTTCAAACTTATACCCATGGCATTCTGTAAACGAAGCCAAAACTTATAAGTGAACGTTGGATCTCTATCCGATACAATTAACACTGGCGCCCTGTATAAATGAATAATCTCATCAACGTACATACATACATACATGTCAACAGTGTAGGTGGTCTTAACTAGAAGAAAATGGGCTGACTTCGTCAACCGGTCTATAATCACCCAAATAGAATCATGCCCCTTAGGTGATCGGGGTAATCCTGTAACAAAATCCATCGTTATATGTTCCCACTTCCATTCTAGAATAGTCAATGACTGTAATAATCCCGTCGAATTTTGATGCTCTGCCTTTACTTGTTGGCATACTAAACATTTAGCTATGAAATCTGAAGTTTCACGTTTCATATTGTTCCACCAGTAATACTCTTTCAAATCTCTGTACATTTTGGTACCTCCCGGATGCATAGAGTAAATCGAACTATTTGCCTCTTCTAATATATCCTTCTTTAAGGGTGGATCATTCGGTACACAAATTCTGTTTTTATAACACAACGATTCATCATTCTTAATCTCAAAGTCACTCTCTTTTCCATACAGGACATCTCGTTTCTTCTTTTCAAGGAATGGATCACTGATATGCAAATTTTTTATGCGCTCTGCCAATTAAGGTCTCACTGTGACATGTGATAATAAGACTCCCCTTTTTGAAAACCTTAATTCAATACCCATCGATGCCAAGTTAAGAATATTTCTAACACGTGCACACTGTATGCAACCAAGAATCCCTGATGATTTTTGACTCAAAGCATCTGTTACTACATTAGCCTTCCCAGGATGATGATGGATGGTACATTCATAGTCTTTAATCAGCTCTATCCAACGCCTCTGTCTCAAATTCAGTTATTTTTGTGTAAACAAGTATTTCAAGCTTTGATGATCCGTATATATCTCATAAGTTTCTCCATACAAGTCATATCTCCATAACTTCAAAGCAAAAATAATAGCTGCTAACTCCAAATCCTGTGTAGGGTAGTTTCGTTCATGTGTCTTTAATTGTCTAGAAGCATATGCTATTACCTTCCCACTCTGCAGAAGAAAACATCCTAACCCCTGAAATGAAGCGTCTGTATAGATCACAAAAGACTCATTCCCACATGGAATAGTAAGTATAGGGGCTGAAACCAATCGATTCTTTAATTTTTTAAAACCCCTCTCTCATTCTTCATCCCATACAAGCTTCACTCCTTTACGGGTGAACTTTGTTAATGGTAACGCTATTCCTAAGAATCCTTTAATGAATTTACGATAGTAACCTGCCAATCCTAGGAAACTCCTAATTTCTATCACATTCTTAGGACTCTCCCATTCAACAATTGCTTCCACCTTCTTTGGATCAACATATATCCCATTTCCCGAGACAACATACCATAAAAACACAATTTCATTCAACCAAAACTCGCACTTGATGAATTTAGCAAATAATTTCTTCTCTCTCAAAATCTGCAATACAAGTCTCAAATGTTTCTCATGTTCCTCCATTCTACGCGAGTAAATCAACACATCGTCTATCAATACAATCACAAATGAATCAATGAAAGGGTGGAATACCCGGTCCATCAAATCCATAAAAATTATTGGAGCATTAGTTAATCCAAATGGCATCACCAAAAACTTATAGTCCCCATATCGAGTCCGAAAAGCTGTTTTGGAAATATCACTATCCTTTACTTTCAATTGGTGGTAACTCGATCTCAAATAAATTTTCAAAAATATTGTGCCCCCCTATAATTGGTCAAACAAATCATCAATACGAGGTAGAGGGTACTTGTTTCTAATGGTCACCTTATTTAATTGTCAATAATAAATACATAATCGCATTGTCCCGTCTTTCTTTTTCACAAATAACACTGGGGCTCCTGACCAAGCATAAATTCTTCTAAATTTAGCCCCTTAAGTTAGTTATTTTGATATTCCGAACAAGGTAATTGAATCATTTTTATTCCATATCATTGCCATTGATTGTTTCAAATAATTTCCCCGAGTTTCGTGTATTTCTGATGAATTTTACAGGAATTTAGTGCAAGAAAAGAGAGAAAGAAACCGGAAGAAAGGAAATGATGAAAGGAAGAAAAGTCAAAGGGCAAAAGCGTAAATTTTTATCCAGAGTTCGAATACGACACCTAAAGGGAAGTTGAAGTTCTTGATTTCACAAGAATATCGGAAGAAACGACACTCAAATCGGAGCTCGAGATCAAAAGTTATGATCAATCAAAGAAGAAAAGGAAAAAGTCAACTTGGAAGAAATCGGACCGATCCGGTGTATATCCGGACCGATCCGAAATGACTCAAGTCCAGTAGACCCCGGATGGATGACAAACCGATGACAGCAGAACCGATCCGGTGGGGACCGGATCGATTTGGTAGAATAAAAAAAGAACCGATCCGGTGGCTGAAAAAAATGAATCGATCCGAGGGCTATTCGGACCGGTCCGGTCATGCGAAATCCTGGCATTTATTATGAAGATTTTGATGTGCATAGCTGGTGAAATCTTGCTCAACAAGCCATTCTGGCTGTCAAATTCGTACTACTTGGTGCTATAAAAGCCCATGCCCTACCTCATTCTAGGG
The DNA here is from genome assembly GCA_949130495.1 of Sambucus nigra. Classification (NCBI taxonomy): domain Eukaryota; kingdom Viridiplantae; phylum Streptophyta; class Magnoliopsida; order Dipsacales; family Adoxaceae; genus Sambucus; species Sambucus nigra. The sequence continues at coordinate 154,322,584 of OX422211.1, read as the reverse complement.
GGGCGATTTAGAGAGAGCAATTCAGAAGTTAGGAAATTTTCATTTTCTTGGATAGGAGTTTTCATAATCCCTAGTTTGTAAGGTTGAGAGAGAGACAAAATTTCTGGATTCAAATTCTTTTCCTGTTGCTGAATACAAGTATAACAATTCCATTCTCTTACTTGGTATCTCTGTTAGTTAAATTTCAATTGTATTGCAAATTATTTCCAATGTTTGGTAGGTCTATAATTCTGTGTATGAATTTATCTTCTAATCAAATCATGTCTAGCTAAATTCTTAAGGGCTGGGGTACATGAACTCACTCCGAGGAAAATTACTTATGTAGAAAATAGAGGGCAAATTAAATATTGACCGAATCGTGGAAGTAAATTACATGAACATGCCAATATTTTAATCTCTCTTGCCCTAGGTACTTAAGATGTTTAAGAACGTTTTGCAAGTGTAATTGTCCATTCCTCGCTTTATATTTACCTTTGATTTCATATGGTGAGGTCTAGATCCTTCATATATGTAATGCTTAGGATTTATAAAGATTGGATTTAGTCAAGAATTTTAATTTACAATTCTAGTATTCTACACGGTAATTCGTTAAGGTTTGAGGGATTGTACCCTACCCTATTTTCTCTTACTTTTCAATCTAATTTCTCCACAATTTTTTAGGGTTTTCTTTTCTTTGAGTATATTTTATTCCAATTGCAATTTCTCATCATCAATCATCTTTATATTTCTTTGGAGGAATCATTTCAAGATTTAATAACTTTTTCTACAAAAGTGCCAATTCTTAATCCCTGTGGATACGATCCCGACTTGTTGGATTATTACTAACGCGACAGGCTTGCACTTGAGCATATAGAAAACGCACTTTTGAGTCAAATTCTTAGTCGCGTCAAGTTTTTGGCGCCGTTGCCGGGGATTACCAATTGGTATAAATTAGGGAAGTGATTTTAATCTATAAGTGATTTCAAAAAAAAAAAAAGTTCTTTCTACATCTCATCTCTTATGCGCTTTCATACAGAATTCATCTTCCACCCAAGTTCACGAAAATCCTATTGCCGAAGAAAATTCTGATAATTCCCATACCATTGACTCTCCTCATTTTTGGGTTCCTCCTCCTTCGCCTAATAATTCAATCACAATCCTCTCATTAAGTCAAACACTGAGTGAGGGTTTTGAATCGTTGGGTAGCAATATGTCGGTGTACGGTAGTGTAGGTATTAGTGCTGGAGAGGAAGAGATACCATATCTTCCTATGAAAGATCTTTTATTTCCTGAGAGAACTGTTACCCCTGGTTGAATTTTACTCCTGTATAATGCTGGTCAGTTCCACTTTCGAAATGGTATGATTCAAATTCTTCCCACATTTCATGGGATGGATTCGAAAAAACCATATCTCCATATTAGAGAGTTCGAGGAAGCATGTGAGACGTTTGGTGACCAAGCTTGCCCACAAGATGTTATCCGATTAAAGCTTTTCCCTTTTTCCTTAAAGGATAAAGCTAAAACTTGGTTATGGTCGCTACCCCCGAATTTCGTATTATCCTGGAGAGATATGCAAACCAAGTTTCTCTCCAAATTCTTTCCTCAACACAAAACCAATTCTGTCAAAGCCCAAATTCAAGCTTTTCAACAAAATGAGAATGAGGCCTTCGACAAGTGTTGGGAGAGATTTCAGGAGTTAGTTAGTGCTTGCCCACATCATAGATTCAAAAAACATCATTTGATTTCATTTTTTCATCATGTCCTTACTTTAGCATCTAAACAACTTGTTCAAACCGTGCGAAAGACCTTTTTGGGAGTTAGACTCAAGCGATGCGGAGGCTCATCTGAAATATGTAGTAGAGACTACCCAAGCATGGGATATTTCTGATCCCAATAGTCAAAATAGAAATCGACAAGTGTCTAATGTGCCTGCTGCGTCCGGTATCTATCACTTGGATAAGGACACTTTGTTAGATCAAAAATTTTACTAATTGGAAAAGAATTTCAAAGACATGCTTGAAGTGCGATTGAGAGAAGTAGTTGGACCCTTGCAAGCCGGGAAGGAGAAAGTGTGTGCCATTTGTGCTGCTGGTCATTCTACCAAAGGATGTCCTACCATCCCTGCATACAAGGCAATGTACACTAAACAAGTTGAGGCAATAGGGGGTTTTCATGGAAATTAAAATGCATACAATCAATCATAGAGGAATCACCCTGGTTTTAACTATGGACAACCGCGAGGGGGGATGGCTCCTAACCCACAGGTGACTTTACCACCACCACCCCCTCAATTTCAGCAAGTGGCTCCTCAGATGCATCATCCTATGCAGGTACCACCTCCTGGTCCGTATGTTGCTCCACCTAGGCGATCTCTTGAAGATAATCTGAATCAATTCATCCAATCTCAAAAAGAGAGCAATGCTAAATATGATCGAATGTTCACTAAAATTCATACTAGCATATCTAGTTTGCAATCTTTAGTGAATACTCAGGAGAAGGGTAAATTCCCATCTCAAGGCCAAAGACCTCCTTTTCAAGGATAACCTACGGTTAGCTCCACATCATCGGATTTTCCAGAACAATGTCAAGTTGTTACTACTCTTCGTAGTGGTCGCGTAATTGATCTAGCACCAAAACTTCCTAAAGAATCTAAAGACAAAGATGAGGGAGTTGAACCTAAAATTCCCAAGGAATATAAAGACAAAGATGAGGGAGTTCAACCTGAAATTGAAGTCAAACTGCCCACTGCTGCTCCATTTCCTCAACGCTTAGCTCCACCCAAAAAAGGGGTGTCGCGTACAGAAGTGTTAGATGTTTTGAAGCAAGTAAAATTGAACTTGCCATTCCTTGATGCTATTCAACAAATTCCAGCATATGCGAAGGTCATCAAAGATCTTTTGACTGTCAAACGAAGGCTCAAGGTGAAGAAGAATGTTTTATTGGCACAAAATGTGAGCTCGGTCCTTCTCAATGATCTACCACCAAAATTCAAGGATCCTGGTGCACCTACAATTTAGTGTGTCATAAGAGAAAAAAGAATGGAAAAAGCATTGCTTGACTTAGGTGCGAGTGTGAACATCCTTCCATACTCCATCTATAAGCAACTTGATTTAGGTGATTTAAAACCTACCCGAATCACTCTACAGTTAGCTGATCGAACAGTGAAAGTGCCTCGTGGGGTTGTGGAGGACGTGATAGTTCAAGTGGATACGTTCTACTTCCCAGTTGATTTCGTCATTTGGGACACTGAGCCTACTCCCCATGCGAGAAATCATGTTCCAATAATATTGGGCCGTCCATTTTTATCCACTGCTAATGCTTTGACCAATACATGGAATGTCCAAATGCAACTCACTTTTGGAAACATGACTCTCGAGACCAATATTTTGAATGTCGCTAACCAAATGGGTGATGAGGATGAAATTCTTGAGGTTGATCTTATTGAAGAAGTGGTGGAGGAGCACATCGAGAAGATCATAGGAGGAGATGCACTGGAAGTGTGTTTAGTTCAAAGTGGTGAGAAAAAGAGCCTTTATACTAAGTTTGAGCGTGAGGTGGAAGAGTTGGAAACTTGGTCACTAGAAGAAGCGAGTTTTGAGAAATTAAGAGATGTTGACTGGATTTCTCGGTTTGAAGAATTACCTCCGAGGGAGACAACCATGATTCCCTCAGAAAATAGATTTCCTAGTCTTGAGTTGAAGAAACTACCCTCGCATGTCAAATATGCTTTTCTGGGAGATAATGATACATTTCCTGTTGTTGTTTCTTCCAATTTAAAAAAAGAGCAAGAGGGCATGTTGTTGGATGTGTTACGGAAGCATAGAAGTGCTTTTGGTTGGACTATAGCAGATTTGAAAGGTATAAGTCCATTGATTTGTACCCATAAAATCCATCTTGAGGAAGAGGTGAAGCCCTCGCGAGAGATGCAAAGGCGATTAAACCCAACCATGAAAGAGGTAGTAAGAGCGAAAATCATCAAATTGCTAGATGCTGGGATTATCTATCCCATTTCTGATAGTAAATGGGTGATCCCAATTCAGGTCGTTCCAAAAAATCGGTATGACCGTGGTTGAAAACGCCAAGGGAGAACTAATACCTCAACGCACCACCACCGGGTGGCGTGCATGCATTGACTACCGAAAGCTCAATGCCGAAACCAGAAAAGACCATTTTCCCTTACCGTTCATCGATCAAGTGATTGAACGAGTGGCGGGCCATCCTTACTACTGTTTCCTAGATGGGTATTCTGGCTATAATCAGATTGAAGTGGATGTACTTGATCAGGAAAAGACGACTTTTACATGTCCGTTTGGTACGTTTGCCTATAAACGTATGCCATTTGGGTTATGTAATGCACCAGCAACTTTTCAAAGGTGCATGATAAGTCTCTTTAGTGACATAATTGAAAAAGGTCTTGACGTGTTCTAGGACAATTCAGGATTTTCGGTCCATCTTTCGACCAATGTTTAGCTAATCTTGAAAGAGTTCTATGCCGGTGTGTGAAAAAAGACTTAGTCCTCAATTAGGAAAAATGCCATTTTATGGTTACTGAGGGTGTAGTTTTAGGCCACATAATCTCATCTCGGGGGATTGAAGTTGATCGAGCAAAAATTGAAGTAATAGCTGAGTTACCCACGCCAAAATCGCTTAAAGATGTGAGGTCCTTTCTAGGCCATGCTGGATTTTATAGAAGATTTATCAAAGACTTTAGCGCCATCGCTAGACCTTTGAGTAATCTTCTTATGAAGGACACTCCATTTGAATGGAATAAAGCATGTCAAGAATCTTTTGATAAACTTAAAAGCATGCTAATTTCCGCTCTTATCATGCAAGCTCCTGATTGGTCACTTCCATTTAAGCTTATGTGTGATGCAAGTGATTACGTTATTGGGGCCATTCTTGGACAAAGAAAAGACAAGAAAGCTCATGTTATTTACTATGCTAGCAGAACATTATCTGGCCCTCAGCTTAATTACTCTACTACAGAGAAAGAGTTACTAGCAGTCGTTTTTGCTCTAGATAAATTCCGCTCTTACATTATTGGGTCGCCCATCATTTGCTTCACTTATCACTCGGCCCTCAAATATCTCTTGAGCAATAAAGACGCCAAACCCCGTCTAATAAGGTGGATCCTACTCTTACAAGAGTTTAATCTCTCGATTCAAGATAAGAAAGGAGTAAAAAATGTCATTGCTGACCATTTGTCACGCCTATCGTCCGACGTACCTATTGATCTCATTCCCATAGACGAGTATTTTTCGGATGAAAATCTATTTGCTACTTCTTCTCTCCCCTAGTTTGCGGATATAGTCAATTACCTTGTCACTGGAATTGTTCCCTCTAATTGGACTCCGCAAGAGAGAAGGAAGTTCATTACATGGTCACGCATGTTCTTTTATGATGATCCATACTTGTTTAAGTATTATGCTGATCAAATCATCCGGAGATGTGTCCCTGATGAAGAAATCCAAGGGGTAATTCGATTGTGTCATACGGAAGCATGTGGAGGTCATTTTTCCAAAAATAAAACTGCTGCGAAAATCCTTCAAAGCGGTCTCTACTGGCCCACAATCTTCCGGGATGTGAATACTTTTTGCAAATCATGCGATAGATGCCAAATAATGGGAGCTATTACTCGCCATGACATGATACCATTGACCCCAATTCTAGTCTTGGAGTTGTTTGATTGTTGGGGTATTGACTTCATGGGTCCCTTTCCACCTTCTTTTGGTTTTCCATGCATCCTCGTTGCTATAGACTACGTCTCAAACTGGGTAGAGGCCATAGCTACGAGGGCGAATGACAATAAGGTGGTGATAAAATTCATTCACAAAAACATACTTTCTCGTTTCGGAATGCCTAAGGCTATAATCAGTGATAATGGTACCCATTTTTGCAATAGGCCTATGGAGAAGCTAATGCGAAAGTATGGAGTTGTCCATAAAGTTGGAACAACTTATCACCCTCAATCGAATGGCCAAGCCGAGCTCGCCAATTGGGAAATCAAAAATATCTTGGAAAAGACAGTCGAAGCTAATAGGAAAGACTGGTCTATCAGATTGAATGATGCGCTCTGGGTGTATAGAACTGCATACAAGAATCCCCTTGGGATGTCCCCATTTCGATTTGTGTATGGCAAGCCTTGTCATCTTCCGGTTGAAATCGAACACAAAGCGTATTGGGCTATCAAAAGGGTGAACTTTAACATGGATAAAGCCGGTGAAACAAGTAAACTTCAGTTGAACGAGTTGGAAGAAATACGCAATGATGCGTATGAAAGTGCTAAAATATCCAAAGATCGAATGAAATGAACTCACGGCAGAATCATTCGACGAAAAGAGTTTCATTCGGGACAAAAAGTACTTCTCTACAACTCGAGGTTGCACTTGTTTCCCGAAAAATTGCGGTCACGATGGTCAGGTCCATTCATTGTGAAAAAAGTATTTCCCCATGGAGCTGTTGAAATCAAAGATGAAAAAGGGGGAAACACATTTAAGGTCAACGGGCATCGTCTAAAGCAGTATTTGGAAGCTATCATCAAGGAAGCCGACACAATCTGGTTGTCGGACCCCATTTATGGGGATTGACTGAAAAAGAAAGGTGAGGTCGTCGCACCCCCGACGTGTATGGGGTGAAGGTTGTACATAATAGTCTTAGGATGTTAGGAGTCGTAAATATGTGTTAGGCCCGGGGTAGGGAATCCAATGTTTTGAGGGGTGTTAAGGTTTCGATGAGCATTGCGGGAGTTTTGAAGTGCTAGGAGTTGTAAAGGAATCGTTGGAATAGAGAAAAACAGCATAACAGTGAGAAGAAAAGAAAAACAAGGAAATTTTGGAAATTCAGCAGACCGGATCGGTCCGGTCCTGAATAAAAAGAACCGATCCGATTAAGTCGGATCGGTCCGGTAAACTGCTGAATGCCCCTTCCCGAGGTTCACACCTCTTCAATCCAAACCAAATTCATTCCCCCAATCCACTTCTATTCCCAAAAATTTCGTCCACTCTATTCCCCCCCCCCCCCCCCATCAATTCCCTTTTTTTTTTCCATCATTCCAACTATAAATACCCACATCCCCCACCCCATTTTTTCCCACACCTTCATATCCTCTCTTCTCTCTCACTTTCTGTCTAATTCTTCCATACCCATGGCTGCTCCCCAGAAATATAACTCCATTGAATTCCTACCCGACGGCAATGGCGAGTATCGTTCTCGCCGTGAAGCAAATTGGTGCCGTCATTTTTTCAGTCCAACGCGCAAAATCTACATTGAATGTCAGGTGCTTTGGGATCAGCTGCCCAATTCTGTCACAGGCATGTTCATGTCCCGAGGATGGTGTCGATTTTTTAATGAGCCATATGAAGCTGTATGGGAGAATGAAGTTCGTCAATTTTATAGTTCGCTTGTCCGTACCGACGACTTCGAATCTCAAGCTTTTGTCGATTCCACACCGATACCATTTTCGCTTGATATTCTGGCCCAGAAACTCGAGTCTAAAGGTGTGGTCACTCCAAATCAATTTGATTATCCTAGTCCCGATCCCGTTCTATCCAAAGCAGTTTGCATCTCAAGAATCGAGTCGGGTGCGGTTTGGACTACCGAAACCTTTCCTGTTGGTCGGTTATTCGACAAGGCACGATTCACTTTTCACATTGTTTGTGCCAACATTTTGCAAACCTCCAATGATTCGGCAATGCGCCCAATGAAGTATCACTTGTTTGACCATGCAACTGTTATCAATTTGGCCCCCACATTTTATAATGATATTCTCTTTGTGGCCTACGACAAAAAGGGTCGGGCCCCTCTTCCTTATGGCCGTCTCATTACATCCTTACTCAAGGATGCTGGGATTGTGCCACCACAAGATCTTATCAACTTGCCCAAGCCATTAGGGCAAGAATCCAGCACTCGAAGTGAAAGGCAAATCCAGCTAATCCGTGCACGGCGTGGCAGCGATTCGAGTGATGAGGAGACTGATGCGGAAGAGGACGTTGCTGATGAGGACGTTGAGATGGAAGAAGGGGAGGAGGAAGAATATGATGAAACCGCTGATCCGGATTATGTTCCGGCTGGTACAGGTTTGACCGAGCGCGTTCTTTCTCTTGAAACACGTTTCGACGGGTTTATGACTTCATACGAAAGGGACAAGAGTTTGGTCCTGCGTATGCAGGCTGACTTGTACCGTCTCCAGTTGGGTCCCGAGGCCCCCCCTTCCTCCCTACTATTACAATCCTTATGATCCTGCTGCACCAGGAACTTCCCGTCCCCCACCCGCCCCTTAAGATGCCCCGCTACCCCTTTATGTTCTATTAATTATGTTTGTGATCCTTTGCTTCCACAGTTGTGTTGTAATATACGGTTTTAGTATGACATTTGCTTGTTTTATTTATCGCACTCCTAATGTTGTCTTCTTTATCTCTCGTCCATTTGATTGAGGACAATGCAAATCACTAAGTTAGGGGGGATGACAAGTGCGTATTCATAAAACTTCGAATATATGTATATATATATATATATATATATATATATATATTTCTTCAAAATAAATAAAAATTGGAATTTAAATTTATCAAAAATATCACCTTTATTCTATTTAAAGTCTCCAATTGTTAACAATCAAAATGCACTAAGCCAAAATTGACCGAAGATGGAAATTGAAAGAAAATTGACGACTTTACGAATAAGTGCGGAGATTGATCAAACCCGGTGAGATTTTGAGCCTTTCAATTTTTTTATGAGTTTTAAATCAATTCGAGTTTATGATTAACTCAAAGTTCTTTTCAGCGTTTTAATAAGTCGTTGATGATATCAATCCTTTGTTTTGATCAGTTATGGGAAATGTGTGAAATGTTGTCTCGAAATTCGTACTAAATATATCTCTAAACTTAATTAATCTCGAGATACATATGGTAATATGATTAGCAATTTGGACAATGAAGTAGGCCCTCGTTTGTTACCCAAAAATATTAGCCATAAAAAGTTTTGAAAAACAAAATTATCCCTTTGCAACCCAAGTTGAGCCTAATAAAATATTTTCCTTTCGTTTGATAACCCGAAAAACCCAAATAGCCTGGAATTGTGAAAATTGAGAAAATTCATCAAGTAAGTCCAAATTGTGCAATAAAAAGGGGAAAAAGGTAAAAAAAAAATACTGAAAAAAAATTAAAATTGAAAAAGAAAGAGAAAATTGAGCAAATGCCCGAAAAAAGCACTAATGGACGTCATAAGGACATTTTCCAATTCCGAACATTCCGTCTATTCTCAATTTTACCCTTTACACTTTTTAACCCGAAAAGTCCTAACCGAGTCCGAATGGCGAAATTAATTACTGCATGGAGAGCTAAGACATGAAAAGATAATATGAGAGATTAAATGGTGTGAATTAGAGGTGATGTTCCCGTTTCCTTATAACTGTATTCCGATGATGAGATCTTTTCACCATATATTTCCTTCTTTTCAATTTTTTATGCATGAATTTGTGTCCATTATATTTACTCTTTATATCATGCATACCGAGAGACAATAACCACAATCCGAGTGATTCGTTTGTGAGTGCATCCGTAATAATTTGAATCAAAACAAATTTTTGGAAAGTAACGTAATGCTCAATCGGTGAAAATTTGAGGTTTAATTTCTGTCTTTGCATACACACACTATGGTTTGAGACATTTGAATATGAATTTATGGTGATTATTTTTTGAAAATTTTAAATTGTACAATTTTTTAGTATTTTGATATTTATTCAATAAAGAATTTTGTGGGTGTATTCACTGCAAACCCTCACGAGACAAAACTCGTCCTACTAGGGTAACCTAGGGGTTTAAAGGCTTGTAGAATACGCTAAATGCAATCGCTTGCCCGCGAAAAAGGTATTCTATCCCAATAAAAGAATGTTCAAAAGTTGAGCGTTAAACTAATTTCTTTTACATTGCCCGGGACGTGCAAAGTCCTGAGTTAGGGGGATTTGACCAAGCATAAATTCTTCTGAATTTAGCCCCTTAGGTTAGTGATTTTGATATCCCGAACAAGGTAATTGAATCATTTTTATTCCATATCATTGCCATTGATTGTTTCTAACAATTTCTCCGAGTTTCGCGTATTTCTGATGGATTTTACAGGAATTTAGTGCAAGAAGAGAGAGAAAGAAATCGGAAGAAAGGAAATTATGAAAGGAAGAAAAGTCAAAGGGAAAAAGCGTAAATTTTTATCCAGAGTTCGAATTCGACACCTAAAGGAATGTTGAAGTGCTTGATTTCACAAGAATATCGGAAGAAACGACACTCAAATCGGAGCTTGAGATCAAAAGTTATGGCCAGTCAAAGAAGAAAAGGAAAAAGTCAACTTGGAATAAATCGGACCGATCCGGTGTATATCCGGACCGATCCGAAATGACTCAATTCCAGTAGACCCCGGATGGATGACAAACCGATGACAGCAGAACCGATCTGGTGGGGATCGGACCGATCCGGTAGAATAAAAAAGAACCAATCCGGTGGCTGAAAAAAACGGACCGATCCGAGGGATATCCGGACCGGTCTGATCATGCGAAATCCTGGCATTTATTATGAAGATTTTGATGTGCATAGATGGTGAAATCTTTCTCAACAAGCCATTCTGGCTGTCAAATTCGTACTACTTGGTGCTATAAAAGCCCATGCCCTACCTCATTCTAGGGGGTGATTTAGAGAGAGCAATTCAGAAGTTAGGAAATTTTCATTTTCTTGGATAGGATTTTTCATAAACCCTAGTTTGTAAGGTTGAGAGAGAGACAAAATTTCTGGATTCAAATTCTTTTCCTGTTGCTGAATACAAGTATAACAATTCCATTCTCTTACTTGGTATCTCTGTTAGTTAAATTTCAATTGTATTGCAAATTATTTCCAATGTTTGGTAGGTATATAATTCTGTGTATGAATTTGTCTTCTAATCAAATCATGTCTAGCTAAATTCTTAAGGGCTGGGGTACATGAACTCACTCCGAGGCAAATTACTTATGTAGAAAATAGAGGGTAAATTAAATATTGATCGAATCGTGGAAGGAAATTACATGAACATGCCAATCTTTTAATCGCTTTTGCCCTAGGTACTTGAGATGTTTAAGAACGTTTTGCAAGTGTAATTGTCCATTCACCGCTTTATATTTACCTTTGATTTCATATGGTGAGGGCTAGATCCTTCATATATGTAATGCTTAGGATTTATAAAGATTGGATTTAGTCAAGAATTTTAATTTACAATTCTAGTATTCTACACGGTAATTCATTAAGCTTTGAGGGATTGTACCCTACCCTATTTTCTCTTACTTTTCAATCTAATTTCTCCATAATTTTTTAGGGTTTTCTTTTCTTTGAGTATATTTTATTCCAATTGCAATTTCTCATCCTCAATCATCTTTATATTTCTTTGGAGGAATCATTTCAAGATTTAATAACTTTTCCTACAAAAGTGCCAATTCTTAATCCCTGTGGATATGATCCCGACTTGTCGGATTATTACTAACGCGATAGGCTTGCACTTGAGCCTATAGAAAATGCACTTTTGAGACAAATTTTTAGTCGCGTCAGCTCCCCATGGTGAAACAATAGGCCGAATGAAACCTCTGCTTATCAGATCTTGTAACTTCACTTTTAATTCTTTCAACTCTATCGGTTCCATTCTATATGGAGCAATGGAAATTGGATTAGTACCTGGAATTAATTCAATGGAAAACTCTACTTCCCTATCAGGTGGCAATCCTGGCAATTCTTTCGGGAAGACATCAGAAAATTCTCTAACCACTGGTATATCTTCAACTTTAAGTGCTTCCTTACTAACATTATCCACATACGCTAAATAACTTGTACAACCCTTACTCAATAACTTTCTGCTCTTAATTGCTGAGATAAGACAATTAGGGACAACATTCCTTCTTCCTTTAAATTGGAACTCAGGTTCACCAGGTAGATGAAATGTAACTTCTTTTCAAAAATAATCAATGGAAGCATGATACGATGATAACCAATCCATACCCAATATAATATCAAAATCTCTAATGGCCAACGGTATCAAATCAACATAGAAATCTCGCTCCCCTATTCGCAAGACACAATCTTTATAAATATGCTCCACCAGAATTACATTTTCCATGGGGGTAGAAATATATAAGGCACAATTGAGAAATGAACATGGTCTACCCAAATATGAAACAATATGTAATGCCACAAATGAATGCGTAGATCCAGGATCAATGAGTGCATATAAATATTTGTTTGCAATAGAAAGTTATATGTAACTACTTCCGGTGTAGCATGGGTATCTTGTAGTGTCATCGCAAACACTCTTCCTGCTGCCCTCGATTCAGTTGCTTATTTTGTACCTCTTCCCCTGGTGGTACTTCCTGAAAAGGATCCTTTATGAGGCCCCACACTACTAACTGAAACCGCTCTTGATAACATAGGACAATTCTTTCTCAGATGGCCCTTCTGATGACAGTTAAAACATTCTATATTCAGTAACTTTGGGCAATTTCTCTTTATATGACCCGATGTCCCACAAAAGAAACAAACATTCGGATCTCCTTGTGCTGAAACTCCTAAACCTCTCCCACCACTAGCTTTGCCCTTTTACAAACTACTTCTACCTCTACTATGTTGGAATTTCTACCCTCCAAACCTTGAATATTCGGTATCGCTATCCTTTTGATAGTTTGGATCGAATCTACTTCTCTTTGCGCTTCGTTATCGTTTTCCTCTTGCTTCATTCACATACTTTTATACTAGCATGGCTTTGTTCCCCAAGGCTGAATAATTAAGAGTCTCTAAAGCGGACAACCTTGATTTAATAACTAACTTTAGTCCATCGATAAATCGGCTGCACATATCTTCCTTTATTCGTATAAACCTCGAAGCAAACTGAGATAAGGCTGTAAGCTTAGCTTCGTATTATCTAACAGTCATACTTCCCTGGTTCAACATGAAATATTCTTTCTCTTTTTGGTTTCGATACATTGGGGGGTAATAATTATCGGTTCAACATGAAATATTCTTTCTCTTTTTGGTTTTGATACATTGGGGGGTAATAATTATCATACAAGGATTTAACAAAATCATCCCATGAGATCACATTCCCACCCCCTGGAGTAATCAACAAATGTTTTGTGGCATCCCACTAATACTTAGCTTCTCCTTTCAGCATATATGTCGCCAAGGTCACTCATTGATTTTCAGGCATTCTCATTACCCCCAAAATAAGTTAAATCTCTTTAACCCATACTTCTGCCTCTTCTGGATCAACTGCTCCTTCAAATGAGGGTGGATTCATTTTAATAAATTTCTCGTGTGAAGTACTCCTTTCTTCCCGGTGTATCACCTCCTCATCCCTAGCGAATGCTTGTGCCTCCAGTTTCCTGGCCTCTTGTTCTTCCAGCTTAGCTATAAATCTAGCTTGCTGCTCTTCCATTAAAGTCATAGCGCATCCCATTTTTTGCATGTCTCTCAATTGTTCTGGGTCGGGTTCTACATTTCCATGAACAGTTTGCTCAACCTCCTCCTATGCTTCCATGTTTAAAACCTCATCTTTTATTCCCACCTTCACATTCCCTCCTTCTATTCTTTTATATCTAAAATGGATAAAAGATATAACAACAAGGATATATACATATATTTCCCACCATAATTGTTAGTACCAAACAAAACATATTTCTTACATTCACTGCCAAATCTAAACTCTTCTAACTCCAGAACCTCTAAAACCTAGGCTCTGATACCAAAAGTTGTCACACCCCAACCTAGTTACTTATAATTAAGTTTGAAATTCAAGGTGAGTCAAACCATAATTAATTTAACCAAAACATAAACACGCGTTTTAATTTCAAAGTCATCAACGTAACTCTATACAACTAAAAAAAAATTTTCAACATTAAGTAGTTATGCATATACAAAATTCTTGAAGCATAAGTTAACTTAATTACATTATTTACATTTACACAAAATCATTGTTTCTCACATTTCTGGTTAACCCAACCCGACCTCCTAGATTTGGCAGTGATATCGAGTTACTTTAAAAAAATTGTGAACATAGGAATCGTGAGCAAAATAGCCCAGTGAATGCATCACTATTATACTACTGCATGAATTTAAATGTAATAAATCTTGTCCATATAATTATGTATTAACTTATCCAGCTTATTCATTATGAATGTCCTAACTTTCTGAATCATAATTCACGTATCTTGTCTGTAATAGATAGTTCTCCCCCGTTCCTGGTCGAGGAGTAACCCCTTATCATTAATAGAAAACTATCCCCCATTTAGGGTTGGGGAGTAACCTCCCATTTAGGTAAACCAAAATAAAAAAATTCATATTCATTATATTCTGATCATATCAATAACATGATACAAATATCTCTTTCCAGTGAGTAAACTCACCTTGATAGTTTAATTGGCTTTTCCCTTGCCTTTATTCGGTACTTGTTCAATCAGATCTTCTTCCCTTCCTATCATTCTTACAATATTAGTATCATCATAAGAATATTAATAATCCAAATAATGATTTAAATATAACTCAATCCATAAGCATTATATGATTCCATTCAAATCATTTATCACAAATGAAGTTCCATCCAAATTCATGTTAATATATTTGATATATCCATATCATAGACTAAACATACATTCATTTCTCCTCGTTAATTCAATCCTTGTCATATTAGGATTTCAATACAAAATACAGCTCATCATTTCAATTTTTCTAGAGAAAGATAGGCCCATTGCTTTACTACATCGCAAATCTGCCTTATAGGCTCCTCTATTGTTCAATCAAATTTCAGGAATTTTCATAATTTTTACCCATCATAAATTTTCATAATTTTCATAATTTCTACCCTATAGGCTCCTCTAATATAACAATTGACTTTAGGTAAAAACTAAAAATTTTTAGATATATGAATTAGGTTTGTAACACAACAAACAGTGTGTTAAACGGAGGTCCGAGCAAGAAGTTATACCGAAATTATGAAATAAGGGCAAATTTATCCATCCTTTAAGTTGTATTTTGTCCTATTACCACACCATGTGTAATATTTTGATTGGTTGAAGGGGAGGCTGGGTTGGCCGACTTAAACACTTTAAAATAACCTCTTTCTTCATCAAAATGGATTAAATCAAAGTCTTATAGCATATCCTAAGCTAAATGATAAGTTTTGGGGTATAAATGAAATTTGTGGAACTTTGGGGACTTGATTTGAAATAATGAAATTTTTAGGGACTAAAATGAAAATATATGAAGGAACATTTTGTAAATAAAATATTTCCAAGGACCTCTAAGAAATATTAAAAATGTATGGTGTAAAATTACTAAAATACCCTTCATGTGTAAAATGACCCTAATACCCTTAATAACTTTACACCTCATGTTATACTTTTTCCACCACACCGTACATGTGTATCCTTTTAAAGGAAGGGACAAAACACATGTCATGAAATTAGATAAAGTTAAAACATGTGTCGCCCTCTGGTGAATTAAGGTTGCAAGATAGCCCCGTTGTGTGGCACGCGACATGCTGACTCACCAAAATGAACACTTAGTCATCTGAACACATGTTAACACCCAAATAACTTTGGAAAACTATAAATAGAAGCCTTAGGATAAGTTCTTACACGAAATCCATTCCAAATATTAAAAATAAATAGTGAGAGAAAGTGTGAGGAAGTTTAAGAAGAAGTTTTGTCTTAAGATTAACGAGCAATCCAAGACTCTGTATCTGTAAATTCGGATTTCTGTTCAAGTTGAGTACTCTATGACATTCCTTGCATATTTTGATTATATGATATTATGCAAAATATATCTATTTTGTGAAATGTTTTATCCTCAAAATACATCTGATACCGATGATTTTGTCGTTTGTAATATGTGTATATCTCTCAATATATACATCTGATTTGAATTCTGAAATTATTGATTCAGCCTATAGAAACTCTTTTACTATGTTGGCCTTGACTACCGGGTGGAAATATTTGGGTGGTACCTTCCCAGTTGGTTTATCGCTGGTGTGCCCTAAATAAGGCGTTGTTTCAGATATCATGATTTTCTATCTGGGTTGTTGTTGGGTGGAAACATTTAGTAACACTATTTATTTATATGGGTATTAGAGCGTACATGGCCATCAAAATAAAATTGATATATTGATATATTGCTCAATTGTTTTATCTATTTTGTTCTGAACTGTTTATTCGGAAAAATATATATTGTCAGTTTGCTTTATATATTTTACTAGAAATTCCTGTCCATATATGTATATGCCTTCTATTGTAAATTTAATAGGTATTAATTTTCTAAAAAACCATGGAATGTATGGAGATTAATTCTCACTCGGCTTTTAGCTGATGTTGTATAAATAACCATTTTTCAGGAAATAAGTAGGTTCGCGAAGGGAACGAAAAAGGACTGTATTGAAGATTCAGCTTTTAGAACTCTTTTTATTATTATGTTTGTTTTATCATTTAGAGCATGTTTGGCTCTCTTGTAATAAGTTTTAAATTCTATCTTAAGTTTTAAATCGTTGTCACTTTTTAAATAAATGAAGTTTTCTTTTAGAAAGCTCTGATGACGTAATTCCTTTACTTTCAGTAGTTTATAATTCATAACCATGTGATTATATTTTCGTTGCACTTATTTAAGGAAACAATTTAAGTCATAATATATGTTGCCTTGGTGGCATGTCAAGACACTCATTCGCTACTACTAATTTTAGGACGGGGTCGTGATAGAGGTGGTATCAGAGCATAGGTTATGAACCCGTAGACTACTGAAAATAAGTTTCGAACGTTATCGATTTTAAGTCTCCATACATAGGATATATGATTAAATATCCGAATTATGTGATAACCCTCCATATGTCTTATAGTCTACATGTAATTGTTTATATATAGTTGTTCTTCCAATTTGCAATCTTGATTTAGTATAATACGTCTTATGTTTGGCCATGACTGTAGAAAATGACCAAGCCAAGATCAACTGCGAGAACAAGTGGTTTAAGTATTGAAGGACTGGAAGGTGCATACAAGGCGATTGAGAGTCTAGAAAATATTATGGAGCATAAAGTGAATAATGGAGCACCAAGGAATCTTGAACCAACTAGCTGTACCATTGAGCATTTCAAGAAGTTGAACCCGCCTTCTTTTAAAGGTACTCCTAACCCCACTGAAGCAGAAAGTTGGGTGATGCAGGTGGAAAAGATGCTCGATGTTCTTAAGTGTACCGATGACCAAAGGGTTTCATTTGCAACATTTATGTTAGAAGGTGAAGTCGAACATTGGGGGAGAATGACTAAGAGAATACACGAGGAGAGGAATACTTGTATAGGTTGGAAGGACTTCTTAGTGATCTTTTATGAGAAATATTTCCCTGAAACGGTGAAGGATGAAATGGCAACTGAGTTCATGAGCCTAGTGCAAGAGAATATGACAGTTAGTCAATACAAGGCCAAGTTTATCGAGTTATCCCGTTTTGCACCTTATGTTGTGATAACTGATGTTTTAAAAGCCAAAAGTTTGAACGTGGGTTAAGGTTGAGTATTCGTAGTCGAATTTCCATCCTGAAGTTGACATCATATAGTGATGTCGTGGCTAGGGCTACGATAGCTGAGAGGGATGGAGAGGAGTATAATAGAATTAGAGATGGTAAGAGGAAGTTTGGGGAACAAATAGGGAAGAACACAAATAATAGAAATAATTTTAGGAATACATCCAATGTTGGGGGAGCTAGGGATAACAAACGGTATAATAACATGATATGTCAGCAATGTGGGAAGATACATGGAGGACGGCCTTGTTACAAATATACGGGAGTTTATTTTAGATGTGGACAGAAGGGACATCAGATAAAAGATTGTCCAACCCCAGCAAGGATTCTGATACAGCCTTTAGGTGAACAGAAGGACCAAGGCAAACAAGGTAGAGTTTTTTCACTTTCTGATACCCAAGCTTCTAATGCAGT
The DNA here is from genome assembly GCA_949130495.1 of Sambucus nigra. Lineage (NCBI taxonomy): Eukaryota > Viridiplantae > Streptophyta > Magnoliopsida > Dipsacales > Adoxaceae > Sambucus > Sambucus nigra. The sequence continues at coordinate 154,304,636 of OX422211.1, read as the reverse complement.
AGTGTAAGGTACACTTTCTATATGTGCACAACCTTTTCAAGTTTTAATAGATCCTGGTTTTACCCATTCATTTGTTTCTGTGCGTTTTGTTAATCGTTTTCCTAATAATCCCAAACCCTTGAGTCATAGCATGCACGTTTCTACTCCTTTGGGTGAGTTATTGATGGGAACCTTAGTATATAAGTCTTGCCCTATAGATGTTAGTAGTCATAAACTATTTGTTGATTTGATAGTTTTAGACATAAAAAACTCTGAAGTCATTTTGGGGATGGATTGGTTAGCATCGTATCATGCTAAGGTAGACTATTTTGAGAAGAGAGTTACTTTCCAAATTCCTGACCAACCAGAATTCAGTTTTGAAGGAACAGGCATCCTATCTCCCATTTGTATTATCTCTGCAATGTAAGCTTGTAGTTTTCTTAAGAAGGGATGTCAAGGATTCCTTGCGAGTGTTATTGATTTGTAAACAAAAGAGCCTATTTTAGAAGATATTCCTATAGCTAAACATTTTCCAGATGTTTTTCCTGATGATTTACCCAGTCCTCCACCTAGTAGAGAAATAGAGTTTATGATTGACCTCATTCCTGGAACTATACCAATCTCGAAACCACCTTATCCTATGGCACCTTTAGAATTAAAGGAATTAAAAGTTCAATTACAAGATTTGTTAGACAATGGTTTTATTAGACCAAGTGTATCCCCTTGGGGTGCTCCAGTGTTATTTATTAAAAAAAAGGATGGGACGATGAGGTTATGTATAGATTATCGTGAACTAAATAAGGTGACCATTAAGAATAAATACCCCTTTACCTCGTATAGATGATTTGTTTGACCAACTTCAAGGTGCACAAATATTTTCAAAGATTGACCTTAGGTCGGGCTATCACCAATTGAAGATTAAGGAGGATGATATTTCGAAATCATCTTTTCGTACTAGATATGGTCAATATGAATTTCTTGTGATGCCATTTGGACTAACTAATGCACCAACCGCTTTATGGATATGATGAATAGAGTGTTTAGGAAATATTTGGATCAATGTGTGGTTGTTTTCATTGATGACATCCTTATTTATTCCAAGAGTATTGAAGAACACGAAAAGCATTTAGAGATAATATTGCAAATCCTTAGGAAGGAGAAATTATATGCAAAATTAAAGAAGTGTGAGTTTTAGTTTCCTAGTGTCACTTTTTTAGGACATGTCATTTCTAAAGAGGGAGTGTCGGTTGACCCTCAAAAGATTAAAGCTATACTGGATTGGCCTAGACCAACTAATGTGATGGAGATTCGTAGTTTTCTTGGATTAGCAGGTTATTATCGAAGATTTGTTGAAGGATTTTCTAGTGTTGCCAAACCTCTATATAGGTTAACCCAAAAAAGGTGAGATATGAATGGTTTGAGGAAGTTGAGAATAGTTTTCAAGAACTTAAGAATCGATTAGTAACCCCCCCAATTTTAACTATTCCTTCCGAGACGGGGGGATTTGTGATTTATAATGATGCTTCAAAAAATGGTTTGGGATGTGTGCTAATGCAGAATGGAAAATTAGTAAATTATGCCTCGAGACAATTAAAATCACATGAGAAAAATTATACAACCCATGACCTAGAATTAGCAGCTGTAATTTTTGCTCTTAAGATTTGGAGACATTATTTGTATGGTGAGACTTGGGTGATTTATACCGATCATAAGAGTTTGAAATATATTTTTACCCAAAAAGAATTGAACATGAGACAAAGGAGGTGGTTAGAATTAATGAAGTATTATGATTTAAATATTCATTATCACCTGGAGAAAGCTAATATAGTAGCGGATGCTTTAAGTAGGAAGTCTACACCAAATTTAGCGTGTATTATTACAACCCAGGAAGAACTATTGAAGGATTCGAGAAGTATAGAAGTAGATGTATGTATTTATAGTAAAGGAGTAATAATCGCAAATTTACAAGTACAACCCATGTTGATGGAAAGGATCAAAATTGCACAAGTAAATGACCCACAACTAAAGAAGATTAGAGAAGAGTTATTGAAGGGAAGAGGATTGAATTTATGATAAGAGATGATATGTTGAGATTTGGAAATAGAGTATGTGTTTCATCTGATGCCCAACTAAAGAGGCAAATTTTAGAAGAAAGTCATTACTCGAGATTCATATTTCATCCCGGATGTACAAAGATGTATAGGGATCTTCGAGAAGTATTTTGGTGGAATAACATGAAAAGGGAGATAGCATAATTTGTATCTCAGTGTTTAGTTTGTCAACAAGTAAAGGCTGAACATCAAAAACCATCAGGATTACTACAACCCCTGCCTATCCCTGAGTGGAAGTGGAAACATATCAATATGGATTTTGTGACAGGTTTACCAAGGAGTTCAAATGGTAATGACTTTATTTGTGTAATTATTGATAAGTTAACTAAATCTGCTCATTTTCTTGCCATTAAGATTACCCATTCTTTAGAAAAGTTAGATAAGTTGTATGTGCAGAAAATTATTAGGCTTCATGGAACCCCAGTTTCAATTAAATCTGATCGTGACCCTAGATTTGTGTCTCGCTTTTGGAAAAACCTACAAACATCCATGGGAACAAAATTGAATTTCAGCACTGCTTTTCACCCTCAAACGGATGGACAATCTGAGAGAACCATTCAAACCTTAGAGGATATGCTTAAGGCATGTGCACTTGATTTGAAAGGGAATTAGGATGATCATTTACCGTTAGTGGAGTTTGCATATAATAATAGTTATCAAGCAAGTATTCAAATGGCTCTGTATATGGCACTCTATGGTAGAAGGTGTCTCTCCCCTGCATGTTGGGTAGAAGTTAGAGAAAGAAAATTATTGGGACCAGAATTGATCCAGATCATAACAGAGAAAGTGAAATTAATACCAGACCGACTTCGAATCGCTCAAAGACGTCAAAAGAGTTATTTTGACAATCTTCGACGAGAGTTGGAATTCCAAAGAGGATATTATGTGTTCTTGCGAGTATCACCAGCAAAGGGAGTAACCCGACTTGGAAAGAAAGGGAAATTGAGTCCAAGATACATAGGACCTTTTGAAATCCTTGAAAGGATAGGAGCTGTGGCATATAGAATAGCTTTACCCCCTAAACTCTCTAGTGTGCATAATGTGTTCCACGTGTCAATGATGAAGAAATACGTCCCAGATCCAACGCATATCCTAAGTCACGAACCACTTCAAGTTAGAGAAGATTTATCATACATTGAGCATCCAAATATTACGAACTAAGGTAATTCCATTGGTAAAAGTGTTATGGTGTAATCATTCCATTGAAGAAGCAACATGGGAGCAGGAAGATGAAATAAAGGATAAATATCCATACTTATTTGGGAATTAATGTAAGTAAAGTTTGGGGACCAAACTTTCTATAAGGAGGGTAGGATGTAATGACCCCACTTTTATATAAAGTTTTAAATGTTTTATTATTTCATATGTGATATGAATAATGTTAATTTATTATTTTAGTCCAATCATCCCTTTATAAATCATGAAATATCAAATTAGTTACAAACATAAAATTTTAACATTTTTGGTAGAAATGTTCATATTCGAGACTAGTTTTGACCATTATATATAACAATTGACCTTAGTCAAATACTAAAAAGTTGTACATATATGAATTAGGTTTGTAACACAATAAACGGTGTGTTAAACGGAGGTCCGAGCAAGAAGTTATACCAAAATTACGAAATAAGGGCAAATCTGTCCATCCTTTAAGTTGTATTTTGTCCTATTACCAAACCATGTCTAATATTTTGATTGGTTGAAGGGGAGGATGGTTTGGATGACTTAAACACTTTGAAATAACCTCTGTCTTCATCAAAATGGATTAAATCAAAGTCTTATAGCATATCCTAAGCTAAATGATAAGTTTTGGGGTAGAAAATGAAATTTATAAAACTTTGGGGACTTGATTTGAAATAATGAAAGTTTTATGGACTAAAAGGAAAATATATGAAGGACCATTTTGTAAATAAAATATTTTCAAGGACCTCTAAGAAATATTGAAAATGTATGGTGTAAAATTACTAAAATACCCTTCATGTGTAAAATGACCCTAATCTCTTACTACTATAAAATGCAAAACAAGGCAGTAAGACTCCTCTCCAACCAGCCTATCCACGTAGGCAACTCTAATAAATGAAAAACAATGCATTAAGACCCCTCTCCAACCAGCCTATCCACGTAGACAATTACTCTTCATTTCCCTCATTCGTTGAATCTATTCCACCCTTTCCCCACATTGGTGTATTAATTTCTCATATCCCTTGCCACTCATTCGTGTATTAAACTCTTCAGTTACACTCATCTTCTCTCTCTTAATCTCGCATTTCTCTGTCTTGCTTCTTCTCTCATCCATTGATACTAAGCGACCAGAACAAGTGGTAAAATTTAGCTCTCTATTTTTTTTTCTATTTTGAAAGTGTGTGATTTTAGGAGGTTCGATTCCTATATTATGTGTTTTATTGAGATTTTATGATGTTCTTTAATCAATTTGTTATATTTTCACTCCTAATAGAAGCCCCATTCTGCAACTTTTATATCTCACTACCTACAATCGGGTAATGTCTGCCTCACTCTTTTTATTAATTTTTTGTTTTTGGTTTGAAAAATAGAGCTCAAAACCGTTGATTTATAATAAGGATTTTTTGGAAGTGGGTCATCAAAATCTGGGTTTTGGGTTATAAAAAAGGGATTCTAATCAACTAAATTCATGGTTTTAGGTCCTTAAATTAGACATTTTTAGTTCTTTAATATTCTTTTTTGTTTAAATTATATTTACTTTTGCAGATCTAAAGGGATTTTTTCCTTTTGAATATGAGGTAAAATATTTGTTGGGCATTACAAGTTTCTCTGTTTCATTTTTAAGCTAGAAGATTTTATGTTTATGTTTTTATATTTGAGTCCCTGTTTCGAAATTTGTCAGATGTTGGACTTTGTTTGTTTATATGGAAAATTATCTCAGAGTTTGATGTTTTCATTTGAATCTAGGCAACTTTATATGGCACATATTTTTCATAATTTTTTTCTTCACATATGGTTACATTTAACATAGTTATTGTGTTTAACTAATTGCCTGCTTGAGTGTTTCCCATTTTCTGCAACTATCCTTTGAATTTTTTTATGAAAATTTTAAGCAATGTCAGGGAAGAATTTTTTTAATGAGATACATTTTAATGCTTGGACACACACAGTTGCAGATGAAGGGTAAGAGTGCATAATCGGTTATTATTTCAGATTTCTGGTGGGAACTCTAGCACGTAACATTGGGTTAGCTTCAATACCTCTACATACTTTATCTTTTTTTTGTTGGTTAGTTCTTTTATGTGTTGTACTGAGTTTGGGAACTATGTTTATAATATTTTCTACTAAGTTTGTAAACTGATTTTATAGTGTTTTGTATTGAGTTGCTAATGTTATGTACTGATTTTATAATATTTGTTTTTATATTGTATTTAGGTTTGTGTAATTAATTAGACTTTGAGATTGTTTAAGCAACGGTTGTCCACCTGTTCTATTTGTTTGATCAAATGTGTACACCTTTGTTTTAGACATTGTTTAGAGTTATTTTCCTTGGGTTCTATATGTATGATTAATTGTCTAGACCAAAGATCTAGCCATCTTTAAAGTTAATACGGTTATAAACTTATATCAGTTAGATTTAAATTACTCTATACCATTATTTAAATTTAAAAATGAGATCATTATTACATACTCTGGAAATGATTAAAATGTACTCTTGCAAGCATATCTTTGTTGATTTTTTATAATTTGTTTTCTTTCGTGTGACTTAAGACTTATTTAGGTTCATGGCCCATTTATGGAGTTTCACTTTAATTTTATGCTATTTATTAGTCAATTAACGTTTTTGTTTATATAAATACATATTTGTTTACACTAGGTTTGTAATTAAGACTTATACAATGAGGAGGCAAGATATTGAATATTGGGCAAGCTTTAACTTAATGTGTGCAATCATTCCAAGTATGTTGAATGTTTGGCAAACTTTAACATTCTGTATTTGACATTGTTATGTTTTAATTTATTAATTTGTTTAATTTTATTTTCTTAATAGTTTTTTAAAACACTTAATTTTATTCTCCTTCATTTATGGTTATTTTGTTGTTTATTACCGGTAAACACATGATAGAAGGCCAATATTGTAAGAATGGGATCTTCACAAGTATGTAAATAGTAGTCAATTGATGAAAATGATGGCTGAGAGATGATAGAATTCCATTAATGATTTTAGGATCAAATACACTATTTTTGGTTTGTTAGCCTCATTTTTTGCAATGTCATTTTTTGGATTCAAATTATGTTTGTCACTTCTCTTTTTTTATGAGTACATATGATCCTTTTGTGCTGAAGTAATTACTGATTCTCAATTATTTTTTGCCTAAGTTTGTGTACGTGGAGGGGTGCTTCAAGCAGTTGTATGCAACTTGTAATAGGTGTGATACGTGAGCACATCAGTAGGTGACATGAGTTATTTAATTCTTCCTTGCGTTATCGATGCAGGATATGGTCCGTGTTAAAAATGCATTGAATTGATGCATGGAGAACACAAATACACCAGCATAATCTCAAAACATTTCCACTGACATAGGATTTAGGTGATATGCAGGTGACGTGTTATAGGGGCACGATTCGTTTCATTTTTTTCCCATCCTGCGAAGTTCAGGTGCCGCTCCAAGTCTATGTTCTGTTCTCTCACTCTCTACAAATCTTATCCATTTCTCTGTTAGGGTCTCAAATTTTGGCAGTGGTCGTCGATCGTTAGAGGTTATTTATAGTTACATATAGATATAAATTGAGGTAGTTATAATATTATAAACATTATATCTACAACATTTAGTTTAATTTGTGTTACTTCTCCAGTAATTATTGAAATAATCTATTGTATGTTTTTATTATTTATTATCATATTTTTATTTTTTGTACGTTAGCCCTCCTAATAATACTAATTTTTCATGTTTTTCTTTCTGAATTATGAGTTATTATTAAAATTTGTACATAAATTCTTTCTTTTGGAAAATAGGGTTTGTTTTCGATAAGTATTTGTTGTATGGGTATGAGTTCTTTAGGACCTCAAATGGGGGAGTGTTGCAATTATACAACACAATTTATTGAAGAGAAGTGATGGTTTGAGGTTATTGTTTCTTTGTCAAGAAAAGGGAATTGTTTCATTAGTCTCTTTTTTTTTGCATTTTATGCTCTATTGGGGGGAGGGGGTATTTTGCAACTAATAAGGCAATCCATATGATACATTATTTCATATAATCAATCATATCACCCCCCCCCCCCCCCCCTCAATACTGCATTTCTTCTCCTCTCCAACTATTTATTGGTGATATCTCAAGAGTATAATGTCCATCTTCATTCTAACTTATCTCTCATGCTCCCCCTAAAAAAATCATCTTCATTTGATATAACTCGAACAAGACTTTTATATTCGGTATTTTCATACTCAACTAAATTCCCAATGAATCACAGAACCTTGTTTTTTGATGTCCAGCGAGAATGAGTTATACAAGAAAAGAAATCTTCATGTACACTGGAAATAATTCAGGTATTATTGTGCAAGTGAGGATCAGAATCTTCTAAGAATTGGTAAATATGTTGATACTATTCGCATATAACTTTTAATGGTCTATATACCATGATTTTTAATATGGTGGACTATATTTTTATTTCCCAAACACTTGAATTCCTTATCAAGTAAAGTTGTATATCTATTGTTTGATAAAATGGCATAGAGAATTTTGAAAGGGGAATACCTTATTAGAGGTGTATAAAGTACAGTACTAGGCTAAATTAATCCAACACTATCAATAAGTTTTTTGTTAACTCAAATACACATCATTTGTTCATAATGATATAATTATATAATGGTCACTAAATGTTCATTTTACTTTTAAAATATGTTACTGCTTATTTTTGCAATTCTCACATCGTCCTTAGCAATTCGAATCCATGTACCAAAACAGTGAATTCAAAGGCAACCATTTTTGCAGTCTTCACTTCTAAAAGTAATTTTATCTCTAACATTTAGTTTGATTTTGATCTTGCATTGATCTAGATTCTTTTTACAGTTTGTTTTATCTCTTAAATCAATGTGTTTGCTCTACGATCCTTTTCGTGGTTTTGATTTTTGATTGTTTCATCAAGGTAACAAAATATTGGATATTTTATGGCAGACTATCCAAAGACCATCCCTATTTGTCTCCCAATGAAAAAGTATATTTTTTTCTCACCATGTGTTTATTAAAGTACCTACATTTTTCAATAGTGTCCTTTAGTAACTTGATAGGCATTTCCCATTCATGTTTTCATGATGTTATTCAATTTCATTATTTTTGTATGGAATTATACTACAAATGAGTTTTAGAGAAAAGAAGTGATATCAATTTCATCAAAACAGTATTGAACTATTTATTAGTAAGAAAATAAGGATGTTAGATGCCCATGCAATGTAATTTATTATAATCATTGTAATATATAATTCATTTTTGTACATAAAACTCCCACGGTGATTTTTATTTCCATTTTACAAAATTATGTGAAAGTAATTATGACGTTATTGATCATTGGTTGACTAATTTGAGACATATTCACCATTATGTTTCCTTGATTCATTTGGAAAAAAATTAGTTAAACATTTTTTTATGTTGCCCGTTAATAATAACATTTCCATCATCTATGAAATGAGGTCTTTTACCCATATGTTGGGAGATATACTTCTCTACAATTGCAGATGCTCATTTCGTGTCGACTTTCCCAAAAATATACCAATAGATCTTGAGTCGTTCGCTTGGCTTTATATTTTTTAATTTATAAATCAACTATTTTGGTGTTGGATTTGTTGGGTGAATGATATGGAATTGATGAAATGAAAAAGGTAGATTTTTATTGTGTGATGTGTTGTCAAATTTTCCTCTTACTCGGTTTATAACATACAATTTGCATGTATAAGTACTTACATAATCCCTCCATCCCTTACATTCCAACCTTATTCTCTTCCATTAACTTTAAAACAAATCTTCTGTGTACACTATATATAGATCTCTCATTTAATGACATATCTCCTCTCCCTTTGTGCACTGTTTACTGCATAATCTCTCCTGTTTATCTATTGTTTCCTACCACCATGAACGCATAATTATAAGGTTTTCTCCACAACCTTCTCTTTGGTATTTTACATTTTTTCTTCTAAATGTGTTTTTTATTTGATGTTATCGACTGAATTAACTGACAAAGCCGTCTCATTTTTATAACACCTCACCAAGAACCAACATACCCAAATGTCTATCTTCCTTTTTTGTTCCAGTACCAGGTAATATCATCTTCAGTGGTTTAGTTTCTCATTATATATAATGTTTAAATGTTGTTGTTCATCTTTTTATTACAGATTCAACCTTTTTTTCCAACGTAATTCATATAAATTGTTAAACATGAAAGTGAGGAAGGTTAGCTGGAGGGAGATCGCGAGACGAAAATAATGTCTTTGTTCCTTGATTTTGAAAATTTTGTACTAGCAAAATGTTTAATTGCTTTGATAATTTAGAATTGTTTTAAAATTGTCATGTGGAAACTTATTCAAAAAACAACATGGATTCAATTGTGATGACAATTATGAATTCTTGGAAAGTTGTTTATGTTCATTGATCTTGATATTTCATACTGGTAAGAAGTTATTTATATGTTTTAATAGATATACTGGCTTGGAAAAAATATAGGTTTTTGTAGAAATTGTATGAATTTTCCATCTAATTAATGACTATCTATCAAACAAGATATTTTGGGATAGGGTAAAATGCAAAGTCCCACGGCGATTGGGTTACCGCACTCATAAACCTCGGTAGTGTTTGCATTGCCATAAATTAATTTTCATATTTCATTAAATAAAAATTGAAGTATCGACATTAATGTTTGTAAACTCTTATCTAATTTGAATGAGAATGATATTTTGTGGCCTATATTTTCTCTATACAACATTAAGAATGGGGTTTTGTGGCCTCTGAGATTGAAACATATTTGATTCTAATACTATGTATTTAAATTTCTACAGTTAATCTATACAATAGTGCATGTTTTCAGAGGTGAAAAATTGAGTACAATATGTGAGAACTCAAAAAAAAAGTTTGTTTGATCAACCTTTACGTGGATTTATATGGATGATTTATGCAAAATGACTATCACAGTAGGCTGGCTCGCACATCGCGTACCCTTAATAACTTTACACCTCGTGCTATACTTTTGCCACCACACCGTACACGTGTCGCCTTTTAAAGGAAGGGACAAAACACATGTCATTCAATTAGATAAAGTTAAAACACGTGTCGCCATCTGGTGAATTAAGGCTGCAAGATAGCCCCGTTACGTGACACGCGACATGCTGACTCACCAAAATGAACACTTAGTCATCGGGACACATGTCAAAACCCTCATAACTTTGGGAAACTATAAATAGAAGCCTTAGGATCAATTATTACACGAAATCCATTCCAGATATCAAAAATAAATAGTGAGAGAAAGTGTGAGGAAGTTTAAGAAGAAGTTTCGTCTTAAGATTAACGAGCGATCCAAGACTCTGTATTTGTAACTTCGAATTTTTGTTCTAGGTGAGTACTCTGTGACATTCCTTGCGTATTTTGATTATATGATATTATGAAACATATATCTATTTTGTGAAATGTTTTATTCTAAAAATACATCTGATACCGATGATTTCGTCATTTGTTATATGTGTATATCTCTCGATATATACATCTGATTTGAATTCTGAAATTATTGATTCAGCCAATGGAAACTTTCTTACTATGTTGGCCTTGACTACTAGGTGGAAATATTTGGGTGGTACCTTCCCAGCTGGTTTATCGTTGGTGTGCCCTAAATAAGGCGTTGTTTCAGATATCATGATTTTCTGTCTGTGTTGTTGCCGGGTGGAAACATTTGGTAACACTATCTATTTATCTGGGTATTAGAGCGTACATGGACATCAAAATAAAATTGAATAATTGACATATTGCTCAATTATTTTATCTGTTCTGTACTGTTTAATCTGAAAATATATACTGTCAGTTTGCTTTATATATTTTACTGCAAATTCCTGTCCATATATGTATATGCCTTTTGTTGTAAATTGAATAGGTATCAATTTTTTAAAAAATCATGGAATATCTGGAGATTAATTCTCATTCGGCTTTTAGCTGATGTTGTATAAATAACAATTTTTCAGGACGTAAGTAGGTTCATGGAGGGAACGAAAAAGGACTGTATTGAAGATTCATCTTTTAGAGATCTTTTTGTCATTATGTTTGTTTTATCATTTAGAGCATGTTTGGATCTCTTGTAATAAGTTTTAAATTTTATCTTAAGTTGTAACTCGTTGTCACTTTTAAAATAAATGAAGTTTCCTTTTAGAAAGCTCTAATGACGTAATTCCTTTACTTTCTGTAGTTTATGATTCATAACCATGTGATTATATTTTCGTTGCACTTATTTAAGGAAACAATTTAAGTCAGAACCTATATTGCCTTGGTGGCATGTCAAGACACTCGTTCCCCACTACTAATTTTGGGACGGGGTCGTGACACAACTGTTATATTATAATGGTCAAAACTAGACTTCAACATGAACATTCTTACCGGAAATTTCAAAATTTTATATTTGTAACTAATTCAATATTTCATGATTTAGAAGTTAGGATTAGACTACACATAATGACTTAACATTATATATATACTAATAACATATCATCCATATCACATAAGCTAATCATAATTTAAACATAATTTATCATAATTATATTCGGGTTGTCACAATTAGGTACAAGGCTTTCTAAAACTTATCCCTTGGAACTTTTTCCATTTTCTAAGGTATTTCCATCTCTTTATATCTCTCTAGAATTTAACAAGTTCATTTATATTCAACTTCATCTTTCTCATTTCTCCTTACATGTCTAGGCGCACAAGAAAACACGTGATCTCAGCGGGTAGTGACTTTCATGAGTTTCATAATTAATATGGGATTCCTGATAGCATTAACCTAAGGGTTTCCCCAAAGGAGGAAGACATTCTTAACCTTCCCTCTGGTTAAGTTGCAATTCCTATGGTAGCCATATTAGAAGGGGGAGCTCTCTTTCCCCTTCACTTATTGTTGGTAAGGGTGCTCCATTACTATAGAAAACTCCTTGCCTAAGCAAATAGTATTTTCCACCAAATTTGCGATACTAACCTAGGTCTTGAGGAGATTAGGTACTGCTACAACTTAAGGTCTTCCCCAATCAGTGGGTTGTACCACTTCCAAGCTAGGGACAAGGCCTGCAATTTGGTCACCTATTTGCCCATATCTCAAAAGGATACTGAAAAAAAATTCCTTGTGGTTTTGGAAGAAATATATTGTGAAGATTATAATGGGCTTGGAGTTCTTGCCACAAGGGGGTACCTGGTAGGTCGCCCACAAATAATTTTCTTTAATGTTAAGTTTTTATTATTACTAACTGATCTAATTTTTCATCGCATATCGCCTTTTGAATACCAAACCGTCTAACTACCAAATTAACCTTAGAGATTTGGAAAAAATTAAGAGGCCGACCACCCCCAAAGTTCATCCCTATTGGAGAGCAGATCACATTTTTCTCGATTACGATCTCACTTACCAGTCCCTTACCAACTTCACAGCCATTCCAGATGTCCAAGTTATCAATTATATTGTAATCAGAGACAGTTCCATTCTAACTTCCACCCCCATCCTCAGTCAGGCCACTATAAGGTATTACATTAGGGATTTTGTCCCATATGTAATCCCAATAGACTCTGATTCCGATCAGAGAGAATGGAAGAAGAGGAAGAAAAGGGGGAGGAAGAAGAAGAAGAAGAAGAATAAGACCTTGATACCTTCTTGGGTGGCTTTGATCCACTCTTCTCTTATGAAGATAGTGTATTCGGTCATCCTTGGGAAGAGGTAGGGGCCAAAGAGGACCTCATCTATCAGGACTTCTCATTCCCCGGATCTTATCTGACCTTGACGAAATAAGAAGCCGAATAAGAAAACCGATAGACCCAAAAGTTGCTAGGTATAAGTTGAAAAAATAATCAGCCACTAACACATTGACCGGACAAGTTCCCTCCATTGACGAGCAGCGAAAGAGAAAGTTGGTCTCTCTCGAGGAAAGGAATCCTGAGAGTTAGAGAGCCAATGGGCAGAGGATAAACATGACAAAAAGAAAAAGATCGACAAGACACCAGTCGACCATGGTTCCAAAATACCACCTCCTCATTCCAACCAACCAACCAATCATAATCAATAAGCCAGAGCAGAGGCAAGGGCTCCGATCGGAGACCCCACTCCCTCAAATGAGTTGCAATCATTGGTGGGAGATATCCTTCCACAAGGGGAAAGAGTTAGTATTTGAGACTGATTTGGCCCATAGGGACATGGAGGTGTCCTTTTTTGTTGCTCAGACCGCTATTCTACCGTATGATATGGAGGATTTAAGGGTCTTTACTCTAGAAAGACTCCACAAAGAGGGCCTCTATCACAGTGTGTTGGTATGCATGTGTTTTTTATTCAATTACTTTACACTAAAAAGAAGTTTCTAACTTTTTCCTTTCTGGGTGCAGAGCATGCAAGTTCAATAGGAGCTCTCTAGCCAAGCTAATTGCTGTTGGAAGGTGGTGGACACATCTTCCAAGGAATACATCACCCTCAAGTACTAGGTTGACAAATAGTGTAGGGACCTTAAGGACCTGGGCAAAAAGATGAAAGAGGAGGTTGATGCCAAGACAAAGGCGATGGAAGAGGCCGAGCGAACTCAAAATGAATTTATCCAGGTGGACACCGAGCTATCCAAGATGAAGACTTATCCCTAGCATACCATCATAGACAAGATCATCCTTTAAAGGATGAGGAGTCAGATGGAGAAGACCTGGGAGGCCGATTTGCAAAAATCGTATAATAACAGCTACAAAGCGATCGTTCGGGAGGTTGCCGCCCAGTTAAACTATTATGAGTCTGTTACTTTTAATAAAGGTTGGGTAGCTGGTCTGTAAAGGGGAAATGTAATGAAGATGATCTCACCCATATTGAACATCCCCCAATAGTCAATCCTCTAGTAGATCTCCCAATGGACGCATCGGCCCCAACATCCACTGATCCTCCTGCCTCTATTCTTGAATGGGTTACTCCTGAGTCAACTAATGCTGCAGCTGGACAATCTTATAAAAATTCATTCTATGTATTTTTCTTTTTCTTAACCCTTGGCGGTCATCTCGTAGTCCCTGGGAATTTTTTATTTTAATGAAAGACCTTATATATTTCCCTTTTCATTATCTTCATATATTGTTATATCGTCGTTTGATATTATTTGTTTGACTTCTTTGCATTGTTTCCTCACCTAAGGTGTTTCCCTTAGATTACACTATTTCTAAAGTCTTAAGAAAATCGAGTGATAAACTATTGCTGAAATTATTCATATAAATTTTTAATTAGTCTTTGTTTTATACCATTCTTAATGGATTTTGAATGATCTGCCTCAAATCGTACCACTTATGTAAGTGGGTTTTGTGCCTCTCTAGGCTGATTGACTTTAAATCATACCACTCCTTGTGGGTTTTGATCGATCTGCCTTAGAGCGTACCACTTGTGTAAGTGGGTTTTGTACCTATCTAAACCAATTTACTTTAGATCATACCACTTTTTGAATGGGTCTTGACTGATCTGCCTCATATTGTGCCACTTATGCAAGTGTATTTTGTACCTCTCTAGGCCTATCAACTTTATATTATACCACTCCTTGAGTGTGTTTTGACCGATTTGCCTAACATTGTACCACTTATGCAAGTGGGTTTTATGCCTCTCTAAGCCGATCTACTTTAGATAATACCACTCCTTGAGTGGATTTTGACTAATCTGCCTCAGATCGTACCAATTGTGCAAGTGGATTTTGTGCCTCTTTAGGCCAATCTATTTTAGATCATACCACTCCTTGAGTAGGTTTTAACCGATCTGCCTTAAATCGTACCACTTATGCAAGTGGATTTTGTGCCTCTTTAAGACGATCTAATTTAGATCATACCACTTTTTGTGTGGGTTTTGACTGCTTTGTCCAGATCGTACCACTTGTGCAAGTGGGTTTTCATACTTAATAAATCAAATAGGGATTTTACGCAATTTTTAGGTAACTAATCGTTGATCATTTTATTATGCATTAATGAAAACAAAAGATTATTTGCCTTGATATCTAGTGATAAAACTTCCTAAGGTTCATGGCATTCTATGACCTTGGGACTACCTTCCCATTTATCCCTTCTAAATGATATGACCCTCACACTCTTATGAAGTTATGCGATAGGGTTTCTACTAGTTTGGCATCGAATTTCCATCTAATGTCTTTTTCGCAGTGGGCAATAAATTTATGAAAACCAGGTCATCGACTTAGAATTATCTGATCTTGACCTTCTTGTCAAATATCTCTGACCTAAGTGTTGGTAGTCTGATCTCTAGGGGGATCACTGCCTCCATGCCGTAAGTAAGAGAGTGGAGTTTCTTTCATTGACTTTTGGTGGGTCGTCATGTATGCCCATAAAACGGATGAAAGTACGTCCACCCACCGCCCTTTTGCATTCTCTAATTTACGATTGATACCTAACGAAAGGGTTTTATTGGCAATCTGCACTTTCCCATTGCACTGGGGAAGACCACTAATGCATAGTGGATCCTGACTCTGTGTTCGGTGCAAAAGATACGAAAGGAATCATAATAGAACTGTGTTCCATTGTCTGTTACTAGTTCTCTTGGGATGCCACACCTTGTGGTGAGATTTCTTCAAACAAACCTCCTGGAGTTTGGATCTCTGATATGGTTGAGTGGTTCGACCTCAACTTATTTGGTGAAGTAATTAGTCTTCATTATTAGGTACCATAAATTTTTGGTGGCCGATAGTGGCCCCATTATATCCATGCCCCATCGAGCGAATGACCATGGGCTTATAAGGGGGTTCAAATCTCTCGTAGGCTGCTTGATAATTGGTGAGAATAATTGACACTTTGGGAAATTTTAGGCAAACCTTGTTGAATCTTTCTTCATGAATGGCCATTAGTATCCTTAAGAGATTTCCCTATAAGATAGCGATCTACCACCCGTATGTGCTCGGTAACTTCCTTCGTGCATTTCGCTCAAAATTCCTTCCACGTGATTTGGGTGAATGAAATTAATTAATAGACCGGTGAACAATATTCAATAGAGCTTCCCATCTGAGCTGAGGCAGAACCTTACCGTTTGGATTTTTAACTTGTGCGTTACCCTGTCGTTTGGAGGTAGCTCACCGATTTTTAAGTAGAATATGATGGTGTCTATCTAAAATGGGGCCAACTCTGCTTGAAGAATGCTTAGATCCTTTTTTATGTCTTTAATGCTTGGCTGGTCTATATATTTCACCTTCATTATTCTTTTGGAATCGGTATCTATGGCGAAGGCCAGAGTGGCAAGAGCATCTGCATGGCTATTATCATTCCTTGGGAGCTGCTCAATTGAGGTAGACTTGAATTATTGAAAAAGGCTTCTGGACTTATTTTTATAAGGTATCATCCTAGGATCCTTTGATTCATTTTCCTTGTTGAGTTGGTTTGGGATCAGTATGGAGTCAAAAAATGCAACAATGCGGTGAGAACCTAAATTGATCGCCCTGCACACACCATACACCGTGGCTTTGTATTTTGCCTAGTTATTTAAGCCTTTAAATCCCAGTCTAATGGCTTGCTCAATAAGTATGTCTTGTGCTGTCCTAAGCACGATCCCAAATCATATGCCCTTCTCATTTGATGATCCATCTATAAAGATCTTCCAGGGTTTCTCATCCTTGTTGACTACCAATAATTCCCAAGTGGGATGGGACTATTCACCCTTTTTTCTTGGCAATGTTGAAAATTTTGCCACAAAGTCTGCTAAGACTTGACCTTTAATCATTATTATAGGCTCATACTTGATGTCGAATTGGGCGAGTTAAAAGGACCACTTGGTCATTCTATTGGAGAGTTCGACCTTCTTGAGAGCGTCCTTCAAAGGGTAAGTTATTAGGAAAACTACCATATGAGCTTTGAATTAGTTCCTTAATTTCCTTACGGCGATCACCAAGGCAAAAACAATTTTCTCTATAGGCGTGTACTTGGTTTTTTATTTAAGAAAGGTGTGGCTCACATAGTAGATCAGTCTTTGTTCTCCATCATGTAGACAGATCAGTGATGCGTTGGTCGTAGGCCCTGAGATAGCTAAATAGAGGTACAAGTCTTCTCCTTCCTTGGTAGTTGATAGCAAGGGAGAGGATCCCAAGTACTATCTAATCCCTTATAAAGCTTGATCGTATTCTTTCATCGAGATCGTGGGGCTTTCTTTCTTTAAGGCCTGGAAGAACGATCGATATTTGTCAGGAGATCTTGAAATAAAATGATTAACTGACGCTAACATTCAAGTGATAACTTGGATGTCTCTGATGGTGGTCAACTTTCTAAAGTCCTGTAGAGGTTTGATCTGATATAGATTCGCCTCAATGCCCCTCTGAGTCACCAAGTATCCTAAAAACTTATTGGATCTCACACCTAATACACATTTGGTACAGTTGAGCTTCATTCTATACTCTCTGAGAATATTGAAGTTCTTTGCCAGATCTCTTAGATGATTAGACGAATACTTACTCTTGATGATCATATCATCAATATATACCTCCATGGTGGATTTAATCAAACTCTTGAACATCTTGGTAACCAGCCTCTAAATGTTACCCATATGTTCTTCAAACCAATCCTAAGGTTGTAATGAACAAGGTCTTCTCCTAGTCTGGACTAAACATGGGTATCTAATGGTATTTAGAGTATGTATCCATGAAACTCTTGTGCTGATTCCCTACTGTGGAATCCACAAGTTGATCGATCTGGAGCATCAAAAAACTGTCATTTGGGCAGTGCTTGTTAAGATCGGTGAATTCCAAGCAAGCCCTTTATTTGCCTCTCTTCTTCTTAATGATAATACATTTGTAGATCTAATTTAGGAATTATACTTCTCTGATAGAGACAACCTAGAGTAGGATGTCAACTTCAACTTCCACATCCCTTACCTTTTCTAGAGCTGACTTCCTAGGTTTTTATTTGATTGACTTGACGCTTGGTTCTACATGCAACTAATGGCAAGTATTCTTCGGGTCTATTCTCGAAAGATCACAGGGTTGCCAAGTGAAGACATTTATGTTTGCTCTGAAGAAATAAGGAAGTTCCTTTACTTTATCTTTGAACAGCTCCGATCCAATGAGGAGGGTCTTTTCTCGCTGTGATGCATCTAGAGTAACAAAGATAGGTTCTTCAAAAACTTTTTTGGTCAGCCTGATGAGTTTTTTTAACTCCCGATCGAATTCCATTTGATTTCTACTTGGGTTGATCATCCTCCGAGTTATCCTCGTCTTAATTATTCTTAGACTGGTCCAGTTTTGCCTTGGTGGATGAAACAAAATAGCTTCGTGCCACTTCTTAATCTCCTTCGATTTTTATCACTCCCTAGTCAGTTACGAATTTAATCTTCTAATAAAGTGAAGAGGGGACAACCATCATATCATATAGTCATCTTCTACCTAGTACGGCATTTTAGGGCGACTTCGATTGGATCACGCGAAATTATAATTCCTTATTATCCGGACCGATCTTAACTGGCAACTTAATTTTCACCATGGGGTCTCTACATCTCCATTAAAGTCGATTAATGGACAACGTTGATATCCAAGTATTTACTGCGATATCCAAGAAATACTGCCAAGTACATGATTTCTGAAAACCTTCCTTTGTTTACCAGCACTCTTCTTACGTAAAAGTCTGTTACTCGCAAGGTGAGTAACAAGGCATCCTTATATGACAAATTCGCGTTGACCAGATCATCAACTGTGAACACAATGGAACGATCAATATCCAAGTCTTTAATATCCCTCTTGGATAGGAACGACTAGGATAAGTCTATCTGGAATTCTTGTTGGATGCTAGATGCTATTCTCACCTTCTTTCTGAGTTTCTTACTTATATGCTGAGTTGGGTCGGTGTAGCTATGGATGGCAGCGACCAATCCTACTGGATAAAGATCCTCCTCTACTTTCTGAACCGTGTTGACTATTTTCATTGTACTAATATTTCTCGTTAAGGTGTCAAGCTTAGACGAGTTCCTCCAGGTGTTTTTTGAACATTTTTCAATCCTCCGTGAGGTTTCCATAGTCTTGGTAATAGTTGCACCTGAGATCAGTATCCCTGTCACTTGGATTGCTGACCATCTTGGGAGGCCATTGAAAAAAAGTCTTGTCCTTGCTCTAATGAATAATATTATAGATGGGTTAGTTGAAGACTGTCTCTAGTATCTTCTAACTACTCTCACTAGCCTGAGGTCAGGGGTAACCTTTTGAGGCTTCATTCCTGAAACCCCTCTTGGTTGAACAAGGTTGATTTCCCCCTTTAGGGGCCTTCTTAACCTCAGTCTTCTTCTGATTGGCTTGGAAAATAGCGATGATGAGCTCGTCTGCCACCTTGGCATATTTTTTAATATGGGACATGAGGTCATCCATTAAAGAGGTAGTCTTCTTCGTTAATGACTGGTAGAGATTGTCTGACTGCTCCAAATTGAACTTGAAGGAAGAGATCGCTAGTTGATCGTCATAATCATTAAATTTATTCTACAGTTCCTAATACCTCTAAGCATACCTCCTGAGATATTCTCCCTTCTTCTTATTAAGAGAGATCGACTAGTCAACCTCCTTGATTACCTTATTGATTTTGATAAATAGGGTCAGGAACTGCTCGGACAACTATCTAAAATAGGAGATCGATCTGAGGGAAATTTTTCCAAAAACCTCTATTCGATCTCTCCTAGAGACAATGGGAATACCCAACACATTAGGGTATCGTGATGGCTCTAAAGATATATGGTCTCCTGGTAGTGCCTGATGTGATGAGGGGGATTTGCCTTTCCATTCTACGTCGTAACTTTTAAAATGGAGAACTTCTTTGGGGTATTAAAAGACTTTATCATATCAGTAATCAACGCTTCGTATTTGGCTTTATTATTGGAGGCCTAAAATTAAAATCTCAAAGCATATTTTACTTCTAAATCGTCTGGAGTGTTGAGAATTAGTCCAGCTCCGCTGCCAATAGTGCACGAAGAACCGTCTATGAATAATTTCCAAATTGAAATATCATTATTGAAGTCTGGTTACACTAGTACTCCTTATTTGAAAACTTTCATGCTCTGTTCTGATAGTTGCAAAGCTCTTTCTTGAACAACTGATGATTTTGGTTGGTCGGCAGCTATCTCAGTTTGCTTTTGATCTGAGCTTGCTTTCAGAGAAGTCTGATCGACATGCAAACTTGGTGTGTTGTGTACCTTTGTATAAGTAAATTCAATTATGAAATTTTACAACTGTTTACCCTTTTAACAAAGTCCTTGGCTCCTACACAATTTCATATTCCCCAAGTTCAACTGCCCAGTACATTATCCTTCCTGAGTTTTCAGGCTTGTGTAAGGCTTGTCAGAGAGGTAAGTCAGTGTACACTACAATGGTGTGGGCCTGAAAATATGACCTCTTTCTTCTGAACGCTTCAATGAGTTCCAGTGCCAATGCCAACTTCATCAAGCGTGGAAATCTAAATTTTGCTCGTCGGAACGCTTTACTGGTGTAGTATATCAGTTTTTGAACACCTGGATCTAATCGGATCAAGGTCGAGCTAACAACAAACTCTGAAACAACCAAATATAAGTACAATTTCTAGCCAAAAATTGGTCGGGAGAGTAGTGGGGTATATCCCAAGTACTTTTTTAAGTCCAAAAAAGCTTTATCACATTTGTCGTTCCATTCAAAGATCTTTTTAAGCACTTTGAAGAATGGAAGACATTTGTCCGTAGCCCTAGATACAAAACGATTTAAGGCTGCTAGTCTTCCTGTCAGTTTTTGCATCTCCTTCTTGCTGGTTAGGGATTACATCTCCAGTAAAGCTTTTATTTTACGATGGTTGGCTTCAATTTCCCTTTGATTTATGATGTACCTCAATAACATTCCTTCCTATACTCTGAATATACACTTGGTCGGATTGAGTTTCAGTTGGTGTTTCTTCAACTGGTTAAATGTTTATAACTAATCTATATACACTCCCATATTCTTACCAATCTGGTATTCAAATACTTTGTTTACCAACCTTTGATAAGTCGCTCCTGTATTTTTCAGCCCAAAGGGCATAACATTGTAGGAGTAAGTTCCTCAACTAGTAATGAAGGATGTGCTCTCTTTGTCCTCTAGCTTCATATTAATTTAGTTATAAACATACATGACTTGCCATTGCATCAACTAATTGATCAATCCTTGGTAAAGGAAAATGATGTTTTGGGCATGTTTTGTTAAGATCAGTAAAATCCACACACATTTACCATTTGTTGTTTTCCTTTTTTACCATTACTACGTTGGCCAACCATGTTGGATATTTAACATCCTCTATAAACTGTGCTTTTTGCACGTTTTCCACCTCATCTTATATTGCCATATTCTTCTCAAGACTGAAAACTCTACACTTCTGCTTGATTGGTTTAGTATCCTTCTAAATATTGAGCACATGGCAGAAAAGTTAGGATCAATCCTTGGCATGTCCTCATGGATCCAGGAAAACCCGTTTTTCCTATCTCTAAGGAATGTAATTAATTTATGTTTAAGAGATCGAGTTAGTCTTAAGCCAATCTGGACGGTCCTTTTTAGTTTCTCATCGTCCAATACGACAGTTTCTTTTTCTTACATAACCTATCCTTTCACCAAGTCCTCTTCTTCGAGAGTATCTAGAGTATCAATGTGGAAAGTAGTTGTGCCCCTCTTTAGCTATTAGTTGGCTGAAGTATAGTAGCATTCCCTGGCTTCCATATAGTTACCATTCACCACATCGACTCCATAATTGGTAGGAAATGTCATACATTAATGCACAGTAAATGGCACTGCTTCTAACTGTTTCATCTCCACTCTGAAAAGGATTATATTATAAGCTGAAGGTACATTTTTATCCAGTACAAATAAGCGGATCCTTTCGTTCCTTATTATTAACCAAGTGTTGACCAACACATCCACCTTGATTATACCTAGGGGATACACCCTTTCTTTAGAGTACCCTATGAGTGGCCCATGGTATGGTTCTAATTTGTAAAAAGAAAAAATGCGGTGTGTGATACCGATTTAAAGTAATTCGTAAATTTCTACTTTGGCACACTTATTTAATTGGAGTATATTTAAACCAAATTAATTAATCCCCTAACCATGTAACTATGTGTGTGCGTGTGTCAAACCATAAATAAATAAAGCCTGTGATTAAAAATTTAGGAAAAATCCCCGAAGGGCAAAACCTTTTTATTTCTAGAACTTTGAAGAATTCACAAGACCATTGACTTACATACAACCTGATAATCGCCCACAAGTGTAACGCACGGTGTCTTTGTCAAACCTTCAAAGCAAAGGCTAGAAATGTCGTCGGCTGGAATCACCCGCAAAAACTCCAGATGTCAGAAATGAAGAAGAAAACGGCTTCTCCACAAGTGTGAACTTTATAAGGACTCCATCCACAATAGCACGCAGCTGTCGGTTGTAGAGTTCTCCCCACAAAGAATGAACAAAAGAAAAATATGTTCTTGGGTTCCACAAAATAATTCACATAAAAGTAACTGGGATTTTCTGAATTAAAAACAAAATATTTGAACCCTTAAAATATTATTGTTGGAGAAGAAAACATTCTGCCAAAAGATATTTTTCAAATTGATTCTGGGCAGATAAATAAACCAAAGAAAACACTCTAAAGTTTAAAACTCTTTCTCCACGTCAAAAAGCAAAGCTGCCACACTCCTTTTATAAGAAAGTTAAGTCGGTCAAAGGATAAGCATGAGGTCAACGTGTCAGCCAAAAAACAACGTCGCTCAAACGAGAAACCCCTCTCTCTCAAACAAGATACGCATGTCACTCGAACGACTATGTACGACATCTCAATATCGTTCGAACAAGATGGTGATCTCGCTGGAACAACCTTGGCGTCAAAACCCAGGTACGCTTATTGAATTAGAAATTTTCTCAAACCATTTCAAAACATATTTTTCTTGAACAGTAATAAAACCTTTTTTATGAAAAAAAACATTTATAAAAATATTTTTATATAAAAGCTTTTTAAAACTCTTTTTAAAAATATCCCAACACTCTTAATATGAAATGTAAATGAAATTTTAAAACATTATCTTACCAAATGTCATATTGTTGGGATTGAATGTTTAAGACAACTTGTAATTCGGATTCGTCTTTTGTATATGAAAACTTCTTCAATTCTTCGACGATTGTCACGGTATATGACATAATTAATTGTGACGGACATTTATAAAAATATGTCCTTACAAATGTCCCCCTATGTCTATGTCGGTACATACATAAAAAATATCTGAATTATCAAATTCCAAATTACCTATACAAATCTACCCTCCCATGAATCCCAAAACCGAAAAGGTAGAATTTGCAAGTTCTCAAATTTTTTCTTCAACATCAAAACTCTCAAAGCTTTTCTCATCAGGGTGTGCAACATAATGATTTTCAATCTTTGTAGCTACACACATGAGATAGAGCAAAAACCTTCGTGATGAATCGAGTTTGAAATGATATAAGAATAAATCATTAATAAATAAAATCTCCCCCATTATGAAAAAACTCCCCCATAACATGATAATTCTTTCTCCCCCTTTTTATGATGTCCCCAAATAGACAGATAAGAAGAAAAAATCAAAACATGGAGTGTCATGATACAATGCATAGCTAACATGGATCAAAATACGCGCATGAAAAGGTATATCCCAAAAATTTAACTAACTATTTTTTATTTTACAAATTTTTCATACACAAATAAGATACTAAACATCACACCATGGATTTAAACAAAAACAACTAAGTCATGAAAATGGAATGTATGGGTGTGAACTCATTAGAGAGGTAAATAAACTCAATAAATCATATGTGCACAATGCATATGTGTACCCCTAACGAATGAACATCAAAAGTATCCTTAGGTGTAAAAATTGTTGAATTTAGATGACATCGTCTTATGCAAATCAACAAATAAAAGTCAAGGTGATTTCCACACTAATAACGTCAAAAACTATTTTGCGCTTTTTCAAGATTTTCAAGGACGTGAAAACCCGTTATAAAATCTCCAACTAAACTCCCTCATATATATTTTCTTTTAGAGGTGATCTAAATTCTCAAACATTGGAGAATTGGTGCAAAAACCTAATTGGCCCATAATTGGCATGAATTTCTTTTTATTGCCTTTAAATTTTTTCGGGCTCTTTTAAACCTCTTTGGACCTCGGATAATAAAATTCCTCAATTTTTTTGGTCCAATTTAAACGGCGGCTTAATCGCAAAGGATAAATGAAAATATTTCGTAGCCCTTCACCATTTTCAAACAAAGCACACAAACTCACAAACGGCTCTTACATGCACAACTTGCTTATCAAGTTTTATCGCGCTTGGTTCGTTTTATGGACGGGATTGAAGTGAAAACACCCAACTAACATGTGATAGGACAAGCACAATAATCAAACAAATCCGTGCATGTGTGCAATAAAGAAAATTAAGAGTCAAACATGTAGGAAGTAACACTTAAGTACATCTCAATGACTCCAAACATTATAAAGCGCAAAGATAACATGATATATTATCTCAAAACACTATCAAATAGTCACATGAAAAATGGAATGATGTTGTGACTCGGTCATCCTAAGTGTTCATCCATAAAAGGTGTAAACAAAAAAAACTCTTTTTGGATTTTTCAAAAAATTTATCAAAATAAAATCTTTTTGTATTTTAAAAAAAAATTAAAAGCAAAAATTTATATAAAAAGTACATGTCACAATGCTAGCAAACATAAATATAATGAAACAAAAATCTAGCGTAAGAGAAACATGTGAACACAATCATCTATATGATATGGCAAGAGAAGAATCATGTGCAAGCAAACAGGAATCAACTTGTCTACAATCTAGTGGCTCTAAAAGTGATTTACTATCCCAAATAGATGTGAAACGTCGTGTGGAGGATTTAGGAACCAAGAGAACACTGGACATAAACTTCCTAGGACTTTTTCCAAGATCAAAACAAAAATGCCTAAGGTGACCTTTCCAATCACAATATGAACATGTGTAATCGGGTGCAACGACACCTATGGGTTGACCTTTTCTAATGTCCTTGGGAACAGTTGACCCTCTAAAACAAATAATGGTTTTGGCTTTAGCACTAGAAGCATGAGAACAAGATGAGCCATTACCATCACTATCAAGCCTACTCGAGTCTGTCAAATTATTTTTGAACTTTAAATTTTTTTACCCAAGCAAAGAATGAGACTCTTCCAATTTAAGGGATGCCTTTTTCAAATTTTCAACAATTCCTAAAAGGGTATCTATCTCCCCCTCAATTAAAGCAAATTTTTCCCTAAGAGTCTTTTCACGTGCCACAAACTCATTGATTAAAATATTTTTGTCATCTTGAGCACAAACACAAACCATCGAATTTTTAAGGTCCTCTAATTCTTTTTCTAAAAATAGGACCCTATCATCACTCTCCTTCTTGGACAATTTTAAAGCAACAAAGTCATGGTCCAAGGACACAAGTTTCTCACGATAAAATTCTCTTTGATTTTGAACCGTTTGCAAAAGATCCATTGCGAATTTAAAACGAGAATTTTCTTTTTCCAAAAAATCAATTATTTTAGCAAACGTCAAATTCAAACTATCTAAATCATTAAAACTTTGACTCGTCCCATCAAAGGGGGGCATCCGATTACATAAGTGCTCCATTGAAAAAATTGCGATTTTTCACAAAACTGATTTTAAAAAAAATAATATCACACAATTTTATGAAAAATAGGAATACGCGATAAATTAGCGCAACCCGCTCTGATACCAATTTGACGACATGAGAAGACAAATTGTATCAAAAAAATAAATCCTTGAAAAATTAGGATCACGCGATAAATTAGTGTAACCCGCTCTTATACCAATTTGTAAAACGAATAAATGCGGTGTGTTATACTGATTTAAAGTAATTCGCAAATTTCTACTTTGGCACACTTATTTAATTGGAGTATATTTGAACCAAATTAATTCAGCCCCTAAACATGCAACTATTTGTGTGTGTATGTCAAACCATAAATAAATAAAGCATGTGACACAAATATTAAGGAAAAATCCCCGTAGGGCAAAACCTTTTTATTTCTAGAACTTTGAAGAATTCACAAGACTATTGACTTACCTACAACCTGATAATCGCCCACAAGTGTAATGCACGGTGTCTTCGTTAAACCTTCAAAGCCACGGCTAGAAATGTCGTCGGATGGAATCTTCCACAAGAACTCCAGATGGTCAGCAATGAAAAAGAAAACGGCTTCTCCACAAGTGTGAACTTTATAAGAACTCCCTCCACACACTACACCAAATCTGCCCATTTGTCATGGTCATTGACCTTGACAAATACAACTTGTCAAGGTCAATGACCGTGACATTTCGAGGCGAGATAACTTTTTTGTCACGGTCGTGTCACGGTCATTGACCTTGACACAAAACTCACGTTTTGTGTCACGGTAAAGATGTTCCACTCATCCAAGAATCGAATTGATCGGTAATTCGACCGACGACTCTAAGGGCATTAGCGCGGGCCTTCCATCTTACCGTGGCTATCTAGTCATTGACCCATTTGCTTGCGAAGCATATCATCGCTTCGTGCTGTTCCCTTATGCATTGATGATTACGGATTCAAATTGCTGCAATAAGCCGCCTCTCCACTACGAGGTTCGCGAGTACCTTTGTTACCGCGCCCGAGCTAGAACTAGTTCGTACCTCGTTCTACTATTAGATAGTTTGAATAGGCGTCTTATTAAGCGGTCTTTCTCTTTGACGTTATATGATCAGCCGCCGATGAACGCATTTGTCACGGTTTATAACCGTGACAAATCCGTGACCCTTTTTTAAAAAAAATTGTCACGGTCATTGACCGTGACACGTCCGTGACAACCTGTGTCATGGACGTGTCACGGTCAATGACCGTGATAATTCTGGGCAGAATTTAAAAAAATCTGCTGGGCAGTATGGCCACTGCCACTGCCCAGCAGTATATTTGTACCTGTTATAGCAACGTTGTATCTGTTCCAAACATCATATATCCGAACAAACTAAAGATAATGCAAATATATATTCAAATAAGAAACTATTTAAAAAGAAACAACATCACCATCATTTTATCTCAAATCTACAAACTATTTGCATGAAAAACAGATTTTGTACCGCGACGCTCGGGAACACCTCATTATCCTTCCCTTCTCGTCCGAATAGTCACATAAGTATAGAGCATATGTGGCCTACCCTTAGGGCCACTCCCTGTCCCTTGAATTGAAATAAAGTAAAATTAGTATCCGCCCCTCAAATATAGATAAATATAAATCATAATTGAAATCGAAATCGAAATTGACATATAAATATAAATACATTACCTGTAGTGTCACTCAAACAACTAACTTGAGCTCATATGGCACCTCCTTCCAACTAATGTACCCCAGGCAATCGTGTCAATTATAATTCTCTTCATATCTAAACACTAAGAAATACCATAATCCTATGGAGTTATGCGTTGAAGATTCCTTCCAACCGTTGTGTAGCCAAAAATCAGCAGTTGAAGTTGTCAATTCCACCTTTCAATGGTCTCCTATGTTTTGCTAGAAGTTCCAAGTGGTGGGGTATGGAAAGTGGAATTGACAACTTCAACTGGTGATGTTTGGCTACATAACGGTTGGGAGGAATTTGCAGAGCATCGCTCCATAGGATTATGACATTTCTTAGTGTTCGGATAGACGAAGAGATTCAGTCTCCTCTCCACAAATAGGACACCCCACATAACTATGTACTAATCACCTATTAAAGGTAAGAAGCGTATATTCATGGATTAGTATAAACAAAACTTAGATGTAGTTGTAATATTTATGTATTAATCTCCTCTCCACACACGCACACTACACAAGAGTGAAAATGATAAAGTGCAGATCAAGTAAAAGCATTAAAAATGGATGTTTCGGTACAAATTGAAATATTTATTACAAATTAAAAAATTGTTTCAAATTCGGGTTATCATCAAAAATGGATTGATATTGGGTAGGAGCAGTCAAGTCATCCACACTACTATTTAGACGCCTTGGCGCGTGTTGGACAATTGAAAGCGGCTCGTTGTTGATATACTCCGAGTAAAACACTTGCTTAACCTTTTGAAATGCACAAACAAACGGCTCATCACTCACGTGGCCGTTGCTCTTCAACTTGGACAAGTCAACCATGATCAAATTGGTGACAGGATCAACTTTACAAGCATTTTTATCCATAACTCTTACCCATTCACAGTAAAATACAACCTCTTTGAAACTTATATAATCCAATTCAAATATATTTTGGATTACACCATAGTAAATCATTTCAGCTTCAACGAGGTTTTTATCTTTTACGCTCGCTCGAAAGAAAGTAAGAGCCTTGTATGAAATTCCCAAGTTCTGTACATTTGTACTTTCCTCGTACACTTTAGCGTCGAAAATGTAACCGTTCAATCGATACTTTTTGTACTCTTGTGCCACGAACAATGGTCCAGTGGCTAGACGAGCAAGCCTTGATGTCGCATCACCCATCTTTAGGAGCTGAGAATATAGATAAATTAATTATATTAGTGGTAAAATTTTAGTGTAATGTAACGTTATATAACAACTGTTTTCATTATAATTACCTCTAGTGTCAACCATAGCCTAAATTCGCTGTCTGATTCTACCATTGTTTTTCGTCTTTTATTATTCTCACAGGCTTCATATTTACTGCATATTACAAAATTAATCATGTATAAAATAATCCAACATAATGTTAAACATTATAATATTCGAAACTTACTTTTTCCATTCTTCGACATCTTCATGTGTGTCAAATAGATAACGAGCTACTTGTTCATGTTGCAAACTCGTTAATTTCACTCGTTTTCCCATCACATTACCACCATCATCGAGGAATTCATCAGTGTCATCAACGCTGGTCGAGTCAGGCATATATTCCCGAGTATATATTGATGACTCCACGGTGATGTACTCCTATGCGATTGATCCTGCAATATATCGCGTATTCTTGACGTAATCTTTAAAAACTTTCATCAATCTTTCAAATGGATACATCCACCGATATCTAACTGGACCACAAAGAAGTGCCTCGTCTCATAGGTGTACCAACAAGTGAACACTTATGTCAAAGAATGTTGGAGGAAAGTACTTCTCCAATACACAAATCGCTTCGTTCCCAGCCAATTTTGCAGCCACTATGTGTTCTCGATTCACTACCTTCTCACACAAGAGGGAGAAGGTAATACTAATTTGCATAATAGCCCTACGCAAATCCTTGTGCTTGGAGAAACAATGCTTAAACAATAGAAGAACCAATTGCATGATCACATGCCAATCGTGGGACTTAGACTTATGTAAATCATGAGTAACATAATTCACAATCCTTTGCAAGTTGGACGAAAAAGTAGATGGGCCCTTCAAATTATATATTGTGTCTAGAAGCACCTTCCTTTCCTCACTCGTCAAAGTAAACGCACCAGGGGGAATTATTTTCCTTCCCCTACTATCTTCTTTCAACCATAGTTGTGGTTTAAGTTTTAACTTTTTAAGGTCTTTTCGTGCATTTTCTCCATCCTTCGAATGACTCCCCTCAAGGCAAGTACCCACAATATGTTCAGCGAAGTTC
Organism: Sambucus nigra; assembly: GCA_949130495.1. NCBI lineage: Eukaryota > Viridiplantae > Streptophyta > Magnoliopsida > Dipsacales > Adoxaceae > Sambucus > Sambucus nigra. Next base: position 154,274,770 of record OX422211.1, on the reverse strand, counting down.
TTCTCTGCATGCATCACATCCAATACATGGCGCACCGAGTTTTTCTTCCAGTAAGGCAAGTCAAATAAAATGGACCTCTGAGACCATGCCTTTCTTATCTCAGTTTCATTCCCAGTTGGGGTCTTCTTATGCTTGACATTCTTAAATTTGGGATTCTTACCTGGCATATTTGGGCCACATTTAGAAGATTTACTTTCAATTTCTGAACCCAAAATTTGTCTCGGCAGTAGCCTATGTTCAACTCCGCCCAATAAAAAATTGGAACCTTTCTCAAATCTGAAAGTATGAGCTGGGGGTAAAAACCTCTTGTGGCAATGGTATACATTTTTTAAGCTAGAGGATAGACGAAGAGATTCAGTCTCCTCTCCACAAATAGGACACCCCAAATAACCATGTACTACACATCCGGATAATGTCCCATAAGCGGGAAAATCATGAATTGCCCACATCAACATAGCTTTCAGCGTAAACTCTTCTTTTCTAAAAGAGTCAAATGATTGCACACCCTCTTCCCACAACTCATTTGATTCTTCTACCAAAGGAGCCAGGTAGATATCAATGTCTTCACTTGGTGCCTTTGGCCCAGGTATCAATAAAGCCATCATCGAAAATTCAGGTCTCATACACTGTGAAGGAGGGAGGTTGAGTGGGGCTAGGATCACTGGCCATACACTCTGATTGGTGCTTAGATTTCCAAATGGATTGAAACCATCTGTTGATATAGCCAAACGAATGTTCCGTTGTTCTCGAGAAAAATCGGGATACTCAAAATTCATCCTCTGCCAGGCAGTAGAATCAATAGGATGACGCATGATATTACCCCATACTTCTGCCCTAGCATGCCAAGTCATTGCCTCTGCAATCCATGGTACTGTGAAAAATCGCTTTAATCTAGGCCCAACGGGAAAATATTTCAATACTTTTTGAGGCACTTTTGAGCTTGTGCCTTCCTTACTAGTAGATTGGACATATCTAGGTTCATCGCATGCCGAACAACGATCGAGATTTTCATACTCCTTTCGGTATAGTATGCAGTCATACACACAAGCATGAATCAATTTATACTTCATTCCCAAACCTTTCAAACGGTTCTTCATAACAGGATAGCTATTTGGAAGTGTATTCACCTTGGGTAATAAGCCCTTCACCCATTTCAGAATTCCCGTCACGCTATTGCCAGACAAACCGTACTGCGTCTTCAAACTGTGCAAACCAACCATGACATGTAAAGTTGTTTGATCTTTCTCACAGCCATAGTATAACGGTTGGGTCGCCGTAAATTTTAAACTTTGGTAGTCATCGTCAAGTTATATCGTGTTATCTTCACGAGCACTTGAATCTTCTACATCATCAGTAACCTCATTCCCCTCAGCTTCATAAACTCCGTACGCATCATCAACTAAATCCTCTAACATATTATGATCTACGTCATCCCCTTCTACATCTATTCTACTTGTTGAAGGTTGTTGTGAAGGTTGGTCGGGGACAAAAGGAACTTTCAATTCACTGTGAAAACTCCAAAATCGATAACTATCTTGCATACCCGATCTTAACAAATGTAGTTCAACTGTTTTCCACTCAAACACCTTACCATTCTTACACCTAGCACACGGACACGGAAACTCTTCATCATTACGACATCTCTATGCATATTTCACACATTCGTTAACACCTCTGCGAAACACATCCCCCATTCTATTAGTCTCACCCATCCACTCTTTGTATTTCGGATATCCCATCACAGCTACCACAACTAAACACCTATTAAAGGTAAACAAAACTTAGATTTATAGTATGTTTTATTTAATTATCCCATCATTTAATTATCCTATTAAAGGGTAAGTGGTCCTATCCCATTCAAGAATGCATTTTTCTGTAATATACTTAACAGCTCATGCACATTATTACGATTTGAAAAAAAATCGACAGCATATCCCCTTAGTTCTCCAAGTACACGACGTAGATTGGCAGGTGTGAGTGTTATTTCAATTGGTCAATTGAAATAACAGTCACACTTGTCAATCTAGTATGTACCCAGAGAACATTAAGATACGACTGCAGAACTTCCTCCAAAAGTAACAACTTTAAGCCAATAAGAATATTATACAAAAATTATACAGTCTCAAACTGTCCAAACGGGACAATTCGAGAGATCTCATTACAGGGGTAATGACTCTCGAACGGGTCTAAGGGCTATTGAATGCGTACGCATAAGAACTAGAATGCTAGTATCTATGCGCACTATATTTAATTTCAAGTATGTTTCATATAATGGGCTAATTCAAATACAAAATAAATTCATGGGTTAATTCAAATACAAAAATAAATTCATGGGTTAATTCAAATACAAAAATAAATTCATGGGTTAATTCAAATACAAAAATAAATTCATGTATTGACCACAAACACACACACACACACACACTATCTAAGCTCTTCTATAGGAATAAAAACAACATTTTTAAAATATGAAGGGCTCACCAATTTGATCAAAATTTTCAACAACATAGACTAATTGATCTTTATTATAAGACAATTACTACAAATTTACGCGCATCGCCCGAATTCAAAAAGCAATTTAATGACTAAAGTAATACTTTTTTTAACTTTAGTTATTAACCACAAATCTTAAAAAATATTTTATTTTTCATGCTTTTCAAACTTCGGATGCTTTTAGCAACTTCGGATGACAATTACTACAAATTTACATTTTTGGATATTATTTTTGGATAGAATTTTTGGAAATTTATAGAAAATTACTTATTTATTTACATTTTTAACCCCCTACCCTCACCCTGCCCCCACCCTGCCCCACCCCCTACCCCACCCTGCCCCACCCCCCACACATGCACACATGCACATATATACACACATATATATACACACAAACATATATATAAATGGAAGAGAGAGAGAGAGAGAGAGAGAGAGAGAGAGAGAGAGAGGAGGGAGGGAACGACGCGGAGGGAAAAAAGAAGGGGGAAAAGGTTTTTGCTGTTAACATTGTCACGGTCGTGTCAAGGTCATTGACCGTGACAATTATTTAAAGAATTGTCACGGTCAATGACCGTGACAAGTAAATTTGTCACGGTCTTGTCACGGTCATTGACCGTGACAATTAGTTGTCACGGTCGTGTCAAGGTCAATGACCGTGACAAAAAACACGTGTTTTTTGTCACGGTCAATGACCTTGACAAGGCTGGCCGGCTGAAAGGTGACAATTTGGCCATTTTGGTGTAGTGACAATAGCACGCAGCTGTCAGTTGTAGAGTTCTCCCCACAAAGAATGAACAAAAGCAAAATATATTCTTGGGTTCCACAAAACAATTCACATAAAAGTAATTGGAATTTTGTGAATTAAAAACAAAATATTTGAACCCTTAAAATATTGTTGTTGGAGAAGAAAACATTCTCCCAAAAGTTATTTTTCAAATTGATTCTAGGCAGATAAACAAACCAAAGAAAACACTCTAAAGTTTAAAACTCTTTCTCCACGTCAAAAAGCAAAGCTCCCAGACCCCTTTTACAAGAAAGTTAAGTCAGTCAAAGGATAAGCCTGAGGTCAGCGTGTCAGCCAAAAATTAACGTCGCTCGAACGACAAGCCCATCTCGCTCAAACGAGATACGTGTATCGCTCGAACGACTACGAGCGACATCTCAATGTCGTTCGAACGAGATGGTGATCTCGCTTGAACGACCATGGCATCGAAACCCAGGTACGTTTACTGCCTTAGAAAGTTTCTCAAACCTTTTCAAAACATATTTTTCTAAAACAGTAATAAAACCTTTTATAAAAAAAACATTTATATATAAAATCTTTTTAAAACTCTTTTTAAAAATATCCCAACACTCTTAATATGAAATGTAAATGAAACTTTAAAATATTATCTTACCAAATGTCATATTGTTGGGCTTGAATGTTGAAGACAACTTGTAATTAGGATTCGTCTTTTGTAGATGAAAACTTCTTCAATTCTTCGACAATTGTAATGGTATACGACATAATTAATTATGACGGATATTTATAAAAATATGTCCTTACAAATCTCTCCCTATGTCTATGCCGGTACATACATAAAAAAACATTCGAATTATCAAATACCAAATTACCTATACAAATCTACCCTCCCATTAATCCCAAAACTGAAAAGGTAAAATTTACAAGTTCTCAAATTTTTTCTTCAACATCAAAACTCTCAAAGCTTTTCTCATCAGGGTGTGCAATATAATGATCTTCAATCTTTGTACCTACACACATGAGATAGAGCAAAAACCTTCATGACGCATCGAGTTTGAAATGAAATAACAATAAATCATTAATAAATTAAATGTCCCCCATAATGCAACCCCCTCCCCCCCCCATAACATGTTAATTCTTTCTCCCCCTTTTTATGATGTCCCCAGATAAAAAGATAAAAATCAAAACAAGGAGTGTCACGATAAAATGCATAGCTAACATGGATCAAACTACGCGCATGCAAAGGTATATCCCAAAAATGTCACAAACTATTTTTTATTTTACAAATTTTTCATACAAAAATATGATACTAAAAATCACACCATGGATTTAAACTAAAACAACCAAGTAATGGAAATGGAATGTATGGGTGTGAACTCATTCGAGAGGTAAATAAACTCAATCAATCATATGTTCACGATGCATACGTATACCCTCAATGAATGAACATCAAAAGTATACGTCGGTGTAAAAATTGTTGAATTTAGATGACATCATCTTATGCAAATTAACAAATCAAAGTCAAAGTGATTTCCACACCAAGAATGTCCAAAACTATTTAACGCTTTTTCAAGATTTTTGAGGACGTGCAAACCCGTTATAAAATCTCCAACTAATCTCCCTCATATATATTTTCTTTTAGAGGTGATCTAAATTCTCAAACATTGGAGAATTGGTGCAAAAACCTAATTGGCCCATAATTGGCATGAATTTCTTTTTATTGCCTTTAAATTTTTTCGGGCTCTTTTAAACCTCTTTGGACCCCGAATAATAAAATTTCTCAATTTTTTAGGTCCAATTTAAATGGCGGTTTAATCACAAAGGATAACTGAAAATCTTTCGTAGCCTTCACCGTTTTTAAACAAAGCACACAAACTCACAAACGGCTCTTACATGCATAAATTTCTTATCAAGTTTTATCACAATTGGTTCATTTTAAGGATAGGATTGAAGTGAAAACACCCAACCAACATGTGATAAGATAAGCACAATAATCAAACAAATCCGTGCATGTGTGCAATAAAGAAAATCAAGAGTCAAATATGTAGGAAGTAACACTTAAGTACATCTCAATGACTGCAAACATTATAAAGCACAAAGATGACATGATATATTATCTCAAAACACTATCAAATAGTTACATGAAAAATGGAATGATGTTGTGACTCGGTCATCCTAAGTGTTCATCCATAAAAGGTGTAAACAAAATATAAAACTCATTTTTTATTTTTCAAAATTTTATCAAAATAAAATCTTTTTGTATTTTTCAAAAAATTTCAAAAGCAAAAATTTAAATAAAAAGTACATGTCACAATGCTAGCAAACATAAATATATTGAAACAAAAAACTAGCCTATGAGAAACATGCGAACACAATCATCCATATGATATGGCAAGACAAGAATCATGTGAAAGCAAATGGAAATCAACTTGTCTAAAATCTAGTGCCTCTAAAAGTGATTTCCTAAACCAAATAGATGTGAAACGTCGTGTGGGGGATTTAGGAACCAAGGGAACACTAGACATAAACTTCCTAGGAATTTTTCCAAGATCAAAACAAAAACGCCTAAGGTGACATTTCCTAACACAATATGAACATGTGTAAATGGGTGGAACGACACCTATGGGTTGACCTTTTCTAATGTCCTTGTAACGGTTGACCCTCTAAAACAAATAACGATTTTGGCTTTGGAACTAGAAGCATGAGAACAAGATGAGCCATTACCATCACTATCAAACCTACTTAAGTCTGTCAAATCATTTTTTAACTTCAAAATTTTTTACTCAAGCAAAGAATTAAACTCTTCCAATTTAAGGGACGCCTTTTTCAAATTTTCTACAATTCCTAAAAGGGTATCTCTCTCCCCCTCAATTAAAGCAAACTTTTCCCTAAGAGTCTCTTCACGTGCCACAAACTCATTGATTAAAATATTTTTGCCATCTTTGGCACAAACACAAACCATCAAATTTTTAAGGTCCTCTAATTATTTTTCTAAAAATAGTACCCTATCATCACTCTCCTTCTTGGACAATTTTAAAGCAGCAAAGTCATGGTCCGAGGAAATAAGTTTCTCCAGATAAAAATCTCTTTGATTTTGAGCCATTTACAAAAGATCCATTGCGGATTTAAAAAGAGAATTTTCTTTTTCCAAAACATCAATTCTTTTAGCAAACATCAAATTCAAACTATTTAATTCATTAAAACTTTGACTTGTGTCATCAAAAGGGGGCATCCGATTACATAAGTGCTCCACTGGAAAAATTGCGATTTTTCACAAAAGTGATTTAAAAAAAAAATCAATATCGCACAATTTTGTAAAAAATAGGAATACGCGATAAATTAGTGCAACCCGCTCTGATACCAATTTGACAACGTGAGAAGTCAAATTGTATCAAAAAAATAAATCCTTGAAAAATCAGGATCACGCGATAAATTAGCATAACCCGCTCTGATACCAATTTGTAAAACGAATAAATACGGTGTGTGATACCGATTTAAAATAATTCAAAAAATTTTACGTTGGCACACTTATTTAATTGGAGTATATTTAAACCAAATTAATTCAGCCCTTAAACATTCAACTATGTGTGTGCGTGTGTCAAACCATAAATAAATAAAGCATGTGACACAAATATTCAGGAAAAATCCCCAAAGGGTAAAACCTTTTTATTTCTAGAACTTTGAAGAATTCATAAGACCTTTGACTTACATACAACCTGATAATCACCCACAAGTGTAACGCACGGTGTCTTCGTCAAACCTTCTAAGCCATGGCTAGAAATGTTGTCGGCTAAAATCTCCCTCAAGAATTCCAGATGGTTAGCAATGAAGAAGAAAACGGTTTCTCCACAAGTGTGAACTTTATAAGGACTCCCTCCACAATAGCACGCATCTGTCGGTTGTAGAGTTCTCCCCACAAAGAATGAACAAAAGAAAAATATGTTATTGGGTTCCACAAAACAATTCACATAAAAGTAATTGGGATTTTGTGAATTAAAAACAAAATATTTGAACCCTTAAAATATTATTGTTGGAGAAGAAAACATTCTGCCAAAAGATATTTTTCAAATTGATTCTAGACAGATAAATAAACCAAAGAAAACACTCTAAAGTTTAAAACTCTTTCTCCACGTCAAAAAGAAAAGATGCCAGACCCCTTTTATAAGAAAGTTAAGTCGGTCAAAGGATAAGCATGAGGTCAGCGTATCAGCCAAAAAGTAACGTCGCTCGAACGAGATACGCGTGTCGCTCGAACGACTATGCGCAACATCTCAATGTCGTTCAAAGGAGATAGTGATCTCGCTTGAACGACTTTGGCGTCGAAACCCAGGTACACTTACTGCCTTAGAAATTTTCTCAAACCTTTTCAAAACATATTTTTCTAAAATAGTAATAAAACCTTTTTATAAAAAAAACCATTTATTAAAACATTTTTATATAAAAGCTTTTTAAAACTCTTTTTAAAAAAATCCCAACACTCTTAATATGAAATGTAAATGAAACTTTAAAAGATTATCTTACCAAATGTCATATTATTGATCTTGAATTTTTAAAACAACTTGTAATTCGGATTCGTCTTTTGTAGATGAAAACTTCTTCAATTCTTCGACGATTGTAACGGTATACGACATAATTAATTGTGACGGACATTTATAAAAATATGTCCTTACATAATTTACTATCTCGTAGCCCTAAGCTTTGGAAACAGTTATAGAACATTAGATCTGTCGAACTTCCATTGTCAACCAATACTATGGCCACTATGCTATGGTGACTCTGCAAGTGATGACTAACGGAGCATCATGATGATAAAGTACCCCACTCATATCATTTTTGGAGAAGTAGATTACCAATTTGTCTTGTTGATTTTCCTAGGCCGACCACCACTTCTCTCGAACATATCAATCTTCCTGATTGAGGGCTATGCAACTTTCAGTAGTGTGCCCGTGATCTCTATGAAAATCGCAGTATTTGGACTTATCCCTCTTACTAGGAGGAGTCCTCAGCTTTTCGGGCCAGTTCAAATCTTTGTTGCCCCTGATTGCCTCCAATATATGGTGGACACCTTTAGTGAGCGGTGTGTATTCATAGAATTTCTAAATCATGTCTGACTTCTTATCTTTTTTATCTTTATTGAATGAATTAATCTTCTGACCTTCGACTTTTCCCTTTGGTACTTCTTTCGCTGCTATAGCTTCCTCGACGTTTATAATCTTTCCAGCCTTAGCCATCAACTACATCATAGTTTTAGTGAATTTTTTTCCAGAGCAAAGTAAAGATCTTTGGCCAGTAACCCACTCATCAAGGCCGTAATGGCTGTCTTTTCTTTATAATCTACCATTTTTAGCTTCTCATTATTAAAGCGAGTGGTATATTTTCGAGTACTCTCTCTAGATTTTTGACGTACGATCAAGAGATGAATAACATTCTTGACTGTCTTAGCCCCAAAGCAAAAGTTATCAATGAAAAATTCAGCCAATTGATGGAATCTAGAAATTTTGCCTCTAGGAAGAATATTGTACCATATATGAGCTGGACCTATGATGGAATTGGAGAAAGTCCTACACCTCATCTCATCGGGGATAAAATAAATATTGACAACAACTTGATACTGCTCAATGTGTTGGACTAGATCAGCTTTCCCATCATATTTAGGAGTGACAATCGGTGGTTTGGATTTGGAAGATATGTGGTAGTCCACAATAGCCAGGACAAAAGGTGAGCCTTTAACAAAACTTCTTTGCAAATTATTTTTTGTTTTGGCTATATCCCCCAGTCGATCTTCCAGTCACTGCATGGATCCTCTCCAGGAATGTTCCTCTGGCTTGGATTTGGAAGAAGGAAGTTTTGTGGCTTTGCTATGCATATGTGCTAAACTCTCTTCCTAAAAAGTCTACTCAGTATGCACGGAGCCCCTCATGCTAGATTTAGATCTCACAGATCCTTCTATGTGCTCGTGGCGACCTGTGATGACCTCTGGTTACTCGAGGACCTAGATGGTCAAAAGAGGATTCCCTGCTTTGTCTTTCCAATACGCTTAGCCTTTCCTTAGAAAAATATCTACCATCATAATAGTTCGTTGATCGAAATGAAGATGTCGTTCCAGGACAGTATGACCTATCATAAGAGGATATGGAATGGTAACTCCTCTCATTCCTAGCTGGTGGAGGTGGCATATCCCTCTTGAAATTGAAGGATTTTTCCTACATCGTACGAGCCAATTATCTGACTAACTCTTGCATGGCCTCCTATCCTTTATCCAAATTAAGTAAAATCCTCTAAAGTCCTATCTCATTAGGGGGAGAAGATATGTCTGGATTATTACCTGTAGCTGCTAAGCTGCTTTTAGGAACGATGGTCATTCTTTATGAGAAAGAATGAACAAAGAAATGTATGAGATAGAGAATGATGATAAGCAGGCGTTCCCACAGACGATGCCAATTTGTTGATGTTAAAAAATGGAGTGATCCAATTTTATAATCACAGATAAATAATAAGAGAAATTTCCTCAAACACACAAGAGACAAATATTTTTAAAGTGGTTCGGCTATAAAAAAAAGTCTACATCCACTGATAATTTTATTTAGCTTAATTACAATAGCTCAGTTTGGTATGCTTGGGAATGATTGGATTGTCCCCTTGAGCTTAGGGAAACTGTCTATTAATAGGGGTCCATAACCCTAGAGCTGGAATGCCTTTACATTTTAGGGCATTTACATCTGTATACAACAAATGTGACTCTTGGTATTCAGTGTTGGTCGCCTTTCCAGCCGAGTAACTTTTGATATTCCTGATGGTTCAAATTATGGAGTTAGTATGCCTTCTAGCCGATTAGATTCTATGTGGCCACTTAGGATGACAGGTGTCTATTGTTCATTGATCCACGTGGAGAGATAATTTTTACAAATAACAACAAGAAAGTTAGTTTATTTTTTACAGAAAATTATAGAGAGAAAAAGTTAGTTTTTTTTTCTCTCTCTCTCTCTAGGGCGATCTAGGGTTGTATGGCAGCTACTACTGCCTCCAACGTGGAGGCAGTCACCCTCCCTTCACCTCCTAATCTCTCTTATAACCTCATCCACCCCACTAAATCTTTTGTAGCAGTAGTAGGCAATCAAACGCAATCCATAATTTCTTTTAAGGAAGTTAGCAAATTTAAAGGAGAACCGACTATTTTTTTCACTGATTTCAAGTATTCCCTTGTTAGGAAATTCTCTCATAGTAGGCCTGCGATCAATGATATACAAAAAGTTTTTTCATGTCTGGGATTGAAAGCAGCATTTAATATAGGGTTAATTGACCAAAAGCATATCCTCATACGATTATTTCATGAAGAAGACTTTCATAGTGTTTGGCTAAGGGAAACAAGCTTCATTCATCGATATCCAATGAGAGTTTTCAAATGGTCACCTGAATTCCATCCTGATGTTGAATCTACTATTGCCCTTATATGGATAAACTTGCCACTTCTCTCTATTCAGCTCTGTAATAAGGATAGTATATGTTCTATTACAAATGTGGTAGGTACGCCTTTAAAACATGATATGACCACTACACATCCCTCTCTAGACCTAGTTTAGCAATGATTTGTGGAGAAATTGATCTGTGTAAAGAGAATCCCTCTAGGGTTTGGATTGGTAACACTGATAGAGGCACGGGTTATTGGCAGCATATTGAATATGAGGATATACCTGAGTACTGCCATTATTATTTAAAGAAAGGCCATAAACAAGAGGAATGGATGTTCAAAGATAAAGATGGTGAAAAAAGAAATGAAGACAGTATTGAAGAAAAGTCAACCAGAGACAGTGACAAAAGTGAAGGAATTTACTAAATAATGGGTAGTCAGGAATTTTAAGAAACCAACAACAGTAGTAGAAGAAATTGTAGCAGCAGTTCCACAGGTTCATACATAACTTCAAGCTAAAAAGGCAGATAGAGCTAATTATATGAATGAAAACCTAAGTCAAGCCCCAGAAATTATATCAGTAAAGAAGGATAATAAGAAAATAGTTAGAAACAAAGAATCTAATGCAGTCCAGACTACAACTATAGAGCAGGCTAATCAATGTGAGGAGTTTGAGGTTAGAGAAGAAGGTGAATTAATTGGAGATGTAAATCATGAAGAATCTCAACCTAATGCAGAAAGTGAGGAGGAAGCATTCACTGAAGTGAGGAGGAAAAGAAAATATGTGAAGAGGCAATAAGAAAATCAAGATGATGGAATGTCAGACAAAGAAGCCAACTGCAGATCAGTCTCTATGTCACCTACTAGAGTTCTTCAAAGGGGAGGTAACCATAATATAAGTCTAAGATCCAATTCAAAAGATAAATCTAATGAAATGTCTCAATGATAATCTTTTTACTCTGGAATATTAGAGGAATTGTCAAGAAAAGTGCTATGAGGAGGTTAAAAAGACTGATTAAGATTCACAAAAAATTATTACTGGCTATCTTAGAACCTAAACAATGGGAGGATGTAATTTCAAGATATATGGTTAGATTGGGATTTCACCAATCCCAAGCTAATTCAAATAGCAAATTATGGTTTTTTGCTAAATAAGATATTCAATTTACAATGGTGGCTAGTATGGAACAAGTATTAACAGTGTCTTTTTTAAGTCAGCAGTGGGAAAAGCCAATTTATTATAGTGTAGTATATACTTAATGCTAAAAAATTGAGAGAATGGATTTGTGGAAACATCTCACTGATTTAAACATCTCTGAGCCTTGGATGGTGTGTGGGGATTTTAACACTGTGGTATATTCTTAGGAGAAAGCAGGGGGTAATCAAATTGATTCATCTTCTTCATTGGAATTTTTAGAATTCATGGAGACTAATCAGTTATGGGTTACAGTGGATCTACCTTTACTTGGTTCAACAAGAAGGATGAAGATGATAGAATTTAGAGTAGGTTGGATATAATGATAGCCAATGAAGACTTGATGGAATTGGGGTTTAGTGATAATATTTCCCACCTGAACAAAGCTGTCTCAGATCATGCACCTCTTTTAATCGAGTTAAAATCTAATATATATTATATTAGAAAGCCCTTTAAATTTATTAACTTTTGGACAAAGAATACTTCTTTTATGGAGGTTGTTCAAAGACATTGGGATTTTAATATATCTTCTAATCCAATCTATGTAGTGGATTTTAATCTTAAAAATCTTAAAACTCATCTTTCAAGATGGAGTAAAGATACCTATGGGGATATATTTCAATCAGTTAGAGATGCAGAAGATAAAGTGATTGCAGCTGAGATAGCCTATGAAATTGATCCAAGTGAGGAAAATAGAGAGGCCTGGTCTAGAGAAGAAGCTGAATATACAAAGAAAAGTGCATTGGAAGAGGCTTACTGGAGGCAAAAGTCTAAGGAAAAATGGCTTGAAGAGGGGGACAAAAATACAAGGTTCTTTCATAAATTAAGGCTAGTAGAAAAGGGATGATAATTCACAAAATTAAAAATGACTCTGGCAATTGGCTTGAAGAAGAGGAAGAAATAAGTAATGAAGCTATTAATTTCTTTAAGGCTACTTTTAAGGATAAGGAAGAATATATCAATGTTGATAGTTTTCTCAGTTGCATTCCCAAGCTCATTTCTGATGATCAAAACAATCTTTTAGTTGAGTATCCAGATGAAGAAGAAATCAAGTCAGCTATTTTTGAGCTCAATGAAGATAGTGCAACGGGTATGGATGGCTTCTCAGGTCATTTTTTCAAGAATTATTGGAATATTATAGGCAGGTATAGCAGTCCACGGATTCTATTTATGTCTGGAGATACCTAAAATAGTCTCTTCCACACTTATAGCTATTGTTCTAAAGGTACAAAAAACCCAAACTTTTCATGAAATCAGTCCTATAAGTCTTTGTAAGTTTTTCAACAAAATCTTCACTAAACTTATGGCTTGCAGATTGAGAAGAATTCTTCCTAACATTATTTCTCCTAATCAAAGTGGTTTTATAAAAGGGAGAGATATTACAGAAAATATTCTTCTGGATTAAGAAATATTTCACATGATCAATTTCAAAAACTTTGGAGGTATTGTTGCTATGAAGTTGGATATGGCCAAAGCGTATGATAGAGTATCTTGGTTATTTCTTATTAAGGTGATGAGGAAATTTGAGTTCTTTGAAAGATGGATAGACATGGTTTGGAGGGTTATATCTAACAATTGGAACTCAGTTATCATAAATGGAAATAAAAAAGGCTTATTTAAGTCTAAAAGAGGGCTTAAACAGGGAGATCCTCCATCCCCTGATCTCTTTGTCATAATGGCAGAGGCAGTTTCTTTAAATTAAAATAGCATGCATTCTCAATCTTCATTTAGACAATTCAAACTCCCAATTGGAGGCCCCCAGCTAAATCATCTAGTTTTTGCTGATGATATCATTATATTCTCTTCAGGTGACACGAAAACTATCAAGAAATTATTATTAGTGATTGAAACTTATGAACAGGTCTCGGGTCAAAGGTGAATAAGAAAAAGAGCTCCCTTATTGTGTCTAATAAAATTAAACCAGCTACTAAGAAGAAGATTATTGACATTGTTGGTTTTAATTTGAAACAAGCTACTATCACTTACTTGGGGTGCCCTGTCTATTTAGGAAGAAAAAGGAATATATTTTTTGAGCCAGTAGTTTCTAAGATCGGGCACAAAATTTCTAACTAGAAAGCTAAATTATTAACTGCAGGAGCAAAAATAGTTCTGATTAAGCATGTGTTATCCTCTCTTACTATGTATACTCTATCATCCTTAATGCCAACCAGAAAAATCATATATACTATTGATAGTATGTTTGCCAATTTCTTTTGGATCTCTAATAAGGGGGAGAGGAGATATTACTGGTGTAAATGGTGAGATATTACCAGACCTGTTAAAGAAGGAGGGTTGGGATTAGAAGTCTATGGAATATGAGTAAAAGCTTCTTCATCAAACTGTGGTGGAATTTTAGAAGTAAAAAGTCCGTTTGGAATAAATTTATGACAACAAAGTATTGTAAAAAAGTCCATCCTTGTACATCAAATGGGAGAGTAGGGTCTCAAAATTGGAGAAGAATATGTCTTGTTAGATCTTATGTTGAAGAAAACATGTTATGGAGATTAGGAGATGGTAATTGTAGTGGCATGCGGGATAATTGGTGTTCAATAGGACCTCTATCCAATTATGCCTATGCAGAATCTCAAATTAAAGTTAAAGATTTATGGCCAGATGACAAGAAGTGGGATTTGAGTAAACTTACTGTTATATTTCCTCTAGATATTAGTTTCCAAGTTATAGGAACTCATATATCTGTAGGAGATAAAGAGGATGATATCATTTGGACAGAATCAATGGATGGGAATTTTATATTAAAGTCTGTTTGGGAGATGCTGAGAGCAAAGTTTATAGTTTCCTGGACTGCAATTTTTTCATGTCAGAGTTTTCTTCCTATTAAATTGACCATATTTATATGGAAACTATTACAGCGTTTATTGCCTTTGGATGAAAAGATTTACACTATAGGGTGGTATGGTCCTTCAAAATGCCAATGTTGTGTTTCTTCTCAAATAGAATCCTATGATCATGTGTTTATTTCAGGTGATATTGCTCACAAAATGTGACTCCATTTTGGAAGGATTTTTGGGATTCCTAATAATAGAACTGACATTAGAAAATAAAGAGATATCTTCGATGATGGATATCAGCGCCTAACTATTTTGTAGGTTAGCGTCAAAAGGTGATGCCAATTATCATTTTTTGGTCCTTGTGGTGCTAAAGAAATGAAAGCATATATAATGGATTAGTTCCTAAATTATCTAGACTTCTATTGAAAACTGAAGCTCACTACAAATCTATCTTTCATCTGTTACCTCACTCTCCTAAGCTCTTTTCTATTTATAATTTTGAAGATGTCATAATCCAAAAGGAATATACATTGGTTCAGTGGAAACCTTCTCACAAGCAGGTGTTAAAGCCCAACATAGATGGGAGTTCTATAGATAATCGAAGTAGTAGTGGTGGAGGTGGGATTTTGAGAAATGATAAGAGAGACATGATATGGGCTTTTTACCACTACTTTGG
Source organism: Sambucus nigra (assembly GCA_949130495.1). Taxonomy (NCBI): domain Eukaryota; kingdom Viridiplantae; phylum Streptophyta; class Magnoliopsida; order Dipsacales; family Adoxaceae; genus Sambucus; species Sambucus nigra. The sequence continues at coordinate 154,259,464 of OX422211.1, read as the reverse complement.
TTTTAAAACCAATATTGAAGCAGATGTGATGGCTATTTTGGAAGGTTTAAGATATTATCGAGATTTAAAGGATTATGAGTTGATTGTTGAATCATATTCAAAAATTATGATTGATGTGTTAAACAAAGGGCTGAAATGTCCATGGAGAATTAGAGATATACTTGAAGATATCCAAGTCTTATCTATAGATCTCAAAGTATCTTTTGTACATGTTTTTAGAGAAGGAAATAAGTCAACTGATATTTTAGCAAATTTGGGAAGTAAGTCACATTGCTCTATGTGGTCTCATGATATTGGATCATTTTCAAGTCATCTTAAAGGAGCTATCAAATTGGATAAAAGGGGTCTTCCTACTGTTAGAATTAAAAATGTTCATGACTAGGTCATTTTTTGTACAGATCCTTTAATGCTAGATAGTTTATGCCTCTTTCTTTGATTATTTTTATTGGTATTCTTATAAGGGCTTTATTTATAAAAAGCCTCATTTATGTTTTCAATCTCTTCTATAAGCTTGTAAGCTACCAGGACATAGTTTTTATGTTCTAATTGTTAATATATGTGTGGGGGTTCCATCCCTCATCGATAAAGTTAAAAAAAGCGAGAAAGCAATCTGATGGGAAGTTGACCCTTAACTAGGAGGGGCCCCATCGAATTGCCTCAGCAGGAGGAACCGCGTCTTATCATTTAGAGCAGTTAGATGAAGCACTCGTACTTTAGTCGTGGAATGGCATAAACCTGAGGAAATTTTACCATTAGGCCTTTCTTTTTTAGCATAGTTTAGCCTAACATTTTCTTTAGACATATGAGATTTTCCTGTAATTTAGTTTATCAAGAAAGTTTTATAGCTCGTTCGTTTTAATATGTGTTCTATACTGTGGAGTGAATTTCTTCAATAATAAAAGCCCACTGATTATAGTGGCACAAATCGTACCAATCACACTGACATCCAAACCCACTAAAAATAGTGGTACGTCTTATACCAAGTCGATTGCCTAAGAATCTAGCACAAAGCCCACTAATCATGGTGGCACCAAAACCCACTCAAAATAGTGGTATGGCTCACACTAAGTTAGTCGCCTATTAATGGATGAAACTCCATTAAGAATAATGGGACGACTTTTGTTAAGAAAGTCAAAACCCACCGACTATGGTGATATAAGTCCAATATCACCTAAAAATGAATGTAAATTCAAACCAAGTAATTCAAATCGCCCTAAGAATGGGTTAACCCACGAAAGTATGATTTGAACAAAGTCACCCTTCACGCAATTAATTGGCTTACTATGAGTTATATTAGAAAAGAAAAAATAAAGTCTGGTAAATCGATCGCAAACTTGGCAAAATCAAATTTTAATTTATCACTAGATTACTAGTATTTAGAAACATAATAAGCTGATTAATATACCAGGTTGTTAAATTTGCCTAGTTAAATAAGATTGTTAACAATGATGGAAAAATTACAAGTTGGCAAAATATTAGCTTGTTTAAATTAGTAGGCCTAACATTTTAACATTAACTTGTTAAGTTCATAATTTCATAAGTGTGGGAGATCGACCACATGCCTTTCCTTCCTTTACAAAAAACATTAAGTCTTTTAAGTTCATTTTATTACGCGCCGCACCAGAGCAACCCATTCAGGGGTAAAAGATGAGCAGAAGTGACATTGGAACATAATTACTTTTTCATTAAACATTAGATAATGTCTAGAGACCTACATTAAAAAGAAAAATTTATAAAATAATTGTCGAACTTACATAAACAAAAATAAAATAAGTAAACTCATATCTTTAAGTATCGAGGGTGACCTCCCCCTAATTTACCTTAGCTTTAAATAATTTACCAACTCGTCTATCGGCCGGAGCACCTTCAATAGTGGATTTATGATCAACCACATATTCAACTTCCTCGATGGGTGCCAAAGGATGATCGTCTCCCTGGGCAAGAGCCAAAAAGTCTCTCCTTCACCCAAGGGCGGATCCACTATAGGACCAACTGGGGCAGTCGCCCCAGTTCAGATTTGGAAAAAAATAAAGGTTAATTTTTTATATTTAAAGTTCAGTCCACCCCATTTGTTTTAAAGTATTAGGGGGAAACTGTAAATATCAAAAATTACAATACAAACACTAATTCAAAGACATCATCCGCCTCCTTTTTCATTTCAATTTCTAAACCTAAAAAAATAGCCCTGCTTTGCTCCATTCCAAGCCCTGGCTACCGCTCCCTTCCGCCTCTGATTCCAAGCTCCGACTCCATCGATCCACCGCCCGCAAACCACCACTTCTCGTCCCGGACACCACTTCCAAGCTCAAATCCACTGGTATGATGTCTAAAGACTCTAAATCTCTCTCTATTTGTGCCGTATCTCTCTCTATTTATGTTGTTGATATAATCTCTCTATTTATGCCGCCACTACTGATTTGTTTATTATTAACATTTAACATCTATTATCGTTTTTTTTAATAAAGGAGGTTTGAAATAATCTCTCTCTATTGTTTTCAATTTGTATATTTTTTCCATGATTGAATTTTTGGTGAGTTAGATAATAGATATAAATTTAATGTTTTATAAGGTGTGCTTGGGTTGAACCTTAATGGTGCTAGGTGAGTTAAATCATTTTGGGTATTGTGAATATTTATTAAGCGTTGTTTATTTCTTGAAATTAATTAGGTATTATTAATAATGATTGAAAGTAGTTGTTTGGGCATTATAAAACTATAATTTATATAAAACTCGAAATAATAATAAAAAAATCATCTCGGGGGCTCCCGCCCCCGAACCCCCGACACCACTACAAACTTTCGCCCCACTTGGCCAAAAATCCTGGATCCACCACTGCCTTCACCAATGACTGGTTTAGGGAGTGATGGATTCTCAGCATAAGCATCATCTCCATTTGGCATATTTCCACACTTCAAACTAACTACCCAACCCCTTGTTAAATGCAATAGACACAAAATATTCCAGTTGGGCTGCCATATCATCCACACCGACATCAAAGGCTTCATCAAACTTTTTATTGGCCATCTTGACGCTTGTGTTCCTCTCCTAATCCAGCTCAGCAGAGAGGCATTCTTTCTCCTTAATTATGGATAATAAGTCCTTTTTCATCTACATATTTGCATAGTTGACATTTTTAAAATCCAACGGGAGCCCTTCACCTTCCTTTAACATGTCCTCCTTATAGGAGGACATGTTTTCAAGTCATCTTGAAGTCTAATGATGATGTTTTCCTTTTTAGCCATATGATTATTCATGATGTTAGACTGATCATGAAGAATGTCAACCCTCATTTTCTAGTGCTTAAAGTGTTTGTGGCCCTCTTGGAGATTTCATATAGCCTACAAAATTACAAGTAAATCATTTCAGTTAGTAAAATGCTTAATCAAAATCATGAAATAAGAATAAGCAATTTGAGTCCAACTTACTAACACCAAATATTACATTGCATCTCTGTGTAGACCATATCCCATATGATTTTTAATCAGACCCATGTCTTTGGGCAGGATAGTCAACCTACATAAGGAAAAAATAGATCAAAATCACAGTATGCTGAGTGGTTAGCGGTGATGATTTCGTCGTCCTTAACGATTGTGATTCACTAAGGCGAAAGCGATCTATACGATAAGGCCCCGGAGTAGAGACATTTATCTCGTTTGTAACGGTTAAAGGCATATCTCCTGACTTGCTATTTGAGGAGGTATAAGAGGGGTCTTATCGTTCCTCTACTCATTGGCATTCCCTCTCCCTCTCCCTCTCCCTCTCCCTCTCCCTCTCTCTCTCTCTCTCTCTCTCTCTCTCTCTCTTTCTCCCTTCTCCCTTTGGAGGGTGAGTCTCTTCTTTTAAGGATTAGTTAGCTCAACTGGAGGGTTGGAGCTTTGGGCCTTATCCAATTTGTCCCTAAAAGCATCAAGATTAATAGTCTTCCTTCTAGATGCCATGACTTCAGGGTCATAATCGATGTTGATTATCTTATGTGCATTACTTTATCCCCCTATACCTCCTCCCAAGATCGATGGAATTTGGTCAATTGCATTATTTCAGAGGAGTAAAAAGGCTCCAATTTGTCCTCTTATTGATTACCTTGATGAACGTCTAATATAGTCACCTCTGAATTGACAAATAACGCTCGAGCGGGGGAATCACTCACACCAACATATACATCCCTCTTATATGCGTTAAAGATGGGGATAACAATGGGTATTCTTGAACCATAGGCAATTGAATAATCGACATCAACCATTTGGGGGATTACCGTAAAATTCTTGTTGAAATCAAACGATTGTTCATAGCTGAGCAGAACATGAGAGACATGGGATATCCTTCCCATTTATTGTTTAGATTCATTAACTACCTAAACTTTAACTACACTCTTATGGAGTATAGCGGCTAGTCTGGGTATCGAATCCACAGGATTTGTTTGATAGATTTTAATTGATTTATTACTTCAAAAATAAAGTATAAAATATGATGATGGGGTGAGAAAGGAAAAAAGGAAAAACTAAAGAAGTTAACTAAACATAATTAAAACTAACAAAATACGGATTAATTAATATGAATGAGAGATAAGGTTGGATTACAATCCCCTAAACCCTAATATGTTTATCGGATGTAAAACTAGCTTGAATTAGATAATTGATTAAATTCGGTCTTTATTAATATCAAGCATTACATATATGAGAGTACTAGCTCGCATCATACATAATCAAGAGCAAGAATAAAGTGAAGTTGAAATAGCTAACACACAAATCGCACTCTTAAATACCCCGGTTACCTAGGGCAAACGAGGTTAAAAGACCTACAATGATTGTGATCACTACACAATATGATTCAATCCTTATTTAATTCGAAGACTAATTTTTTATACGTGCAACCTCCATCGGGTTGGGTTCATGTACCCCAACCCTTAGAAATCTAGCCTAGAATGGTATTATAAATCTATACATAAAAACAAATTAACATGCATGAAAATATAATGAAGTAATAATCAAAGTGTTGGAAATAAAGGTTGCCAAGATTAAAGAACATGAACATGCAAGAAGAAATCAAATCTTGAAGAAAAACTGGAAAAGCTCTTGAATTAAAGGTGCAAAATATGTAAATTATTCCCCTAGATGTTTCTCCTTGATTAGGAGATTTTATATAAATGAAATCTGAATAAAAAGAGTCCTAATGACTAAATATATAGGTTACAAGTCATTTAAAAGAGTCCCCAAAATATAAAAATCTTTTGGCTAAAAGATAAGGATAAAATAAAAATCCCGTATCAAACAATTTGTCACACTTAAAAAGCGTGACTAATTTTGTAACGGTTCTGGAGCGTGACTAATGGTCGGTTCAGTTCTGGTCCATCATTTCAATTCGGTCTCCAATTTTATATTATAAATTTGATAACACCGAATCGGTCCCCTACCGGACCGGTTTGGTTCTGCTGGCATTTTTTCTTTCTTCTTTTATGATTTTTTTCTGAATCTTCAAAATGGCATAACTCTTTCACTGTAGCTCCGATTAGGGTGCCATTATTTCTAGTGTTCTTATAATTTCGATATCTTCAACTTTCAATAGGCCCCACCTTCGGATTCGGGCTAAAGAATTATCAAAATTCCCTTGAACTCCCCATTTCTTGGTTTCTTTCATTGTTTTGAGTTCTCTCTTGCATTAACTTGCATGAAATACCTGTAAAACACATAAGAGATACACAAAACACGAAATAATCGCCAAAAGGGGTTAGTAGCATAAATATGAGACAAATCCAAGCTATTAACACCTCACGGGATAATAAAAATGCCTAAATTACGAGGATAAATACGAAAAATTTTCGCCGAATCAAGACCCTTAAAGTATATCTGATTCTAGTAAGGACCTTTCTCTTCCAATTTTTTTAAGTTATTCAATCTTACTTGGAAATATTTGGGCTTATTTATTCTATGTTTGTCTATAATATAACACATGTTAATTAGTAGCAGTTCAAAATAAAGGAATAACGAGAAGCCATCAAATTATATTTACCAAGGAGGCCAACCACTATAAGCATGGTCCTACCTTTATAATTCCAACCGCTATTATAAAGATTTCCAGAGAACACAAAATATCTTTTTTCGTACCCTAATCGTACTTAGTCATCCACTCAACAAGATTGTGAGATTGATCTCGGGCATTGAAATGTTATGTTCTCGATCCAGTGCTTATTTGGATGTCATAGCAATATCGAATTTCATTAAGCCCTGAATTTGTCCCACAAATTTGGTTAATAACCATTTCCCCCATGACAATGCAGAAGAAACTTTAGTTTACTTGTAAGGACATCAAGTGATAGTGGTGCAGTGCCTCCACTAATAATGGATGGAAAGGGATACGAACTCCTCTCTCAATTACATGCACTCTAAACATCTCTATATAGATCATTACTATATCAAAAGGATCCTCATTTGGATCGAGAATATTAATTTTAACATAACTAAGGATGTTATACTTTTCAGCAAAAACCTTAAGGTAGTTTTCATTAGATACTTTCCACTTCCTAATTTCAACCATCTTTATCTTTTGAGCAATTACAGTTTCTCTTGAAAAAGATGAAGGTTTTTCAGAGTTGATATATTGAAATGGAGAAATATGGTAAAAAATAAGTTAAAGAGAAAAAGATACCTCAGTAGTTGGAGGAAAAATTGGAACCCTCTAATCTTCTATCGTCGAAGATTGGGAAATGACGGTTCCCTTCAAAGGAGAGTTGCACTTTCACTTTTTGTGGCCATATGCTAACTTTTATTTAGTAAACTGGAAAATGAAAGATACGATTCACATCACCTAGGCATATGGTCACGGGCACAGTAATACAATGATTATGATCCCACTCAATTTAAGTGTGGAACATGTCATTCGGTCAAGCCCCGTGTCAAAATTAAATGCAACTCTACAATACAACTAATCATAATCAGGCCGACTAGGCCTAAATACCAGCCAAACAAATTACGTGGGCAATTGGAGGGGAAATAAGACTGAATTAGGTCAAAATATGACACGTGGTACAAGATGACCAAAATTCCGTTTGAGGTGTAATTGGCCACCACCTTAATATAAACCGATCATCACTAAACTTCTCCAATACGAGAAGATAATCATTGAAATTTCAATAAACATAAGAATCATGCGTGAACTCAACCACATCAACAAGGATAAGCTCAAATAAAGTTCGACTAAATTAAAACTAATGACCCAAGAACTCGATAGGACTCTTGTGATGTATAAATAGAGACCCCCCATCACGGGAGGGGTGTGTGTGTAAAGAATACGAGGTTAGCACACAAACTTCTTCTAATCATGTCTTGGACTCTTAGCTAGCATTTTCTAGCACTCAAAGTCCACTTCTTTCTTTCCCTTTAATAACAAAGAATGCCCTTCTCTTCACAGTGGACGTAGGCCTCACCACTTAAATACTTCCTTCACTACTTTTTTGCAAAATAATTAAGGCTTATTTGGGAAATTTACATTATTGTAGACTCAAATCCCCTATATATACATGCCGAATCAGGTGAATCCTAAAATGAGGTCATACGTTATGAACCAATTTTGAAAAAATAGTAAAAAAAAAAATCAGGTTAGCTTTTTTTTACAAGGTATCTAAAAACTGACAAATGTTGACAAATTTTTGTATAATAATAAAAAAATTATTTGGGGTTGCTTTTTGTTATAAGGTGTCCATAGAAATTTTAGATACACTATAAAAAAATTAGATAATCGTTTTTTTTTCTTCTGTTTTTTGAAATTGATCTGCAACCCTTAACCTCATTTTAGGACATCACCTGATCTTACTCGTACAAAAATTATTCCATTTAATGTTTAGTCCAATATATATTTGAGAAACCGAATAGGTTCGGTGTGTGATAATTGATTTAAATTAAATTAAATTCGCAAGATTCCAAGTAACCCTTATTTAATTCGAGTCTATTTAGAAACAGACTATAAACAAACAACTACGTGTGTATGTGTCAAACCATAAATAAAGCATGCGACACAAAGTTAAGGAAAAATCCCCGCAGGGCAAAACCTTTTATTTCACTATAATAAGTAAATCGCAACTTACACAGATTACAATGAAATACAGTGACACGCGAATACCCGCAGGTGTCGGTCGGTGTCGGCAGCAATGAATCCACACGCAGCGAACCCACATGAACCTCAGTCCAATCAACAAAGGAAGAACCGCAACACTCCTCAATGACACGCAGCCATAAAACTTTGTAGAGACTCCCTCAGCAATAACACTCAGCCCTCGGTTGCAAAGATCTCTCCACAAAGCTTTGAACAAACACAAGGTTGTGTTCTTGGGTTACCAAAAAGATTCACAAAGGTTTGGCAATTGTGTGAATCAAAACATGAGTCTTGGGACTCAAAAAATATGAAGACTAGAGTAATTGGGACTCTCAAAAACGTCTTCCAAAGTCTTGCAAAATAGCTCTCCCGAAGTTGGCTTTTATAAGGAAACCAAAAGAGTTTTAAAACTTGGGGACTCTTGCAGCGTCAGGTACCCCGAACCGGTTTTGGGGTACCCCGAACCGGTTCCCCATGCGGTTTGGGGTACCTCTCTGGTTTGGGGATAAAAAATAATCAGCATTCTTTAAGGAATTTTCTCCATCTTCAAAAGGTCATAACTCCTTCACCGTAGCTCAGATTGAGGTGGCGTTTCTTCCAGTATCTTTATTACAGCGAGATCTTCAACTTTCCAGTTGACCATACCTCCGGAATATGGATGTGAAATTACGAAAATGACCTTGAACTCTCCTATCGTGTCTTTTTTCACTGTTTTGACTTCTCTTGCGTACCACTTGCATTAAGTCCCTAAAATCATGGAACGTGAAGTCGTTGAGGCAGATGTGGGACACATTAATGGAGATGTTGAATGCTTGATTCCCGGAATTCGGATAGAGGCCGTCATGTGAGATCGTGAGGTGACGTGCCAAATATAGTGGCGTAAGAAATACATAAATGTAACATGTTGGACATGAGAAAAATGTCCTTACAAATCTCCCCCTATGTCTATGCCGGTACATACATAAAAAATCCGAATTATCAAATAACAAAATTGCCTATACAAATCTACCTTTCCATTAACCCAAAACTGGAAAGATACAAATGAATAAGTCTTCATCGTTTGTTCTTCAAATCTTTAAAACTTCAAATCTTCAATCTTCAAAATCTCAAATCTTTTCTCAACAGGGTGTTCAATTCAGTGATCATCAATGTAGTACCTACACACATGAGAAAAAGAAAAAATGCCAAGTGACGTATCGAGTTTGAAATGAGATAAACATAGATACTAATTTATACAAAAAGCATAAGTTAAATCTCAAAAACTCCCCCAAAATTCAAACTCCCCCAAAATAAGATAATTCCTTCTCCCCCTTTTTATGATGTCCTCAAATAGACAAATAAGAAGAATGAATCAAACAAGCAAAATCGGGGTGTCACGGTATTCAAAACAAAGCATCAATCAGATGGAAAACGCGTTCTTGCAAAGAGATACTCAAAAAAATCTTCACAAACTATTTTTGATTTTTCAAAATTTTTCGTACAAAACAAAAAAATAGATACCATTTAAAAAAAATGTGTAAAACATGATACAAAAAAAATCACACCATGGATTTAGACTCAAACAACGAAGTCATGAAAACGAAATGAATGGGTGTGAACACATTTGATAGGTAAATCAACTCAATCAATCATATGTGCACGATGCATATATGTACCCCTAACGAATGATCACCAAAATTATCCTTAGGTGTAAAAAAAATTGTTGAATTTAAATGACATCGTCTTATGCAAACCAACAAATCAAAGTCAAAGGAATTTCCACACCAATAACGTCCAAAACTATGTAGCGCATTTTCAAGCATTTCAAGGACGTGCAAACCCGTTTTAAATTCTCCAACCAAACTCCCTCATATATATTTTCTTTTAGAGGCAATCTAAATTCTCAAACTTGGGAGAATTGGTGCAAAAACCTAAATGGCCCATAATTTGGCATGAATATCTTTTTATTGCCTTTAATTTTTTTTCGGGCTCTTTTAACCTCTTTGGACCTCGGATAATAAAATTCCTCAATTTTTTAGGTCCAATTTAACGGTGGCTTAGTATTCGCAAAGGCAAAATGAACCTTTCGCAGCCCTTCCCCGTTCAAACAAAACACATAAACTCACAAAACGGTTCTTATATGCACAATTTCCTTATCAAAATTTTATCGCGCTTGGTTCGTTTTAAAGGACGGGATTGAAGTGAAAACACCCAACCAACATGTGATAAGACAAGCACAATAATCAAATAAATTCGTGCATGTGTGCAATAAAGGAAATATGAGTCAAACGTGTAGGAAGTAACACTTAATTACATCCTAATGACTCCAAACATTATAAAGCACACGGATGAATTGACCTATTGTCTCAAAACACTATCAAATAGTCACATGAAAAAAATGAAATGATGTTGTGACTCGGTCATCCAAAGTGTTCATCCATAAACGGTGCAAACAAAAAACAAAAATCTTTTTGGATTTTTTTCAAAATTTTATCAAAATAAAATCTTTTTGTATTTTTCAAAATTCTTCAAAAATTACATGTCACAACGCTAGTAAACATAAATATCATGAAACAAAAAAAAACTAGCGTATGACAGATATGCGAACACAATCATCTATATGATATGGCAAGAGAAGAATCATGTGCAAGCAAACGAGAATCGACTTGTCTAAAATCTAGTGTATCCAAAAGTGATTTCCTAACCCAAATAGATGTGAAACAACGTGTGGGGGATTTAGGAACCAAGGTAACACTAGACTTCGACATCCTAGGACTTCTTCCAAGATCAAAATAAAATCTCCTAAGGTGACCTTTCCTACCACAATGTGAACATGTGTAAACGGAAGGAATGTTACCTAAAGTGTGATCTTTTCTAATGTCCTTGGGATTAATTGACCCTCTAAAACAAATAATGGTTTTGGCTTTAGCACTAGAAGCATGAGAACAAGATGAGCCATTACCATCCCAATCAAACCTACTTGAATCGTTTAAATCATTTTTCATCTTCAAAATTTTTTATTCAAGCAACAAATTAGACTCTTCCCAAGACAGGGATTGCTTTTTCAAATTTTCAACAATTTCTAAAAGGGTATCCCTCTCCCCCTCAATTAAAGCAAACTTTTCCCTAAGAGTCTCTTCACGTGCCACAAATTCATTGATTAAAATAATTTTTTCATCTTTGGCACAAACACAAACCATCGCATTTTTAAGGTCCTCTAATTCGTTTTCTAAAACTTGGACCCTATCATCACACTCCTTCTTGGACAATTTTAAAGAAACAAAGTCATGGTCCAAGGAAACAAATTTTTCACGATAAAAATCTCTTTGATTTTGAACCGTTTGCAAAAGATCCATCGCGGTTTTAAAACGAGAATTTTCTTTTTCCAAAACTTTAATTCTTTTGCAAAGTTTCAAATTCAAACTTTTTAAATTTTCAGCTTGGTCGTGAAATTTTTCAAAAATAGGCTCCTCATTAAGCGGGCGTTCCATTGAAAAAATTGCGATTTTTCACAAAACTGATTTTAAAAAAAAAATCAATATCACACAATTTTTTTGCGGAAATTATGAATACGCGATAAATTAGCGTAACCCGCTCTGATACCAATTTGTAAACGTGAGTAGACAAATTGTATCAGAAAGTAAATCCTTGAAAAATCAGGATCACACGATAAATTAGCGTAACCCGCTCTGATACCAATTTGAGAAACCGAATAGGTTCGGTGTGTGATAATTGATTTAAATTAAATTAAATTCGCAAGATTCCAAGTAACCCTTATTTAATTCGAGTCTATTTAGAAACAGCCCATAAACAAACAACTACGTGTGTGTGTGTCAAACCATAAATAAAGCATGCGACACAAAGTTAAGGAAAAATCCCCGCAGGGCAAAACCTTTTATTTCACTATAATAAGTAAATCGCAACTTACACAAATTACAATGAAATACAGTGACACACGAATACCCGCAGGTGTCGGTCGGTGTCGGCAGCAATGAATCCACACGCAGCAAACCCACATGAACCTCAGTCCAATCAACAAAGGAAGAACCGCAGCACTCCTCAATGACACGCAGCCATAAAACTTTGTAGAGACTCCCTCAGCAATGACACGCAGCCCTCGGTTGCAAAGATCTCTCCACAAAGGTTTGAACAAACACAAGGTTGTGTTATTGGGTTACCAAAAAGATTCACAAAGATTTGGCAATTGTGTGAATCAAAACATGAGTCTTGGGACTCAAACAATATGAAGACTAGAGTAATTGGGACTCTCAAAAAGGTCTTCCAAAGTCTTGCAAAACAGCTCTCCCGAAGTTGGATTTTATAAGGAAACCAAAAGGTTTGTAAAACTTGGGGACTCTTGCAGCGTCAGGTACCCCGAACCGGTTCCCCATGCGGTTTGGGGTACCTCTCTAGTTTGGGGATAAAAAAAAATCAGCATTCTTTAGGGAATTTTCTCCATCTTCAAAAGGTCATAATTCCTTCACCGTAGCTCGGATTGAGGTGTCGTTTCTTCCAGTATCTTCATTACGGCGAGCTCTTTAACTTTCCAGTTGACCATACCTCCGGACTATGGATGTGAAATTACGAAAATGCCCTTGAACTCTCCTATCGTGCATTTTTTCACTGTTTTGACTTCTCTTGCGTACCACTTGCATTAAGTCCCTAAAATCATGGAACGTGAAGTCGTTGAGGCAGATGTGGGACACATTAATGGATATGTTGAATGCTTGATTCCCGGAATTCGGATAGAGGCCGTCATGTGAGATCGTGAGGTGACGTGCCAAATGTAGCGGCTTACGACATACATAAATGTAACATGTTGGACATGAGAAAAATGTCCTTACAATATTTTCAGTAATAATATTATTCCTTAAAATATATTCCAAATGATGTTTAGTTAGAGGCCGATCCAGGATTCAGTGTGTGTGTGTGTGTTGGGGGGGGGGGGTGTGTGCAATGTATATACAATTATTTTTGAAGGAGCCAAATGTGTATAAATATTTTTTTTGAAAAGTATCATAAATTTCAAGGGGTAAAAAAAATAATTTTAAAAGTTTGTGGGGGCACAGACCTCCCCTGGCCCCCAGATCTCACACTGTGTTTAGTTTAATATATATTGTAAACAATATTTTTTAGTCCCTAATTTTTTGCTTCCATTTAATATTAATGTCATGCTAATATCAGTATTAAGGACTAAAATTTATTGGGATACTTGAGTTTTGGCCCCCATTAATTCTTTGTAATTGATTTGAACCCTCGTTATTCAATTTCTTAAGGTTTGATACCAAAAATGACTTTAAATGACAATAAAAGTGCAAAAACTTATTGTCGCTAGAAATCATTTTGGTTGTCAAATTCAAAAAAATGAAATTTCTGAGTGCGAAAGTCAATATCAAAAAATTAATGAGGACTAAACTCGAAATAACCCAAATTTATTTTTAAATATATGAATAACTATTAATTATATAAACAATACATCACGCTTCATTACAAAATTAATGATCGCATAAAAACAAGGGTCATTTACTGTCTGGGGTACATTTGTTATCAGTATTTTATTTCTGGGGTACGCTAGTTTGAGTTATTGTTGGATGGGTGTTAAAGTAACGGTTAGCCTTAATTGCTGTTAGCCAACTGTATCTACCAGACCCAATTACCAACATTATCCATTCTTTCCAATCCTCTATTCTTTACAATGGCTATATCCAAAAAATATCAAAACCTACATTTATTACATGTGCTTTATAATGACTAACTTCTTCTTCTTCTTTATATATTGTTACAGCATTTCCATCATTTCACCAAGCAACAGCAGTTAACATCTTACGAAATTAAAATGGGTGGCAACTTAGATGGTGAAGGAACTCAAGAGGATGTATGTCAAATGTGTGATCAAAATTATCACACTGCAATTGATTGTCCATGGGTTTACAGCAGATGTACTTTTGATCAATGTAATGGTCTCATGTTGCTGTTGAAGTTATCAAATGGCCAAAAAATTTTGAAGTGCCAACATGCATCATGTAATGGATTTAAAGTCTTAGAAGATGCAGTTAAAAGCACTGGAGGATCATCATCAAGTAATGGATGTTTTCAATGTGGCAGTGAAGATCATTGGTTTAGAAATTGTCTATGGAAAGAGTCATCATGCCCAAATAAATTCCAGGGGACAAGGAAACTCTGGACTTCAAAGAAAGAAAGAAGACTTAGCAAACAATTTCTCAAGTATTTGACATGTGGGGATTTTGAGTGGTTAACAGAGGCAATTAGAAAATCTGATGAAGATAGGAAAGTGAATGACAAGGTTCAAGTAAAAGTTAGTTTGGATGATCTTTGTGATGGCTTTCAAAATAAATTCAATGTATGAAATGTCTTTGTAACCAGTGTATGCAATGAATGAAATGTGTATTTTGTAGGGGTGTAAGCGGTACGGTTTGGTCGGTAAATAGTAGATACCAATACCAAAACCAAACTTTAGATGGTAAAACCAAACCGTACTAGTTTACCACCCGGTACACCAAAATCAATACCAAAACCAAACCGCCTGGTATTTCGATTTTTTCGGTAATTTCGGTTTTTTTCTGGTTTCGGTAAATTCTGGTTTTTTCTGGTTTCGGTAAATTATGTTTTTTTCTGGTTTCGGTAAATTATGTTTTTTTCTGGTTTCTGGTTTCGATTTTTTATGTTTCGGTAAACAACACTAAAAGTTCCCAAAAACCAAAAACAAAACCAACCAACTTTTTTAAATATTAAAACCAAAACCAACTTTTTTCTAGTTTTGGTAAATTCGGTACGGTAATTTTGATAAATTCGATACGGCACGGTAATTTTGGTACGGTTTTTATGGTTTCGGTAAATTCGGTACGGTTTGGTAATTTCGGTACGGTTTTTCTGGTTTCATAAGATTCGGTACGGTAATTTCGATAAATCGGTTTTTTAAATATTAAAACCAAAACCAACCAACTATTTTACGGTAATTTTGGTTTCGGTAAGACTGGTTTCTGGTATTTTAATATATGAAACCAAAACCATTTTTTTTCGGGACCAAAACGGTACGGTACGGTAAAAACCCGTACCGCTTCCACCCCTAGTATTTTGCAATGAAATGTCTTGTGCAATGAAATTTTTAATATTCAATGAAACACAAGGTTCCTAAAACACATTCATACTTAACTTCATTCATAACTTACCTTCATTCATAACTTACTTTGTCCCAAAACACAAAGTTCCCAAAATAAAGAGGTAAGTACTTTGTCCCAAAACACTAAGCTACATAAAAAAGATTAGTACTTTGTCCCAAAACAGAGTTAAACACAAAGTAATGAACCTACTGAGTACAACCTTGACTAACATTTGCTGCTGTATCCACATTATTCACTTTCCCCTTCTTTCCACCCGCTCTTGTTCTTGGAACTGGCATTGATGTAACAATTTGTGGGTTATTTGATCCCTCTATAGTGCTTGGTCCCTCAACAGCTTGTGTTTTATTACTAGATTTAAAACATTTCCCCTGGCAACCAGCTTTGTTATGGCCTAACTCCCCACATCTGTTGCATTTTTTCTTCTTGTTCTTTGGTGCAACTGGTTCATCAGGATCTCTTCTCCTCTTAACCCTTGGCCTTCCAGGTCCTCTAGTTAATTCTGGAGGATTGACTACATGTTGTGGCTAAAAGGACATGAACAAAAAACATTAATATGATTCAAATTGAGGTGCATTATATACACTTGAGGTGAATTATATACACTTGCCTTGGACCACCATTGATGGTCTTCCATAGGATGAACATAAGTTGAATAAGTTGCTATGTATGCAGCTACATCAAACATAGGACTACAATACCTGTGCATAAAAAAATATGAACATAAGAAAAGTATTACCAGCTACATAAAACATGCCAAGAGAAGTGTTACTTACTTGTTCCATGACTCTCTTCTTGGCATTATAACCCCAATAGCGTGTACACAAGGGATGCCACTTATCTGCCACTCAAAATAACTGCATTCTTGTGTTTGAATATTAAGTGTCCAGCTTTGATTATGACTATTTGTTGCCATATGTAAGAACTCTGTTGAACCAGTTATAATATACTCATTGTATTTCTTCTTCAAGTCATTCAAATGCTTCTCTACTCTAGGTACAAGCCCACTGGGATCCATCTCCTTTGTCTTGGTTCTTCTTGTGTACAACAATGACGTAACAAACATTTAATACTTTTGAACAATCTTTAGAATTGGTACTTCCCTTAAACTCAAAATCAATTTATTGAAAGACTGATAAATTTTTGGTGATATGTTCACATTTAGTTATTGTATCAAAGTATGCTCTTGCCCAAGTAGCCTTCTCCTCATTGTTTAGCCATAGTTTTACTCCCTTGCAATCTTTAAACATTTGAGCCATATACTTTTCATGATCTTCCTTCTTATATGCCCTTGCTGCCCTCCAACTTAAAGCCTCTAGCTATGGACCCTCGTATCCTGCATTTTTGAAGTTTTTATACGTGTGCCTAAATAATACCTATGATTACAATGAGGGAACAACTCTGCAACTGCCTCAATAAGCCATTTCTGTCTGTTAGACATTATAGTCAATGGCAACTTATGCTTCATCATTTGTGGTTGAAAAATTCTCAAGAATCTACTCCATGTGTCATAACTTTCATGTTTACAAATATATATGGAAATTGGAAACAAACCATTATTCCCATCTAATGAAACAATGGATAAAATTATCCCACCATACTTTCCTTTCAGAAATGATCCATCTAAACGAAGCACTGACCTACATCCATTAATAAAACCATCTATAGATGCCTTGAATGTAAGACAAAATGAGACAAACTGTTGATCAGTTGGTTCCCTTGTCCATTCAGCAATACTACCTGGATTTGAAACATGAACCTGCCTAGCAATTTCAGGTACAAACCTAAATGCATAACTGTAACTACCATATATCCTCTCATTGACAATTATTTTAGCATAGTATCCAGTTTGGTATGATATCTTGACTGCAGTTGGTTCATGTGGTAACTTCCTTACATACACTCTCCACTTGCATTTAGGATCCCTACAAATCAGATCAATCTTTGAGTTGTTGTTTTGCTTCTGTTTATACTCAAACTTCTTGAATATTTCAAATTTTTTCATGTATTTCCTACAATCTAACATTGTAGGACACTCCATTCTGGGTGACAACTCTTATAAAACTCCATCCCCACACATATATTGGCTTCCATACACTGTTTCATCTTTGTACAAATTTTCTGTGTCAGCAACAAACTCTTTAAACTCTTTCCTAGCATCCTCTGTGCCTTCTGCATACTTTGGGCCTTCTGCATCCTCTGTATGATCATGCCTTACCCCTTAAGAGTCAAAATACCCACCCTAATTTTCATCACCCTCGCTGTCTGAGTGATAAGATTCTTCAGCATTGAGAGTGTGTGAAGTTATTAAAGACCACTCATTTAACTGGTTGGTAGGCTACTCAATAGGTTGTTCTTCACCAATAGGCTGCAATGTACTCTGAAGTAAGTTGGTGAATGACCAGCCACCACCAGCACCTTCTGCATACTCAAACTCTACCTCCTCCTCACAAAGTGTTAATGGATCATCAGGAGTGTTTGCAAAGGTGTTGGAGAACAAGTTTATGATCCTATATGATCTTCTCAAGCCTAAAGAAGTAGGATTTAATTGTTTGGACACTTTTGAGGTGGCTTCATCACTGAGTCTTGGGGATTTTCTTACTTGTACAGGTGATTTAAAAAAATTTTGGGGAGTTTTTGGTGCTTTCTTGGGAGGGATGAATGTAGATGGCAAATTTGGGTCTTTTAAATAGAGATGGTACTCTCTAAAGTCTTCTACCAAGTTGTCCCACATGTCTATTACCTGAACATCATTTTCAATGGTCCACAAGATTCCATCTTTAACCCATTTAATATTCATACCCTTAAGACCAGTGTACTTTTCAATATCATTTGCCAAGTCCATATAACATAATTCATCTCCATCAATGTCTCTTAAAACTACCCTCCTCCCACCACTGTATTTTCTACTATATTTACTCCACTTTCCATCAAAGTGTAGTACCAAATTTCTATTCCCATGCAAAGCCATTTACCAAAACCTAAAAAAGACAAGGCATGCAGTAAAATAATTGTTCAAAAATGAAACCCTAGACAAATAAATTCTTTTTTACTCATGACAGAGGCAAAAGAAAATTATAAACTACAAAAACCTAGAAAAATTTATTAAAAAATCGATCTTCAAACTAATGATGCTTTATAAACAAATAATATAACAAACGATCTTCAAACTAAAAAAAAACTAAATCAGAATACAGAGGCATTACCCGAAAATGATGCTTGAACTGGTTGCAAATCGTTGAAGGGGAAAGCTTCGATCGTTAGAGACAAAACCCCCAAAGGTAAATTAATGTTTCGATTTGTGCAAAGGGTACATGCGTCATTTTGACCAAGGTTAATGTGAGTATTTGGGTCTGGTAGGTACAGTTGGCTAACGGACGTTCAGGTCAACCGTTACTTTAACACCCATCCAACAATAACTCAAACTAGCATATCCTAGGAACAAAATACTAATAACAAATGTACCCTGAACAGTAAATGACCCTAAAAACAATAGACTATATAGAAATATGACTTAAAATATTAATAATTATGCTTTTGAGACAAATAATAATTTTTTAAAATTATTTTTTCAAGAATAATCCATATTTTTGTATTTTTCTTCATACTCTCGACATAAGGTTTGTAAAAACAATCCTTATTTTTTAGGTTTTAAGAATTAAAAATATAATAAAAATAAGAGATCTTAAGTGTTTACTCCCATTAGTAAAAATTCAGCTGTGACCACTTTCATATATTTATTATTTTAGTTGTTGGTTTTACAATAACAAATATGAAACAAACGTCATTTTCGAAAAAAAGAAAGAGTGGTGGTTATAAAGAAGTTAAGAATGATTTTCGATGATTATGCGATTTATTACAATTGTAAAAAAATATGAAAGTGGAGCCAAACAAATAGTTAAACATGAAATTAAAGCCCCCCAAAACTATAAAAACAAGGATTACTTTCAAAAAAGTTCTTCAAATATTTTTTAATACACATTTAGTCCCCGTACTTTTATTTTGTTTCAAACAGTTCCTCAAACACCCATTTAACAAAAATTCTCTTGCTTTTAAAGATCCGCGCAGACAACCCTCATGAAAGCTCATTTTTAAGTGTTTTTATGTAATAAAGGATTTTTTGTAATTAAAAAAAAATTGAATTAAACATATATTAAAAAATAGAGATAATTATATTTAAGCCCCATTTGTCGGGCAACATTCATATAAGTCCTATTGACTATTTAACAATCATATAGGTCCTATTCCAACTTTTTAGGATTTTTTTTTCACAATTTTACCCTTTTTAAAATCAATCATCCGTAACTTCCTTTAGGAAGTTACATAAGTGGTTGAATTTTTTTTAAATCTTAAAATGATCATAAATTTTGATTCACAAATTCGTGTTTTGCAAAATTACTATTTTTGAAATTTACTCGACGAGATCTATCAAACAAAATTCATGAAGTTTATAAATTTCAAAGAAAAAAAATTACACAAACAGTAAACTTTACTGTATGCACTAGAATATGAAATAGTTTTATATATGTGATATTTGCACAAACAGACAGTAACATTTACTGTGAAAATATTATGCAGTATATATATATATATATATATATATATATATATATATATATATACGGTGGATCCAAACCCTCTTTTTCTAAAATTACCTTATATTTAAAGGTCCGCGCTAGTGACACCAAATCCTTACCCCCATTGTTAGAGCTTCAACGACCTTCATCATAGATCCGATTCGGGGTGGGTAGGGGTGACATGTGGTGCCGCAGGCGCGAATCTTTGAAAATAAGAGACTTTTGAATAAATGACTTTTGGATCCACCGGAGTGGCATGGGGTGCTGCTGGCGCGGACCTTTGAAAATAAGAGACTATTGGATAAATGGGATATGGATCCTCCGGAGCGCAGGTTTGGGGTGAGTAGGGGTGTCATTAGGTACCGATGATGCAGACCTTTAAAAATAGGAGCGTATTGGATATATATATATATATATATATATACTGTCTAATGTGATAATGATAACACAGTAAATGTCACAGTAACTGTTAATGATAACGCAGTAAATGTTACAGTAAATGTTAATGTGATAATGATAACACAGTAAATGTTACAGTAATTGTTAATGATAACGCAGTAAATGTTACAGTAAATGTTAATGTGATAATGATAACACAGTAAATGTTATTGACATTTACTGTGTTATCATTAACAGTTACTGTCTAATGTGATAATGATAACACAGTAAATGTCACAGTAACTGTTAATGATATATATATATATATATATATATATATATATATATATATATATATATATATATGTACGGTAGATCCAAACCTCATTTTGTTTCGAAATTATCATATTTTTAAAGGTTTGCGCTAGCGACATTCAATCCCCACCACTACCCACCCCTATTATCGGCGCTTCAACGACCTTCATCAGTGCTACGATTTGGGATGGGTAGTAGTGGCATAGGGTGCCACTGGCGCGGATTTCTAAAATTTAGAGAATATTAGATAAATGGAGTTTGGATCCACCGGAGCTCCGATTTGGGGGGAGTAGGGGTGACATTAGGTTAAGTTTATATCTGTAACATTTTCACAAACATTAATATTTGTTGTGTTCATATAACACACTGTATATATATATATATACACACGATAGATCCAAACCTCTTTTTTCTGATATTATTTTATTTTTAACGTTCCGCACTAGCGACATCCAATCCCCACTCCCACCCACCCCCATTGTCGGAGCTCCAACAACCTTCATCAGAACTCTGATTTGAGGTGGCATGGGATGCCGATGTAACATTTTCACAAACAGTAACATTTATTATTTGTCAAAATATTACAGATATAAACCTAACCCAATGCTACCTCTACTCACCCCAAAACGGAGCTTCGGTGGATCCAAAATTCATTTATCCAATATTCTCTTATTCCTAAGGTCCGTGCCAGCGGCACCGCATGTCATCCCAAATTAGAGCTCCGATAAAGGTTGTTAGAGCTCCGACAATAGGGGTGAATGGTGGTGGGGATTAGATGTCGCTAGCGCGGACCGTTAAAAATAAGAAAATATTAGAAAAAAGAGGTTCGGATCCACCGTATATATATATATATATATATATATATATATATATATATATATATATATATATATATATATATATATATATTTATATACTATGTTATAACACAGTAAATGTTACTATTTGTAAAAATGTTACAGATATAAACTTAACCCAATGCCAGCTCTACTCACTCCAAATTGAAGTTTCGGTGGATCCAAACCCCATTTATCCAATAATCTCTTATTTCCCAAGGTCCGCGCCAGTGGCACCCCATGTCACCCCAAATCAGAGCTCTGATGAAGGTTGTTGTAGCTCTGACAATGGGGGTGGGTGGTGGTGAGGATTGGATGCCGCTAGCGTGGACCGTTAAAAATAAGACAATATCAGAAAAAGAGGTTTGGATCAACCGTGTGTGTATATATATATACTGTGTTTAAATGTTACTGTTTGTGAAAATGTTACAAATATAAACCTAACTCAATGCCAACTCTACTCATCCCAAATTGGAGCTCCGGTGGATCCAAACCCCATTTATCCAAAATTCTCTTATTTCCTAAGGTCCGCGCCAGCGGCACCCCATGTCACCCCAAATCAGAGCTCTGGTGAACGTTGTTGTAACTCCGACAATGAGGGTGAATGGTGGTGGGGATTGGATGCCGCTAGCGCGGACCGTTGAGATTAAAATAATATCGAAAAAAGAGGTTTTGATCCACCGTATATATATATATATATACATATATATATATACATATATATATATATATATATATATATATATATATATATATACTATGTTAACACAGTAAATGTTACTGTTTGTGAAAATGTTATAAATATAAACATAACCCAATGCCAACCCTAGCCACCCCAAATCGAAGTTCTGATGATTTAAAAAAAAAGGTTTGGATCCACTCTGTGTCTGTATGTGTGTATATATACGGTGTAATATTAACACAGTAAATGTTACTGTTTTTGAAATTGTTATAAATTTAAACCTATTTCTCTTTCTGGTACATACAGTAAAGTTTACTGTCTGAGTAATTTTTTTTCTTTGAAATTATATAGGCTTCATGGATCTTGTTTGATAGATCTCGTCGAACAGATTTTAAAAATAGTAGTTTTGCAAAAACGGATATATCAATTAAAAGTTATGCTCATTTGAAGATTAAAAAAAAAGTTCAACCATTTATGTAACTTCCTCAAGGAAGTTACGAATGATTGATTTTAAAAGGGTAAAATTGTGAAAAAAAGTTCTCAAAAATTAGGAGTAACACTTATATGTAAGAGGAAAATATGATGAAAGTAGAATGTCTAAAAAATAAAAAATTTAATAGAATCTAAACCAGAATGTTCCTAAATAATATTCTTGAAAATATTTTGTATCTTTCCTAAAAAATAATTTCATTACGCTTACTTCACAAACGAACAATATTGAATTCAATCATCCCAAATTAGTTTGTTCCGGTAACCATAAAAAAACAGAGCCGTGTATCTTTTTTTACATAAACACCAAGAAAAGATCCCCAAAATTCTCCGCAAGCAGGGAAATAAAAAAATGAATGTTGGTGGTGTCTCCGGCGACGAATCCTCCTCGTCAGTCGTATCTCAATGGAGCCACACCGTGTCTCGCCGGTACCAACACCTCCTGGACAAATCCACTCCCCACGTCCTCCGGCGTTGGATGGGATTCTCCGGCATCGTCTTCATCTACGCCTTACGCGTTTTCTTAGTTCAAGGGTTTTATGTGATCACCTACGCCTTAGGCATTTACATTCTCCAGCTTTTTCTAGCTTTTCTGTCTCCACAGGTTGATCCTGAGATCCAAGAGCTAGCCGATGGGCCTCGTCTTCCCACACGCGGATCCGATGAGTTTCGCCCCTTTGTTCGCCGCCTTCCCGAGTTCAAGTTCTGGTAAGTTTCAATCTTTCAGAGATTAAGAATTCAAATCCCGTTTTCGTGTATTGTTGCATTGTATCACATGTTGTATTCAAACAATATTCATTCATGGATTAGAGGGTTTGCGATATGGATTTCCACAAGCGGTGTCTCCGATATTGACTAGTAATATTATAACTAATCTACGGCTTTGGATTTAAGGAATAAAATAAATGGAGAAATAAAATTATACACAAACCTTTTTATATTGGAGGAGTACGTGTATTCTTATGCATATACTTATGATTTTAAATAATTACTAATAAGAGTTTTAAAATATCCCAAAATTCGAATAACAGACTGATTTAGTCTACCCCGTTATATCGCGTTTGGGCTAAATTAAAGTACCATATACCTATATCGTAGCACATACAAAACCGACCTATGATCTGGCAAGATGATAGATTACAAATTATTTGATTGGAATATTTGTTAGACCGTGACGAAGTTTCGTCCACTTGAGCATTGAAGTTTCCATTTAAGGAACACCCCTAGCGCCGCCGCCTTGTTGTGACCACGGACAACAACACCTGTCTCATTATATACGGTTGAGCCTACTCCCTCATTCGAGCGCTTGATTTTCCTCTCCACCCTTAGTTGAATCCCACTGTTGTATAATATTGATGAAATTAGGTCACAGCAGACCACGAACACCCCTAACAAGCCCTCTGATTGCCAAGGTACCCACTGCATCGACTCATTTAACATGCCCCAGTAAACGGCGTGCTTCTTCATTGGTCCCCTTACGCGACCTAACCACCCCTTGCCTTTTAACTCGACGCATGTTAGGGTTTGATCCCTTACACACACCTTTGTCCGTATCATCTTTTATATGGCAATCCACATAGATATTGGTCTGGCGGATTCAACAACAACAATGAGGCATTGAACGATTATCAACAGCACTCTTGATTGACACAACTAGCACCGATTGGATGTAACATAGCCTTAGGTGATGGTTGATTTATTGGGTTTGCGAATGGAACTGTTGCTTGTGTCGTGCAACATTGGTTACAAATGGTCAGCAAAACCTACAGCGTGTCTCCTAGCGCTCCTGAATCCAATTACCCCACTTGGATTCCCATGCAATAACTATCCGGCACACTCCAGCAAGTGGTTGCAGCACTTGTACCAGGCAGCGAAAATAGATTCTGAATGGAAACCTTGAGCGTCACCATGCCAAAGCTGTTGCCGGAGGCAATAGACCATAAGGGTTCCACATTGGATATAAGACTTCCATTATGATCTAGAGGTTGTGAGGAGGGCGGGGTTGTTTTCGGGCATGATCGTAGGTTAGAGAGGCTAATTGTGAGGAGGGTTGTGGTCTAAGGCGTGTTAAAAATGTTAGGGCGCACTTTAAAATAAAAAGCTTTAGTGTAACGACGTCCTTTTTTAAAGACTTTTAACAAACCTGACCAATATCTCCTCCAAAACAATCAAAAGACAAACAAAAAACCAAACCTCTCAGCCTCTTTTTGCTTCTCGCCCAAAAAACCCCTAACATGGCCGACCGACCTCATACCAAGCCCTTCTCAGCCTTCGATCGACTTCCGACCAAAACCTCCTAGCCTTCGACGCATTCCCAACTCTGACTCATTCATTTCCCACTCCACTTTAAGATTTACTTGTATCTCTCTTTTGTCATTTTTTCTTGCTAATTTTTTTTTTGGTTTGTTTGTTTCCAATGTTCAGCCATGTCAAATTCTGAACTAAAAAATATTAGCACATTCAATTTTTTTTGTTTCCTATTAAGTTTTTACAATATAAATACATCAACTTTTTTTTTTGTTTCTTTTTGCTTCCGTTTCATTTGAAAGGTCGAAAATACATTTCTTATATTGAATCGTTTTTTATTGATTATTGAATGATTATTGATATTGATAATTGAATGATGAAATTGCATTTTGTATATTGCTTATTAAATGTGGAGAAATACATTTTATATATTGATTATGGAGCATGCATATGAGAATGATGGCTACCAAACATACGGATATATTTTCAAAATTCAAGGTAGTTATTATATTATTGTTTTCTAGCCTTAGAATAATTAAAAAATAATAAAAAAGGAAAAAAAACCCTATGTCTCGATAATTTGAGGCTTCTGATAGGCGTGCCTAGGGTCTTAAAATTTGAGGCTTGACCTCTATGTCCCGACCATAGCTCGCACCTTTTAGAACCTTGGTTTTAGTGCAGATTTGGTGGTTTGGGGCAATGGATTGGGTTAGGGACCTAACACGGTTATAGTTGGGCAAGACAGAGAGTTGGGGGAATGATGGGGGTGTCGGGGTGTAGTCGCAATATAAGAGGTGGAAGAGAAGATGACCCTAGTTGACAGAGAAAAGATGGCCTTCAAAACATCATTGGGGAACTTTCATTACATGATGCCTTTCTAATTAAAAAAATGCCTGAGCCACTTACCAAAAAAAAAAAAAAAAAAAAAACGAACAAAGGCAGCAATATTCCAAGATTATTTTTCTCAAAATTCTAAAATTCCATGGGGATGATTTAGTGATAAAATCTATAAAGGACTCATCATTTAAAGGACCTCAAAGCAGTTATTAAGAGATGCTGAAAACATAAGATGAGGATGAATCACTCAAATGCTTGTTCTGAGTAACATAGGGTAACTTGTGGGTTCGTGGTCGATTCAAGATGTTGATGAACCCGCTCATACTGTTCGGAGTAACACGGGGGAGATTTATGGGGTTTGCGGCCAATCACCGAGGAGTGCAAATGGATGCGGAGAAGCAAAAGGAAATTCTGTAACTCAAGAGCTTCTTAGGTAAGGTATCATACTTGAGAAGATTCATCCCGTATGGACCAACTCCTAAGAAGCGCTGAACTATTCAAATGAAAAGACTAGCACGACAAGGCGTTTGAATGAGCAAAGGCAATCTTGGGATCACCCTCAGCAATGATTCCCCCACAGTTAGGGGTCCCACTACTCTTATATTTAATGTCAAAGATTTATCTGAGTGTTGCTCGCCTAATAGCAAGATGGTACCAAACACCTAGTTTACAATTTGATAGGGTCATCACAGCAACGCGCGCTATTCGACGATTGATCGACATTGTTTGGTGCTAGTCTTTGTAGTGCAAAAGCGTAGGCATTGCCTACTTGCATTCATAATTCATTATCATTTAGTGTGATCCCATCAAATTCCTCTTATCACGAACAATGCTATACTTACGAGGAAAGTTGTACGATGGTTTCTCTTCTTTTCAGAGTGTGAGTTGGTCTGTATCATACCACGAGCAGGCATTGGCCGTTGTGCTTGTTCAGTTCCTAGTGGAACTTACGGGCATCTAAGTGAGCAATCAGAAGGGTAAGAGTTACAAGCTAATCTGAATCAGGAGCGTGTCATTTATTTTCGTTATTTACTTAAGGTATATTAGTCTTTTGGGTACTTGTGCTTATAAAAGAATCCCTAGTTGTCTAGCTTTCATTATCATAATTATGTTTTAGAGAGAGTTTAGAGAGAATTATTGGAGATCTCTTATTTCGTTGCTTTATTCTTGTGTGTGTGTATATTCTGCTGGGTTCACATCAAAAGTGGTATCAGAGCCAGGTTGTTCTTGGATCAATATGTGTGACGATTGGGATCAAGGGTGATGATGATAAAGATTGATGGAGATTATATAAGGATTTCGTATATAAGGTTTCCATCATCCATATATATGAACTCGGTGTATGTATGTGATGCCGATTCCGATTATTTCGACCTAAATATTATTTAATTATTACCTTTTGAGTGTTGAAAGTTAGATTTGGATTTTTCGATCTCTTTTGTCTGCATTTTTATTTAGCTTGTATATATTGAATTTGAGTGCAACTTGTAAATTTTTTAATAATTTTCTCATAATGATTTTGCTTCAGCTCGATTTTATTGCATCTTTTTTGTTTAGAGGAATTTGTTATCTTTTCACTGAATGGTACTTTCAGAATATATGTTTTTAGTTTTCTCTTGAAATATAGAGGCAAGGACAGAGCCTTATGAGCTACTGAAGTGAAATTTAACGAGTAGAGTTGTTGATTTCTTCTCAAGTTTTTTTTGACAAAAGGTTGGGGTCAACTACAGAAGGAGTTGTCTATAAGTTAGGCTGCTTTTCTACATTTCCTTTTGCTTTTCTGACTTTGTTTGTCCTTTTAGATTTGCAAGCCAATAGTGTATGGTCATTTATTTCAATAGATGTTTGCTGTTGTATGTGATCTGGAAAATCATGCTCATTATAAAATATGACCGTCTATGAATTTGTTATGTTACAGGATAACTTTATTGTTTAGTTTCCGGCTTAATTTTCTGTTTACAGCCAATTTGAGAAATAACATAGCAAAAAGAATTTTGAAGTCTTAGCTTGGTTCAAAGTCTCGACCGAGTCAACTCGGAATCGACCTAGTTGACTCGGTCTCGGTAGGCTGCGAGACGATTCCGGATCACGATCCAAAAAAAACAAATAATCGTTCAATATCGTTACAACTCGCCGATATATCGGCCGTTCTGAGATATAGGCCGAGATATCGGGCGGGACAAAGAAACTCGGCCGTGAGATGAACTTTTTTTTCTCCTACTAACCTTGGTCACCATAGCTAATACACCATCTGTAGTCGGAGAAAACCCTGGTTTCTAGCTAGAGAAAACCGTAGTTGCTTCGAACAAGCAACTCGTCGTCGACTCTCTCTCTCTCTCTCTCTTTCACCTGTCACGGTAAATGTTTAATTTATCTGTGTTGGTTTACCGTTAGAAAAGTAGTGTGTATCCCCTATTTCTTTTTTTTTCTTTTTTTTTGAAAGGAGCGTGTATGCATTTTAAAAGGAGCGTGTTTATCTAATTTGGTTTACAGCTAATAAACTGTTTTGAGTAATAAAAAATGCAGTGAGTAAAAAAGGTGTACCGAGTAAAAAATGTGTTTTGTTAAAATTAACATTTGTATCATGTTTGTAAAAAACTAACATATTGAAAAAATATTTCTATCATATTTTGAAAAGTAGAACATACTAGAAAAATTAACTTTTCCACTTAGAAAAATAAGATAACAATTGTAAATTGTATCCTTTTTGTAAAAAAATAACATTTGTATTCTCTATGGTAAAAAAAAAACATACTTAAAAAATAACATTGTACCCTTTTTGTAA
This sequence comes from Sambucus nigra, assembly GCA_949130495.1. Lineage (NCBI taxonomy): Eukaryota > Viridiplantae > Streptophyta > Magnoliopsida > Dipsacales > Adoxaceae > Sambucus > Sambucus nigra. The sequence continues at coordinate 154,231,115 of OX422211.1, read as the reverse complement.
AAAAATACTGACTAAAAATATAACATTTGTATCCTTTTTTGAAAATATTAACATACTATAAAAATAACATTTATATCCTTTTTGTAAAAAATTAACTGACTAAAAAATAACATTTCATTCTTCTTTGGGAAAAAATAACAAAATAAAAAATGTTATTTGTACATTTTTTTTAAAAAATGTTTTAAAAATATTTTTTTTGTACAAATAAATGTTTTGTATACATTTTTAGAAAAAAATATTTCTTTGTATATTTTTCTATACAAAAAAATGTTTTTGTTTTTTTGTTAAAAAATGCTTTAAAAAACAATTTTTTGTAAACAAAAAAATGTATTGCAAAAGAATGTTATGAAAAGTTTTCTACATAACATTTTTTAAAATTCTTAAAAATATTTAGAATGCCTAAAAATAATGTTTTGTACGAAAAATTGTTTAGAACTCTTAAATTTTTTGGTAGAATTTCTAAAAATTCCTAAAAATAATGTTTTGTACAAAAAATATTTAGAATTCCTTAAAATGTTTATTATGGAATATTGAATATGACAAGTCCGTCAAGCTTCAGTATAACCAATTATACAATGCAATGCATATTAAAAAATGGTTTTGAACATATTTGATCAGTCCACATCATTAATCTTAATTTATTAAAATTTTCTGTATTTTTTCAGAATTTTTTGTACTCTCTAAATAGAACATCTTTGCATATCGTCCCATACCGCGACCGATATCGCGACTGAGTGGAAAATCGGGTGGCTGATACTGGGACTAATACCGAGATTTTGAACCATGAGCCTTAGTGTTACATTTGCAAAGAGTGCAATTAGAGTAAGGCGTTAAAAAATGTTTAGCAAAATTTGTATATGGGTACACCACATAACGAGGACATAGAGTGACTTCTTTCAATCCATACGAGGTGTTATATATATATATATATATATATATATATATATATAGAGAGAGAGAGAGAGAGAGAGAGAGAGAGAGAGAGAGAGAGAGAGGCTAACTTACATCATCATCATGTATATCACACCATACATCACACCTAGTTCTAGGCCCTAAATTTTTTTTTTCCAATTTTTTTATTTTTCTCTTGAAATTAACCTTCCAATTAACCCATATTTAAAAAATTAGCTGAAAATACATTTTGTAGCCATTTTTAAAAAATCCACAAAAAAGATCCTTATAAATAAAGTATTTTGAGCAGTTTTTTTGTGGATTTTTTAAAAATGGCTAAAAAATGTATTTTGACCTAATTTTTTGTGCATGGGTTTATTGGAAGGTTAATTTTAAGGAAAAAATAAAAAATTAAAAAAAAAAGTTTTTTAGGACGTACAACTAGGTGTGATGTATGGAAGATGTATAAGGTCTGATGTAGGTGAGAATTCTCATATATATATATGTTTTACTAATTTACCCATATCAATATAGGGAATGGTATCTGGTTTCAATTGATATTTTGATTTTTTACTTTCCTATTCACCTCGCAATTGATATCATATGAAGTCATGATCTGTGAAGATTTTTGATTTATTCAAGCAATGTGAAATTATTGGAAACTGAAGGAACACAAAGAAAAGGGAAACCAAAAATGATATCATGGTTTTCAGTTCCACATTCTTTTATTCCTTTCTTACTTGCAATAATAAGAATTTTTTTTATATTTTGTTTTAACATCTATTTGTTTTGCATTGGATTTGTATGTGTTATTGCATCAATAAGCTATTAGTTTACTTATTTTATTTTAATAGCATTCGATATTTTGTCTTTGTTATATAATGTATTTGTATTAACTGTTTGGTCACTTATATTTGTTAATATGTTTGCTGCTTTTATATTAAAATTTCACAACTAAAAATTACTTTTTCTAGCTTAGCACTAGCTAATGGTTCATCATATAGTTATATTTGCACACTGTTAGTTATGTTGTTGAATATAAATTTTGCGAGACAAACAATTTACTTACTAAAAGTACAAATATCTTTTATGTTATAGAATATTTGTTCTTGAACATATAATCTACTATGCACGCATTAGTTGTTCCGTATGATGCATCTAGGTAGAAATTGTAGTTCATTTTTACATAAAAATGCAGAACTTAAACATTGTAAACCAAGTAAATCATGATCATGATAAAAAAGGCGGGGTTTTGTGTTTTGCCCCCCCATTAGTTTTGTCCGTTTGGGGATTAACCCCAAATTAAAAACTATTGTAGGATTAACCCCCATTTTTTACTTTTAGCGACACTTTTTGAATTTTTTTTGATATTTTTAACGACGCATTTTTTCCAAAACCTGTCGCTAAAAGTGAAAAATGGGGGTTAATCCTATAACAGTTTTTAATTGGGCGTTAATCACCAATGGACAAAACCAATGGGGGCCAAAACCCAAATAACCCTAAAAAAAGGTAAACCAATTGATAATTACTACCCAAGACCATAAATGTTAGTTTCATTTTTTAAAATCAAATAGCTCCACTGAAATATGTTCTAGAAGAAAAATGGCATGTAGTTGCAAACTTTAACCCATTTAATGCAAATAAACCTCAGATAGTGGATTTGTGTCCCATTTATTCTTAAGATTTTATATATGGGCGTCCAACAAGTTGATTGGGAATTTTTCGCATTAGCATATTGCATCTTACTGTTGGAACTCAATTTGAATGAGTGATTATTTGTGCGGATTATTACATGTTAATACCACCATGACTGTTTAAACAAATTGATGCCTTGAATGTACATTGGTTTCCTATTAGGAGTATTGACTTTCAGTGATGGAGATCATAACAACAGACATTTATTTGTTATATACTTCACAATCCTAAACTATATATATTTAACTGGATTTTTATCTAACACCTTTCTCTTAAATTCATTATAATTTTTCAAATTTAATAACCTACAAAATTTATTGAGGCACAGATCAAAATAGATTAAATGTTTGAACTCTTTTGTTCCCATAATTTTTTTAAGCTATTTCCTATAATTTAATTATATAGTTGAAAAAGAAAGATATCATAATAAGCCTGCACATCATGCGGGTCGTACACTTATATATATATATATATATATATACATACATAATTGCTCTTCCTTGTATTGTAATTGATTTATCTATCTTAGTATCTCATTTCACTTGTAGTCATCGATGAAGTTTATACTTATGCTTTACGGCAGCCTATAGACTAACTGCTGAACTATATTGTCACTGGTTCAAACAACGCTGAAAATTGTGCATCGGTCTTGTTTTTCTTGTAATATGTCCTGTTTGAAAAGGCTTGTATGTGGTTCACAAAGACATCATTTTTTGGTACAAGTTCTAGAATGAATTTCTCATGTAAAAATTCTTCCTTCCAATACATTTAAAGATGTTTTTTTCTTTCTTTTGATTCATTCAACCTTTACAAAGAACATGCGGAATGGGGACACATACATTAACTAGACAAGTTTCTTACTAACGTCTATTTCTTTGTTTTTATTTTTACCCCTGGCTGCAATGCGAAATTTGCGTCTTATCCCCTTCTTTTCTAACTCCATCCTTTGCTCCTTAAGAAACGAATTAATAATTATTAGGCATGCCCCTTTATGTATTTTACTTAACAAATATATTCTTAGTCAGATATTATGATAATATGTTACTAAACAACTGAAAACACTCAAATATCTACTGCCGACATACCTTAAAATTAATTTCTCTCCTCCTTTCTAGCTTCCCAGTATAGATCTAGTGGTCAGATTCTGACAATTTAATGGAGATCTCCGGCAATTATAGATCAGATCATCAGATACTTAAAAGATTAAAGTGTTTAAATTAATGGATTTTAGAAGAAGTTTGTGTATTCAAACTTTTGATTTAAGAAGAAATTTGTCATTGAGCAAAACTCGTTCGACACAGGTGACATCCAGGTGCTTTTAACCTTTGTCACTCAACTATGGTAAGATCCCATGTTCATCAATAAGTTGGGGTTGATTTTGTGTTTCATCTGTAAATGGAGGTTTCCATAAGTGGTTTCTAGGGTGCTTGGTCAGAGAGAGTTAGGATTATTTGTAGTTTATATTTGATTGTTTGCTCACTGCTTTCCTAATAAAACCAAAATTCTATTTTTATTTTCTAGGAAGGAGTTGTCATTCAGCGCTCTTTATTAATAGTTGTTACCCTAAAAGGTTTTTGCGTTTAATCGGAAAATAGGTGCATTGAGTTCTCATCTTTTACTTTCCTACATCAGGTATTCAATCACAAAAGCTTTCTGCTTTGCTTTTGTGCTGACATTCTTCAGTGCGTTTGATGTGCCTGTGTTTTGGCCAATTCTATTATTCTATTGGCTCGTGCTCTTCATTTCAACAATGAAGCGACAAATAATGCACATGATTAAATACAGATATGTTCCCTTCTCCTTCGGCAAGCAGGTATCCATAAATCCCATTCCACCTTTTTTAATTATCTAGTTTTAATAACTCACTTACTAATTTGTATTTTTAATTTAATTACTATAGCCTTAGAAATTTTTAAGTGATTGATGCCTTTGTCACTTTTTCCCAGCGTTACACCGGGAAGAAAGTAGGTCCCACAGATGACACAGACACTACTAGACCGTGAGGCTCTAGGTAGATATAACCATTAATTGATGAATGTACGAGTATTTTTAGATTAAAAGTTCGTTTAGAGTATTATACTCGCGTCAAGCAGGAGCTCGTGGACGATGTGGATCAACTAATTCTGTGGTGTCCACACGAGAAAATTCTGAGCTTTTCTTGGAAATTGCTGCCTTAGTCTTCTGTTTGGGTAAAGGGATGAGGTTGTTACCTAGATTCCCTATGTTTATTTATCAACTTCTTCCGCACTTTTGATGGGGAAAGAATTCAGTTTAAACAGTTGTGGCTCACTGTAAATTGTGATAAGTGATTTGCTTTGCTAGTTTTCTGTGAATGTAATCCTAATGCAAGTTTTAAACTTTTTTGAGATTTGATTTTTGGATTCTATGGTGGGTGTTTTGCTTTCTAAGATTAAGCTTAGTTCCTTATGTGCAACTTTTGAAATCAGATTTTTGTTCAATTTCAGGTTAGCTTTATTGGCAAAATGTATTAGATGTTGCCAAAATTGTGCAATCCTCAATATTATGACCTACTTTAACTAATGGAGGTCTTTTAGAGAAAAATAAAGGGTTAATTACAGCTAACCTTTGAACTTTACCCTCCTTTTACTTTACCATCCGAACTTTTAATTTCTATACCTAATTCCTTGAACTTCTAATACGACTTCAAGTAATCCCCTACTGTTAACACCGTTAACTTTTTGAACGGAAAAGTGGTCATGTGCCATGCACATGAGGGTACTTTTGTCCAATCCAATATAAAAGCTTAAAAAGATATTTAAAATTACGAAAAAGCATTCAATAAATATTTAAAAATCTAAAAATGATAGAAAAACATTTAAAATTTTGAAATTAAAAAAAATCTGAAAAAATTAACGAAAAAAACCTTCAAAAAATTCTAAAAATAATAGATAATATTTAACAAGTTTGAACAATATTGAAAAAAAGTTTAAAAATTCTGAAAAATATTAGAATAAACATTTTGTTTGTTTGACTAATATTGAATAAAACTTTAAAAAATCTGTGAAAAACAGAAAAGCAATTGCCACCCCTCAAAAATTCCGACCTTGATAAAAAAATATAAAAATAATTTTCAGAAAACAGAAATTTCTAGTGGGGAAAAACAGATCTCTTGAAAAAAAACCATTTCAACCTTGATAAAAAAAAAGGAAAAAAAAGAAAGGAATTTATGAGAGAATTTTCCAGTCACCCCCCCCCCCCCCCCCCCCCCCCCCCCAAAAAAAAAGAAGAAGGTTTCTAGCAAAATAAAATTCAAACCTTGATAAAAAAATAAAAAGTTGAGAAAGCAAGGAAAAAAAATTCCAGGGAAAAAAATTCCAACCTTGATTAAAAACAACAAAAAACCCCCTAGGTTGTTTTAGTGGACGAGTTTTGTTTCGTGAGGATTTACAGTAAATATACTCAAAAAATTCGATAATATTACTCGATACAAAAGTAAGATAACCAAGTTTGAATACAAATTTCATAAATATAGTAGAATTTTGCTTCTCAATCTCAATTTATCGTGTGTGCATATCTAATATAACAGTCATTTTTCAAAGATTTGATCGTTACGCTTCTTATTCGAAAGTTCGTTTTAATTCAAAATCTCATAAGATGAACTTACAATCGAATACTCAGAAATCGGTTATTTACTCTCGATATATGTGAATGAAAGAGTAAATTGAAAAAGAACAAATTTCACATATAAATAATGAAAATTGGTCTTTTCTTTAATGGATGAATATGATCTAATGAACGAAAAATCGATTACTTTTTAAAAACATTGAATCACACCATAGATCATATTCATTTTCTCTCCACACTATAACTAACTTCTCTTGAGATTGATAAGAACTTTTTTCGGATGTATTGTAGGCTTGTTTTTGGCATAGAAAGGTTTTTTGGAGTTCACAATTTTTGAGAATATAGAGCTTTTTCGGTATTTTGACTTTTAAGCACTTTTCGTATCTCCATTTTCCTTATTTTTCCCTTTTCACACATTATTCTTGCAAATTTTTTCTTTTTTGACATTTTTTCTATCGTAATTTTACTTTGATATTCCCAGAAAAATTGGTATGACTTCTTTTTATGGGTTTTTAAACTCTTAGTTGAAGTTGGGTAGGATAATGAGTTTTCAATAAGATGCTTATTTTCTTTGAATGCTCAAATGGGCTCGCAATGTAATAATATAAAAAAAAATTGAATTTAACCTTCAATTTCACGCTTTCAAACGATGGGCGAATCTCATTTCTCAAGTTTCATTAAATTAATTTGTGGCTTAATGCTTATAATTCACAATTTTGACATTTTATTTTCAGTAATCGAACAAATCAATAAATTTGAGATCATCAAGGAATTTATTACTGAAGGATGATATTACTCCTGAATGTTATTTATGTTACCACTTTCAACCCTACAAATCTCATCATAATTTAAAAGCCGGAACAATTGGGAGTTAACCCAACTAACAATATACACACCTGAAGGCACACAATGCCTGCAACGAGTGAAACTATGGTGACATGCAGTTAAGGTGTGATATTGAAGGCCACACACAAAGGGAATGTCATAGTGAAATTCCAAATAATATCTTAAGCCTATGTCTCCCTCAAAATCGAGAATAAATAAATCGGGTTATATATAGGCTGAAACCGTAGCCATATCCTCAATCTCATCGAAACGCTCAAATGACAAATATGACGGACGTGGTGGGAAAGAACAATGCGACATGATAAAACACGCATCATTAGGAGGAAACGCTCGAAGGATTTTCTCAACCATCTCGTCACTAATAGATAAAACCTCACTTGCCAGCATTCTCTCGAAAATATCGGTTTGTGTTCACCGAGAAGGAATTGATCTATCTTATCGTCCTAATCACTCTCCTCCAAGTGACGAAACCAGTCCAATAACGAGTGGACTTCAACAGTGAGATTCTCAACAACTAACTCGAATTCTTCTTCAAATTCTTTAAGACTCATAACTAAAGACAAATCAGGTAGTTAAGCACGTAAATCAATGATGTCACTATTCTTAAGTGTTCGGGGTGCTATTTCGTCTTCCATTTAAAAAAATCGAGACTTTTTCGATAAAGGTGATTGAGAAATCGGTGGATTCCTCACTCGTTAATCAACCGTTATTGTCTCAACACCAATTACGCATACGCAACGTGCGTCACTCAAATTTCTTTCTCTCTTTTTTAATATTTTTAATTTTGATTTTTTAGGGAAGTAAAAACAATTACATTGACTCAAGACCACGTAAATACTAAACTAACACAAAGAAATTTGGATTATCTAAATTACGTGAGGAGAGTTTTCATTTTAAAATCTAATTTTCTCGGGATATATTGATGACAACGAGGGTCTTCGAATTAATCTCCCTAATTAGACAACTCCACTTTTTGAGAAGGAAAAATTTAAAAGACGACAAACTAGGATTATTGCCTCAAACCTCAATTTTACCTCTGAGTAGATGATCGGTACGAAGACGCATTAAAAACCACCAATCCTAGACAATGTAAACGGAATCGATTTGACAAGTTCACATTATAGTAGCGTTTAATCCTAGCGTCGTTAAGAGTTTTTCGACGAGCTATATCTAAGGCCAATGTATAACTGATTTAAAGTAAATATGATGGCTCAGAATGTGCAAATGCTTGGTTAATTAGGTATTTTTGGCCAAGAAAGGGTGATTAAATCCCCACCTCATATAGCAAACGAGATTTTACCCTTAAGTCAAATTATGCAACGTGCTAATTTAAATGTGCGAAATTAAAATCACGTAAGGAGCACACACAACGTACCTCCGGCGTGGACTTTTTACGGTCACTTGTTTATGTCGGGCCAAAATTTAATTTGACGTAGATCGGGGAAAAACGTCGCCTAGGTTATAGTTGTCCCCGAGACTTCCTTGTGCTCGTCGTAAAATTGCACAAGTGTCCTTCACATTTGCACATTGTTGCTTGCTTTTTAAGTTTTCTTCTATTTTTTGCCTTTTTTTTTAATTTATTTTTTCTTTGGAGTGTGCTACTGAAAAATAACACAAAACAACTATACCAAGTGTAAAGTGCGACAAAAAAAATAGAAATTAAAATAACATGATACAAGCACTAATAGTGTAGTTAACACGAAAGATAAAAAATAAAAAAAATAAAACAAACAAGCACACTTATGAAACATTTTTTTTATATTTTGAAAATAAAAAATACTATTGTAAAAAATATAATATTTTTTTTGAATTTTTAAAAAAAATATATATATATATATAAGAAATCTGGAAATTTTTAGGATTTTTTCCAGGTTTTCTAACTTTTTGAGTTTTTATGGATTTTTATGATAAAGCAAAGTAAAACTAGTCCGAAAGTCTATAACTTTAAAAATTAATACAAATTCCCGATAATGGCGCCAAAAAACTTACTATAAAATTAAAAATTATCACATTTGCACGTGATATTATAGTATAGCTTGTGCAAGTACGGATCGAACCCACAGAGATTTAATTAATTTTCTAAATTATAGACTTTCCAACTAGATGATACATTGTAAAGATGAGAATTATAATCTTAAACTAAAGTGAAGGTAATTAACGAGAGCTACCAATAATATGTAACTAATTATGGGACGATCTAGAATTTTGTATCCATTTATTAATTTTAACTAATATTGCACATTAATTTAATTTCATAATTTTCGATTTTATAACTCAAATTAAACCGACTCTCGTTGCGTTCAATCCGAAAAATAAAATATTTAAGTTCACACAAAATTTAACGTTTCTAACTTGATGGCTGAAATACATATTCCCTAAAAAATGTCAATTTTAAGTTTTAAATATCGTCTTTAAGCATGAAATATCAAAACAATCGACTGCAAGTATAACCCATCTAAAAGTACTCACACCAAAAATAAAGATATGAATTATTAATTTTAAGTCTTAACTTATATTTAAGTAGGAGATATCAAACAATTTAATGTAAGCACCCATAAAAAATTACACACTTTAATTCTTAAAATATTGATTAACAATCACTTTCTAAGGTTAAACACACTCTCGTGTCATTTTAAGTGAATACCGAATTTTTAAAACATTTAAAATATGTCGAGTATGAAAATGAAATTGAAATAAATACATAATACTAATTAAGCATGCTAAATTTCACCTAAACCTAGTAGATAATTTATGCTAACATAATCATAAACATAACAATAATGGAAGAATGTATAAGAATTTTCATTAATGATTCAAACTTATAAATAAATGTGTCTCACAATTAATTTTGACAAAATTCTCCGCACAGAAGTATAGTTCTTAGACCTCAAATAATAATAAACTCTTTCGAAAATTTCCTTAAAAAATTCTATATGAAATAGTGAGCCTAAGGATCCTTTTTATAGGCGAGAGACGAGGTATTTAGTTTGTAGTGAAACTCTCTTTAATTGGTCGAAAAATGTTTTGCAGTCACCCAAATAACCGTGTTAAAACTAAACGCTCACCTCCTTTGGTCTTTAGATTAGAATAAGATACTCAATTTTTCCCCACTTGGGGGCTTATTTTTTTTTACGAACACGCTTGCTAAATTTCCTCCAATTCGGAGAGTAAAAATTCCCGATTGAACGATCGTAAAGATAAGATTTTTCACGTTTTTCTCCAGAAAATCTTCAATTTGCTCCAAATTCCACTATTCCCTGCAAAATCTTCATTAGGCCACTTTTTTCACAAATTAGCTCAAGAAAATTAGAAAATTATTAAAATGCCCCCTTTTGCCTTTAAAATTACCGTCTTGAATCCGAATCCAATTATTCTTACATTTTTTTTCTTTATTTAACAAAATGGTCCTAATAACTTATTAAACAAAATAAAGAGGGTCTAATGAAGTATAAAATTGGGTATAAAATAAATAAAATATTGCACTCACCACATATGTTGCGAGGCCGAGGAGTTTACACCGAAGGTATAAATAAAACCCATCACATGAATTAATGATGTGGCCCAATTAGATTATTTCTTGTAAACCAAGTTTTAGAGCTTCTAGAAGCCTTTATGAAGGGGCTTTCTGAGAGTAGTGGTGGAATAAGTGGAAACCCAAGGTTTCTTCTCATTTCCTATAAATAGCACACCTGAGCTCTATTCCCAAAGTTTCTAGAAACCATTAACAACACTTTAGAGAGAGAAAGGAAGAATTTGAGGGAGAGGTGTTTCCAGACTAAGGTCGAGGAGTCATACTGTTCACTGACAGAGGTAGGATGTCATGTGCGGCGAATTGCTAATATATTTGTTGGACTAAGTCCTTTGGTAAGGGGTTTCGTCCTCATTTTTTCTCCCTGATACAAACCCTAGTTTTCATATTTAATTGGATGAGATTCACCCTCTTGTGTAAATCTGTGTTTATGGGTAAAAGGTAATGGACTTTCACTTTTCATCCAATGTTCTTGTTATGAAGATTCTTTCCTCGAATATGGATTGGGTGCCTAGATGTAAAACTATTCTTGGAGACATTCATGATTCCTTAAGAAAGTTTATTACAGTTTTCCATTTAAATATTTAAAAACCTAGGTCATGGATCATTTCGGGATAAGACTCTTTTTACTAAAATACCCCTTGTTATTTGGAGATCAGGAGTTCGAACTCCTTTGAGGTAACAGACGTAGGTAGTGTAATATTGTGACGTACTTTGTTTTGTGATTCATTGGATTTTAATGTTAAGGCAATGGAATTGATATGCCAGGCCGAGGCATTATGTGTAGAGGCCTCCTGCTATATGCTTGAGGGAGGCTATTAGTCTGTGGAGATTGAGCGTAGCTAGTCATTGGGCTTGCACCTTGGCAGATCTCTGCCAAGGCCATGGGTCAACCAGCAAACCGCGAATCGCTTATCTTAGGAGTGGGGAGGAGAGGAAGATGCTGCCTATGACATGGCTGGGTAAAAAAGGAACCTGGAATAAGGCCGTGGAGTGGTGAACTAAAAGTTCAAACTAAAGGCAGCGAACTATAGACGAATCAAGGTAGATGGAGCCTTGGGAGAAGCCGAAAATTGGTGTACCAGGGGGATTAAGCCTTTGGACATCAGATTTATCTATCGGGGGCGTTTGAGTCCTTGAACAATATTTTTTTATTTCTTTGAGGTTGAAACTGTGGTATTGGGAAGCACCTTTTTCTCCTTTTTGTAGCTAAACTAGCCTAGCTTAATTCTGTTTAAATTCATAAATCATAGTTTTGTTAGTATATACGCAGTCTTGTGATTACTAACATTGGTACGTGGCTGAGGACATTTTAGTGAAACCATACTGGGCACACCCCTTTTACTCCTCGACTTCCTTAAAATGAGAGGATAAAACATTGAGTAGATTTTGAGTAAAACATACTTTTGTTAAGAAATTTTCTATCTATTTGTGAATATCACTTTTTTTAAATTTATTGAATGGTAAAGCTTTTTGTATCGAGCTAAGTGACTTCGTGATGCATGTATTATGGACCGTGGATGATCATTGGAAATGAAAAGTTAATGCATTGTGCTTTACAATTTATAGTGAATGGAAGGATTTATCAACTTCGATTATGCGACCGATGCCTACATTGGGTTTGCAGCCTAATAGGATTACCCTAATTAAAATGGTTTTAAATTATTGTTGCATGAGTTCAAGTGAACCAATCCCTCGGCCTGATATGACAAGGACGCGGGTGTTACAATTTGTATCAGAGCATTCATCTTTGGATAACATAGGTAGACTTGCATTTAGGAACTTCGTACTAGGATATTGGACTTATACGTGTATACACTACACCAAATCTGCTGAATTGTCACGGTCATTGACCTTGACAAGTTGGACTTGTCAAGGTCAATGACCGTGACAATTCTGGGCGAGACAACTTTTTTTGTCACGGTCATGTCACGATTAATGACCGTGACAAGTTCGTTAGAATTGTCACGGTCCTTGACCGCGACAATATTTATCACGGTCAAGGACCGTGACAAGCCCGTGAGATTCTTTAAAAAATTGTCACGGTCAATGACCCTGACAAGTCCGTGACAAGTTTCTTTGTCAAGGACTTGTCACGGTCAATGACCGTGACAATTCTGGACAGAATTAAAAAAAATTCTGCTGGGTAGTATGGCCACTGCCACTGCTTAGCAGTATATTTGTACCTGTTATAGAAACGTTGTACCTGTTCAAACATCATACATCCAAATAAAATAGAGATAATGCAAATATACATTCAAAATAGAGAGAATATGCATCACCATATAATTCAAACATAATTCAAATGTAATAATTTAAAACAATTCAATTCAAACTTAAATCGATGTCACTAAATGTCTGAGGTATGGTTAACGCTGAGGAGGTGAGTAGGCCACACGATATACGAATTACACATTCACTAATATACGCCGTGCCGCATTATTCGCGCAACCACAATTGGAAGTTCTCCTTCCCGGGCATCATATACGTGACGAGCACCCTGGACTCGATGTCTTGAAGCTCACGTCCATGAACTAGTGCACCCTGGACGATATTCGGGTTCCTCAACACACCCTATCCGCTGGCCATCAAATATGTCCAGTATAAACATGCCCGACCAACCAAGTGTCGACATTGGTCTGTTGAAGGGAGCCAAATAGGGAAGTGGATCATCAAAGTCCGCACGTCTCGATGATGAAGCAGCGAGGTCCACATCCTCGTCCTCCCACAACTCCTCCCGCACCGCCTTATCCTTCCCTTTACCCTTACGGTTTCTTCCCAACAAATTTTTCACGAATGAGTACATATCCTAGACCGTCGCCTGCAAACGGGACAGCTTCGCGTCATGTGAATCCACCGTTCGAGCCAACCCGGTGTCGCTCGTCTCCAATCCGATGATCCTAGATTTGGCCATCCGCGAGCTCACCCCCCTTGTCCTCCCCTTGAGATCAGAGCCAAGCACTTGGCTGAGTGCGTTTGTGAATAAAGATGCCTTGTCGGCATCAGACTGCGACTCATGCACTTCCTTTAGCTTTGCCTGTAACGACAAAAAGAACATGATTAGTAAAATAAGCAAATTAAAAAATTATAACGTCATTAATAAAAAGTAAACTGTCGGATTATTTACAATCGTGGTCGCGATGCTTGGGGACACCTCCTTGTCCTTCCCCTTCTTCGTCCGAAGAGCCACATAAGTATCGAGCCTATATGGCCTACCCCCAGGGCCACTCCTCGTCCCCTGAAATAAAATAAAGTAAAATTAGTATCGGCTCTGCAAAGTAAAATAATGCAGAATAATATATTTTATGTAGTTATAGAAAAATTAAATCTTACCATCATCCTATGTTCTACCTCGGCATAAAACGTCCGGCCGGAGTAGTGCACGTCCGTCTTTTTTGCCCGATTTTCCCTTCCCGATTGGCGAGATACCAATTGTCGCTCCCCGATCTCATTGTCAATGAACCTTTGCCATTGTGCCAATGAGATCGGCTCCTTAGGCGGGACGGATTCACGCCTTTGGATAATGGACTCTTGTGTCTTTTCGAAGTATCGGGTCCGCATATTTTTCTTCCACGTCTTGTGTTGTTCCCTCAACTGCTCCAAGACAGAATTGCGTAGCTTTGGATCCAGGTTGAATTGTTCCTGTTCAACAAATACAATGTTAGTTGCAAATAAATATAAATATAAATATAAAATGAAATTGAAATCGAAATTGAAATTGAAATTGAAGTATTCATATAAATATAAATATAAATATATTACCTGTAGTGCCACCCAAACAGCTAACTTGATCTCATATGGCACCTCCTTCCAACTAATGTACCCCAGATCGATGATCGTCTTTACTAGCTCGAGGGATCTCGCTAATAGCCCTGACTTATTCTCGATGGGCATCCCCAATTTGCCATATTTGGGGAGACTAGGGGCCGAGGAGCCCTCGTCGCCTCCGCTGTCACCGTGCCCGGACGACATCATCATCCTCACCTTAATATCCGAAGGAGATATTTGCTGTAAAAAAATGTTATTAGTACATATCAAAATGAATTAAAAGAAGACATGCAAATATGTACAATTACAACAAATAAAAATGAATTGTTATTATTATGTACAAGAGTGAAAATGATAAAGTGCAAGAGTATAAATATGGATTCCAAAACAACAGCATCTAGCTCATAATATGTACAAGAGTGAAACATCCCCACTCCCACCCCCACCCCTACTGCCCACAAACACGCACACTACACAAGAGTGAAAATGATAAAGTGCAAATCAATTAAAAGCATTACTTTCATTTATGCAAATCAAGTATGTTTCATTTAATTATCATACTATGAATATATATTGTTCGATATACAAAGTAATTTTTAAAAAAAATTGAAAAATCTCACCCCCATATGGACAATAATCCAGTGGTCATGCCACTTTTAAAATTAACCAACCCAATATCGATCCACTATAATCCAACAAAAATGTCAACAACAAATGTGTATCCCGTACTCCTTCTAATTCATCTACTCAATTAATTATTAATTTACTAATTTACAATGAGGGGAAATCCTACCCCACCCCCCTCCACTAGGAAGAGATGTTGAAAGGTTTCTAAGAATATAGTAGGTGAGTATATATTTGAGAACACATGCTAAGCTCTCGTTGAAATAAATCGCTTTATAACTATTATATATGCTATGATTCAATGTATTTATCCAGTTCCAATGAGATAAGTATTATTACATATTTTGACATAATTGAAGTTTTGTGAATTAATAAATTTATGTAAGTTTTCATACACCAGTTTGGTTTAAAAGTGCCAAACATTTTAAAATAATTTTAATATAGTATAAGGTTGCAAATTTGAGTCCTGATTGTAATTTAATTACACGAAAATTAAATAACACAAATATATAGTATAAGGCATCCACTTTCTGAGCGTCCCATTTGAGTGGATTAATTTATTAATTGTATTTTAGTGGATGTAATTATAGAATCTATGGATGGATTCAATTTCATCCTACTATGTGAATGTTTTTATCTACAATGAGTTAACCTTGAAACAATATATATTATCTCATAGAATTATTAAAACACGATATTAAGGGAATTACAATGGGACCTTGCCCCACCCCCTGCGCACCCCCCACCCACCACACACGCACATACACACAAACACAACAACCCCCCTGCCCCACCCCCACCCCCACCCTCATCCCCCACACGCACACACACACACACACACATCAGCCCCCCCCACCCACCACACATGCACACTCACACACACACACACAACAACCCCCCCTGCCCCACCCCCACCCACCACACATGCACAGACACACACACAACAACCCCCCCCCCCTCCCCCCCACCATTCCCCACCCCATACCCCCACCTTGCCCCACCCCCAGCCACCACACATACACACACACACATACACACACACACACACACACACACACACACACACACACACACACACGTAGGGCCGACAATTTTTGACACGATAACCCGTTTATGGTAATAACTCGAAAATGACCCGAAATTGACACGATTAGCTTATATAGATTTAAAATTTCCCAAAACTTATACTCAAATAAAAATCAACGCGACCCGAAAATGACACGACTAACTCGAATTGCCACCCCTACACACACGCACATATATACAGACACACACATATATATACACACAAACATATATATAAATGGAAGAAAGAGAGAGAGAGAAAGAGAGAGGAGAGAGAGAGAGAGAGAAAAAAAAAAGGAGGGAAACGGTGGGGGGGGGGGAGAAGGGGAAAGGATTTTTTACTGAGCAATTTGTCACGGTCGTGTCACGGTCATTGACCGTGACGATATTATAAGGATTGTCACGGTCAATGACCATGAAAAGTTGAATTGTCACGGGCTTGTCATGATCAATGACCTTGACAATACTTTGTCCTGGTCATGTCACGGTCAATGATCGTGACACAAAACTCGTGTTTGTTGTCATGGTTAATGACCGTGATAAGGCTAAGCGCTGGAAGTGTGACAATTTACCCATTTTGGTGTAGTGATATTTCTTGCGAGGAATACATGATAAGAGGTAATCGACGATGAGTTACTGATGCCGCATAAAAAAATATTGTGGCCGTGGGATCTGCTGTCTTTAATGAGGAAGCTAATGGGGAACGAGTTCCATATGTGGTGGTTCGATTTGTGGAATCCCTATCAAGGGAAATATCGATGAGAACGACTAAGGAAAGGCCCATTGGTTACACTATTAAACACTTTGTAAGGATAAATTTTCAAATAGTGTCAATTTATATGTATTGGCATTATTCTGGACAAAAACCATTTTGAGTCATAGATAGATTTTACTTGTCACGATTCCCATTAAGCTTATGATGTTATGTTGAAGACGTAGCGGCCAAGCTTTAAAGATGAATCATGTCGAGTTTTGGTGCACATTTCACGTCTTCACATTGTTTATTCGAGATTCTCTCAGGTATGGATGCATATTGATTTATGGACTTTTGGTAAATTTTTCTAAGGATGTTATGTTATTTAAATCTGTTTTTAAAATGTTTTTTCTGAGTTATCTTGTGTTTAGAGTCGTATGAACTTTACCAGGATTTTATATGCTTCAAACGAGTTTAACAGTCGTTTAAACGACATGGGAGTGTCATTCAAACAATATGGTAATTTTGTTCAAACGAGATGCTGTGATCGTTTAAACGATATGCCTATTTTGTTAGAACGACGCGCCACCTCAAAAATATTATTTAAGGCGTCTTTTGCTCAGAAAAAATGAGTGTGCAGAACATAACATAACCTATACATTTTCTGCAATTGTTTACCAAATATTTTCAAAGCCAAATATATCCTTCATTGTTTATAAGATCTGAGTTTACATAATCATATGTCATAGAGATCTTATGTTTGCGCCACTATTTGATTCTTCATTCATTTGAAGAACTGGTTTCATGCGATGAACTCTGTACTTACTGATTGACGGTTGTTGAGGCTGTATCGATGTATATCGAGGTATGCGTGGACTCGTGTGATGTGGACCTGGTGTAGGTGGACTCCTACGTTGCATTGTGGAGGAGCGGTTGAATAGAAGAATAGGCATCAAGGCTTGTGGGGATCGAGTCGTTGAGTAAGACAATATTTCTTCCTTTGTAATTTTCGTATCATAGTGATTGTCTGGCCTAGGCGTCCAAGATTTTTTCCCTTAGTGGTTTCCTCGAATATCGGCACATTTTGTTGACTTGATTTACTTTATCTGCTTATGTCACTAAATGCATGTTTTGGATTAAGAAGATAAAATTGGCTTAATTAAAATTGGTTCACAAAATTGGTGCACACTAAAATTGGAAAAAGTTTTTGAAAAAATTATTTTCACCTAAAGCACACACACACACACATAAAGGGACCCCCCATGCATTTTCAAATTGGTATCAGAGTTAGAAACATTATTTTATTGTGTGAGTGATCCCATGTGTCTTTAGGTATGAATTTCGGTATGTTTTATGGAATTAGAACACCTATGTTTGATGGGTCGAATTATGCTTATTGGAAGATGCATATGAAGTGTGCACTTAAGGCTATAGATGAGCGTGTTTGGTTAGAGTTAGAAAATGGGTAGACTCCACCAGTCACGAGAGAGGGTGAGGCCACACGTTTAAAACTTGTTGAGTCATGGACTGATGCCGAACACAGACTTTCACAATACAATTCCAAATGTTTGAATGCTATTTACTCGTCTATCACCCCGGAAGAGTATAATCATAATATGATGTGTGAGACCTCTAAATAGCTTGGGATTTACTTGCACTTAGTCACGAGGGAACTAGCACTGTTAGGGCATCCGAACTCCAAAACCTCACCACCCAATTTGAGACGATTAAAATATTAGATTGTGAGACGTTTGATTAGTTTTACGCTAGGTTGTCCCATATTGCCAACTCGTCGTTTAACTTGGTAGAGAAAATACCCGACAATCGAGTTATAAAGAAAATCTTAAGGTCGTTGCCTAGTAGATTTTATCCAAAGGTGACCATTTTAAACTCCTTGGGCTTTCTTGACTCAACGAAACTAGAATAGCTTGTAGATGACCTACAAACCTATGAGCTTGATATGTTTACCTCCAAGAAAGTGCCGATGAAAGAAAAGGGCATCTCTTTAAAAACTCGTAAGGAGGAAACTAAAGTTTTAGCTGATGAATCCGACACCAATTTCGAAAATTTAGCCTTGTTGGAAAATAAGTTCAAGAAGTTTCTTAAGTTCCAAAAGCAATCAAAAGATACAAAAAGACTTGAGAAATTCAAGAACAATAAGGCTGATCATGCCCTAAGAACCGAAGTGATAATGATAAGAGGGATGAGTCGAATAGGTGTTTTGGTTGTGAGGTCTATGGATATAGGTTAACGGAGTTTCCTACTAGGCTTAAGAAGGAGGGAAAGAAACCGATAACATATAACACCACCCTTAGTGATAGTGAACCAAAAGAGGGTGGAGATTCCCCCATTGAGCGTAACTACACCATATTCATGGATTGTCATGTGAGAGACGACAATAAATTTTCTCATGAAGATACTTATGTGAATGATACTTCTGAGGCCGTTGTGTGTGAATCCCAAGTGAGTGATGGTGAAGTGAGTGAGAATGAGGAGATAAATGTGAGTGAGTTGAAAAATGCCTTCAATGATTTGTATGAGGAAATGGTGAAGGTGAAGAAGGCAAACTTGAAGTTGCAATCTAGGTTAAAAGAACGCGCCATTAAAAATAACGATGCATTGATTGAGGATCTTAGGGTACGGGAGAAGACTCTTCGGGAGAAACTAGAATACATTGAGAGTGGGAGAGATAGTATTCATGGTTTTACGGAGTCTATGAAGAAGGAGATTCTAAATTTTGAGGATTCTAGGCATTTACTTGAGTCTAGGATAGGAGAGCTTGAGGAGCGATTGAGACACTCTATTAAGCTTAAGTTTGATTTGGAGGCTATGTCAGAAAAGTTGGATAGGATTTTAGGCACCGCCCAAATCCAAGATAATAGGTGTGGTATAAGCTTCGAGGATCGTATTGATCCCATTCCCAAAGAAAACATCAATCGTGTGAGAGAGCCAACAAGGAACGTTAGTATAGGTCCACATTTAGGTAACATTCCTCGTCGTATTTACACTTGCACTCATTGTGGTAAGAAGGGTCACCTTAGATGTTTTTGCAATGACCTTAAGAATGCTCCTAGGATGTTTGAGAATAAAGTGGTTTTGATTCCTAAAACCCCCATGCGTCGTTACACACCTACTTGGGTTAGAAAATCTGACTTAGAGGCTTTAGGAATTAGACTTCATGATGCTTACACATGATACTTCTCATGATAGATCTTATGGTTGATTGTGTTAGCATGCTTGTCATAAGCTGGTTTTGTGTCATAATGTATGTTTTCTAGTGTTATGGCATGTTTATCTTTTGTATTATATTTTCCTTGTATTTGAGTCTTATTGGAAAAATACAAAAAGATTTTTGGTTTCATATATTTTTGAAAACACAAAAAAGATTTTATTTTTGGATCAAAATATTTTTTGTAAAACACAAAAATATTTTCAAATTTTTTTGTGTCATGAGTTTACACTTGATGTGGCATATTAGTGTTCTTAGACTCCCACCATTTCATCTTTCTACGTGGCTAGTACACTTGGTCATGATTTTGGATACATGGATTGATCCTAACCATCGCACACATGCACGAGCTTAATTGAATGTTTGACTTCTCATGCATATTTGAGTTTGGTGAGACGTTTGCCTCTCAATTTTGTCATCTACACACATATTAGACTTAAGGGGAGTTGTTCAAGTAAGAACCGTTGCCCGTGAGGATTTATATGGCATATAAAAATGATGAGTGTGCACGGGAAGAGGGTTGTGAGAGACAGGTTGACTCATCATGAAAGCCACCGTTTAAAAGAGTCCAAGAAAAAATTAAGGCAATAAAAAGAAAAATATGCCAAAAATGGGACAAGCAGAAAATCTCTTAAAAAGAGAAAAAGATCTTTAAAAGAAAAAATGAATTAGAAAAGAACTATGATTTATATTTGAGGGAGTTTTAGTTGATGATCAACGGGTTTGCACAACAAATCCTAAGTTGAAAAAGTCGTGTCATGAAACTATTGTTTGGTAGAATCGTTAAAATTCTAGACTTGTGTGTGCGATGCTTGTTTAGTTCATTAAGTTCAAAGTTTAATTGTCACATATGGCTAAAACGTAGTTTGATGATATTTAGAAGCCAATTAGAGCTTCTTGAACCTATATTTGTGTTTTGATTATGATTCATTCGTGCTAATTACACCCATTCATTCCATACCTATGTTAACGTGCAACTCATGTTTTTATTTTTGAGTCAGTTTTATTACTGTTTTCATACTGTTAGACCTGTTCATCAGATATTCATTTTACTGGGCTGTTTATACACTGCTTTTGAGTTGAAATTGAGGAATTTTCAAGTCGTTACAACGACTTCTAAGGTTCGTTTGAACGACTTCCCGATGTCGTTCGATGTATGGATCCAATGAGGTTTGAGCGAGCTACATTCGACGTGAAGAGTTTGGTCGTTAAATGGTCATTAAATATGACATTTCGAACGAGAGTATACTGCTTTGTATCGCTAGAAGTGAGATCTCACTGGTTCGAATGACATCCCTAGATCATTTGAACGACATCTGCCTATCGTTCGAATGACCCTGATTTTTGGAAAATTGTTTTTCGATCTGTTTCAATACCTGCTTGATATATATTCTGCTGTTATACTGATGTGGTACTTCTGGACAGTCTGTTTGTAGTTTACTTGTATTATTCATGCTTGATTATTACACTGCATTGTTGGATAAATTTGTTTAGTCACATCATTTATGATATTTATGATTGTTTCACGTGACTGTTTACTAGCTATGATTTAACACATTCTGATTCTTTTTATCTAATTACTCATATTTATCAAGATATGCTTCATATGATATACTCATTCTAGATATGATTTTGTTTATTTGTCCCACTAGTTGTATATTCGAGACGAAAAATGGGAGAGATAGATATGTGATGTAGGGGGAGACTTGAGATGTTTGATATTTATGTGATTTGATTTGATTCATATTACTTATATATCATTATTGAGATTTGATTTTTTATATTATTTGTTCCTCCATACTTCACATTGTATTTGCTTGTTTCATGTGAGTAGTGATTATTCAGAGATTAGAGATTTTGTAACTACATCACATTTAGACAGTTCATGTTGCCTGTCCTACATTTACTAAATCATGTCCTATATTTTCTTTTGAGTTTATGGGATGGGATTTAGGTCATTCGGCTTGACGGCCCTGGCATAGGCATTTCACTGTTTTGATTTTGTCCCAGAATAGCCAAAGGGGGAGATTTGTAAGGACAAATTTCTAAATAGTTTTAATTTATATGTATTAGCATTATTCTGGACAAAAACCACTTTGAGTCATAAGATAGATTTTATTTGTCGCGATTCCCATTAAGCCTATGACGTTGTGTTGAAGATGTAGTGGCCAAGATTCAAAGATAAATCATGCTGAGTTTTGGTGCACGTTTCACATCTTCACATTGTTTATCCGAGATTCTCTCAGGTATGGATACATATTGGTTTATGGACTCTCGGTAAATTTTTCTAAGGATGTTATGCTATTTAAATTTGTTTTTAAAATGTTTTTTTAAGTTATCTCGTGTTTAGAGTCGTATGAACTTTACCTATTTTTTTATATGGTTCAAATGACTTTAACAGTCGTTCAAATGACATGGGAGTGTCGTTCAAATGGCATGGAAATCTCGTTCAAACGAGATGATACGATCGTTCAAACAACATGCCTCTTTCGTTAGAACGACTCGCCGCCTCAAAAATATTATTTAAGGAGTCTTTTGTTCAGAAAAATGAGCGTGCAAAACATACAGAACATAATAGAACCTCTACATTTTCTACAATTGTTTACCAAATCTTTTCAAAGCTAAATACATCCTTCATCGTTTAGAAGATCCAAGTTTACATAACCATATATCATAGAGATCTTGTGTTTTCACCACTGTTTGATACTTTATCCACTCGAAGAACTGGTTTCTTGTGATGGACTCTGTACTTGCTGATTGACGGTTACTGAGGCTGTATCGGTGGATACTGAGGTACGTGTGGACTCGTGTGCTGTGGACCTGGCGTAAGTGGAATCCTACGTTTCACTGTGGACGAGAGGTTGAAGATAAGAAGAGGCGTCAAGGCTTGTGGTGATCGAGTCGTTGAGTAAGATTGTAATTATTCCTTTGTAATTTTCGTATCATAGTGATTATTTGGCTTGGGCCGTCCAAAGTTTTTACCCTTAGTGGTTTACTCGTACATCGGCGTGTTTTATGGACTCGATTTAATTTATCTGCTTATATAACTAGATGCATGTTTAGTAGTAAGAAGATAAAACTGGCTTAATTAAAATTGGTTCACAAAATTGGTGCACAATAAATTTGGAAAAAAGTTTTGAATTTTTTTTTCACCTAAAGCACACGCACATAAAGGAACCATATCCTTACACACTTCAAAAAATTAGGGACGTAAGCTTTTAAGGGGGAGACTAATCCCTTGAAGGCCGATGTATGGATAAGAAAGACGGAGAAGATTTTTGAAGTGTTAAACTTCACTAAAGATCATAGATTCTCCTTTGACAGAATTCATGTTTGAGCAAGGCTGATCACTGGTGGACAATGGTCAGAAGGGATCAAATTGGAGATAAGGCCGTGACCATTCGGTGGACCAGATTCAAGGAAATATTGCTTGAGAAATACTTCCATTCACGACCATAGAGAATCTAGAAGTGGGGTTTCTACAGCTAACTCAAGCAACAATGTCTGTGGCAGAATACGAGGCCGATTTTGTAGAGATTTATCGCTTTTCTCCCCATTAAATCAATATTGAGGAAAGGAAGACCAAGAAATTTGAAAGGGGTTTGAAGAGTGGACGTCGCAGATAAGTAATCGGTTTAAAGATGCAGGAATATACAAAATTAATGGAAGTATCCCAGATTATGGAATAAGATTTTAAAGAGGGAATGAAGGCTAAGGGTGAGAAGAGGAAGGGAGAGATAGGGGAATTAAAAAAGAGGATAAACCGCGACAACAAGCTCATAAGACACAACCTGCCAATGGGGCCGTGGAAAATAAACCATTTAAGAAAGTAGATACCATGATCGTCCCTTTTTAAAATCGCTGGATGAAGGGGCACTTCACCAAGAGTTATCCCTTGGGAATGTGTAATTACAATTATGGAAAACCATACCACAAGGCTAAGGAGTGTCGAGTGACAAAGAAGGATGAATAAAAGACATATAATTAAGATATATACTTTGTTATGAATGCCAAGGATATTGATAAGTTCGGGGATGTTATCGCAGGTACTATTTTATTGATGATAAAAATGCTTACACACTCTTTGATTTTGGTACCACACACTCCTTTGTATCCACCACTTTCGCGCGTAAGTTAAAGGCGAGGACCCAAACTTTATTACTTCGTTGATAATAAACACACCAATTGAGCATCAACAGATGTTGCGACCTTCGTTAGGGGAGGTTCCGCGGAGATGGGAAATTAATATTTTAAGGTTGACCTGATTCCTTTGGAGAGTTAGGATTTTGATATAATCTTGTACATAGATTGGCTATCCACCCACTTTGCTAGGATTTATTTTGTTAGAAAGGAAATGCTCTTTTGTAAACCAGGAGGGGCCGAAGTAAGATTTATAGGAACTAAACCATGTAGAAAACCTTTGTTGGTATCAACCTTAAGATCCAAGAGAATGCTGAAGGTAGGATACCACAAATATATAACCTACGTAAAGGATATTGAAAAAAATCGCCTTAGTCATAAAAAATGTCCTCGTTTTCGTAGAGTTTAAAGATGTCTTTTACTAAGAACTTACAGGATTACCTAGGACAAGGAAATGGAGTATAACATTGAACTTATATCTGAGGTCGCGTCTATTTCGAAGGAACCATATAGGATGGACCTACGGAGTTGAAGGAGATAAAGGACCAGTTGGAAGATCTGTTAGGACGTGACTTCATTAGGCCTTATACCTCCCCTTGGGGTGCCTCAATATTATTTGTAAATAATAAATATGGAACTATGAGAATGTTCATTGACAATAGAGAATTGAACAATGTAACTGTAAAGAACAAAAATCCCTTACCTAGTATTGATAACCTTTTTGACCAATTAAAGGATCCTAGATATTTCTCTAAGATTGATTTAAGGTCGGGGTATCACCAATTGCAAATAATGATAAGTACATTCACAAGATAACTTTTAGGACTAGATATGGTCACTATAAGTTTGTGGTAAAGTCTTTTGGATCGAACAATGCTCCCAAACATGGTCCTTCCTAAGGATACTCGTGTTGTATACTCTTTTGTGAGAGGAGTTGTGATTGAGATTTATGATGAGTGTCTAGCTATATTTTTGGGTTTAGAGACTATGATGGATAGCCAGATGTTTCAGCCTTATGTTGTGGCTGATGTTTCCCATAATGACCTTGCATTTTTTCTTACTAGTCGTAAGTCTCTGCGGATGCAGCCTTTGTAACTTAAGTCTATTCTAGATCGACATTATTCTTTACTTAATTTCTTGGATGTGTACAACTTGATTCCGCATTTCCGCACCGCCAATTTCTCATATTACCATGGGAGATTGATGTATGACTTAGCCCACGGTCAGACTATAAACTATCCTAAACTCATCAATTCTATTATAAGAAGAGTGAGCACTGATTACATTAACACTGTGTTACAATATGGGAGATTGATTACATGATAACTTTACTCCATGGGAGTCCCTCAGTTGGTGAGTGATATGGATGCACGTATTATGAGTTCTTTGTCTAGTGTGAGTTCATCATGTTCAGTGGGATAGATCGCATGTCGCTCGACACGCTGGATGACTGATCCAATTGCTCTTGTCACTGCACCCGCTCCAACTCCTAAGGATACACCTATGCCCAGAGGTTGACATAATCAATGTACTTTCATTACTTCTCAGTTTGCCTTTTCGAGATCTTAGTTTCGTCAGATTCATGATGAGTTGGGTAGTCAATGCCAGTTCTTAGAGCATTTACATCAATAACATACCGGTTTTCATGTTGATGTTGAATTTATCTCTTAGTATTTGAAGAGATCTCATTTGGTTACTGATTTTGTATTTGAGGTTCCTCCTTAAGTATTTACTCCACCTCTTCTACTTGCAGCCGATGTGGATCATGCCATCGTTGATGATGTAGAGGATGATGGTGATGAGGAGATAGATGATGATGACATTTCTGATGCTTATCTCTTTTGGTATTCATCTTTTCTTCAATTATTCTATTTACATACCGTCTATGGTACTTGATCCATCTTTTCTGTACTCATATTTTGATACATTTGGTTACTCCTGACTTTGTATCATTATTTGATTATGTATTTTAATTAAGTACTTTTTAAATTTAACATTCCTTAGTTATAGTCCAAGATACACATATCTAGTATAATCAACACAATGAGTAATATAATGTAAAAGCATGCAATCCAAAATCCACGTAAGTAAATCCAAACCCACAACCAATCTTATAGGGCCATATGCTCATATGCTGCCCAAATCCAAAGTACGAACTTATGCCTCTGGGTATCATTCGTGCAACTACTAGTAGTAGTAGTAGCTATAGAACTCTCCAACCCTCAAAACAATAACAGTGGAAATTTCAATGCTATCACAACAAAAATATAGCCCCATACCCCTAGCTATACGAGAGAATTAAGCCCCATTGTCCCAACTCAATAGACGTGTACCTCAGAACGTAAGATATGGGTAATAAGACCTATATAAAACTCATGCGCTCCCCAGGATACCATTCATAGTCACGTCATATGCATCCTATCAAATCCCTATTAGTAGGTTACCTACGAGCAACACATACCCCGTGTATGTTAAAATAATCCAAGTAAATAAATAACAAACCCTACTCAATGGTTTATAAATATAACCTCATTTATTTCATGATTTACATAATCGTCTAACATTAACAATATATATCAACTTTAATCTAAGCCCCAAGGTTACTAAAATAGGTATCGTCCTCCAAACCTAGTGTTTATATATTAATTTAATGTACTCTTAGAATCCCGGAGCTAAGATTTCAAAACCAACCCTTAAAATATAGAATACCCAAGGTAGGCCAAAACTGCAGAACCAGATTGATCCGCTGCCTGATTTGATCCGAACTTGGGCCGGATCGATACACTATGTCTTTAAGTCCAAGTTTGTTCCAAGATTTATCCATGGGGTTGTAAATCATTCCAAATTAATCTATAACCTCTAATCATAAAAGATAACCCATCCTCCAAATATATAAGCTACATATTGATGTTTATAACAAGTTTTTACAAGATTTAGAAGGATTTTAGCAAGATTAAGGATTCGTTTTCACAATTTAATGAAATAAACCTAACTTCCTCTTCATTATATGAATGGGTTGAATTAACCTATAATTTTAAATAAATTTATATAAATAACTTAGGGATTTTATAAATTAAAACATGTATAATTCAAATATAATGTTTTCAATAAGGGATTATAATGTTTCATTCATCAATTTGTCCATTCAATAAACCAATTTCATGTGTTCATCAACTACTTAACTAGGATTAAGAAAAAATACAAAATACAAAATAAGTTTTAACTAAATCATATTCTCTAATATTGCCTACAAATGTTAATACATGATTAACACAAATCCAATGGTATTTTTACATCAAGTAAACTTGCCTCAAAGGTGATTGTAAAAATCAAACCTCCAAACCTCCAAATACCGAACTAGGGTTTTCCTCTTCTTCCTACTTAGTTGTTAGGGTTTCTCCAACGTGTATTATGAGATTTAGTTTAACCAAATTAACTTATATTATTAGCTAAATTTGTATTTATGCTAAAGCCCTATATTGGCCTAAACATAAAAGGCCCAAAATAACTCCCAAATAGTCCCAAACCTGGCCCAACTCATATTCTAACCCAATGGACCATTTTCCCACTATTTTAACTCAATTTGGACTTTTCAACATCATACAAACCTACACAAAAGTTAACATATTCTTGAAATAATTATTTACTTAAATATTATTAGTTAATTCAATATGTGACACTTTTGATTAAAATTAAATTATTATTTAATTAAATGTGATTCGATATTATAAGAACTTACTTCACAATTGGTTAAAATAATCCAAAGAAGGAAACCACTAATACTTAGCCCCATTCCACAACTGTCCATAATACTAAGTCACTTAAATATTATCTTAATAAATTAATATGAGTTAACCAATTACTATAACAATGTATATCCACGCAACAAATAATTAAATAAAATAACACTATATATGCAACATGTAAATCTACCAAATGGCATACCAAATTTCACAAGTAATATCTATGAAACTAATAATCAATTAAAAAATATTATAAATGCCATAAAAATATGGGGTATTACAACTACAAGGATGTGACCTTTTTCTCTTCGCAGAAAACAAGGTTCTATAAGCTCATCCTCTCTTAAGTCTTTTATTGAAAAGATACCGCGTAAGTTCCTCATACCAAGACCTTGAACCTTGTTCTCAATCCATCCAAGGCTTCATGAAGTCTGAATACATGACTAGAGTGTTTAGGATGCTCAAATCCTTTTGGGTATTCAATTTACAGTTACTTTTGTAACACCCCAATCAAAAATAACTTTTTACATCTGTTTGAAATTTTTTAAATTTTAGAAAATAAACGATAGATAATAAGTCTCACACTGTAAATGTCTAGTCGGTGTAGATGTCTCGTACAAATCAATACCATCGACTTCAAAATAACATTAGGAAAGTAGCCTCACTTTGTTTATGATAATCACTCCATTTTCATCCATTTTTCTTAAACAACCATTTCATACCAGTTGTAATTTGATATTTTGGTCTTAGTACTAACTATCAAACTCTCAAATTGATTTATCTCATCTTACATGACTAAAATCTATTATCACCAAATAAAGTCTCCTTTACATTCTTAGTCCCAATTGTGTAAGTGAAATATAAAAAAATCAACTCATTCAAAAATTTATTTTGAATATGAAATTCACTTCCAAAATTTCCAATGATTTTGGATGAGTATGATATTTTTAAACCGATGTTTGTATACCTCTATCATTTTGTGTTACCCCATTATATTAGTTTCTCTCTTCACTAAATTCCTCTATTATATTTTCACTTGATCCACTCTCTTTCAAATTTCTATTATCCTCCTCCTCATCTTCTTCAAATGTCACAACGTAAAATGCATCGTCCTTAATGACCACATTTACTTACTCCTATACCTTGTTACTAGATTTACAAAAGATATGCACAACTATTTAATGAATAACTGGATAAAATGCTCTCATCACTCCTAAAGTCAAAGTTGATCAAATACTCCCTAGGTTGAGTTTGTTCATGAAGACAACAATTTGAAGGCAAATAAATAAATAAATAAACATTTCTAGAGAAACAGGTCATTTATGGGTAATGAAGGTGTTTAGTTGAAATCAATTCAGGTAAGAAAATATCATTTTCAACAACAACAATAATAATAATAATAATAATAATAATAATAATAATAATAATAATAATAATAATAATAATAATATATTTTAAAACTTTTGGCATTTGGTTGAATTAAAGAAAATGAATATATTTTTCTTCCAACTATTGTGTTGGTGTTATTGTGTAAATTGTATGGGTTTTACTACCCTAACTAAATTTTTTGTAATTTTTTATATAATTTTTTTTTATTAATTTCATGATTTAATTCTATTTTTTCATTTGTAAATAACTTATTGAAAGATCATATACACTTTGTCCACGGTCCATAATCAATAGTTGAAATATGATAATTTTATCTCACACCAGTTTTTTTGTTGGATGGGATTGATTACAAATGGGATTAAATATCCTAAATAAAAATATTATCCCTCTGGGTGTTATCCCACCTCAAAAAGTATTCAAACGGGGCCTCTTGGTCATTTGATGATAATAAAAATTTAACACTCTATATAATATTTACATTTTCCCGTGCACTGCACGTGCTATCATATATATATATATATATATATATATATATATATATATATATATATATATATATATATATATATATGTGTGTGTGTGTGTGTGTGTGTGAGCACTTCCCTTTAGGTAATAAAAGAAAATGTTGATTTCTCTTGTCACCTGGGTGTTAGCAATAAAACTGAGGCGTAACCTTTATAGATGGTAATGTGAAAATAGAGTTTTCCAAGAGCAATAGTAAACAAGCTTAGTAATGAAATGAAATTACACTTTGGGAGAGGAAATCATATGTAAAGAACATACGAAATAACATGGTTCACCCAACTTCGGTTACATCCATAACAACTAGATTTGTATTTTACTTTAGAATGATAATCAGTGCCTTACAAATGATTAAATCTCAATCAAACTCTCAATCTCTCTAAGTATTTATATTGTTTTGAACTCTCTCTTAGAATCTCTTCATTGTGTATATTTTCTCTTTTCTGCCCGATTTCTCCTGTGCTTCTTTTAATGGAAGAAGCAACATATAAAACGTCTTTTATTCGTGGAACCTTGGGCCTTTGTTCGTGGAAAACTGGAAAATCGCACCCAAATTTCTAGTAGGGGACAATAAGGTTAATTATGGCATAAAGTGATCTCAAATCATGGAATGAAACATTATTCTAATAAAGCATGCCAATCGCACTATCCAATGCATTATAAAATTTTGCCGGTGTGGGGTCGTGTTCAAAGAGGAATATTCTTGCATGTTAGATATTGTTTTCTTTATTAGTGGATTTTTACAGGTCATGAGTATGTTCTTTTCATACAAGCTTGTGGTTGATCGGAGTGTGTTCCCTTGAGGGAGGTAGTTTACTTAGTGTGTTTGAAATGTGTAGCTCTCTCGACCTCTGTGTTGTCACGTGTAGTTCCTTTAGTGACTTTGACTCTGAGCCTCTTCGATTTTGTCAATGTTCTGATCAAACTTCTTTATGTGATATCAATCAAACTCCTTTTTTATGTTCTTAAGAATATTACCTATGACTAGGAAGTTATATCAATAAACCCCTCGTACATTTGCCCATTCGTAGGGAAAGTTATTATGGAAGCACGAAGTTTCTCTATGAAACACTTCCTATATCAGTGTTCCTTGTTCGTAATTTCTTCGTTTCTAAATTTTAGACGGAGTAACCTTCGTGCGATGAAGTTAAAATAAGGAACCTCGCGCCGAAGGATCTCAAGTCGAAGAACCATTTGTGCACATGTGTCCCTCTGTGCCTATTTGTACTTCACATGTGCAACGTTGATCATTTACATATTTTCTCATTAAATGCTAAGATCATTAATTCTGACACTACCATCACACATTTCCATGTGTAGCTTTGTTATAATCCATGAGTCATTGGTTTGTGAAAGTATCATTTTGCCACCAAAATTCAAACGATTGCTTTGTTTTTATGAATCGTCAAAGAGGCAATTAGAACATCTAGAGTTTTTCAAACCCTATAAAGGCTTTTCTCTATCTTCTCTTTCCCACTCTCCTAAACTCTTTTCTCTATTAACGTTTAGCAAATATTTTCTGGAACAAAAAAATCTTTGTTCATTTATTTTCTTTAAGAGGAAATCCCAACCTATTTTTTTCCTCTCAGTCTTCTTCGCATCACCTTTCCCTCATATACACTCCTTTTTATCCATAAATGGCTTCCTCAAGAATGGTTACTAACGTTTTTGGAGATATTTAAGGTGCTGCTCCGTCGTCTGAGCTATCCAAAAAGGAGGCTCTATTTTCCCTTCACTGTCGTGCCCCCTTCTTTGGTGAAGGCGCTAAGTTTTTTTTATGAAAGTAAGGTCTTTTCTACCCCCATGAGGGGGCTGGAGGACCCATTACTAATGTCCAAAGAGCCAGGGGATCTCAATGAAGGAGGTAACCTACCTCCCTATGGTATTTTATGGTTCCGTCTGGACAGGGGTGATTTTCCCTATTCTAACATTGAGTTTGAGGCACCAGGAATTTCATCGGAGGCCTTCGCCACTTGGACTTATTACATCTACAAAAAATATGAGGAAACTCTTCTCAAGGTGGGACTTTAAAACATGGCTTACTGGTTTAGGGATTTTATCCTCTCCAAAAATAACTCTGCTCTTCTTTTGCTGGTCTCACGATGGAACTGTTTGACTCATAATTTTATGGCATCTTGGGGTGAGTTCACTATTTCTTTGGAGGATGTTTGTGAGCTATATGGGATAGATCCCCACTGTTCTCTCCCTTATAACGATCAACCTATGGATGAAAAGGAAGTTAAAGCTCGAACAGAGATGGAAAAGATTTTTCATGAGTGTGTGGGTGATTATTCTATGGCCACCTTTACTTAGTTAACCAAACATTTCTATATAGTCCCACCAAAGCAGAAAAAAGAGTAGAAGAAAAAAGGTCAAAAGGCAAAAGACGCAGTGACTGATGCCTCATTTTGACTTGGAAAGGATCAACCAATAGAGTTGGTTTCTTACATTTTATGCCTGCTATCTCGCTTGTTTCTTCTTGAAAAACCTAACGATCAACCACATAAGGACTTGATCAATATTTCAGTTAGGCTAGCTCATAAAATGAGTATTCTTTTGGCTACTATAATGCTGGGCTCACTATACACTTGGATGGATATGACCCATTTTGACATGTTTCGCTTTTTTAGCAAGTATGATGTTTTTAACTTTGGTAACACCATTCTCTTTATGGTATTGCTTTACAGTTGGTTTCCAAACATTTCTCCCTCAAAACATCCCATGTATAAATTTCCAGTTAAACGCCCTAGGTTATTGCATTGGAATCATAAGCAACGTAGAGAAGAATTTTTGCATGTGATAGATGTTTATAGTGATTTCATCGCGATACCTTATTATGAGGAAACTCATGAAAAATCATGGTAATTTTCTAAGGATGAAGATTACACTGTCTGTTCCATCAATTCAGAAACAATTATAGGTAATGATCCCTCGCTGGTTGTGGTTCTTGTACTTACACCCAATTATCTTCCATCATTTAATGAGTGGGAGAAAGAGAGTGAAACTTAATTTGGTTTTGACCAAGGAATTCCTCCCACCCTTTCCCAAAGTAGAAGGGTTGATGACTCTTTTTCTACCTCTTGCCTTGACTTCACATGCCCAGGTGTTTGATAGTAGAATGACTATTCCTTTTAAAAAAGGTAGGGTGATGTTTCCATGAATTAGATTTGCTATTTTTGGAATTTCCTGCTTAAACAGTTTAAGGATTTTATTAGAACTCAGCCTGTTTATCTCATTGTGGAATCTTTTGGGCCTAATGAGCTTCGCCTAAAAAATAGTTTGGTTGATGCTTTGGAGGTGACATTGAGTACTACCAATCTTGATCCACCTATTTAGGTCCCTCGGTTGCCTCCATCCAGTGTGGTTATTAAAGTGATAAAGACGACAAATTCACTAAAGAAAGCTAATGCTAGCACGAAAAGAAAAACTCAAACAGGTGAAGGTCCCTCGAAGACAAAAGTTCCCCAAAAATCCATGTCTGTTCATAGTTCTTATATTGTAGTTAATGTGCTACTTGTAACCACCAAACCCTTAAATCCAACTCTTATTGAATAAGCATGTAAAATGGCAGCTGAAGTTCTTTAAAAAATGGATTAAGTTACTGTTAATCCAGATGAAGCTATTACTGGTTTTAAAAGGTGCCATCCTACCGATGCTTCCCCTGATTCTCTAGTTAATCAAAAGAAGGTTGCATAGGGAGTTCCCAAGGAACCAAGTCCTCCCCAAAATGTGCCTCCTCAACAAAAGATACATTTGAGGAAGAAGCTCAGTTAAGTGCGAGTAACAGTATCCTAAACTCCTTCTCCTCAATGTTCCTCTGAGCATCCTTTTAACGATAAATCTAATGAAGTTGTGGGAGTTGGTTCCTCGCATGACGTCATTAATGAGCCTTTTTTGCGAGCCCAAACGGTAAGTATTACTAAGTGTTTTGTCTTTATTACTTCAAGAATATTATTTAACCTCTATTCTTCTTCAAGAATATTATTTAACCTCT
Organism: Sambucus nigra; assembly: GCA_949130495.1. Lineage (NCBI taxonomy): Eukaryota > Viridiplantae > Streptophyta > Magnoliopsida > Dipsacales > Adoxaceae > Sambucus > Sambucus nigra. The sequence continues at coordinate 154,197,401 of OX422211.1, read as the reverse complement.
ATTCTTTCTTTCTTCCTTCATAGGATGCTATTTCCCCTTCAAAGAATGATGTTGTAATTAATGATAGTCCACCTCCTAAATTACAACTAAGTCCAACCGTTGGTTGTTTCGCTGCACGTTCTCCTAAATTACAACCAAGTCAAAGGCTCTATATAGCAAGTGCATTTATGAATGAGAGACCTTGGAAAGTTGAAAAGTTAATGATGCTAAACAAGGCACGAAACATGACATATGATGAGATCTTCTAAGACTTGGCCGCTATGTCTGCAACTCAAATGTCATAGGCTTGAAGGTCACAAACTTCTATCATACGACTCAAATAGTTTTGTCTAGAATGAAGCCAATACTTACACACTATCTCAATTGGAAATTTGTCCTTTCAAATCTCCCCCTTTGGCTATTCTGGGACAAAACCAAAATAAAATTCTATGGGCCATCAAGCTCATCTAAAAGAAACATATCCCCCCTAAAAATAAAAAATACACACGCTTGATCGACACATAAGTTGAGAAGCTTTGCATTAAAAACTTCACCGCAAGAATGAAAACCTGCACACTTAAACACACTATCAAATGCATAGGGAATATAACAATATAAATTAAATTCTCCCCCTTTGTCTAACATGATCTACCTAATAAATACGTCTCCCTCTAAGTTAGATCTCCCAAAATTAAAATAGTTAGACACCCTTTCTCCCCGTTTTTTTTCGGAATAGACAAAGGTAAACATGCATAAAATAATCCATTTCTCCCAAATTAAATCAATTCTCCCCTTAAATGAAACATGGGATACGTATAATGGAAAAAAAGTATATTATGCAATGGTGTATAGTGATACCAGAACATCAAAGCAACTAATCCATACAAGAGACAATAGATACCAATTAATATGCGATAACAAAATGAAATATGAGAATGTTCTTAAGATAAGCATGTGATATCAATGAAAGGTCGCAACAAGATAGATACCTATATTAATAAAAAGAATACATGGACTAGATATAAAAGAAAAGACTCAAATCAAATCAAATAATATATATAGAGGCAGGCTAAGGTACATCATGCTCTATACATCACTCATGCATCACACCTAATTCGAGGCCCTAGAAAACTTTTTTTTTAAAATTTTATATTTTTACCTTGAAATTAACCTTTCAATGAAACCATATGCAAAAAATTAGGTCAAAATACATTTTTTTAGCTATTTTTAAAAAATCCATAAAAACTGCTCAAAATATCTTATTTATAAGGGTCTACGCCAGCAGTTTTTTATGGATTTTTTAAAAATAGCTACAAAATGTATTTTGACCTAATTTTTTGCATATGGGTTCATTGAAAGTTTAATTCCAAGGGAAAAATATAAAATTTGAAAAAATAGTTTTCTAGGACCTAGAATTAGGTGTGATGCACGGTGTGATGTATAGAGCATGAAGTACCATAGCCTGCCTCTCTCTCTCTCTCTCTCTCTCTCTCTCTCTCTATATATATATATATATATATATATATATATATATATATATATATAAAAGAAAAAATATATCATTGAAGCATAAGCATGCATATATAGGTATAAACACCACACATGACATAAAATACAATAAGCTTTCCACGTTCATATGGCATAAATGTGTGTAAATAAACATGTGGTAAACAGAGTGAAGGGGTGTGAACTAGCAACAAAGGAATTATGACCCAATCACTTAAACATGTTCAAGGAGTTCTATTTGATTGCAAAACTTTATCAAACTTAGATTTATCCTCACGTGACAAGATAAAGTGAACTCAAAGAAGAAACAAAACACTGAACACAAGCCTAGAATTTTGATGATTCTACAAATCGATAGAGTTATAACAAGATAAACATAACTAGGATTCACTGTCATTGTGCAAACCCGTTGATATTTCCATCCAAACTCCCTCATAAATTATAATTATTTTCTTTTCTTTTGAATAAACATATCAAACTAAACTATGTTGTCCTTAGCTTCCTTTTACAATGCCACACTTTTTAGGCCCTTTACAAGGTGGCTTTCACGCAAAGGAGATTTGCACCTTTCGTAGCCCTTTTCGTGCACCTTAATTTATATTTTTTTTATACAATTCAAATAAATCTCACGGGCAATAGTTCTAACATGCACAAATCCTCCATAGTCGGAAAAGCATGTAGATGAAAAAATTGATAGAATAACATCTCACAAAGCTCAAGTATACATGTGAAGTTAACATTCAAAAGAGCTCGTGCATGTGTGTGAGAGGCATATAAAAAGAGAATCCATTAAGAAAATCAACATCAAACTTCTCCACGCAATCATGATAAAAAAACACTTTAAGAATCGAAATTCATAACCAAAAGTTTTAGCCACATGGAAGCGGGGGAATGATATAGGATTCAAAAACAAGGATATGCCACACAGAATGTGTGAAACTAAAACACACACAAAAAAATCTTTTTGAGTTTTTAAATTTAAAAAAAAGTAAAATAAGGACAACTCTAAAGACAAACAAAATCTTTTTCTATTTTTTAATAAGACCCAATAAATGAAAAAAATTAAAATACAAAAGATACACATGTTATAATTCTAGAAAATTATATATGATGAAGCATAGACTTGAATATGATAAACAAACGTACAACTAGTAAGAATACATCATGAAGCACAACTAGTGTATGTAAATATGCAAGCAATCACCCATAACATATAGCAAGTGACGAGTTATGTACAAGCATGCGGGAACCATAAAAAATAGGAAACTTCAAAAATGATATATTTTCCATGTTCAAGCCTAAAAATCCTTAAAAATCCGGATCACATGATATATTAGTGTAACCCGCTCTGATACCAATACGAGAGAACGTGATTTCTTAAATTATAGATTTCCTTTAAATTAATAACAGCTTGAAACTACTTGATGAAGCCAATTTTTAAATTCAAATGTGACGGTTCCCAAAATATTCCGAATTTTAATTTTTTTAAACAATTAAATTTTCTCTTTTAAATTACAACTTCAGTTCTATCCTACGACTCAAATGGTTTTGTCCAGAATTAAGCCAACACTTACAAATTGACTCAATTGGAAATTTATCATTATAATAACGTTCTCTTTTTTCTCCAAGATGTGACTCATGTGTAAAATGTGTGCCGTGTGAAAATAAGTGAGAAAAAGGAATCACCATACTCACGTCATGGGAAGGACAAAGAGGAGTCATCCTGAGGAGTAAACATAAGAAAGAGAATAATTAGAAAATTTGATGTTAGTGACCACTGAATCACGATTCAATATGAGAAAGTGAATGTGCATGTCGGGTGGGAACATTAATATGTAGGCATATACATATGCGTGATAATACTTAGTATGAGATATGAACCAAGTAACACTATAAGCAAAATAAGACTCGAATCCTGATAATGACTCGGGACGTCTAGGTAGCCAAAATAGGCATCAAAGTCCACATAGCTCGACATGTCACATGGCTGGGGTTTAACCCATAAATCCAAAGTTAGGACTCCTCTTTAGTTGTTTTGGAAAAGTGTGCTCAAGTGTAAAAGTGTGAAAAAATGAAGAAATCCTACTTTGGGGTCTATAAGTAAACCCTCTTTTTATCTTTTGGGCTTTGTGAAAATAATATTATGTGGAAAATAGTAATAAAAAAGGACATTAGTGGATGTGTGATAATGGAGTAAGACTAAAATATATCAAAAGTGGAAATAAAGTAAATGAACAACACTAAATACATGAATTAGAGAAGAGTAAAAGTAGACCACCTAGAAGAGTTTGCCACTGATTTTTGAAGAGGAGTAGGTTGATTTTATGGTGGTGGAATGATGGTGAAGTAGGGGTGAGGTAAGTGGTAAAATATGGTATGAAAGATAGGTAAGAAAGGTGAAAGGAATGTTGGAAACTTGGATTTTTTGGAGTGGTGGTGCACTTATTTCGAGGTAGGGAATGTTATGATTCTAAAAAAGGGGGTCCTTGGGAATGAGGTCATGACCTCTTTAAATAGTAAAAATTAGGGTTCAAGGGTCTATTGATCGACATGGGACCTAGCCTACCTATCGACATACCCCTGGCTTACTGGTGAAGTAAAGTACACCCTGCCTATAGGGATGGGGTATAGAGTGCCCATAGGTAGTCCATAAAGGACTTTTTCGGAAAAACAGGCATAAAATGCAATCCATAAGTCCAAATCGCGAACGACCAGGATGGTTAGAAAATATATTCATAGACCTATGAAAATCTATTAGGAACTCTTAGGTTCGAGAGTCGAATAAAGTCAAACGGGGCTCAAAAGCGCCCGATGGCCTCTAAACGGAGATTTAAGGAGTAAAAAAGAGAGAATGCGTGAACCGTGAGGATGATTTGCGCACGGTATGGACCATTGGAAAGGGGTATTTATATCCCTAAAAAAGTGAAATGAGCCTCGCTCGGGTTAGAGAGTTGACCAAAGCCAAATGAGACTCAAGAGCACCTGGTCGCCTCGGGATCAGGGTTTAGAGTAAAAAGGTAAGTACCGTGAATAGTAAGGCATATTCACGCATGACATATATCATTGGAAAGGGGATTCAGATCCATATGAGAATAAAATTGTCTTCGCTCGAGTATAGAGTTAACCAAATTTAAATGGGTCTTGGGAGCGTCCGGTGGCCTCTAGATCAGGGTTTAGAGTAAAAAGGTGAGTATGTGCGAACCGTAAGGTCGATTCGTGCACGACACATACTGTTGGAAAGGGGATTCAAAGACTTATGAGAGTGCAATAATATTCACTTTGGTGTAGAGTTAACTAAAGTCAAACGGTTTGAGAGAGACTAGTGGGCTCTCATTTAGGGTTTAGAGTAGGACTTGGGGTTCGATGGTTTTAGAGACCTAAGGAGGTACTCAGAGGGTTTTAGGATGGGGTGTTCGAGCATGGAATAAGCGGAGTTCATCGAAATATAGTCATCTCATGAATGTTTAATAGTTTTGGAGAGTCGAGGCTTCCGTTGGGGAATGGAGGTGATCGATTAGGAGGGTTAAGGCTAATTCTGCGGACCAAGGTCAATTTTGTGGACCTAATTAAGAGTGACCAATTTAGAGGGTCGAGGTCGATTCTATGGACCTAAAGAGTTGGGGTGACCATTTCAGAGGGTCGAGATTGATTTTACAGATCTGAGGACTTGAGAGTGACCGATTCAGAGGGTCGAGGTAGATTATGCGAACCTAATTTAGAGTGACCAATTCAAAGGTTTGAGGTCAATTTTGCAGACCTATTGAGTTGAGAGTGACCGATAGTTATGACGGGTGACATTCTTAAATTCCAATTACACTAGGGAGAATGGTAGTGGTGAGGTCTCTACGAGTATTGGTGAATTTTCTCGGGGCTATTATGTATTCGATCATATGAGGATTTTTTTGGGGATTTTTGTGAGTTTTCCTTGTAATTTATGAAATTTTCTAGAATTTTTGCAACGAAATTTGAGGGGTCTGCCAATAGTCATAGTCAGAGGGGTGACTATCGGCATAAGGTATGGACTCATGGGCTTTCGGGGAAAGTGAAAGCATGCTGATGATAGGCATGACTAGGGGACTGTCGATCGGCATACCCCTTAGTTACTTATAAAAAGGGGGCGACACTCTTCATTTTTTACAAGTGAATTTCTTTTTTTCTCTCTCCAGCAAACAGTTTCAAGCGTATTTCTTTGAAAGAATTTATGGAGGGTGCAACGTACAATGCTTGGATGCCTACTAATGACTGGTCTGGTTTGGAGTGGCGTGATACTGAGGCGATGATACTGGGGAGCGAGAATGCCTATGATAGTTTTGAGCCTGGCCTGGATTCAAATTTCTATTGTGGGAGAGGATGAATCATCATTCTATAAGGGTGAAGAAACCGAATGAATATGTAAGTGCTTTGTTTTTGTTTACATTTTTTTTTCTATTTTCCATCTCTTCCATCCTTGGGATGCTAAAGGAGTTTCAGTTTATGTGTAGGTGGATATTGCATCGTCGAGTATTCACTCTCGTGGTTCGATAGGGATGAAAAAGGTGTAGGAACGACTCCCCCAGGAAGTTCAGTTGATGGTGGAGGCTGCTGGATTTGGACCTCTATCCGGGGCCTTAGATGAGACGCCATGTTCTTACTTGGTGCTTATTAATTTGTACGAGAGATGGTGGGACACCACCCATACATTTATCTTGGGTGCCAGGGAGATGACAGTTACGACCCTGGATGTTCATCAGTTGATTGGGCTGGATTGCGAGTGTTACCAGATCGTGGTATAGATCAAACTCTGCATGTATCAGGGGTCGCAATTCAGGCTACATTAGAAGATATTTGGCAGATTGTTTCTGGGGAGTCTGTCTGGATATCAGTGTTGAAAGACACCTTATTATCCAGGAACATCGATTAGACTAATGGGCGACAGGTGAGGCACATAACTCCTCTATTTAGTTTTCTTTTGCTGTGTGTGTGTGTGTGGGGGGGGGGGGGGGGGTAGTTGTGGCGATGAGTGGTGATGTCATTCATTTGTGGTTTCTTCCTTACTTGAGGATCGTCTGGGAGATTCATCTGTATGACTAGGGAACTTTATATTGGCGTCCCTTTATAAATATCTTGATGCTTTCAGTCGGTGTTGTCGACAGACTTTTACAGGGCCCATGTATCTTCTAGAGGTGATATTTAGATATAGTTTCCTCTTATTTTCTTGTTGTCCTTCCCATTTTTTCCTTTTTGACATTCTGCATCTCTTTCTGTAGACGTGGTTCTATGAGGTGATTGGGCATAATATTGGATTGGTGTCCTTGAAGGCGAGTGAGGCGGGGAAGTTTTAGAGGATGTAGAGGTGGAGGAAGTCAAACAGGAAAAATCCTTGGTTTTGAAGGATGTGTTGACGGCTTTGAACTCTTTGATGAGCGACCAGGTTAGGCAATGATTTCTATCCTTTTTGTGGATTTTATGTTTTATTTGCACTTGGTAGATCTTCGTTGACTGACTTTTATTTTGGAAAATGTGACATTCTACCCTTTGAATTTGTCCTCGAGGGCTACAGGGGTTACGGGCATGCACGCCCAAATGCAAAGGTTACTAGCACATGAGTTCGGGCACGTCTAGTACTTGGCGAAGATGTGGTGAGCCAGGTGATGGAGGCCGAGGTGGAGGTGCCTCCATAAGTGCCCCTGAGTTCATGAGGTGGGTGAAGGAGATATTGGACGAGGCGAGAGTGATGGCGATGGAGGGTGAACCCTATATGATCTATACGAATGCGACAAAGGGATATGACTACTTAGACTTTGTGGCCAATTGGTTGTTGCCATTGTCTATCTACGATGTGGAGGGTCATCTGTAGAAGGATCAAGGATAGGTACAACTCATTGCTCAGGGGGTGACACAGTGGTGGCGGAGGATGTTACTCTTCAGTATATTTCCACTCCTTCTTACCATATTTGGGTGGATGGTGGGGATGTGGTCTCGGTGCTTCATCGTCCTCAGGTAAACTTAGAAAATTTTGCACGTCTTCTTGAGGAGGTTATTCAGAGATAGTTATGACTTCATTTTATGTTTCTCACTTTTACTTTTACTTCTGTTTTTTTCTTTTTTATTACTGACTTTCTTGTTTTTAGTGGACATGTTCTTTTGCAGACTATTCATGTATCGGCCTCTTAGCTGTAGGACATTCAAGACTGGATGGCTTCGGTGCCCGGCCTTGTGAGGAAAATGACCAATTCTTGTATGGTGCCAACGACCACTTCTCAGGAGAGTTTCAGTTCTGGGAGTGGGTGGGTGGGTGGGTGGGTGGGGGGGGGGGGCGGGGTCTATCGCTCTTCGACAGGGAAAGCGCGTTCGCCGATGTGCCTGAGGTGGTAGTTTTTTAGTTGATGGGATTTTTGTAAAGTTCGGAATGCGTCCCGATTTATTTTGATATTTTCTTTCTTTATCTCTTTTCTTGTTTTCTCTATACCTGAAATATGTAAGCATATCGACCAACATATACAAGATGCATTTTCATCATTTTTTATTTTTCTTTAAATGACATAGTATTCATGCACTTTTAATTTTATACTGAGGTTTTAGTTGTTGCAAAGGTAAGTAGAAAAGATGACAAAAATACTTAGAAAACTTTTTGCAAAAAGGTTGGTTTTTAACAAAAAATGGTCTTTATTGGAAATATACATTCAAAAGGGGAAAATTTAATATTTCTAAAGATGGCGATGCCAATCGGCATAACCCTTAACCTGCCTATCGGCATTTTGGTTAAGTTTAAATCACTTTTCTATCTTTTATTTCACTATTTTTGTACTTAAGAGTACTTAGGAACAATAATTGGGATAGCAAGTCGGGCCTTCTATTTTGTGGGTGTTCTTGGGTATAAAAAAGGGCTTAAAGGGTGTGTGTGTGTGTGTGTGTGTGTGTGTGTGTTCCGTCACCAAACCTCAATCTTCTCTCTTTCTGAGCACTCTTCTATTCTTGAAATGGCACTTTCCATGATCGAGACATTCGCAGCTTATCTCGAGGGTTTGGAGGCCATATGCCTCTATAATGCCAACTACAAAGATTTAACCTGCGGCCTCTCTCCCCGTGGTGCAACCGTCCTTTGGATTTTTGGTATCTTGAAGAACATATATTTCTCTTTGGCCTGGACAAAGTATAACCCACTTGTGAGGAGTTTTATGCATTATTAGGTGTTAACCCAGGTGTTGTGATAGCTATGCTAGACCTATCTCATTCCCCTCAGGCATAATTAGCCGAGTTACTTCACATTTTCCCTTTGGTTGCCTGACTATTGGTATGCGGAGGAAGTATTATTCTCCTAGTAGTATTGAATTTGGTTTGCCAAAGAGACTATACTGATGACGACTTTACTAGTGTTGTGGCCCTAGGGTTGATTGCCAAACTTCTTTTAGTGATCGGTGACATGATGGCGGACCCCCAGGTGGCCACGATAGTGTTATGGATGTCCCGTTATCGTAATACGTCTACTGTTATATACTGGCGGAGACCTTGAATTAACTTGATGCCTAGAAAGAAGGTCCGACCAATTTTTGTTGGGAAGATCTGTGATGATATTCATGTGTTTGTCAGAGAGATTACGCCTAACAGCTCCTCCCGAGTTCCCTTTCGCGGGTCTTCCTCCCAGTCTATTTTTAGTTTCGGCCCATCCACGAATAACTGGGTAAATTGGCTTGTGGATCACGGGGACATAAAGCTTCACTGGTCCATGCTATGGTGGGGGCAACCTGTAGCCTGTTCTACCACTGGGCAACTATTGGTATGTGTGGTTAGTGGGCCTTCCCCAGACTTATTTCTATTTTTTGTAGGGCTTTTGTGTCAAGCGGGCTGGGAGCAGATTGTTCCTCCTCGTATAACCGACTTCTGTCCCGTGGAGGATCTGACTAAATCTCTAAGGATAATATTAGGGCCTTTGTGGCAGCGGCGTCGAATGTCTACCCGTCCATCACAATCTGTTAGGGAGCTTGGATTCGTATTCGGGGACTATTTGAAGTGGATATGAAATCAGGTGGTTATGAAGATTTGTGTCGAGGATACCGAACAAAGGTGGCTTGTTTTGTTTGACACTTTAGAGGAGGGCATCGTGGTTTCATCTAAGTTGATCAAGTTATACCGTCATATGAAGCGAATACGTAATTATAACCAGGGTTGGGATTATTAGGGCCCTTTGGGGATTAAGAATGATGATGAGGTGGGTTCGTTTGGTAGTTGAAGCAGGTCTTGGATATGGGGAAAGTTTTTGTAATATGTGGGTTTGTTGTGTAGATTAAGTTTGAGGTGTTTGGTTTGTGAAGTTTGTTAGAGTGGTGATTGTTTTCGTTCTTATTGTTGATGTTTCATGTAACTATCATATATGTTTTTCAATAAAAGATGATGCTGATTTCGACCTATTTTATCAGGCCTTTGATGAATTGCTATTGTTTAAACTATCTGTACCGATCGCTAAGGCATACATAACCTGTTTGTTCATTTTAAGTGACGAGAGAGGCTAATGTTCTCGAAGGGAGAAAAGAATAGCATTTTGTGAAAGAGAAAGACCATGCCCAAAGTGTCTTATGGGTTGCCTACATACCTCTGTGTTTGGAAATTACAAGTTTCTCTTTTGGAAAGGTGATTTTTGAGAGGATCATATCCCACGTAGTTCTAAGTAGAGAGGGGGAAGAATTTTTTTTATAATATAAGGGAGGTGAGAAGAGTCGTAGCTTGACGAGAGTTCGGTCTAGGGGTAAAATTTCAATGATCTAAACTAACTGAACACGCCATCTCCTCTCCATCGAGGTCTATTATCATAGTGGCTCCACCCGATATCATCTTTTTTACGATGTAGTAGCTGCTCCAGTTGGGCTTGAATTTTCCTCTCGGTTCCTAAATGAGTTCTATGATTTCCTTGAGGGCAAGGTCTCCTTATTGGACACTATGGTCCTTAACCTTTTTATTGATTCATCGCACAGTACGATGATGGTACCCTTGTATATGATATAGGATTTTTAATCTCCTTTTATCTAAGAGCACAAGTTCATCGTAACTGTTTTCCTGCCAATCTTCTTCGCTGACCTGAATTTCGAGCATGATGCGCAGTGAAAGTATTTTGAGTTCGACATGTAGGACCGCATCCATGCCAACTATACAGTAGGTAGTAGCCTCAGTGGGCATTCTGATGGAGATACGGTAGCCCTAGAGGGCGTATGGGATCTCGTAGGCCTAGTCTTTATAAATTTTGGTCATCTTGTTGATAATGGTCTTGAAGCTTTTGTTGGCGGATTTGTTAACCCCGTTGGTTTGCAGTCGATAAGGATAGTATTTATGCCTTTGAATTCCATACTCGTCGACCAATTTTGTGACCTCAACTTTGAAATGGAGCCTATTGTTTGATACCTGTTGTGGGGAACTCCGTAATGGAAGATGATATTTTTTCTGATAAACTTAGCTACTTTCCTTGCATTCAATACTGTGTATGACTCAGCTTCAACCCATTTCGTGAAGTAATCAATGGCGACCAAGATGAAGTTATGCTCGTTTGATGCCTTGGGAGTTACTTTCCCAATGATGTCTATTCCCCAAGTGGAGAAGGGCGAGGGAGAAGTCTTGTTGTATAACTCCCTAGGAGGCAAGTGCTAAAGGTTGGAAAACTCTTGGCATTTAAGTCACCTTCTGACATAAGCAACGCAATCTTGAACCATGGTGGTCTAGTAATATCCCTGACAAGTGATTTTCTTAGAAAGAATATGACCTTTAATGCGAGGTCCACATTTCCCATTATGGATTTTCTGCATCACGTCTACGACCCCAGCCCCTTTTATGCAATACAAATGGGTTCCATCAAAATTTATTTAAAGAGTGCTTGATCACAGATGATGTACCAAGCAGCCAGCCTGTGAGGGATCACACAATATTTTTTGTCACCATTTTGAGGATACCTACCATACTTGAGGAGGTACCAAATGTCATAATACCACATCCCATTATGTCTAGATCTTCTTCTGTAACAAGCTCAATGTGGAATCAGTGAGGGCTGCTGCCTGTTTCTGGACTAAAAAGGTGGCCATTGTTATCCCCTTTGGCATATCGACCATAGAGGCTAAGGTCGCCGATACAACGGTTAGCTATTTCTTGAGTGAACCGAGCTCTTCGAGGTGAGCATGGAAGGGTATGATCTTCTCTTCATTTATTTTCCATTTTTTGAGGATTTATCCTACAATGAGGGCCGAATCTTCATCGACATCAATGAGCTTGATTCTTCTTTCGAGGGAGATTTTGAGCCCTACGGTACATGCCTCGTATTCTATCGTGTTGTTAGCTTTAGGGAAGTCTGATTTGATGTCGATGGGAGTGTGAGAATCATCGGGAGAGATTAAGAGTATCCCATTACTGTTTCCTTTCGTTTTAGAAGCCCTGTCGAAGAACATTTACCATGTGCGATCGTCGCAAGAGGTGAAGAGGATGTCTTCATCTGGGAATTCAGAAATCCAAACCTCAGCCCCCCATGGGACTGTCGGTAAGGTAATTAGAAATAGCTCTTCCCTTCATAGCTTTTTGCGTGACATATGTGATGTCAAATTCAGAGAGTAACATTAGTCAACGAGACATGTTCCTAGACAAGACAGTATTCTCCAATAGGTATTTTATCGAATCCATTCGGGATACCAATTTGATAGGGAATGCAAGCATGTATTGTCGGAGCTTCTGCGTAACCTGGAATAAGGAGACACACGCCTTCTTTAATGCAGTATATTTAACCTCATACCCAACTAGCTTTCGATTAGCATAGTAGATGGATCTCTCCTTATGCGATTCTTCGATGTGTTAGGCTAGCATAGCCCCTGCTGTGGTGTCGGTGACGATGAGATATAGGAGGAAGGGGAGACCATATTACAGAGGCATGAGCATTGGAGGTTGGGTAAGGTATCTCTTGATTTGTTCAAAGGCTTCTTGACATGCCTCATTTCAGACTTTGGTTGAATCTTTTTTTGAGAAGCTTAAAGATGGGCTCGCAGATGGAGGTCAGTTGGCTGATGAATCGACTCATGTACTAGAGTTTTCCTAGCAAACCGTTAACTTCTTTCTTCGTTCAGGGTGGTGGAATTTTAAGAGTTTTTTTGAGTTTGGCAGGGTTTGCTCTGATCCCTCTCTCGCTAACCATGAAGCCGAGTTTACCTTTTGTGACACAAAATACGCATTTCTATGGGTTGAGGTGCATTTGGTATTGATGCAGTCGCTCAAAGGATTTCCTCATGGAAGGAATATGAACTTCTTTAGTTTTAGACTTGACAATCATGTCACCGACATAGACTTCAACCTCCTTATGGATAAGATCATGTAGAATAGTCGTAGCAATCCTTAGGTAGGTTGGATCGATATTTTTGAGAGTGAACGATATGACTTTGTAATAAAAGGTTCCCAACGGGGTGATGAAGGTAGTCTTTTCCTGATGGTTAGGGTACATCTTAATCTAATTATACCCGATAAAATCATCGATGAATGACTTAAGGGTATGACTAGCAGTGTTATTGATGATCATGTCGATGTTGGGCATGTTGGGTAGAGGATAATCATCCTTTGAGGATGCTTTGTTCGGATCCCGATAGTCGACGCACATGTGAACGTTTCCTCTTAATTTTTGACAGGGGGCCGATGTTTGCAAGCCATGTAAGATATTTAACCACGCGAATGAAGCCTATGTTTTGTTTCACCACTTCGTCTTTGACTTTGAGAGACCACTCCGTCCAGAGCTTTCTTATCTTCTTCTTTATAGGTTTTCTTTCTTGGAAGGTAGGAATCTCATGTTGTGATATTTCAGGGTCAATACCAGGCATGTCGTCATAGGACTACAAGAATACGTCAATAAATTACTTCAGCAGTTCTTTAAATTGTGATCGTTTATGCTCTTTGAGGGTGGAGCATATCCTAATCTTGTGTGGATGGCTACTAGAACCAATATTGATAATAATAGTCTCATCATCACTAGTTTTAATGTGGTTATGTTATTTAGTTTTTTCTCTTATTGAGATTAGTTAAGAATTCTTCATTTATTAAATCATCTTCATCAATTGTTTGGTTAGAATCCAGGCAACTGAAGTAAAGCACAACAAGATACTCAAAATCATCATTCGTTTCATTGAAAACATTTTCAGGAAATACTGTGGTGAGGACCTTATAAAAGGAGGCCTCATTCACAATTACATTAAAAATAGAAGAAAAAGCAGTAGATTCAGGTGTTTCTTGGAGAGTGTGAACATCAGGCTTTATATTGACTTGGGTAGGATTCACAGGGATGGCGTTCCATTTGAGTAGTGTCTTATCATTAGTGGTGATATTTTGGGATGGGTGGGATGACTCGACTTCCATGTGGATCATATATAGATTCAGCCCTAGTTTATACAAGTCTAATGGTTCATCAGTATCACTACCTTAAAAATTCTCGATGCGTTTCACAGCTTTGATTGTTAGAGGATTCACTTCACGCCTCTTGTCTTTATCCCAAGTGATTTGGTCTTCAAAGAAGATCTCTTGTCCAGGATTCATCCTTTTCTCTATAGGGTCTTACAATAGCTCAAGAAATTCGTAAAAGGGGAAGTCTTCACCCTCTTTAATAAACCTTCCATTCAGCGAGTCTCCTGATACTGTCTCTTTTCTTTCCAAGATCCTCTTTATGTATAGTCGGTTGAGTGCTCTGAGTTCAGATGGTGATGGTTTGTAGCCCAGCTATAGGGGCAAAGTCTTCCTTCAGTATTATCGGCTCGAGAATTCCTTATTGGCGTTGGCCCAGCCCCATTCTGGGCATGAATTTCATGTTTTTGAATATTTGAATTACATTGACATTTTTGAGAGGGTTGTGCCCTGTACACACTCAGTCCTTGAAATTATCCCAAGATGGGACATGAAGTGGATCGATCTTAAAGCCTGAGAGGAACATGTCATTGACCCCATGCTAAATTTTCAGTACTGGGTTGTATGTGCTAATACCATTCGAGTTGTCGTTATCCCCGAGAACGGTGATGACTTGGCCGTTGGCACAGAACTTTAATTTTTAGTGGTGGGAGGAAGATACACCTCGGATACTATGGATCTAAGGGAAGTTAAGGAACATGTTGAAATAAGCAGGTATATCGATGACTTGGACTCAGTTTGAGGGCAAATAGGGAGAGCCCCTAGTGTGAGTTTTATGGAGCCCATAATATCTCAGTGGGCATTATTATAGGCACGCATAATGGCATAAGGTGAAGTGACATCACTGACCTTTATTTTTAGGTAATTAAGAGTTCTGAGTAGACATATATTGAGAGCATAACCGTTACCACAAGTGCTAATGGAACTATTTTCCCCATGACTTCAATTGAGATATTGAGGGCTTAGTTATGATCATGACCAAACTTTGGAATTTCCTCTTCGGAGAAGGAGAGGAGTCTTGTTGCAGTCACAGATCCCACCATATGCACGACTTCTTTGGGAATGGTAGTGGGAGGAATCGTGGGTCCTGTGGGGAGTTTTATCAGAGCATTTCTGTGTAGTTGGGAGGATATGAAAAGCCCCCATAGAGTGATATTGGCCTGACTCTTTTGAGTTGGTCAAGGACCCTATTTTCTTTAATTGTCATCTCCGACATCGGGATTTCCTCAATAAATCCTTTCCCTTGTCTGTTCCTGCTGATGGAGGAATTATATCTTTATAGTGCCGCTCGAATCGGGTCATGTGATTTACAGAGGTAGGAAAGAACATAAACCTGATATCATTATCCATATCCGGCATGATAGATATCTTGTTGATCCCTTCTTACAGTTCCTCAAAATAAATCATTCCTCACAAAGAGGCCATGAGTTAGCTTCTTCACTGTTTGATTCATCATCTGAGTTGTCCCCCAATAAGGTGGTGACGATGTCTCTTTCTAAGCAGAGTCAATACATTCCATTACTCTATGGTTTTGTCATGCAAGTTTTCCCATTCAGCAGGGAAGTGTTGGAAGGAAGGGACTAGACGCCCTTGGAGTTTCAAGATTGTGAGCAGCTCAGAGACGATGCATATTTCCTGCTTTTTTCTTATCATATCAGACATAAGCTGCACGATGTCGCCTAAACTAAACTCTTTCATGGGTAGGAACCATTAATTAGATTTTCGACCCCACATCTGGGCTTCCATGAATATGGTGCCGATATTTTCATAGTTATCCTTTTCGATGGTCATTTTTGAGGTTTATTTCAACTCAAATTTTTGAAGCTGATCTAAGACTGTAGGTAGTTCCATGCCTCCCCCTTCTGAACGGGTATAAATAAAAATGCAAGCCCTAGTGAGGAGCGATAGACCTTGGTCAACGATATTCTCAAGATGTAGGAAAAAGGAAGGACAGACTTTGAGGGGATTGGACGAACTGGTGGATGGACTGAATGTTTCGACGCGCTTGATTCTAGTGGAAGGGTCGAATTCTGGATTTTCTTTTGAGAGGATGACATTTACCCCGGTTCAGTGTGCTGGGAGAGGGTTCTAAGTGGTATTATACTTTGGATTGAAGGGTGGGGTAATGATTCACCTGCCTATGAGGATTTAGATAACATTCTTCAGATGAAAACACTGATCAGTAGCGTGCCCGATGATTTGGTGGAAGTCGCAATGGAAATCATGCTTGAAATTCTGGGGAAGGAAGTCTAGAAATGGTTGGGGTTCTCGGGGTTTGATAAGATTTCAGGCTAGATGGGCTTGATACACTTTTGACAAAGAAGCATGAAGTTAGGTATATTCCTTTCTAATTGGATTAGGATGAATTTTTAGTGTCCACGAGGTAGCAGGTTGGGAGATGTTATTGATGGTTGATACCGAGGTATTGATTGGCTTATTATACTTCCGAGGTGTGAACTACCCGGTCAGCCTCTTCAACTCAGATTCAGTTTTCTGACTTGTGACCCCTTCTTTGATTTCTACCCTTGCCTCCCAGAGGGCTCTGAAATGGGGGTAGTACTAGCCTCCCATTGAAGTTCTGATGTGGGATAGGAATTGCTTTTTCACTATGCATACCTTCTTGTCTTCCGATGGTCAGGTTTTCATAGTGGTGGACTTCTCTCTCAATCTTCTAATAAAACTGCTAACTGATTCACCCGAATTTTTCATGAGAAGTTTTAAATGTCGATGGGTAACTTTCAGTTCTTTGTTATACTTATACTAAGTCATGAATTCTCAGGCTGCATCTTACTCCTTACAAATTCTAGATTCTTTGAGGGACAGGAACAATCAGAGGGCACCTTCTTTGAGAGTCTGTTGGAACATCTGAGCCATTATCTCTTCTGAATCCTCGAGGAGAGTCATGGCACGGTGGTAGCTGCGTAGGTGTATAATTAGAGGTCTACTACCTCCGAACTTCTCGATGTCCGTCATTTTGAACTTCTCTAGTAGTCAGACTTTAGGATAGGGAGACATGTTAGTTAATTCACATATTTCTTTGAAAGTTTAACCTGGTCGAACCTTTTAGATAACAACTTGAGGTGTTCTTTGACCTTGTTCAATTATTCTTATTTATTATTAACTGGTACTGGAAAATTACCCCATGCCTGGGCAAGATTCGGTATTGGCAACTGAGCTAGTGGCAGCCCATTAGCAGGTGGGGGAATACGGGACAATATGGTGTTCTTGGGAGCCTCGGGATCTTACGAACTTTTAACACGGGGAAAGAGGATTTTGGTCTTGGGAGCCTCGGGAGTCTGAATTCGGTGTCCTTTCATTTTTTGAACTTATGCCTGACGATTATTGATCTTGGCACTGAGCTGAGCAAGGACTACCATCAGATCTGGTTGGACATTTGTGTTATGGTTAATGTTCTTCATGAATAGTCCAAATGGATTGATCAAATTTTATAGAAGCACCTGAGGAAGCAGTGGAGCCCTGGGGTGGCTTGATGGAAGATCTGAGCCAATAGGAAGCCAGGCCAAGATTAGGATATGCGATCACACCTGAGAGAAAAATGATTTTTTGAGAAAAAAGAATATTTTCGGTATATTTATTTTTTCTTTTTTTTAAAGGGGAGAAAATAGTTTTGGTATTTTTAAAAAGGGGAAAAGGAAAATCCTCAGTGTTGTTATTATTATTACGTTCCACTTGTATTATGTTCTACCTAGGGTGCAAGTGAAATGCCGGACATAACTCGAATCTTGAGAAAAGATAGGGTGCAAGAAATGGTTTGACTTATTTCAAGACCCATGGACTGGGTCCTGTTTTAAAAATGGGAGAAATAGTGCAAAAATTTGAGTGGTAAGGCGACCCAAGATTTCGGTAGAGTGTCACGTTGACACAGACAGACTAGGTATGAGTATCCTATGGCAGATGCCTATATGAGGTTGATGCATTGGTGGATTAGTGGAAAGGTTCCCCACTTTGGCATGACTTCCACAATATACATCTTGCCTATAAGGGAAATCATTTATTGGTACATGCAGAAAAACCCTTTGATATACCTGAGTGTAAGTGAATTACTTCATAATATAATTCGTGGAGACGGTATGTGTGAGAGCAAATTTGATATACTAGATGTACGTGAATGAGTTCCTTACTACATACCTCCAGTCGTGAGTTCGGTCAAGTAGTACGATGCGGAGGACCCGTTTGATATACGTCGAAGGTACTAGGCCAATGGAAGGTAGGAATCATATCGCTTAGGTTAATTACGCCCCACAGGACCGACACCCATCACAAAGTGACCCCTTAGTATGGGATAAAATTTTGGTCCATATTGTAATGCTTAAGTGACGTAGTGTGCAATAATGCGGGAGTTTTAATTAACATTTTATGGAGAGTTTTATGTATGCAAAGCGAGAGAAATACTACTACTATGAGGGAGAACATAGAACATACAAGTTGCATAAGGAGTAAAAATAAAGAATATGTACGTAAAACATGGAGACTATATAAAACATGATGATATATACAAAGCGCGAGGCATGTAAATATACACAAAAATATGTGCAAAGTGCGAGTGGCATAGAAACATGTGTGAGTGAAGAAATATGTGGATATATATATAAGAGAAAGAAATGTGTAAGTGTGACTAAGCAGGGATATCTACAAGTGGTGTGTGAAACATATGAGCACCATGTGACTATGTACAAGTGAGAAGAATGTGAGAGTGTGGGCTAGTGAGACTAAGAATGGACATCTATGAGTGATGTAGATCACGTGCAAGTGTGAGTAAGTGGAGTGAAACATGGTGACTATATACAAGTGAGTGAAGCGTAAAGCATGTGATCGGAAGATGGTATATACATGTGATGAGAAAAGAGCATAGTAGATAGAAGAAGACATATATACAACATGTAAGTATGAGAGTAAGGAGAACATAGAAAGGGAGGCATATGTACGCATGTAGAGAAATAGAGAGAAAGAATAGAAAAGGAAACAAAATCCATGTGAAATAAAGTCTAGCCCCTCTAAAAAATCCCCAATTGAGCCGCCATTATGGTTATCCTCTATTCCTCCAACGCGAGCTGGTCCCAAAAGGAGAGAAACAATAGGGAGTCTCTTTTAGCATGTGTAGGGATTCGAGGATATGAGTCCTCTTTCCTCCACTCGCGCGATATTTGTAGGCTACCATGAACATAAATCGGTTGTTGTCAAAGGGGGAGGAAAATGCAAAAAATGGAGTCGGCAACCTATTTTTCTCAAAATAGACAAAAAAATGTATCCGTCCCCGAAAGAACGACATTAGAAGGCAAAGTAATGCATACGAAACCAAATGAATTGAGGGTCCGAGGACTAAGTTACGAAATGGGAAGGTGTTAGGTACCCATTCCTCCCTTTAGATCTCTCATGGGATATAATAATATTCTCCTTTTTCTCCAAGATACGACTCATGTGTAAAATATGTGCTGTGTGAAAATAAGTGAGAAAAAGGAATCACCCTACTCACGTAATGGGAAGGACGAAAAGGAGTCATCCTAAGGAGTATATGAAAGAAAGAAAATAATAAAAAAATGTGATGTTAGTGACCATCGAATCACGATTCACTATGAGAAAGTGAATGTACATGTCAGGTGGTAACACAAATATGTAGGTGCATACATAAGCGTGATAATAAAAAGTATGAGATATAAACCAAGTAACGCTATGAGTGAAATAGGACTCGAATCCCGATAATGACTTGGGATGCCTACGTAGCCAAAATAAGCATCAAAATCCACTTAGTTAGACATGTCCCAAGAGTGGGGTTTCAACTCATAAACCCAAATCTAGGACTCCTCTTTAGTTGTTTTGAAAAAGTGTGCTCAAGTGTAAAAGTGTAAAAAAGTAAGGAAATCCTACTTTAGGGTTTATAAGTAAACCTTCTTTTGTCTTTTTGGCTTGGTGAAAAAAGTATTATGTGAATACTAGTAGTAAAAAATGATATTAGCTGATGTGTGATAATGGAGTAAGAGTGGAAATAAGTTAAATGAACAACACTAAATAAATGAATTAGAATAGAGTAAGAGTAGGACTCCTAGAAGATTCTGCTACTAATTTTTAAGGGGAGTAGGCTAATTTTATGGTGGTGGAATGATGGTGAAGTAGGGGTGAGGTAAGTAGTAAAATATAGCATGAAAGTGAGATAAGAAAAGTGAAAGGAATGTTGAAAACTTTGACTTTTTGGAGTGGCTACGCACTAATTTCGAGGCAGGGAATGTTCTGATTTTAAAAAAGGAGGTCCTTGGGAATGATGTCATGACCTCTTTAAATAGTAAAACATATGGTTCAAGGGTCTGTCGACCGGCATAGTCCCTAGCCTATCTATCGGCATACCCCTAGTTTACTGGCGAAGTAAAGTACACCCCTGCCAATAGACATGGGGTTTGGGGTGCCTATAGGCTGTCTGAAAATGATTTTGTTTTGAAAAATGGTCATAAGATACAAACCATAAGTCCGAATAGCGCACGGTCGGTACTGTTGGAAGGAGATTCAGTGCCCTATGAAAATAAATGACCACTATTGGGTTCGAAAGTTGAATAAAGTCAAACGATGCTCGGAATCACCTGATGGCCTCCATACGAGGGTTCTTGGAGTAAATATGAGATTACATGTTAACCGTAAGGCCGATTCGCGTATGGTATGGACCGTTGGAAAGAGTATTTAGAGCCATATGAAGGTGAAATAAGTCTCTCTCAGGTTAAAGATTTGAGCGAGGTCAAACGGGCATCGGGAGCTCTAGGTTGTCTCTAAATCAGGGTTTAGAGTAAAAAAGGTGAGTACGTGAGAATCGTAAGGCCGATTTGCACATGACACGGACCGTTGGAAAAGGGATTTAGAGATTTATAAGAGTTCAATGAGATTTTCTCAAGTAAGGAGTTAACCAAAGTTAAACGGAGCTCAAGAGCATCCGATGGCCTCTAGTTGATAGTTTAGAGTAGGACTTAGGGTTCGATGGTGTTAGAGACCTAATGAGGTATTTGGAGGATACTTGGATGGGGTGTCTACACCACCAAGATAGTTCATGTGAGAAAAACTTAATTGGACCACATCTTGTCACCATGTTAATAGTGAAAGATGACATATAATGCCTAAGTTTTAAAGCCACAAAGACTAAAGCTAGACAATGTCTCTCCACGCTTGTCCATCAACCTCCTGTGCTAACAAATCATCGATCGACCTGGTCGTAGAGGTTAAATATGACATAAAAGGTACTCCTGCCTTAGGTGGGATCATCATTTGATGAGAGGTTAGAAATTTCATAAGCTTATCGAAAGCTTATTGGTGTGGTTCCTCCCATTTGAACTTCGTGCAGGTCTTTCGTTGTAGCTCCATCAGTTGGTAAGTTATCTCCGACAAACCTGGGATAAAATTCCTTAAGTTAGAGATCTTTTCTAGAAAACTCTTCAGTTCCTTCTGTGTTTTTGGAGGAGGCATGTCTAGAATGGATTTTTTCTTGCTCCGATCCATCTTCACTCCTTACTAATCCACCACAAATGCTAAGAATTTTCCACTAATTACCCTAAAGGCACACTTGAGAGGGTCTGTTGAAAAATCTTCTCAAGTCAGATAAATGATAATCCTCCTTCTTCGATTTAATGACTAAGTCATCCATATAAAATTCCATAATATCATGGAAATGTTGTGAAAATATCCATCATCATCCTCTGATAAGTTGCCCTTGTATTTTTCAAACCAAAAGGCATTATATTGGACATGAAGTGTCTAAAGGAGTTCTGAAAGTTGTCTTCTTTACATCATCTGGGTCTATTTTAATCTAGTTACAGCCCACATAACCATCCATGAAGCTATACATCTCATAGACCACTGTTGAATAAATCAATCTATCAATTGAAGATAAAGGGAACTCGTCTTTGAGGCAAGATCTATCGAGGTCTCTAAAGTCAACACAAATGTGAATTTGTGTTTTATCTTTCTTCCCTACCGACATAATGCTGGAAGGCCAGATTCGATGTTGTATCGATTTGTTAAATCCAGCTGCTAGTAACCATTCCACCTCAGCCTTGATTTTAAGATTCGACTCTAATTTGTATATCCTGGTTGACTATTTGATTGGGATTGCTGAAGGTAGGACATTCAGTTTATGGCAACTCACTTCTTGATCTAACCCAGGCATCTCAATATACTTCCATGAAAAGATATCTTTGAATTCCCGAATGAGTTTAATTAACTCTAGCTTGTTCGCATCTTTTAGGTCTTTTTAAAATAATAATAGTCCTTGTTTCATCGCCATCATTAGCTAAATCCACCTGCTCTAGGTCTTGAACTTTTGGTTTTGGATAATCTTGCATACATTGAGGTTCATCCTCCACCTCTTCCACATATTTTTAAATGTTTGAGTAATCAATGGTAAGATACTGTCCTTGACTATCAATTAAAAAAATACTCATACTCCGGGTTAGCTTCATTAGCGTCTTTAACTGCCTTCTCACACCTGCAAATGAGATATACTACCCTTTCGTCATTGAGTATCACTTTCTTGCATTGTCTTGAATAGGTTGGTGTTGCCTTTCTTTTCTTGTAGTTTTCCAACTGCTCATTCATTGGTTTGTTATCTCTACTCAGCGTAGTCTCTTGCTTTACCCCCTACTCCTTCGGGTCTATAATTGGCCTCATTCTTTCTCTAAGTTGTTGAGAGAGAGAGCTTGAGGTTTATGATTAACTTGATCTTCCGTTTTGACTTATATAAATTCTTTAAATTCTTCTTCCTGGTCTCTCAAAGGTCCCAACCAGTCTCTGATAGAAGGCACTCGTACCCCTTCAATACGCCTCGTTAGAACACGTGTTTCTTCATTTAACTCAGTGTAGAAGGGCATATGCATCAAATGTACCTCTTCTTTTGGAAAAGGATTTTTGGTGGCTCACATCACAATCTCCGTTCTTTAAAAAAATTAGCCTTTTCACATTAATGGTATGTTGAGGGAACCAAACTGTGGTTGTGCATCCAAACTCTTCCAATCAATAAATGGTAAGAGGTGGCTGACTTAATCACATAGAATTTGATGCATGATGTGAGATTTCCCATTATTATCCCCACATTGACATAACCAATGGACTTAGACGCTTGATTGTCATAACCTGAGATGGAAAGTGGTATTTCAACTAACCTCGTTTTTGAGATATTAACTGCATAGAATAAGTTAATAGGCATTATGTTCACCGAAGCACCTCTGTCCATCAAAGGTCTAGCGAAGTTTGTTCTGTTGATACATGTTGTTACGTACAAATGTCTATTGTGTGGAAACCTCATCGATCTGTCAACATCTGAAAAAGTGATCTCAGACATAAACTTTCTAATCAACCTAGCCATAGGTCTCTTCCACCTCAATGATGGAACAACATTATTCTTTGCAGTGTCTAGAATAACTTGAGTTATCTCCAACCTACTTTCTGGAGGCATCCCAACCTGATCAAAGAACCACAAAAACTTTGATCATTTCAATACAACTTGATATTCTAAGCTTGGATTCACCTCATACTCTTCAACCTAGAAAGATTTCTTGTTATATTTTTTGCTTGGTTCATCGTATATAATGACTACATTAGAAAATATATGCAAACAAGTGTCATAAATATCTTGGATGCTTTCTCCGTCTCTCGTTCGACCTTCAGCGTCCGCGTCAAACGCAGCAACCATGTGCGCCCCATGAGCGGGAAATGGATTGTTGTTAACATTCCGTTGAGGTATATGTAGAGACATAACGAATAAATGTTTGTTGATGATCTTCCTTAAGGTAATGCATGTAGTTGTGGGATGACCAGCACGCCAATGGGCGTGACAATAATTTGGATTAACTTGAGCATCTGTCGCTGGAGCAAAAGGGGGGGTATTTGTTGGTGGAAAAGCTACCCCATTATCCACCATCGTATTATAACAACTTATTTCCTCTCTAACACCACAAGGCAATGGTGGTGGATCCTCGCGATCAAAATTCCTTTTGTTGTTTTTCTTTTTGTCATTTTTCCTCCTCCGCCCCCACGAGCGTAGTTAATTCGTGGGAACTAAGCCCCCCTGGTCGCCTGGCTAGCTGCCTGCTTCCACGCCATATTAGCCATGACTGGCATAGGTCGAATGATCAACACGATGTTTTGGGATGCTCTTGTAAAGGATTTGAATGTTCCTTCTCTAGTTTCATTTATCAAATGATAAATAAACTCTCGTAACAAGCCTTCTGCACAAATTGATATAAGTTTCCCTTCCGTTGCAGCTTCTTGTACATCTAGGGATCGTTCCCTAAACCTCTTGATGTAATCCATTAATTCTGCACCTGGCCATTGCTTCTCACGAGCAAGCTAAGAAAAAGTAAACTTATCATCTACCATCACTACACCAAAAATAGAAATTTGGCACACCCTTATATTACAAATCTGGCACAGTTTAAAACTTTGCCAGATTTTCACACGGTTTAATAGCAATTTGGCACACTTTAAAACAATGCCAAAATTTTGCACGATTTTAAAGTGTGCCAAAATTGAGTACACTTACTAAAATATAAATAGTCTAAACAAATAATATGCTTCCTTCCAAATTTTTGTCTCCCATTCTCTCTCCTCTCTCAATTAGATCTCCTGCTCGTCTCTCCTCCCTCTCGTCTCTATCCCTCACTTACACGACCTATTTTTTTTGTCTCGTCTCTCTCTCTCTCTCAAGATTAACCTCAACTGCCAGATTTATGATCTTTTTGATCAAACATATTTGATTTGGTGTCTTTTGGGGTTTGAAGGAGATCTTAGTTTCAAAGTGTTGGAAGTTTTTTTTTGGTTTTTTCGGTGTGGCTTTTTTGTTCTGGAGATTTTTTGTCCGATGTGTTTTCTTTTTCGGTGATGGTTCCAACCCCGGTGGTCCCCATTTTTCGGCGTCGCATTATTTTCGGTGGCTCCGGCTTTTTTAGTCCGGCGTGGTTTTTTCGGTGTGGTGACAAGGTTTCTGGTGTTGAGATTCCGGTGTGGAGGTTTTTATTCAGACGATTTTTTTCGATGGTACAAGTTTCTCCGGCGGTGGTTTCAGTGGCCGTTATATATATATATATATATATACTTACGATTCCTATATGTATATATATAATCTGTTGTTGCTGTGTAACATTGAAACTTTTGGGGTTGGTGTGTTTTAAACCTCAAACTGATCTGATAACAAAGACTTTTAAGTTTGAATCTCTGTTGAATTTTTTTTTTGTTTTGTTTGAGTTTATTTTTGGGTTTAATTTATTAACAATCTGTTTAATTAATTTAGATATTAAATTCTGGACTGCTTTTTGTTGTTTGTTTGTTGAAAAGTTTGCGACTCATTTGTTGTTTTTTTTGAAAAATATTAATCTGTTGGGTTTAATTTATTAACAATCTGTTTGATTTTATTTTTGAGCAGATGGTTTCTTCTTTCGATTTGGGCTTGGTGTTTATTTAGTACGATTTGGGGTTAGTTGTTTGCAGAGAGGGTGAGAGCATTGTGGTGGTGGAGACTAGGGCTGGCAAAATTCAATCCGTAGTGAGGCAAAATTTCCCTCTAAACACTTGAGATAGGCGTGCACATGACAATTTTCCACCGAGTCAAATGGCCTCCACCTCCGCCTCTCGCAACAGTAACGTTGCCGAAAGAATCAAATCCTTCGCTTCATCTATTTACTCGGACAATCAATTTGTCGTCGCTGTAAATTTCCTCTTCCTTAAACCCTCAAACTAAATTTTTATGCCGATTGAGTTTTGATTGTGTGTTTCAGGGAATCCGAAAAGCTCTAATAGCGATGAAGGAAATTGGGATTGATTTGGAGAGAGATAATCAATCTCAAATGGTAACCATTAATTCATAACCTTTGGAACTTAGGAAACTTATTCTATTTTAGCTTTTTTTCTCAAGGTAATGCCTCTACCACATTATTAAAATAAAAGGGTTTACTTAGAATGTATGTAACTATAATATATATTCTCTATTAATAAGATGAGTAATTCTAGAGCGATACTTGATTACTACACATTTTGGGCTTTACGTGTCGCGTTCCTATTTGTTATGTAACTATAAATTTTTATGTATCGTAATCATGCGCCGCTCTAGAGTTACTTTAATTAATTATATATACACATTATTCTTATATATATATTTGGTTGAGAAGTTTTTTTCCCTCCACTTATTGTTTGTTTTAAATCAAAAGCTGCATCATTACTAATAATAGCTTATATATATATATATATATATATATATATATATATATATATATATATATATATATATATGCAACATACCTATGTGCATACCCATTTTTAAAAAATTGTAAAAAAATATATACCATTGGTTTTAGCAATTTCATTTTAGTTATGTGTTTAATAGTTGAGATTTAATTTATTCTATTTGTGTTTCCACTGCTGCAATCAATAATACATGGTTGACGTTAAAATTTTTAATATGATTTTTGGATGATGCAGGAAGATAAACTAAATGATTTAATTGGCTGAGCTAATATAGTTCTTGACATTCAAGTTATACTATCATCAAATTGATACGGATAAAGGTAATTTTAATTATTGGTCATTGATTAATAATATTATTAGTTTTTATACTCGATTGGTCTGTAGTGGCGATAAGAGGTTGAGGGTGAGCCAATTAAAATGTCAACTGGTTGTTATAGTATACTTTTAAGATTAATTTATGAAAATATTTGATAATATATGTATTAGGCTTAAAAACAAGCCCTTAAAGGGTGAAAACCCAAACAGCCCCGTAAGAGGCCCGAGCACCTCGCACGGGACCAATGTAACTTGTACGAACTGACCGAGTAGTCGCGGATCTCTCGGTTTGAGAATATGACGATAATTTCAAAATATGTATATTAGGCTTAAAAACAAGTAGTTTGAGGGTGAAAACCCAAACCAACCCCCAAACGGCCCCGTAAGAGGCACGAAAACCTCGCACGGGATCAATGTAACTTGTATGAACTGACCGCGTAGTCGCGGGTCTCCCGGTTTGAGAATATAATGATAAATTTAAAATATATAGATTAGGCTTAAAAATAACCCGTTTGAGGGTGAAAACCTAGACCATCCCCCAAACGGCCCCATAAGAGGCACAAACATCTCGCAAGGGACCAATGTAACTTGTACGAACTGACCGCGTAGTCACGGGTCTCGCGATTTGAGAACATGATGATAATTTCAAAATATATCGATTAAGCTTAAAAACAAGGTCTTAAAGGGTGAAAACCCAAACCATCCCCTAAACGGCCCCGTAAGAGGCACGACCACCTCGCACGGGACCAATGTAACTTGTACAAACTGACCGCGTAGTCGCGGGTCTCCCGGTTTGAGAATATGATGATAATTTCAAAACTGTGCCAAACGTATGCTAGAAGTGTTCCTGTTTGGTCAAATCTAGCACACTTTTGAGCCGTGCCAGAAAAAAATGGCCATTTTCGAACACCTGATTCTGGCACAGTTAAAAACCATGCCATATTTTATCTGGCACAGTTTTAAACCGTGCCAAATTCCTGTTTTTGGTGTAGTGCATGAAGAACTTCTGGTGGAACTGCACATGCATGTCTTCCCATGTAGCCACGCTCCTTAGGGACAAGTGGAAGTACCATGTGTAAGCTTTGCCAGTGAGGGATTTTAAAAAATCCCTTAAACACAACTTTTTATTATTATAATGAGCATCTAAATGCTCCATAAATCTCTTCAAGTGTTCCTTTGGGTTACCCCTAGGGGTGGGCGCAGTCCGGTCCGGTTCGATTTTTGGCCGTTTTAAGTGCCAGATCGAATGATTCGGCCCTATATTTGAGAAGATCGAATTCAGACCGATTTAATCGGTTTAACCTATTTATTAGGTCTAGGCTATTTTCGGTCCGATTCAGTTAATAATCGGTCCACATTTACAGTTATTTACTTTTTTTTGAATAAAAACTTGAAAGTTTTTTCAATAAAAACTTGTAAATATAAAATCCACAAGCAAAAAAATATAACGGTTATTTCAAACCATGAATAACCATATTTTAAACCAAACATAAAAAAATATAACTGTTATAGAATCCAACACATCACAACAAATAAACAAATCGGAAGCTATTTCAAAGTAAACCAGAGTAGAACTAACAGTTGAAATATCACAGTTATTGTGGGTTTCAAATAAACAGTTGAAATATCACAATTATTTCAAAGTAAACTACCAGATAAGTAAACAAGAAAAATGGGTCCAAAGTTATTTCAAACCATAAAGCAATCAACAGTTGGGAACTTGGGTTTCATACCAGAATGAACATATTCACAGACCCATTGTGGGTTTTATACCATAAAAGAATCGAAAAATCACAATAAAAATCAAGAAATCATAACAAATAGTTTAAGTAGGATACCGATTTGTAGTCGTCGGGGCTGACAAAGTTGTTAGGGATTTGAGGAGCGCCGGATCTGATGTCCCGACCATTTGTGTTGGGCGGGAGGCTGTGTTGTGTAAATGGGATGGGAGATATAAAAGTGAGAAGTGAGAGAAGTGAGAGAAAAGTGAGATGTGTTAGGTTGGAGTTCGACGGCTGTGTAAATAAATGAGAGGGATATATGATATATCTTTATAAAATTAATATATATTATATAATATTAAAATAAACGGTCCGCTCCGGTCCTAAGACAGAATTTAAAAGAGATATTTTAGATCGAACCGAATATATTCGGGTCTCTTAATTTAGGATCGAATTTGGATCGATTTATAAAAAAATCCTATAAATGTGGGTCCGGTCCGGTTCGGTCCAATCAGGTCGGACTTTTTTGTGTCCACCCCAGGTTACCCCATTTACCATTAAACTTCTCAAAGATAGGAGGAACGTAGTCCTTGGATAGGGTTCACCTTTGTGTTCCTCTAGATAACGAGTACAAAAATCATCGTAAATAGAATCTTTCTCACCCAATCTTGTGATGATGCTGCAAACATCTTCATCGACTCCTTCTTGACCGCTTTAATGGTTAAAGATGGTGAGAGGACTGCTTCCACCGCTTGGACCTATGGTGGAGTGACCACAGGTAGAGGCATGACAACTGGAGCTTCAACGACCATTGTTAATAATAATTGGAACGGTCCTTCTAGGAGGCATAATGGGAATTCGAATTGGAAGAGCGACCAATTGTGTCAATGGTGTAACGAAGGAGCTAAGACCCCTTGTGGAACCAAACATCGCCATTCCTTATTGTCTTTGAAGGAACTCCATAAACTTAGCCATAAGGTTAGTTATTTGATTGGGGCCTAAGACAAGACAGAGCTTGTGGAAGCTTTCCCCTGCAAGATTCCTCGTAGAAACAGTTACCTCAGGAACCTCAATGGCAGGCGTGACAAAAATTTTCTCCTCCTCGCGCTGAGTATCATCGAATTCAAGAGTACGTCTATATTCTCATTCACCATTTCTAAAAGAATACCCCCAGTGGAGTTGCCAAATGTAAGAGAGCACTTCCCTTCAGGTAATAAAAGGAAATTTTAATTTCTCTTATCACCTAGGTGTTAGTAATAAAACTGAGGCGTAACCTTTATTGATGGTAATGTGAAAATATAGTTTTGCAAGAGCAATAGTCAACAAGTTCAGTAATGAAATGAAACAACGCGTTGGAAGAGGAAATCAGATGTAAAGATCACAAGAAATAATGTGGTTCACCCAACTTGGGCTACGTCCACATCATCTAGATTTGTATTTCACTTTAGAATGATAATTGATGCCTTACAAATGCTTAAATCTCAATCAAACTCTCAATCTCTCTAAGTATCTATAGGTTTTTTGAACTCTCTATTGGAATCTCTTCTCTGTGTATATTTTCTCTTTTCTGCCCGAGTTTTTGTGCTTCTTTTAATGGAAGAAGTAACATATTTAGTGTCTTTTCTTCGTGGGACCTTGGAACTTTGTTCCCTGTCTTGGAAAATGCCACTGCAACTTCACCAAAATATATATATTAAAGGACAGTTTGGTTAATACTGGAATAAAGTGGCCTCAAATCATGGAATGAAACATTATTCTAGTAAAGCATGCCAATCGCACTATCCAATGCATTATAAAATTTTTCCGGTGTGGGGTCGTGTTCAAAGAGGAATATTCTTGCATGTTAGATATTGTTTTCTTTATTATTGGATTTTTACAGGTCACGAGTATGTTCTTTTCGTGCAAGCTGGTGATTGATCGGAGTATGTTCCCTCGAGGGAGGTAGTTTACTCAGTTTGTTTGATCATGTGTAACTCTCTCAACCTCTGTGTTTCCACGTGTAGTTCCTTCAGTGACTCTATGAGCCTTTTCTATTTTGTCAATGTTCTGATCATACTTCTTTAGGTAATATAAACCGAACTCCTTTTTTACCTTCTTGAAGTATCTTACCTATGAGTAGGGAATTCTATCAAAAAGTCCCTCCTACAATATATATATATATATATATATATATATATATATATATATATATATATATATATATATATATATATATATATATATATATATATATATATATATGTGTGTGTGTGTGTGTGTGTGTGTGTGTGTGTGTTGTGTGGGGGGGGGGGGTGAGAGTATGAGTTTAGCATATCAAACATGGTGTAGACTAAAATAAAACCCTCTAGAGAAAAAGCATGTTCAAGTATTAAAAAGACAAAAAAAAAAAATAGAATTTACACAACTCTTATGAATCTAAAGATTGTTTGGGATGTATATTCGAATCTTGTGATCAAAATAAATGGTGGAAAAAGGTTCCAATGAAAAACGTTCCCAACATCACCATTGTCGATGGTGAATCGATCCATAGGCACGACCTCTTTTTATTGGAACAAACTAGAACTTTTAACCAAATACGACTCAATGAAAGCTCATTATTATAATGCATTGAAAGGAAGATTTACCAATATAATTAATCACAATAAGTAGAAATGTAAAAGAAAAATACATGAAAGGACAAGAAGATTATAGGAGCACAAAATAAGGTTCCCTCCAAAACATGGAGCCCTAAGGGATGCATGCGATGCCTTATCATTACGCCGACGCTTGTTGGTGGATTCGGGGGTAGAGGCGATGGAGCTACTTCTGTTGGATTTTTAAGAGGGTAAAAAGACCTTGTTGTGATCCCACATATTCCTGCCGCGTTGCCTACCAAATTACGTTTCACCCTAATGTAACCTTCTTCTCCCCACCCTATGCCCCATGAATTCCTCACAATCCAATAATCTACTTTATCTTTAGTGCCATATCCGATAGCATTCACAGCATGATCAGGGATGGTTCCACACTCTCCCGTAAATATACCCTGCTCACAATGTATATAAAATAAAGTGAGTAAGAAGAAACAAACTGGTTAGAAAAGTATAATAATTATCACACAATATTTTAAAGTATATTGTTTGTTATTTTTATTTATCAAGCTGATTGTTTCGAATGTAACTTGAAGAGATTCAAAAGTGAAAGAACTAGAATTTCAGAAAAGTTCATTTCATGATGTTGGCTAGGGTTACCATTCAACACCCATATTAAACACGCGACACTTGTCTCAACGATGTTTGATTGTTGTTCTCTTTATTTTTCCTTGACATTGATTGCATATACTAATGAGATTTATCGCACATGAAATGACTACTTAGATTCTATAGAGGTGGGTAAGGTTTAAATCATCCTGCTATAAAGAATTTACCGAGGCGGGTAAGGTTTAAATCCTGCTATAAAGAATTTACCTTATCTTAAGATGGTTTAATATGATGAGGATTACTATGGTTTTGTAGCACTTAAAGTATACAAACTAAGGTGTGAATTATTTCTCTTATGGACTTTTGGTGAAATTCACTGCAAATTTGTCATACACGCAATAGGCATGCATTTGCATTTAGAGTGTTGAAAATCAAAGGTAAGAAAAAGATATTGAACTAGAGATGAAAGTAAAATAATTGGACTTCAAAGCTCAAAATTTATTATTTCACATATTTATATCACCATTTTCCTATAAACACACAAACATATAGGGCCTGATTGGTTGTCCTCTAAATTGTAAATTAGTCCATTTAAAATAAACTCATTCATGAATTGCCTTATTATTAGTGTTTGATTGCAAGAATGAATAAATTCAAAAATGGACCAATTCATGTTGATTCACAAAAACTCAAATTAGTCAATTTCACCAAAAGCTTGAAATTGCACAATTTATAATTATAACATAGAACTAAAATGCACCACTCCCATAGAGTACTCCTCACTATACTACTCTCTCTCTTTCTCTATATCTATATCTATTTCCCTCTCTCTCTCTCTCTCTCTCTCTCTCTCTCTCTCTCTCTCTATATATATATATATATATATATATATATATATATATAAACGTACCACAAATTAGATATAGGATTGTTGTATTCTCATACGTATGAGCATTTACGTCTTCTACCAAATTTATATTTGATAGTGAACTCATACGATTCGATTCTCATTCCGGATGTCTCCCAGGAGAGAGGGAGCAGCTAGGGCAGCAGGTGGAGTTGAGACTACGTAGGCTCATTAGGAGAAAGAGTTATCGCAGCAACTTCCATAGATGATTTCGGCAGCGCAGGTAACTGAATTGGTGGCGCAGGCAGTTGAAGCGATGATGATCGCAATGGCAAGGTACTTGCCACGAGTTTAGCTACAAGTGTTAGTGGCACCAGATGTTCAGGCCCAACCGGGACCGTCGGGGTGGAAGTAAGTATGAGAGGTTTTTAAAGGGCATCCACCAGAATCTCTAAGGGATTCAGATATAGTGCTAGCGTGTCAGTGGATGAGAGATGTTCAACGTCACCTACGCATAGTAGATTGCGATGAAGTGCAGGAGCAAATGCTAGCCACTTTTAGTTTAGTGGGAGCAGCGCTACAGTGGTGGGAGTCGATCACCACAGTTGAGGAAAGGGATACAGTAACTATTGTCGATTTTTGGGTGCGGTTCGATCGCAAGTATTTTCCTCTAGCGATTGAGACCGGAGGCTAGTGTTACTGGTTTTTTAGTACACGGTAAAGACGGAGTTTATAATATAAATATATACGGTGTAGTGATAGTATATATTGTGTGTGATATTAAATATCAGTGATTAGATATTTATTTAATTTATATACTCTAGTGCTATCAAGGGAGGTTGTGCGATGTGGGTGAATCCCCTAGCTTGAGGAGTTGGGTGAGTATATCCACAGGTCATAGCGTCCGGTATATGGGTGAGGGGATTATCTCACTTTCAGGGAAGGAATATGACCGCCTCCACTCTGTTTATGTTTTGGGACAGGTTGGTGAGCGATTCCAACTTGGGTAACTAGGTTATGTGAGCACACCTAGTGAGATAGCACTTTAGAGGGAATCATCCGGTGAAGGTATAATCGGAGGGATGGATACGTATGATATATGTGTGGATGTTCTAATAAAAGTACGTATATAATCATATTAAATATTATATACGGGTAATAATACAATGTGTGATGTATTTACTTTATATTACTTGTGATACAGTTATATGCTATTATTTAAGAAGGAATTAATTAACTAGTGAGACAACTAGTAACTCAGGAATAATTATACTCGGGTTAGAGTAGTATGGCAAGGGGAGGTGATACCAGGGCTAGTTGGACGGGGTAGTACAACTCGGTGGGGTTAAGGTAACCGTTAGGTGTGCACAATAGTGGAGGGGTGAAAATTTTCTCAAGAGAGTGCGACAAGACTTAAATATGAAGCGCATTCATGCATTTTAAATTACTGCAGTTAATTCACTTGCTAAATATTTTCAAAATGTTTTGGGTTCTAACCCTTGCTATAAAACTATTTTCAAAACCTTTTAGGTGTCCAGCCACAGGAACGCCAGGATTGATATTCTATTCCAGGGACACGGAGCTGCGGCATATGTGGATGCTAGCAGAAATTTGGATTAAACGCATCTCTCCTTCATTCCTAGAGTAGCAATCATTTATCAGTTTCAGTTTTATTTAGGGCTTGTCGCCCAGACTTCTCAGTACAGTTTTCAGATGTATTTATTCAGGTGTTCGAAGTTTGTATTGGATTATTTCACTTTGGTGGCCGATGGTTTATTCGACAAGTTGTTTAATTAATGATTCAATTGAATTTATTCAGTTTTGTGAATGGTTTATATTTATTTCCGTTGGTACTGTATCGTTAATTAAAAAATGAAAATTTGGCACCAGCTTTTGGAATACTAGGTGGTTAGTATGTTTTAAAAAATTTTGACAGTGATGCTAAGGATGAACTAATTGAGATTCCTATTTTAATTTGGTATAGGAATGATCACCCGGTATTTTATTAGGAGGGGTGTCACCGATATATGCTCACTTTTGAAGATTAGATATATAATGAGAGGCCTATAAAATTACAGGTTAACTGTTTCAATGCTTGCATCTCACAATTGTTGCGAACAAGGCTAAATGTCAACTGTTTCAATGCTTGCATCACATAAAGTACAAATTGGACTGGTGTTGATTTAGAGCTTATAAATCCAATACAATGAGGGAAGTTTACCAACAAATGCCAACATAGCTCCTATACTAAGTCTTTACCTATTTTTTATCAACATTTTTTAGTATTTAATTATTCATTATCATCCAGAGCAGTTTTCCTTTAGCTCTATTTGTAACAACAAATGCCAACATAGCTCCTACACGTATTCATGAACAAATATGTGCATAATACCACACGTATTTTAAATCTGCAATAATCCAAATAAAAAAAATATTACCAAAACATTGAAGTAAAATGATCAAAGAAATCTTAGACATTAGGATAAACCTTGTTTTATTACTCGAACATAAAATATATCAGTAAGTAATTTACAACCTCATTAATATACATAACACTTTTATATGTAATATATATACAACATACGACATGTGTGTCCATGGATGTAGCAAGTACATGACAAATATACATAATAAACAAAAAAAAAAGCATGTAAAGATGCAGATGTTGTCCCCACTTGTATATCAAATAAATGGGGTCATCTGAGAGATCTCCAAATTAAAGGATAAACCTTTGGCATGCTGTTTCATATAGTCAGTAGTTGGGTTAATCTACTCGGGCTCCGAAATCTCCATTCTTGAGTTCTTGAAAGCATGGCTAAAGAGGTTGTACTTGTGCTCCCTTTATTTATGCAGCTCTGCCTAAACAATCCACATGTTCACTACTTGTGGATACATCATTAGTGCTGGTTCACCTATAGGAATTTTACCACCTCTATCAACCTGCCAAGTGCACCAAAAATTGCCATAAGTCTTAGCAAGATTTTCAAGTTCAGGCTTCATAACCATCTTGGGTACCCGAGGATTTACCCAGAGCCCTAATTTTATCTCATATGTATGAGAGTGCCAGAGCTTCTACTCCTCAAGTGGCAGAGTTTTGATGACGCTATTAGATACTACAAACCATTATCAAAATATAATAAAAACATATCCTATAATAACTGATCATAACATCTCAGGGAAGAAGAAAACATACAACGAAAGTAAAATCACCAGTTGACCAACCATCAGTATATTAAATTAACCTTTGAAGGTTGATTAAGTTGAGGTGATGAGTTGTTCGTTCGTTATTTAATATAAATTTCAAGAACTGAGGTGGTTCATTGACTGATCATTAGCTGATTAGTTTTGTACTAAACCCCTTGAGAACTATTATTATCCCCATATGCCCCGCAAAGACGATCAATTAAGTAGCTTGGCATGCTCTCCGTTGCACTGCACTGATCAGATGGACTAAATCTAATGTTGTCAAACAGATAACTCATTGATCAACCGAACTAATTCAAGTAACCATTCTCAAATCAACATACCAAGTCAAAAGAAACGGTATTTATGTTCCGAACCAAATGATTCACCTCTCTAGACCTTTAATTAGCGTAAAAGTATATTTCTCTATCTGTACAGTGCACTCAAAATGAACAGTGTTTAATGAACATAAAAAGTGCTTCAATTTCCCATGTTTTAATCAGTAGATTAAAAATGAATAACCTAGGTCAACTTTCAAACAACAATTTATAGGTGCTTGGTCATAGAGAAATAAAAATAGAAAAATGTAGCTCGTAGTTGCGTGAGCCAAACAAAATAACTAAAAGAGCAATGAGATTAAAGAAAAGAAATAACGCTATTAAATGAGATCAATACCTTATATAATGTCGGCATGCTCTCCGTTGCACTGCACTGATCAGATGGATCAGATCTCATGTTGTCGAACAGATAATTCATTGATCAACCGAACCTAGTCAAGTAACTATTCTCAAATCAACATACCAAGTCAAAGAAAGCGGTATTTATGTTCCAAAACACACGATTCAACTCTCGTAGACCTTCAATTAGCGTAAACGTATATTTCTCTATCTGTACAATGCACTCAAAATGAACAATGTTTATTGATCATAAAAAGTTCTTTAATTTCCCCTGTTTCAATGAGTAGATTAAAAATGAATAACCGAGGTCAACTTTCAAACAACAATTTATAGGAGCTTGGTCATAGAGAAATAAAAACAGAAAAATGTATCTTGTAGTTGTGTGAGTCAAACAAAATAACTAAAAGAGAAATGAGATTAAAGAAAAGAAAAAACGC
This sequence comes from Sambucus nigra, assembly GCA_949130495.1. Taxonomy (NCBI): domain Eukaryota; kingdom Viridiplantae; phylum Streptophyta; class Magnoliopsida; order Dipsacales; family Adoxaceae; genus Sambucus; species Sambucus nigra. Next base: position 154,160,945 of record OX422211.1, on the reverse strand, counting down.
TATTAAATGAGATCAATACCTTATATAATGTCAAGTGTAAGGTATGATGTTAGTCTCAGGTATTAAGTTCAAATGTAGAATAAGTTCCACAGACTGGAGAAACCCAAATTTTAATAAGGTCAAACATTTCCAATAAGGTGAAATATTTACGTTGCCACCATGAAAAATACTGAAGTTTCTTTCTTTAGTGTTTGTTCATATTGGTCATCATCGACAACATAATCATCCTACTCCAAACCATAAACAAAGTGATACATTTGAGGATTAGTTCTAGAGGAATCAGAACATGAAAGATCAAGTAACCATTCTCAAATCAAAATACCAAGTCAATGACCTTAACATTTGCTTTGTCATATTTTGCCTTAATCTTTTATGCTAATGCATGTCATAAGAGAATAGTAAGAATGAAGCATAATATTAAATCTATTAAAACTAATTAGAAATCATAACTACAACTGTCTACAACGCGCTATAAAACCCGATAAAATTCGATAAATAAAAACTAAATATCCTTGGTAACATCAACAACATGCATTGCCATGGGTATATCCAAAGAAGTTGACACGCATTGAATGATAAATATAGAACTGTGTCAAATTAAAGAGGAACTAAAGTTTTCAATTGTCATAAAGCTTCACAAATAGGATAGGAAAGTATATTGTTAGTACAAATAGGATATGAACCAAAATACTTTGAAGGTTACTTTGTGTTGGCCCAAAAGTATAAACAACAAACACAACCATGTAATGTATGACGTTAGCGTAAAATTCCAAGATGTAACACACAAAACAGGCATTAGCTTAAAACGCTTATTTGTCTTGGAACCATTATAAAGCTTGTGAACAAAAAAAATAAATGCATTGTTCAGTACATAATAATATATGGCCCTTCGAAATACTAACACCAAAGTTCAATCATTCAGATCTAAACCTAAATAAAATGATTACAAAAGGATTGCAATAAAATTTCATTTCAACTATCTTTCACATACCATTAGAGCCTATACCAAGGTAATGTAACGCTTTAACCATCTCACACATACCATTAAAGCCTATCAATTATCTGCAACCAATATAAACCATCTAAGAAATATAAACCATAGTAGCAGTTGAAGCTCAACACAGGTTATTTCCCTTGACATCAATTATGTAAACCCTAGATCTGAATGTAAAAACACACATACCTTTGGTTGTTAAATTTGAGGCTCATGTTCACCCTTCCAAATCACAAATCGATTTTGTATTACCCAAAAACATTAGATCTGTAAACAAAACATTATAAATTTGAAAAAAGTAAGCTCCCAGATCGGTGTGTGCGTGTGTGTATGCATGAGTGTGTGCGATTGAGCTCTCAAATTTGCGTGTGCGTGTGCGAGTGTGTGCGTGTGTAAGAGGGTGATATAGATACTACCTGAAGTTGACAGAGGTAGATGCATAGTAAACAGTGGAGGGCATCAACAGCTAGGGTTAGTGTTGGGAAGGTTTGTGTTGAAAGAGGGAGAGCAGAAATCAGCGAGATGGGCGTGAATTTGGGAGACGGGGTGGGTTTGAGGTTGCAGTGAGTGGAAAGTTGTGTTTGTTTGCGAAACCAAAGAATTAATGAAGTGGTTATGACCAAAATGCCGTAAATTTTGAATTAAAGAGAGAGTTTGATAAGCATGAAGAAGGGGGAAAGCAAAAAATTCAAGGCCAAAATAGGCATTGCAGGATAAAATCATATTGATGACATCATCTTTTCATCTTATGACATATATATATATATTTGTTTATTTTAAAAACATATATTATAGTCAGCCTAAATTCAATATTTAATATAATAACATTAAATTAAAAAATAAAAATGCAAAGACATTATACCAAAATTTAACCTTGAATATAATAATAAAATCTAATAGTGTCTTATCACACTTCAAAATATAAAAACCACCACATAATTTCAAATTGTCATTTCCACTTCTAAGTTAGTTACATTAATACATAGTTAAGCGTGGTTATTGATATTAGTGGGATGCCCACCTCTCGTATCATACAAGTGATTTCAAGCCTAGCTTCTGCTAGAGTTTCTCTCTTGGCCCTCGCGACTCTTTATTGTATTTCATTTTCTAAATAGGCACATACCATATCAATATCTTCTTGATGACGATTCTCTTGCGCCTCAACCTCTTCCCGATAATGAGTCTCTCGCTCATTGGCCTCCTTCTCTAGTCGAGCTATCTCACTATGATAATAATGAGATGATGTGGTTGAATGTGAAGAAGTTGGTTTAATGCATAATTCCATACACAATGCTCGTCCATGTTCGTCAGGTCCTATCACGTCCTTAAATATAGCATCTCTCACTTCAATATGATTTTGTTGATCAATAGGCAACACATCCAATTGTCTTTTGAAAAGTCATAACAGTGATAATTGATTAAATTCGAAAATATCTAATTTTGCTCACTTATTTAATTAGAGTCTATTAATTTAGCCCCTAAACATGCATCTATGGTGCGTGTGACAAACCATAAACAAATACCGCATGCGACACAATAAATATGCTGAGACACAGAATTCAGGAAAATACCCCTTTCGGGTAAAACCTTTATTTCACTATGAATCTATAAATCGCAACTTACAATTACATAGAGAAATATATAATGGATCAACACGCAGCCAACCCACAAAGACTCGCAGTGTTGAACTCAGCAAGAGAATACCCGCAGCACCCTCCAAGGACTAGCAGTTCTATCTTCAACAAAGGATCTTCACGCAGTAAGATCCTCAATGACACGCAGCCATATGGTGTAGAGACGCACTCCACAAAAGATGAAAAAAGGCAAAGATGTGTTCTTGAACACCAAAACAATTCACTAAAGCAAGATGGGAGTTTTGTGAATTGTAAATCAAAAAGGGATTAAACCCCTAAAAGAAGAAGCCTAAAGATTACTGCTTTGACCGTGTTTCTGTTATGGAAAACGTATGGACTTCTTAATGAAAACGTTACCATTTAATGAGTATTTAAACAAAAACGCACCGCCTTGAAATTCGAGTTCGTTCGAACGAGAAGCATATGTCGCTCGAACGAAGTACGCATGTCGTTCAAATGACATCGCGCGAATGACCTGGGCGTCAAAATCGAGGTCCGCTTCAAAACTTAGAAAAAATACTCTTTCTCAATATTTGACGAAAAATTCCGCTCCAACACTTAGAAAATATTTTGTAAAAATCTCCCTAAAGCTCTAAGTGAAAAGTTAAGGTATTTAAAACATAACCTTACCAACGTAAACTTCGCGGAGTCTTGAATGATGAAGAACTTGAGTAATTCGGATCCGTCTTTGATGTAGATGTCTCTTGAATGCTCTTCGATGGTGTAGCGGTATATGACATAATAAATTGCTAACGTACCTATGAAAATATGTCCTTACAAATCTCCCACTATGTCTATGACGGTACATACATAAAAAATCTGAATTATCAAATACCAAATTGCCTATACAAATCTACCCTCCCATGAATAAATTTGCAAGACTTCAAAACTGTTCTTCAATCATCTTCGTCAAATCTCAAAGCTTTTCTCATCAGGGTGTGCAACATATCAATCTTCAATTTTGTAACTACACACATGAGATAAAGCAAAAACCTTCGTGAAACATCAAGTTTGAAATGATATAAGAATAAAGCATTAATAATCAAATCTCCCCCATAATGCAAAAACTCCCCCATAACATGATAATTCTTTCTCCCCCTTTTTATGATGTCCCCAAATAGACAGATAAGAAGAAACAATTAAAACATGGAGTGTCATGATAAAAATGAATAACAAACAAGAATCAAGCTACGCGCATGCAAAGGAGTATCTCACAAATTTCACAAACTATTTTTGGATTTTTTAATTTTCAATTTTTCAAACAAAAATAAGATACCACTTTGAAAAATATGATACAAAAATCACACCATGGTTTTAAACTCAAACAACCAAGTCATGGAAACAAAGTGAATGGGTGTGAACACATTCGATAAGTAAATCTACTCAATCAATCATATGTGCACGATGAATATGTGTACCCCTAACGAATGAACATCAAAAGAATCCTTAGGTGTAAAGATTTGTTGAATTTAGATGACATCGTCTTATGCAAATCAACAAATCAAAGTCAAATGATTTCCACACCAATAACGTCCAAAATAATTTAGCGTTTTTTTCAAGATTTTCAAAGACGTGCAAACCCGTTATAAAATCTCCAACCAAACTCCCTCATATAAATTTTCTTTTAGAGGTGAATAAACTAAAATTTTAAACTTTGGAGAATTGGTGCAAAAACCTAGTTGGCCCATAATTTGCATAAATTTCTTTTTATTGCCTTTAAATTTTTTCGGGCTCTTTTAAACCTCTTTGGACCCCGGATAATAAAATTCCTCAATTTTTAAGGTCCAATTTAATAGTGGCTTAGTATTCGCAAATGTAAAATGAACCTTTCGTAGCCCTTCCCCGTTTTTTCAACAAAGCACACAAACTCACAAAACGGTTCTTATATGCATAATTTCCTTATCAAAATTTATCGCACCTAGTTCGTTTTAAGGACAGGATTGAAGTGAAAACACCCAACCAACATGTGATAAGACAAGCACAATAATCAAACAAATCCGTGCATGTGTGCAATAAAGGAAACATGTGTCAAACATGTAGGAAGTAACACTTAATTACATCTTAATGAATCCAAACATTATAAAGCACAAGGATGAATTGACCTATTGTCTCAAAATACTATCAAATAGTCACATGTAAAATGGAATGATGTTGTGACTCGGTCATCCTAAGTCTTCATCCATAAACGGTGCAAACAAAATACAAAAAATATTTTTGGATTTTCTCAAAATTTTTATCAAAATAAAATATTTTTGTATTTTTCCAATTTTTAAAAAAAAAAAGATACAAAAATTATACATACTAGCAATAGGCAAACAATGTCATCATGAAAATCATACTATGCTAGTAAACAAGTCAAACCTTGATCCTTAGGTGCGGAGGTGTTTTCCAAAGGTGGTGACAGCTTATGAAAAACCTCAATCAATTCTTGTGAAGTTTTGACTAAAAACTTAACTAGCTGACCTAAATGTGAAAACTCTCTCATATAGTCTCCCGGAGCATGTAAAGAATCATGTGTGAGTGCATGTGCATCAGAAACACGTGTAAAAGCAAAACTTTACACATACCATAACTTAAAGAAAAATCCCCTAAGGTGTCCTCTCCTTTTGCAATGTCAGCAAACATAAATAGCCCTCGGAACACCTCTCTCAAAAACCCTAGGACGCACTTTCCTAATATGAATGGGATGCCTAGGTGGGTTAGGGTGAGACTCACGTGAATTTGAAACTAAAGTGGGAACCGGCTCGAGTGCTAATTGGGAAATAAAAGCACCGTCATGACTTATTCCTAACTTGTCACCTTTACCCTTAAGAACCACCTTTTCAACCTTCTTAGGTGCGTTCTCAACAGTGACTTTGACCACCCTAGCACGTTCGAGATCACTCTCGAGTTGGGATACACGTGTCGTCAGACTAGACAATGTGTTGGTCAAATCACACTTCTCCTTTCTTAAAACCTCCTTCTCTCTCTCCAAATCTAAAACCCGACGACCTAAATCTCGATTATACTTCTTAGTTTTCAAGGTCTCAGTGTACAAATCCCTAAAAGCTTTTTGGAGATCACTTTCATCTCCACTTTCTTCGTCGCTCTCATCCTCACTCGAAGAACACAAATCACTATTATCGCTCTCGTGTGCACTCTCGTGAGACAAAGTGGGTGTCACACGACTAGAAAAAGTGACAACCATCCCATGAGCTAAACCTTTATCAGACTCATCTCCCTCATCACCCTCACTATCACTAAGTGTGGCAGGCATGGCTACTTTTTTCCCTTTCTTTCTAAGCCATGTTGGACGTTCAAACGACTTATATCCCTTACCCCCACATTCAAAACAAGTCACGTTCTCAAGATCTTCCTCACACTCCTCATCGGAATCATTCTCTTTTTCTTTATCATCGCTCTCTTTGGCCTTCCTTTTCCTTTTATTTTTCTCAAAAATATCTTTTTATTGGGAGAATTATTTTTGTTCATGTTGAGAAACGTTTTAAATTTTTTTGCAAACAAGGCCATATCATTAAAATCAAAGTCTCCCTCAGAATAGGACTCACAAACTTTTTCTTTCTTTTTCTTACAATGAGTCTTTAAATCAATGCCATTATCCTTAGCCTTAATAGTTTTGGGAAACATGTCAATCTCATAAGTTTGAAGATCTCCTACAAGTTCTTCCAACTTAAGTGATTTCAAATTTCCCAAAGAGTTCAAAACAGTGACTTTAGGAATAAAGCGTTTTGGGAGAGATCTCAAAATCTTTTTAACAATAAGCGTGTTATCAGTCACCTCACCCATATTAAAACTGGTATTAATAATGTCTGACAAACGTGCATAAAAATCATCAAAGCATTCAGACTCAAACATGGTGATAGTCTCAAATTGGGTGGCCAAATTTTGTAACTTAGATTCTTTAACCGCGTTCGTACTCTCATGTGTCAATTTCAAAACATCCCATGCCTCTTTAGACGTGGTGCACGTCATAATTCGGCGAAACTCATCAGGAGTGATAGCTCCAGAAATAGCACTCAAACCACGTGAATTATATTTAGATATTTTATGATCATCTTCGGTTCACGCTGACACGGGTTTTAAAGAGGTGATATTATCAACGGTGACCGTGGGAGGAGTCCACCCATTTTCACAAAGGTACCAAACACGCTCGTCAATGGCTTTTAAACCAGATTTCATGCGAGCTTTCCAATAAACATAATTAGATCCGTCAAAAATAGGCATCTTATTATAGAAGTGCTCCATAGAAAAAATGCGATTTTTCACAAAACTGATATTTTACAAAAAAAAATCAATATCACACGATTTTGCGGAAAATAGGAATACGCGATAAATTAGCATAATCCGCTCTGGTACCAATTTGAAAAGTCGTAACAATGATAATTTATTAAATTCGCAAATATCTAATTTGGCTCACTTATTTAATTAGAGTCTATTAATTCAGTCCCTAAACACGCATCTATGGTGCGTGTGACAAACCATAAACAAATACCGCATGCGACACAATAAATATGCTGGGACACAAAATTCAGGAAAAAACCCCTTTCGGGTAAAACCTTTATTTCACTATGAATCTATAAATCGCAACTTACAATTAAATAGATAAATATGTAATGGATCAACACGCAGCCAACCCACAAAGACTCGCAGTGTTGAACTCAGCAAGAGAATACCCGCAGCACCCTCCAAGAACTCGCAGTTCTATCTTCAGCAAAGAATCTTCACGCAGCAAGATCCTCAATGACACGCAGCCATATGGTGTAGAGACGCATTCCACAAAAGATGAACAAAGGCAAAGATGTGTTCTTGAACACCAAAACAATTCACTAAAGCAAGATGGGAGTTTTGTGAATTATAAATCAAAAAGGGATTAAACCCCTAAAAGAAGATAGTTATGACGGGTGACATTCTTAAATTCCAATTACACTAAGGAGTATGGTAGTGGTGAGGGCTCTGCGAGTATTGGTGAATTTTCTCGGGGCTATTATGTATTTGATCATATGAGTATTTTTTGAGGATTTTTGTGAGTTTTCCTGGTAATTTATGGAATTTTCTAGAATTTTTGCGACGAAATTTGAGGGGTCTGCCAATAGTCATAGTCAGAGGGGTGACTATCGGCATAAGGTATGGATTCCTGGGCTTATCGGGGAAAGTGAAAGCCTGCTGATGATAGGCATGACTAGGGGACTGTCGATCGGCATACCCCTTAGTTCGTTATAAAAAGGGGGTGACACTCTTCATTTTTTACAAGTGAATTTCTTTTTTTCTCTCTCTAGCAAACAGTTTCAAGCGCATTTCTTCAAAAGAATTTATGGAGGGTGCAACGGAAAATGCTTGGATGCCTACTAATGACTGGTCTGGTTTGGAGTGGCGTGATACTGAGGCGATGATACTGGGGAGCGAGAATGCCTATGATAGTTTTGAGCGTGTCCTGGATTCAGAGTTCTATTGTGGCAGCCGATGAATCATCATTCTACAAGGGTGAAGAACCCGAATGACAATGTAAGTGCTTTGTTTTTGTTTTCATTTTTCCTATTTTCCATCTCTTCCATCCTTGGGATGCTAAAGGAGTTTCAGTTTATGTGTAGTGGATATTGCATCATCGAGTATTCGTTCTCATGGTTCGACAGGGATGAACAAAGTGTAGGAACGACACCCCCAGGAAGTTCAGTTGATGGTGGAGGCTGCTGGATTTGGACCTCTGTCCGGGGCCTTAGATGAGACGCCACGTTCTTATGTGGTGCTTTGTGATTTGTACGAGAGATGGTGGGACACCACCCATACATTTCTCTTGGGTGCCGGGGAGATGACAGTTACACCCCTAGATGTTCATCAGTTGATTGGGCTGGAGTGCGAGGGTTACCAGATCATGGTATAGATCAAACTTTGCATGTATCAGGGGTCGCAATTCAGGCTGCATTAGAAGATATTTGGCAGATTATTTATGTGGAGTCTATCTGGATATCAGTGTTGAAAGACACCTTATTATCCAGGAAGATCGACTAGACTAATGGGCGACAGATGAGGCACGTAGCTCCTCTATTTAGTTTTCTTTTGCTGGGGGGGGGGGGGGGGTAATTGTGGGGATGAGTGGTGATGTCATTCATTTGTGGTTTCTTCCTTACTTGAGGATCATCTAGGAGATTCATCTGTATGACTAGGGAACTTTATGCTGGCGTCCCTTTACGAATATCTTGATGCTTTCAGTAGGTGTTGTCGACAGACTTTTATAGGGCCCATGTATCTTCTGGAGGTAATATTTAGATATAGTTTCCTCTTATTTTCTTATTGTCCTTCCCATTTTTTCCTTTTTGACATTCTGCATCTCTTTCTGTAGACGTGGTTCTATGAGGTGATTGGGCATAATATTGGATTGGTGTCCTTGACGGCGAGTGAGACGGGGAAGTTTTAGAGGATGTAAAGGTGGAGGAAGTCAAACAGGAAAAATCCTTGGTTTTAAAGGATGGGTTGACTGCTTTGAACTCCTTGATGAGCGACCAGGTTAGGCAATAATTTCTATCCTTCTTGTGGATTTTATGTTTTATTTGCACTTGGTAGATCTTTATTGACTGAATTTTATTTGGGAACATGTGACATTCTACCCTTTGAATTTGTCCTCTAGGGCTACAGGGGTTACGGGCATGCACACACAAATGCAAATGTTACTAGCACATGAGTTCGGGCACGTCTGGTACTTGGCGGAGATGTGGTGAGCCAGGTGATGGAGGGCGAGGTGGAGGTCCCACCATAAGCGCTCCTGAGTTCATGAGGTGGGTGAAGGAGATATTGGATGAGGCGAGAGTGATGGCGATGGAGGGTGAACCCTATATGATCTATAAGGATGCGGCAACGGGATATGACTACTTAGACTTTGTGGCCAATTGATTGATGCCATTGTCTATCTACGATGTGGAGGGTATGCCTTCATCTATAGCAGGATCAGGGATAGGTATAACTCATTGCTCAGGGGTGACACAGTGGTGGGGGAGGATTTTACTCTTCAGTATATTTCCACTCCTTCCTACCATATTAATTGCACGTCTTCTTGAGGAGGTTATTCAGCGATAGTTATGACTTCATTTTATGTTTCTCACTTCTACTTCTACTTCTGTTTTTTTTTTCTTTTTTATTACTGACTTGTTTGCTTTTAGTGGACATGTTCTTTTGCAAACTATTCGTGTATCGACCTCTTAGCTGCAGGACATTCAAGACTGGATGGCTTCGGTGCCCGGCCTTGTAAGGAAAATGACCAATTCTTGTATGGTGCCAACGGCCACTTCTGAGGAGAGTTTCAGTTCTGGGAGTGGGTGGGTGGTGGGGGGGGGGGGGGTCTATCGCTCGTGGATAGGGAAAGCGCATTCGCCGATGTGCGTGAGGTGGTGGTTTTTTAGTTGATGGGGGTTTTTGTAAAGTTCAGACTGTGTCCCGATTTATTTTGATATTTTCTTTCTTTTTCTCTTTTCTTGTTCTCTCTATACCTAAAATATGTAAGCATATCGACCAACATATACAAGATGCATTTTCATCATTTTTTATTTTTCTTTAAATGACATACTATTCATGCACTTTTAATTTTATACTGAGGTTTTATTTGTTGCAAAGGTAAGTAGAAAAGATGACAAAAATACTTAGAAAACTTTTTGCAAAAAGGCTGGTTTTTGACAAAAAATGGTCTTTATTGGATATATACATTCAAAAGGGGAAAGTATAAGATTTCTAAAGATGGGGATGCCAATCGGCATAACCCTTAACGTGCCTATCGACATTTTGGTTAAGTTCAAATAAAGTTTCTATCTTTTATTGCACTATTTTTGTACTTAAGAGTACTTAGGAACAATAGCAGTGATAACAAGTCGGGACTTCTATTTTTTGTGGGTGTTCTTGGGTATAAAAAAGGGCTTAAAGGGGGGGGGGGGGGTGTGTGTGTGTTCCGTCACCACACCTCAATCTTCACTTTTTTTGAGCATTCTTCTATTCTTGAAATGGCACATTCAATGATCGAGACATTCACAGCTTATCTCGAGGGTTTGGAGGCCATATGCCTCTATAATGCCAACTACAAAGATTTAACCTGCGGCCTCTCTCCCCGTGGTGCAACCGTCCTTTGCATTTTTGGTATCTTGAAGAACATATATTTCTCTTTGGCCTGTACTAAGTATGACCCACTTGTGAGGAGTTTTATGCATTATTAGGTGTTAACCCAGGTGGTGTGACAACTATGCTAGACCTATCTCATTCCCCTCAGGCATCATTAGCCGAGTTACTTCACATTTTCCCTTTGGCTGCCTGACTATTGGTGCATGGAGGAAGTATTATTCTCCTAGCAGTATTGAATTTGGTTTGCCAAATAGACTATACTGATGATGACTTTACTAGTGCTGTGGCCCTAGGGTTGACTGCCAAGATTCTTTTGGTGATCGGTGACATGATGACGGACCCCCAGGTGGCCACGATAGTGTTGTGGATGTCCCGTCATCGTAATACGACTAATGTTATATACTGGCGGAGACCTTGAATTAACTTGAGGCCTAGAAAGAAGGTCCGACCAATTTATGTTGGGAATATCTGTGATGCTATTCATGTGGTTGTCAGAGAGATTACGCCTAGCAGCTCCTCCCGAGTTCCCTTTTGCGGGTCTGCTTCCCAGTCTATTTTTAGTTTCGGCCCATCCACGAATAACTGGGTAAATTTGCTTGTGGATCATGGGGACATAAATCTTCACTGGTCCATGCTATGGTGGGGGAAACCTGTAGCCTGTTCTACCACTGGGAGACTATTGGTATGTGCGGTTAGTGGGCCTTCACCAGACTTATTTCTATTTTTTGTAGGGCTTTTGTGTCAAGTGGGCTGGGAGTAGATTGTTTCTCCTCGTATAACCGACTTCTGTCCCATGGAGGATCTGACTAAATTTATAAGGATAATATTATGACCTTTGTGGCAGCGACGTCGAACGTCTACCCGCCCGTCACAATCTGTTAGGGAGGCTGGATTCATATTCGGGGGCTATTTGAAGTGGATATGAAAGCAGGTGGTTATGAAGATTTGTGTCGAGGATACCAGACAAAGGTGGCTTGTTTTGTTTGACACTTTAGAGTAGGGCATCGTGGTTTCATCTAAGTTGATCAAGTTATACCGTCACGTGAAGCGAATACGTAATTATAACCAGGGTTGGGATTATTAGGGCCCTTTCGGGATTAAGAATGATGATGAGGTGGGTTCGTTTGGTAGTTGAAGCAGGTTTTGGATATGGGGAAAGTGTTTGTAATACGTGGGTTTATTGTGTAGATTAAGTTTGAGGTGTTTGGATTGTGAAGTTTGTTAGAGTGGTGATTATTTTTGTTCTTATTATTGATGTTTCATGTAACTGTCATATATGTTTTTCAATAAAAGATGGTGATGATTTCGACCTATTTTATTAGGCCTTCGATGAATTGCTATTTTTTAAACTATATGTACCGATTGCTAAGGCATACATAACCTGCTTGTTCATTTTAAGTGATGAGAGAGGCTAATAATCTCAAATGGAGAAAAGAATAGCATTTTGTGAAAGAGAAAGACCGTGCCCAAAATGTCTTATGGGCTGCCTACATACCTCTGTGTTTGGAAATTACAAGTATCTATTTTGGAAAGGTGATTTTTGAGAGGATCATGTCCCACATAGTTCTGAGTAGAGAGGGGGGAGAATTTTTTTTAGAATAGAAGGGAGGTGAGAAGAGTCATAGCTTGACGAGAGTTCGGTATAGGGGTAAAATTTCAATGATCTAAATTAACTGAACACACCATCTCCTCTCCATCGAGGTCAGTTAGCATAGTGGAACCACCTGATATGATCTTTTTTACGATGTAGTAGCTGCTCCAGTTGGGCTTGAATTTGCCTCTTGGATCCTAAATGAGTTCTATGAATTCCTTGAGGGCAAGGTATCCATCTTGGACACTATGGTCCTTGACCTTTTTATTGATTCATCGCATAATACGATGATGGTACCCTTGTATGTGACATAGGATTTTTAATCTCCTTTTATCTAAAAGCACAAGTTCATCGTAACTGTTTTACTACCAATCTTCTTCGCTGACCTGACTTTCGAGCATCATACACAGTAAAAGTATTTTGAGTTCGACATGTAGGACTTACTCCTTGCCAACTATAGAGTAGGTAGTAGCCTCAGTGGGCATTCTGATGGAGATACGATAGCCCCAGAGGGCGTATGGAATCTGGTCGGCCCTGTCTTTATAAATTTTGGTCATCTTGTTGATAATGGTCTTGAAGCTTTTATTGGCGGATTTGATAACCCCGTTGGTTTGCAGTCGATAAAATAGTATTTATGCCTTTGAATTCCATACTCATCGACCAATTCTGTGACCTCAGCTTTGAAATGGAGCCTATTATTTGATACCTGTTGTGGGGAACTCCGTAATGGCAAATAATATTTTTTCTGATAAACTTAGCTACTTTCTTCGCATTCAATACTGTGTATGACTCAACTTCAACCCATTTTGTGAAGTAATCAATGGCGACCAGGATGAAGTCATTCTCGTTTGATGCCTTAGGAGTGACTTTCCCAATGATATTTATGCCACAAGTGGAGAAGGGCGAGGGAGAAGTCATGTTGTATAAATCCCTAGGAGGCAAGTTCTAAAGGTTGGAAAACTCTTAGCATTTAAGGAACCTTCTGACATAAGCAACACAATCTTGAACCATGGAGGTCCATTAATATCCCTGGCAAATGATTTTCTTAGAAAGAATATGACCGTTAATGTGAGGTCCACATTTCCCATTATGGATTTTCTACATCACGTCTACGACCCCAACCCCTTTTATGCAATACAAATGGGTTCCATAAAAATTTATTTGAAGAGTGCTTGATCACAGAGGATGTACCAATCAGCTAGCCTATGAGGGATTACACAGTTTTTTTTGTTAGCATTTTGAGGATACCTACCATACTTGAGGAGGTACCAAATGTCATAATACCACATCCCATTATGTCTATATCTTCTTCTGTAACAAGCTCAATGTGGAAGCTGTGAGGGCTGCTGCCTGTTTCTGGACTAAAAAAGGGGCCATTGTTATCCCCTTTGGCATATCGACCATAGAGTCCAAGGTCGCCGATACAACGGTTAGCTATTTCTTGAGTGAGGAAGGCAGTGGAAGGTGACATCTTTAAACTGGGAGGCGAGCTCTACGAGGTGACCATGGAAGGGTATGATCTTCTCTTCATTTATTTTCCATTTTTTTAAGGATTTTCCCTATAATTAGGGCCGAATCTTCATAGACATCAATGAGCTTGATTCTTCTTTCGAGGGAGATTTTGAGCCCTTCGATACATGCCTCGTATTCTGTCATGTTGTTAGCTCTAGGGAAGTCTGATTTGATGTCGATGGGAGTGTGAGAATCATCGGGAGCGATTATGAGTATCCCATTACTGTATCCTTTCTTTTTAGCAGCCCTGTCGAAGAACATTTACCACCTGAGATCATCGCGAGAGGTGAAGAGGATGTCTTCATCTGGGAATTCAAAAATACAAACCTCAGCCCCCCATGGGACTATCGGCAAGGTAATCATAAATAGCTCTTCCCTTCATAGCTTTTTGCGTGACATATGTGATGTCAAATTCAGAGAGTAACATTAGTCATCGAGACATGTTCCTATACAAGAAAGTATTCTCCAATAGGTATTTTATCGGATCCATTCGGGATACCAATTTGATAGGGAATGTAAGCCTGTATTGTCGGAGCTTTTGCGTAACCTGGACTAAGAGGACACACACCTTCTTTAATGCAGTATAGTTAACCTCATAACCAACTAGCTTTCGATTAGCGTAGTAGATGTATCTCTCCCTATGTGATTCTTCGATGTGTTAGGCTAACATATCCCCTGCTGTGGTGTCGGTGACGATGAGATATAGGATGAAGGGGAGAACCTATTGCAGAGGTATGAGCATTGGACGTTGGGTGAGGTATCCCTTGATTTGGCTCGCAGATGGAGGTCAGTTGGCTGATGAACCGACTCATGGACTAGAGTTTTCCTAGCAAACCATGAAATTCTTTCTTCGTTCGGGGTGGTGCAATTTCAAGAATTTCTTTGAGTTTGGCAGGGTTTGCTCTGATCCCTCTCTCGCTAACCATGAAGCCGAGTTTACCCTTCGTGACACCAAATACGCATTTCTATGGGTTGAGGTGCATATGGTATTGATGCTGTCGCTCAAAGGATTTCCTCGTGGAAGGAATATGAACTTCCCGAGTTTTAGACATGACGATCATGTCACCGACATAGAATTTAACATCCTAATGGATAATATCATGTAGAATAGTCTTAGCGATCCTTAGGTAGGTTGGCTCGATATTTTTGAGAGTGAACGATATGACTTCGTAATAAAAGGTTCCCAATGGGGTGATGAAGGTAGTCTTTTCCTTGTGATGAGGGTACATCTTAATCTAATTATACTCGATAAAATCATCGATGAATGACTTAAGGGTATGACTACCAGTGTTATTGATGATCATGTCGATGTTGGGCAGAGGATAATCATCCTTTGAGGATGCTTTGTTCGGATCCCGATAGTCAATACACATGCGAACATTTCCTCTTGATTTTTGGCATGGGGACGATGTTTGCAAGCCATGTAGGATATTCGATCACGCGAATGAAGCCTACGTTTTGTTTTACCACTTCGTCTTTGACTTTGAGAGACCACTCCGTACGGAGCTTTCCTAGCTTCTTCTTTATTGGTTTTCTTTCTTGGAAGGTAGGAATGTCATGTTGTGATATTTCAGGGTCAACACCAGGCATGTCGTGATAGGACTACAGGAATACGCCAATAAATTCCTTCAGCAGTTCTTTAAATTGTGATCGCTTATGCTCTTTGAGGGTGGACCATATCCTAATCTTGTGTGGATGACTACTAGAACTAATATTGATAACAATAGTCTCATCATCACTAGTTTGAATGCGGTTATGTTATTTAGTTTTTTTCTTATTGAGATCAGTTAAGAATTGTTCATTTATTAAATCATCTTCATCAATTGTTTGGTTAGAATCAAGGTAATTGAAGTAAAGCACAACAAGATACTCAAAATCATCATTCGTTTCATTAAAAACATTTTCAGGAAATACTATGGTGAGGACCTTATAAAAGGAGGCCTCATTCACAATTACATTACAAATAGAAGAAAAAGCAGTAGATTCAGGTGTTTCTTGGAGAGTGTGAACATCAAGCTTTATATTAACTTGGGTAGGATTCACAGGGATGGCGTGCCATTTGAGTAGTGGCTTATCATTAGTGGTGATATTTTTGGGTGGGTGTGATGACTCGACTTCCATGTATATCATGTAGAGATTCAACCCTAGTGTATACAAGTTTAATGGTTTATCAGTGTTGATGTAAAACATTAGATTGTTTCTAATATTTTAATCACAGATAAATATAAATGAGACAAAGAAGTTTAAAGTGGTTCAGCCTTATAAGAATGGCCTACGTCCAGTGTTTCTGTTATTGCCAAGTGTTTTGGAGTTCTCGATATGTAATTCTATCAAGAAAATCCGGGTCCCTTGAATGGGGGTGATACAATGTATTTATAGCCTTGAGGCTGTCATCTGAAAGGGTGATACATTAAATGATATACATATGAAAGGGTAATACATTTAATGCCCTTAAGCGTGTGCGTCAATGATAAGCATTTAATGAACCAATTGAACTGTTGGTTATCTGGCAATCAATGATGCGGCCGAGATGCAGCTCGGACCGCCTTAGTTTCTCGTCGTTCAGGAGTTCCTCGGAGTGTTGGAGTTCCTCGGAGTACACTTGCTGCTCGGAGTGAGTATGACTTGGTCAGGAAAATAAACCTCCTCGTTGCTATTGTGCCACGTAGATCGACACGTGTCTTCTTATTATTCGTCTATATCAGAATACTAATTTTGGTATCAACAGAAGCCCCCAATGTTTCATATTTCGAACTTTGAGGAATATGGAACATTCTTTCTCGGTATATGGCTATATTAAATGACCTTCCTGGTTTTTAGGAGAATTTTCTCCGTATTCGAATGTCCTTCCAAATTCGCAGAATCCGCCTTTTTTGAATTTTTATAAGCGCTTCGATCTTCGCGCACTTTTTGTCCTTTTAGCCGCCGATAGCGTAATAATTTCTTTTTGTAATCATTTCTTTCGCCGTTTCCCAATGCAAAGTATTTATGCTTCATAGGCAATCCCATCGTCTTCTACCTTTTCCAATTTCTGCTTTCGAGTTTTCCATAGTCTTTCTCTCTCTTGTGCGTTCATCCTTTTCTTCATTCGTTGTCAACATATCTCTCTTTTTCCTGTAAGATCTTCTTCCTTCCTCTTCATTTCTTTTATTCGCCATGGTTTATGTTATTGAATCTCTTGAGAAATTCCGTTCTGATTTTTCTATTCCATCGTGGGTAACTTTGGAGGATCTTTCTGAGCCTTCAAATTACTTTCGTTTGGCTGAGGGACATTGGTTCCCCAGCCTCTTTATTGCTGAATATGGATTTTCTTTTCCACCAAACCCTTTGTGCTTAGAGTTCTATCATTATTTCGACGTTGTTCCTGCAAAAATAGCCCCCAACACATGGAGAATAGTTAATGGGGTGTATAGGTTAAATCAAACTCACGGAACCCGTATAGGAATTCCTGAGATTATGTATTGTTATAGATGGGCTGTTCTAGATAATATTTTTTAATTAAAAACTAGATTTTTGAATAGGGCTTTAGTTGTCAACCTCCCTGATGCTAATAGGGATTATTTTGAACATGGGGTAGTTATAAAAAATTGGCAACATGCCCCTTTGATTGGAGATGAAGTATATGAAGGTCCCAGATGCCCTCTATATGGCAATGGGATAGGTTATTTTCATTTTATTTTATTTTTGAAATTATGATTTCATTATGTTTGAATAAATGTGTGATTGACATTTCACTATGTATTTGTTTGCAGTTGACAGCAAAAGAAAGATTCCAAAAGAATCAGAAGTTAATATTAAGCATTTGAAACTTATCTGGAGTTTGCATCAGAAAGTTGCAGACGAGCACATCAGGTCTGCTTCATATTTGTTGCAGTATAGGAGTTATTCAACCTCTTTCACTGCTCGCCCTGTAATCAGCACTGGTGAACCGGTGCCAGCTCCTGAGGACTCTTCTCCAGAATCTCACATTCCTCTGAGTCAGAAAATGGGAAAAAGAAGAGTTCCTTCTATTTTTGAAGAGGCTACCTCTACGGGAGAGGGTAAAAGAATCAAGACTGACATCCCAAAGGGGACAAAGAAAGTAGATGATGCCCTTTTTGTTGCTCCTCAGAAGGCTGCCGAGAAGCCCCTAGTGGCTCCTAACAAGAAGGATGCACCTGTGGAAGTGATCACCATCTCCCCAACCAAAAGCTCTTCTTTGGTTGAAACTGTTGAAATGCCACCGAGGAGACTGAAGAAATCCTCCTCGGTCAATTTGGCTGAAACCATTCCCCAGCTCCAAGTTAGTGTTGAAAATAAGTTTAAATTGGCTGAGGAAGAGTTAACCCTTCTGCGAGAAGTAAATTGCCAGAAGGAAGAGGTGGAAGTTAAATTGAAAGCCACTGAGGATCTTTGATCTGAGAAGCTCTCCTCGGAGAAAATAAAAAGAAAAATGGCCGTAAAGAAGTCTTTCAACACTGGATGGGACAAAGGATGGAACAAGGGGGTAGCAGCCATGATGTCCCAAGTGCAATATGGGAGTCTTAAATACTTCCGAGATGGTTGGGTTGCTGCATTGCAAGAATTGAAGGTTGACGAGGACTCTGAGCTGTTTCAACAGCATCTTCCTGGGCCCCCTCCTAAAATTGAAGATGAGGAAGAAGACGAAGCTGCATCCGAGGAGTCTTCAATGGCAGTGGGTGATCAAGTCCTTGCCTCACAACTTATTCAGACAGTCACCGAGGAGATTTTGTCTATGCCTGCTCCACCCGAACAAGTTCCAGCTCCTGTAATCCAAATTATTGTTCCCACCGAGCAACCAAGCTCCTCATCCTAGCCTCCCGAGAAAGTCTTGGGAGACAAGGAAAAGGTGTGAAGTTTGTTCGGTATTTGTTTTATTTTCTTTTGTCACTTGTACTCTGTACTCTGAACACACGTACTCCTTTCTATGATGTAATAAACAATCCTCTTTTTTGTCCCTCTATGTTGTTGATGTTCTGTTTTCTTTTTATTAAATCTTGCCTTCTTTTCTTTACTAGTTTATGGCTAGAATGGAATTGCTATCTGCCTATGACACAACTCTGCTTCGACAATGTAATAAATATTTTAAGGCTGGCCACACTGACTTGGACAATTTCCAGATTGTAGAGATTATTGGTCGAGATGCTTCAGACCAAGCAGTGGAGGCATATCAATACTTGAAATATCTTCTTGATCGTGCTGTAGCCAACAATGTGGCTTATTACGAAATGATTGAAGACTTACAAGGTACTCTCGATGAACTTCAGCAGCAGTATAAAGAGTCTTCAGCTCTTTTGCACGAAGGGTATGAGAAGAAAATCAAACAACTTCGTGACGAAAAAGACTACGACAAGATGCTTGCTGGCTATGAAGTGAGAGAGAGAACATTGAAAGCAGATGTCGAAGGGCACAGGAAAATCGCTGAGCTATTGGAACAAGAAAACAACAATCTGTAAAAAGAACTAGCTCAGCTGAGGTCTGCTGCTTCATCTTCCACTGCCTTGGTACCGGTCACCGATAAAGGATTCTCATTTTTAAAAGTGAAAAATGCCAAGTTGCGAGAAGATTTAGAGGCTTTGAGAAGAGCTGGGACTTCTACTGCTACTCGGGGATGAGGACGAGGTTCTCGTGGACGAGGAAGAGTTGCTCAGAATGTTGTCGAGGAACAAAGTACTCAACCTGATCGGGGACGACTAAGAGTTCTTCGTCCTACTATTGAAGAAGCTCGTACTCAATCAGCGTTGGAAAACCAAGCATTCCAATTGATGGTAAAAAATCAAGCCTTGTCTGAACTGTCCAAAAAAGTCCAAACTTTGGAGGATCAACTTGCTGTGACGAAGTTTGCTTTGGATCATAAGGATATTTTTGCCAGAAACCTTCATGAGCAGTTAGAGAGACTAATTTTCCAATTCCATAAACAACCTCGTGAATTCTGGATGGCAGGCTACAATGAGGCCCTTTTTCACTTGAATGATCGTATTGAAAATGCTAATAATGAAGGCTACAAACAGGGATGGTTGAACGCCTTGGGTGTATTGAAACTAGAGCAAGGTCATTATTTATGGGATTACCATGCTCCTGGGCTGCTCGATCTACCAATTCTGCCCTTCAAGCTTGACATGAGCTGGATCCCTGCTCGGGCCATTCCTCGTTGTTTGATCTCCAAGTATATTGGTGACTATGCCCTTCATTCACAGGCAGGATTATCTCGTTCTGAGCATTTACTGGATACACCTTCACTTATGAACGTCAGAATGCTTTGAGATCTTAACTTCATTAATTCTCCCCTTTGCCTGGAAGATCCTCCTGCTAACGAGGAGCCTATTTCAAAAGCAGAAGGGAATAGACCAGTAGAATAGGAAATTCTGATGTAATAATTAGTACACAATTTGATATCAATGTAATAAATTTGTGTAATTCATTTTGAATTCAATGAAAGAGTTTAATTTTTTTTCACAAATTTGTATTGCTATTGTCTTGTATTTGTCAAACACTTTATATTTGTGCTTGCATAACAATATTATGTGGTTCATCGACGAGTATCAGTAATGTTGCTCGATCACTTAATAATAAAGTAATGAGTATAAAAATGTTGAAAATTTTTCCAACCAACCAAGGTTGTTAAATTTTGCTTGTTGACCAACTACAGTTAGTGGATTTTTATCCCCGACCAGCCATACTTGGTATAATTTGGAATATTTTCTCCTCGTCGACCAACTATAGTTAGTGGGTTTTGATCCCCGACCAACCATACTTGGTACAGTTTGGAATATTTTGTATTTTATGGAATAATCTTACCTTCCGACTAACATAAGTTGGCATATCTTGTTTCCTAACCAACCGAGATTGGCATTTTAGGAGTATTTTGCTTCCTAGCCAAACACGTTGGCATTTTTAGAAATGTTGATGTTGTTCTCGCCCTTTTACCAACCGGAGTTGGTCTGAGTTCGAATTATCATGTTCACTCGCCCTTTTACCAACCGGAATTGGTCTGAGCTAGTGTACACCTCCTAACCAAAGGAGTATGGTTTCCTAACCAACCGGAGCTGGTATTTTTAGGAATGTCGTGTTCTCGCCCTTTTACCAACCGAAATTGGTCTGAGTTCGAACTATCATGTCCACTCGCCCTTTTACCAACCGGAGTTGGTCTGAGCTAGTGTACGCCTCCTAACCAAAGGAGTATGGTTTCCTAACCAACCGGAGCTGGCATTTTTAGGAATGTCGTGTTCTCTCCCTTTTACCAACCTAAGTTAGTCTGAGCTCGAACTGTCATGTCCACTCGCCCTTTTACCAACCGGAGTTGGTCTGAGCTAGTGTCATAGTTTGTAGTGTGTAACACTAGTATTCCCCGAAAAACTTTCAATAAAAGGAGAGAAGATGGCAAAATATCATCGTTTTATTCATGTTGATGGATCTGCTTTACATTTTACATTACTGATAATACTTGCGTAGGTGTTCAGCATTCCATGCATTCTTAAATTCCTCTCCTTCTAGAGTTGCTATTCGGTAAGTTCCTAGTCGAAAAACTTCTGTAACTCGGTAAGGTCCATGCCAGTTTGCTTCCAACTTATTGTGCTTCTGAATGACCTTTTTTTATCATGTAATCTCCTTCTTTTAAGTCGCATTTCTTCACCCTCTTGTTGTAGAACAAAGCTGTTCGTTATTGGTAAGCAGCATTCCTAATGGTTACCTCTTCTCTAACCTCCTCGAGCATGTCCAAATCTAATCTTCTCATTAAGTCGCAGACTGGGGAATTGAAGTTCAGCACTTTGTGTGTTGGAAGACCCAACTCGGCAGGTATTACAGCCTCACTTCCAAATACCAGCATATATGGTGATTCTCCAGTTGCTGCTCGGGGAGTTGTTCGGTAAGACCATAATACTGATTGTAGCTCATTAATCCAATTATCTTTAGCCTCACTTAGCCTCTTCTTCAAACCATTTAGTAATGTTCTGTTCGTCACTTCAGTCTGTCCATTGCTTTGAGGATGGCCTGGTGCTGAATGAACCTTCAAAATGTTTGACTGATGACAATAGGCGGCAAACTCCTCGTTATCAAATTGTGTTCCATGGTCTGTGATGAAGGTATGAGGGAGACCATATCGGCAGATGATCTCCTTCCAAACGAACTGGTATACCTTCTCGTATGTCATATCAATAAGCGGCTCAGCTTCTACCCACTTAGTAAAATAATCCACTGCGACGACGAGGTACTTGAATCTTCCTCGGGTCGTTGGCAGTGGTCCAACCAAATCAATTCCCCACATAGCAAATGGCCAATGGGAAGTTATGGGTGTCAACAATGCTTGTGGAGTTCGTCGGATGGAGGAAAAATGTTGGCATTTATCACATCTCTTAGCATAGGCTATACAATCAGCCCTCATCGTTGGCCAGTAGTATCCCTGCATCATCACCCTTTGCAAAAGTGTCCGACCTGCTACATGGGCTCCACAGGACCCTTCATGGATCTCCTCAATCAATTCTTTTATCTCGAAGGGATGTACATATCTTTGCAAACCTGCCATAATTCCTCGTCTATACAAAACACCATTAATTAGTACATACCGAGTAGCTTTAAACTTCAATTTCTTGGCAGCGAGCTTATCCTCTGGTAATTCTCCCTCCTCAATATATGCCCTGATGGGATCCATCCAAGATGGTCCTAAATCAAGGGTAATAATATTCATCGTCAGGTCTTCATCTATGCTCCGACTTTCTAATACTTCAATTGGTATCGTTTTTCGCAGCTCGGTACGAGTAGATGATGCTAGTCGAGCCAATGCGTCTGCTCGTGCATTCTCCATTCTTGGTATTTTGATCAACTGAATGGCATCAAATTCTGCCAACAACTCCATTACCTTTGCATGATACTTGACCATTAATTCTCCTTTAACTGCATATGTTCCCATCATCTGATTCACAATTAATTGAGAATCATTGAACACCATCACTTGTTGTGCTTCCACAATCTTTGCTAAATTAAGACCTGCTATCAGGGCCTCATACTCAGCCTCATTATTGGAAGCTTTAAATTGGAATCGCAGGGTGTATTCCATGTCAATCTCATCGGGGGTGTTCAAAACAATCCATGCTCCACAACCTGTTGTGCAAGATGACCCATCTACATATAATTTCCATGTAGGTGACTCGTCTTCAAATTTCTTCTCTGACAAAGTTCCTCGGTGAAATATTTGTTGTTTCCTTTCGTCCTCCCCTGATATTCCTCGCTCCTCGTCGATCATCTCTTCTCGCCCTTTTACCAACCGGAGTTGGTCTGCGCTCGAATTTGATGATCCTTCAATATCCACAAGCCCTTTTACCAACCGGAGTTGGTCTGAGCTTGTGTTTGTTGATCCTGTAACATCCATAGGTTGATCATCGAGCAACTTTTGTTCCTCGGGGGCGTCAGGATAAGTAAACTCTGCTATAATATCTGCTACAGCTTGCCCTTTTAATGATGATCTGGGTTCATACACAATATCATATTCACCGAGCTCTATTGCCTAGTACATCAGTCTCCCTGATTTTTCTGGCTTATGAAGGGATTGTCTCAATGGCATGTCGGTATACACGACGATGGTATGGGCCAGGAAATATGGCCTCATTCTTCTACTTGCCTCAATTAATGCCAATGCCAATTTTTCCAGCTTTGGGTACCTGATTTCTGCACCTCGGAAAGCTTTACTTGTGTAATAAAGTGGCTTCTGGACTCCATTCTCCATTCTGATCAATGCCGAGCTGACTGCATTCTCTGATACTGCCAGGTACAAGTATAACTTTTCTCCCATTACTGATCTGGACAATAGTGGAGGTGCTCCCAAATATTTCTTCAAGTCTTGAAAGGCTTTTTCACATTCATCATTCCACTCGAAAGTTTTTCGAAGTGTTTTGAAGAATGGGAGGCATCTATCAGTTGCTCGGGATACAAATCTGTTGAGTGCTGCAACTCGTCCTGTAAGACTCTACACCTCTTTCTTCTTCGTTGGAGATCACAACCCTAAAATAGTTTTGATCTTTTTTGGGTTCGCCTCAATGCCTCGTTGGTTGACGATGTACCCGAGGAACATTCCTTCTCGTACTCCAAATGTGCACTTCGTCGGGTTGAGCTTCATTTGGTATTTATCCAGTTGATCAAAGGTCTGACTTAAGTCAACTAGATGATCAGCAGCTTTCTTTCTCTTTGTCAGCATATCATCGACATAGACTTCCATATTGCAACTAATTTGTTCGGCAAAAACCTTGTTCATCAGTCGCTGGTATGTCGCTCCTTCATTTTTCAAACCAAAAGGCATAACATTATAACAATAAGTTCCCTTAGGGGTAATAAAAGAAGTCCTTTCCCTGTCTTCAGGTTTCATTTTGATCTGATTGTAGCCAGAGTATGCATCCATGAAGCTGAGCAGCTCATGTCTCGAGGTAGCATCCACTAGTTGATCAATTCTGGGCAATGGAAAGTGATCCTTTTGGCATGCCTTGTTGCGATCGGTGAAATCAACACACATTCTCCATTTATTATTTTTCTTCTTTACCATCACCACATTTGCTAACCAGTCTGGATATTTCACATCTTCAATGAATTGGGCTTTCTGGAGCTTCTCGACCTCCTCTTGTATAGCTTGATTTTTCTCGGGACTAAATACTCTTCTTCTCTGCTTTACAGGCTTGATCTCCTTATTCACATTGAACTCATGACATAAGAAGTTTGGATCTATTCCTGGCATATCTTCATGACTCCATGCAAAAGTTTTCTTTCTGTTTCTCAAGAAAGTTATCAACTCCTGTTTTATTGAAGCATCCAACAACGAACCTATCTGAGTTGTTCGTTCGGGGTGTTCATCGTCTAGAATAACATTTTCTGTAGATTCCACCACCTATCCTTTTACAAGTTGGGATTCATCTCTAGGATCTAGTGTTTCAATTTCTGTACCTTCATCCACCTGGTAGGTAGTAGTCTTTTTCCTTGACTCTTCAAGCTCCTCTTGCTCAGCAGATGAATAATAGCATTCTCGAGCTACTTTTTGATCACCTTTCACAACTCCTACTCCAAAATTTGTTGGAAATTTTAAGCACTGATGTACTGTAGATGGAATCGCTTCGAACTTCTTCAAACCAACTCTTCCCATGATGATGTTGTAAGCTGATTGTACATTCTTATCCATCACAAAGAAGCGTATTCTTTCTGTTCGACAAGAAGGCCAAGTTCCAATGAATATATCCAACTTGATCGTCCCAAGTGGAAAAACCTTCTCGCCAGCAAAACCAAGGAGAGGTCTGTGATAAGGCTCCAATTGAGATAATTTTAAATTTAAACTGTCAAAGCATGAGTAGAACATGATGTCTACCGAACTACCATTATCTACCAAAACCCTTGAAATCACTACTTCTTTCATCCTCATTTTGATCACCAAAGGGTCGTCATGAGGGTAAAGAACACCTGTAAGGTCGTTTTTTGAAAAACCAATGACTAGCTTCTCTTTGTTTATCTTCCTCGGGCGATCCTCCTCAGCTAAATTTATCCGTTGAATGTATGAGCAAGCTTGAGCCTCACCAAGGTAAGCTTTTCTTTCTGCAGTAAGATCTCCTCCTCCTGCATCTCCACCTGTAATAACATTACAATCAAATGTTCCAAAACGTATTGAAAATACCTCGCGTTCTGGTTGCCTTGGCCTTTTTAGGAAGATCGGGGTCATCCTCTATATCATCTTCATGATCTCTTTTCTTATTTTCTCCTGCCCGACGAGGAGATCTAGATCTCTCTCTTGCTCGGTCTTCATTTCCTCTTTCATTTCTACGATCAACATACTTTGACAACTTTCCTCGTCTAATGAGTGTTTCAATCTCGTTCTGGAGGGCTATGCAATTTTTAGTCATATGACCATGATCCTTATGAAACTCGCAATATTTATCTCTATTTCTTTTGTCAGGGTCCGACTTCTGTTTCTTTGGCCACCTTATCTCCTCGTTTTTCTTGATTTCTTCCAAGACATGATTAATACCCATTTTTAAAGGAGTATAATTATCGAATTTCTTCAGGACTTCCCATGACGACTTTTTACTTTTGGAATGCTTGTCACCGCTATTGCCCTTATGCTCTTTCTTCTTAGATTTGTCGACTTCCACCTTGGTTTCTTTATCCATATTCTTCTTCGCTTCCATAGCCTCCTCGGCATTCATGATTTTGGACGCTTTTGCCATCAATTCTGACATAGTTGTAGGTGGATCTTTGGCCAAAGTGTAATACAATTTTTTAGGCAACAACCCACTCATCAATGCGGTGATTGCTGTCTTTTCTTCATAATCTATGACTTTCAGCTTCTCGTTATTGAAACGAGTTATGTAATCTCTAGTACTCTCACCAGATTTTTGTCTAACACTTAACAAGTGTGCTACTCGTTTTACTGGCTTTGCTCCAAAACAAAAATTGCCGATGAACAACTCGTCTATTTGAAAGAAAGTTGAAATCTTACCCCGAGGAAGATTGTTCTACCATATTTGGGCAGATCCTGTAAGAGTTCCTGAGAATGCTCTGTATCTCATCTCTTCGGGGACAACATAGATGTCGGTAGCAGCTTGATATTGCTCTATGTGAAGAACAAGATCTGTTTTTCCATCATATTTGGGGGTCACCATAGGAGCTTTAAACTTTGACGGTGTAGGAAAATCCACAATGGTTTGGATAAAAGGTGTCCCTTGAATAAAAGTTCGTTATAGGGGATTCTTCGACTTAGCCATTTCTCCCAATCTATCCTCCAACCGCTGAATGGAACCTTTCCAAGCATCATTTCCTTCTTCGGGCTTATTAGTTCGAGCAATTGATTGTTCTGAAGTGGCCTCCTGAGATCTATCTTGACGAACAACTGGTCGTGATTGTGCTGATCCTTCTCTTAGATTTGATGGTTGTCGAAAACTCCTCGACATATCCTTAGGTGGACTCCTATTCCTCCTAGGGCATAATCGACTGAAAGGAGACACCCTGCTCAGTCTTTCCAAGGCACTGGGTCTCTCTAGAGAGAGAGTGATACGTTGATCAGTATCTGTAGCCCGTATTGACGAAGTTTGCCCAGGTTGATAAGAGAAATCTTCAGATTCCTCATTTCGATATGACTCAGTACGCCTGGATCGTGAAGAAAGTAAATAAGTTTGTCTCTGACCACTTCTCTGTCCAGAATGTGCAGGTACTCTGCCATGAAGGGTTTGTATGAGTTGCCGTATTGTTTCTTGCATGACGATTTGTCCTTGAGCCAGATTCGTCATAATTCCTGCCAGATCTAGAGAAGTTAATGGTGCAGAGGGATTTGGAGGATTCCCAACGTTCCCAGCATTTCGATTGCTGGATTCCGGATTATCTGCCATTGATGATGAATGATTTTTGGTGAAAAATGATAACAACAGTCGATTCCCACAGACGGCGCCAATCTGTTGATGTAAAAAATTAGATTGCTTCTAATTATTTAATCACAGATAAATATAAATGAGACAAAGAAGTTTAAAGTGGTTCAACCTTATAAGAATGGCCTATGTCCACTGTTTCTGTTATTGCCAAGTGTTTTGGAGTTCTCGATATGTAATTCTATCAAGAAAATCCGGGTCCCTTGAATGAGGGTGATACAATGTATTTATAGCCTTGAGGCTGTCATCTGAAAGGGTGATACATTAAATGATATACATATGAAAGGGTAATACATTTAATGCCCGTAAGCGTGTGCGTCAATGATAAGCATTTAATGAACCAATTGAACTGTTGGTTATCTGGCAATCAATGATGCGACCGAGATGCAGCTCAGACCGCCTTAGTTGCTCGTCGTTCAGGAGTTCCTCGGAGTGTTGGAGTTCCTCAGAGTACACTTGCTGCTCGGAGTGAGTATGACTTGGTCGGGGAAATAAACCTCCTCGTTGCTATTGTGCCACGTAGATCAACACGTGTCTTCTTATTATTCGTCTATATCAGCATACTAATTTTTGTATCAACAATCAGTATCACTACCTTCAAAATTCTCGGCGCTTTTCACAGCTTTGATTGTTAGATGATTCACTTCATGCCTCTTGTCTTTATCCCAAGTGATTTGGTCTTCAAAGAAGATCTCTTATCCAGGATTCATCCTTTTCTCTATAGGGTCGTACCATAGCTCGAGAAATTCGTAAAAGGGGAAGTCTTCACCCTCTTTAATAAACCTTACATTCATGGAGTCTCCTCATACTATCTCTTTTCTTTCCAAGATCGTCTTTATGCATGGCCGGTTGAGTGCTCTGAGTTCATCTAGTGATGGTTAGTAGCCCAGCCATAGGGGAAAAGGCTTCCTTCAGTAATATCGGCTTGAGGATTCCTTATTGGCACTGACCCTGCCCCATTCTGGGCATGAATTTCATATTTTTGAATATTCGAATTACATTGACATTTTCGAGTGGGTTGTGCCCTGGACACACTCAGTTCTTGAAATTATCCCAAGATGGTACATGAAGAGGATTGATCTTAAAGCCTGAGAGGAACATGTCATTGAACCCATGCTAAATTTTCAGTACTGGGTTGCTTGTGCCAATACCATTCGAGTTGTCGTCATCCCCGAGAATGGCGATGACTTGGTCATTGGTGCATAACTTCAATTTTTAGTGGTGGGAGGAAGATACACCTGGGATACTATGGATCTAAGGGAAGCTAAGGAACATGTTGAAATAAGAAGGTATATCGATGACTTGGACTCAGTTTGAGGGAAAATAGGGTGAGCCCCTAGTGTGCATTTTATGGAGCCCATAATATCTCAGTTGGCATTGTTATAGGCACGCATAGTGGCATAAGGTGAAGTGAAATCACTGACCTTTATTTTTAGGTAATTAAAAGTTCTGAGTATACAGATATTGAGAGCATAACCGTTACCACAAGTGCTAGTGGAACTATTTTCCCCATGACTTCAATTGAGATATTGAGGGCTTAATTATGATCATGACCAAACTTTGGAATTTCCTCTTCAGAGAAGGAGAGGAGTCTTGTTTCAGTCACAGATCCCATCATATGCACGACTTCTTTGGGAATGGTAGTGGGAGGAATAGTGGGTCCTGTGAGGAGTTTTATCAGAGCATTTCTGTGTAGTTGGGAGGATATGAAAAGCCCCCATAGAGTGACATTAACCTGAGTCTTTTGAGTTGGGCAAGTACCCTATTTTCTTTAATTGTCATCTCTGGCATCGGGATTTCCTCAAAATAACCTTTCCCTTATCTATTCCCTCTGATGGAGGAATTGTATCTTTATAGTGCCGCTCGAATTGGGTCATGTGATTTACAGAGGCAGGAAAGAACATAAACCCGATATCCTCATCCATCTCAGGCATGATGGATATCTTGTTGATCCCTTCTGGCAGTTCCTCAAAATAAATCATTCCTCACAAAGAGGCGAATGAGTTGGCTTCTTCACTGTTTGATTCATCTTCTGAGTTATCCCCCAATCAGGTGGTGACGATGTCTCTTTCTAGGCAAAGTCCATACATTCCATTACTCTATGGTTTTGTCATACAAGTTTTCCCATTCAGTAGGGAAGTGTTGGAAGTAAGGGACTAGACGCCCTTGGAGTTTCAAGATTGTGAGCATCTCGGAGACGATGCATATTTCCTGCTTTTTGCTTAACATATCAGACATAAGCTGCATGATGTCGCCTAAACTAAACTCTTTCATGGGTACGAACCATTCATCAGATTTTCGACCCCACATCTGGGATTCCATGAATATGGTGATGATATTTTCATAGTTATCCTTTCCGATGGTCATTTTTGAGGGAAATTTGAACCAAAATTTCTAAAGCTGATATAAGACTGTAGGTTGTTCCATGCCTCCCCCTTTTGAACGGGTATAAATAACAATGCAAGTCCTAGTGAGGAGAGATAGACCTTGGTCGATGATATTCTCAAGATTTAGGAAAAAGTAAGGACAGACTTTGAGGGGCTTGGACGAACTGGTGGATGGACTGAATGTTTCGACGCGCTTGATTCTAGTTGTAGGATCCAATTCTGGATTTTATTTTGAGAGGATAACATTTACCCCGGTTTAGTGTGCTGGGAGAGGGTCCTAAATGGTATTAGACTTTGGATTGGATGGTGGGGCAATGATTCACCTGCATATGAGGCTTTAGATAACATTCTTCAGATGAAAACACTGATCAGTGGCGTGCTCGACGATTTGATGGAAGTCGCAATGGGAATCATGCCTGAAATTATGGGGAAGGAGGTATAGAAATGGTCGTGGTTCTCAGGGTTTGATAAGATTTCAGGCTAGATGGGCTTGATACACTTTTGACAAAGAAGCATGAAGTTCGGTATATTCATTTCTAATTGGATTAGGATGACTTTTTAGTGTCCACGAGGTAGCAGGTTGGGAGATGTTATAGATGGTTGATACCGAGGTATTGACTGACTTATTATACTTTCGAGGTGTGAACTACCCGGTCAGCCTCTTCAACTCAAATTCAGTTTTCTGACTTGTGATACCTTCTTCGATTTCTACCCCTACCTCCCAGAGGGTTCTGAAATGGGGGTAGTACTAGCCTCCCATTGAAGTTCTGATGTGGGATATGAATTTCTTCTTCACGGTGCATACTTTCTTATCTTTCGATTGTCAGGTTTTCATAGTGGCGGCCTTCTCTCTCAATCTTCTAATAAAACTGCTAACTGATTCACCCGAATTTTTCATGAGAAGTTCCAGATGTCGATGGGTAACTTTTAGTTCCTCGTTATACTTAAACTAAGTCATGAATTCTCAGGCTACATCTTCCTCCCTACGAATTCTAGATTCTTTGAGGGACATGAACAATCATAGGGCACCTTCTTTGAGAGTCTTTTGGAACATCTGAGCCATTATCTCTTTTGAATCCCCGAGGAGAGTCATGGCACTGTTGTAGCTGCGTAGGTGTATAATTAGAGGTCTTCTACCTTCGAACTTCTCGATGTCCATTATTTTGAACTTCTCTAGTAGTCATACTTTAGGATAGGGAGACATGTGAGATAATTCACATATTTCTTTGAAAATTTAACCTGGTCGAACCTTTTAGATAACAACTTGAGGTGTTCTTTGACCTTGTTTAATTATTCTTCTTTAGTATTCACTGGTACTGGAAAATTACCCCATGCCTGGGAAAGATTCGGTATTGGCAGCTGAGCTAGTGGCAGCCCATTAGCAGGTGAGGGAATGCGAGACAAGATGGTGTTCTTCAAGGAACTATACTGGTTCTGGATCTTACAAACTTATAGCACGGGGAAAGAGGATTTTGGTCTTGGGAGCCTCGAGAGTTTGAATTCGGTGTCCTTTCATTTTTTGAACTTCTGCCTGACGATTATCGATCTTGGCACTGAGCTGAGCAAGGACTACTATCAAATCTGGTTGGAGATTTGTGTTATGGTTAATGTTATCCATGAATAGTCCAAATGGATTGCTCAAATTTTATAGAAGCACCAGAGGAAGCAGTGGAGCCCTGGGGTGGCTTGATGGAAGATCTGAGCCAATAGGGAGCCAAGCCAAGATTAGGATATGCGATCACACCTGAGAGAAAAATGATTTTTTGAGAAAAAAGAATATTTTCGGTATATTTATTTTTTCTTTTTTTTAAAAGGGGAGAAAATATTTTTGGTACATTTAAAAAGGGGGAAAAGGAAAATCCTCAGTGTAGTTATTATTTTTAGGTTCCACGTATATTATGTTCTGCCTAGGGTGCAAGTGAAATTCCGGACATGACTCGAATCTTGAGAAAAGATAGGGTGTAAGAAATGGTTTGACTTATTTCAAGACCCATGGAATGGGACCTGTTTTAAAAATAGGAGAATTAATGAAAAATTTGAGTGGTAAGGCGACCCAAGATTTTGGCAGAGTTTCATGTTGACATCGATAGACTAGGTATGAGTATCCTATGGCAGATTCCTATATGAGGTTGATGCATTGGTGGGTTAGTGGAAAGGTTCCCCACTTTGGCATGACTTCAACAATATACATCTTACCTATAAGGGAAATCATTTATTGGTACATGCAGAAAACCCTTTGATATACCTGAGTGTAAGTGAATTACTTCATAATATAATTCGTGGAGACGGTATGTATGAGAGAAAATTTGATATACTAGATGTACGTGAATGAGTTCCCTACTATATACCTCCAGTCGTGAGTTCGGTCAAGTAGTACGAGGCGGAGGACCCGTTCGATATACATCAAAGGTACTAGGCCAATTGAAGGTAGGAATCATATTTCTTAGGTTAATTGCACCCCACAGGACCGGCACCCATCACGAAGTGACCCCTTAGTATGGGATAAAATTTTGGTCCATATTGTAATGCTTAAGTGACGTAGTGTGCAATAATAGATTCTGGTGGATGCCCTTTAAAAACCTCTCATACTTGCTTCCACCTTGACGGTCCCGGGTGGGCCTGAACATCTGGTGCCCCTAACACTTGTAGCTAAACTCGTGGCAAGTAACTTGCCATTGTGATCATCATCGCTTCAACTGCCTGCGCCAATAATTCAGTTACCCGCGCTGCCGAAATCATCTATTGAAGTTGTTGCAATAACTCTTGCTCCTAATGAGCCTACGTAGTCTCAACTCCCCCTGCTGCCTTAGCTGCTCCCTCTCTCCTGGGAAACATCCGGAATGAGAATCGAATCATATGAGTTCACCCTCAAATATAAATTTGGCAGAAGACGTAAATGCTCATACGTATGAGAATACAACATTCCTATAATAGGTCTCTATATCAAAGATTGCTAAGACGAAACGTGAAAAGCAGCACAGATCCTAAGGACACAAGAACCAGATGCTCTGATACCATCTGTGACACCCTGCCTAATAAAATACCGGGTGATCAGTCCTATACCAAATTAAAAGAGGAATCCTAGTTGGTTCAAACTTAGCATCACTGTCGAAAACTTTTAAAACATACTAACCACCTAGTATTCCAAAAGCTGGTGCCAAATTTTAAATTTTTAATTAACGAAACAATACCTACGGAAATAAATATAAACCATTCACACAACTGAATAAATTCAACTGGATCATTAATTAAACAACTTGCCGAATAAACCATCGACCACTAAAGTGAAATAATCCAATACAAACATCCAACACCTGAATAAATAAATCTGAAAACTGTATTGAGAAGTCTGAGCGATAAGCCCTAAATAAAACTGAAACTGATAAATTATTCCTACTCTAGGAATGAAGGAGCGATGCGTCTAATCCAAATTCCTTTTAGCATCCACATATGCCGCAGCTCCGTGTCCCTGGAATAGCATATCAATCCTAGCGTCCCTGTGGCTGGACACCTAAAAGGTTTTGAAAATGGTTTTATAGCAAGGGTTAGAACCCAAAACAATTTGAAAATATTTAGAAAGTGAATTAACTGCAGTAATTTAAAATGCATGAATGCGCTTCATATTTAAGTTAGTGTCGCACTCTCTTGAGGACATTTTCACCCCTACACTATTGTGCACACCTAACAGTTACCTTAACCCCACCTAGTTGTACTACCCCATCCAACTAGTCCTGGTATCACCTCCCCTTGCCATACTACTCTAACCGAGTATAATTATTCCCGAGTTATTAGTTGTCTCACTAATTAACTTAATTAATTCCTTATTAAATAATAGCATATAACTGTGTCACAAGTTATATAAAGTAAATACATCACACACTGTATTATTACCCGTATATAATATTTAATACCATTATATACGTACCTTTATTAGAACATCCACACATATATCATACGTATCCATCCCTCTGAGTATACCCTCACCGGATGATTCCCTCTAAAGTGCTATCTCACTAAGTGTGCTCACATAACCTAGTTACCCAAGTTGGAATCGCTCACCAACTTGGCCCAAAACATAAACGAAGTGGAGGCGGTCATATTCCTTCCCTGAAAGTGAGATAATCCCCTCACCCATATACCAGACGCTATGACCTGGGGATATACTAACTCGACTCCTCAAGCTAAGGGATTCACCCACATCACGCAACCTCCCTTGATAGCACTAGAGTATATAAATGAAATAAATATCTAATCACTGATATTTAGTAGCACACACAATATATACACATATCTATATATATACTATCACTACACCGTATATATATAATATAAACCCCGGCTTTATCGTGTACTCAAAAACCCGTAACACTAGCTTGTAATTTCTCGAGCCTCTGGCCTGACTCAACTTAATTAATTTTCTCACTTAATAATATCCATCTTCCCGAGTCTGTGACCTGACTCTAAATAATAATACTCAGCACAATAATTTATATGAAATTCGCCCGAGTCTATGATTCGACTCTTATTTAATTAATTCACACATTAATTACTTAACACAAACCCGAGTCTGTGGTCCGACCCTCATTCAATAAATTTACACATTAATTAATTAACACTAATCCGAGTCTGTGGTCCGACCCTCATTTAATTAATTTACACATTAATTAATTAACACTAATTCGAGTTTGTCGCAGATGGTATCAGAGCATGTGGTTCTTGTGTCCTTAGGATCTGTGCTGCTTTTCACGTTTCGTCTTAGCAATCTTTGATATAGAGACCTATTATAGGATTGTTGTATTCTCATACATATGAGCATTTACGTCTTCTGCCAAATTTATATTTGATAGTGAACTCATACGATTCGATTCTCATTTCGGATGTCCCCCAGGAGAGAGGGAGCAGCTGGGGCAGCAGGGTGAGTTGAGACTACGTAGGCTCATTAGGAGCAAGAGTTATCGCAGCAACTTCCATAGATGATTTCGGCAGCGCAGGTAACTGAATTTGTGGCACAGGCAGTTGAAGCGATGATGATCGCAATGTCAAGGTACTTGCCACGAGTTTAGCTACAAGTGTTAGTGGCACCAGATGTTCAGGCCCACCCAGGACCGTCGGGGTGGAAGCAAGTATGAGAGGTTTTTAAAGGGCATCCACCAGAATCTCGAAGGGATTCAGATATAGTGCTAGCGTGTCAGTGGATGAGAGATGTTCAGCGTCACCTACGCATGGTAGATTGCGATGAAGTGCAGGAGCAAATGCTAGCCACTTTTAGTTTAGTGGGAGCAGCGCTACATTGGTGGGAGTCGATCACCACAGTTGAGGAAAGGGATACAGTAACTATTGCCGATTTTTGGGTGCGATTCGATCGCAAGTATTTTCCTCTAGCGATTGAGACCGGAATGGGGAGAAAATTACAGGCTAGTGTTACTGGTTTTTTAGTACACGGTAAAGACGGAGTTTATAATATAAATATATACAGTGTAGTGATAGTATATATTGTGTGTGCTATTAAATATCAGTGATTAGATATTTATTTAATTTATATACTCTAGTGCTATCAAGGGAGGTTGTGCGATGTGGATGAATCCCCTAGCTTGAGGAGTTGGGTGAGTATATCCACAGGTCATAGCGTCCGGTATATGGGTGAGGGGATTATCTCACTTTCAGGGAAGGAATATGACCGCCTCCACTCCGTTTATGTTTTGGGACAGGTTGGTGAGCGATTCCAACTTGGGTACCTAGGTTATGTGAGCACACCTAGTGAGATAGCACTTTAGAGGGAATCATCCGGTGAAGGTATAATCGGAGGGATGGATACGTATGATATATGTGTGGATGTTCTAATAAAAGTACGTATATAATCATATTAAATATTATATACGGGTAATAATACAATGTGTGATGTATTTACTTTATATAACTTGTGACACAGTTATATGCTATTATTTAAGAAGGAATTAATTAACTAGTGAGACAACTAGTAACTCAGGAATAATTATACTCGGGTTAGAGTAGTATGACAAGGGGAGGTGATACCAGGGCTAGTTGGACGGGGTAGTACAACTCGGTGGGGTTAAGGTAACCGTTAGGTGTGCACAATAGTGGAGGGGTGAAAATGTCCTCAAGAGAGTGCGACAAGACTTAAATATGAAGCGCATTCATGCATTTTAAATTACTGCAGTTAATTCACTTGCTAAATATTTTCAAAATGTTTTGGGTTCTAACCCTTGCTATAAAACTATTTTCAAAACCATTTAGGTGTCCAGCCACAGGATTGCCAGGATTGATATTCTATTCCAGGGACACGGAGCTGCGGCATATGTGGATGCTAGCAGAAATTTGGATTACACGCATCTCTCCTTCATTCCTAGAGTAGCAATCATTTATCAGTTTCAGTTTTATTTAGGGCTTGTCGCCCAGACTTCTCAGTACAGTTTTCAGGTGTATTTATTCAGGTGTTCGATGTTTGTATTGGATTATTTCACTTTAGTGGCCGATGGTTTATTCGACAAGTTGTTTAATTAATGATTCA
This sequence comes from Sambucus nigra, assembly GCA_949130495.1. NCBI lineage: Eukaryota > Viridiplantae > Streptophyta > Magnoliopsida > Dipsacales > Adoxaceae > Sambucus > Sambucus nigra. Next base: position 154,124,813 of record OX422211.1, on the reverse strand, counting down.
GTTGATTTTATTCAGTTTTGTGAATGGTTTATATTTATTTCCGTTGGTACTGTATCGTTAATTAAAAAATTAACATTTGGCACCAGCTTTTGGAATACTAGGTGGTTTGTATGTTTTAAAAAATTTTGACAGTGATGCTAAGGATGAACTAATTGAGATTCCTATTTTAATTTGGTATAGGAATGATCACCCGGTATTTTATTAGGAGGGGTGTCACCGATATATGCTCACTTTTGAAGATTAGATATATAATGAGAGGCCTATAAAATTACAGGTTAACTGTTTCAATGCTTGCATCGCACAATTGTTGCGAACAAGGCTAAATGTCAACTGTTTCAATGCTTGCATCACATAAAGTACAAATTGGACTGGTGTTGATTTAGAGCTTATAAATCCAATACAATGAGGGAAGTTTACCAACAAATGCCAATATAGCTTTATCTATAATAACAAATGCCAACATAGCTCCTATACTAAGTCTTTACCTATTTTTTATCATAAATTTTTAGTATTTAATTATTCATTATCATCCAGAGCAGTTTTCCTTTAGCTCTATTTGTAACAACAAATGCCAACATAGCTCCTACACGTATTCATGACCAAGTATGTGCATAATACCACACGTATTTTAAATCTGCAATAATCCAAATAAAAAAAATATTACCAAAACATTGAAGTAAAATGATCAAAGAAATCTTAGACATTAGGATAAACCTTCTTTTATTACTCGAACATAAAATATATCAGTAAGTAATTTACAACCTCATTAATATACATAACACTTTTATATGTAATATATATACAACATACGACAGGTGTGTCCATGGATGTAGCAAGTACATGACAAATATACATAATAAACAAAAAAAAAGCATGTAAAGATGCAGATGTTGTCCCCACTTGTATATCAAATAAATGGGGTCATCTGAGAGATCTCCAAATTAAAGGATAAACCTTTGGCATGCTGTTTCATATAGTCAGTAGTTGGGTTAATCTACTCGGGCTCCGAAATCTCCATTCTTGAGTTCTTGAAAGCATGGCTAAAGAGGTTGTACTTGTGCTCCCTTTATTTATGCAGCTCTGCCTAAACCATCCCCATGTTCAATACTTGTGGATACATCATTAGTGCTGGTTCACCTATAGGAATTTTACCACCTCTATCAACCTGCCAAGTGCACCAAAAATTGCCATAAGTCTTAGCAAGATTTTCAAGTTCAGGCTTCATAACCATCTTGGGTACCCGAGGATTTACCAAGAGCCCTAATTTTATCTCATATGTATGAGAGTGCCAGAGCTTCTACTCCTCAAGTGGCAGAGTTTTGATGACGCTATTAGATACTACAAACCATTATCAAAATATAATAAAAACATATCCTATAATAACTGATCATAACATCTCAGGGAAGAAGAAAACATACAACAAAAGTAAAATCACCAGTTGACCAACCATCAGTATATTAAATTAACCTTTGAAGGTTGATTAAGTTGAGGTGATGAGTTGTTCGTTCGTTATTTAATATATATTTCAAGAACTGAGGTGGTTCATTGACTGATCATTAGCTGATTAGTTTTGTACTAAACCCCTTGAGAACTATTATTATCCCCATATGCCCCGCAAAGACGATCAATTAAGTAGTTTGGCATGCTCTCCGTTGCACTGCACTGATCAGATGGACTAAATCTAATGTTGTCGAACAAATAACTCATTGATCAACCGAACCAATTCAAGTAACCATTCTCAAATCAACATACCAAGTCAAAAGAAACGGTATTTATGTTCCGAACCAAATGATTCACCTCTCTTGACCTTTAATTAGCGTAAAAGTATATTTCTCTATCTGTACAGTGCACTCAAAATGAACAGTGTTTAATGAACATAAAAAGTGCTTCAATTTCCCATGTTTTAATCAGTAGATTAAAAATGAATAACCGAGGTCAACTTTCAAACAACAATTTATAGGTTCTTGGTCATAGAGAAATAAAAATAGAAAAATGTAGCTCGTAGTTGCGTGAGCCAAACAAAATAACTAAAAGAGCAATGAGATTAAAGAAAAGAAATACGCTATTAAATGAGATCAATACCTTATATAATGTCGGCATGCTCTCTGTTGCACTGCACTGATCAGATGGATCAGATCTCATGTGGTCGAACAGATAATTCATTGATCAACCGAACCTAGTCAAGTAACTATTCTCAAATCAACATACCAAGTCAAAGGAAACGGTATTTTTGTTCCAAAACACACGATTCAACTCTCGTAGACCTTCAATTAGCGTAAAAGTATATTTCTCTATCTGTACAGTGCACTCAAAATAAACAATGTTTATTGATCATAAAAAGTTCTTCAATTTCCCCTATTTCAATGAGTAGATTAAAAATGAATAACCGAGGTCAACTTTCAAACAACAATTTATAGGTGCTTGGTCATAGAGAAATAAAAACAGAAAAATGTATCTTGTAGTTGCGTGAGTCAAACAAAATAACTAAAAGAGAAATGAGATTAAAGAAAAGAAATAACGCTATTAAATGAGATCAATACCTTATATAATGTCAAGTGTAAGGTATGATGTCAGTCTCAGGTATTAAGTTCAAATGTAGAATAAGTTCCACAGACTGGAGAAACCCAAATTTTAATAAGGTCAAACATTTCCAATAAAGTGAAATATTTACGTTGCCACTATGAAAAATACTGAAGTTTCTTTCTTTAGTTTTTGTTCATATTGGTCATCATCGACAACATAATCATCCTACTCCAAACCATAAACAAAGTGATACATTTGAGGATTAGTTCTAGAGGAATCAGAACATGAAAGATCAAGTAACCATTCTCAAATCAACATACCAAGTCAATAACCTTAACATTTGCTTTGTCATATTTTGCCTTGATCTTTTATGCTAATGCATGTCATAAGAGAATAGTAAGAATGAAGCATAATATTAAATCTATTAAAACTGATTAGAAATCATAACTACAACTGTCTACAACGCGCTATAAAACCCGATAAAATTCGATAAATAAAAACTAAATATCCTTGGTAACATCAACAACATGCATTTCCATGGGTATATCCAAAGAAGTTGACACGCATTGAATGATAAATATAGAACTGTGTCAAATTAAAGAGGAACTAAAGTTTTCAATTGTCATAAAGCTTCACAAATAGGATAGGAAAGTATATTGTTAGTACAAATAGGATATGAACCAAAATACTTTGAAGGTTACTTTGTGTTGGCCCAAAAGTATAAACAACAAACACAACCATGTAATGTATGACGTTAGCGTAAAATTCCAAGATGTAACACACAAAATAGGCATTAGCTTAAATCGCTTATTTGGCTTGGAACCATTATAAAGCTTGTGAACACAAAAAATAAATGCATTGTTCAGTACATAATAATATATGGCCCTTCGAAATACTATCACCAAAGTTCAATCGTTCAGATCTAAACCTAAATAAAATGATTACAAAAGGATTGCAATAAAATTTCATTTCAACTATCTTTCACATACCATTAGAGCCTGTACCAAGGTAATGTAACGCTTTCACCATCTCACACATACCATTAAAGCCTATCAATTATCTGCAACCAATATAAACCATCTAAGAAATATAAACCATAGTAGCAGTTGAAGCTTAACACATGTTATTTCCCTTGACATCAATTATGTAAACCCTAGATCTGAATGTAAAAACACACATACCTTTGGTTGTTAAATTTGAGGCTCATGTTCACCCTTCCAAATCACAAATCGATTTTGTATTACCCAAAAACATTAGATCTGTAAACAAAACATTATAAATGTGAAAAAAGTAAGTTCCCAGATCGGTGTGTGCGTGTGTGTATGCATTAGTGTGTGCGATTGAGCTCTCAAATTTGCGTGTGCGTGTGCGAGTGTGTGCGTGTGTAAGAGGGTGATATAGATACTACCTGAAGTTGACAGAGGTAGATGCATAGTAAACAGTGGAGGGCATCGACAACTAGGGTTAGTGTTGGGAAGGTTTGTGTTGAAAGTGGGAGAGCAAAAATCAGCGAGATGGGCGTGAATTTGGGAGACGGGGTGGGTTTGAGGTTGTAGTGAGTGGAAAGTTGTGTTTGTTTGCGAAACCAAAGAATTAATGAAGTGGTTGTGACCAAAATGCCGCAAATTTTGAATTAAAGGGAGAGTTTGATAAGCATGAAGAAGGGGGAAAGCAAAAAATTCAAGGCCAAAATAGGCATTGCAGGATAAAATCATATTGATGACATCATCTTTTCGTCTTATGACATATATATATATATATATATATATATATATATATATATATATATATATATATATATATATATATATATTATATTTGTTTATTTTAAAAACATATATTATAGTCAGCCTAAATTCAATATTTAATATAATAACATTAAATTAAAAAACAAAAATGCAAAGACATTATACCAAAATTTAACCTTGAATATAATAATAAAATCTAATAGTGTCTTATCACACTTCAAAATATAAAAACCACCACATAATTTCAAATTGTCATTTCCACTTCTAAGTTAGTTACATTAATACATAGTTAAGCGTGGTTATTGATATTAGTGGGATGCCCACCTCTCGTATCATACAAGTGATTTCAAGCCTAGCTTCTGCTAGAGTTTCTCTCTTGGCCCTCGCGACTCTTTATTGTATTTCATTTTCTAAATCGGCACATACCATATCAGTATCTTCTTGATGACGATTCTCTTACGCCTCAACCTCTTCCCGATAATGAGTCTCTCGCTCATTGGCCTCCCTCTCTAGTCGAGCTATCTCACTATGATAATAATGAGATGATGTGGTTGAATGTGAAGAAGTTGGTTTAATTCATAATTCCATACACAATGCTCGTCCATGTTCGTCAGGTCCTATCACGTCCTTAAATATAGCATCTCTCACTTCAATATGATTTTGTTGATCAATAGGAAGCACATCCAATTGTCTTTTGAAAAGTCGTAACAGTGATAATTGATTAAATTCGAAAATATCTAATTTTGCTCACTTATTTAATTAGAGTCTATTAATTCAGCCCCTAAACATGCATCTATGGTGCGTGTGACAAACCATAAACAAATACCGCATGCGACACAATAAATATGCTGAGACACAAAATTCAGGAAAAAACCCCTTTCGGGTAAAACCTTTATTTCACTATGAATCTATAAATCGCAACTTACAATTACATAGAGAAATATATAATGGATCAACACGCAGCCAACCCACAAAGACTCGCAGTGTTGAACTCAGCAAGAGAATACCCGCAGCACCCTCCAAGGACTCGCAGTTCTATCTTCAACAAAGGATCTTCACGCATCAAGATCCTCAATGACACGCAGCCATATGGTGTAGAGACGCACTCCACAAAAGATGAAAAAAGGCAAAGATGTGTTCTTGAACACCAAAACAATTCACTAAAGCAAGATGGGAGTTTTGTGAATTGTAAATCAAAAAGGGATTAAACCCCTAAAAGAAGAAGCCTAAAGATTACTGCTTTGGCAGTGTTTCTGTTATGGAAAACGTATGGACTTCTTAATGAAAACGTTACCATTTAATGAGTATTTAAACAAAAATGCACCGCCTTGAAATTCGAGTTCGTTCGAACGAGAAGCATATGTCGCTCGAACGAAGTACGCATGTCGTTCAAATGACATCGCGTGAATGACCTGGGCGTCAAAATCGAGGTCCGCTTTAAAACTTAGAAAAAATACTCATTCTCAATATTTGACGAAAAATTCCGCTCCAACACTTAGAAAATATTTTGTAAAAATCTCCCAGAAGCTCTAAGTGAAAAGTTAAGGTATTTAAAACATAACCTTACCAACGTAAACTTCGCGGAGTCTTGAATGATGAAGAACTTGAGTAATTCGGATCCGTCTTTGATGTAGATGTCTCTTGAATGCTCTTCGATGGTGTAGCGGTATATGACATAATAAATTGATAACGGACCTATGAAAATATGTCCTTACAAATCTCCCCCTATGTCTATGACGGTACATACATAAAAAATCCGAATTATCAAATACCAAATTGCCTATACAAATCTACCCTCCCATGAATAAATTTGCAAGACCTCAAAACTGTTCTTCAATCATCTTCGTAAAATCTCAAAGCTTTTCTCATCAGGGTGTGCAACATATCAATCTTCTATTTTGTAACTACACACATGAGATAAAGCAAAAACCTTCGTGAAGCATCAAGTTTGAAATGATATAAGAATAAAGCATTAATAATCAAATCTCCCCCATAATGCAAAAACTCCCCCATAACATGATAATTCTTTCTCCCCCTTTTTATGATGTCCCCAAATAGACAGATAAGAAGAAACAATTAAAACATGGAGTGTCACGATAAAAATGCATAACAAACAAGAATCAAGCTACACGCATGCAAAGGAGTATCTCACAAATTTCACAAACTATTTTTGGATTTTTCAATTTTTCAATTTTTCAAACAAAAATAAGATACCACTTTGAAAAATATGATACAAAAATCACACCATGGTTTTAAACTCAAACAACCAAGTCATGGAAACGAAGTGAATGGGTGTGAACACATTCGATAAGTAAATCTACTCAATCAATCATATGTGCACGATGAATATGTGTACCCCTAACGAATGAACATCGAAAGAATCCTTAGGTGTAAAGATTTGTTGAATTTAGATGACATCGTCTTATGCAAATCAACAAATCAAAGTCAAATGATTTCCACACCAATAACGTCCAAAATAATTTAGCTTTTTTTCAAGATTTTCAAGGACGTGCAAACCCGTTATAAAATCTCCAACCAAACTCCCTCATATAAATTTTCTTTTATAGGTGAATAAACTAAATTCTTAAACTTTGGAGAATTGGTGCAAAAACCTAATTGGCCCATAATTGGCATAAATTTCTTTTTATTGCCTTTAAATTTTTCCGGGCTCTTTTAAACCTCTTTGGACCCCGGATAATAAAATTCCTCAATTTTTAAGGTCCAATTTAATAGTGGCTTAGTATTCGTAAATGTAAAATGAACCTTTCGTAGCCCTTCCCCGTTTTTTCAACAAAGCACACAAACTCACAAAACGGTTCTTATATGCACAATTTCCTTATCAAAATTTATCGCACCTAGTTCATTTTAAGGATAGGATTGAAGTGAAAACACCCAACCAACATGTGATAAGACAAGCACAATAATCAAACAAATTCGTACATGTGTGCAATAAAAGAAACATGTGTCAAACATGTAGGAAGTAACACTTAATTACATCTTAATGAATCCAAACATTATAAAGCACAAGGATGAATTGACCTATTGTCTCAAAATACTATCAAATAGTCACATGTAAAATGGAATGATGTTGTGACTCGGTCATCCTAAGTCTTCATCCATAAACGGTGCAAACAAAATACAAAAAATATTTTTGGATTTTCTCAAAATTTTTATCAAAATAAAATCTTTTTGTATTTTTCCAATTTTTTAAAAAAAAAGATACAAAAATTATACATACTAGCAATAGGCAAACAATGTCATCATGAAAATCATCCTATGCTAGTAAACAAGTCAAACCTTGATCCTTAGGTGCGGAGGTGTTTTCCAAAGGTGGTGACAGCTTATGAAAAACCTCAATCAATTCTTGTGAAGTTTTGACTAAAAACTTAACTAGCTCACCTAAATGTGAAAACTCTCTCATATAGTGTCCCGGAGCATGTAAAGAATCATGTGTGAGTGCATGTGCATCAGAAACACGTGTAAAAGCAAAACGTTACACATACCATAACTTAAAGAAAAATCCCCTAAGGTGTCCTCTCCTTTTGCAATGTTAGCAAACATAAATAGCCCTCGGAACACCTCTCTCAAAAACTCTAGGACGCACTTTCCTAATATGAATGGGATGTCTAGGTGGGTTAGGGTGAGACTCACGTGAATTTGACACTAAAGTGGGAACCGACTCGAGTGCTAATTGGGAAATAAAAGCACCGTCATGACTTATTCCTAACTTCTCACCTTTACCCTTAAGAACCACCTTTTCAACCTTCTTAGGTGCGTTCTCAACAGTGACTTTGACCTCCCTAGCACGTTCGAGATCACTCTCGAGTTAGGATACACATGTCGTCAGACAAGACAATGTGTTGGTCAAATCACACTTCTCCTTTCTTAAAACCTCCTTCTCTCTCTCCAAATCTAAAACCCGACGACCTAAATCTCGATTATACTTCTTAGTTTTCAAGGTCTCGGTGTACAAATCCCTAAAATCTTTTTGGAGATCACTTTCATCTCCACTTTCTTCGTCGCTCTCATCCTCACTCGAAGAACACAAATCACTATTATCGCTCTCGTGTGCACTCTCGTGAGACAAAGTGGGTGTCACACGACTAGAAAAACCGACAACCATCCCATGAGCTAAACCTTTATCGGACTCATCTTCCTCATCAGCCTCACTATCACTAAGTGTGGCAGGCATGGCTACTTTTTTCCCTTTCTTTCTAAGCCATGTTGGACGTTCAAACGACTTATGTCCCTTACCCCCACATTCAAAACAAGTCAAGTTCTCAAGATCTTCCTCACACTCCTCATCGGAATCATTCTCTTTTTCTTTATCATCGCTCTCTTTGGCCTTCCTTTTCCTTTTATTTTTCTCAAAAATATCTTTTTATTGGGAGAATTATTTTTGTTCATGTTGAGAAACTTTTTAAATTTTTTTGCAAACAAGGCCATATCATTAAAATCAAAGTCTCCCTCAGAATCGGACTCACAAACTTTTTCTTTCTTTTTCTTACAATGAGTCTTTAAATCAATGCCATTATCCTTAACCTTAATAGTTTTGGGAAACATGTCAATCTCATAAGTTTGAAGATCTCCTACAAGTTCTTCCAACTTAAGTGATTTCAAATTTCCCAAAGAGTTCAAAACAATGACTTTAGGAATAAACCGTTTTGGGAGAGATCTCAAAATCTTTTTAACAATAAGCGTGTTATCAGTCACCTCACCCATATTAAAACTGGTATTAATAATGTCTGACAAACGTGCATAAAAATCATCAAAGCATTCAGACTCAAACATGGTGATAGTCTCAAATTGGGTGGCCAAATTTTGTAACTTAGATTCTTTAACCGCGTTCGTACCCTCATGTGTCAATTGCAAAACATCCTATGCCTCTTTAGACGTGGTGCACGTCATAATTCGGCGAAACTCATTAGGAGTGATAGCTCCAGAAATAGCACTCAAACCACGTGAATTATATTTAGATATTTTATGATCATCTTCGGTCCACGCTGACACGGGTTTTAAAGAGGTGATATTATCAATGGTGACCGTGGGAGGAGTGCACCCATTTTTGCAAAGGTACCAAACACGCTCGTCAATGGCTTTTAAACCAGATTTCATGCGAGCTTTCCAATAAGCATAATTAGATCCGTAAAAAATAGGCATCTTATTATAGAAGTGCTCCATAGAAAAAATGCGATTTTTCACAAAACTGATATTTTACAAAAAAAATCAATATCACACGATTTTGCGAAAAATAGGAATACGCGATAAATTAGCATAATCCGTTCTGATACCAATTTGAAAAGTCGTAACAGTGATAATTTATTAAATTCGCAAATATCTAATTTGGCTCACTTATTTAATTACTGTCTATTAATTCAGTCCCTAAACACGCATCTATGGTGCGTGTGACAAACCATAAACAAATACCGCATGCGACACAATAAATATGGTGGGACACAGAATTCAGGAAAAAACCTCTTTCGGGTAAAACCTTTATTTCACTATGAATCTATAAATCGCAACTTACAATTACATAGAGAATATATGTAATGGATCAACACGCAGCAAACCCACAAAGACTCGCAGTGTTGAACTCAGCAAGAGAATACCCGCAGCACCCTCCAAGAACTCGCAGTTCTATCTTCAGCAAAGAATCTTCACGCAGCAAGATCCTCAATGACACGCAGCCATATGATGTAGAGACGCACTCCACAAAAGATGAACAAAGGCAAATATGTGTTCTTGAACACCAAAACAATTCACTAAAGCAAGATGGGAGTTTTGTGAATTGTAAATCAAAAAGGGATTAAACCCCTAAAAGAAGATAGTTATGACGGGTGACATTCTTAAATTCCAATTACAATAAGGAGTATGGTAGTGGTGAGGACTCTGCGAGTATTGGTGAATTTTCTCGGGGTTATTATGTATTTGATCATATGAGTATTTTTTGGGGATTTTTGTGAGTTTTCCTGGTAATTTATGGAATTTTCTAGAATTTTTGCGACGAAATTTGAGTGGTCTACCAATAGTCATAGTCAGAGGGGTGACTATCGGCATAAGGTATGGATTCTTGGGCTTATCGGGGAAAGTGAAAGCCTGCTGATGATAGGCATGACTAGGGGACTGTCGATCGGCATACCCCTTAGTTCGTTATAAAAAGGGGGCGACACTCTTCATTTTTTACAAGTGAATTTCTTTTTTTCTCTCTCTAGCAAACAGTTTCAAGCGCATTTCTTCAAAAGAATTTACGGAGGGTGCAACGGACAATGCTTGGATGCCTACTAATGACTGGTCTGGTTTGGAGTGGCGTGATACTGAGGCGATGATGCTGGGGAGCGAGAATGCCTATGATAGTTTTGAGCGTGTCCTGGATTCAGAGTTCTATTGTGGCAGTCGATGAATCATCATTCTATAAGGGTGAAGAACCCGAATGACAATGTAAGTGCTTTGTTTTTGTTTTCATTTTTCCTATTTTCCATCTCTTCCATCCTTGGGATGCTAAAGGAGTTTCAGTTTATATGTAGTAGATATTGCATCGTCGAGTATTCGTTCTCATGGTCGACAGGGATGAAGAAAGTGTAGGAACGACACCCCCAGGAAGTTCAGTTGATGGTGGAGGCTGTTGGATATGGACCTCTGTCGGGGGCCTTAGATGAGACGCCACGTTCTTATGTGGTGCTTTGTGATTTTTACGAGAGATGGTGGGACACCACCCATACATTTCTCTTGGGTGCCGGGGAGATGACAATTACACCCCTAGATGTTCATCAGTTGATTGGGCTGGAGTGCGAGGGTTACCAGATTGTGGTATAGATCAAACTTTGCATGTATCAGGGGTCGCAATTCAGGCTGCATTAGAAGATATTTGGCAGATTATTTATGTGGAGTCTATCTGGATATCAGTGTTGAAAGACAGCTTATTATCCAGGAAAATCGACTAGACTAATGGGCGACAGATGAGGCACGTAGCTCCTCTATTTAGTTTTCTTTTGCTGGGGGGGGGGGGTAATTGTGGGGATGAATGGTGATTTCATTCATTTGTGGTTTCTTCCTTACTTGAGGATCGTCTGGGAGATTCATCTGTATGACTAGGGAACTTTATGCTGGCATCCCTTTACGAATATCTTGATGCTTTCAGTCGGTGTTGTCGACAGACTTTTATAGGGCCCATGTATCTTCTGGAGGTAATATTTAGATATAGTTTCCTCTTATTTTCTTATTGTCCTTCCCATTTTTTCCTTTTTGACATTCTGCATCTCTTTCTGTAGACGTGGTTCTATGAGGTGATTGGGCATAATATTGGATTGGTGTCCTTGACGGCGAGTGAGACGGGGAAGTTTTAGAGGATGTAAAGGTGGAGGAAGTCAAACAGGAAAAATCCTTGGTTTTAAAGGATGGGTTGACTTCTTTGAACTCCTTGATGAGCGACCAGGTTAGGCAATAATTTCTATCCTTTTTGTGGATTTTATGTTTTATTTGCACTTGGTAGATCTTTATTGACTGACTTTTATTTGGGAACATGTGACATTCTACCCTTTGAATTTGTCCTCGAGGGCTATAGGGGTTACGGGCATGCACACACAAATGCAAATGTTACTAGCACATGAGTTCGGGCACGTCTGGTACTTGGCGGAGATGTGGTGAGCCAGGTGATGGAGGGCGAGGTGGAGGTCCCACCATAAGCGCTCCTGAGTTTATGAGGTGGGTGAAGGAGATATTGGATGAGGCGAGAGTGATGGCGATGGAGGGTGAACCCTATATGATCTATCAGGATGCGGTAAAGGGATATGACTACTTAGACTTTGTGGCCAATTGAGTGATGCCATTGTCTATCTACGACGTGGAGGGTATGCCTTCATCTATAGCAGGATCAGGGATAGGTACAACTCATTGCTCAGGGGTGACACAGTGGTGGGGGAGGATTTTACTCTTCAGTATATTTCCACTCCTTCCTACCATATTAATTGCACGTCTTCTTGAGGAGGTTATTCAGAGATAGTTATGACTTCATTTTATGTTTCTCACTTCTACTTATGTTTTTTTTCTTTTTTATTACTGACTTTTTTCCTTTTAGTGGACATGTTCTTTTGCAGACTATTCGTGTATCGACCTCTTAGCTGCGGGACATTCAAGACTGGATGGCTTCGGTGCCCGGCCTTGTAAGGAAAATGACCAATTCTTGTATGGTGCCAACGGCCACTTCTGAGGAGAGTTTCAGTTCTGGGAGTGGGTGGGGTGGGTGGGGGGGGGGGGGGGGTCTATCGCTCGTGGACTGGGAAAGCGCATTCGCCGATGTGCCTGAGGTGGTGGTTTTTTAGTTGATGGGGTTTTTTGTAAAGTTCAGACTGCGTCCCGATTTATTTTGATATTTTCTTTCTTTTTCTCTTTTCTTGTTCTCTCTATACGTAAAATATGTAAGCATATCAACCAACATATACAAGATGCATTTTCATCATTTTTTATTTTTCTTTAAATGACATACTATTCATGCACTTTTAATTTTATAATGAGGTTTTATTTGTTGAAAAGGTAAGTAGAAAAGATGACAAAAATACTTAGAAAACTTTTTGCAAAAAGGCTGGTTTTTGACAAAAAATGGTCTTTATTGGATATATACATTCAAAAGGGGAAAGTATAAGATTTCTAAAGATGGGGATGCCAATCGGCATAACCCTTAACTTGCCTATCGACATTTTGGTTAAGTTCAAATAACTTTTCTGTCTTTTATTGCACTATTTTTGTACTTAAGAGTACTTAGGAACAATAGCTGTGATAACAAGTCGGGACTTCTGTTTTTTGTGGGTGTTCTTGGGTATAAAAAAGGGCTTAAAGGGTGTGTGTGTGTGTGTGTGTGTGTGTGTGTGTGTGTTCCGTCACCACACCTCAATCTTCACTTTTTTTGAGCATTCTTCTGTTCTTGAAATGGCACTTTCCATGATCGAGACATTCACAGCTTATCTCGAGGGTTTGGAGGCCATATGCCTCTATAATGCCAACTACAAAGATTTAACCTGCGGCCTCTCTCCCCGTGGTGCAACCGTCCTTTGCATTTTTGGTATCTTGAAGAACATATATTTCTCTTTGGCCTGTACTAAGTATGGCCCGCTTGTGAGGAGTTTTATGCATTATTAGGTGTTAACCCAGGTGGTGTGACAGCTATGCTAGACCTATCTCATTCCCCTCAGGCATCATTAGCCGAGTTACTTCACATTTTCCCTTTGGCTGCCTGACTATTGGTGCATGGAGGAAGTATTATTCTCCTAGCAGTATTGAATTTGGTTTGCCAAATAGACTATACTGATGATGACTTTACTAGTGCTGTGGCCCTAGGGTTGACTGCCAGGATTCTTTTGGTGATCAGTGACATGATGGAGGACCCCCAGGTGGCCACGATAATGTTGTGGATGTCCCGTCATCGTAATACGACTAATGTTATATACTGGCGGAGACCTTGAATTAACTTGATGCCTAGAAAGAAGGTCCGACCAATTTATGTTGGGAATATCTGTGATGCTATTCATGTGGTTGTCAGAGAGATTACGCCTAGCAGCTCCTCCCGAGTTCCCTTTTGCGGGTCTTCTTCCCAGTCTATTTTTAGTTTCGGCCGATCCACGAATAACTGGGTAAATTTGCTTGTGTATCATGGGGACATAAATCTTCACTGGTCCATGCTATGGTGGGGGAAACCTGTAGCCTGTTCTACCACTGGGCGACTATTGGTATGTGCGGTTAGTGGGCCTTCACCAGACTTATTTCTATTTTTTGTAGGGCTTTTGTGTCAAGTGGGCTGGGAGCAGATTGTTTCTCCTCGTATAACCGACTTCTGTCCCATGGAGGATCTGACTAAATTTATAAGGATAATATTAGGACCTTTATGGCAGCGACGTCGAACGTCTACCCGCCCGTCACAATCTGTTAGGGAGGCTGGATTCATATTCGGGGACTATTTTAAGTGGATATGAAAGCAGGTGGTTATGAAGATTTGTGCCGAGGATACCAGACAAAGGTGGCTTGTTTTGTTTGACACTTTAGAGTACGGCATCGTGGTTTCATCAAAGTTGATCAAGTTATACCATCACGTGAAGCGGATACGTAATTATAACCAGGGTTGGGATTATTAGGGCCCTTTCGGGATTAAGAATGATGATGAGGTGGGTTCGTTTGGTAGTTGAAGCAGGTTTTGGATATGGGGAAAGTGTTTGTAATATGTGGGTTTGTTGTGTAGATTAAGTTTGAGGTGTTTGGTTTGTGAAGTTTGTTAGAGTGGTGATTATTTTTGTTCTTATTATTGACGTTTCATGTAACTGTCATATATGTTTTTCAATAAAAGATGGTGATGATTTCGACCTATTTTATTAGGCCTTCGATGAATTGCTATTTTTTAAACTATATGTACCGATTGCTAAATCATACATAACCTGTTTGTTCATTTTAAGTGATGAGAGAGGCTAATAATCTCAAATGGAGAAAAGAATAGCATTTTGTGAAAGAGAAAGACCGTGCCCAAAATGTCTTATGGGCTGCCTACATACCTCTGTGTTTGGAAATTACAAGTATCTATTTTGTAAAGGTGATTTTTGAGAGGATCATGTCCCACGTAGTTCTGAGTAGAGAGGGGGGAGAATTTTTTTTAGAATAGAAGGGAGGTGAGAAGAGTCGTAGCTTGACGAGAGTTCAGTATAGGGGTAAAATTTCAATGATCTAAATTAACTGAACACACCATCTCCTCTCCATCGAGGTCAGTTAGCATAGTGGCACCACCTGATATGATCTTTTTTACGATGTAGTAGCTGCTCCAGTTGGGCTTGAATTTGCCTCTCGGATCCTAAATGAGTTCTATGAATTCCTTGAGGGCAAGGTCTCCTTCTTGGACACTATGGTCCTTGACCTTTTTATTGATTCATCGCATAATACGATGATGGTATCCTTGTATGTGACATAGGATTTTTAATCTCCTTTTATCTAAGAGGACAAGTTCATCGTAACTGTTTTACTGCCAATCTTCTTCGCTGACCTGACTTTCGAGCATCATACGCAGTGAAAGTATTTTGAGTTCGACATGTAGGACTTACTCCTTGCCAACTATAGAGTAGGTAGTAGCCTCAGTGGGCATTCTGATGGAGATACGGTAGCCCCAGAGGGCGTATGGAATCTGGTCGGCCCTGTCTTTATAAATTTTGGTCATCTTTTTGATAATGGTCTTGAAGCTTTTATTGGCGGATTTGATAACCTCTTTGGTTTGCGGTCGATAAAATAGTATTTATGCCTTTGAATTCCATACTCATCGACCAATTCTGTGACCTCAGCTTTGAAATGGAGCCTATTATTTGATACCTGTTGTTGGGAACTCCGTAATGGCAAATGATATTTTTTCTGATAAACTTAGCTACTTTCTTCGCATTCAATACTGTGTATGACTCAGCTTCAACCCATTTTGTGAAGTAATCAATGGCGACCAGGATGAAGTCATGCTCGTTTGATGGCTTAGGAGTGACTTTCCCAATGATGTTTATTCCCCAAGTGGAGAAGGGCGAGGGAGAAGTCATGTTGTATAAATCCCTAGGAGGCAAGTTCTAAAGGTTGGAAAACTCTTGGCATTTAAGGAACCTTTTGACATAAGCAACACAATCTTGAACCATGGAGGTCCATTAATATCCCTGGCAAATGATTTTCTTAGAAAGAATATGACCGTTAATGTGAGGTCCACATTTCTCATTATGGATTTTCTACATCACGTCTACGACCCCAAACCCTTTTATGCAATACAAATGGGTTCCATAAAAATTTATTTGAAGAGTGCTTGATCACAGAGGATGTACCAATCAGCCAGCCTGTGAGGGATTACACAGTTTTTTTTGTTAGCATTTTGAGGATACCTACCATACTTGAGGAGGTACCAAATGTCATAATACCACATCCCCTAATGTCTATATCTTCTTCTGTAACAAGCTCAATGTGGAAGCAGTGAGGGCTGCTGCCTGTTTCTGGACTAAAAAAGGGGCCATTGTTATCCCCTTTGGCATATCGATCATAGAGTCCAAGGTCGCCGATACAACGGTTAGCTATTTCTTGAGTGAGGAAGGAAGTGGAAGGTGACATCTTTAAACTGGGAGGCGAGCTCTTCGAGGTGACCATGGAAGGGTATGATCTTCTCTTCATTTATTTTCCATTTTTTTAAGGATTTTCCCTATAATTAGGGCCGAATCTTCATAGACATCAATGAGCTTGATTCTTCTTTCGAGGGAGATTTTGAGCCCTTCGATACATGCCTCGTATTCTGTCATGTTGTTAGCTCTAGGGAAGTCTGATTTGATGTCGATGGGAGTGTGAGAATCATTGGGAGCGATTATGAGTATCCCATTACTGTATCCTTTATTTTTAGCAGCCCTGTCGAAGAACATTTACCACCTGAGATCATCGCGAGAGGTGAAGAGGATGTCTTCATCTGGGAATTCAAAAATCCAAACCTCAGCCCCCCATGGGACTATCGTCAAGGTAATCATAAATAGCTCTTCCCTTCATAGCTTTTTGCGTGACATATGTGATGTCAAATTCAGAGAGTAACATTAGTCATCGAGACATGTTCCTATACAAGAAAGTATTCTCCAATAGGTATTTTATCGGATCCATTCGGGAGACCAATTTAATAGGGAATGTAAACCTGTATTGTCGGAGCTTCTTCGTAACCTGGACTAAGAAGACACACAACTTCTTAAATGCAGTATAGTTAACCTCATACCCAACTAGCTTTCGATAAGAGTTGTAGATGTATCTCTCCCTATGTGATTCTTCGATGTGTTAGGCTAACATATCCCCTGCTGTGGTGTCGGTGACGATGAGATATAGGATGAAAGGGAGACCTTATTGTAGAGGTATGAGCATTGGAGGTTGGGTGAGGTATCCCTTGATTTGTTCAAAGGCTTCTTGACATGCCTCATTCCAGACTTTGGTTGAATCTTGTTTGGAGAATCTTAAAGATGGGCTAGCAGATGGAGGTCAGTTGGCTGATGAACCGACTCATGTACTAGAGTTTTCCTAGCAAACCATGAACTTCTTTCTTCGTTCGGGGTGGTGGAATTTCAAAAATTTCTTTGAGTTTGGCAGGGTTTGCTCTGATCCCTCTCTCGCTAACCATGAAGCCGAGTTTACCCTTCGTGACACCAAATACGCATTTCTATGGGTTGAGGTGCATATGGTATTGATGCTGTCGCTCAAAGGATTTCCTCATGGAAGGAATATGAACTTCCCGAGTTTTAGACATGACGATCATGTCACCGACATAGAATTTAACCTCCTAATGGATAATATCATGTAGAATAGTCTTAGCGATCCTTAGGTAGGTTGGCTCGATATTTTTGAGAGTGAACGATATGACTTCGTAACAAAAGGTTCCCAATGGGGTGATGAAGGTAGTCTTTTCCTGGTGATGAGGGTATATCTTAATCTAATTATACCCGATAAAATCATCGATGAATGACTTAAGGGTATGACTACCAGTGTTATTGATGATCATGTCGATGTTGGGCAGAGGATAATCATCCTTTGAGGATGCTTTGTTCGGATCCCGATAGTCGATACACATGCGAACGTTTCCTCTTGATTTTTGGCATGGGGACGATGTTTGCAACCCATGTAGGATATTCAATCACGCAAATGAAGCCTACGCTTTGTTTCACCACTTCGTCTTTGACTTTGAGAGACCACTCCGTACGGAGCTTTCCTAGCTTCTTCTTTATAGGTTTTCTTTCTTGGAAGGTAGGAATGTCATGTTGTGATATTTCAGGGTCAACACCAGGCATGTCGTGATAGGACTACATGAATACGTCAATAAATTCCTTCAGCAGTTATTTAAATTGTGATCTCTTATCCTCTTTGAGGGTGGAGCATACCCTAATCTTGTGTGGATGACTACTAGAACTAATATTGATAACAATAGTCTCATCATCACTAGTTTGAATGCGGTTATGTTATTTAGTTTTTTTCTTATTGAGATGAGTTAAGAATTGTTCATTTATTAAATCATCTTCATCAATTGTTTGGTTAGAATCAAGGTAATTGAAGTAAAGCACAACAAGATACTCAAAATCATCATTCGTTTCATTAAAAACATTTTCAGGAAATACTATGGTGAGGAACTTATAAAAGGAGGCCTCATTCACAATTACATTACAGATAGAAGAAAAAGCAGTAGATTCAGGTGTTTCTTGGAGAGTGTGAACATCAGGCTTTATATTAACTTGGGTAGGATTCACAGGGATGGCGTGCCATTTGAGTAGTGGCTTATCATTAGTGGTGATATTTTTGGGTGGGTGTGACGACTCGACTTCCATGTGTATCATGTAGAAATTCAGCCCTAGTGTATACAAGTCTAATGGTTTATCAGTGTTGATGTAAAAAATTAGATTGTTTCTAATATTTTAATCACAGATAAATATAAATGAGACAAAGAAGTTTAAAGTGGTTCAGCCTTATAAGAATGGCCTATGTCCAGTGTTTCTGTTATTGCCAAGTGTTTTGGAGTTCTCGATATGTAATTCTATCAAGAAAATCCGGGACCCTTAAATGAGGGTGATACAATGTATTTATAGCCTTGAGGATGTCATCTGAAAGGGTGATACATTAAATGATATACATATGAAAGGGTAATACATTTAATGCCCTTAAGCGTGTGCGTTAATGATAAGCATTTAATGAACCAATTGAACTGTTGGTTATCTGGCAATCAATGATGTGGCCGAGATACAGCTCGGACCGCCTTAGTTGCTCGTCGTTCAGGAGTTCTTCGGAGTGTTGGAGTTCCTCGGAGTACACTTGCTGCTCGGAGTGAGTATGAATTGGCCAGGAAAATAAACCTCCTCGTTGCTATTGTGCCACGTAGATCGACACGCGTCTTCTTATTATTCGTCTATATCAGCATACTAATTTTGGTATCAACAGAAGCCCCCAATGTTTCATATTTCGAACTTTGAGGAATATGGAACATTCTTTCTCGGTATATGGCAATATTAAATGACCTTCCTGGTTTTTAGGAGAATTTTCTCCGTATTCGAATGTCCTTCCAAATTCGCAGAATCCGCCTTTTTTGAATTTTTATAAGCGCTTCGATCTTCGCTCACTTTTTGTCCTTTTAGCCGCCGGTAGCGTAATAATTTCTTTTTGTAATCATTTCTTTCGCCGTTTCCCAAGGCAAAGTATTTAAGCTTCATAGGCAATCCCATCGTCTTCTACCTTTTCCAATTTCTGCTTTCGAGTTTTCCATAGTCTTTCTCTCTCTTGTGCGTTCATCCTTTTCTTCGTTCGTTGTCAACATATCTCTCTTTTTCCTGTAATATCTTCTTCCTTCCTCTTCATTTCTTTTATTCGCCATGGTTTATGTTATTGAATCTCTTGAGAAATTCCGTTCTGATTTTTCTATTCCATCGTGGGTAACTTTGGAGGATCTTTCTAAGCCTTCAAATTATTTTCGTTTGGCTGAGGGACATTGGTTCCCCAGCCTCTTTATTGCTGAATGTGGATTTTCTTTTCCACCAAACCCTTTGTGCTTAGAGTTCTATCATTATTTCGACGTTGTTCCTGCAAAAATAGCTCCCAACACATGGAGAATAGTTAATGGGGTGTATAGGTTAAATCAAACTCATGGAACCCGTATAGGAATTCCTGAGATTATGTATTGTTATAGATGGGCTGTTCTTGATAATATTTTTTATTTAAAAACTAGATTTTTGAATAGGGCTTTAGTAGTCAACCTCCCTGATGCTAATAGGGATTATTTTGAACATGGGGTAGTTATAAAAAATTGGCAACATGCCCCTTTGATTGGAGATGAAGTATATAAAGGTCCCAGATGCCCTCTATATGGCAATGGGATAGGTTATTTTCATTTTATTTTATTTTTGAAATTATGATTTCATTATGTTTGAATAAATGTGTGATTGACATTTCACTATGTATTTGTTTGCAGTTGACAGCAAAAGAAAGATTCCAAAAGAATCAGAAGTTAATATTAAGCATTTGAAACTTATCTGGAGTTTGCATCAGAAAGTTGCAGACGAGCACATCAGTTCTGCTTCATATTTGTTGCAGTATAGGAGTTATTCAACCTCTTTCACTGCTCGCCCTGTAATCAGCACTGGTGAACCGGCGCCAGCTCCTGAGGACTCTTCTCCAGAATCTCACATTCCTCTGAGTCAGAAAATGGGAAAAAGAAGAGTTCCTTCTATTTTTGAAGAGGCTACCTTTGCGGGAGAGGGTAAAAGAAGCAAGACTGACATCCCAAAGGGGACAAAGAAAGTAGATGATGCCCCTTTTGTTGCTCCTTAGAAGGCTGCCGAGAAGCGCCCAGTGGCTCCTAACAAGAAGGATGCACCTGTGGAAGTGATCACCATCTCCCCAACCAAAAGATCTTCTTTGGTTGAAACTGTTGAAATGCCACCGAGGAGACTGAAGAAATCCTCCTCGGTCAATTTGGCTGAAACCATTCCCCAGCTCCAAGTTAGTGGAGCTGGTGTTCCAACTATTATTCCTCCGAGCTCAGCTATGAGCTAGGTGAAGACTTGGACCATTCCTGAAGTCCAAGGAATTGAGGAGAATATGTCTAGGGATGTGCTTACATCCCTAGCTACTCGTCACATTGCTTCAATAAGTTTCTCATATTCTGAATTTTCTTTCTTTCCATCAATACATGTATTTCTGTGCTGACTTATCATTATCTCCTTTTTTCAGCTGGTGAGTTGCTTTAACACCATTGTGAAGAAGGATGAAGCGATCAAGGCTTCTAGCTCCTCATCCGGAGTGGAGGATTCTTTATTGTGTTTGACCAGATATTTGAAGGATTCCCATCAAAAGTATGACGAGGATAAGGTTAACTGGGAGAATAAGTTGGCTGCAATTGAGGCAGAGAAGGTGCAGCTTGTTAAAGTTTCCAAGGGTCTGGAAAATAAAGTGAAAGATTTAGAGAGAGAGAACAAGAAGTATGCCGAGAAGCTCACGAACTTTGGGGAGCTTGAAAATAAGTTTGAATTGGATGAGGAAGAGTTAACCCTTCTGCGAGAAGTAAATTGCCAGAAGGAAGAGGTGGAAGTTAAATTGAAAGCCACCGAGGATCTTTGATCTGAGAAGCTCTCCTCGGAGAAAATAAAAAGAAAAATGGCCGTAAAGAAGTCTTTCAACACTGGATGGGACAAATGATGGAACAAGGGGGTAGTATCCATGATGTCCCAAGTGCAATATGGGAGTCTTAAATACTTCCGAGATGGTTGGGTTGCTGCATTGTAAGAATTGAAGGTTGACGAGGACTCTGAGCTGTTTTAACAGCATCTTCCTGGGCCCCCTCCTAAAATTGAAGATGAGGAAGAAGACGAAGTTGCATCCGAGGAGTCTTCAATGGCAGTGGGTGATCAAGTCCTTACCTCATAACCTATTCAGACAGTCACCGAGTAGATTTTGTCTATGCCTGCTCCACCCGAACAAGTTCCAGCTCCTGTAATCCAAATTATTGTTCCCACCGAGCAACCAAGCTCCTCATCCCAGCCTCCCGAGAAAGTCTTGGGAGACAAGAAAAAGGTGTGAAGTTTGTTTGGTATTTGTTTTATTTTCTTTTGTCACTTGTACTCTGTACTCTGAACACTGTACTCCTTTCTATGATGTAACAAACAATCCTCTTTTTTGTCCCTCTATGTTGTTGATGTTCTGTTTGCTTTTTATTAAATCTTACCTTCTCTTCTTTACTAGTTTATGGCTAGAATGGAATTGCTATCTGCCTATGACACAACTCTGCTTCGACAATGTAATAAATATTTTAAGACTGGCCACACTGACTTGGATAATTCCCAGATTGTAGAGATTCTTGGTCGAGATGCTTCAGACCAAGCAGTGGAGGCATATCAATACTTGAAATATCTTCTTGATCGTGATGTAGCCAACAATGTGGCTTATTACAAAATGATTGAAGACTTGCAAGGTACTCTCGATGAACTTCAGCAGCAGTATAAAGAGTCTTCAGCTCTTTTGCACGAAGGGTATGAGAAGAAAATCAAACAACTTCGTGACAAAAAAGGCTACGACAAGATGCTTGCTGGCTATGAAGTGAGAGAGAGAACATTGAAAGCAGATGTCGAAAGGCACAGGCAAATCGCTGAGCTATTGGAACAAGAAAACAACAATCTGCAAAAAGAACTAGCTCAGCTGAGGTCTGCTGCTTCATCTTCCACTGCCTTGGTACCGGTCATCGATAAAGGATTCTCATTTTTAGAAGTGGAAAATGCCAAGTTGCGAGAAGAGTTAGAGGCTTTGAGAAGAGCTGGGCCTTCTACTGCTACTCGGGGACGAGGAAGAGGTTCTCGTGGACGAGGAAGAGTTGCCCAGAATGTTATCGAGGAACAAAGTACTCAACCTGCTCAGGGACGACCAAGAGTTCTTCGTCCTACTATTGAAGAAGCTCGTACTCAATCAGCGTTGGAAAACCAAGCATTCCAATTGATGGCAAAAAATCAAGCCTTGTCTGAACTGTCCAAGAAAGTCCAAACTTTGGAGGATCAACTTGCTGTGACGAAGTCTGCTTTGGATAATAAGGATATTTTTGCCAGAAACCTTCATGAGAAGTTAGAGAGACTAATTTTCCAATTCCATAAACAACCTCGTGAATTCTGGATGGCAGGCTACAATGAGGCCCTTTTTCACTTGAATGATCGTATTGAAAATGCTAATAATGAAGGCTACAAACAGGGATGGTTGAACGCCTTGGGTGTATTGAAACTAGAGCAAGGTCATTATTTATGGGATTACCATGCTCCTGGACTGCTCGATCTACCAATTCCGCCCTTCAAGCTTGACATGAGCTGGATCCCTGCTCGGGCCATTCCTCGTTGTTTGATCTCCAAGTATCTTGGTGACTATGCCCTTCATTCACAGGTAGGATTATCTCGTCCTAAGCATTTACTGGATACACCTTCACTAATGAACGTCAGAATGCTTCGAGATCTTAACTTCATTAATTCTCCCCTTTGCCTGGAAGATCCTCCTGCTGACGAGGAGCCTATTTCAAAAGCAGAAGGGAAAAGGCCAGTAGAATAGGAAATTCTGATGTAATAATTAGTACACAATTTGATATCAATGTAATAAATTTGTGTAATTCATTTTGAATTCAATGAAAGAGTTTCATTTTTGTTCACAAATTTGTATTGCTATTGTCTTGTATTTGTCAAGCACTTTATATTTGTGCTTGCATAACAATATTATGTGGTTCATCGACGAGTATCAGTAATGTTGCTCGATCACTTAATAATAAAGTAATGAGTATAAAAATGTTGAAATTTTTTCCAACCAACCAAGGTTGTTAAATTTTGCTTGTCGACCAACTATAGTTAGTGGGTTTTTATCCCCGACCAGCCATACTTGGTACAATTTGGAATATTTTCTCCTCGTCGACCAACTATAGTTAGTGGGTTTTGATCCCCGACCAACCATACTTTGTACAGTTTGGAATATTTTGTATTTTCTGGAATAATCTTACCTTCCGACCAACATAAGTTGGCATATCTTGTTTCCTAACCAACCGAGATTGGCATTTTTAGGAGTATTTTGCTTCCTAGCCAA
This sequence comes from Sambucus nigra, assembly GCA_949130495.1. Classification (NCBI taxonomy): domain Eukaryota; kingdom Viridiplantae; phylum Streptophyta; class Magnoliopsida; order Dipsacales; family Adoxaceae; genus Sambucus; species Sambucus nigra. The sequence continues at coordinate 154,100,949 of OX422211.1, read as the reverse complement.
ACACGTTGGCATTTTTAGAAATGTTGATGTTGTTCTCGCCCTTTTACCAACCGGAGTTGGTCTGAGTTCGAACTATCATGTTCACTCGCCCTTTTACCAACCGGAATTGGTCTGAGCTAGTGTATGCCTCCTAACCAAAGGAGTATGGTTTCCTAACCAACCGGAGCTGGTATTTTTAGGAATGTCGTGTTCTCGCCCTTTTACCAACCGGAATTGGTCTGAGTTCGAACTATCATGTCCACTCGCCCTTTTACCAACCGGAGTTGGTCTGAGCTAGTGTACGTCTCCTAACCAAAGGAGTATGGTTTCCTAACCAACCGGAGCTGGCATTTTTAGGAATGTCGTGTTCTCTCCCTTTTACCAACCTAAGTTAGTCTGAGCTCGAACTGTCATGTCCACTCGCCCTTTTACCAACCGGAGTTGGTCTGAGCTAGTGTCATAGTTTGTAGTGTGTAACACTAGTATTCCCCGAAAAACTTTCAATAAAAGGAGAGAAGATGGAAAAATATCATCATTTTATTCGTGTTGATGGATCTGTTTTACATTTTACATTACTGATAATACTTGCGTAGGTGTTCAGCATTCCATGAATTCTTAAATTCCTCTCCTTCTAGAGTTGCTATTCGGTAAGTTCCTGGTCGAACAACTTCTGTAACTCGATAAGGTCCATGCCAATTTGCTTCCAACTTATTGTGCTTCTGAATGACCTTTTTTAGCATGTAATCTCCTTCTTTTAAGTCGCATTTCTTCACCCTCTTGTTGTAGAACAGAGCTGTTCGTTGTTGGTAAGCAGCATTCCTAATGGCTACCTCTTCTCTAACCTCCTCGAGCATGTCCAAATCTAATCTTCTCATTAAGTCGCAGACTGGGGAATTGAAGTTCAGCACTCTGTGTGTTGGAAGACCCAACTCGGCAGGTATTACAGCCTCACTTCCAAATACCAGTTGTTGATGTAAAAAATTAGATCGCTCTAATTATTCAATCACAGATAAATAAAATGAACAAAGATTTTTAAAGTGGTTCAGCCTTATAAGAATGGCCTACGTCCACTGTTATGTTATTGCTGAGTGTTTGGGAATTCTCGATTACAAGTTCAATCCAGAAATTTCGGTCCCCTTGAATGAGGGTGATACAAGGTATTTATAGCCCTTAGGCTGTACATGAATGGGTTGATACAATAAATGATATACATATGAAAGGGTAATACATTTAATGCAGCGTGTGCGTCAAGATGATAAACATTCAATGAATGATTGAACTGTTGACATTCTGGCAATTAATACTACGGTCGAGATGCAGCTCGGACCGCCTTAGTTGCTCGTTGCTCAGGAGTTCCTCGGAGTGCTAGAGTATCTCGGAGTGTTGTAGTTCCTCGGTATATCATCGTTGCTCGGGGAAAACATGAGTTGGTCGAGGAAATAAACTTCCTCGTTATTATTGTGCCACGTAGATTGACAAGTGTCTTCGAATGATTCGTCCACATCAGCATATTAATTTTGGTATCAACAGAAGCCCCCAATGTTTCATATTTTGAACTTTGAGGAGTATGGAACATTCTTTCTCGGTTTATGGCAATATTGAATGATCTTCCTGGGTTTTAGGAGCATCGTATTTGAATTTATTTCCAAGTTCAACGAATCCGCCTTTTTTTGAACTTTTGAGAGCGCTTCGATCTTAGTGCCCTTTTTGTCCTTTTAGCCATCGGAAGTTCAATAGTTTCTTTTTTGTAATCATTTCCTTCGCCGCTTCCCAAGGCAAAGTATTTAAACTTCTTAGGTAACCATACCGTCTTCTTCTTTTTCCAATTTCCTGCATTCAAGCTTTCTATTTTCTCCTTCTCTCTTGTGCATTCATCCTAGTTTTCGTTCGTTGTCAACATACCTCATTTCTTCCTGTAAGATCTTCTTCCTTTCTTTTGTATCTCTTTTATTCAGTATGGTTTATATTGTGGAGTCTGTTGAGAAATTTCGTTTCGATTTTTCCATTCCTTCCTGGGTAACTCTGGAGGTTCTTTCTGAGCCTTTAGATTATTTTCGATTGGCTGAGGGACATTGGTTCCCCAGTCTATTCATTGCTGAATGTGGATTTTCTTTTCCACCAAACCCATTGTGTCTTGAGTTTTGTCAGTATTTTGATCTTGTCCCTGCAAAAATAGCCCCCAATTCATGGAGAATAATTAATGGGGTGTACAAATTAAATCTAACTCATGGGACTCGTATAGGGATCCCTGAAATTATGTATTGCTATAAATGGGCCACTCTAGATAATATTTATTACTTAAAAACTAGGTTTCTGAATAGGGCTCTTGTATTTAACCTCCCTGACTCAAATAGAGATTATTTTGAACATGGGTTGGTTATTAAAAATTGGCAATATGCCCCTTTAGTTGGAGATGGAGTATACAACGGTCCCAGATGCCCCCCATATGGCAATGGGATAGGTTTATTTTTCATTTTATTTTACTTATGAAATTATGCTTTCATCATGTTTGACAAAATGTATGACTGATATCTCATTATATGTATTTGCAGTTGATAGCAAAAGAAAAACTCCAAAAGAATCAGAGGTTAATATTAAGCATCTGAAACTTATCTGGGGCTTGCATAAGAACGTTGCAGACGAGCACATCAGGTCTGCATCCTATTTGTTACAGTATAAGAGTTATACAAACTCTTATACTACTCGCCCTGTTGAGCCAGCTTCAACTCCAGAGGATTCTTCTTCAGATTCTCATCTTCCTTTAAGTCAGAGAATGGGCAAGAAAAGAGCTCCTCCTGCTTTATTTGATGACATTACTTCGGCTGCTGGGGCCAAGAAAAGCAAAGTTGATGTCCCAGAGGGGACTAAGAAGGTGGATGTTGCATCTTCCAAAGCTGTCGAGAAGCCCCCAGTGGCTCCGAGCAAGAAAGTTGCTCCAGCAGAAGTGATTACTATCTCTCCGACCAAGAGTTCTTCCTTGGTTGAAGCTGCTGAAGTCCCTTTGAGAAGATTGAGGAAATCATCCTCAGTCAATTTGGCTGAAACTGTCCCTTCTCCACCCTCTGGTGTTGTTGGTGTTCCAACCATCATTCCTCCTAGCTCTGCAATGAGCTCGGTAAAAACTTGGATCATACCCGAGGTCCAAGGAATTGATGAAAATATTTCTAGGGATATGTTGACATCCCTAGCTACTCGTCACCTTGCTTCGGTAAATTTCTCACATTCTGAATTTATTTCTTTCTCTGAATGCTTGCATTTTTGTATTAACTTTACTGTTTTTCTCATCTTTAGCTGGTGAACTGTTTCAATAACATCGTGAAGAAGGACGAGGCAATTAAAGCTTCCAGCTCCTCATCTGGTGTAGAGGACGCTCTGCTGGGTTTAACCCAATCATTGAAAGAATCTCGCCAACAGTATAATGAGGATAAGGCTGTTTGGGAGAAAAAGTTGTCAATAGTTGAGGCCGAGAAGGTAAAGATGGCTGAGATCTCCAAGAGTTTGGAGAATAAAGTGAAAAGTTTAGAGGTCGAGCATAAGAAATATGACGACAAACTCAAGAATTTTGGAGAACTTGAGGACAAGCTGAGGAAGGCAGAGGAAGAATTGTCCGCCCTGTGAGATATCAAGGGCAAAAAAGAAGAATTGGATGCGAAGCTCTCCTCGGAGAAATTGAGAAGAAAGCTTGCAGTTAAAAAATCCTTCAGCTCAGGCTGGGATAAAGGATGGGAAAAGGGGATTGCTGCGATGATATCTCAAGTTCAATATGGGAAGTTGAAATACTTCCGAGATGGCTGGGTAGCTGCTCTACAAGAATCGAAGATCAAGGATGATTCTGAGATATTCCAGCTACACCTCCCTGGTCCTCCTCCACCAATTGTGGAAGAAGAAGAAGATGAGCCTGTCTCTGATGAATCTTCTATGGCCATAGGTGATCAAGTCCCTGCAGCTTTATCTTTTGCCAACGAGGACATTTCTTCCATGCCTCCTCCTCCTGAAAAAATTTTAACTCCCGCAGATCAAGTTGTTGTTTCCACCGAGCAACCAAGCTCCTCGTCCCAGCCTCCCGAGAAAGTCTTAGAAGACAAGGAAAAGGTGTGAAGTTGTTCGTTATCATTTCTATCTTATCATTATTTGTAATCCAATCAATGTAATCCTTTTGTGATCTAATAAAATACATCTTTGTTCATTTCTGTTGTTGATGATTTGTTTTTGTTGATTGTTGTCTTCTTCTCATCCTTAGTTTGTGGCTAGAATGGAAATGATATCTGCACATGATACAAAGCTGATGCAGCAATGTCACGAATATTATAAGGCTGGTCATACAGACCTTAGTACATCAGAAATTGCTGACATCCTTGGTCGAGATGCCTCAGAACAAGCAATTGAGGCTTATCGGTACTTGAAAGATTTACTTGATCGAGCTGTGGCCAACAATGTAGCCTACTATGACTTGATTGAGGAACTTCATTATTCCTTAGAAGATCTACAAGGTCAGCACAATGAATCAATGGCTTTGTTGCACAAGGAATATGAAAATAGATACCAACAGCTTTCTTCTGACACAGGCCATAAAAAGATCCTGGTTGGATACGATGTTAGGGAAAGAACTTTAAAAGGTGAAGTTGAAGCTTGCAGGCAGATTACTGAGTTGCTGGAACAGGAGAACAATAATTTGCAGAAAAAGCTGGCACAGTATGAATCTGTAGCGTCATCTTCCACTGCTTTAGTGCAAGTTACCGATGAAGGTTTCTCGTTCTTAGAAGTTAAGAATGCCAAATTAAGGCAAGAGTTGGACATTCTGAGAAGATCTGCTATTCCTGTGACTGCTCGGGGACGAGGAAGAGGTTCTCGTGGGTGAGGAAGAGCTGTTCCAAATGTTGTCGAGGAGCAAAGTTCTCCAGTCGCTGCTCGGAGTCGATCAAGAGTTCTTAGCCGCAATGTTGAAGAATCTCGTACCCAGTCTACTTTGGATACTCAAGCATTCCAATTAAACGCCAAAGTTCGGGCTTTATCTGAAATGTCCAAGAAAAATCTATCCTTGGAAGATCAACTTACTACAACAAAGTCTGCTCTACATACTAAGGACCTTTTTGCCAAAAACCTTATCGAACAATTGGATAGATTAACCTTCCAATTTCATAAGCAACCCAGGGAATTTTGGATGGCTGGATACAATGAAGCTTTAGTTCATTTGGATGCTCGTATTGAACATTCCAATAATGAAGGTTATAAGCAGGGGTGGTTGAACGCACTGGGTGTGTTAAAATTGGAGCAAGGGCATTATTTATGGGATTATCATGCTCCAGGGTTATTAGACTTGCCTGTGCCACCTTTCAAATTGGACATGGCCTGGATCCCAGCTCGTTCTATTCCTCGGAGTTTAATTTCAAAATATCTCGGCGACTATAGTCTTCATTCTCAGACTGAATTATCTCGTCCCGAGCATCTCTTGGATACACCTTCTGTGATGAACGTCAGAATGCTCAGAGATATTAATTTCATCAATTCTCCTCTTTGCTTAGAAGACCCTCCTGCCGGCGAGGAACCTGTTTCTAAAGCAAAGGGCAAGAAACCAATAGAATAGGAATATCAATGTAATAATTAGTACATTCATGTAACCTGTAATTTATTTTGAATTTTATGAAAGAATTTCACTTTCTGTTTGCAAATTTGTATTACGATTGTCTTATGTTTATCAAACATTCTTACATTTGTGTATACGTATCTGTTAAAAAGATAACAATATGGTGCTTAGTAATCAAACTTACAAATATCAATGTTGCTCAATCACTTAATAATAAAGTAATGAGTATAAAATGTTTAAAATATTTCCAACCAACCAAGGTTGTTAAATTGTGTTTGTCGACCAACTATAGTTTATGGGTTTTTATCCCCGATCAACCATACTTGGTAAATTTTTTCATAAAATGTGCTCGACCAACCATGGTCGATAATTTATCCTCGTCGACTAAGTATAGTTGATCACCGACCAACTATACTTGGTTCAGTTTGGAATTCTTTGTATTTTCTGGAATGATTTTACCTTCCGACCAACTTGTTGGCCAATTTTCAAAATGATACTGTTCTTTCCTCAACCGTAGTTGATTATTGAACTATCAGGTTCTTTCGAACTATCTTGTCCACTAGTTATCTTACCAACCTTAGTCGGTCACGCTAGTGTACACCTCCTAACCAAAGGAGTATATTTTTTGGTTCTTTCGAACTTTTTGTCCACTAGTTATCTTACCAACCTTAGTCGGTCACGCTAGTGTACACCTCCTAACCAAAGGAGTATATTTTTTGGTTCTTTCGAACTATCTTGTCCACTAGTTATTTTACCAACCTTAGTCGGTCACGCTAGTGTACACCTCCTAACCAAAGGAGTATATTTTTTGGTTCTTTCGAACTTTTTGTCCACTGGTTATCTTACCAACCTTAGTTGGTCATGCTAGTGTACGCCTCCTAACCAAAGGAGTATATTTTTTGGTTCTTTCGAACTTTTTGTCCACTAGTTATCTTACCAACCTTAGTTGGTCACGCTAGTGTACGCCTCCTAACCAAAGGAGTATATTTTTTGGTTCTTTCGAACTATTGTCTTCTTTTTGTTGTTGAGCAGCGTAGTGTACAACACTAGTATTCCCCTAAAAGCTATCAAACAAAGGAGAGGAAAATGGTGAAAACATCATCGTTTTATTCATACTGATGAATCCGTTGTACATTTTACATCATTGATAATACTTGCGAAGGTGTTCAGTATTCCAAGCATTCTTGAATTCTTCTCCTTCTAAAGTTGCTATTCGGTAAGTTCCTGGTCGAACAACTTCTGTAACTCGGTAAGGCCCATGCCAGTTTTCCTCCAGTTTATTGTGTTTCTGAATTACCTTCTTTAGCACATAATCTCCTTCTTTTAAATCGCATTTCTTCACCCTTTTGTTGTAGAAAAGAGCTGTTCGTTGTTGATAAGCAACATTCCTAATGGCTGCCTCTTCTCTGACTTCCTCGACCATATCCAAATCCAGTCTTCTCATCAAGTCGCTGACTGGGGAATTGAAATTCAGCACTCTGTGTGTTGGGAGACCTAACTCGGCAGGTATTACAGCCTCACTTCCAAATGCCAGCATATATGGTGATTCTTCAGTCGCTGCTCGGGGAGTTGTTCGGTAAGCCCACAATACTGATTGTAGCTCATTAATCCAGTTAGCTTTAGCTTCACTTAGCCTTTTCTTCAAACCATTCAATAGTGTTCTATTCGTCACTTCAGTCTGTCCATTGCTTTGAGGATGGCCTGGTGCTGAATGGGTCTTCAGGATGTTTGATTGTTGACAATAGGCAGCAAACTCCTCATTGTCAAATTGTGTTCCATGATCTGTGATGAAGGCATGTGGGAGACCATATTGACAGATGATATTTTTCCAAACAAACTGGTATACCTTCTCGTACGTCATATCGATAAGCGGCTCAGCTTCTACCCACTTAGTAAAATAGTCCACTGCAACGACGAGATACTCGAATCTTCCTCGGGTAGTCGGCAATGGTCCAACCAAATCAATTCCCCACATGGAAAATGGCCAAGGGGAAGTTATGGGTGTCAATAATGCTTGTGGAGCTCGTCGGATGGAGGAAAAACGTTGGCACTTGTCACATTTCTTAGCATAGGCTATACAATCAGCCCTCATCGTCGGCCAATAGTATCCTTAAGTCATTACCCTTTGCAAGAGTGTTCTACCTGCTACATGAGCTCCACAAGACCCTTCATGGATATCTTCGATCAATTCTTTCACTTCAGAAGGATGTACACATCTCTGCAAACCTGCCATTATTCCTCGTCTATATAAAATACCATTAGTTACTACATACCGAGCAGCTTTATACTTTAATTTTTTGGCAGCGAGCTTATCCTCTGGCAATACTCCCTCTTCAATATATACCCTGATGGGATCCATCCAAGATGGTTCTAAATCAAGGGCAATAACATTCATCGTCAAGTCTTCATCTATGCTCCGACTTTCCAGTACTTCAATTGGTATCGTTCTTCGCAGCTCGGTACGAGTAGCTGATGCTAGTCGGGCCAGCGCGTCTGCTTGTGCATTTTCTATTCTGGGTATTCTGATCAACTGAATCGCATCAAATTCTGCCAATAACTCCATTACCTTGGCATGATATTTGACCATTAATTCTCCTTTAACTGCATACGTTCCCATCATCTGATTCACAATCAATTGAGAATCACTGAATACCATCACTTGTTGCGCTTCCATAATCTTTGATAAATTAAGACCTGCTATCATGGCCTCATACTCAGCCTCATTATTGGAGGCTTTAAATTGGAATCGCAAAACATATTCCATGTCAATCTCGTTTGGGGTGTTCAAAACAATTCCTGCACCACAGCCTGCTGTGCAAGATGAGCCATCTACATATAATCTCCATATGGGCAACCCGTCTTCAAATTTCTTATCCGATAGAGTTCCTCGGTGAAATATTTGTTGCTTCTTTTCATCCTCCCCTGGCACTTTTCGCTCCTCGTTGACCATCTCTTCTCGTTCTTCAACCAACCGGGGCTGGTCTGAATTTAAAGTTGATGATCCTTCTACATCCATAGGCCCTTTTACCAACCGGAGTTGGTCTGGACTTATGTCTGTTGATCCTGTAACATCCACAGGTTGGTCAGCGAGCACCTTTTGCTCCTCGGGGGTATCAGGATATGTAAATTCTGCTATAAAATCTTCTACAGCTTGTCCTTTCAATGATGCTCTGGGCTCATACACAATATCATATTCACCGAGCTCTATTGCCCAATACATCAATCTCCCTGACTTTTCTGGCTTATGAAGGGCTTGCCTCAGTGGCATATCAGTATAAACGACGATGGTATGGGCCTGGAAATAGGGCCTCATTCTTCTACTTGCTTCAATTAATGCCAATGCCAATTTTTCCAGCTTTGGGTACCTGATTTCTGCACCTCGGAAAGCCTTACTTGTGTAATAGATTGGTTTCTGGACTCCATTCTCCAATCTAATTAATGCTGAACTGACTGCATTCTCTGATACTGCCAGATACAAATACAACTTTTCTCCTGTTATTGGCCTGGACAACAATGGAGGTGCTCCCAAATACTTCTTCAAGTCTTGAAAGGCCTTCTCACATTCATCAGTCCATTCAAAAGTTTTTCGAAGTGTTTTGAAGAATGGGAGGCATTTGTCAGTTGCTCGGGACACAAATCTGTTGAGCGCTGCAACTCGTCCTGTAAGACTCTGCACTTCTTTCTTTGTTGTTGGAGATCGCAACCCTAAAAGAGCTTTGATCTTATCTGGATTTGCTTCAATGCCTCGCTGGTTGACAATGTATCCGAGAAACATTCCTTCTCGTACTCCAAATGTGCACTTCACTGGGTTGAGCTTCATCTGGTATTTATCCAGTTGATCAAATGTCTGAGCTAAGTCAACTAGATGATCTGCAACTTTCTTGCTTTTTTTCAGCATATCATCGACATAGACTTCCATGTTGCAACTGATTTGTTCGGTGAAAACCTTGTTCATCAGCCGCTGGTATGTCGCTCCTGCATTTTTCAAACCAAAAGGCATAACATTATAGCAATAAGTTCCCCTAGGGGTAATAAAAGAAGTACTTTCCCTGTCTTCAGGTTTCATTTTGATCTGGTTGTAACCAGAATACGCATCCATGAAGCTGAGCTGCTCATGTCCCGAGGTAGCATCCACTAGTTGGTCAATTCTAGGCAATGGAAAATGATCTTTTGGGCATGCCTTGTTGAGATCAGTGAAATCAACACACATTCTCCATTTATTGTTCTTCTTCTTTACCATCACCACATTTGCCAGCCAGTCTGGATATTTCACATCTTCAATGAATTGGGCTTTCTGGAGTTTCTAGACCTCCTCTTGTATGGCTTGATTCTTCTCGGGGCTAAATACCCTTCTTCTCTGCTTTACAGGCTTGATCTCCTTATTCACATTGAGTTCGTGACATAAGAAGTTTGGATCTATTCCTGGCATGTCCTCGTGACTCCATGCGAAAGTTTTCTTCCTGTTTCTCAAGAACATTATCAATTCTTGCTTTATTGAAGCATCTAACGACGAACCTATCTGGGTTACTCGTTCAGGGTGCTCCTCGTCCAGAATAACATTTTCTGTGGATTCTACCACCTGTCCTTTTACAAGTTGAGATTCATCCCTGGGATCAAGAGTTTCGATTTCTGTACCTTCCTCCACCTGGTAGGTGATAGTCTTTTTCCTTGATTCCTCAAGCTCTTGTTGCTCGGCAGATGAATAATAGCATTCCCGAGCTACTTTTTGATCACCTTTCACAACTCCTACTCCAAAGTTTGTTGGGAATTTTAAGCACTGATGCACTGTAGACGGAACGTCTTCGAACTTCTTCAAACCAACCCTTCCCATGATGATGTTGTAGGCTAACTGCACATTCTTATCCATCACAAAGAAGCGTATTCTTTCTGTTCGACAAGCAGGCCAAGTTCCAATGAATATGTCCAACTTGATCGTCCCAAGTGGAAAAACTTTCTCGCCAGCAAAACCCAGAAGGGGTCTATGATAAGGTTCTAATTGAGATAATTTCAAATTCAAGCTATCAAAACATGAATAGTACATGATGTCTGCTGAGCGACCATTGTCAACCAACACCCTTGAAATCACCACATCTTTCATCCTCATTTTGATCACCAAGGGATCGTCGTGAGGGTAAAGGACACCTGCCAAATCATTTTTTGAAAAACCAATAACTAGCTTCTCTTTATTTACTTTCCTCGGACGATCATCCTCGGCAAGATTTATTCGTTGAATATATGAACAGGCTTGAGCCTCTCCGAGATAGTCCTTTCTTTCTGCAGTAAGGTCTCCCCCTCCAGCATCTCCTCCTGTAATAACATTACAATCAAATGACCCAAAACGTATGGAAAATACCTCTCGTTCAGGCTGCCTTGGCTTCTTTGGAAGATCGGGGTCTTCATCTGGATCATCTTCATGATCTCTTTTCTTTCTCTCCTCTGTCCGACGAGGAGATCTGGAACGATCCCTAGTTCTATCATCATTCTTCCTTTCACCTCTGCGATCTACATACTTTGACAACTTTCCTCTTCGGATGAGCGTTTCAATCTCGTTTTAAAGGGCTATGCAATTTTTGGTCGTATGGCCATGATCTTTATGGAACTCGCAATATTTGGCCCTATTCCTCAGGTCAGGATTGGTCCTCAGTTTATCTGGCCACTTGATTTCTTCGTTATTTTTGATTTCTTCCAAAACATGATTAATACCCATTTTCAATGGAGTATAATTATTGTATTTCTTCATAACTTCCAATGACGTCCTATTATTCTTGGATTGCTTGTCATTACCATTACCTTTTTGCTCTTTCTTCTTAGATTTGTCAACCTCCACCTTGGTTTCTTTATCCATATTCTTCTTCGCAGCCATAGCCTCCTCGGCATTCATGATTTTGGCCGCTTTTGCCATCAACACCGACATAGTTTTAGGTGGATCTTTGGCCAAAGTATAATATAACTTGTTAGGCAGCAATCCACTCATCAAAGCAGTGATCGCTGTCTTTTCTTCGTAATCTATGACTTCCAACTTCTCGTTATTGAAACGAGTTATGTAATCTCTAGTACTCTCACCTGATTTTTGTCTAACACTTAACAAGTGCGCTACTCGTTTTACTGGCTTTGCTCCAAAACATAAATTACCAATGAATAACTCGGCTAACTGAATAAAAGTCGAAATCTTACCCCGAGGAAGATTGTTGTACCATATCTGCGCAGACCCGGTAAGAGTTCCCGAAAATGCTCTACACCTCATTTCGTCGGGGACAGCATATATGTCGGCAGCAGCTTGGTATTGTTCTATATAAAGAACAGGATCTGTCTTTCCATCATACTTAGGGGTCACTACAGTTAATTTGAATTTCGATGGTGTAGGAAAATTCACAATGGCCTGCACAAAAGGTGTCCCTTGAACAAAAGTTCTCTGTAAGGGATTCCTTTCTTTAACCATTTCTCCAAGTCTATCCTCTAATCGCTGAATGGAACCCTTCCACGCTTCATTTCCTTCCTCGGGCTGCTTAGTCCGAGCAATTGATTGTTCTGACGTAGCTTCCTGAGATCTATCTCGACGAGTAGCTGGTCTTGATTGTGCTGATCCTTCTCTCAAACCTGATGGTGGTCGAAAGCTTCTCGATGGTGCTCTAGGTGGACTCATATTTCTCCTTGGTCCTAGCTGACTGAAAGGAGATGCCCTGCTTAATCTTTCCAGGGCGCTAGTTCTCTTCGGGGAGAGGGTGATATGTTGATCTGTATCCGTAGCCCGAATCGATGAAGTTTGCCCAGGTTGATAAGAAAAATCATTAGATTCTTCATTACGATATGACCCAGTACGCCTAGATCGCGATTGCCCACGATCACTCCTTTGCCTTGAATGGGTAGGTGCACCACCGTGAAGAGTTTGAAAGAGTCGCCTCATTGTTTCTTGCATGGCGGTTTGTCCCTCAGCCAGATTCGTCATAATTCCTGCCAGATCTGGAGGTGCAGATGGATTTGGAGGATTTCCAGTATTTCCAGCATTTCGATTACTGGATTCTGGATTATCTGCCATTGATGATAAATGATTTTTGGTGAAAAATGATAGCAACAGTCGTTTCCCACAGACGGCGCCAATCTGTTGATGTAAAAAATTAGATCGCTCTAATTATTCAATCACAGATAAATAAAATGAACAAAGATTTTTAAAGTGGTTCAGCCTTATAAGAATGGCCTACGTCCACTGTTATGTTATTGCTGAGTGTTTGGGAATTCTCGATTACAAGTTCAATCCAGAAATTCCGGTCCCCTTGAATGAGGGTGATACAAGGTATTTATAGCCCTTAGGCTGTACATGAATGGGTTGATACAATAAATGATATACATATGAAAGGGTAATACATTTAATGCAGCGTGTGCGTCAAGATGATAAACATTCAATGAATGATTGAACTGTTGACATTCTGGCAATTAATACTACGGTCGAGATGCAGCTCGGACCGCCTTAGTTGCTCGTTGCTTAGGAGTTCCTCGGAGTGCTAGAGTATCTCGGAGTGTTGTAGTTCCTCGGTATATCATCGTTTCTCGGGGAAAACATGAGTTGGTCGAGGAAATGAACTTCCTCGTTATTATTGTGCCACGTAGATTGACAAGTGTCTTCGTATGATTCGTCCACATCAGCATATTAATTTTGGTATCAACACCAGCATATATGGTGATTCTCCAGTTGCTGATCGGGGAGTTGTTCGGTAAGCCCATAATACTGATTGTAGCTCATTAATCCAATTATCTTTAGCCTCACTTAGCCTCTTCTTCAAACCATTTAGTAATGTTCTGTTCGTCACTTCAGTCTGTCCATTACTTTGAGGATGGCCTGGTGCTGAATGAACCTTCAAAATATTTGACTGATGACAATAGGCGGCAAACTCCTCGTTATCAAATTGTGTTCCATGGTCTGTGATGAAGGCATGAGGGAGACCATATCGGCAGATGATGTTCTTCCAAACGAACTGGTATACCTTCTCGTATGTCATATCAATAAGTGGCTCAGCTTCTACCCACTTAGTAAAATAATCCACTGCGACAACGAGGTACTTGAATCTTACTCGGGTCGTTGGCAGTGGTCCAACCAAATCAATTCCCCACATAGCAAATGGCCAATGGGAAGTTATGGGTGTCAACAATGCTTGTGGAGTTCGTCGGATGGAGGAAAAACGTTGGCATTTATCACATCTCTTAGCATAGGCTATACAATCAGCCCTCATCGTTGGCCAGTAGTATCCCTGCGTCATCACCCTTTGCAAAAGTGTCCGACCTGCTACATGGGCTCCACAGGACCCTTCATGGATCTCCTCAATCAATTCTTTTATCTAGGAGGGATGTACACATCTTTGCAAACCTGCCATAATTCCTCATCTATACAAAACACCATTAATTAATACATACCGAGTAGCTTTAAACTTCAATTTCTTGGCAGCGAGCTTATCCTCCGGTAATTCTCCCTCCTTAATATATGCCCTGATGGGATCCATCCAAGATGGTCCTAAATCAAGGGTAATAATATTCATCGTCAGGTCTTCATCTATGCTCCGACTTTCTAATACTTCAATTGGTATCGTTTTTCGCAGCTCGGTACGAGTAGCTGATGCTAGTCGGGCCAATGCGTCTGCTCGTGCATTCTCCATTCATGGTATTTTGATCAACTGAATGGCATCAAATTCTGCCAACAACTCCATTACCTTTGCATGATACTTGACCATTAATTCTCCTTTAACTGCATATGTTCCCATCATCTGATTCACAATTAATTGAGAATCACTGAACACCATCACTTGTTGTGCTTCCACAATCTTTGCTAAATTAAGACCTGCTATCAGGGCCTCATACTCAGCCTCATTATTGGAAGCTTTGAATTGGAATCGCAGGGCGTATTCCATGTCAATCTCATCGGGGGTGTTCAAAACAATCCATGCTCCACAACCTGTTGTGCAAGATGACCCATCTACATATAATTTCCATGTAGGTGACTCGTCTTCAAATTTCTTATCTGACAAAGTTCCTCGGTGAAATATTTGTTGTTTCCTTTCATCCTCCCCTGATATTCCTCGCTCCTCGTCGATCATCTCTTCTCGCCCTTTTACCAACCGGAGTTGGTTTGAGCTCGAATTTGATGATCCTTCAATATCCACAAGCCCTTTTACCAACCGGAGTTGGTCTGAGCTTGTGTTTGTTGATCCTGTAACATCTACAGGTTGATCATCGAGCAACTTTTGTTCCTCGGGGGTATCAGGATAAGTAAACTCTGCTATAAAATCTGCTACAGCTTGCCCTTTTAATGATGATCTGGTTTCATACACAATATCATATTCACCGAGCTCTATTGCCCAGTACATCAGTATCCCTGATTTTTTTGGCTTATGAAAGGCTTGTCTCAATGGCATGTAGGTATACACGACGATGGTATGGGCCAGGAAATATGGCCTCATTCTTCTACTTGCCTCAATTAATGCCAATGCCAATTTTTCCAGCTTTGGGTACCTGATTTCTACACCTCGGAAAGCCTTACTTGTGTAATAAATTGGCTTCTGGACTCCATTCTTCATTCTGATCAATGCCGAGCTGATTGCATTCTCTGATACTTCCAGGTATAAGTATAACTTTTCTCCCATTACTGGTCTGGACAACAGTAGAGGTGCTCCCAAATATTTCTTCAAGTCTTGAAAGGCTTTTTCACATTCATCATTCCACTCGAAAGTTTTCCGAAGTGTTTTGAAGAATGGGAGGCATCTATCAGTTGCTCGGGATACAAATCTGTTGAGTGCTGCAACTCGTCCTGTAAGACTCTACACCTCTTTCTTCGTCATTGGAGATCACAACCCTAAAAGAGCTTTGATCTTTTTTGGGTTCGCCTCAATGCCTCGGTGGTTGACGATGTACCCGAGGAACATTCCTTCTCGTACTCCAAATGTGCACTTCGTCGGGTTGAGCTTCATTTGGTATTTATCCAGTTGATCAAAGGTCTGACCTAAGTTAACTAGATGATCAACAGCTTTCTTGCTCTTTGTCAGCATATCATCGAAATAGACTTCCATATTGCAACTAATTTGTTCGGCAAAAACCTTGTTCATCAGCCGCTGGTATGTCGCTCCTTCATTTTTCAAACCAAAAGGCATAACATTATAACAATAAGTTCCCTTAGGGGTAATAAAAGAAGTACTTTTCCTGTCTTCAGGTTTCATTTTGATCTGATTGTAGCCAGAGTATGCATCCATGAAGCTGAGCAGCTCATGTCCCGAGGTAGCATCCACTAGTTGGTCAATTCTGGGCAATGGAAAATGATCTTTTGGGCATGCCTTGTTGAGATCAGTGAAATCAACACACATTCTCCATTTATTGTTCTTCTTCTTTACCATCACCACATTTTCCAGCCAGTCTGGATATTTCACATCTTCAATGAATTGGGCTTTCTGGAGTTTCTAGACCTCCTCTTGTATGGCTTGATTCTTCTCGGGGCTAAATACCCTTCTTCTCTGCTTTACAGGCTTGATCTCCTTATTCACATTGAGCTCATGACATAAGAAGTTTGGATCTATTCCTGGCATATCTTCATGACTCCATGCAAAAGTTTTCTTTCTGTTTCTCAAGAAAGTTATCAACTCCTGTTTTATTGAAGCATCCAACGACGAATCTATCTGAGTTGTTCATTCGGGGTGTTCATCGTCCAGAATAACATTTTCTGTAGATTCCACCACCTATCCTTTTACAAGTTGGGATTCATCTCTAGGATCTAGTGTTTCAATTTCTGTACCTTCATCCACCTGGTAGGTAGTAGTCTTTTTCATTGACTCTTCAAGCTCCTCTTGCTCAGCAGATGAATAATATCATTCTCGAGCTACTTTTTGATCACCTTTCACAACTCCTACTCCAAAATTTGTTGGAAATTTTAAGCACTGATGTACTGTAGATGGAATTTCTTCGAACTTCTTCAAACCAACTCTTCCCATGATGATGTTGTAAGCTGATTACACATTCTTATCCATCACAAAGAAGCGTATTCTTTCTGTTCGACAAGCAGGCCAAGTTCCAATGAATATATCCAACTTGACCGTCCCAAGTGGAAAAACCTTCTCGCCAGCAAAACCAAGGAGAGGTCTGTGATAAGGCTCCAATTGAGATAATTTTAAATTTAAACTGTCAAAGCATGAGTAGAACATGATGTCTGCCGAACTACCATTATCTACCAAAACCCTTGAAATCACTACTTCTTTCATCCTCATTTTGATCACCAAAGGGTCGTCATGAGGGTAAAGAACACCTGCAAGGTCGTTTTTTGAAAAACCAATGACTAGCTTCTCTTTGTTTATCTTCCTCGGGCAATCCTCCTCAGCTAAATTTATCCGTTGAATGTATGAGCAAGCTTGAGCCTCACCAAGGTAATCTTTTCTTTCTGCAGCAAGATCTCCTCCTCCTGCATCTCCACCTGTAATAACATTATAATCAAATGTTCCAAAACGTATTGAAAATACCTCGCGTTCTGGTTGCCTTGGCCTTTTGGGAAGATCGGGGTCATCCTCTGTATCATCTTCATGATCTCTTTTCCTATTTTCTCCTGCCCGACGAGGAGATCTAGATCTCTCTCTTGCTCGGTCTTCATTTCCTCTTTCATTTCTATGATCAACATACTTTGACAACTTTCCTCGTCTAATGAGTGTTTCAATCTCGTTCTGGAGGGCTATGCAATTTTCAGAGATATGACCATGATCCTTATGAAACTCGCAATATTTATCTCTATTTCTTTTGTCAGGGTCCGACTTCAGTTTCTTTGGCCACCTTATCTCCTCATTTTTCTTGATTTCTTCCAAGACATGATTAATACCCATTTTCAAAGGAGTATAATTATCGAATTTCTTCAGGACTTCCCATGACGACTTATTACTTTTGGAATGCTTGTCACGCTATTTCCCTTATGCTCTTTCTTCTTAGATTTGTCGACTTCCACCTTGGTTTCTTTATCCATATTCTTCTTCGCTGCCATAGCCTCCTCGGCATTCATGATTTTGGCCGCTTTTGCCATCAATTCTGACATAGTTGTAGGTGGATATTTGGCCAAAGTGTAATACAATTTTTTAGGCAACAACCCACTCATCAATGCGGTGATTGCTGTCTTTTCTTCATAATCTATGAATTCCAGTTTCTCGTTATTGAAACGAGTTATGTAATCTCTAGTACTCTCACCAGATTTTTGTCTAACACTTAACAAGTGTGCTACTCGTTTTACTGGCTTTGCTCCAAAACAAAAATTGCCGATGAACAACTCGGCCAGTTGAAAGAAAGTTGAAATCTTACCCCGAGGAAGATTGTTGTACCATATTTGGGCAGATCCTGTAAGAGTTCCTGAGAATGCTCTGCATCTCATCTCGCCGGGGACAACATAGATGTCGGTAGCAGCTTGATATTGCTCTATGTGAAGAACATGATCTGTCTTTCCATCATATTTGGGGGTCACCACAGGAACTTTAAACTTTGACGGTGTAGGAAAATCCACAATGGTCTGGATAAAAGGTGTCCCTTGAATAAAAGTTCGTTATAGGGAATTCTTCTACTTAGCTATTTCTCCCAATCTATCCTCCAACCGCTGAATGGAACCTTTCCAAGCATCATTTCCTTCTTCGGGCTTATTAGTTCGAGCAATTGATTGTTCTGAAGTGGCCTCCTGAGATCTATCTTGACGAACAACTGGTCGTGATTGTGCTGATCCTTTTCTTAGATCTGATGGTTGTCGAAAACTCCTCGACATATCCTTAGGTGGACTCCTATTCCTCCTAGGGCCTAATCGACTGAAAGGAGACACCCTGCTCAGTCTTTCCAAGGCACTGGGTCTCTCTGGAGAGATAGTGATACGTTGATCAGTATCTGTAGCCCGTATTGATGAAGTTTGCCCAGGTTGATAAGAGAAATCTTCAGATTCCTCATTACGATATGACTCAGTATACCTGGATCGTGAAGAAAGTAAATAAGTTTGTCTCTGACCACTTCTCTGTCCAGAATGTGCAGGTACTCCGCCATGAAGGGTTTGTATGAGTTGCCGCATTGTTTCTTGCATGACGGTTTGTCCTTGAGCCAGATTCGTCATAATTCCCGCCAGCTCTAGAGAAGTTAATGGTGCAGAGGGATTTGGAGGATTCCCAACGTTCCCAGCATTTCGATTGCTGGATTCTGGATTATCTGCCATTGATGATGAATGATTTTTGGTGAAAAATGATAACAACAGTCGATTCCCACAGACGGCGCTAATCTGTTGATGTAAAAAAATTAGATTGCTTCTAATTATTTAATCACAGATAAATATAAATGAGACAAAGAAGTTTAAAGTGGTTCAACCTTATAAGAATGGCCTATATCCACTGTTTCTGTTATTGCCAAGTGTTTTGGAGTTCTCGATGTGTAATTCTATCAAGAAAATCCGGGTCCCTTGAATGAGGGTGATACAATGTATTTATAGCCTTGAGGCTGTCATCTGAAAGGGTGATACATTAAATGATATACATATGAAAGGGTAATACATTTAATGCCCTTAAGCGTGTGTGTCAATGATAAGCATTTAATGAACCAATTGAACTGTTGGTTATCTAGCAATCAATGATGCGGACGAGATGCAGCTCAGACCGCCTTAGTTCCTCGTCGTTCAGGAGTTCCTCGGAGTGTTGGAGTTTCTCGGAGTACACTTGGTGCTCGGAGTGAGTATGACTTAGTCGGGGAAATAAACCTCCTCGTTGCTATTGTGCCACGTAGATCGACACGTGTCTTCTTATTATTCGTCTATATCAGCATACTAATTTTGGTATCAACAATTAGTATCACTACCTTCAAAATTCTCGGCGCTTTTCACAGCTTTGATTGTTAGAGGATTCACTTCATGCCTCTTGTCTTTATCCCAAGTGATTTGGTCTTCAAAGAAGATCTCTTATCCAGGATTCATCCTTTTCTCTATAGGGTCGTACCATAGCTCGAGAAATTCGTAAAAGGGGAAGTCTTCACCCTCTTTAATAAACCTTACATTCATGGAGTCTCCTCATACTATTTCTTTTCTTTCCAAGATCGTCTTTATGCATGGCCGGTTGAGTGCTCTGAGTTCATCTAGTGATGGTTAGTAGCCCAGCCATAGGGGAAAAGGCTTCCTTCAGTATTATCGGCTTGAGGATTCCCTATTGGCGCTGACCCTGCCCCATTTTGGGCATAAATTTCATATTTTTGAATATTCGAATTACATTGACATTTTCGAGAGGGTTGTGCCCTGGACACACTCAGTTCTTGAAATTATCCCAAGATGGTACATGAAGAGGATTGATCTTAAATCCTGAGAGGAACATGTCATTGACCCCATGCTAAATTTTCAGTACTGGGTTGCTTGTGCCAATACCATTCGAGTTGTCGTCATCCCCGAGAATGGCGATGACTTGGTCATTGGCACATAACTTCAATTTTTAGTGGTGGGAGGAAGATACACCTAGGATACTATGGATCTAAGGGAAGCTAAGGAACATGTTGAAACAAGAAGGTATATCGATGACTTGGACTCAGTTTGAGGGCAAATAGGGTGAGCCCCTAGTGTGCGTTTTATGGAGCCCATAATATTTCAGTTGGCATTGTTATAGGCACGCATAGTGGCATAAGGTGAAGTGACATCACTGACCTTTATTTTTAGGTAATTAAGAGTTCCGAGTATACAGATATTGAGAGCATAACCGTTACCACAAGTGTTAGTGGAACTATTTTCCCCATGACTTCAATTGAGATATTGAGGGCTTAATTATGATCATGACCAAACTTTGGAATTTCCTCTTCAGAGAAGGAGAGGAGTCTTGTTTCAGTCACAGATCCCATCATATGCACGACTTCTTTGGGAATGGTAGTGGGAGGAATAGTGGGTCCCGTGAGGAGTTTTATCAGAGCATTTCTGTGTAGTTGGGAGGATATGAAAAGCCCCCATAGAGTGACATTGGCCTGAGTCTTTTGAGTTGGTCAAGTACCCTATTTTCTTTAATTGTCATCTCTGGCATCGGGATTTCCTCAAAATAACCTTTCCCTTATCTATTCCCGCTGATGGAGGAATTGTATCTTTATAGTGCCGCTCGAATTGGGTCATGTGATTTACAGAGGCAGGAAAGAACATAAACCCGATATCCTCATCCATCTTAGGCATGATGGATATCTTGTTGATCCCTTCTGGCAGTTCCTCAAAATAAATCATTCCTCACAAAGAGGCGAATGAGTTGGCTTCTTCACCGTTTGATTCATCTTCTGAGTTGTCCCCCAATCAGGTGGTGACGATGTCTCTTTCTAGGCAAAGTCAATACATTCCATTACTCTATGGTTTTGTCATACAAGTTTTCGCATTCAGTAGGGAAGTGTTGGAAGTAAGGGACTAGACGCCCTTGGAGTTTCAAGATTGTGAACATCTTGGAGACGATGCATATTTCCTTCTTTTTGCTTAACATATCAGACATAAGCTGCATGATGTCGCCTAAACTAAACTCTTTCATGGGTACGAACCATTCATCAGATTTTCGACCCCAAATCTGGGATTCTATGAATATGGTGATGATATTTTCATAGTTATCCTTTCCGATGGTCATTTTTGAGGGAAATTTGAACCAAAATTTCTAAAGCTGATATAAGACTGTAGGTAGTTCCATGCCTCCCCCTTCTGAACGGGTATAAATAACAATGCAAGTCCTAGTGAGGAGAGATAGACCTTGGTCGATGATATTCTCAAGATGTAGGAAAAAGTAAGGACAGACTTTGAGGGGCTTGGACGAACTGGTGGATGGACTGAATGTTTCGACGCGCTTGATTCTAGTTGTAGGATCCAATTATGGATTTTATTTTGAGAGGATAACATTTACCCCGATTCAGTGTGCTTGGAGAGGGTCCTAAATGGTATTAGACTTTGGATTGGATGGTGGGGCAATGATTCACCTGCATATGAGGCTTTAGATAACATTCTTCAGATGAAAACACTGATCAGTGGCGTGCTCGACGATTTGGTGGAAGTCGCAATGGGAATCATGCCTGAAATTATGGGGAAGGAGGTATAGAAATGGTCGTGGTTCTCAGGGTTTGATAAGATTTCAGGATAGATGGGCTTGATACACTTTTAAAAAAGAAGCATGAAGTTCGGTATATTCATTTCTAATTGGATTGGGATGACTTTTTAGTGTCCACGAGGTAGCAGGTTGGGAGATGTTATTAATGGTTGATACCGAGGTATTGACTGACTTATTATACTTTCGAGGTGTGAACTACCCGGTCAGCCTCTTCAACTCAAATTTAGTTTTCTGACTTGTGATCCCTTCTTCAATTTCTACCCCTACCTCCCAGAGGGTTCTGAAATGGGGGTAGTACTAGCCTCCCATTGAAGTTCTGATGTGGGATAGGAATTTCTTTTTCACGATGCATACTTTCTTATCTTTCGATTGTCAGGTTTTCATAGTGACGGCCTTCTCTCTCAATCTTCTAATAAAACTGCTAACTGATTCACCCGAATTTTTCATGAGAAGTTCCAGATGTCGATGGGTAACTTTCAGTTCTTCGTTATACTTATACTAAGTCATGAATTCTCAGGCTACATCTTCCTCCCTACGAATTCTATATTCTTTGAGGGACATGAACAATCATAGGGCACCTTCTTTGAGAGTCTTTTGGAACATCTGAGCCATTATCTCTTTTGAATCCCCGAGGAGAGTCATGGCACGGTTGTAGCTGCGTAGGTGTATAATTAGAGGTCTTCTACCTTCGAACTTCTCGATGTCCGTTATTTTGAACTTCTCTAGTAGTCATACTTTAGGATAGGGAGACATGTGAGATAATTCACATATTTCTTTGAAAGTTTAACCTGGTCGAACCTTTTAGATAACAACTTGAGGTGTTCTTTAACCTTGTTTAATTATTCTTCTTTAGTATTAACTGGTACTGGAAAATTACCCCATGCCTTGGAAAGTTTCGATATTGGCAGCTGAGCTAGTGGCAGCCCATTAGCAGGTGAGGGAATGCGAGACAAGATGGTGTTCTTCAAGGAACTATACTGGTTCTGGATCTTACAAACTTATAGCACGGGGAAAGAGGATTTTGGTCTTGGGAGCCTCGAGAGTTTGAATTCGGTGTCCTTGCATTTTTTGAACTTCTGCCTGACGATTATAGATCTTGGCACTGAGCTGGGCAAGGACTACTATCAAATCTGGTTGGACATTTGTGTTATGGTTAATGTTATCCATGAATAGTCCAAAGGGATTGCTCAAATTTTAAAGAAGCACCAGAGGAAGCAGTGGAGCCCTGGGGTGGCTTGATGGAAGATCTGAGCCAATAGGGAGCCAAGCCAAGATTAGGATATGCGATCACACCTGAGAGAAAAATGATTTTTTGAGAAAAAAGAATATTTTCGGTATATTTATTTTTTCTTTTTTTTTTAAAGGGGAGAAAATATTTTTGGTACATTTAAAAAGGGGGAAAAGGAAAATCCTCAGTGTAGTTATTATTATTAGGTTCCACGTATATTATGTTCTGCCTAGGGTGCAAGTGAAATTCCGGACATGACTCGAATCTTGAGAAAAGATAGGGTGCAAGAAATGGTTTGACTTATTTCAAGACCCATGGACTGGAACCTGTTTTAAAAATGGGAGAAATAATGAAAATTTTGAGTGGTAAGGCGACCCAAGATTTCGGCAGAGTTTCACGTTGACATCGACAGACTAGGTATGAGTATCCTATGGCAGATGCCAATATGAGGTTTATGCATTGGTGGGTTAGTGGAAAGGTTCCCCACTTTGGCATGACTTCCACAATATACATCTTGCCTATAAGGGAAATCATTTATTGGTACATGCAGAAAAACCCTTTGATATACCTGAGTGTAAGTGAATTACTTCATAATATAATTCATGGAGATAGTATGTGTGAGAGCAAATTTGATATACCAGATGTACGTGAATGAGTTCCCTACTATATACCTCCAGTCGTGAGTTCGGTCAAGTAGTACTTGGCGGAGGACCCATTCGATATACATAAAAGGTACTAGGCCAATTGAAGGTAGGAATCATATTTCTTAGGTTAATTGCACCCCACAGGACCGGCACCCATCACGAAGTGACCCCTTAGTATGGGATAAAATTTTGGTCCATATTGTAATGCTTAAGTGACGTAGTGTGCAATAATACAGGAGTTTTAATTAACTTTTTACGGAGAGTTTTATGTATGCTAAGCGAGAGAAATACTACTACTATGAGGGAGAACATAGAACATACAAGTTGCATATGGAGTAAAAATAGAGAATATGTACGTAAAACATGGAGACAATATAAAACATGATGATATATACAAAACCTGAGGCATGTAAATATACACAAAAATATGTACAAAGTGCGAGTGGCATAGAAACATGTGTGAGTGAAGAAATATGTGGATATATATATATATATAAGAGAAAGAAATGTGTAAGTGTGACTAAGCAGGGATATCTACAAGTGGTTGTAATACCCCGTAATTTTAATGAATTTTAAAATGGGTTATATTTTAAATTAATGGATTAATTAGATCTTATTATAAATTAATTCATTTGGGTTTTATCCGAATTGTGGATATTAAAATGGATGATTCTGAATATTACTTAAAGATATTTAGGTAATAAATGAATGTGATGTCATTGATATGATAGTATGATATAAATTCGGTAATTTGAATTTTTAGTCAGACGCGGTATGAGACGTGTCAGGACTAATTTATGAAATTAAAAAGGAAATTTATTTTTACCTTTTAGTCATTTCGACTGCGTCATTGCGTCCGGAAGGTTCGAAATAGTCAGAAAAGTCTATTTGGATGTTAATTTTGAGTCTCGGGTCATTTGAAAATGAAAAGACAACCCAAAAGGGCATTTTGGTTATTTTTACAAGGGGGATGAATAGTGATTTCGGATTTTGTCTTATTATAAGTATTTGGAGATTAGTGTATGTAGGTTCATTTCATCTCTTCTACACAAAATTGAAAAGTCATCTTCTTAGAGAGAGTGGAAGGTTGCTTGGAAAGAAAAAGAAGTTTGCTTGGGAAGGAGGAGAACCAAAGGTCAAAGGTCACCACCACCATCACCACCTGTGTTATTCAACTCCAAAGGATCAGATCTTCATTAGAGGCAAGTGTTTGATATTTTCAATTTAAGTTCGTATATTGTCCATGTTAGGATAGTTATAAAAAGAGACGATTTTCATGCTTGGAAGATGAAAGGATATAGTTGTTAATGGATTTTTGGAATCTAAAAATATATAGGAATTAAACTCATGTGGAAGGTAGTTAGTAATCCAATAAATATTCATCAATTTGTGGAAGAAATTATGAAAATAATTTAGTGTTCTTAAAGATAATATGTTGATAATTTTCTGGAAAAAGAGGCAAAAACGAGTGGAATGAGAAGAGCCAATTTGGAATGTTTAGATCTTCTTTTTGAGTGCATTTGGATGAGATTTAAGAAAAACTCAAAACACATACCTGACTCAATTTTTCGTGTAGAATCCAAATCTGAAGTCGGATTGATGATTTGAATAATTTTTGGATCTGATTTCTCTGAGTATTTAAAATATGAGAATTCATGATGTTGTTTCTTTTTAATGTTGGTTCTTATCCCAAAACTTTTGTAGATCTTCGGTGATTATTAATTGGATATTATGGGACTTAGACAAGATTAGTAAGCCCTAGTTAAGATTTGAATTAATTTGATTGGGATTTAATTGATTAGAATTATGATAATTAAAGTTAAAGAGATTTCGGTTGCTAGATTCACGTGTTGGATTCTAATTGGTGTGCATGAGGATTAAGGATAGGTCCAGTAGGGCAAATTTAATATAAGGTGAGGGTAGCCTTAGGGTTACAATTTGAACAACAAGGACTGAGTTTAAGCTCATTATTAATTTTGCAAAGGGTGAGTGTAGTACAAGAGCGTAGTGGTATGGCTCCTGGATAGAGATGGGAGTTTGGAACACATTTGGTTGAAAAAGGGTATGAGGTTATCCCGTTCGCATAGTTGAAGTTGTCGAACCTCCTCGATTGACAAAGTTAAGTAATAGTGTATTGGATGTGTTCCTTGTTTGGATTTCGCTTTGCGAGATGCTCCTCGCATGAACCTTAATGACGTCGGGAGTGGAGAGATGTTATAGGATGCGAGGATAATTAAATTATGAAGTAAAGATATGACATTTCAATACGTGGGATTTAAAGAGATATAATGCTACGTAAGGGAATAATCTAAGGTTAATGTGAGTACCTTGTTGTTAGTATACTATAGGTATGATAATACCTATTTGATTGATTAATGATTATGTGTATGACATACCTAGCTTACTTGTTATCGGTGGGAGGTTTGCGCGTGAGGGAAGTCATCTCCTGATGAATCCATGGGATCTTTGATTTGTCGCTCGAGAACATAGGTCTATGAAAGACTTATCGGGGAGTTGATAAGTCCGCTGACTATGGGTACGTAGGTATATACGTGACCCATGGGTATGAGAACTATGTTCGCCTCCAATGATTGTGTTGTTGTTAATGGTTCGAGGTATCCTCACCGAACCTTTTGTCCCCTTTTCGGCAACCAGCGATATTGGGACATGATAGCAGAGTAATGCATTGCACCGCAGCTATGACTCAGGGTGACGTATTATATATGAATATATATATATATAATGGATTAAATGAATGAATGGATATTTATTATGGTTAAATCTATCTACGGTGATAATTGTAGATAACGGTGAATAGAGAAAGATAATTGAATTAAGTTAATGAATGTTTATTGAAAAACTTAATTGATATTAATGAGAAATGATTCATGTTAATGAGAAACGGTGAGAAATGTAACTGAATAATAATGTGACTTATGGTATGGGACATACGGGGATTATGATATTGGGATGGAATTATAATATGGAGACTAGAAAAGAGGAACCATTAACTAGGAGGTTAATAGGAAACGTTAAGTGTGCACTCTAGTTGAGAGGTGAGAATGGCAAGTGAGAGTTGGGTCTAACATGTACATAATAAAATATTTATTGCACTTGTTAAATACTTGCTGTTTTAAAAATCATTTTCACAATCGGGCTCTGACCCGTTTCCTTGCGTATTTTCTTTTCTATTGTATCTTTTATATCAGGTGTCCAGCAACAGGGACGCCAACCTTAGCAGATTATGACAGGCTATGGATTTATGGAGTTTTGCTTAGACGCCTATCATCATTCGATTCACAGTATTATCTTAGTAGGGCATGTCGCCCAAAGGATTCAGTTATCTTCTTCTATCGGGGTCAAATACTATGGTATTCGTGTCATTTTAATACATTTGATATTGTTGGGATTACTGTAATGGATTAATATTATTTGGGAATGTTTATTCCAACTGCATTTAAATTCTTTTGTGTTATCTATTCAGTTAAGTGTTGTAGAATAAAATGTATTGTGTTATTCTTAAACTGGAAATGGATTTTGTTAAATTAAAATTTGAAAAGTTTTTAACACCAGCTTAATTGAGTATTGGGTGAGTTGTAAATGTTTTCGACAGTGATGCTAAGAATGAGCCAACTGTTGTTGTCAATTTATAAAATACCGCAAGTGCACGGGCTATTATAGAATAGCGAGTGTAAGTACGGGTCGAACCCACGAGGATTTGTCAATTTTAATTATTAAAAGAATTACAACTGTCCAACTAGATCAAATGGGGTAGAGAATAATTATAAATTATACAAAATAAAAGCAACTACGATAAATGAGAGTAACGCAAGAGATTTGTAAACAATTAGGAAATAGTTAGGATTCGGGATCCATTTATCACGTAACTAATATTGCACACTAATTTAATGTCGCCATTCCCTTTTTATAACTCAAATTAAACCGACTCTCGCCGTGTTTAATTCGGAAAATATGATGGTTATGATCAAAATATTTTTAACGTCTCTAATAGACGGCTAAAATCCCTATTCCCTTAGAAAATACAAGTTTTAAAATTCGCAAATGTATTTAAGCATGGACTATCAAAACAATCAAAGTGCAAGCATAATCCATCAAAAAATACTATTTTGAAATCTCAAAACTTGATTTGACAAAACAATCTTGAAGGTTCTAAAACACACTCTCGTGTCGCTTTAAAATGAATACCGAATCTTTAATAACAATTAAAACAAGTAGGGAATAAACAGCGATAAAATTAACGTGACAATATATGTTAACTATGATAAACTTCACCCTACTCCTAATATAAGAATCAAGCTACCATAATGAAAGAGAAATTGCAAGAATGAGTAGAGATCTTCATTAATAAACCAAACTTACAAATAGTTCTCTCACAACAATCTTGAATCCTCTAAAAAAAATGATAAAAACTTGGCCCTCAAATTGATTACAATCACTCAAAGTTGCTCCCCAAAATCCTCCACGAAAGTCCTCTCTAATTGTCTCCGAAATTATGAGCCCAAGGGTCCTTTTTATAGGACAAGTGGTGAGGTATTTGAGTTGTGGTGGGACTCTTTCTGATTGGCCGAATAGTGTTGGTAGCTATCTCTCCACCTCTTTAATCTTTGGATCGTGATAAGGGACGGAATTTCCCCCCACTCGAAAACTCTTATCTTTTCTTCCTGAACACGCATGCCGAGTTTCGTCCAAATCGGAGAATAAAAATTTCTGACTTTTTTAAGATTTCAGAAGTATAAAAACAGCATTTTTTCGAACGACCGTAAAAATCAGCATTTTCGCGCCTTTTTTGAATTGATCATCAATTTGCACCAAATTCCATCATTATCTGCAAAAATTTCACTAGGCAACTTTTTTCACAAATTAGCACAAGAATATTGTAAAATTATCGAAGTGCCCATTTTTGACTTAAAATTTCCATTTTCAATATGAATTCAATTATTCTCGCATTTTTTCCTCCTTTTAATAAAATAGTCCTAAGAAATTATTAAATACACTAAAAGGGGACTAACAAAGTATAAATTTGGGTATAAAATATACAAAATAATGCACTCATCAAATTCCTTAAGTTAGAGATCTTTTCGAGAAAACTCTTCAGTTCCTTCTGTGTTTTTGGAGGAGGCATGTCTAGAATGGAATTTTTCTTTCTCCGATCCATCTTCACTCCTTACTAATCCACCACAAATGCCAAGAATTTTCCACTAGTTACCCTAAAGGTACACATGAGAGGGTTCATCTTTAGCTTGTACTTTCTACATCTGTTGAAAAATCTTCTCTAGTCAGATAAATGTTAATCCTCCTTCTTCGATTTAATGACTAAGTCATCCATATAAAATTCCATAATATCATGGAAATGTTGTGAAAATATCCATCATCATCCTCTGATAAGTTGACCTTGTATTTTTCAAACCAAAAGGCATTATATTGGACATGAAGTGCCTAAAGGAGTTCTGAAAGTTGTCTTCTTTACATCATCTGGGTCTATTTTAATCTAGTTATAGCCAACATAACCATCCATGAAGCTATAAATCTCGTGGACCACCGTTGAATAAATCAATCTATCAATTGAAGATAAAGGGAACTCGTCTTTGAGGCAAGATCTATTGAGGTCTCTAAAGTCAACACAAATGTGAATTTGTGTTTTATCTTTCTTCCCAACCGACATAATGCTGGAAGGCCAGATTCGATTTTGTATCGATTTGTTAAATCCAGATGCTAGTAACCATTCCACCTCAGCCTTAATTTTAAGGTCCGACTCCCATTTTGACTTACATAGATTCTTTAAATTCTTCTTCCTGGTCTCTCAAAGGTCCCAACCAATCTCTGATAGAAGGAACTCGTACCCCTTTAATACGCCTCGTGAGAACACGTGTTTCGTCTTTTAACTCAGTGTAGAAGGGCATATGCATCAAATGTGACTCTTCTTTTGCAAAAGGCTTTTTGGTGGCTCACATCACAATCTCCGTTCCCTAAAAAAATTAGCCTTTTGACATTAATGGTATGCTGAGGGAACCAAACTGTGGTTGTGCATCCAAACTCTTCCAATCAATAAATGGTAAGAGGTGGCTGACTTAATCACATAGAATTTGATGCATGATGTGAGATTTCCCATTATTATCCCCACATTGACATAACCAATGGACTTGGATGCTTGATTGTCATAACCTGAGATGGAAAAAGGTATTTTAACTAACCTCATTTTTGAGATATTATCTGCATAGAATAAGTTAATAGGCATTATGTTCATCGAAGCACCTCTGTCCATCAAAGGTCTAGCAAAGCTTATTCTGTTGATACTTGTTGTTACGTACAAATGTCTATTGTGGGGAAACCTCATCGATCTGTCAACATCTGAAAAAGTCATCTCAGACATTAACTTTCTAATCAACCTAGCCATAGGTCTCTTCCACCTCAGTGATGGAACACCATTGTTCTTTGCAGTGTCTAGAATAACTTGAGTTATCTCCAACCTACTTTCTGGAGGCATCCCAACCTCATCAAAGAACAACAAAAAACTTTGATGATTTCGATACAACTTGATATTCTAAGCTTGGATTCACCTCATACTCTTCAACCTAAAAAGATTGCTTGTTATCTTTTTTGCTTGGTTCATCGTATACAATGACTAAATTAGACAATATATGCAAACAAGTGTCATAAATATCTTGGAAGCTTTCTTTGTCTCTCGTTCGACCTTTAGTGTCCACGTCAAACGCAGAAACCATGTGCGCCCCATGAGTTGGAAATGGGTTGTTGTTAACATTTTGTTGAGGTATATGTAGAGACATAACAAATAAATGTTTGCTGATGATATTCCTTAAGGTAATGCATGTAGTCGTGGGTTGACCCGCACACCAATGGGCGTGACAATAATTTGGATTAACTTGAGCATCTACCACTGGAGCAAAAGGGGGGGTATTTATTGGTGGAAAAGCTACCCTATTATCCACCATCGTATTATAACAACTTATTTCCTCTTTAACACCACAAGGCAATGGTGGTGGATCCTCGCGATCAAACTTCCTTTTGTTGTTTTTCTTTTTGTCATTTTTTCCTCCTCCGCCCCTATGAGCGTAGTTAATTCGTGGGAACTAAGCCCCCTGGTCGCCTGGCTAGCTGGCTACTTCCATGCCATATTAGCCATGACTGGCATAGGTCGAATGATCAACATGATGTTTTGGGATGCTCTTGTAAAGGATTTGAATGTGCCTTCTCTAGTTTCATTTATCAAATGATAAATAAACTCTCGTAACAAGCCTTCTGCACAAATTGATATAAGCTTCCCCTCCGTTGGAGCTTCTTGTACATCTAGGGATCGTTCCCTAAACCTCTTGATGTAATCCGGTAATTCTTCACCTGGCCATTACTTCTCACGAGCAAGCTAATAAAAATTAAACTTATCATCGACCATCACTACACCAAAAATAACAATTTGGCACACCCTTATATTACAAATTTGGCACAGTTTAAAACTCTGCCAGATTTTCGCACGGTTTAATAGAAATTTGGCACACTTTAAAATAGTGCCAAAATTTGGCACGGTTTTAAAGTGTGCCAAAATTGAGTACACTTATTAAAATATAAATAGTCTAAATAATTTACATGCTTCCTTCCAAATTTTTGTCTCCCGCTCTCTTTCCTCTCTCAATTAGATCTCCCGCTCGTCTCTCCTCCCTCTTGTCTCTATCCCTCACTCACACGACCTATTTTTTTAGTCTCGTCTCTCGTCTCTCTCTCTCTCTCTCTCTCTCAAGATGAACCTCAACTGCCAGATTTCTGATCTTTTTGACTAAACAGATTTGATTTGGTGTCTTTTGGGGTTTGAAGGAGATCTTAGTTTCAAAGTGTTGGAAGTTTTTTTTTGGTTTTTTCTGTGTGGCTTTTTTGTTCCGGTGATTTTTTGTCTGGCGCGTTTTCTTTTTCGGTGATGGTTCCAGTCCCGGTAGTCCCCATTTTCCAACGTTGCATTATTTTCGGTGGTTTCGGCTTTTTCAATTCGACGTTGTTTTTCCTGTGTGGTGACTGGGTTTCTGGTGTTGAGATTCCGGTGTGGATGTTTTTATTCAGGCGGGTTTTTTTGGTTGTACAAGTTTCTCCGGCGGTGATTCCGGTGCCGGTATTTGGGTAAGTTTTTTTAATTTATACATATCTATACATATATACTTACGGTTCCTATATATATATATATATATATATATATATATATATATATATAATCTCTTGTTACTATGTAAGATTGAAACTTTTGGGGCTGGTGTGTTTTAAACCTCAAACTGATCTGATAACAAAGACTTTTAAGTTTGAATCTCTGTTGAATTTTTTTTGTTTTGTTTGAGTTTATTTTTGGGTTTAATTTATTAACAATTTGTTTAATTAATTTAGATATTAAATTCTGGACTGATTTTTGTTGTTGGTTTGTTGAAAAGTTTGGGACTGATTTGTTATTTTTTTTTGAAAAATATTAATCTGTTGGGTTTAATTTATTAACAATCTGTTTGATTTGATTTTTGAGAAAAGCGTTTCTTCTTTCGATTTGGGCTTGGTGTTTATTTAGTACGATTCGGGGTTAGCTGTTTGCAGAGAGGGTGAGAGCATTGTGGTGGTGGAGGCTAGGGCCAACAAAATTCAATCCGTAGTCAGTCAAAATTTCCCTCTAAACACTTAAAATAGGGGTGCACATAACATTTTTCCACCGAGCCAAATGGCCTCCACCTCCGCCTCTCGCAACAGTAACGTTGCCGAAAGAATCAAATCCGTCGCTTCAGCTATTTACTCGGACAATCAATTTGTCGTCGCTGTAAATTTCCTCTTCCTTAAACCCTCAAACTAAATTTTTATGCTGATTGAGTTTTGATTGTGTGTTTCAGGAAATCCGAAAAGCTCTAATAGCGATGAAGGAAATTGTGATAAATTTGGAGAGAGACAATCAATCTCAAATGATAACCATTAATTCATAACCTTTGGAACTTAGGAAACTTATTCTATTTTAGTTTTTTTTCTCAAGGTAATGCCTCTACTACATTACTAAAATAAAAAGGGTTTACTTAGAATGTATGTAACTATAATGTATATGCTCTATTAATAATATGAGTAATTCTAGAGCAATACTTGATTACCACACATTTTGGTCTTTATGTGTCGCGTCCCTATTGGTTATATAACTATAAATTTTTATGTATCGTAATCATGCGCCGCGCTAGAGTTACTTTAATTAATTATATATACACATTATTCTTATATATATATATATATGCAACATACCTATGTACATACCCATTTTTAAAAAAATAGTAAAAAAATATATACCATTGGTTTTAGCAATTTCATTTTAGTTCTGTGTTTAATAGTTGAGACTTAATTTATTCTATTTGTGTTTCCACTGCTGCAATCAATAATACGTGGTTCACGTTAAAATTTTTAATATGATTTTTAGATGATGCGGGAAGATAAACTAAATGATTTAATCGGCTGAGCTAGTTCCGGACATTCGAGTTATACTATTGTCAAATTGATACGGAATATTCTTTCATGTAAGATATTGCTCTCTGCGTTAGTGGATTTTTACAGGTCACGAGTATGTTCTTTTCGTGCAAGCTGGTGATTGATCGGAGTGTGTTCCCTCGAGAGAGGTAGTTTACTCAATTTGTTTAATCATGTGTAACTCTCTCAACCTCTGTGTTGCCACGTGTAGTTCCTGCAGTGACTCTGACTATGAGCCTTTTCGATTTTGTCAATGTTCTGATCAAACTTCTTTAGGTAATATCAGCCGAACTCCTTTTTTACATTCTTGAAGTATCTTACCTATGAGTAGGGAATTCTATGAAAAGGTCCCTCCTACACTATATATATGTGTGTGTGTGTGTGGGGGGGGGGGGGGGGGGGGGGGGGTGAGAGTATAAGTTTAGCATATCAAACATGGTGTAGAATAAAATAAAACCCTCTAGAGAAAAAGCATGTTCAAGTATTAAAAAGACAAAAAAAAATAGAATTTACACAACTCTTATGAATCTAAAGATTGTTTGGGATGTATATTCGAATCTTGTGATCAAATTAAATGGTGGAAAAAGGTTCCAATGAAAAACGTTCCCAACATCACCATTGTCGATGGTGAATCGATTCATAGACACGACCTCTTTTTATTGGAACAAACTAGAACTTTTAACAAAATACGACTCAATGAAAGCTCATTATTATAATGCATTGAAAGGAAGATTTACCAATGTAATTAATCACAATAAGTAGAAATGTAAAAGAAAAATACATGAAAGGACAAGAAGATTATAGGAGCACAAAATAAGGTCCCCTCCCAAACATGGAGCCCTAAGGGATGCATGCGATGCCTTATCGTTACGCCGACGCTTGTTGGTGGATTCGGGGGTAGAGGCGATGGAGTTACTTCTGTTGGATTTTTAAGAGGGTAAAAAGACCTTGTTGTGATCCCACATAATCCTGCCGCGTTGCCTACCAAATTACGTTTCACCCTAATGTAACCTTCTTCTCCCCACCCTATGCCCCATGAATTCCTCACAATCCAATAATCTACGTTATCTTTAGTGCCATATCCGATAGTGTTCACAGCATGATCAGGGATGGTTCCACACTCTCCCGTAAATATACCCTGCTCACAATGTATATAAAATAAAGTGAGTAAGAAGAAACAAACTGGTTAGAAAAGTATAATAATTATCACACAATATTTTAAAGTTTATTGTTTGTTATTTTCATTTATCAAGATGATTGTTTCGAATGTAACTTGAAGAGATTCAAAAGTAAAAGAACTAGAATTTCAGAAAAGTTCATTTCATGATGTTGGCCAGTGTTACCATTCAACACCCATATTAAACACGTGACACCTGTCTCAACGATGTTTGATTGTTGTTTTCTTTATTTTTCCTTGACATTGATTGCATATACCAATGAGATTTATCGCACATGAAATGACGACTTAGATTCTATAGAGGTGGGTAAGGTTTAAATCATCCTGCTATAAAGAACTTACCGAGGTAGGTAAGGTTTAAATCCTGCTATGAAGAATTTACCTTATCTTAAGATTGTTTAATATGATGAGGATTACTCTGGTTTTGTAGCACTTAAAGTATACAAACTAAGGTGTGAATTATTTCTCTTATGAACTTTTGGTGAAATTCATTGCAAATTTGTCATACACGCAATAGGCATGCATTTGCATTTAGAGCGTTGGAAATCAAAGGTAAGAAAAAGATAATGAACTAGAGATGAAAGTAAAATAATTGGACTTCAAAGCTCAAAATTTATTATTTCACATATTTATTTCACCATTTTCCTATAAACACATAAACACACATGCGCTAATTGGTTGTCCCCCAAATTGTAAATTAGTCTATTTAAAATAGACTCATTCATGAATTGCCTTATTATTAGTGTTTGATTGCAAGAATGGATAAATTAAAAAATGGACCAATTCATGTTGATTCACAAAAACTCAAATTAGTCAATTTCACCAAAAGCTTGAAATTGCACAATTTATAATTATAACATAGAACTAAAATGCACCACTCCCATAGAGTACTCCTCACTATACTACTCTCTCTCTTTCCCTATATCTATATCTATTTCCCTCTCTCTCTCTCTCTCTCTCTCTCTCTCTCTCTATATATATATATATATATAAACATACCACAAATTAGATTTAAACCCATTTAAAATGAATACATTGACAATTTATTCATTCCAAATTGATCCATTTATAAAATTAAACAATTTACACAATCAAATTGGCCCATAATGAATAGGATGAAATTTATAAAATTCAAAAAAATTGAATTTTTTTTGTTTGGCTTTCAAACATTTCAGTGGGACCCTTAAAAAATCGGCTCAAAAGGATTATCATTGGAAAACTATCACATATTGATCCATTTCTTTAAAATACCAAAAAAAAAAAATCATTTTAAATTGATTTTTATGAGGGCCTTGAAATGTTTAAACCCATATATAAAATAAAAAAAAAATATTTTCAGGATTCAAAAATAAAAATCACGCATGAAAACTTGACTCTCTCTCTCTCTCTCTCTCTCTCTCTGTTAGATTTAAATTTCAATATTGAAATGGAACTTATGCGCAGTAACAAGGTAGATTTACCGATTCATAAAATCGGAAAGGTTCTCCACCGGCACTAATACTCACGCCCACAGGTTGTCTTGCCACTGCGGCTTGCAAAGCCCTCTCATTAAAAGCTGGATGAACATCTTCATAACCATCAATTGTAATTACCGGGGAATTTGTCTGCACAATAAATGTAACATACTAACGGTATGAATACATTTTTTCACTAATTGTTTTTTGATAAAGATGAAAATAATTTACCTACATAAAAAACCCGTTTTTAAATGAATAAATTGCACCAACCGTGTTGGACTTGCACGTTCCGGTTCTGCTTGTGTAGTTGTAATCTCTATCACTATGAACACCATTTTGCATGATGTACTCATATGCACTATCAGCGATAATCCCATAGCAACCCGCGCTGGTGTTATCACAGTCCACCACCTCTTGCTCTGATAGTGTAGTCAAATTTCCAGTCACAATCTTGTTTATACCTTCCACAGTAGCGATTACCGAGAATGCCATACAAGAATCTCCATTCCAAACAATCAAGAGAGATAATAATAGCAATTAGAAAAGAATATATTATATGAATGCACAAATGCAATAGAAAGTAAACAAGATTTTTGCCATATGCCATAATCTAAACAAAAGGCATTATAATAAGATGATAATAACGAGATGAAACTTACCACAATCTCCTTGTCTTTTGATGGGAGCAACGGCATCTAGTTCTCTCCAGTCAACCGAGTCCGGCAGTTCATCACCGAGATTGGATCTGACGTTGGATAACTTGGGGTTCATTTTCATCTGCGGGCTACCAAGGTACATAGACTGGAACTCTTCGTTAGTCAAGTCTGCAAACTGGTTCAGTCCAAGCCTATAGGTGTGGTTTTGGGAATTGTGGTTGTTGATGAAACGGAAGTTGTCCTTGAATATCCCAAATCTCCTTTCTTTCTCGCAAATTGCGTTGTAGGATTTTTTGTGATCAACAAGCCACTTTTCGTATGTGGCCATAACTTGGTCATCTGTATTCCAGCTCAAATGATGGTTTTGGTCATAGCTGATAATGGACATTTCTATAGCAAATGAAGATGAGAGGAATAACATGAGCAGCAAAAGGACCGCCATGGATGAATGTGATGTAATGAAACTCACATTCATCTTGTTTTGGAGAATGGAGATTGGGACTATTTGGTGTATTATTCTAACGAAGTGCCTGCTACTTAAGGACGTAGGGATGGGTAAATGGCCAGACGTGCCATATTTTATTCTGTAGATCCAATTGGACAGTCTATTGATTTGTTATATCTTGCCACGTTCTTGTTTATTTAAGAGTAAAGTAACCAATAGTCTTTTACTTTTTTATTGATTTCAATTTTATTTCTTATTTTTTTATTATCTTAATTTAACCTCTCACCTTACGAATTAGTTCAATTTCATCACTATTCTTTTTTTTGTTTCAATTGCATTCTCAACTTTTCATTTTGTCTCAATTTAATCCATTTATTAATTATTTTCGATACAATTGACTATTTTACTCATCTTTATTGAAAAATACTATAATAAATGTTATAAAATTTAAAAAATAAGCTATTTTATTATTTTTTGGGGATAAAAAATAGTTGTTTATCCGAGAATAAAAAAAAAACAATGTTTTTATTTTTATTCTATCCCAGTTGTTTTTAATTTTTCAAAAAAAAAAAAAAAAAACTTGAATAATAATTTTAATAGTCAACATATTTTTTTTATTTATAAAAAACTCTTTTTTAATTTTAATTAAAAATATAAAATTTGATGTTTTAGATTCATAATTGATTAGTGCCGGTGGCGTGGACCCACATCACATGATTTTTTTATCCATTATATTACATAAATAGGTGAAAAAATTGATGTCTTCGATTTGCGATTGGTTAGTTTGCTTGATTGGATCCACATTCATTAAAATAAGGGGCTTGACTACAATGGCTTATTCTCAAGCGTCTTATTTTAATGAATGTGGGTCCGATCCAGCGAACTAACCAATCGCGAATCTAAGACATCAACTTTTCCACTATCTATGTAATATAATTGAGAAATAAATTTTCATGTAATGTGGGTCCGCACTAGTGGCACTAATCAATTGTGAATCTAAAACATCTAATTTTATATTTTAATAAAAATTAAAAAAAGAGTTTTTTATAAATAAAAAAAAACTATGTTGACTATTAAAATTATAATTCAAGTTTTTTTTGAAAAATTAAAAACAACTGGGATAGAATAAAAATA
This sequence comes from Sambucus nigra, assembly GCA_949130495.1. NCBI lineage: Eukaryota > Viridiplantae > Streptophyta > Magnoliopsida > Dipsacales > Adoxaceae > Sambucus > Sambucus nigra. Next base: position 154,063,080 of record OX422211.1, on the reverse strand, counting down.
AAAACTATTTTTTTTATTATTCTCGGATAAAAAACTATTTTTTATCACCAAATAATAATAAATAGCTTATTTTTCAAATTTTACAACATTCGTTATATTATTTTTCAATAAAGAGTGGTAAAATAGTCAATTGTATCCAAAATAGTTAACAGGTGGACTAAATTGAGACAAAATGAAAGGTTGAGGATGAAATTGAAACAAAATAAAGGACATGGATGAAATTGAACCAATTTGAAAGGTGAGGAACTAAATTTAGACAATAAAAACGTAGGAGACTAAATTGAAACCAATCGAAAGGTAAGGAACTATTGGGGGACTTTACTCTATATTTAAACTATTGGAAACGTTTTATTATTTTCTAATTTCAGGATTAATTACTTAATTAAATATAAGTATCCTACTTAATGTGTACGATTTAAGAATTTGGATTTGATGGTCCACATGAGAATTTAGATTTGATAGGATTACTTTCAAAAAGTCATTTAAATATTAAAGATAATGATGGTGGATTAATTTCTTAATTAAACTCTACTGTGATGAATGGTAGAATTCTAATTTAACAAAAAAATCGGGTCCCCTCTCACCCTACATATAGTATGTTATATTCCATCAATAATCTACGTAACAACACTATATTGGGCAAAAGAGAGAAAATTCTCAGATTCCAGCATTATTATTTTTCGTTAATTTGATGAAAGATATGCCAGAGTAATTATCAAGATGTTTCAAAGGGATTTCTACAATAAACTTTATTATTGCGTTGGGTCAATGTAAGTCTTCTTTTCCATCATTTAAGCAATTTTTTTATAAAAATATGTTCCAAGATTTTTAATTAGGAACAATTGTATTCTAAAGTTTAATCAAATTAATGTGTTCTTGATTAATATTAGTGTGTTCATAAGAATGGTTTTAAGTGTGACATGAGAGCTAAAGTTTAAGGTTTCATGATTTTCCTTTATTAATGTTTGCATATAATGAAATCTACATTAGATTGCTTTTGTATGCCTAAGACTTTCTGCGACGTTTTTCTTATGTCATTAATTATGCTTAAAAGGATTACCCGAGACTATTTGTGATATTTTTATTCAGTCGCCAACACTCCCTAGTTGAAATAAAAAGTCTAACTCGCTCGAAATTTTACAAAACACAAGTGGTTGACTGGAAATGTTGAAATAAACAAAACCCATTGTATTCAATGGGAGCCGACTTACTTTTGCATTTTGACCTTGTTTAGGCCTTAAAATTATATTTTTGTCGTTTGTAGTAATAATGTTGATGTCAATATCTAAGTCCATAAAATTAATTTTTGAATTTTGCAAATTATTTTAAGATATTAGAGTAATTCTCTACATCTATGTGGTGCTAAATCGAATTTTCTATTTAGGGCGAACGTTATGATTTTCGTATATATTATTTATTTTTTCACCAAAGGGGTTATTTATTGAGTTTTGTTACTAATACTCATGTATAGTTGGATTTGATGCCAAATGCAGGCTATAATTCATATCGTAAATGTTAGATTTATGATTAAGTTGTGTTTTATGATTAAGTTGTGTTACTAATATTCATATATAGTTGAATTGGATGTCAAATGGACGCTATAATTCGTATGTATAGATATTAGATTTATGATTTCATTTTTAATACCAATATTCATGTTTAGTTGAATTAGATGGCAAACGCAGACTAGAGTTCATATGTATGAATATTGGATGTACTATTCATTGTTAATCCTAATATTCATGTTAAGTTGAATTAAATGAAAAACGGAGGCTAGAATCTAAAAATGTGATCATTAGACTCATGCATGTAAATGTTAAATTATTTGTGTATTATATGAATTCACGTAATCACAATTAATATTGTTGGACATGATATGCATATACCCATATGATAAATATGATTCAATGAACATTATTGTGTGACATATAATTGATTAAGAAATTATAAGACATCAAACGCAGATCCCATTAGTTCTAAAATTAATTAGGGTTCAACCAAATCAAGTATCCTAAAAAAATCAGTAACTTGACGTTCTATTCGATATAATAATATTATGTATTACTATAACCACAAAGGATTTTGTGTCATTTTTGTGTAATTTAGTCCTCATACAAAAGTTTTGACATTATAGATAATGAAGTGGAAATAAATGATATATGTCTCACTCATTTATTATTATTCACATAATGTCTCATGCAAGTCCCGTGTATATTTGATTTTCACATTACGCTAAATTAAAATATTTCGTAAATTTCAAATTAAATAATAGACAACATTATAAATGATTCCTATATTATGAGTGCTTATGCACATAGGTATATTTATCTCTAATATTTATATAATGTAAAGTTTAATGTTTATTATAGTGCTCTATTCTATAGATAAATATTAGACATATGTATTCATATCACACTTGTTTTGGTTGCGTACGGGTCCATTTATAATATTGAATATGATGCTACATACACATTATTATTTATTCAATAATTGTGATTCAGTAAATGTAAGGGTAAAAAAATTTGAATGCTGTGATACCACTATGAAAAGTCAAAAATAAATGTGCTCGACAAGGATGATCAAAACAAATTCTATTTTTGTGTTTTTATCAATTTAATACTCCAAGAATACAAAATCAATTCTAAACAAATTTTAATCTTTGATTAAATTAGTTATGAAGACAAATATTTGTTCAAAACAATATGAATATGCTATGCATTCAAGAACACAATGATTGAGAAAAAATCCTTTATGGGCAAAACTTTTTATTTAGCACTTCATAAATATTATAAGACAGTCGACTTAGAAACTACTTGATAATGCCACAAGTATAATGCGTTAGTCTTCACAAATCTCTAAACAATACCACTTATCTCCAAGTAGTTCACAAGCGAAAGATCCACTCTCGGTATCCACCGATCAACCTCAGCCTACTTCTTCTTCTTATTCTTCTTCTTCTTCTTCTTCAGTTTGATCCCCTCAAGAATAAAAAGTCAACCATGGAGTACCTCTCCACAAGGTGTATGTAAGGACACAAATCTTTCTAAGGTCTAAACCAATTTACAAAACTATTTTGGGAATGCAAAGTGTGAATCTAAAATTTTTTAATAACACAAAACTTTAAAAACTTTTGAGACCTTCAAAAGTCTTAAAATATGAAGACGAAATAGGTATTGATAAGGAATTCACAAATTTCGAGGCGGCAACTAGTTTGATGAATTTGAAGCTCGTTTGAATGAGAATTGCAGTTCATTAGAACGAAATAAGATCTTGTTCGATCGAAGAATTCATCTTGTTTGAACGAAGTTGAAATGACCTACAAACAACCTAAAGCAGTACGCTCTCGTTCGATATACATTCGATGTAAACTTCAAATGAGCCTTTGAACGAAAAGGAGATCTCGTTCAAATAATAACCTGATCTCGTTTGATTGAGTTTAACGAATCTTGAAAAATTTTGAAATAAAAAATTTCCCTCGATGTTTAAAGAAAAAATTATGTTTCAGTTTTAATAAAAATTCATATCCCAAAATAACTCGTATGAATAAATTCAAACACCTAAAAGCTTTATACCTTTATGGTATGTACGGAAGTCTTCAAACTTGGAAATGCTTGAATTCGGTTCTCTGTGATGGTGCGTGACAGTTTGCAACGGGATACGCCAAACAAGCCTACAATATAAAAAGGCTTATACTATGAACAATATTCGAAAAATTATTCTTATAAATTTTCACTTTTGTCTCTTCCGGTATAAAACAAGCAAACATAACCGAACATCAAATTAAAATAAAAAATCCCCTATGACAAAAATCCTAATACCTTTTCCAAGCCCTAGGAATGACATAAGGCATAGTCTTCAAATCTCCACTTTGTTCTTCCCTTTGGTAACTTTGTATTCATCTGGTGTGCCTTTATTTTCATTTTAAGTATCTACACACATTAGACAAATTAATATACTCCTACCCGATACACTACTACCTAACATTATTGGTCGTTGAGATCCATTAGACCCTCAGTTCATAGCACGTACCCCTAAATACTTGTCTCTTAACACAAAAGTATATACTCCAACCCTTATGCTACCAAAGACAACATAAAATACCGCACCCTTACTATCACTAGTTCTTGCGCAAAATACACCCTGAGCTATCTCTACCTTCTCGAAAATAAATTTAACCACCCTGATTCATTTCAGTAAACACCCCTACTCCCCAGGATAAAAATGCGAGAACAAAAGACCTCACTTTGTGTCCATCGCATCGCACAATACAACATATGTACACACATATATATTGGCTAGATGCTCTCTCAGGTGATACCTAGTACCAATCATACCCTCGTGTCGCGAACACCAAAACTTACTCTCACTCTCCACAATAGTTCAAGTTCATCGTTATCCAGCCGATGTTTGAGAAATATCATCACCCTATTCCCATATTTCGCGAAAGTAGTAACCCCCCGCATAATTCAAACCTTCTCTTAGTGTACACCTCCACTCTCCCGTGGATAACACCAAAGAACTCCCCCACCCCACGGAAATTTTATATGCACACTATGGATGCTACAGCCAGCGCACCCACTAAATTCGACTTACCGGCGAACTCTAGTGAAAAAAAAATCTTATATTGTGACACCCTCCTGTCACTCAAAATATACCCCATGCCCATAGGATAAAAGATAATTACCTCCATAATCCAGCTGCAATGGCTGATCCTCGAGTTCCGGAGTAGCTTCCCCCTGTTCGAACGCACCCATGACTTGCTATAGTGGCAGTACATCCTGAACCTCGTCCTGTGGTTGACCCTTGCCTATCTGAGGGCAATCCCTCTTCATGCGTCCCACTTCCCCACAAACGAAACACCTCCTAATAAATTCACCCCACCACTGATCCCTTCCTTGCTGCCCTTATTGAAATTTCCTGGCCATCCCGCCGATAGCCTCCAGCTCTAAATCGTTTGGCATCATTTTCCTGTCGGAAATCCTACCCCTGATCTCCCCCTGTCTACTGTTGGGATACCCCACTGGTACCGTTCCCTCCTACTTTATCCTACTAGATGGTTTCCACTCCCCTCCTGCTTCCTTTCATGTGGAAGTGATATTCCTGGCAGTGTCGGAGTGCTGCGTTAATGACATCATTATAAGCTACTAATGCGGTATTACCAATTAATGTTATCTGATTCTCCAGAATAACCCATCCATAAACCTTGCTTTCTTTCTCTCTTCATCGCTTACCTCATCCGGTACAAAATTTTCCCACCGAGTAAATTCTTCCTCGTAATCAGCCACTGAACGGTCTCCCTGAGTCACCTCACTAAATTTTCTCCTCATTCCGGTCTCAATCAATAGAGGAAAATACTTGCGATCGAACCGCACCCACAACTCGGTAATAGTTACTGTATCCCTTTCCGCAACTGTGGTGATCGACTCCCACCACTGTAGCGCTGCTCCCATTAAACTAAAAGTGGCTAGCATTTGCTCCTACACTTCATCGCAATCTACCATGCGTAGGTGACACTGGACATTTCTCATTTAATGATATGCTAGCACTATATCTGAATACCTTCGAGATTCTGGTGGATGCCCTTGAAAAACCTCTCATACCTACTGCCACCCCGACGGTCCCGAGTGGGCCTAAACATTAGGTGACACTAACACTTGTGGCTAAACTCGTGGCAAGTACCTTGCCATTGCGATCATTATAGCTTCAACTACCTGTGCCACCAATTCAGTTACCTGCGCTGTTGAAATTATCTATGGAAGTTGCTGCGGTAACTCTTGCTCCTGATGAGCCTACCTACTCTCAACTCCCCCTACTGCTCCCTCTCTCCTGGGCGACATCTGGAATGAGAATCGAATCATATGAGTTCACTCTCAAATATAAATTTGGCAGAAGACGTAAATGCGCATACGTATGAGAATACAACAATCCTATAATAGGTCTCTATATCAAAGATTGCTAAGATGAAATGTGAAAAGCATCACAGATCCTAAGGACACGAGAACCGGATGCTCTGATACCATCTGTGACACCCTGCCTAATAAAATACCGGGTGATCAGTCCTATACCAAATTAAAACAGGAATCCCAGTTGTTTCATCCTTAGCATCACTGTCGAAAACTTTTAAAACATACTAACCACCTAGTATTCCAAAAGCTGGTGCCAAATTTTAACTTTTTAATTAACGAAGCAATACCTACGGAAATAAATATAAACCATTAACATAACTAAAAAAAATCAACTGAATCATTAATTAAACAACTTGCCGAATAAACCACCGACCACCAAAGTGAAATAATCCAATACAAACATCCAACACCTGAATAAATACATCTCAAAACTGTACTGAGAAGTCTGGGCGATAAGCCCTAAATAAAATTGAAACTGATAAATTATTCCTACTCTAGGAATGAAGGAGCGATGCGTCTAATCCAAATTCCTGTTAGCATCCACATATGCCGCAGCTCCGTGTCCCTAGAATAGAATATCATCCTGGCATCCCTGTGGCTGGACACCTAAAAGGTTTTGAAAATAGTTTTATAGCAAGGGTTAGAACCCAAAATAATTTGAAAATATTTAGCAAGTGAATTAACTGCAGTAATTTAAAATTCATGAATGCGCTTCATATTTAAGTTAGTGCCGCACTCTCTTGAGGACACTTTCACCCCTCCACTATTGTGCACACCTAACGACTACCTTAACCCCATCGAGTTGTACTACCCCGTCTAACTAGCCCTGGTATCACCTCCCCTTGCCATACTACTCTAACCCGAGTATAATTATTCTTGAGTTACTAGTTGTCTCACTAGTTAATTAATTCCTTCTTAAATAATAGCATATAACTGTGTCACAAGTTATATAAAGTAAATACATCACACATTGTATTATTACCCGTATATAATATTTAATACCATTATATACGTACCTTTATTAGAACATCCACACATATATCATACGTATCCATCCCTTCGAGTATACCCTCACCGGATGATTCCCTCTAAAGTGATATCTCACTAGGTGTGCTCACATAACCTAGTTACCCAAGTTGGAATCACTCACCAACCTGGCCCAAAACATAAACGAAGTGGAGGCGATCATATTCCTTCCCTGAAAGTGAGATAATCCCCTCACCCCTATACCAGACGCTATGACCTGGGGATATACTCACCCTACTCCTCAAGCTAAGGGATTCACCCACATCACGCAACCTCCCTTGATAGCACTAGAGTATATAAATTAAATAAATATCTAATCACTGATATTTAATAGCGCACACAATATATACACACATCTATATATATACTATCACTACACCGTATATATAATATAAACCCCGACTTTATCGTATACTCAAAAACCCGTAACACTAGCTTGTAATTTCTCGAGCCTCTGGCCTGACTCAACTTAATTAATTTTCTTACTTAATAATTTTCATCTTCCCGAGTCTGTGGTCTGACTCTAAATAATAATACTCTACACAATAATTTATATGAAATTAGACCGAGTCTATGATTCGACTCTTATTTAATTAATTCACACATTAATTACTTAACACAAATCCGAGTCTGTGGTCCGACCCTCATTTAATTAATTTACACATTAATTAATTAACACTAATCCGAGTCTGTGGTCCGACCCTCATTTAAGTAATTTACACATTAATTAATTAACACTAATCCGAGTTTGTGATCGGACCCTCATTTAATTAATTTTCTCATTAATTAATTTAATAGTTTCCCGACTCTACAGTCGGACTCTAATTTAATTAATTAACACATTAATTAATTTAATACTAATCCGAGTCTGTGGTCCGACTATAATTTAATTAATTTATACATTAATTAATTTAATACGTTTCCGAGTCTACAATCTGACTCTAATGTAATTAATTAACCCATCAATTAATATACTACTTGGTGTCGCCCAACCATTATACTCGGACTCGCTCACTTGGCCCATAACTTAATATTTCCCGAGTCTATATTCCGATTCCAAATTAATTTATTCTCTCAATAATTAATTTAATACTTTGGTGTCGACCAACGTACCCTGACTCTCTCATTTGGTCCATATCTTAATATTTTCCGAGTCTATACTCCGACTCCAAATTAATTTATTCTCTCAATAATTAATTTAATACTTTGGTGTCACTTAACCAACATACCCGGACTCGCTCACTTGGTCCATTTTTACATCTCATAATTGTATTCCCACATATTCGCCCACAAAGTGTCACACATTCATCTCCATAAATTTCTCAATTATATTTACCTATAATTACCAACATACACGGACTCGCTCACTTGGCCCGTAACTTAATATTTTCTGAGTCTATATTTTTCTCCATAACTAATTTATTTCTCCTCAATTCCTTTAATAATGTATCGTCACCCAACTATAATACCCGGATATTATTCCTTGGCCCAATATCATTACTTATGAATTATTTCCCCAAATACGTTCATCTCATGACATACCGTTTACACCCTCCTAAACCCAATTATATGTAACACCCCGTAATTTTGAGGATTTAATATTTAATTATTTTTGGGAGTTATAAAAATATTTAAATTGGAGAAATTTAAATTTATGATTAAGTGGGACTAATTATTTATAATTGGCGACTTTAAGTTTAATTGTCCGAATTAATGTCTATCGAATTTTGAGGTTGAAATTTGGAAATGATAAAAAGTATTTCGGATGACAATTCTGAGTGCACGGGTTGAGTTCGGATGGGTCGAGATAGTCAGAAAAGAGTACCCAGGGGTAGTAATTGGGTCTCGGGGCATATTCTAGCATAGCCGGGGCCACACGGAGTGATTTGGGCCATTTTAATTAGGCCCATGTGGTAAAAAACGGGATTAAGTGTTTTAACCTAATTTGGGGAAGTGTTAAACGGCATTAAACACAAATTCAAAGCCTAGGGCTTGAGAGAAAAATTGGGGGGAAGCAAATCAAGAGCCAATTGGGGATTATTGGAGCCAAATTAAGGGACTACACCAATGGATCAGACCCTACGAACAATTCCAGGAAAGTGGTTAACTGTTTTGATTCCTAAATTGATGATAATCAATTCATATCATAGCGTGTATATATGAAAATTCATTTTGGGTGTGTAACCAAAATTAAATTTGAGTTTTTGGAAACTAATATACCTTAATGGGATTAAGGGTGATATTTATTGTGCTTATGATTCTAGAATGTAGAGGAATGAATCGTATGTTAAAACCAGTAAGAATAAATGGTTAATTGTTGTTAATGTGAATGAAATTCGTATAGGAGATTTGAAACCCGAATAATATCCAAATCGGGAAAATGTTGGAATCAATGGAAATTGATAATGAATTAAGGTCTTTAGGATGTTTATACCCTTTTCTTATATGGAGGATATGTTGATTGTATTTGGATAAAGGTTTAGATTGAGAATCAAAGCTTTAGGGTTCGTCCATGGACAACAGTGGGCGGGAGAAGACGAGTACTGAAACGATCGATCGATCAACCCAGGGGGTTCGATCGATCAATGCTACAGATATTTTGGTAGTTTCGCCAGTTTTGTAAATAAAGAGAAATTTATTTAAGATTTGACCCCTTACTTTTATTTAGTGATAAATTCATATGAGGCAGATATTTCCTTAAAAATTATAGGGTGATATAATTGGGTTTAGGAGGGTGTAAACGGTATGCCATGAGTTGAACGAATTTGGAGAAATAATTCATAAGTAATGATATTGGGCCGAGGAATAATATTCGGGTATTGTAGTTGGGTGATGATACACTACTAAAGGAATTGAGGAGAAATGAATTAGTTATGGAGAAAAATATAGACTCGGAAAATATTAAGTTACGGGCCAAGTGAGCGAGTCCGGGTATGTTGGTAATTATAGGTAAATATAATTGGAAAATTTATGGAGATGAATGTGTGACACTTTGTGGGCGAATATGTGGGAATGAAATTATGAGATGTAAAAATGGACCAAGTGAGCGAGTCTGGGTATGTTGGTTAAGTGACACCAAAGTATTAAATTAATTATTGTGAAAATTAATTAAATGAGGGTCGGACGACAGACTCGGATTAGTGTTAATTAATTAATGTGTAAATTAATTAAATGAGGGTCGGACCACAGACTCGGATTAGTGTTAATTAATTAATGTCTAAATTAATTAAATGAGGGTCGGACCACGGACTCAGATTTGTGTTAAGTAATTAATGTGTGAATTAATTAAATAAGAGTCGAATCATAGACTCGGGCTAATTTCATATAAATTATTGTGTAGAGTATTATTATTTAGAGTCGGACCACAGACTCGGGAAGATGAAAATTATTAAGTGATAAAATTAATCAAGTTGAGTCGGGCCCAGAGACTCGGGAAATTACAGGCTAGTGTTACTGGTTTTTGAGTACACGGTAAAGACGGAGTTTATAATATATATATACGGTGTAGTGATAGTATATATATGTGTGTGTGCTATTAAATATCAGTGATTAGATATTTATTTAATTTATATACTCTAGTGCTATCAAGGGAGGTTGTGCGATGTGGGTGAATCCCCTAGCTTGAGGAGTAGGGTGAGTATATCCCCAGGTCATAGCGTCCGGTATATGGGTGAGGGGATTATCTCACTTTCAGGGAAGGAATATGACCGCCTCCATTCCGTTTATGTTTTGGGACAGGTTGGTGAGCGATTCCAACTTGGGTAACTAGGTTATGTGAGCACACCTAGTGAGATATCACTTTAGAGGGAATCATCCGGTGAAGGTATAATCGGAGGAATGGATACGTATGATATATGTGTGGATGCTCTAATAAAGGTACGTATATAATCGTATTAAATATTATATACGGGTAGTAATACAATGTGTGATGTATTTACTTTATATAACTTGTGACACAGTTATATGCTATTATTTAAGAAGGAATTAATTAACTAGTGAGACAACTAGTAACTCAGGAATAATTATACTCGAGTTAGAGTAGTATGGCAAGGGGAGGTGATACCAAGGCTAGTTGGACGGGGTAGTACAACTCGGTGGGGTTAAGGTAACCGTTAGGTGTGCACAATAGTGGAGGGGTGAAAATGTCATCAAGAGAGTGCGACACTAACTTAAATATGAAGCGCGTTCATGCATTTTAAATTACTGCAGTTAATTCACTTGCTAAATATTTTCAAAATGTTTTGGGTTTTAACCCTTGCTATAAACTATTTTCAAAACCTTTTAGGTGTCCAGCCATAGGGACGCCATGATTGATATTCTATTCCAGGGACACGGAGCTGCGGCATATGTGGATGCTAGCAGAAATTTGGATTAGACGTATCACTCCTTCATTCCTAGAGTAGCAATCATTTATCAGTTTCAGTTTTATTTAGGGCATGTCACCTAGACTTCTCAGTACAGTTTTCAGATGTATTTATTCAGGTGTTCAATGTTTGTATTGGATTTTTTCACTTTGGTGGCCGATGGTTTATTCGACAAGTTGTTTAATTAATGATTCAGTTGATTTTATTCAGTTGTTTGAATGGTTTATATTTATTTCCGTAGGTACTGTATTGTTAATTAAAATGTTAAAATTTGGCACCATCTTTTGGAATACTAGGTGGTTAGTATGTTTTAAAAAAATTCAACAGTGATGCTAAGGATGAACCACCTGAGATTCCTATTTTAATTTGGTATAGGAATGATCACCCGGTATTTTATTAGGAGGGGTGTCACCGATATATGCTCACTTTTGAAGATTAGATATATAATGAGAGGCGAACATAGCTCCTACATGTATTCATGACCAAATATGTGCATAATACCACACGTATTTTAAATCTGCAATAATCCAAATAAAAAAAATATTACCAAAACATTGAAGTAAAATGATCAAAGAAATCTCAGACATTAGGATAAACCTTCTTTTATTACCCGAACATAAAAATATATCAGTAAGTAATTTACAACCTCATTAATATACATAACACTTTTATATGTAATATATATACAACATACGACAGGTGTGTCCATGGATGTAGCAAGTACATGACAAATATACATAATAAACAAAAAAAAAGCATGTAAAGATGTAGATGTTGTCCCCATTTGTATATCAAATAAATGGGGTCATCTGAGTGATCTCCAAATTAAAGGATAAACCTTTGGCATGCTGTTTCATTTAGTCAGCAATTGGATTAATCTACTCGGGCTCCGAAATCTCCGTTCTTGAGTTCTTGAAAGCATGGCTAGAGAGGTTGTACTTGTGCTCCCTTTATTTATGCAACTCTGCCTAAACCATCCCCATGTTCACTACTTGTGGATACATCATTAGTGCTAGTGCACCTATAGGAATTTTACCACCTCTATCAACTTGCCAAGTGCACCAAAACTATCCATAAGTCTTAGCAAGATTTTCAAGTTCAGACTTCATAACCATCTCGGGTACCCGAGGATTTACCCAGAGCCCTGATTTTATCTCATAAGCATGAGAGTGCCAGAGCTTCTACTCCTCAGGTGGCAGAGTTTTGATGACTCTATTAGATACTACAAACCATTATCAAAATATAATAAAAACATATCCTATAATAACTGATAATAACATCTCAAGGAAGAAGAAAACATACAACGAAAGTAAAATCACCAGTTGACCAACCATTAGTATATTAAATTAACCTTTGAAGGTTGATTAAGTTGAGGTGATGAGTTGTTCGTTCGTTATTTAATATAAATTTCAAGAGATGAGGTGGTTCATTGACTGATCGTTAGATGATTAGTTTTGTACTAAACCCCTTGAGAACTATCATTATCCCTATATGCCCCGCAAAGATGATTAACTAAGTAGTTTGGCATGCTCTCCGTTGCACTGCACTGATCAGATGGACCAAATCTAATGTTGTCGAACAGATAACTCATTGATCAAACGAACCAAGTCAAGTAACCATTCTCAAATCAACATACCAAGTCAAAAGAAACGGTATTTATGTTCCAAACCAAACGATTCACCTCTCTAGACCTTTAATTAGCGTAAAAGTATATTTCTCTATCTGTACAATGCACTCAAAATGAACAATGTTTAATGAACATAAAAAGTGCTTCAATTTCCCATGTTTTAATCAATAGATTAAAAATGAATAACCGAGGTCAACTTTCAAACAAAAATTTATAGGTGCTTGGTCATAGAGAAATAAAAATAGAAAAATGTAGCTCGTAGTAGCGTGAGCCAAACAAAATAACTAAAAGAGCAATGAGATTAAAGAAAAGAAATAACGCTATTAAATGAGATCTATACCTTATATAATGTCGGCATGCTCTCCGTTGCACTGCACTGATCAGATGGATCATATCTCATGTTGTCGAACAGATAACTCATTGATCAGTCGAACCTAATCAAGTAACTATTCTCAAATCAACATACCAAGTCAAAGGAAGCGGTATTTATGTTCCAAACCACACGATTCAACTCTTGTAGACCTTCAATTAGCGTAAAAGTATATTTCTCTATCTGTACAGTGCACTCAAAATGAACAATGTTTAATGAACATAAAAAGTGCTTCAATTTCCTCTGTTTCAATGAGTAGATTAAAAATGAATAACCGAGGTCAACTTTCAAACAACAATTTATAGGTGCTTGGTCATAGAGAAATAAAAACAGAAAAATGTATCTTGTAGTTGCGTGAGTCAAGCAGAATAACTAAAAGAGCAATGAGATTAAAGAAAATAAATAATGCTATTAAATGAGATCAATACCGTATATAATGTCAAGTGTAAGGTATGATGTCAGTCTCAGGTATTAAGTTCAAATGTAGAATAAGTTCCACAGACTGGAGAAACCCAAATTTTAATAAGGTCAAACATTTCCAATAAAGTGAAATATTTACGTTGCCACCATGAAAAATACTGAAGTTTCTTTCTTTAGTTTTTGTTCGTATTGGTCATCATCGACAACATAATCATCCTACTCCAAACCATAAACAAAGTGATACATTTGAGGATTAGTTCTAGAGGAATCAGAACATGAAAGATCAAGTAACCATTATCAAATCAACATACTAAGTCAATGACCTTAACATTTGCTTTGTCATAATTTTCCTTGATCTTTTATGCTAATGCATGTCATAAGAGAATAGTAAGAATGAAGCGTAATATTAAATATATTAAAACTGATCAGAAATCATAACTACAACTGTCTACAACGCGCTATAAAACCCGATAAAATCTGATAAATAAAAACTAAATATCCTTGGTAACATCAACAACATGCATTGCCATGGGTATATCCAAAGAAGTTGACACGCATTGAATGATAAATGTAGGACTCTGTGAAATTGAAAAGGAACTAAAGTGTTCAATTGTCATAAAGCTGCACAAATAGGATAGGAAAGTATATTGTTAGTACAAATATGATATGAACCAAAATACTTTGAAGGTTGCTTTGTGTTGGCCCAAAAGTATAAACAACAAACACAACCATGTAATGTATGATGTTAGTGTAAAATTCCAAGATGTAACACACAAAATAGGCATTAGCTTAAAACGCTTATTTGGTTTGGAACCATTATAAAGCTTATGAATACAAAAAATAAATGCACTGTTCAGTACATAATAATATATGGCCCTTCGAAATACTAACACAAAAGTTCAATCATTCAGATCTAAACCTAAATAAAATGATTACAAAAGGATTGCAATAAAATTTCATTTCAACTATCTTTCACATACCATTAGAGCCTATACCAAGGTAATGTAACGCTTTCACCATCTCACACATACCATTAAAGCCTATCAACTATCTGCAACCAATATAAGCCATCTAAGAAATATAAACCATAGTAGCATTTGAATCTCAACACATATTATTTCCCATGACATCATTATGTAAACCCTAGATCTTAATGTAAAAACACACATACCTTTGGTTGTTAAATTTGGGGCTCATGTTCACACTTCCAAATCACAAATCGATTTTGTATTACCCCAAAACATTAGATCTGTAAACAAAACATTATAAATGTGAAAAAATTAAGCTCCCAGATCGGTGTGTGCGTGTGTGTATGCATGAGTGTGTACGATTGAGCTCTCAAATTTTCGTGTTCGTGTGCTAGTGTGTGCGTGTGTAAGAGGGTGGTATAGATACTACCTGAAGTTGACAGAGGTAGATGCATAGTAAACAGTGGAGGGCATCGATAGCTAGGGTTAGTGTTGGTAAGGTTTGTGTTGAAAGAGGGAGAGCAGAAATCAGTGAGATGGACATGAATTTGGGAGATGGGGTGGGTTTGAGGTTGCAGTGAGTGGAAAGTTGTGTTTGTTTGAGAAACCAAAGAATTAATGAAGTGGTTATGACCAAAATTCCGTAAATTTTGAATTAAAGAGAGAGTTTGATAAGCATGAAGAAGGGGGAAAGCAAAAAATTCAAGGCCAAAATAGGCATTGCAGGATAAAATCATATTGATGACATCATCTTTTCATCTTATGACACACATATATATATATATATATATATATTTGTTTATTTTAAAAACATATATTATAGTCAGCCTAAATTCAATATTTAATATAATAACATTAAATTAAAAAACAAAAATGCAAAGACATTATACCAAAATTTAACCTTGAATATAATAATAAAATCAAATAGTATCTTATCACACTTCAAAATATAAAAACCACCACATACTTTCAAATTGTCATTTCCACTTCTAAGTTAGTTACATTAATACATAGTTAAGCGTGGTTATTGATATTAGTGGGATGCCCACCTCTCGTATCATACAAGTGATTTCAAGCCTAGCTTCTGCTAGATTTTCTCTCTTGGCCCTCGCGACTCTTTATTGTATTTCATTTTCTAAATCGGCACATACCATATCAATATCTTCTTGTTGACGATTCTCTTACGCCTCAACCTCTTCCCGATAATGAGTCTCTCGCACATTGACCTCCTTCTCTAGTCGGGCTATCTCACTATGATAATAATGAGATGATGTGGTTGAATGTGAAGAAGTTGGTTTAATGCATAATTCCATACACAATGCTCGTCCATGTTCGTCAGGTCCTACCACGTCCTTAATTATATCATCTCTCACTTCAATATGATTTTGTTGATCAATAGGCAGCACATCCAATTGTCTTTTGAAAACTCGTAACAGTGATAATTGATTAAATTCACAAATATCTAATTTGGCTCACTTATTTAATTAGAGTCTATTAATTCAGCCCCTAAACGTGCATCTATGGTGTGTGTGACAAACCATAAACAAATACCGCATGCGACACAACAAATATGCTGAGACACAGAATTCAGGAAATAACCCCTTTCGGGTAAAACCTTTATTTCACTATGAATCTATAAATTGCAACTTACAATTACATAAAGAAATATGCAATGGATCAACACACAGCCAACCCACAAAGACACACAGTCTTGAACTCAGCAAGAGAATACCCGCAGTACCCTCCAAGGACTCGCAGTTCTATCTTCAGCAAAGAATCTTCACGCAGCAAGATCCTCAATGACGTGCAGCCATATGGTGTAGAGATGCACTCCACAAAAGATGAACAAAGGCAAAGATGTGTTCTTGAACACCAAAACAATTCACTAAAGCAAGATGGGAGTTTTGTGAATTGTAAATCAAAAAGGGATTAAACCCCTAAAAGAAGAAGACTAAAGATTACTGCTTTGGCAGTGTTTCTGTTATGGAAAATGTATGGACTTCTTAATGAAAACGTTACCATTTAATGAGTATTTATACAAAACGCATCACCTCGAAATTCAAGCTCGTTCGAAAGAGAAGCATATGTCACTCGAACGAAGTACGCATGTCGTTCAAACGACATCGCGCGAACGACCTGGGCATCAAATTCGAGGTCCGCTTCAAAACTTAGAAAAATACTCATTCTCAATATTTGACGAAAAATTCCGCTCCAACACTTAGAAAATATTTTGTAAAAATCTCCCAAAAGCTCTAAGTGAAAAGTTAAGGTGTTTAAAACATAACCTTACCAAATTAAACTTCGCCGAGTCTTGAATGATGAAGAACTTGAGTAATTCGGATCCGTCTTTGATGTAGATGTCTATTGAATGCTCTTCGACGGTGTAGTGGTATATGGTATAATAAATTGATAATGCACCTATGAAAATATGTCCTTACAAATCTCCCCCTATGTCTATGACGGTACATACATAAAAAATCCGAATGATCAAATACCAAATTTTCTATACAAGTCTACCCTCCCATGAATAAATCTGCAAGACTTCAAAACTATTCTTCAATCATCTTCATCAAATCTCAAAGCTTTTTTCATCAGGGTGTGCAACATATCAATCTTCAATTTTGTACCTACACACATGAGATAAAGAAAAAACCTTCGTGACGCATCGAGTTTGAAATGATATAAGAATAAAGCATTAATAATCAAATCTCCCCCATAATGCAAAAACTCCCCCATAACATGATAATTCTTTCTCCCCCTTTTTATGATGTCCCAAATAGATAGATAAGAAGAAATAATCAAAACATGGAGTGTCACGATAAAAATGCATAACAAATAAGAATCAAGCTACGCGCATGCAAAGGAGTATCTCACAAATTTCACAATCTATTTTTGGATTTTTCAATTTTTCAAACAAAAATAAGATACTACTTTGAAAAATATGATACAAAAATCACACCATGGTTTTAAACTCAAACAACCAAGTCATGGATACGAAGTGAATTGGTGTGAACACATTCGATAGGTAAATCAACTCAATCAATCATATGTGCACGATGAATATGTGTACCCCTAATGAATGAACATCAAAAGAATCCTTAGGTGTAAAGATTTGTTGAATTTAGATGACATTGTCTTTTGCAAATCAACAAATCAAAGTCAAATAGTTTCCACACCAATAACGTCCAAAATAATTTAGCATTTTTTCAAGATTTTCAAGGACGTGAAAACCCGTTATAAAATCTCCAACCAAACTCCCTTATATAAATTTTCTTTTAGAGGTGAATAAACTAAATTCTCAAACTTTGGAGAATTGGTGGAAAAACCTAATTGGCCCATAATTGGCATAAATTTCTTTTTATTGCCTTTAAATTTTTTCGGGCTCTTTTAAACCTCTTTGGACCCCGGATAATAAAATTCCTCAATTTTTAAGGTCCAATTTAACAGTGGCTTTATATTCGCAAATGTAAAACGAACCTTTCGTATCCCTTCCCCGTTTTTTCAACAAAGCACACAAACTCACAAAACGGTTCTTATATGCACAATTTCCTTATCAAAATTTATCACGCCTAGTTCGTTTTAAGGACAGGATTGAAGTGAAAACACCCAACCAACATGTGATAAGATAAGCACAATAATCAAACAAATTCGTGCATGTGTGCAATAAAGGAAACATGAGTCAAACATGTAGGAAGTAACACTTAATTACTTCTTAATGAATCCAAACATTATAAAGCACAAGGATGAATTGACCTATTGTCTCAAAATACTATCAAATAGTCACATGTAAAATGGAATGATGTTGTGACTCGGTCATCCTAAGTCTTCATCCATAAACAGTGCAAACAAAATACAAAAATTATTTTTGGATTTTCTCAAAATTTTTATCAAAATAAAATCTTTTTGTATTTTTCCAATTTTTTTTAAAAAAAGATACAAAAATTATACATACTAGCAGTAGTCAAACAATGTCATCATGAAAATCATCCTATGCTAGTAAAAAAGTCAAACCTTGATCATTAGGTGCGGAGGTGTTTTCTAAAGGTGGTGACAACTTATGAAAAACCTCCATCAATTCTTATGAAGTTTTGACTAAAAACTTAACTTGCTCACCTAAATGTGAAAAGTCTCTCACATAGTCTCCCGGAGCATGTAAAGAATCATGTGTGAGTGCATGTGAATCAGAAACACGTGTAGAAGCAAAACGTGACACATACCCTAACTTATAGAAAAATCCCCTAAGGTGTCCTCTCCTTTTGCAATGTCAGCAAACATAAATAGGCCTCGGAACACCTCTCTCAAAAACTCTAGGATGCACTTTCCTAATATGAATGGGATGCCTAGGTGGGTTAGGGTGAGACTCACGTGAATTTGACACTAAAGTGGGAACCGACTCGAGTGCTAATTGGGAAATAGAATCACCGTCATGACCTATTCCTAACTTCTCACCTTTACCCTTAAGAACCACCCTTTCAACCTTCTTAGGTGCCTTCTCAAAAGTGACTTTGACCTCCCTAGCACGTTCGAGATCACTCTCGAGTTGGGATACACGTGTCGTCAGACAAGACAACGTGTTGGTCAAATCACACTTATCCTTTCTTAAAACCTCCTTCTCTCTCTCCAAATCTAAAACCCAATGACCTAAATCTCGATTATACTTCTTAGTTTTCAAGGTCTCGGTGTACAAATCCCTAAAAGATTTTTGGAGCTCACTTTCATCTCCACTTTCTTCCTCGCTCTCATCCTCACTCGATGAACACAAATCACTATTATCGCTCTCGTGAGACAAAGTTGGTGTCACACGACTAGAAAAAGCGACAACCATCCCATGAGCTAAACCTTTATTGGACTCATCTCCCTCATCACCCTCACTATCACTAAGTGTGGCAGGCATGGCTACTTTCTTCCCTTTCTTTCTAAGCCATGTTGGACATTCAAACGACTTATGTCCCTTACCCCCACATTCAAAACAAGTCATGTTCTCAAGATCTTCCTCACACTCCTCATCGGAGTCATTCTCTTTTTATTTCTCATCGCTCTCTTTGGCCTTCCCTTTCCTTTTATTTTTCTCAAAAATCTCTTTTTATTGGGAGAATTATTTTTGTTCATGCTGAGAAACTTTTTAAATTTTTTTGCAAACAAGGCCATATCATTAAAATCAAAGTCTCCCTCAGAATCGGACTCACAAACTTTTTCTTTCTTTTTCTTACAATGAGTCTTTAAATCAATGCCATTATCCTTAGCCTTAATGGTTTTGGGAAACATGTCAATCTCATAGGTTTGAATATCTCCTACAAGTTCTTCCAACTTAAGTGGTTTCAAATTTTCCAAAGAGTTCAAAACAGTGACTTTAGGAATAAAGTGTTTTGGGAGAGATCTCAAAATCTTTTTAACGATACGCATGTTATCAATCACCTCACCCAAATTAAAATTGGTATTAATAATGTCTGACAAACGTGCATAAAAATCATCAAAGCATTCAGACTCAGACATGGTGATAGTCTCAAATTGGGTGGCCAAATTTTGTAACATAATTTCGTTAACCGCGTTCGTACCCTCATGTGTCAATTTCAAAACATCCCTTGCCTCTTTAGACGTGGTGCACGTCATAATTCAGTGAAACTCATCAGGAGTGATAGCTCCAGAAATTGCACTCAAACCACGTGAATTATATTTAGATATTTTATGATCATCTTCAGTCCAGGCTGACACGGGTTTTAAAGTGTTGATGTTATCAATGGTGACCGTGGGAGGAGTCCACCCATTTTCGCAAAGGTACCAAACACGCTCGTCAATGGCTTTCAAACCAGATTTCAAGCGAGCTTTCCAATATGCATAATTAGAGCCGTAAGAAATAGGCATCTTATTATAGAAGTGCTCCATAGAAAAAATGCGATTTTTCACAAAACTGATATTTTACAAAAAAAATCAATATCACACGATTTTGCGGAAAATAGGAATACGCGATAAATTAGCATAATCCGCTCTGATACCAATTTGAAAAGTCGTAACAGTGATAATTGATTAAATTTGCAAATATCTAATTTGGCTCACTTATTTAATTAGAGTCTATTAATTCAGCCCCTAAACATGCATCTATGGTGCGTGTGACAAACCATAAACAAATACCGCACGCGACACAACAAATATGCTGAGACACAGAATTCAAGAAAAAACCCCTTTCGGGTAAAACCTTTATTTCACTATGAATCTATAAATCGCAACTTACAATTACATAGAGAAATATGCAATGGATCAACACGCAGCCAACCCACAAAGACTCAAAGTCTTGAACTCAGCAAGAGAATACCCGCAGCACCCTCCAAGGACTCGCAGTTCTATCTTTAACAAAGAATCTTCACGCAACAAGATCCTCAATGACATGCAACTATATGGTGTAGAGACGCACTCCACAAAGGATGAAAAAAGGCAAAGATGTGATCTTGAACACCAAAACAATTCACTAAAGCAAGATGGGAGTTTTGTGAATTGTAAATCAAAAAGGGATTAAACCCCTAAAAGAAGATAGTTATGACGGGTGACATTCTTAAATTCCAATTACACCAAGGAGTATGGTAGTGGTGAGGGTTCTGCGAGTATTGGTGAATTTTCTTGGGGCTATTATGTATTCGATCATATGAGTATTTTTGGGGGATTTTTGTGAGTTTTCCTGGTAATTTATGGAATTTTCTAGAATTTTTGCGACAAAATTTGAGGGGTCTTCCAATAGTCATAGTCATAGGGGTGACTATCGGCATAAGGTGTGGACTCCTGGGCTTATCGGGGAAGTGAAAGACTTCTGATGATAGGCATGACTAGGGGACTGTCGATCGGTATACCCCTTAGTTCGTTATAAAAAGGGGGCGACACTCTTCATTTTTTACAAGTGAATTTCTTTTTTTCTCTCTCTAGCAAACAGTTTCAAGGGCATTTCTTCGAAAGAATTTATGGAGGGTGCAACGGAAAATGCTTGGATGCCTACTAATGACTGGTCTGGTTTGGAGTGGCGTGATAGTAAGGCGATGATACTAGGGAGCGAGAATGCCTATGATAGTTTTGAGCCTGTCCTGGATTCAGAGTTCTATTGTGGGAGCCGATGAATCATCATTCTATAAGGGTGAAGAACTCGAATGACTATGTAAGTGCTTTGTTTTTGTTTTCATTTTTTCTATTTTCCATCTCTTCCATCCTTGGGATGCTAAAGGAGTTTCAGTTTACGTGTAGTGGATATTGCATCGTCGAGTATTCGTTCTCGTGGTTCGACAGGGATGAAGAAAGTGTAGGAACGACACCCCCAGGAAGTTCAGTTGATGGTGGAGGCTGCTGGATTTGGACCTTTGTCCGGGGCCTTAGATGAGACGCCACATTATTATGTGGTGCTTTGTTATTTGTACGAGAGATGGTGGAACACCACCCATACATTTCTCTTGGGTGCCGGGGAGGTGGCAGTTACACCCCTAGATGTTCATCAGTTGGTTGGGCTGGAGTGCGAGGGTTACCAGATCGTGGTATAGATCAAACTTTGCATGTATCAAGGGTCACAATTCAGGCGACATTAGAAGATATAAGGCATATTATTTCTGTGGAGTCTGTCTGGATATCAGTGTTGAAAGATACCTTATTATCCAAGAAGATCGACTAGACTAATGGGCGACAGATCAGGCACGTAGCTCCTTTATTTAGTTTTCTTTTGCTGGGGGGGGGGGGGGGGTAGTTGTGTAGATGAGTGGTGATGTCATTCATTTGTGGTTTCTTCCTTACTTGAGGATCGTTTGGTAGATTCATCTGTATGACTAGGGAACTTTATGATGGTGTCCCTTTACGAATATCTTGATGCTTTCAGTCAGTGTTGTAGACAGACTTTTATAAAGCCCATGTATCTTCTGGAGGTAATATTTAGATATAGTTTCCTCTTATTTTCTTGTTGTCCTTCCCATTTTTTCCTTTTTGACATTCTGCATCTCTTTCTGTAGACGTGGTTCTATGAGGTGATTGGGCATAATATTGGAATTGTGTCCTTGACGGCGAGTGAGACGGGGAAGTTTTAGAGGATGTAGAGGTGGAGGAAGTCAAACAGGAAAAATCCTTGGTTTTGGATGTGTTGACGGTTTTGAACTCCTTGATGAGTGACCAGGTTAGGCAATAATTTCTATCCTTTTTGTGGATTTTATGTTTTATTTGCACTTGGTAGATCTTTATTGACTGACTTTTATTTGGGAACATGTGACATTCTACCCTTTGAATTTGTCCTCAAGGGCTACAGGGGTTACGGGCATGCACGCACAAATGCAAAGGTTACTAGCACATGAGTTCGGGCACGTCTGGTACTTGGCGGAGATGTGGTGAGCCAGGTGGTGGAGGGAGAGGTGGAGGTCCCACCATAAGCTCCCCTGACTTCATGAGGTGGGTGAAGGATATATTGGACGAGGCGAGAGTGATGGCGATGGAGGGTGAACACTATTTGATCGATAAGGATGCGACAAAGGGATATGACTACTTAGACTTTGTGGCCAATTGATTGATGCCATTGTCTATCTACGACGTGGAGGGTATGCCTTCATTTATAGTAGGATCAGGGATAGGTACAACTCATTACTCAGGGGGTGACACAATGGTGGCGGAGGATTTTACTCTTAAGTATATTTCCACTCCTTCCTACCATATTTGGGTGGATGGTGGGGATGTGGTCTCGGTGCCTCATCATCCTCAGGTAAACATAGGCAGTTTTGCATGTCTTCTTGGGGAGGTTATTCAGAGATAGTTATGACTTCATTTTATGTTTCTCACTTCAACTTCTGTTTTTTTTCTTTTTTATTACTGACTTGCTTTCTTTTAGTGGACATGTTCTTTTGCAGACTATTCGTGTATTGACCTCTTAGCTGCGGGACATTCAAGACTGGATGGCTTCGGTGCCCGGCCTTGTGAGGAAAATGACCAATTCTTGTATGGTGCCAACGGCCACTTCTGAGGAGAGTTTCAGTTCTGGGAGTGGGGGGGGGGGGGGGTCTATCGCTCTTCGACAGGGAAAGCGCATTCGCCGATGTGCCTGAGGTGGTGGTTTTTTAGTTGATGGGGGTTTTTGTAAAGTTCGGACTGCGTCCCAATTTATTTTGATATTTTCTTTCTTTTTCTCTTTTCTTGTTCTCTCTATACCTGAAATATGTCAACATATCAACCAACATATACAAGATGCATTTTCATCATTTTTTTATTTTTCTTTAAATGACATACTATTCATGCACTTTTAATTTTATACTGAGGTTTTATTTGTTGCAAAAGGTAAGTAGAAAAGATGACAAAAATACTTAGAAAACTTTTTGCAAAAAGGTTGGGTTTTGACAAAAAAATGGTCTTTATTGAATATATACATTCAAAAGGGGAAAGTAAAAGATTTCTAAAGATGGGGATGCCAATCGGCATAACCCTTAACCTGCCTATCGAAATTTTGGATAAGTTCAAATCACTTTTCTATCTTTTATTGCACCGTTTTTGTACTTAAGATTACTTAGGAACAATAGCTGTGATAGCAAGTCGGGACTTCTGTTTTTTGTGGGTGTTCTTGGGTATAAAAAAGGGCTTAAAGGGGGGGGGGGGGGGAGGTGTTCCGTCACCAAACCTCAATCTTCTCTTTTTTTTAGCATTCTTCTATTCTTGAAATGGCACTTTCCATGATCGAGACATTCACAGCTTATCTCGAGGGTTTGGATGCCATATGCCTTTATAATGCCAACTACAAAGATTTAACCAGCGGCCTCTCTCCTCGTGGTGCAACCGTCCTTTTCATTTTTGGTATCTTGAAGAACATATATTTCTCTTTGGCCTGGACAAAGTATGACCCACTTGTGAGGAGTTTTATGCATTATTAGGTGTTAACCCAGGTGTTGTGACAGCTATGCTAGACCTATCTCATTCCCCTCAGGCATCATTAGCCGAGTTACTTCACATTTTCCCTTTGGCTGCCTGACTATTGGTGCATGGAGGAAGTATTTTTCTCCTAGCAGTATTGAATTTGGTTTACCAAAGAGACTATACTGATGGCGACTTTACTAGTGTTGTGGCCCTAGGGTTGACTGCCAGGCTTCTTTTAGTGATCGGTGACATGATGGCAGACTCCCAAGTGGACACGATAGTGTTGTGGATGTCCCGTCATCATAATACGACTAATGTTATATACTGGCGGAGTCCTTAAATTAACTTGGTGCCTAGAAATAAGGTCCGACCAATTTATGTTGGTAAGATCTGTGATGCTATTCATGTGGTTGTCAGAGAGATTACGCCTAGCATCTCCTCCCGAGTTCCCTTCCGCGGGTCTTCTTCCCAGTCTATTTTTAGTTTCGGACCATCCACGAATAATTGGGTAAATTGGCTTGTGGATCATGGGGACATAAATCTTCACTGGTCCATGCTATGGTGGGGGCAGCCTGTAGTCTGTTCTACCACTGGGCGACTATTGGTATGTGCGGTTAGTGGGCCTTCACCAGACTTATTTCTATTTTTTATAGGGCCTTTGTGTCAAGTGGACTGGGAGCAGATTTTTCCTCCTTGTATAACCGATTTCTGTCCCGTGGAGGATCTGACTAAATCTATGAGGATAATATTATGACCTTTGTGGCAGCGGCGTCGAACGTCTACCCGTCCGTCACAATCTGTTAGGGAGGCTGGATTCATATTCGGGGACTATTTGAAGTGGATATGAAAGCAGGTGGTTATGAATATTTGTGCCGAGGATACCAGACAAATGTGGCTTATTTTGTTTGATACTTTAGAGGAGGGCATCGTGGTTTCATCTAAGTTGATCAAGTTATACCGTCACATGAAGAGGATACGTAATTATAACAAGGGTTGGGATTATTAGGGCCCTTTGAGGATTAAGAATGATGATGAGGTGGGTTCGTTTGGTAGTTGAAGCAGGTTTTGGATATGGGAAAAGTGTTTGTAATATGTGGGTTTGTTGTGTAGATGAAGTTTGAGATGTTTGGTTTGTGAAGTTTGTTAGAGTGGTGATTGTTTTCGTTCTTATTGTTGATGTTTCATGTAACTGTCATATATGTTTTTCAATAAAAGATGATGATGATTTCGACCTATTTTATTAGGCCTTCGATGAATTGCTATTTTTTAAACTATCTGTACCGATTGGTAAGGCATAGATAACCTGTTTGTTCATTTTAAGTGATGAGAGAGGCTAATGTTCTCAAAGGGAGAAAAGAATAGCATTTCGTGAAAGAGAAAGGCCATGCCCAAAATGTCTTATGGGCTGCCTACATACCTCTGTGTTTGGAAATTACAAGTATCTATTTTGGAAAGGTGATTTTTGAGAGGATCATGTCCCACGTAGTTCTGAGTAGAGAGGGGGAAGAATTTTTTTAGAATAGAAGGGAGGTGAGAAGAGTCGTAGCTTGACAAGAGTTCGGTATAGGGGCAAAATTTCAATGATCTAAATTAACTAAACACACCATCTCCTCTCCATCGAGGCTAGTTAGCGTAGTGGCACCACCTCATATGATCTTTTTTACGATGTAGTAGCTCCTCCAGTTGGGCTTGAATTTTCCTCTCGGATCCTAAATGAGTTCTATGATTTCCTTGAGGGCAAGGTCTCCTTCTTAGACACTATGGACCTTGACCTTTTTATTGATTCATCACATAATACGATGATGGTACCCTTATATGTGATATAGGATTTTTAATCTCCTTTCATCTAAGAGCACAAGTTCATCGTAACTGTTTTACTGCCAATCTTCTTCGCTGACCTGACTTTCGAGCATCATACGCAGTGAAATTATTTTGAGTTCGACATGTAGGACTTACTCCAAAATGACAAAATATAGAGTAGGTACACTACACCAAAATGACAAAATTGTCACCTTTCAGCCGGTCACCCTTGTCAAGGTCATTGACCGTGACAAAAAACATGCGTTTTGTGTCATGGTCATTGACCTTGACACGACCATGATAAAGAATTATCACGGTCAATGACCTTGACACGACCGTGACAATGTTTGCAGCAAAAACCCTTTCCCCCTTCTTTTTTCCCTCCCGCCGTTCCCTCCCTCTCTCTCTCTCGACGCTGCTCTCTCTCTCTCTCTCTCTCTCTCTCTCTCTCTCTCTCTCTTCCATTTATATATATGTTTGTGTGTATATATATGTGTGTATGTGTGTATATATGTGCATGTGTGTGTGCGGGGGTAGAGGTGGGGCAGGGTGGGGGTAGGGGGTTAAAAATATAATATTATTTTGATACAAGATTAATTTGTGTATGAGTTTCATAATTATAAATAGTATCCAAAAATATTGGATAACAATTTATTTTCACTCAAAATAAATAAGTAATTTTCTACAAATTTCATAAAAAAATGAAGACCGGCTTAATATGTGATTTAAGTGTGAAATAATCGCTATATACTTATACTAATGGAGAAAAAAAACCATATATGGCGTTTTTTATTTTTATTAGATGCAAAATAACACATATAGGTATCACATGACTTTATATCCATCAAATAAAATTTTACCATAAAATATCATTTTGTGGAAGGCAAGATCTATTACAATATTTACATACCTAAATGATTTTTTTTAAATGAAATTAAAACAAAAAACTATAATAAGGGTTAAAATGGCATCCGAAATTGCTAAAAGCATGAAAAATAAAATATCATTTAGTCTATGTTGTTGAAAAATTTGATCAAATTGGTGAGCCCTTCATATTTTAAAAATGTTGTTTTTATTCCTATTTAACTTTTCTTTCTATACACCCTTAATTATATTTAAAGTTTAATAAAATAGGATTTATAGAAAGAAAAGTGGGGTTTAAATAAAAACACTTTTTTTAAATTTTAGATTCTGGTGCATAATCTTACTTTATCACAATTAATTTATATGCCTCAAAGTTATTTTATCACTCTTAGTCTATATTTGTGATAATACTTTATGAACCACAACTTTAGGTTGATTATTTTAGAACTTAAACTTCAAGATACAAAAAATAATTCTATAGAACAACTTAGATATCTTAACAAAACACATATCTAACATTGAATATGATTTATAAAAAGCACAAAACAATAGTAGAAATTCAATACATGAAATTAACATTGAGATTATTTTAAATAGACAGTCACTACTGTGTGTGTGTGTGTGTGGTGGGTGGGGGGATATTGTGTGTGTGTGTGTGTGTGTGTATGTGGTGAGTGGGGGGTGTGGAGGGAGGTGTGTGTGTGTGTGTGTGTGTGTGTGCATATTTGAATTAACCCATGAATTTGTATTTTTGTATTTGAATTAACCATGAATTTATTTTTGTATTTGAATTAACCCACTATATGAAACATACTTGAAATTAAATATAGTGCGCATAGATACTAGCCTTCTACTTCTTATGCGTATGCATTCAATAGCCCTTAGACCCGTTCGAGAGTCATTACCCCTGTAATGAGATCTCTCGAATTGTCCCGTTTGGACAGTTTGAGACTGTATAATTTCTGTATAATATTCTTATTGGCTTAAAGTTATTACTTTTGGAGGAAGTTCTGCAGTCGTATCTTAATGTTCTCTGGGTACATACTAGATTGACAAGTGTGACTGTTATTTCAATTGACCAATTGAAATAACACTCACACCTGCCAATCTACGTCGTGTACTTGGAGAACTAAGGGGATATGCTGTCGAATTTTTTTCAAATGGTAACAATGTGCATGAGCTGTTAAGTATATTATAGAAAAATGCAGTCTTGAATGGGATAGGACCACTTACCCTTTAATGCTTTTTTAATTAAATGATGGGTAATTAAATAAAACATACAATAAATCTAAGTTTTGTTTACCTTTAATAGGTGTTTAGTTGTGGTAGCTGTGATGGGATATCCGAAATACAAAGAGTGGATGGGTGAGACTAATAGAATGGGGGATGTGTTTCGCAGAGGTGCTAATGAATTTTTGAAATATGCAAAGAGATGTCGTAATGATGAAGAGTTTCTATGTCCGTGTGCTAGGTGTAAGAATGGTAAGGTGTTTGAGTGGAAAACAGTTGAACTACATTTGTTAAGATTGGGTATGCAAGATAGTTATCGATTTTGGTGTTTTCATGGTGAATTGAAAGTTACTTTTGTCCCCGACCAACCTTCACAGCAACCTTCAACAAGTAGAATATATGTAGAAGGGGACGACGTAGATCATAATATGTTAGAGGATTTAGTTGATGATGCGTACGGAGTTTATGAAGCTGAGGAGAATGAGGTTACTGATGATGTAGAAGATTCAGGTGCTCGTGAAGATAACACGATAAAACTTGACGATGACTACCAAAGTTTAAAATTTAAGGCGACCCAACCGTTATACTCTGGCTGTGAGAAAGATCAAACAACTTTACATGCCATGGTTGGTTTGCACAGTTTGAAGACGCAGTACGGTTTGTCTGGCAATAGCGTGACAGGAATCTGAAAAAGGTGAATACACTTCCAAATAGATATCCTGTTATGAAGAACAGTTTGAAAGGTTTGGGAATGAAGTATAAATCGATTCATGCTTGTGTGTATGACTGCATACTATACTGAAAGGAGTATGAAAATCTCGATCGTTTTCTGGTATGCGATGAACCTAGATATGTCCAATCTACTAGTAAGGAAGGCACAAGCTCAAAAGTTCCTAAAAAAGTATTGAAATATTTTCCCGTTGGGCCTAGATTAAAGAGATTTTTCACAGTACCATGGATTGCTAGGCAATGACTTGGCATGATAGGGCAGAAGTAAGGGGTAATATCATGTGTCATCCTATTGATTCTACTGCCTGGCGGAGGATGATTTTTGAGTATCCCGATTTTGCTCGAGAACAACGCAACATTCGTTTGGCTATATCAATAGATGGTTTCAATCCATTTGGAAATCTAAGCACCAATCAGAGTGTATGGCCATTGATCCTAGCCCCACTCAACCTCCCTCCTTCACAGTGTATGAGACCTGAATTTTTGATGATGACTTTATTGATACCTGTGCCAAAGGCACCAAGTTATGACATTGATATCTACCTGGCTCCTTTGGTAGAAGAATTAAATGAGTTGTGGGAAGAGGGTGTGCAATCATTTGACTCTTTTAGAAAAGAAGAGTTTACGCTGAAAGCAATGTTGATGTGGGCAATTCATAATTTTCCAGCTTATGGGACATTATCCGGATGTGTAATACATGGTTATTTGGGGTGTCCTATTTGTAAAGAGGAGACGGAATCTCTTCGTCTATCCTCTAGCTTAAAAAATCTATACCATTACCACAGGAGGTTTTTACCCCCAGCTCATAGTTTCAGATTTGAGAAAGGTTCCAATTTTTGATTGGGCGAAGTTGAACATAGGCTACCACCGAGACAACTTTCGGGTTCAGAAATTGAAAGTAAATTTTCTGAATGTGGCCCAAATATGCCAGGTAAGAATCCCAAATTTAAGAATGTCAAGCATAAGAAGACCCCAACTGGGAATGAAACTGAGATAAGAAAGGCATGGTCTCGGAGGTCAATTTTATTTGACTTGCCTTATTGGAAGAAAAACTCGGTGTGCCATGTATTGGATGTGATGCATGTAGAGAAGAACTCCGTTGAATATATTGTGGGTACTTGCCTTGGGGGGAGTCATTCGAAGGATGGAGAAAATGCACGAAAAGACCTTAAAAAGTTAAAACTTAAGCCACAACTATGGTTGAAAGAAGATAGTAGGGGAAGGACAATAATTCCCCCTGGTGCGTTTACTTTGACGAGTGGGGAAAGGAAGGTGCTTCTAGACACAATATATAATTTGAAGGGCCCATGTACTTTTTTGTCCAACTTGAAAAGGATTGTGAATTATGCTACTCATGATTTACATAAGTGTAAGTCTCACGATTGGCATGTGATCATGAAATTGGTTCCTCTATTGTTTAAGCATTGTTTCTCCAAGCACAAGGATTTTCGTAGGGCTATTATGCAAATTAGTATTACCTTCTCCCTCTTGTGTGAGAAGGTAGTGAATCGAGAACACATAGTGGCCGCAAAATTGGCTGTGAACGAAGCGATTTGTGTATTGGAGAAGTACTTTCCCCCAGTATTCTTTGACATAAGTGTTCACTTGTTGGTACACCTATGTGACGAGGCACTTCTTTGTGGTCCAGTTAGATATCGGTGGATGTATCCGTTTGAAAGATTGATGAATGTTTTTAAAGATTACGTCAAGAATACGCGATATATTGCAAGATCAATTGCAGAGGAATACATCACCGTGGAGTCATCAATATATACTCGGGAATATATGCCTGACTCGACCAGCGTTGATGACACTGATGAATTCCTCGATGATGGTGGTAATGTGATGCGAAACAAGTAGCTCGTTATCTATTTGACACACATGAAGATGTCGAAGAATGGAAAAAGTATGTTTCGAATATTATAATGTTTAACATTATTTTATATTATTTTATACATGATTAATTTTGTAATATGAAGTAAATATGAAGCCTGTGAGAACAATAAAAAACGAAAAACAATGGTACAATCAGACAGCGAATTTAGGCTATGGTTGACACAAGAGGTAATTATAATGAAAACAGTCGTTATATAACGTTACATTACAGTCAAATTTTACCACTAATATAATTAATTTATCTATATTCTCAGCTCCTAAAGATGGGTGATGCGACATCAAGGCTTGATCGTCTAGCCACTGGACCCTTGTTCGTGGCACAAGAGTCCAAAAAGTATCGATTGAACGGTTACAGTTTCGTCTCTAAAGTGTACGAGGAAAGTACAAATGTACAGAACTCGAGAATTTCATACAAGGCTCTTACCTCGTTGAAGCTGAAATGACTTACTATGGTGTAATCCAAAATATATTTGAATTGGATTATATAAGCTTCAAAGAGGTTGTATTTTACTGTGAATGGGTAAGAGTTGAGGATAAAAATGCTTGTAAAGTTGATCCTATCACCAATTTGATCATGGTTGACTTGTCCAAGTTGAAGAGCAACGACCACGTGAGCGATGAGCCGTTTGTTTGTGCATTTCAAAAGGTTAAGGAAGTGTTTTAGTCGGAGTATATCAACAACGAGCCGTGGTCAATTGTCCAACACACGCCAAGGCGTCTAAATAGTAGTGTGGATGACTTGGCTGCTCCTACCGAATATCAATCCATTTTTTATGATAACCCGAATTTGAAACAATTTTTTAATTTGTAATAAATATTTCAATTTTTACCGAAACATCCATTTTCAATGCTTTTAATTGATTTGCACTTTATCATTTTCACTCTTGTGTAGTGTGCGTGTGTGGAGAGGAGATTAATACATAAATATTCCAACTACATCTAAGTTTTGTTTATACTAATCCATGAATATACGCTTCTTACCTTTAATAGGTGATTAGTGCATAGTTATTTGGGGTGTCCTATTTGTGTAGATGAGACTAAATCTCTTCGTCTATCCGAACACTAAGAAATGCCATAATCCTATGGAGTGATGCTCTGCAAATTCCTCCCAACCGTTATGTAGCCAAACATCACCAGTTGAAGTTGCCAATTCCACTTTCCATGCCCCACCACTTGGAACTTCTAGCAAAACATGGGAGACCATTGAAAGGTGGAATTGACAACTTCAACTGCTGATTTTTGGCTACACAACGGTTGGAAGGAATTTGCAACGCATAACTCCAAAGGATTATGGTATTTCTTAGTGTTTAGATATGAAGAGAATTATATTTGACACGATTTCCCGGGGTACATTAGTTGTAAGGAGGTTCCATATGAGCTCAAGTTAGCTGTTTGAGTGACACTACAGGTAATGTATTTATATTTATATGTCAATTTCGATTTCGATTTCAATTACGATTTATATTTATCTATATTTGAAGGGCGGATACCAATTTTACTTTATTTCAATTTAGGGGACAGGGAGTGGCCCTAAGGGTAGGCCACATATGCTCTATACTTATGTGGCTATTCGGACGAGAAGGGAAGGATAAGGAGGTGCCTCTGACCGTCGCGGTACAAAATCTCTTTTCCATGCAAATAGTTTGTAGATTTGAGATAATTGATGGTGATGTTGTTTCTTCTTAAATAGTTTCTATTTTGAATATATATTTGCATTATCTTTAGTTTGTTTGGATATATGATGTTTGGAACAGGTACAAC
This sequence comes from Sambucus nigra, assembly GCA_949130495.1. Lineage (NCBI taxonomy): Eukaryota > Viridiplantae > Streptophyta > Magnoliopsida > Dipsacales > Adoxaceae > Sambucus > Sambucus nigra. The sequence continues at coordinate 154,030,270 of OX422211.1, read as the reverse complement.
GTTGCTATAACAGGTACAAATATACTGCTGAGCAGTGGCAGTGGCCATACTGCCCAGCAGATTTTTTTTAAATTCTGCCCAGAATTGTCACGGTCATTGACCGTGACAATTTTTTTAAAAAGGGCCACGGCTTTGTCACGGTTATAAACCGTGACAAACGTGTCACGGTCATTGATCGCGACACGACCGTGACACAAAACGCGAGTTTTGTGTCAAGGTGAATGACCGTGACACGACCGTGACAAAAAAAGTTGTCTCACCTCGAAATGTCACGGTCATTGACCTTAATAAGTTGGATTTGTCAAGGTCAATGACCTTGACAATTCGGCAGATTTGGTGTAGTGGTAGTAGCCTCAGTGGGCATTCTAATGGAGATACAGTAGCTCCAGAGGGCGTATGGAATCTGATCGGCCCAGTCTTTATAAATTTTGGTCATCTTGTTGATAATGGTCTTGAAGCTTTAATTGGCGGATTTGATAACCCCGTTGGTTTGCAGTCGATAAGGATAGTATTTATGCCTTTGAATTCCGTACTCATCGACCAATTCTGTGACCTCAGCTTTGAAATGGAGCCTATTGTTTGATACTTGTCGTGGGGAGCTCCGTAATGGCAAATGATATTTTTTCTGATAAACTTAGCTAGCTTCATCCCATTCAATACTGTGTATGACTCAGTTTCAACCCATTTCGTGAAGTAATCAATGGCGACCAGGATGAAGTCATGCTCGTTTGATGCCTTGGAAGTGACTTTCCTAATGATGTTTATGCCCCAAGTGGAGAAGGGCGAGGGAGAAGTCATGTTGTATAAATCCCTAGGAGGCAAGTGCTAAAGGTTGGAAAACTCTTGGCATTTAAGGCACCTTCTGACATAAGCAACGCAATCTTATACCATGGAGGTCCATTAATATCCCTGACAAATGATTTTCTTAGAAAGAATATGACCGTTAATGTGAGGTCCACATATCCCATTATGTATTTTCTACATCACGTCTACGACCCCAGCCCCTTTTATGCAATACAAATAGGTTCCATCAAAATTTATTTGAAGAGTGATTGATCACAGATGATGTACCAAGCAGCCAACCTGCGAGGGATTACACAGTTTTTTTTGTCAGCATTTTGAGGATACCTACCATACTTGAGGAGGTACCAAATGTCATAATACCACATCCCATTATGTCTATATCTTCTTCTGTAACAAGCTCAATGTGGAAGCAGTGAGGGCTGCTGCCTGTTTCTAGACTAAAAAAGGGGCCATTGTTATCCCCTTTGGCATATCGACCATAGAGGCCAAGGTCGCCGATACAACAGTTAGCTATTTCTTGAGTGAGGAAGGAAGTGGAAGGTGACATCTTTAAACTGGGAGGCGAGCTCTTCGAGGTGAGCATGGAAGGGAATGATCTTCTCTTCATTTATTTTCCATTTTTTGAGGAGTTGCCCTATAATGAGGGTCGAATCTTCATAGACATCAATGAACTTGATTCTTCTTTTGAGGGAGATTTTGAGCCCTACGATACATGCTTCGTATTCTGTCATGTTGTTAGCTCTAGGGAAGTCTGATTTGATGTCGATCGGAGTGTGAGAATCATCGGGAGCGATTATGAGTATCCCATTACTGTATCCTTACTTTTTAGCAGCCCTGCCGAAGAACATTTACCACGTGAGATCGTCGCTAGACGTGAAGAGGATGTATTCATCTGGGAATTCAAAAATCAAAACCTCAGCCCCCTATGGGACTGTCGACAAGGTAATCATAAATAGCTCTTCCCTTCATAGCTTTTTGCGTGACATATGTGATGTCAAATTTAGAGAGTAACATTAGTCATCGAGACATGTTCCTATATAAGAATGTATTCTCCAATAGGTATTTTATCGGATCCATTCGGGATACCAATTTCATAGGGAATGTAAGCATGTATTGTCGGAGCTTCTGCGTAACCTGGACTAAGGAGACACACGCCTTCTTTAATGCAGTATAGTTAACCTCATACCCAACTAGCTTTTGATTAGCGTAGTAGATGTCTCCCTCCCTATGTGATTCTTCGATGTGTTAGGCTAGCATATCCCCTGTTGTGGTGTCGGTGATGATGAGATATAGGATGAAGGGGAGACCTTATTGTAGTGGCATGAGCATTCGAGGTTGGGGGAGGTATTGCTTGATTTGTTCAAAGGCTTCTTGACATGCCTCATTCCAGACTTTTATTGAATCTTGTTTGGAGAATCTTAAAGATGGGCTCGCAGATGGAGGTCAGTTGGTTGATGAACCGAGTCATGTACTAGAGTTTTCCTAGAAAACCGTGAACTTCTTTCTTCGTTCGGGGTGGTTGAATTTCAAGAATTTCTTTGAGTTTGGCAGGGTTTGCTCTGATCCCTCTCTCGCTAACCATGAAGCCGAGTTTACCCTTCATGACACCAAATACGCATTTCTATGGGTTGAGGTACATATAGTGATATACCCGTATATATCCTCATCTTGGCTGAAGATTACCTCCAACCAGACGACCCCTCAGGGGGGCCGACCCTTCATCAGGTTCCAGACGACCCCTCAGGGGCCCGACCCTTCATCAAATTCCAGACGACCCCTCAAGGGGGCCGACCCTTCATCAGGTTCTTGACGACCCCTCAGGGGGGGCCGACCCTTCATCAGGTTCCAGACGACCCCTCAGGGGGGCCGACCCTTCATCGGGTTCCAGACCCCTCAGGGGGGACGACCCTTGGAGGGTACGACAGTACGAGGCCTAAATTAGGCAAGACTCACTACCGGAAGGAACTTTGCCCTCGGCCTCAACTCATAGGTCGTGGGTGACATCATCATAATGTGTGGTTTGGGAGACGCGTGGAACAGTGCGTGTGAGGCTCACATGGCACATGGGAGACCGTTATAACAAAATAACACCCTTACATGAGGGAATATTATGCCATCATTTGGCATCTACAGGTGTCAACAGAGTATTGGCTAGATCATCATTCACATGCACCATGCATACTTGGGGGGTACACTACACCCCCCAAGACCTACATATAGTTGTCACCTACAACCCTACAGGGGATGGATGAATGGATTGTAACCCTAGATAAAACTCTGCTTGTACACACAGTAAAGAGAGAAAGTGAGCTTATGTGCATTGTATCCAAGGCCATTAGTGACCATACTTAGTGGATCACACACTCACTGTGGATGTAGGACAAATTGGCTGAACCACTATACATCATTATCTTATTCCTCTTATACTCATCTCCTTCTACACACTTATACACTTACATCTCTATGGCTGCCATGGTCACTACTGTTTGATATCATTATAACTTATCCGGTGGTGCTAAATCTTAGCATCATCAGTTTGGCGCCGTCTGTGGGAACGAGAAGACATCTCTTCTTTTGTACAGCTTGACCTCACTGGGCACTCTGGTGGTGAGCCATCTCTCCCCCTGAGAGGAGATGTTTCACCATTGAAAGAGACCCACTAAAGTTCTCAAGCTCACCAGTCTTTTCTTCAGTTCAGCTTTTCATAGCTCAAACACATGGCACCTGAAATGCCACTGCCACCGCTTCCCCCGCCGGATGATGGGGGAAGACCCAGTTCCAGTCAGCCGCCGCCTCAGTCTGAGATGGATGATGTGGCGGCATCCTTAAAGTCTTTGGCAGCAAGCCAACGGATGATGCAGGAGCAGTTCACAGCTCTAAGCTAGAACATACTAAGACCACCAGGGGTTTCACCTGAGATGATTACTCCGGCAGTTGCTCCAGGACAGCATGAGGCCAGGGGACCACCCCAGGCACCACGCAAAGACCTGCCACCCCCTCAGCAGCGTAGGGATGTTGCTGACCCCCAGCTTCTACGCCTGGGGAGGCAAGGAAACCCTTGCCCTGAGGAAAAGTATGATGATCTGGAGGGAGAGGAGGCCCCTATAGAATGCTGGGAACCGTATGAGGTCTCCAACAATACTGTACGACCTCTCTAGGATAGTAGAGGAAAGTGCGGGAGAACAAATCCTGATGATCGCCCGAGAGGCTCTACTTTTGATCCCTTGAGTAGGGGGTCGACCTTTGAGAGGCTAGGCCCAGTAAATGACCTGCGGGAAAGATTGCCCAGGTCAAGGAGTGCTGCGAGGTCCAGTAGGGAGGCAGCAGGTGGCCGACCCTAAGGACATGATGACGGTCAAAGGGAAGTAAACAACCAACACAGACCTGCCATAGCAGAACCCTCCGTCCACCTTAAATAGGTGGCAAGGGATAATATCGGCCAAGTTGACCCTGCGAGGCCCTGGAATGACTCGATCCAGCGACTAGAGGATAAGATCGGTGATATACTGAAGAGCCGAGACCATCTTCAGAGGGGATACACCATAGGCTCACCCTTTGTGGCGAAGATAGTCAACTTCCCTACGCCATAAAAGTTCAAGCCACCTGTGGTCACCCCAAGATATGATGGGAGCACCAACCCTGTCCATTATGTTGAGATGTATCAATCAGCAGCAGACATATAATCTATCTCAGATGAAATGAGGTGTCGTGCCTTTTCTGGTACCCTGACTGGGGCTGCACATGTCTGGTACACGTCTCTTCCAAAAAATTCTATTGAAAGCTTTAAGTAGTTGGCAGACCTGTTCATCCACAACTTTTGCTTTGGGGTGAGGCCACAGAAGAAGACCACCCACCTGCTCTATGTTAAGCAGGGGAAGAATGAAATTCTGAGGGACTACATAGCCAGATTCAATAAAGATAAGCTGGAGGTGGAAGACTATGAGGAGAGCATAACTATGACAACCCTGATTGGAGGACTCCAAAAGGGGAAGATGTTATGGAAGCTTGCTGAAGACCCTCACAGGATGATGGCTGAATTGCTGTCGACAGCAGGAAAGGTGATGAACGCTGAAGAGGCGATGGCCGCAAAATATGAAGACGAAAAAGGAGGTGCTAGTGGGGGTAAATACCCTAAGAAGAAAAAAGAGGGGAAGAAGAGGTCTACGGATGACAAGTTCGCTAGTTACACCCCTCTAACGGTCAGCTGTGAACAGATTCTCAATGAGATAAAGAGTGACCAGTCCCTGAAGTGGCCTGAGAAGCTGAGGGCAGCCCCCAGCAAGAGGAATAAGAGCCCGTGGTGTGAATTTCACCAAGACCACAGCCACGTAACAGACAAATTCTTTGCTCTGAAAGATGAGATTGAGAAGATGCTGAAAGAAGGGAAGCTCAGGAAGTACGTCGACAAAGGTGACTTCAAGAGGGGCCGAGGGGACGACCCCAGAAAGAAGCGAGGCGATGCATGTAGAGAAGGTCCTCAAAAAAGAGGGGACGACCCTTCTGACGATGAGGACGACCCTGACCTCCCATCGAGAGACGAACAAGGCCCTGTCAAGAGGCTTAATATGATCTCGCTCGGAGTGGGAATGATCTCCGGGGGTCTAGCAGGAGGAGGGTCTGAGGTCACCGACAGGAAGGCCCATGTGGCTGAGGCCAAGGCAGTAACGAAGACGGTACACTCAACCTCTCTGGAGGTCAATTCAGAAAAGAGGAAGAAGGTTGATATGGACACTCTGATAGTGGGATTTTCAAGAATGGACTTCAAAGGCCTCTTAGCCCCACATGATGACCCTCTCGTCATCACTACCAGGGTGCACGGGTGCGAGGTGCCGAGGATCCTGGTAGATGGGGGCTCATCTGCAGACGTGATGTTTTGGCCGTGCTTCAAAGCCTTAGGTCTCAGTCGTGCTAGACTCGTCCCGTACCATCATCCATTGATTGGGTTCAGTGGGGAAAATGTTCACCCCCTTGGCGTGTATGAGGCTGATGTCAGGATGGGGGGCGAATGGCCGAGATAGCTCACCACGAAGGTCAGTTTCTTTGTGATGGACGAGCATGTGTTGTCGATCTATAACATCATACTGGGGCGTGCGGCCCTCAAGGGGTTTGAAGCTGTGCCGTCTACGGTCCATCAGATGATCAAATTCCCTACCTCTTACGGGGTGGGGGAAGTTCAGGGAGACCATATGACAGCGTGAGAATGCTACTACAACTCCACTGAAGAAAGGGAGGCACACAAGAGGGCTACTACCACTTACAATATTGATACCCTAGACCCCAAGGACGAGACGAAGCTCAAGAAAGGAGAGGCCGCGGAAGAGGTAGAATCCATCATCCTCTATGAGGATGACCCAAAAAAAACCGTCCAAGTCGGCAAGTCTCTGACGCCCAATATCAAGGAAGACCTCATTAAACTCCTGAGGAGAAGACAAAGTGTCTTTGCATGGAGTCATGTAGATATGCCGGGGATCGACCCTGAAATCATGTGCCACAAGCTCAATGTGGTAGAGGGAGCAAAGCCGGTAAAGAAAAAGAGGAGAATTTACTCTAGAGAAAAATATGAGGTCATTAGGGACGAGGTCAAAAAATAAGAAGACGCTGAAGTTATCAGAGAGGTCATCTACCCTGAATGGCTGTCCAATGTAGTCATTGTCCCAAAGGACAACGGGAAGTGGAGAATGTGTGTGGACTTCATAAACCTCAAAAATCACTGTCCCAAAGACAGCTTCCCTCTCCCCCGCATTGACCATGTGGTAGACGCTACTGCAGGCCATGAGCTCATGAGCTTTATGGATGCCTATTCAGGGGACAACCAGATCTTCATGAACCCCGAAGACTCGGAGAAGACATCCTTCATTACTGACAAGGGGACGTACTGTTATAGGGTCATGCCCTTTGGCCTAAAAAATGCGGGGGCAACGTACCAGCGGCTCGTAAATAAAATGTTTGTAGACCAAATTGGGAAGTCTATGGAGGTCTATGTATATGACATGCTGACTAAGAGTTTGAAGGTAGAAGATCATGTGGCAGACCTGGAGAGGACCTTTAATACGATGGACAAATACCAGATGAAGCTTAATCTGGCCAAGTGTGTCTTCGGGGTCGGAGCATGGAAGTTCTTGGGGTTCATTGTCAACCAAAGAGGCATCGAGGCCAATCCTGAAAAGATAAAGGCCCTTGTTGAGATGAAGACCCCCAAGCCCATTAAAGACGTTCAGAGACTCACGGGGAGAGTTGTTGCCTTGAACAGTTTCGTGTCTAGGGCCACGGACAAGTGTTTACCATTCTTTAAGATCCTTAGGAAGGCATTCGAATGCAGTGAAGAGTGTGATGAGGCTTTCAGGGATCTAAAGTCATACTTAGGGTCTCCCTTGCTGTTGTCACGACCAATACAAGGTGAACGACTTTACATGTATCTGACTGTCTCTGAGTCAGCCGTTAGCGCAGTAATCGTCATAGATGAAGACGGGGTATAGAGGCCAGTGTACTTTAACAGTAAGGCACTTCAGGGGGAAGAGCAAGGATACCCGAGGATGGAGAAGTTAGCCTACACCCTGATCCATGCCTCTAGGAAGATGAAGCCGTACTTCCAGTCTCATACAATGGTCATCCTCACCGACTCTCCTCTTAGGCAGGTCCTACACAAGCCAAAAAAATCAGGCAGGCTAATGGCCTGGGCTATAGAGCTGGGGGAATTTGACATAGTGTATCAGCCTAGGATGGACATTAAGGGGCAAGCGCTGGCGGATTTCATGGCTGAGTTTACTCGGGAAGGTGATGAAGCCGAGGGTGAGACCCTCGGGAAGGTAGATACACAACAAGACAGACCCACCGACACACCCGCAGATAGGGCTGAGACAAGCACCGCTAGAAGGAAAGCGGATGAAAATGAAGATGGAAGATATCTCTTCAGACAAGGGTCACTCACCGAGGGAGGTTTCTCAGAAGAGCACATCGTGTGGAGTCTCTTCGTCGACGGGTCCTCTTACGAAAGCAGGAGCGGAGCTGGGTTGATAGTATCAGCACCCGACGGCACAGACATTGAGTATGCCCTGAGGTTCAACTTTAAGGCCTCCAACAACGAGGCCGAGTATGAGGCCTTGATAGCAGGCCTCTCCTTGGCTAGATCTCTTAGTATCGGCCAGATTTTTGTTTATAGTGATTCGATGCTAGTAGTGAATCAGATACTGGGAGCCTACGAGGCCAAGGACGAGAGGATGTCTAGGTACCTTGAGAAGGTGAGGTCGTTACTGAAGGGCTTCAAAGAAGTGAAATTAAAGAGGATACCTAGGCTCGACAATGACTGTGCTGATGCCCTTGCTAGGTTATCCTCGGCAACGAGGACAAACATCAGGAGGACGGTCCCAGTAGAAATTTTGCTTCGGCCAACTATTGAAGACGTTGAGGGAACACTTGGCAATTGCCTAAATGTTTCTCGAGAAGCTTCGTGGATGGAACCTCTGATCAGGTACATTAAAGAGGGGGAGATGCCAGAAGCAAGGCAAAAAAGGAAGAAGTTGAGATACAAGGCTGCAAAGTTCACTATCATTGGAGACACCTTGTATAAAAAGGGATTTTTACTCCCCTTACTTAGGTGTGTGCACCCATCTGAAGTCCCATCCATTTTGCAGGATGTGCATGAAGGATCGTGCTCAAGCCACATTGGGGGCAGATCCTTAGCGAAGAGGGTGATCACCCAAGGGTACTGGTGGCCGACCTTAGGGAAGGATGCCACAGCATATGTAAAAAAGTGTGACAAATTTCAAAGATTTGCCACCATCCCTCACTAACCCCATCAGCCTCTTACTTCCATTACATCCCCATGTCCATTTGCAGTGTGGGGAATTGACCTAGTAGGACCCTTGCCTAGGGCCGTCAATAGCTATCGGTTCCTCATCGTAGCCATTGACTACTTTTCAAAGTGGGTGGAAGCGGAGCCGATGGTGACGATCATAGAGCAGAAGACCTTCCAGTTCATCTGGAAAAATATTATATACAGATATGGTCTCCCGAACACCCTCATCTCAGATAATGGGACTTAGTTCAAGAATACCTATCTACAGAAGTACTGTAAAAGGGTGAGTATCAAAAAAAAATTCTCCACCCCAGGCCGACCTCAGGCCAATGGGAAAACAAGAGTTACAAACAGGACAATCCTAGATGGAATCAAGAAGAGGCTTGAGTAGGCAAAAGGAAGATGGGTCGAGGAGTTATATGACGTGCTGTGGGCATACAGGACGACAATGAGGACCTCTACCAGAGAGACCCCATTCATGCTAGCTTATGGCTCATAAGCCGTCATCCCCATCGAGATTGAGTTCCCTACTCATAGGATCCAAATGTACCACCCCCATAGAAATGCGGAAGAGAGGAGACTCGACTTGGACCTGATTGAGGAAAGGAGGGAGGACGCTGAGATAAGGCAGGCAGCCTACCAGCAGAGGACCGCAAGGTTTTACAATCAGAGGGTGAAACAGAGGCCAATCGCAGTGGGGGACTTGGTCCTCAAGAAGACTTGGCAAAAGCCCAACAAGCTCCATCCTAATTGGCATGGACCATATAGGGTCATCGATGAAGTTGTCCCAGGGACCTATAGACTAGAAAACCTAGAAGGGGAACCCTTTTCCAACCCCTGGAATGCAGATCATTTGAAGAAATACTATCAGTAGTGTTGTAAGGTCTTGATATACCATAATTGAATAAGAGTTGCTCCAACAAAACACTTGGAAAATTAATGAGAAGTATCAGTGTTTCCCCTCATCCTGTGGTTATTCGTTCTAGTACGCATGGAAACATCTACAGAGAACCACCCTCGGCTATAATGAGGGTCAGTGGAGGGGACGACCCCACCACTGTCCTCAAGAAAGACGAGGGAAAATTCTGTTAAAAATAATTAATTTGGTAAGTTGAACCCTCGGATATAATGAGGGTCAGTGGAGGGGACGACCCCACCACTGTCCTTAAGAAAGACGAGGGAAAAATTTGTTAAAAACCATTAATTTGGTAAGTTGAACCCTCGGCTATAATGAGGGTCAGTGGAGGGGGCGATCCCACCACTGTCCTCAAGAAATACGAGGGAAAACTTTGTTAAAAACCATTAATTTGGTAAGTTTAACCCTCGGCTATAATGAGGGTCAGTGGAGGGGACGACCCCACCACTGTCCTCAAGAAAGACGAGCGAAAACTTTGTTAAAAACCATTAATTTGGTAAGTTGAACCCTCTGCTATAATGAGGGTCAGTGGAGGGGACGACCCCACCACTGTCCTCAAGAAAGACGAGGGAAAACTTTGGTAAAAACCATTAATTTGGTGATTAACCCTCGGCTATAATGAGGGCCAGTGGAGGGTACGACCCCACAACTGTCCTCAAGAAAGACGAGGGAAAACTTTGTTAAAAACCATTAATTTGGTAAGTTGAACCCTCGGCTATAATGAGGGTCAGTGGAGGGGACGATCCCACCACTGTCCTCAAGAAAGACGAGGGAAAACTTTATTAAAAACCATTAATTTGGTAAGTTGAACCCTCTGCTATAATGAGGCCCAGTGGAGGGGACGACCCCACCACTGTCCCCAAGAAAGACGAGTGAAAACTTTGTTGGAAACCATTAATTTGGTAAGTTGTACCCTCGTCTATAATGAGGGTCAGTGGAGGGGACGACCCCACCACTGTCCTCAAGAAAGACGAGGGGAAAACTATTTAAAACAGATAATTTAGTGGTTAACCCTCGTCTATAATGAGGGCCAACGCGGGGGATGACCCCTCGTTCACCCTCAAGAGAGACGAGGGAGGGGTTAGTGGCATTAACAAAGAGTAACAACACAAATAATGCAAAAGACAAAACATGGAAGACAGCAAAGGAGATGATAGTATAAATGAAATATCAAGTGTTATACAAGATACTGTACAAAAATATTAATTACATCAAGAGGGTGTGAGCTACAGACAGCCACCCTATGGAACAATATCAGAGGGCAGGGCCTCGACATCCACAAGAGGGGCTTCCTCAATGACCACAACTGTATGGTCTTCAGACGTGCCGACCCCCTCGACTTGCACCTGTGATTCCACTTGAGTTAGAGCCTCGACAATCATGGGGTCGTCCAGTTGAACTGCCTCAAGAGACGGGCGAACGGAAGAGACGACGTCGCCGAACTTGAGGACGACCCACCGACAAGCCGTCTTTATCCCTCTCTCCAAGTACTCAAGGCCGAAGCCTTGGATCTCGTCAGAGAGTTTATAGGCTTCCACAACGTCTGTCTCGGCTTTCTTCATAGCCTCAGATAGCTCAATCTTAAACTGGGCCTCCCGATGGGTCATGGCTTCATCCTTATCCTTTAGAAGCAAGTCTCTGGCCCTCAGGTCCTCATCATGCTGTCTCATCAGCTCATCCATAATTCATGCATTTTCAGTTCTGGCACTCTCTAGCTCAGCCTTTGCAGTATCTAAGTCAGCCTGCAGGTCAGCCTCATGTTGGATGGCCCTCTCGGCCTCATGGAATTTCTCCTGATTCTCAGTCATCCATTTAGTTGCCGAGGTAAAGGCGCATACAGACTGCACAGAAAAATAAACAAATGTCAAGAGGCCGCGGAAACAGTTATTGAAAGAATGCAATTAAAAGAAATAAATCAAGATCGATACCTGGGCTAGATCGTGTAGACCATAGTCATACACTTTGGCTGGAGGCATCTTTGACAAGAAGTCGTAATCAGCATCCGAGGGAGAAGAAAACATTGATGCCTTGGCTGCCCTCAAATTTGCGATGAGTGATGAAGGCTCAGCCCTCAGATGTGCTAAGTTCTGGGACCAGAAGGCCCCCATGCTTGACGAAGAAGAAGTCCCTTCCGATGCTTCGACCCTTGCCCTTGTCTGAAAATCTGGCCGAGGGTCAACTGGAATCTCAGGTTCTTTTCTTTTGTGTCCATCGGCTGTCGGCTCAACAACCGTCGGCCCCATGGCACTCGTCTTCCTAGGAGCCTGCTGAGGCTCCTTACCCTTCTTCTTTGCCAAGCCTGATAGTAAACTGGGAGCAGTCATTTCCCAGAGGTAGTTTGATACACCAGCAAGACGACCTGAAAAGGGTACGACACATGAGAAAAATGCAGAGATAAAAAGGAAACACTTGAAAAAAGTAAAGTACAACTCACATAGTTCTGTAAGGGGGGCGACCTTCAGACCAGCTTCCTTGAGGAACCGAGGGGTCATCAGATCTTCAAACTTTGGAAGTTCACCCCCTCGCCCTCGTCCTCTCAGATATTCAACAATATCCTTCTCTTCCAGGCTATGTCCGGGGTCTGACCTGGCCTTCATTGACGGGTTAGACCATCTTTGGGGGACCCTCGGACCATCGGCTACTGGAGATGCCTCAGCGGAGAACTCCCACTCCCCAGAGATGAAGAAGAATCTCTTCTTCCAATCGTGGTTGGAGGTCTGTTCCACGTGGAGAAGTTTTTTCTCAGACCTCCTCGCCCCAAGATGATAGTACCCAGGCTGTTTGGACGAAGAGGTGATATTGTAGAAGGCCAAGAATATGTCAGCCGAGGGCTCATCAGTGAAATAATTCTTCCACAGGGAGATGTAACCTAGTATTGTCCTCCAGGAATTGGGAGGAAGCTGAGAGGGGGCAATACCGAGGGTTGATAGGATATCTACGATAGCAGGATGCAGAGGGAACCTGACGACAACCTTAAAAATTTGTTCATACACTGCAACCTCACCCTCTTCACCCTCAAAAACCCTCTCAGACTCAGAGGGAACCCTCATGGTTATGCCGGGGGGCACTCCATAGGCATGTCTCCATAACAAGAGGTCGCGATCCCTAATGGAGGAGATATAGGATGAGGCATGGGAGGTATCAACCTGGTCATCTGTATCATCGCCCTCGTCCTCAGTCCCCTCTCCCTCGGCCTCGTCATCTGCCAGAGGAACATGGGGAAAGGCCATCTGGAAGGCATGTGGATATAGGGTTGTCACTAGGACAGCCTCAGAGGGGACCATACCCTCGGCTTGTCGGCCCGGGCTTAGGTCGGACATCTCTTTTCTCCCAGAAGGACCAGCACCAGTTGGCGAGGATGCTCTCTCATCCATCTCACTTGAATGATGCTCGGCTGAACGATGGGACGACCCACAAGACTCAGACGTTTCAAATGGTTCTATTATGGCTAGAGGAACGGGAAAGATGGGTCGTACCCAATTAGGGTCGGCCCCTCGTCTCCTCTCTTCTTCTTCATCTATTTGTCTGATCTCTGCAAAGAGCTTCTCTCTCAAGGATGGGAATTCATATGCTAAACTATAAAGCCTCCTAAGCATTAAAGGGAAGACCTCACACTTAGAGATTTTAACTAAGCTAGCTACAAATAAGTTTACAGTTGACCAGGTTGGAATTTTGGATCAAAACAAAAGAAATCAAGATTTTTACTCAAGAAAGCTCAAGAACACTCAAAAACCAGTCACCGGAGAAGATGCCAGAAATAATATAAAATAGCCTAAGTCCTACCATACAAGCCTAAAGCAAAAAAAGTAATGAAAGTAAAGAGGAAACTGGGGGTGAAGGATTACCTGAAGAGAAAGGGAAAAGTTGCTAAGCTTGAAGGATCGAAGACTGCAGAAATGGCAATGAAGACTGGTGAAAGGCTAGAGAGAGAGAGCTTGGGCGCGAAGAAGAAGAATAAGAGAGAGAGAGAGTTCAAAAATCTCTTAAATACCTTAGTAACGAGTGGGCCCATTAACGAAGGCAGGGCACAACCCACGAGAAAGGCATCATTAGGGCACAAAGCCCCAGGAAAAGTATGCAGCCGCCATGCCTTGGAAACTGGAACAACAATGAATACCCGTCTAGGTGTCATACCAGCTTAACATGTGTCACTTACCTAACTGATCATACACGCATCTGAGTTACAACACTATCCCTCATCCATCTCAAAAACATCATTGGCTAAGAGCTGGGGGTGATCGATATACCCGTATATATCCTCGGCTTGGATGAAGATTACCTCCAACCAGACGAACCCTCAGGGGGTCTGACCCTTTATCAGGTTACAGACGACCCCTTAGGGGGGGCTGACCCTTCATCAGGTTCCAGATGACCCCTTAGGGGGGCTGACCCTTCATCAGGTTCCAGACGACCCCTCAGGGGGCCGACCCTTCATCAGGTTCTAGACGACCCCCCAGGGGGGCCGACCCTTCATCAGGCTCCGGACGACCCTCCGAGGGTACGATAGTAGAGGCTGAAATTAGGCAAGACTCACTATCGGAAGGAACTTTGCCCTCGTCCTCGGCTCATAGGCCGATGGTGACATCATCACAGCGCGTGGTTTGGGAGACGTGTGGAACAGTGCGCGTGAGGCTCACATGGCACATGGGAGACCGTTATAACAAAATCACACCCTCACGTGAGGGAATATTATGTCATCATTTGGCATCTATAGGTGTCAACAGGGGATTGGCTAGATCATCATTCACATGCACCATGCATACTTGGGGGGTACACTACACCCCCCAAGACCTACATATACTTGCCACCTACAACCCTACAGGGGATGGATGAATGGATTGTAACCCTAGCTAAAACTCTGCTTGTACACATAGTAGAGAGAGAAAGTGAGCTTATATGCATTGTATCCAAGGCCATTAGTGCCCATACTTAGTGGATCGCACACTCATAGTGAATGTAGGCCAAATTGGCTGAACCACTATACATCATTGTCTTATTCCTCTTATACTCATCTCCTTCTACACACTTATACACTTACATCTCTATGGCGACCATGGTCACTACTGTTTGAGCTCAATATCACTTATCCGGTGGTGCTAAATTTTAGCATCATCATATGGTATTGATGCAGTCGCTCAAAGGATTTCTTCATGGAAGGAATATGAACTTCCCGAGTTTTAGACATGACGATCATGTCACCGACATAGAATTTAACCTCCTTATGGATAATATCATGTAGAATAGTCGTAGTGATCCTTAGGTAGGTTTTTGAGAGTGAACGATATGACTTCGTAACAAAAGGTTCCCAATGGGGTGATGAAGGTAGTCTTTTCCTGATGATCAGGGTATATCTTAATCTAATTATACCCAACAAAATCATCGATGAATGACTTAAGGGTATGACTACCATTGTTATTGATGATCATGTCGATGTTGGGCAGAGGATAATCATCCTTTGAGGATGTTTTTTTCGGATCCCGATAGTCGACACACATGCGAATGTTTCCTCTTGATTTTTGGCATGGGGACGATGTTTGCAAGCCATGTAGGATATTTGACCACGCGAATGAAGCCTACGTTTTGTTTCACCACTTCGTCTTTGACTTTGAGAGACCACTCCGTCCGGAGCTTTCCTAGCTTCTTCTTTATAGGTTTTCTTTCTTGGAAGGTAGGAATGTCATGTTGTGATATTTCAGGGTCAATACCAGGCATGTCGTCATAGGACTACAGGAATACGTCAATAAATTCCTTCAGCAGTTCTTTAAATTGTGATCGCTTATGCTCTTTGAGGGTGGAGCATATCCTAATATTGTGTGGATGACTACTAGAACCAATATTGATAACAATAGTCTCATCATCACTAGTTTGAATGTGGTTATGTTATTTAGTTTTTTTTTCTTATTGAGATCAGTTAAGAATTGTTCATTTATTAAATCATCTTCATCAATTGTTTGGTTAGAATCAAGGTAATTGAAGTAAAGCACAACAAGATACTCAAAATCATCGTTCATTTCATTAAAAACATTTTCAGGAAATACTATGGTGAGGACCTTATAAAAGGAGGCCTCATTCAAAATTACATTACAAATAGAAGAAAAAGTAGTAGATTCCGGTGTTTCTTAGAGAGTCTGAACATCAGGATTTATATTGACTTGGGTAGGATTCACAGGGATGGCGTGCCATTTGAGTAGTGTCTTATCATTAGAGGTGATATTTTTGGATGGGTGTGACGACTCGACTTCTATGTGTATCATGTAGAGATTCAGCCCTAATGTATACAAGTCTAATGGTTTATCAGTATCACTACCTTCAAAATTCTCGGCGCTTTTCACAGCTTTGATTGCTAGAGGATTCACTGCATGCCTCTTGTCTTTATCCCAATTGATTTGGTCTTCAAAGAAGATCTCTTATCCAGGATTCATCCTTTTCTCTATAGGGTTGTACCATAGCTTGAGAAATTCATAAAAGGGGAAGTCTTCACCCTCTTTAATAAACCTTACATTCATGGAGTCTCCTTATACTATCTCTTTTCTTTCCAAGATCCTCTTTATGCATGGCCGGTGGAGTGCTCTGAGTTCAGCTAGTGATGGTTGGTAGCCCAGCCATAGGGGAAAAGGCTTCCTTCAGTATTATCAGCTCGAGGATTCCTTATTGGCGTTGACCCTGCCCCATTCTGGGCATGAATTGCATGTTTTTGAATATTTGAATTACATTGACATTTTTGAGAGGGTTGTGCCCTGGACACACTCAGTTCTTGAAATTATCCCAAGATGGTACATGAAGAGGATTGATCTTAAAGCCTGAGAGGAACATGACATTGACCCCATGCTAAATTTTCAATATTGGGTTGCTTGTGCTAATACCATTCGAGTTGTCGTTATCCCCGAGAATGGTGATGACTTGGTCGTTGGCACATAACTTCAATTTTAGTGGTAGGAGGAAGATACACCTAGGATACTATGGATCTAAGGGAAGCTAAGGAACATGTTGAAACAAGCAGGTATTTCGATGACTTGGACTCAGTTTGAGGGCAAATAGGGTGAGCCCCTAGTGTGAGTTTTATGGAGCCCATAATCTCTCAGTGGGCATTGTTATAGGCACGCATAGTGGCATAAGGTGAAGTGACATCACTGACCTTTATTTTTAGGTAATTAAGAGTTCTGAGTAGACAGATATTGAGAGCATAACCGTTACCACAAGTGCTAGTGGAACAATTTTCCCCATGACTTCAATTGAGATGTTGAGGGCTTAATTATGATCATGACCAAACTTTGGAATTTCCTCTTCGAAGAAGGAGAGGAGTCTTGTTGCAGTCACAGATCCCATCATATGCATGACTTCTTTGGGAATAGTAGTGGGAGGAATAGTGGGTCCCGTGAGGAGTTTTATCAGAGCATTTCTGTTTAGTTGGGAGGATATGAAAAGCCCCCATAGAGTGACATTGGCCCGAGTCTTTTGAGTTGGTCAAGGACCCTATTTTCTTTAATTATCATCTCTGGCATCGGGATTTCCTCAATAAATCCTTTCCCTTATCTATTCCTGCTGATGGAGGAATTGTATCTTTATAGTGCCGCTCGAATTGGGTCATGTGATTTACAGAGGCAGGAAAGAACATAAACCCGATATCCTCATCCATCTCAAGCATGATGGATATCTTATTGATCCCTTCTAGCAGTTCCTCTAAATAAATCATTCCTCACAAAGAGGCGAATGAGTTGGCTTCTTCACCGTTTGATTCATCATCTGAGTTGTCCCCTAATCAAGTGGTGATGATGTCTCTTTCTAGGCAAAGTCAATACATTCCATTACTCTATGGTTTTGTCATACAAGTTTTCCCATTCAGTAGGGAAGTGTTGGAAGTAAGGGACTAGACGCCCTTGGATTTTCAAGATTGTGAGCAGCTCGGAGACGATGCATATTTCTTGCTTTTTGCTTAACATATCAGACATAAGCTGCACGATATCGCCTAACCTAAACTCTTTCATGGGTACGAACCATTCATCAGATTTTCGACCCCACATATGGGCTTCCATGAATATGGTGATTATATTTTCATAGTTATCCTTTCTGATGTTTATTTTCGACGAAAATTTGAACCAAAATTTCTAAAGCTGATATAAAACTGTAGGTAGTTCCATGCCTCCCCCTTCTGAACGGGTATAAATAACAATGCAAGTCCTAGTGAGGAGAGATAGACCTTGGTCGATGATATTCTCAAGATATAGGAAAAAGTAAGGACATATTTTGAGGGGCTTGGACGAATTGGTGGATGGACTGAATGTTTCGATGAGCTTAATTCTAGTTGAAGGGTCGAATTCTGGATTTTATTTTGAGAGGATGCTATTTACCCCGGTTCAGTGTGCTGGGAGAGGGTCCTAAATGTTATTAGACTTTGAATTGGATGGTGGGGAAATTATTCACCTGCATATGAGGCTTTAGATAACATTCTTCAGATGAAAACACAGATCAGTGGCGTGCCCGACGATTTAGTGGAAGTCGCAATGGGAATCATGCTTGAAATTATGGGGAAGGAGGTCTAGAAATGATCGGGGTTCTCGGGGTTTGATAAGATTTCAGGCTAGATGGTCTTGATACACTTTTGACAAAGAAGCATGAAGTTCGGTATATTCATTTCTAATTGGATTGGGATGACTTTTTAGTGTCCACGAGGTAGCAGGTTGGGAGATGATATTGAAGGTTGATACCGAGGTATTGATTGGCTTATTATACTTCTGAGGTGTGAACTACCCGGTCAGCCTCTTCAACTCAGATTCAGTTTTCTGACTTGTGACCCCTTCTTCGATTTCTATCCCTACCTCCTAGAGGGTTCTGAAATGGGGGTAGTACTAGCCTCCCATTGAAGTTCTGATGTGGGATAGGAATTTCTTCTTCACAATGCATACTTTCTTGTCTTCCGATCGTCAGGTTTTCATAGTGGCGGCCTTCTCTCTCAATCTTCTAATAAAATTGCTAACTGATTCACTCGAATTTTTCATGAGAAGTTCCAGATGTCGATGGGTAACTTTCAGTTTTTTGTTATACTAATATTAAGTCATGAATTCTCAGGCTACATCTTCCTCCCTACGAATTCTAGATTCTTTGAGGGACATGAATAATCAGAGGGCACCTTCTTTGAGAGTCTTTTGGAACATCTGAGCCATTATCTATTTTGAATCCCCAAGGAGAGTCATGGCACAGTGGTAGCTGCGTAGGTGTATAATTAGAGGTCTACTACCTCTGAACTTCTCGATGTCCGTCATTTTGAACTTCTCTAGTAGTCAGACTCTAAGATAGGGAGACATGTGAGTTAATTCACATATTTCTTTGAAAGTTTAACCTGGTCGAACCTTTTAGATAACAACTTGAGGTGTTCTTTGACCTTATTTAATTATTCTTCTTTATTATTAACTGGTATTGGAAAATTACCCCATGCCTGGGCAAGATTCGGTATTGGCAGCTGAGCTAGTGGCAACCCATTAGCAGGTGGGGGAATGCGAGACAAGATGGTGTTCTTCAAGGAACTATACTGGTTCTGGATCTTACAAACTTATAGCACGGGGAAAGAGGATTTTGATCTTGGGAGCCTCGAGAGTTTGAATTCGGTGTCCTTGCATTTTTTGAACTTCTGCCTGACGATTATCGATCTTGGCACTGAGCTGAGCAAGGACTACTATCAAATCTGGTTGGACATTTGTGTTATGGTTAATGTTATCCATGAATAGTCCAAAGGGATTGCTCAAATTTTATAGAAGCACCAGAGGAAGTAGTGGAGCCCTGGGGTGGCTTGATGGAAGATCTGAGCCAATAGGGAGCCAGGCCAAGATTAGGATATGCAATCACACCTGAGAGAAAAATGATTTTTGGAGAAAAAAGAATATTTTCGGTATATTTATTTTTTCTTTTTTTTAAAAAGGGAGAAAATATTTTTGGTATTTTTAAAAAGGGGGAAAAGGAAAATCCTCAGTGTAGTTATTATTATTAGGTTCCACGTATATTATGTTCTGCCTAGGGTGCAAGTGAAATTCCGGACATGACTCGAATCTTGAGAAAAGATAGGGTGCAAGAAATGGTTTGACTTATTCCAAGACCCATGGACTGGGACCTGTTTTAAAAATGGGAGAAATAATGAAAAATTTGAGTGGTAAGGCGACCCAAGATTTCGGCAGAGTTTCACGTTGACATCGATAGACTAGGTATGAGTATCCTATGGCAGATGCCTACATGAGGTTGATGCATTGGTGGGTTAGTGCAAAGGTTCCCCACTTTGGCATGACTTCCACAATATACATCTTACCTATAAGGGAAATCATTTATTGGTACATGCAGAAAAACCCTTTGATATACCTGAGTGTAAGTGAATTACTTCATAATATAATTCGTGGAGACAGTATGTATGAGAGAAAATTTAATATACTAGATGTATGTGAATAAGTTCCCTACTATAAACCTCCAGTCGTGAGTTAGATCAAGTAGTACGATGCGGAGGACCCATTCGATATACATCAAAGGTACTAGGCCAATGGAAGGTAGGAATCATATTGCTTAGGTTAATTTCACCCCACAGGACCGTCACCCATCATGAAGTGACCCCTTAGCATGGGATAAAATTTTGGTCCATATTGTAATGCTTAAGTGACGTAGTGTGCAATAATGCGGGAGTTTTAATTAACATTTTATGGAGAGTTTCATGTATGCTAAGCGAGAGAAATACTACTACTATGAGGGAGAACATAGAACATACAAGTTTCATATGGAGTAAAAATAGAGAATATGTACGTAAAACATGGAGACAATATAAAACATGATGATATATACAAAACGTGAGGCATGCAAATGTACACAAAAATATGTGCAAAGTGCGAGTGGCATAGAAACATGTGTGAGTGAAGAAATATGTGGATATATATATATAAGAGAAAGAAATGTGTAAGTGTGACTAAGAAGGGATATTTAAAAGTGGTGTGTGAAACATATGAGCACCATGTGACTATGTACAAGTGAGAAGAATGTGAGAGTGTGGGCTAGTGAGACTAAGAATGGATATCTACGAGTGATGTAGATCACGTGGAAGTGTGAGTAAGTGGAGTGAAACATGGTGACTATATACAAGTGAGTAAAGCGTAAAGCATGTGATCGTAAGATGGTATATACATGTGATGAGAAAAGAGCATAGTAGAGAGAACAAGACATATATAAAACATGTAACTATGAGAGTAAGAAGAACATAGAAAGGGAGGCACATGTACGCATGTAGAGAAATAGAGATAAATGAGAGAAAAGGAAACAAAATCCATGTGAAATAAAGTCTAGCCCTCTAAAAAAAATCCCGAGTTGATCCGCCACAATGGTTATCCTCTATTCCTCCAGCACGGGCTGGTCTCGAAAGGAGAGAAACAATAGGGAATCTATTTTAGCGTGTGTAGGGATTAGAGGATATGAGTCCTCTTTCCTCCACTCGCGCGATATTCCTAGGCTACCATGAACATAAATCAGTTGTCGTCAAAGGGGGAGGAAAATTCAAAAAATGGAGTCCGCAACCTATTTTTCTCAAAACAGACAAAAGAATGTATTCGTCCCCGAAAGAACGACATTAGAAGGCAAAGTAATGCATACGAAACCAAATGAATTGAGGGTCCGAGGACTAAGTTACGAAATGGGAAGGTGTTAGGTACCCATTCCTCCCTTTCGATCTCTCATGGGATATAATAATATTCTCCTTTTTCTCCAAGATGCGACTCATGTGTAAAATATGTGCTGTGTGAAAATAAGTGAGAAAAAGGAATCACCCTACTCACGTAATGGGAAGGACGGAAAGGAGTCATCCTAAGGAGTATATGAAAGAAAGAGAATAATACAAATGTGATGTTAGTGACCACCGAATCACGATTCACTATGAGAAAGTGAATGTGCATGTCAGGTGGGAACACAAATATGTAGGCACATACATAAGCGCGATAATAAAAAGTATGAGATATAAACCAAGTAACGCTATGAGCGAAATAGGACTCGAATCCCGATAATAACTTGGGATGCCTACGTACCCAAAATAAGCATCAAAGTCGACTTAGTTAGACATGTCCCGAGAGTGGGGTTTTAACTCATAAACCCAAATCTAGGACTCCTCTTTAGTTGTTTTGAAAAAGTGTGCTCAAGTGTAAAAGTGTAAAAAAGTGAGGAAATCCTACTTTGGGGTTTATAAGTAAACCCTCTTTTGTCTTTTTGGTTTTGTGAAAAAAGTATTATGTGAATACTAGTAGTAAAAATGATATTAGCTGATGTGTGATAATGGAGTAAGAGTGGAAATAAAGTAAATGAACAACACTAAATAAATGAATTAGAATAGAGTAAGAGTAATCCTCCTAGAAGATTCTACTACTAATTTTTAAGGGTAGTAGGCTAATTTTATGGTGGTGGAATGATGGTGAAGTAGGGGTGAGGTAAGTGGTAAAAGATAGCCTGAAAGTGAGGTGAGAAAGGTGAAAGGAATGTTGAAAACTTTGACTTTTTGGAGTGGCTACGCACTAATTTCGAGGCAGGGAATGTTCTGATTTCAAAAAAGGAGGTCCTTGGAAATGATGTCATGGCCTCTTTAAATAGTAAAAAATAGGGTTCAAGGGTCTGTCAATCGGAATAGTCCCTAGCCTACCTATCGACATACCCCTGGCTTACTGGCGAAGTAAAGTATACCCCTGCCAATAGACATGGCGTTTGGGGTGCCTATAGGCTGTCCCAAAATTATTTTGTTTTGAAAAATAGTCATAAAATACAAATCATAAGTCCGAATAGCACACGGTCAGGACCGTTGGAAGGAGATTCCGAGCCCTGTGAAAATAAATGGCCACTATCGGGTTCGAAAGTTGAATATAGTCAAACGATTCTCGGAATCACCCGATGGCCTCCAGACGAGGGTTCTTGGAGTAAATAGGAGATTACACGTTAACCGTGAGGCCGATTCGTGTACGGTATGGACCGTTAGAAAGAGTATTTAGAGCCCTATGAAGGTGAAATAAGTCTCTCTCGGGTTAGAGAGTTGAGTAAAGTCAAACGGGGATCGGGAGCTCCAGGTTGCTTCTAGATCAGGGTTTAGAGTAAAAAGGTGAGTACATGAGAATCGTAAGGCCGATTTGCACATGACACGGACCGTTGGAAAAGGGATTTAGAGATTTATGAGAGTTCAATGAGATTTGCTCAAGTAAGGAGTTAACCAAAGTTAAATGGAGCTCAAGATCATCCGGTGGCCTCTAGTTGATAGTTTAGAGTGGGACTTTGGGTTTAATGGTGTTAGAGACCTAATGAGGTATTTGGAGCATACTAGGATGGGGTGTCTACACCACCAAGATAGTTCGTGTGAGAAAAACTTAATTGGATCACATCTTGTCACCGTGTTAATAGTGAAAGATAACATATAATGCCTAAGTTTTTAAGCCATAAAGACTAAAGCTAGATAATGTCTCTCCACGCTTGTCCATCAACCTCATGTGCTAATAAATCATCGATCAACCTGGTCCTAGAGGTTAAATTCGACAGAAAAGGTACTCCTGCCTTAGGTGGGATCATCATTTGATGAGAGGTTAGAAATTTCTTAAGCTTATCGAAAGCTTATTGGTGTGGTTCCTCCCATTTGAACTTCGTGCAGGTCTTTCGTAGTAGCTCCATCAGAGAGTGAGTTATCTCTGACAAACCTGGGATAAAATTCCTTAAGTTAGAGATCTTTTCTAGAAAACTCTTCAGTCCCTTCTATGTTTTTGGAGGAGGCATGTCTAGAATGGATTTTTTCTTGCTCCGATCCATCTTCACTCCTTACTAATCCACCACAAATGCCAAGAATTTTCCACTAGTAACCCTAAAGGCACACATGAGAGGGTTCATAATTAGCTTGTACTTTCTACATCTGTTGAAAAATCTTCTCAAGTCAGATAAATGTTAATCCTCCTTCTTCGATTTAAAGACTAAGTCATCCATATAAAATTCCATAATATCATGGAAATGTTATTAAAATATTCATCATCATCCTCTGATAAGTTGACCTTGTATTTTTCAAACCAAAAGGCATTATATTGGACATGAAGTGCCTAAAGGAGTTCTGAAAGTTGTCTTCTTTACATCATCTGGGTCTTTTTTAATCTAGTTATAGCCCACATAACCATCCATGAAGCTATAAATCTCATGGACCACCGTTGAATAAATCAATCTATCAATTGAAGATAAAGGGGACTCTTCTTTGAGGAAAGATCTATTGAGGTCTCTAAAGTCAACTAAAATGTGAATTTGTGTTTTATCATTCTTCCCTATCGACATAATGCTGGAAGGCCAGATTCGATGTTGTATCGATTTGTTAAATCCAGATTCTAGTAACCATTCCACCTCAGCCTTAATTTTAAGGTCCGACTCTAGTTTGTATATCCTGGTTGACTATTTGATTGGGATTGCTGAAGGTAGGATATTCAGTTTATGGCAACTCACTTCTTGATCTAACCCAGGCATCTCAATATACTTCCATGCAAAGATATCTTTGAATTCTCGAATGAGTTTAATTAACTCTAGCTTGTTCGCGTCTTCTAGGTCTTTTTAAAATAATAATAGGCCTTGTTTCACCGCCATCCTTAGCTAAATCCACCTGCTCTAGCTCTTGAACTTTTGGTTTTGGATGATCTTGCATGCATTGAGGTTCATCCTCCACCTCTTCTACATATTTTTGAATGTTTGAGTTATCAATGGTAAGATACTGTCCTTGACTATCAATTAAAAAAATGCTCATACTCCGGGTTAGCTTCATTAGCGTCTTTAACTGACTTCTCACACCTTCAAATGAGATATACTACCCTTTCATCATTGAGTATCACTTTCTTGCATTGCCTTGAAGAGGTTGGTGGTGCCTTTCTTTTCTTGTAGTTTCCAACTGCTCATTCATTGGTTTATTATCTCTACTCAATGCACTCTATCGCTTCATCTCCTACTCCATAGGGTCTACACTTGGCCTCATTATATCTCTAAGTTGTTGAGAGGGAGCTTGAGGTTTATGATTAACTTGATCTTTTCTTTTGACTTTCATAGATTCTTTAAATTCTTCTTCCTGGTCGCTCAAAGGTCCCAACAAATCTCTGATAAAAGGCACTCGTACCCCTTCAATACGCCTCATAAGAACACGTGTTTCCTCATTTAACTCAGTGTAGAAGGGCATATGCATCAAATGTGCCTCTTCTTTTGCAAAAGGCTTTTTGGTGGCTCACATCACAATCTCCGTTCCCTAAAAAAATTAGCCTTTTCACATTAATGGTATGTTGAGGGAACCAAACTGTGGTTGTGCATCCAAACTCTTCCAATCAATAAATGGTAAGAGGTGGCTGACTTAATCACATAGAATTAGATGCATGATGTGAGATTTCCCATTATTATCCCCACATTGACATAACCAATGGACTTGGACGCTTGATTGTCATAACCTGAGATGGAAAGTGGTATTTCAACCAACCTCATTTTTGAGATATTATCTGCATAGAATAAGTTAATAGGAATTATGTTCATTGAAGCACCTCTGTCCATCAAAGGTCTAGCGAAGCTTATTCTGTTGATACTTGTTGTTACTTACAAATGTCTATTGTGGGGAAACCTCATCGATCTGTCAACATCAGAAAAAGTCATCTCAGACATTAACTTTCTAATCAACCTAGCCACATGTCTCTTCCACCTCATTGATGGAACAACATTGTTCTTTGAAGAGTCTAGAATAACTTGAGTTATCTCTAACCTACTTTCTGGAGGCATCCCAACCTCATCAAAGAACCACAAAAACTTTAATGATTTCGACACAACTTGATATTTTAAGCTTGGATTCACCTCATAATCTTCAACCTAGAAAGATTGCTTATTATCTTTTTGGCTTGGTTCATCGTATACAATTACTACATTAGATAATATATGCAAACAAGTGTCATAAATATCTTGGAAGCTTTCTCCGTCTCTCATTCGACCTTTAGCGTCCTCGTCAAATGCAGCAACCATGTGCGCCCCATGAGTTGGAAATGGGTTGTTGTTAACATTTCGTTAAGGTATATGTAGAAACATAACGAATAATGATTGCTGATGAACTTCCTTAAGGTAATGCATGTAGTCGTGGCATGACCAGCACGCCAATGGGCGTGACAATAATTTGGATTAACTTGAGCATCTGCCGCTGGAGCAAAAGGGGGGGTATTTCTTGGTGGAAAATCTACCCCATTATCCACCATCGTATTATAACAACTTATTTCCTCTTTAACACCACAAGGCAATGGTGGAGGATCCTCGCGATCAAACTTCCTTTTGTTGTTTTTCTTTTTGTCATTTTTTCCTCCTTTGCCCCCGCGAGCGTAGTTAATTCGTGGGAACTAAGCCCCCTGGTCGCCTGGATAGCTGGCTACTTCCATGCCATATTAGCCATGACTGGCATAGGTCGGATGATAAACACGATGTTTTGGGATGCTCTTGTAAAGGATTTGAATGTGCCTTATCTAGTTTCATTTATCAAATCATAAATAAACTCTGGTAACAAGCCTTCTGCACAAATTTATATAAGCTTCCCCTCCGTTGCAGCTTCTTGTACATCTAGGGATCGTTCCCTAAACCTCTTGATGTAATCCATTAATTCTTCATCTGGCCATTGCTTCTCACGAACAAGCTAAGAAAAATTAAACTTATCATCGACCATCACTACCCCAAAAATAGTAATTTAGCACACCCTTATATTACAAATTTGGCACGTTTAAAACTCTACCAAATTTTTGCACGGTTTAATAGCAATTTGGCACACTTTAAGACAATGTCAAAATTTGGCACGGTTTTAAAGTGTGACAAAATTGAGTACACTTATTAAAATATAAATAGTCTAAATAAATAATATGCTTCCTTCCAAATTTTTGTCTCCCGCTCTCTTTCCTCTCTCAATTAGATCTCCCTCTCGTCTCTACTCCCTCTCGTCTCTATCCCTCACTCACACGACCTATTTTTTTAGTCTCGTCTCTCGTCTCTCTCTCTCTCTCTCTCTCTCTCTCAAGATGAACCTCAACTGCCAAATTTCTGATCTTTTTGACTAAACATATTTGATTTGGTGTCTTTTGGGGTTTGAAGGAGATCTTAGTTTCAAAATTTTGGAAGCTTTTTTTTGGTTTTTTCTATGTGGTTTTTTTGTTTCGGTGATTTTTTGTCCGACGTGTTTTCTTTTTCGGTGATGGTTCCAGTCCCGGTAGTCCCCATTTTCCAGCGTCGCATTATTTTTGATCGTTTTGGTTTATTCAGTCCGGCATTGTTTTTTTGGTGTGGTGACTGGGTTTCTGGTGTTGAGATTCCGGTGTGGAGGTTTTTATTCAGGCGAGTTTTTCTAGTTGTACAAGTTTCTCCGGCGGTGATTTCGGTGGCCGGTATTTGGGTAAGTTTTTTTTAATTTATACATATCTATACATATATACTTACTGTTCCTATATATATATATATATATATATAATCTGTTGTTGCTATGTAAGATTGAAACTTTTGTGGCTGGTGTGTTTTAAACCTCAAACTGATCTGATAACAAAGACTTTTAAGTTTGAATCTCTATTGAATTTTTTTTTTGTTTTGTTTGAGTTTATTTTTGGGTTTAATTTATTAACAATCTGTTTAATTAATTTAGATATTAAATTCTGGACTGATTTTTGTTGTTGGTTTGTTGAAAAGTTTGGGACTGATTTGTTATGTTTTTTGAAAAATATTAATCTGTTGGGTTTAATTTATTAACAATCTGTTTGATTTGATTATTGAGCAGAGGGTTTCTTTTTCAATTTGGGCTTGGTGTTTATTTAGTACGATTTGGGGTTAGCTGTTTGCAGAGAGGGTGAGAGCATTGTGGTGGTGGAGGTTAGGGCCGAGAAAATTCAATATGTAGTCAGGAAAAATTTCCCTCTAAACACTTAAGATAGGCGTGCACATAACATTTTTCCACCCATCCAAATGGCCTCCACCTCCGCCTCTCGCTACAGTAACGTTGCGGAAAGAATCAAATCTGTCGCTTCAGCTATTTACTCGGACAATCAATTTGTCGTCGCTGTAAATTTCCTCTTCCTTAAACCCTCAAACTAAATTTTTATGCTGATTGAGTTTTCATTTTGTGTTTCAGGAAATCCGAAAAGCTCTAATAGCGATGAAGGAAATTGGGATTGATTTGGAGAGAGGCAATCAATCTCAAATGATAACCATTAATTCATAACCTTTGGAACTTCGGAAACTTATTCTATTTTATTTTTTTTCTCAAGGTAATGCCTCTACTACATTACTAAAATAAAAGGGTTTACTTAGAATGTATGTAACTATAATATATATGCTCTATTAATAATATGAGTAATTCTAAAGCGATACTTGATTACCACACATTTTGGGCTTTACGTGTCACGTCCCTATTGGTTATATAACTATAAATTTTTATGTATCGTAATCATGCGCCTCTCTAGAGTTACTTTAATTAATTATATATACACATTATTCTTATATATATATATATATATATATATATATTTGGTTGAGAAGTTTTTTTCCCCTCCACTTATTGCTTTTTTTAAATTAAAAGTTGCATCATTACTAATAATAGCTTATATATATATATATATATATATATATATATATATATATATGCAGCATACCTATGTACATACCCATTTTTAAAAAATAGTAAAAAAATATATACCATTGGTTTTAGCAATTTCATTTTACTTCTGTGTTTAATAGTTGAGATTTAATTTATTCTATTTGTGTTTTCACTGCTGCAATCAATAATACATGGTTGACGTTAAAATTTTTAATATGATTTTTGGATGATGCAGGAAGATAGATTAAATGATTTAATCGGCTGAGCTAATCTAGTTCCGGACATTCAAGTTATACTATCGTCAAATTGATACGGATAAAGGTAATTTTAATTCTTGGTCATTGTTTAATAATATTATTAATTTTTGTACTCGATTGGTTTGTAGTGGTGATAGGAGGTTGAGGGTGAGCCAATTAAAACCCTAATTGTCAACTAGTTGTTGTAGTATACTTTTAAGATTAATTTATGAAAATATTTGATAATATATGGATTAGGCTTAAAAACAATCCCTTAAAGGATGAAAACCCAAACCAGCCCCCAAACGGTCCCGTAAGAGGCCCGAACACCTCGCACGGGACCAATGTAACTTGTACGAACTGACCGCGTAGTCGCGGGTCTCCCGATTTGAGAATATGACGACAATTTCAAAATATGTAGATTAAGCTTAAAAACAAGCCGTTTGAGGGTGAAAATCCAAACGAACCTCCAAACGGCCCAGTAAGAGGCACAAACACCTATCACGGGACCAATGTAACTTGTACGAACTGACCGCGTAGTCGCGGGTCTCCCGGTTTGAGAATATGACGATAATTTCAAAATCTATCGATTAAGCTTAAAAACAAGCCCTTAAAGGGTGAAAACCCAAACCAGTCCCTAAAGGACCCCGTAAGAGGCACGAACACCTCGCACGGGACCAATGTAACTTGTACAAACTGATCGCGTAGTCTCGGGTCTCCCGGTTTGAGAATATGACGATAATTTAAAACTGTGCCAAAAGTGTGCCAGAAGTGTTCCTGTTTGGTCAAATCTGGCACACTTTTGAGCCGTGCTAGAAAAAAATGGCCATTTTGGAACATTTGATTCTGGGGCAGTTCAAAACCGTGCCAGATTTGATCTGGCACAGTTTTAAACCGTGCCAAATTTCTATTTTTGGTGTAGTGCATGAAGAACTTCTGGTGGAACTGCACATGCATGTCTTCCCATGTAGCCACGCTCCTTAGGGCCAAGTGGAAGTACCATGTGTAAGCTTTGTCTGTGAGGGATTTTAAAAAATCCCTTAAACGCAACTTTTTATTATTATAATGGGCACCTAAATGCTCCATAAATCTCTTCAAGTGTTCCTTTGGGTTACCCCTAGGGGTGGGCGCGGTCCGGTCCGGTCCGATTTTTTGCCGTTATAAGTGCCGAACCGAATCATTCGGCCCTATATTTAAGAAGATCGAATTCAGACCGATTTAATCAATCTAGCCTATTTATTTGATCTAGGCTATTTTCGGTCCGATTTAGTTAATAATCGGTCCACATTTACATTTATTTACTTTTTTTTTGAATAAAAACTTGAAAGTTTTTTCAATAAAAACTTGTAAATATAAAATCCACAAGTAGAAAAATATAACAGTTATTTCAAACCATGAATAACCATATTTTAAACCAAACAGAAAAAAAATATAACTGTTATAGAATCCAACACATCACAACAAATAAACAAATCGAAAGCTATTTCAAAGTAAACCAGAGTAGAACCAACAGTTGAAATATCACAGTTATTCTGGGTTTCAAATAAACAGTTGAAATATCACAACTATTTCAAAGTAAACTACAAAAATCAAAAGCTACCAGATAAGTAAACAAGAAAAATGGGTTTATGTAAGAAAAATGGGTCCAAAGTTATTTCAAACCATAAAACAATCAACAGTTGGGAACTTGGGTTTCATACCAGAATGAACATATTCACAGACCCATTGTGGTTTTTATACCATAAAAGAATCGAAAAATCACAATAAAAATCAAGAAATCATAACAAATAGTTTAAGTAGGATACCGATCCGTAGTCATCGGGGCCGACAGAGTTGTTGGGGAGTTGAGGAGCGTCAGATCTGATGTCCCAGCCATTTGTGTTGGGTGGGAGGTTGTGTTGTGTAAATGGGATGGGAGATATAAAAGTGAGAAGTGAGAGAAAAGTTAGATGTGTTAGGTTGGAGTTGGACGACTGTGTAAATAAATGAGAGGGATATATGATATATCTTTATATAATTAATATATATTATATAATATTAAAATAAACGGTCCGCTCCGGTCCTAAGACCGAATTTAAAAGGGATATTTTAGACCAAACCAAATATATTCGGGTCTCTTAATTTAGGATCGAATTTGGATCGATTTATAAAACAAGCCTATAAATGTGGGTCCGGTCCGGTTCGGTCCAATCGAGTCGGTCTTTTTTTAGTCCACCCCTAGTTACCCCCTTTCCCATTAAACTTCTCAAAGATAGGAGGAACGTAGCCCTTGAATAGGGTTCACCGTTGTGTTCCTCTAGATAAGGAGTAAAAAAATCATCGTAACTAGAATCTGTCTCACCCAATCTTGTGATGATGATGCAAACATCTTCATCGTCTCCTTCTTAACCGCTTTAATGGTTAAAGATGGTGAGACGACTGCTTCCACTGCTTGGGCCTATGGTGGAGTGACCACAGGTAGAGGCATGACCACTGGAGCTTCAACGACCATTGTTAATAATAATTGGAACGGTCTTACTAGGAGGCATAATGGGAATTCGAATTGGAAGAGCGGCCTGTTGTGTCAATGGTGTAACGAAGGAGCTAAGACCCTTTGTGGAACCAAACATCGCCATTCCTTGTTGGCTTTGAAGGAACTCCATAAACTTAACCATAAGATTAGTCATGTGATTAGGGCCTAAGACATGACAGAGCTTGTGGAAGCTTGGCCCTGCAAGATTCCTCATAGAAACAGTTACCTCAGGAACCTCAATGGCAGGCGTGACAAAAAATTTCTCCTCCTCGCGCTGAGTATCATCGAATTCAAGAGTATGTCTATATTCTCATTCACCATTTCTAAAAGAATACCCCCCAGCGATGTCGCCAAATGTAAGAGAGCACTTCCCTTTACGTAATAAAAGGAAGTTTTAATTTCTCTTATCACCTAGGTGTTAGTAATAAAACTGAGGCGTAACCTTTATTGGTGGTAATGTGAAAATATACTTTTGCAAGAGCAATAGTCAACAAGCTCAGTAATGAAATGAAACAACGCGTTGGAAGAGGAAATCAGATATAAAGAACACAAGAAATAATGTGGTTCACCTAACTTGGGCTACGTCCACAGTAGCTAGATTTGTATTTCACTTTAGAATGATAATCGATGCCTTACAAATGCTTAAATCTCAATCAAACTCTCAGTCTCTCTAAGTATTTATAGTTTTTTTGAACTCTCTATTGGAACCTCTTCTCTATGTATATTTTCTCTTTTCTGCCTGAGTTCTTGTGCTTCTTTTAATGGAAGAAGTAACATATATAGTGCCTTTTCTTCGTGGGACCTTGGACCTTTGTTCCCTGTCTTGGAAAATGCCACTGCAACTGCACCCAAATATCTATTAAAGGACAGTTTGGTTAATCATGGAATAAAGTGGCCTCAAATCATGGAATGAAAAATTATTCTAATAAAGCATGCCAATCACACTATACAATGTATTATAAAATTCTTCCGGTGTAGAATCGTATGTAAAGTGGAATATTCTTTCATGTAAGATATTGCTCTCTACGTTAGTGGATTTTTACAGGTCACGAGTATGTTCTTTTCGTGCAAGCTGGTGATTGATCGGAGTGTGTTCCCTACAGGGACGTAGTTTACTCAATTTGTTTGATCATGTGTAACTCTCTCAACCTCTGTGTTGCCATGTGTAGTTCCTTCAGTGACTCTGACTATGAGCCTTTTCGATTTTTCTCAATGTTCTGATCAAACTTCTTTAGGTAATATCATCCAAACTCCTTTTTTACCTTCTTGACGTATTTTACCTATGAGTAGGGAATTCTATCAAAAAGTCCCTCCTACACAATATATATATATATATATATATATATATATATATATATATATATATATATATATATATATGTGTGTGTGTGTGTGTGTGTGTGTGTGTGTGTGGGGGGGGGGGGTGGGTGGGTGGGTGTGTTGGGGGGGGTGTGAGAGTATAAGTTTAGCATATCAAACATGGTGTAGACTAAAATAAAACCCTCTAGAGAAAAAACATGTTCAAGTATTAAAAAGACAAAAAAAATTAGAATTTACACAACTCTTATGAATCTAAAGATTATTTGGGATGTATTTTCGGATCATGTGATCAAATTAAATGGTGGAAAAAGATTCCAATGAAAAATGTTCCCAACATCACCATTGTCGATGGTGAATCGATCCATAGACACAACCTTTTTTTATTGGAACAAACTAGAACTTTTAACAAAATACGACTCAATGAAAGCTCATAATTATAATGCATTGAAAGGAAGATTTACCATTCTAATTATTCACAATAAGTAGAAATGTAAAAGAAAAATACATGAAAGGACAAGAAGAATATATGAGCACAAAATAAGGTCCCCTCCCAAACATGGATACCTAAGGGATGCATGCGATGCCTTATCGTTGCGCTGACGCTTGTTGGTGGATTCGGGGGTAGAGGCGATGGAGCTACTTCTGTGGGATTTTTAAGAGGGTAAAAAGACCTTGTTGTGATCCCACATAATCCTGTCGTGTTGCCTACCAAATTATTTTTCACCCTAATGTAACCTTCTTCTCCCCACCCTATGCCCCATGAATTCCTCACAATCTAATAATCTACTTTATCTTTAGTGCCATATCCGATAGTGTTCACAGCATGATCAGGGATGGTTCCACACTCCCCCGTAAACATACCCTACTCACAATGTATATAAAATAAAGTGAGTAAGAAGAAACAAACTGGTTAGAAAAGTATAATAATTATCACACAATATTTTAAAGTTTATTGTTTGTTATTTTTATTTATCAAGATGATTGTTTCGAATGTAACTTGAAGAGATTCAAAAGTAAAAGAACTAGAATTTCAGAAAAGTTCATTTCATGATGTTGGCCAGTGTTACCATTCAACACCCATATTAAACACGTGACACCTGTCTCAACGATGTTTGATTGTTGTTTTCTTTATTTTTACTTGACATTGATTGCATATACCAATGAGATTTATCGCACATGAAATGACGACTTAGATTCTATAGAGGTGGGTAAGGTTTAAATCATCCTGCTATAAAGAACTTTCTGAGGTAGGTAAGGTTTAAATCCTTCTATAAAGAATTTACCTTATCTTAAGATGGTTTAATATGATGAGGGTTACTCTAGTTTTGTAGAACTTAAAGTATACAAACTAAGGTGTGAATTATTTCTCTTATGAACTTTTGGTGAAATTCATTGCAAATTTGTCATACACACAATAGGCATGCATTTGCATTTAGAGTGTTGGAAATCAAAGGTAAGAAAAAGATAATGAACTAGAGATGAAAGTAAAATAATTGGACTTCAAAGCTCAAAATTTATTATTTCACATATTAATTTCACCATTTTCCTATAAACACACAAACACACATGCGCTGATTGGTTGTCCCCCAAATTATAAATTAGTCTATTTAAAATAGACTCATTCATGAATTGCCTTATTATTAGTGTTTGATTGCAACAATGAATAAATTAAAAAATGGACCAATTCATGTTGATACACAAAAACTCAAATTAGTCAATTTCACCAAAAGCTTGAAATTGCACAATTTATAATTATAACATAGAACTAAAATGCACCACTCCCATAGAGTACTCCTCACTATACTACTCTCTCTCTTTCTCTATATCTATATCTATTTCCCTCTCTCTCTCTCTCTCTGTATATATATATACACCACAAATTACATTTAAACCTATTTAAAATGAATACATTGACAATTTATTCATTCCAAATTGATCAATTTATAAAATTAAACAATTTACGCAATCAAACTGGCCCATAATGAATAGGATGAAATTTATAAAATTCAAAAAAATTGAATTTTTTTTGTTTGGCTTTCAAACATTTCAGTGGGACCCTTAAAATATCGGCTCAAAAGAATTATCATTGGAAAACTATCACATATTGATCCATTTCTTTAAAATACCAAAAAAAATCATTTTAAATTGATTTTTATGAGGAACTTAAAATGTTTAAACCCATACATAAAATAAAAAAAATATTTTCAGGATTCAAAAATAAAAATCACGCATGAAAACTTGACTCTCTCTCTCTTTGTTAGATTTAAATTTCAATATTGAAATAAAACTTATGCGCAGTAACAAGGTAGATTTACCGATTCATAAAATCGGAAAGGTCCTCCACCGGCACTAATACTCACGCCCACAGGTTGCCTTGCCACTGCGGCTTGCAAAGCCCTCTCATTAAAAGCTGGATGAACATCTTCATAACCATCAATTGTAACTACCGGGGAATTTGTCTGCACAATAAATGTAACATACTAACGGTATGAATACATTTTTTCACTAATTTTTTTTTTATAAAGATGAAAATAATTTACCTACATAAAAAACCCGTTTTTAAATGAATAAATTTCACCAACCGTGTTCGACTTGCACGTTCCGGTTCTGCTTGTGTAGTTGTAATCTCTATCACTATGAACACCATTTTGCATGATGTACTCATATGCACTATCAGCGATAATCCCATAGCAACCCGCGCCGGTGTTATCACAGTCCACCACCTCTTGCTCTGATAGTGTAGTCAAATTTCTAGTCACATTCTTGTTTATACCTTCCACAGTAGCGATTACCGAGAATGCCATACAAGAATCTCCATTCCAAACAATCAAGAGAGATAATAATAGCAATTAGAAAAGAATATATTATATGAATGCACAAATGCAATAGAAAGTAAACAAGATTTTTGCCATATGCCATAATCTAAACAAAAGGCATTATAATAAGATGATAATAACGAGATGAAACTTACCACAATCTCCTTGTCTTTTGATGGGAGCAACGGCATCTAGTTCTCTCCAGTCAACCGAGTCCGGCAGTTCATCACCGAGATTGGATCTGACGTTGGATAACTTGGGGTTCATTTTCATCTGCTGGCTACCAAGGTACATAGACTGGAACTCTTCGTTAGTCAAGTCTGCAAACTGGTTCAGTCCAAGCCTATAGGTGTGGTTTTGGGAATTGTGGTTGTTGATGAAACAGAAGTTGTCCTTGAATATCCCAAATCTCCTTTCTTTCTAGCAAATTGCGTTGTAGGATTTTTTGTGATCAACAAGCTACTTTTCGTATGTGGCCATAACTTGGTCTTCTGTATTCCAGCTCAAATGCTGGTTTTGGTCATAGCTGATAATGGACATTTCTATAGCAAATGAAGATGAGAGGAATAACATGAGCAGCAAAAGGACCGCCATGGATGAATGTGATGTCTATGTTGTAGATAAAAAACATGTGCGCTTAAATGTCTATGTTGTAGGTCAAATTGTGCATTGCAGAGTTCAAACGCTTAAATCAAGGCAATTGTGTGCAAAATGGAGCTAAATACCCTTGTCCACTATCCTAGTCTACCCTAAACCGTCCCTAAACCTACCCCAAATCATGTGTGTGTTTTGTTTATGTCTTTTTATATTTTTTATATTTTTAGTTTGAGTCATTTTTATTTTTAGGATTTATTTAGAATTTCTAGGATTTATTTTCTAATTTTTATATTTTTTAATTTTATTTTGATTTTGATTTTATTAGTTTTTAGTTTTAGTTTTTATTTTCTTATATCTTATTTTATTAGGATTAGGATTTATTTATTTTTAGTTCATTTTGATTTTACATTTTCTTTTTAAGATTTTAGTTTTAGTTTAATAGATTTCTATTTTTATTTTTTATTTTCATTTCTTTTTAGTTTTATTTTTATTCAGTCTTATTTTATTTTTAAAATAAAAATTTAATTTTTAGATTTTTAGTTTTTTAATTTTAATAGTTTTATTTTTAGTTAGTTAGTGTCATTTTTAAGTGTCCAAATTAAACACTCACGCACACTTATCCTACACCACACACTCATCTCACCCACACCCAAACACCATACACTCCCCCACACCAAATCATCCCCCACCACTATTCATCATCATCTTTCCCACACAACACCATCTCTCTCTCTCTCTCTCTCTCTCTCTCTCTCTCTCTCCTAAACACCCATCTCCAAACTCCATAACTAAACCACCATTAACAAACACAAAATCCCAAACAAACTCCATAATTTTGCACACAATTGCCTTGATTTAAGCGTTTTAACTCTGCAATGCACAATTTGACCTACAACATAGACATTTAAGCACACATGTTTTTAATTTTTCAAAAAAAAATTGAATTATAATTTTAATAGTCAACATAGTTTTTTTTACATATAAAAAACTCTTTTTTTAATTTTAATTAAAAATATAAAATTTGATGTTTTAGATTCATAATTGATTAGTGCCGGTGGCGTGGACCCACATCATATGTTTTTTTATCCATTATATTACATAGATAGGTGAAAAATTGATGTCTTCGATTTGCGATTGGTTAGTTCGCTTGATCGGATCCACATTCATTAAAATAAAGGGCTTAACTACAATGACCTATTCTCAAGCATCTTATTTTAATGAATGTGGGTCTGATCCAGCGAACTAACCAATCGCGAATCTAAGACATCAACTTTTCCACTATCTATGTAATATAATTGAGAAATAAAGATTTTCATGTAATGTGGGTCCGCACTAGTGGGACTAATCAATTGTGAATCTAAAACATCTAATTTTACATTTTAATTAAAATTAAAAAAAGAGTTTTTTATAAATAAAAAAAACTATGTTGACTATTAAAATTATAATTCAAGTTTTTTTTGAAAAATTAAAAACAACTGGGATAGAATAAAAATAAAAACTATTTTTTTTATTATTCTCGGATAAAAAACTATTTTTTATCCCCAAATAATAATAAAATAACTTATTTTTCAAATTTTACAACATTCGTTATATTATTTTTCAATAAAGAGGGGTAAAATAGTCAATTGTATCCAAAATAGTTAACAAGTGGACTAAATTGAGACAAAAAGAAAGGTTGAGGATGAAATTGAAACAAAATAAAGGACAGTGATGAAATTGAACCAATTTGAAAGGTGAGGAACTATTGGGGTACTTTACTCTATATTTAAACTATTGGAAACGTTTTATTATTTTCTAATTTCAGGATTAATTACTTAATTAAATATAAGTATCCTACTTAATGTGTACGATTTAAGAATTTGGATTTGATGGTCCACATGAGAATTTAGATTTGATAGGATTACTTTCAAAAAGTCATTTAAATATTAAAGATAATGATCGTGGATTAATTTCTTAATCAAACTCTACTCTGATGAATGGTAGAATTCTAATTTAACAAAAAAATCGGGTCCCCTCTCACCCTACATATAGTATGTTATATTCCATCAATAATCTACGTAACAACACTATATTGGGCAAAAGAGAGAAAATTCTCAGATTCCAACATTATTTTTTTTCGTTAATTTGATGAAGGATATGCCAGAGTAATTATCAAGATGTTTCAAAGGGATTTCTATAATAACTTTATTAATGCGTTGGGTCAATGTAAGTCTTCTTTTCCATCATTTAAGTATTTTTTTATTAAAATATGTTCCAAGATTTTTAATTAGGAACAATTGTATGCTAAAGTTTAATCAAATTAATGTGTTCTTGATTAATATTAGTGTGTTCATAAGAATGGTTATAAATGTGACATCAGAGTTAAAGTTTAAGGTTTCATGATTTTCCTTTATTAATGTTTGCATACAATGAAATCTACATTAGATTGCTTTTGTATGCCTAAGACTTTCTACGACGTTTTTCTTATGTCATTAATTATGCTCAAAAGGATTGCCCGAGACTATTTGTGATATTTTTATTCAGTCGCCAACACTCCCTAGTTGAAATAAAAGTCTAACTCGCTCGAAATTTTACAAAACACAAGTGGTTGACTGGAAGTGTTGAAATAAACAAAACCCATTGTATTCATTGGGAGACGACTTACTTTTGCATTTTGACCTTGTTTAGGCCTTAAAATTATGTTTTTGTCGTTTGTAGTAATAATGTTGATGTCAATATCTAAGTCCATAAAATTATTTTTTGAATTTCGCAAATTATTTTAAGATACTAGAGTAATTCTCTACATCTATGTGGTGCTAAATCGAATTTTCTATTTAGGGCGAACGTTATGATTTTCCTATATATTATTTATTTTTTCACTAAAGGGGTTATTTATTGAGTTTTGTTACTAATACTCATGTGCAGTTGGATTTGATGCCAAATGCAGGTTATAATTCATATCGTAAATGTTAGATTTATGATTAAGTTGTGTTACTAATATTCATATATAGTTGAATTGGATGTCAAACAGACGTTATAATTCGTATGTATAGATATTAGATTTATGATTTCATTTTTAATACCAATATTCATGTTTAGTTGAATTAGATGACAAACGCAGACTAGAGTTCATATGTATGAATATTGGATGTACTATTCATTGTTAATCCTAATATTCATGTTAAGTTGAATTAAATGCAAAACGGAGGCTATAATCTAAAATTGTGATCATTAGACTCATGCATGTAAATGTTAAATTATTTGTGTATTATATGAATTCACATAATCACAATGAATATTGTTGGACATGATATGTATATACCCATATGATAAATATGATCCAATGAACATTATTGTGTGACATATAATTGATTAAGAAATTATAAGACATCAAACGCAGATCCCATTAGTTCTAAAATTAATTAGGGTTAAACCAAAGCAAGTATCCTAAAAAAATCAGTAACTTGACGTTCTATTCGATATAATAATATTATGTATTACTATAACCACAAAGGATTTCGTGTCATTTTTGTGTAATTTAGTCCTCATATAAAAGTTTTGACATTATAGATAATGAAGTGGAAATAAATGATATATGTCTCACTCATTTATTATTATTCACATAATGTCTCATGCAAGTCCCCTGTATATTTGATTTTCACATTACGCTAAATTAAAATATTTCATAAATTTCAAATTAAATAATAGACAACATTATAAATGATTCCTATATAGGTATATTTATCTCTAATATTTATATAATGTAAAGATTAATGTTTATTATAGTGCTCTATTCTATAGATAAATATTAGACCTATGTATTCATATCACACTTGTTTTGGTTGCGTACGGGTCCATTTATAATATTGAATATGATGTTACATACACACTATTATTTAATCAATAATTATGATTCAGTAAATGTAAGGGTAAAAAAAGTTGAATGCTCTGATACCACTATGAGAAGTCGAAAATAAATGTGCTCGACAAGGATGATCAAAACAAATTCTTTTTTTGTGTTTTTATCAATTTAATACTCCAATAATACAAAATCAATTCTAAAAAAATTTTAATCTTTGATTAAATTAGTTATGAAAGAAAATATTTGTTCAAAACAATATGAATATGCTATGCATTCAAGAACACAATGATTGAGAAAAAATCCCTTACGGGCAAAACTTTTTATTTAGCACTTCGTAAATATTATAAGACAGTCGACTTAGAAACTACTTGATAATCGCCACAAGTATAATGCGTTAGTCTTCACAAATCTCTAAACAATACCACTTATCTCCAAGTAGTTCACAAGCGAAAGATTCACTCTCGGTATCCACCGATCAGCCTCAACGTTCTTCTTCTTCTTCTTCTTCAGTTTGATCCCCTCAACAATAAAAAGTCAGCCATGGAGTACCTCTCCAGAAGGTGTATGTAAGGACACAAATCTTTCTAAGATCTAAACCGATTTACAAAACTATTTTGGGAATGCAAAGTGTGAATCTAAAAGTTTTTAATAACACAAAACTTTAAAAACTTTTGAGACCTTCAAAAGTCTTAAAATATGAACACAAAATAGGTATTTATAAGGCATTCACAAATTTCGAGGCGACAACTAGTTTGATGAATTTGAAGCTCGTTCGAATGAGAATTGCAGCTAATTAGAACAAAATAAGATCTTGTTCAAACGAATAATTCATCTTGTTTGAACGAAGTTCAAATGACCTACAAACAACCTAAAACAGTACGCTCTCGTTCGTTATACATTTGATGCAAACTTCAAATGGGCCTTTGAACGAAAAGGTGATCTCGTTCAAATGATAACCTGATCTCGTTTGATTGAGTTTAACGAATGTTGAAAAATTTTGAAATAAAAAATTTCCCTTGATTTTTAAAGAAAAAATTATGTTTCAGTTTTAAGAAAAATTCATATCCCAAAATAACTCGTATGAATAAATTCAAACACCTAAAATCTTTATACCTTTATGGAATGTACGAAAGTCTTCAAACTTGGAAATGCTTGAATTCGGTTCGCTGTGATGGTGAGTGACAGTTTGTAACGGGATACGCCAAACTAGCCTACAATATAAAAAGGCCTATACTATGAACAATATTTGAAAAATTATTCTTATAAATTTTCACTTTTGTCTCTTCCGGTATAAAACAAGCAAACATAACCGAACATCAAATTAAAATCGAAAATCCCCTATGACAAAAATCCTAATACCTTTTCCAAGC
Organism: Sambucus nigra; assembly: GCA_949130495.1. Taxonomy (NCBI): domain Eukaryota; kingdom Viridiplantae; phylum Streptophyta; class Magnoliopsida; order Dipsacales; family Adoxaceae; genus Sambucus; species Sambucus nigra. The sequence goes on along the minus strand of OX422211.1, from coordinate 153,989,468 downwards.
CCTAGGAATGACATAAGGCATTGTCTTCAAATATCCACTTTGTTCTTCCCTTTGGTAACTTTGTATTCATCTGGTGTGCTTTGATTTTCATTTTAAGTATCTTCACACATTAGACAAATTAATATACTCCTACCTAACATTATCGGTCGTTGAGATCCATTAGACCCTCAGTCCATAGCACGTACCCCTAAATACTTGTCTCTTAACACAAAAGTATATACTCCTGCCCTTATGCTACCAAAGACAACATAAAATACCGCACCCTTACTATCACTAGTTCTTGCGCAAAATACACCCTGAGCTATCTCTACCTGCTCGAAAATAAATTCAACCACCCTGATTCATTTCAGTAAACACCCCTACTCCCCAGGATAAAAATGAGAGAACAGAAGACCTCACTATGTGTCCATCGCACTGCACAATACAACATATATACACACATATATTGGCTAGATGCCCTCTCAGGTGATACCTAGTACCAATCCTACCCTGGTGTTGCGAACACCAAAACTTACTCTCACTCTCCACAATAGTTCAAGTCCATCGTTATCAAGTCGATGTTTGGGAAATATCATCAACCCTATTCCCATATTTCGCGAAAGTTGTAACCCCTCGCATAATTTAAACCTTCTCTTAGTGTACACCTACACTCTCCCGTGGATAACACCAAAGAACTCCGCCACCCCACAGAAATTTTATATGCACACTATGGCTGCTACAGCCAGTGCACCCACTAAATTCGACTTACCCGCGAACTCTAGTGAAAGAAAAATCTTATATTGTGACACCCTCCTGTCACTCAAAATATACCCCATGCCCATAGGATAAAAGATAATTACCTCCATACTCCAGCTGCAATGGCCGATCCTCGGGTTCCGGAGTAGCTTCCCCCTGCCCGAACACACCCATGACTTGCTATAGTGGTTGTACATCCAGAACCTCGTCCTGTAGTTGACCCTTGACTCGCTGAGGGCAATCCCTCTTCATGTGTCCCACTTCCCCACAAACGAAACACCTCCTAATAAATTCACCCCGCCACTGATCCCTTCCTTGCTGGCCTTATCGGAATTTCCTGGCCATCCTGCCGATAGCCTCCAGCTCTAAATTGTTAGGCATCATTTTCGTGTTGGAAATCATGCCCCTGATCTCCCCCTGTCTACTGCTGGGATACCCCACTGGTACCGTTCCCTCCTGCTTTATCCTACTGGATGGTTTCCACTCCCCTCCTGCTTCCTTTCACGTGGAAGTGATATTCCTGGCAGTGCCGGAGTGATGCGTTAATGACATCATTATAAGCTACTAATGCGAAATTACCAATTAAATGTTGTCTGATTCTCCAAAATAACCCATCCATAAACCTTGCTTTCTTTCTCTCGTCATTTCTTACCTCATCCGGTACAAAATTTGCCCACCGAGTAAATTCTTCCTCGTAATCGACCACTGAACGGTCTCCCTGAGTCACCTCACTAAATTTTCTCCTCATTCTGGTCTCAATCGCTAGAGGAAAATACTTGCGATCGAACCGCACCAAAAACTCGGTAATAGTTATTGTATCCCTTTCCTCAACTGTGGTGATCGACTCCCACCACTGTAGCGCTGCTCCCACTAAACTAAAAGTGGCTAGCATTTGCTCCTGCACTTCATCACAATCTACCATGCATAGGTGACGTTGGATATCTCTCATCCACTGACACGCTAGCACTATATCTGAATCCCTTCGAGATTCTGGTGGATGTCCTTAAAAAACCTCTCATACTTGCTGCCACCCCGATGGTCCCGGGTGGGCCTGAACATCTGGTGCCACTAACACTTGTGACTAAACTCGTGGCAACTACCTTGCCATTGCGATCATCATCGCTTCAACTGCCTGCGCCACCAATTAAGTTACCTGCGCTGTCAAAATCATCTATGGAAGTTGTTGCGGTAACTCTTGCACCTGATGAGCCTACCTACTCTCAACTCCCGCTACTGCCCTAGCTGCTCCCTCTCTCCTGGGCGACATCTGGAATGAGAATCGAATCGCATGAGTTCATTCTCAAATATAAATTTGGCAGAAGATGTAAATGCGCATACGTATGAGAATACAATAATCCTATAATAGGGCTCTATATAAAAGATTGCTAAGACGAAACGTGAAAAGCCGCACAGATCCTAAGGACACTAGAACCACATGCTCTAATACCATCTATGACACCCTGCCTAATAAAATACCGAGTGATCAGTCCTATACCAAATTAAAACAGGAATCCCAGTTGGTTCATCCTTAGCATCACTATCGAAAACTTTTAAAACATACTAACCACCTAGTATTCCAAAAGCTGGTGCCAAATTTTAACTTTTTAATTAACGAAACAATACCTACGGAAATAAATATAAACCATCCACACAACTGAATAAGATCAACTGAATCATTAATTAAACAACTTGCCGAATAATCCATCGACCACCAAAGTGAAATAATCCAATACAAACATCCAACACCTGAATAAATACATCTGAAAACTGTACTGAGAAGTCTGGGCGATAAGCCCTAAATAAAACTAAAAATGATAAATTATTCATACTCTAGGAATGAAGGAGCGATGCATCTAATCCAAATTCCTGTTAGCATCCACATATGCCGCAGCTCCGTGTCCCTGGAATAGAATATCAATCCTGGCGTCCCTGTGGCTGGACACCTAAAAGTTTTTGAAAATAGATTTATAGCAAGGGTTAGAAGCCAAAACAATTTAAAAATATTTAGCAAGTGAATTAACTGCAGTAATTGAAAATGCATGAATGCGCTTGATATTTAAGGTAGTGCCGCACTCTCTTGAGGACACTTTCACCCCTCCACTATTGTGCACACCTAACGACTACCTTAACCCCATCGAGTTGTAATACCCCGTCCAACTAGCCCTGGTATCACCTCCCCTTGCCATACTACTCTAACCCGAGTATAATTATTCTTGAGTTACTAGTTGTCTCACTAGTTAATTAATTCCTTCTTAAATAATAGCATATAACTGTGTCACGAGTTATATAAAGTAAATACATCACACATTGTATTATTACCCGTATATAATATTTAATACGATTATATACGTACCTTTATTAAAACATCCACACATATATCATACGTATCCATCCATCCGATTATACCTTCACCGGATGATTCCCTCTAAAGTGATATCTCACTAGGTGTGCTCACATAACCTAGTTACCCAAGTTGGAATCGCTCACCAACCTGTCCCAAAACATAAACAGAGTGGAGGTGGTCATAGTCCTTCCCTGAAAGTGAGATAATCCCCTCACCCATATATCAGACGCTATGACCTGGGGATATACTCACCCTACTCCTCAAGCTAGGGGATTCACCCACATCGCGCAACCTCCCTTGATAGCACTAGAGTATATAAATTAAATAAACATCTAATCACTGATATTTAATAGCACACACAATATATACCAACAGATTATATACCAACGGGTCTGATCCGTTGGTGTAGTCCCTTAATTTGGCTCCAATAATCCCCAATTGGCTCTTGATTTGCTTCCCCCCAATTTTTTGTTGGTATATATTGTGTGTGCTATTAAATATCAGTGATTAGATATTTATTTAATTTATATACTCTAGTGCTATCAGGGGAGGTTGCGCGATGTGGGTGAATCCCCTAGCTTGAGGAGTAGGGTGAGTATATCCCCAGGTCATAGCGTCCAGTATATGGGTGAGGGGATTATCTCACTTTCAGGGAAGGAATATGACCGCCTCCACTCCGTTTATGTTGTGGGACAGGTTGGTGAGCGATTCCAACTTGGGTAACTAGGTTATGTGAGCACACCTAGTGAGATATCACTTTAGAGGGAATCATCCGGTGAAGGTATAATCGGATGGATGGATGCGTATGATATATGTGTGGATGTTCTAATAAAGGTACGCATATAATCGTATTAAATATTACATACGGGTAATAATACAATGTGTGATGTATTTACTTTATATAACTTGTGACACAGTTATATGCTATTATTTAAGAAGGAATTAATTAACTAGTGAGACAACTAGTAACTCAGGAATAATTATACTCGGGTTAGAGTAGTATGGCAAGGGGAGGTGATACCAGGGCTAGTTGGACGGGGTAGTACAACTTGGTGGGGTTAAGGTAGTCGTTAGGTGTGCACAATAGTGGAGGGGTGAAAATGTCCTCAAGAGAGTGCGACACTAACTTAAATATGAAGCGCATTCATGCGTGTTAAATTACTGCAGTTAATTCACTTGCTAAATATTTTCAAAATGTTTTGGGTTCTAACCCTTGCTATAAAACTATTTTCAAAATCTTTTAGGTTTCCAGCCACAGGGACGCCAGGATTGATATTCTATTCCAGGGACACGGAGCTGCGGCATATGTGGATGCTAGCAGAAATTTGGATTAGACGCATCGCTCCTTCATTCCTAGAGTAGCAATCATTTATCAGTTTCAGTTTTATTTAGGGCTTGTCGCCCAGACTTCTCAGTACAATTTTCAGATGTATTTATTCAGGCGTTCGATGTTTGTATTGGATTATTTCACTTTGGTGGCCGATGGTTTATTCGACAAGTTGTTTAATTAATCATTTAGTTGATTTTATTCAGTTGTGTGAATGGTTTATATTTGTTTCTGTAGGTACTGTATCGTTAATTAAAAAGTTAAAATTCGGCACCAGCTTTTGGAATACTAGGTGGTTAGTATGTTTTAAAAAATTTCGACAGTGATGCTAAGGATGAACTAACTGAGATTCCTATTTTAATTTGGTATAGTAATGATCACCGAGTATTTTATTAGGAGGGGTGTCACCAATATATGCTCACTTTTGAAGATTAGATATATAATGAGAGGCCTAGAAAATTACAGGTTAACTGTTTCAATGCTTGCATCGCACAATTGTTGCGAACAAGGCTGAATGTCAACTGTTATAACGCTTTCATCGCATAAAGTACAAATTGGACTGGTGTTGATTTGGAGCTTTTAGATCCAATACAATGAGGGAAGTTTACCAACAAATGCCTATATAGATCTATCTATAATAACAAATGCCAACATAGCTCCTATACTCAGTCTTTACCTATTTTTTATCAACATTTTTTAATATTTAATTATTCACTATCATCCAGAGCAGTTTTCCTTTAGCTCTATCTGTAACAACCAATGCCAACATAGATCCTACACGTATTCATGACCAAATATGTGCATAATACCACACATATTTTAAATCTGCAATAAACCAAATAAAAAAAATATTACCAAAACATTGAAGTAAAATGATCAAAGAAATCTCAGACATTAGGATAAACCTTCTTTTATTACTCGAACATAAAATATATCAGTAAGTAATTTACAACCTCATTAATATACATAACACTTTTATATGTAATATATATACAACATACTACAGGTGTGTCCATGGATGTAGCAAGTACATGACAAATATACATAATAAACAGAAAAAAGCATGTAAAGATGCAGATGTTGTCCCCACTTGTATATCAAATAAATGGGGTCATCTGAGTGATCTCCAAATTAAAGGATAAACCTTTGGCATGCTGTCTCATATAGTCAGCAGTTGGATTAATCTACTCGGGCTCCGAAATCTCCATTCTTGAGTTCTTGAAAGCATGGCTAGAGAGGTTGTACTTGTGCTCCCTTTATTTATGCAGCTCTGCCTACACCATCCCCATGTTCACTACTTGTGGATACATCATTAGTGATGGTGCACCTATAGGAATTTTACCACCTCTATCAACCTGCCAAGTGCACCAAAACTTGCCATAAGTCTTAGCAAGATTTTCAAGTTCATGCTTCATAACCATCTCGGGGACCCGAGGATTTACCTAGAGCCCTGTTTTTATCTCATAAGCATGAGAGTGCCAGAGCTTCTACTCCTCAGGTGGCAGAGTTTTGATGACGCTATTAGATACTACAAACCATTATCAAAATAGAATAAAAACATATCCTATAATAACTGATCATAATATCTCAGGGAAGAATAAAACATACAACGAAAGTAAAATCACCAGTTGACCAACCATCAGTATATTAAATTAACCTTTGAAGGTTGATTAAGTTGAGGTGATGAGTTGTTCGTTCATTATTTAATATAAATTTCAAGAGCTGAGGTGGTTCATTGACTGATCATTAGCTGATTAGTTTTGTATTAAACCCCTTGAGAACTATTATTATCCCCAAATGCCCCGCAAAGACGATCAACTAAGTAGTTTGGCATGCTCTCCGTTGCATTGCACTGATCAGATGGACCAAATCTAATGTTGTTGAACAGATAACTCATTGATCAACCGAACCAAGTCAAGTAACCATTCTCAAATCGACATACCAAGTCAAAAGAAACGGTATTTATGTTCCAAACCAAACGATTCACATCTCGTAGACCTTTAATTAGCATAAAAGTATATTTCTCTATCTTTACAGTGCACTCAAAATGAACAGTGTTTAATGAACATAAAAAGTGCTTCAATTTCCCATGTTTTAATGAGTAGATTAAAAATGAATAACCAAGGTCAAGTTTCAAACAACAATTTTTAGGTGCTTGGTCATAGAGAAATAAAAATAGAAAAATGTAGCTCGTAGTTGCGTGAGCCAAACAAAATAACTAAAAGAGCAATGAGATTAAAGAAAAGAAATAACGATATTAAATGAGATCAATACCTTATATAATGTCGGCATGCTCTCCATTGCACTGCACTGATCAAATGGATCAGATCTCATGTTGTCGAATAGATAACTCATTGATCAGCCAAACCTAGTCAAGTAACCATTCTGAAATGAACATACCAAGTCAAAGGAAACGGTATTTATGTTCCAAATCACACGATTCAACTCTTGTAGACCTTCAATTAGCGTAAAAGTATATTTCTCTATCTGTACAGTGCACTCAAAATGAACAGTGTTTAATGAACATAAAAAGTGCTTCAATTTCCCCTGTTTCAATGAGTAGATTAAAAATGAATAACCGAGGTCAACTTTCAAACAACAATTTATAGGTGCTTGGTCATAGAGAAATAAAAACAGAAAAATGTATCTTGTAGTTGCGTGAGTCAAACAAAATAACTAAAAGAGCAATGAGACTAAAGAAAAGAAATAACTCTATTAAATGAGATAAATACCTTATATAATGTCAAGTGTAAGGTATGATGTCAGTCTCAGGTATTAAGTTCAAATGTAGAATAAGTTCCACAGACTGGAGAAACCCAAATTTTAATAAGGTCAAACATTTCCAATAAAGTGAAATATTTACGTTTCCACCATGAAAAATACCGAAGTTTCTTTCTTTAGTTTTTGTTCGTATTGGTCATCATCGACAACATAATCATCCTACTCCAAGCCATAAACAAAGTGATACATTTGAGGATTAGTTATAGAGGAATCAGAACATGAAAGATCAAGTAACCATTCTCAAATCAACATACCAAGTCAATGACCTTAACATTTGATTTGTCATATTTTGCCTCGATCTTTTATGCTAATGCCTGTCATAAGAGAATAGTAAGAATGAAGCATAATATTAAATATATTAAAATTGATCAGAAATCATAACTACAACTGTCTACAACACGCTATAAAACCTGATAAAATCCGATAAATACAAATTAAATATCATTGGTAACATGCATTGCCATGGGTATATCAAAAGAAGTTGACACGCATTGAATGATAAATGTATAACTGTGTCAAATTGAAGAGGAACTAAAGATTTTAATTGTCATAAAGCTGCAAAAATAGGATAGGAAAGTATATTGTTAGTACAAATAGGATATGAACCAAAATTCTTTGAAGGTTGCTTTGTGTTGGCCCAAAAGTATAAACAACAAACACAACCATGTAATGTATGACGTTAGTGTAAAATTCCAAGATATAACACACAAAACATGCATTAGCTTAAAACACTTATTTGGCTTGGAACCATTATAAAGATTGTGAACACAAAAAATAAATGCATTGTTCAGTACATAATAATATATGGCCCTTCGAAATACTAACACCAAAGTTCAATCATTCAGATCTAAACCTAAATAAAATGATTACAAAAGGATTGCAATAAAATTTCATTTCAACTATCTTTCACATACCATTAGAGCCTATACGAAAGTAATGTAACGCTTTCACCATCTCGCACATACCATGAAAGCCTATCAACTATCTGCAACCAATATAAACCATCTAAGAAATATAAACCATAGTAGCATTTGAAGCTCAACACATGTTATTTCCCTTGACATCAATTATGTAAACCCTATATCTGAATGTAAAAACACACATACCTTTGGTTGTTAAATTTGAGGCTCATGTTCACACTTCCAAATCAAAAATCGATTTTGTATTACCCAAAAACATTAGATCTTTAAACAACACATTATAAATGTGAAAAAAGTAAGCTCCCAGATCGGTGTGTGCATGTGTGTATGCATGAGTGTGTGCGATTGAGCTCTCAAATTTGCGTGTGCGTGTGCGAGTGTGTGCGTGTGTAAGAGGGTGATATAGATACTACCTGAAGTTGACAGAGGTAGATGCATAGTAAACAGTGGAGGGCATCGATAGCTAGGGTTAGTGTTGGGAAGGTTTGTGTTGAAAGAGGGAGAGAAGAAATCAACGAGATGGGCGTGAATTTGGGAGACGGGGGTGGGTTTGAGGTTGTAGTGAGTGGAAAGTTATGTTTGTTTAAGAAACTAAAGAATTAATGAAGTGGTTATGACCCAAATGCCCCAAGTTTTGAATTAAAGAGAGAGTTCGATAAGCATGAAGAAGGGGGAAAGCAAAAAATTCAAGGCTAAAATAGGCATTGCAGGATAAAATCATATTGATGACATCATCTTTTCATCTTATGACATGTATATATATATATATATATATATATATATATATATATATATATATATTTGTTTATTTTAAAAACATATATTATAGTCAGCCTAAATTCAATATTTCATATAATTACATTAAATTAAAAAACAAAAATGCAAAGACATTATACCAAAATTTAACCTTGAATATAATAATAAAATCAAATAGTATTTTATCACACTTCAAAATATAAAAACCACCACATACTTTCAAATTGTCATTTCCACTTCTAAGTTAGTTACATTAATACATAGTTAAGCGTGGTTATTGATATTAGTGGGATGCCCACCTCTCATATCATACAAGTTATTTCAAGCCTAGCTTCTGCTAGAGTTTCTCTCTTGGCCCTCACGACTCTTTATTGTATTTCATTTTCTAAATCGGCACATACCATATCAATATCTTCTTGATGAAGATTCCCTTGCGCCTCAACCTCTTCCCGATAATGAGTCTCTCGCTTATTGGCCTCCTTCTCTAGTCAAGTATCTCACTATGATAATAATGAGATGATGTGGTTGAGTGTGAAGAAGTTGGTTTAATGCATAATTACATACACAATGCTCGTCCATGTTCGTCAGTTCCTATCACGTCCTTAAATATGGATCATTCTCACATTGCTTTAGAGGACATCGATCTCCAGCTCGATATCTCCTACGAGGAGGGGCCGATTGCTATTTTGGACCGAAGTGAGCGGAAACTGCGGTCAAAGATAGTTCCGTTAGTACGTGTTCAGTGGCGGCATCATAATGCCGAGGAGTCCACATGGGAGCGGGAGGATGAAATGCGCGAACGCTATCCAGAGTTGTTTTTACCAGGTACCTTTTAGTTCCGAATTTCGGGACAAAATTCTGTTATTAGGGGGGAAGTATGTAATACCCCGTATTTTTGTGATATTTATTTAGGGGATTAATTGAATTAAATGTGTATTAATTGAGAATTAATCCGTATATAATACTAACGAGATGTGAGTTGGTATTTGATTATAATGTGTATATATGGAAATATATAAAGATTGGAAATATTGAAATTATCGCGAGATCGAAATACGGTAATTTGGAAAATTCTGTTGGGACGCGTGCGATAGTCGTGTCAGAAATGTAATTATTTGAATTAAAAAGTGAATTTTATTTTCTTCAACTGTATGGTCATTTTGAGTGCGCCAACGAGTCCGGAAGGGTCGAAATAGTCAGAAAACACTAGCTGGGGGTTAAGTTTGAGTCCCGGGGCATTTTTGGGCCATACCGGCAACTAATAAGGGTATTTTAGTAATTTTGAAATTTGAGGATAATTAACCAAGGAATTTTGGGAGTTAAATATTAGGATATTTAGTGACCCACTAAGCCATCATCAGCACTTAACCAACTAAAGGGCTACGGGAGTTATAGGAGAAGTTAGGAGAGGTTCCCAAAAGAGAAACCATAACCATCATCTTCAACCTTCAACCTCGGGAGAAATTGGAGAGGAAAAGAGAGAAACATCCAACATCAAATTCAGAGAACAATCCGAGGCAAGTGGTTTAATTACGTTAATTTCAAGCGAATGCTTCTTCCATGCTTAGAAATTGATATAATTGCATTGTATTGGGAGACTTGTAAAAACCCATGAAATTGGAGTTATAAATTCATGTTTTGATAAAGAGATTGCATGTAGAAATATGTTTGGAAGATTATATTGTTAGAAATACATCTTTTATATTTCAAAAACGGATTTAATTATGGTTATTGATAACTCTAAATTTCTAGGGTTGATGTTCATGAGATTTGGGGAAAATTGGGGAGATTTAATGATTAGATGTGGTTTAGGATGATTTGATCCTATATATAAGTTAATATACGACCTAAGTATGTTTATAAATGTTTAGAAAACTTAAAACACTGTTGGGATAATGTTTGGATGAGTTTTGAGAAGAGAAAGTTGGAGAAAAAAACGAATTTAGGAATTGTGGGCTCGAAACTGTCACCTCGTTAGAAGGCCTGCCCAGGTAATTCGAATGAGCTCGTTCGAACAAGCTTCTAACGAGTTGACAGTTTGACTTCTAACAAGTTGGATGTTCATTTGATGCCCTTCGTTCGAACGAGATCTCGTTAGATGCCCACTTCGTTCGAACGAACTCTCGTTCGAACGACCTCATTCGAACGAGACTTCTAACGAGTTGACAGATTGGCCTCTTTGGCCTGATTTGATTTCTAATGTCCCGTAACCTGGTTTAATTGTAGAGATAAAAATTCCCTTGATGACTAATTGATATAGTTGGGATATTTGGGCATAGTGAGGAGTAAAACATAGAAGTGTGATTTGAACCAAATGAAAAATTGTGGATTATGACGTGAGTGACTAATTACGATGTGAGAATAATTGACGATTTAAATGTTAATATTAACCAGGGATATGTGAATTGCGTAACATTATAAGTTGGTATAAGAATGAGTAGTATACCACTAATAAATTATGGTAATTACTAAGATGTGCGCATGCTTAGTATATGTATATGATTTTATGTGTATGACATACCTACCATACTTGCTATCACGGGAGGTTTACGTTCGCCCAGGGCCATCTAATCTTTGTGTGCCCAGATTTAGATTGTTACCTTAAGAACATAGTACTAGAATGACTTATTTGTGAGTTAATAAGTCAGCTGACTATGGAGCGTAGGTATGTACGTGACCCATGGGTATGTTGAATTATGTTCGCCTCCATTTTCATGTGTTGTGTTTATTCTAACAATTCCTTAGAGATTCAGAATTTGTAATCCTTATGTACGTGATGTACCGGGACGGATAGCAGAGTATGAGTGCATCGCATCTTAGCCTTGGGGTGGTTGTATTGTATATTTATGACGTGAATAATATACGGTTAAATGAAAAGGAATTTGTTATGTTTAATTGCGAGTATAATTGTGATAACGTCTTGATAAAGATAAAAAGGGAAAACCTGCTGTGAATTATTCTGCTAATAATTGAGAACCAGAGTTTATGTAAAGCCTCTTATTTAAATTGTTAACGTTGGGAATTTAAATTGTGAATCGAGTAGAAAGGTTAGAACTTATGATGGTTTAATTGGAGATGAATATCACTTAGATGGGTACGGTACGTTAGGAGTGCACACTTAGTCGTGAGGTGAGGATTTCATGTGAGTGCACGTCCTAACATGTATTTTGAATTCATTGTTTTAATGTTATTAGAACACTTGCTGTTTTTAAAATACTCTCCACTTTCGGGCTCTGACCCGTTTTCTTTCAAATCTATTTTTGTAAAAACCTTTTAGGTGCCCATCCACAAGGACACCATGCATAGAATTTCCATTCAGGTGACGAGATGTAGCTGTTTGTGGAAGTTACAGGGCCTTGCTAATAGACTCTTCTTTTGTCTTGACTCTATTCAGTTTTCATCATTTGTAGGGCATGTCGCCCATTTCTATTAGAGACATTTCATATTCAGTTATTTAGACTTTGGTTTGTAATTAATTCAGGTTGCAGAATTATTTTATTTTTCCATATTGGGATTGTTGTGAGGAGTATTTCCTCCAGACTTATTATTATTTGTGGTTACTTATTCGAGACTTTATGGTGTATGGTGATGTTATTATTTTTCATTTCACTTATCTCATGTTAATCATATTTAATTTAAAATTTGACAACTTACTTTTTAAACACTAGGTGGTTAGTAATCATTAAATGTTTTTCGACAGTGATGCTATTAACTGAACCAACTTGGCATTTTGAATTAATTTAATAAAGGAGTAGCTACCCGGTATTTAATTAGTCGGGGTGTCACAGGTGGTATCAGAGCATCAGGTTCTAGTGTCCTTTAGGATTTGTACGGCTTATTATGTTTCCGATGAGCTTTCTTTGATGTAGAGCCCTATATTTTAGGACTATTGTATTCTTTTATGTATGCTTCACTCTTCAGCTATTTTGGGTTTATAACTGTGAACTTATAGACCTTACTCTTATTTCAGATGCCTCCACGACGTGCACCACGGGTTCCTAGGGATGCACAGCCAGAGCCCCAACCAGCACCAGTACAGGGCACCATGAATGCCGCTGAGGTTGCAGCCATTGTAGCCCAAGCGGTAAATGCCGCTCTCGCCGTTATACAGCAGGAACCACCCCAGGCACCAGTAGCCGTGCCAGTTCAGGCACATGCATTCCCGTCTGCTTGGGAACGTGTACGTGATGCTTTTCAGAAAGTGCACCCGCCGGAGTTCACAGGTAGCTCCGATGTTGTGGTTTCAAGTCAGTGGAGGACAGATATTCAAAGGCACTTGAGGATGTATGAGTGCACCGATGTTCAGAGGCAGATACTACCTACTTTAAAGCTAGTGGGATCTGCATTGCAGTGGTGGGAGTCTATTACCACCGCAGAGGAGAGAGATACTCTCACGATACAGGAGTTCTGGGTGCGGTTTGACCTTAAGTATTTTTCGTCAGCAGTTCACACGGAAATGAGGAGGAAGTTAATGAATCTCAGGCAGGAGGGTAAGACTGTGGACGAATATGAGGCCGAATTTATAAATCTATTGAATATTGTTCCGGATGAGATACCGACAGAGGAGAAGAAGATTGAGAAGTTTACAGACGGGTTGACTTGGAGGATCCGTCAGCATTTGTTGGGGAATCTATTGTTGGCCACACACTCTGATGTGGTTAACGCTGCATTGTTACACTGCCAGGATCACCGCTTTCACATGGCTGAGAGAAAAAGATCAGGAGAGTCCAGCCATCAGGGCAGGACTGGGGGAAATGGTGCCAGTGGGGCACATTCTATTCAGGGACAGAGGCAGGGTGACCAGGGTTCCCAGCAGGGGGATCATAAGAGGTTCATATCGGGGAATTTCAGGAACGGTCAGGGAGGTTTTAGACAGGGCCATCAAGGTCCGAACGGCCATCAGGGCCAGCAGGGGCATAATGGTCAACAGTAGTTTCAGCATGGCCAGCAGGGCTAGGGGAGGAATGGTAATGACCACCAGGGCCGAGGGAAGCAGGGACAGAGAGGGGGAAACTTCCAGGGGAAGTTTTTCATTTGTGGTAAGATTGGCCACAAACGTTAGGAGTGTCCTGATTAGGGCAGGGCCCCACAACAATAGCAGTAGGGTGCTCAACACGAGCCATAGAGGCCTATGTTTCCCGCCGCCCTCCCAGCACCACAGATGGCAGCATTACCACCCATTCCAGCGGTCCCAGTTCAGCAGGGAAAACTTCAGTATGGGAGAGTATATCAGCTTCAACAGGCCACAGCCCCGTAGGATCCACCAGCCATTTAGGGTATGTTCTCTATTCAGGGGACTATGGGGCGTATTTTATTTGACACGGGGGCTACACATTATTTTATTGCTATGAGATTTGCACGCACCATTAGGTTGTTAGACATCGCAGAGAGCACCGCTACTTGTGTAGACTCACTGTTGAGTAGGGGTTCCATGATTTCGCTTATGTGTAGAGGTGTGGGTATAGAGATCGAGAGGTTTACTTTACCCGCTGATATGTTAGTGTTAGAGATGACCGAGTATGATGCCATTATTGGTATGGATTGGCTAGTAGCGTACTGAGCCATGATTGACTGTTTTAGTAGGAGTATTATCTTTGCCATTCCCGGGAAAGAGATGTTTTTAGTGGCGATGCCTCGCCCAGAGGGAGGATCATCCACTCACTTGTACTATATAGAGGAGGAGACCTCTAAGGAAGTGGTGATACCACTTGATTCGATTCCGGTTGTTCGAGAGTTTGCCGATGTATTTCAGGATATACCTGGATTACCTCCGAGTAGAGAGATAGATTTTGTGATCGATTTGACGCCGGACACTCTGCCTATTGCCCGCATACCTTACCGTATGGCTCCAGCTGAGATGAGAGAGTTACGGGATCAGATTGAGTAGTTGTTGGGTCAGGGGTTAATCCGAAGGAGTACTTCGCCATGGGGTGCCCCTGTATTATTCGTAAAGAAGAGGGATGGATCGTTGAGGTTGTGTGTAGACTACCGGGAGTTGAATAAGGCCATGATACGAAATAAGTATCCGTTTCCCCGAATCGATGACTTATTTGACCAGTTGAGAGGAGCTTCTTTCTTCTCAAAGATTGACTTGCGATCGGGATACCATTAGTTGCGTATCAGGGAAGAGGACGTCTCGAAGACTGCTTTCTTAAAGAGATATGGTTCCTACGAGTTTCGGGTTATGCCTTTTGGTTTGACTAATGCTCCAACCATGTTTATGGACTTGATGAATAGGGTGTTCAGAGAGTTCCTAGATCAGTTCGTCATTGTCTTCATTGATGATATTCTGGTTTACTCCTAGACAGAGGAGGAGTACGCCGAGCATTTGAGGCAGGTTTTGCAGACGATACGTCAGAACGAGCTATATGCAAAGTATGAGAAGTGTGGGTTTTGGCTGAAGGAGGTTCAGTTTTTGGGGCACATTATTTCCGACTAGGGGATATCTGTTGATCCGGGGAAAGTATCCACGGTGAGGGAGTGGGGACATCCCACGACATCGACTGAGATCCATAGTTTCTTGGGCCTAGCAGGATACTACAGGAGGTTTATTCTGGGGTTTTCAAAGATAGCCGGTCCTTTGTCACATCTGACTCGTAAAGGTGTGCCGTTCATTTGGAATGATGCTTGTCAGTTGGCATTCGATGAGTTGAAGGACAAGTTGACCTCAGCACCTATGTTAGCATTGCCTAGACCGGGAGTTGAGTATCTAGTTTACACCGATGCGTCCTTACAAGGACTTGGAGGTGTATTACAACAGGAGAGTCAGGCCATAGCTTATGCTTCCCGTAAGCTTAAGCCTCACGAGAAGAATTACCCCACTCATGATTTGGAGTTAGCGACATTTGTATTTACCCTTCAGATTTGGAGACATTACCTTTTGGGGGAAAAGTTTTGATTGTTCACAGACCACAAGTCCCTACAGTACCTATTCACGCAGAAGGAGTTGAATATGCGGCAATGGAGGTGGCTTGAGTTTGTGAAGGACTATTAGTTTGATATCCAATATCACCCGGGGAAGGCTAACGTGGTAGCAGACGCGTTGAGCCGTAGGCCAGTAGATGAGGTGGCAGGGGTGTGGAAGGCCAAGTGGAAAGAGTTGGGACACCGGGATGCAGTGGCCCGATCATTCATGTCGGTGATTACTGTTACACCACTGATTGTCACGAGAGTGGTAAAGGTACAAGTAGATGACTCGTTCTGTCAGGAGCAGATAGTTCGATTATTAGCAGAGGGAGCCGAGTCCTATACCGTTAGCTCAGATGGGGGATTACGCTTCAATGGGAGACTGGTAGTTCCGGAAGGGGAGGAATTGCGACACGAGGTGATGGCAGAGTTGCACGGCTCACGATTCGCGGTACATCCTGGTGGGGACAAAATGTACCAAGACATGAGACGGTAGTATTGGTGGAGCGGGATGAAGAGAGATGTTGCCGTGTTTGTTTCTAAATGCGCCACTTGTCAGCTGGTAAAAGTGGATCATCAAAGACTGGAAGGACTTCTACAACCATTAGAGGTCCCGATGTGGATGTGGGAGAGCATATCCATGGACTTTATCACGGGATTGCCTACGTCACAGAGAGGTCACGACTCAATTTGAGTAATTGTGGACAGGTTGACCAAAGTCGCTCATTTTCTACCCGTAAGGACAGACTACACTACGGGACAATATGCCCAGCTTTTTATTGCAGAAATAGTGGGACTTCACGGTGTGCCCCTAAATATCGTATTTGACCGAGATAAGATATTTGTTTCACGGTTTTGGGAGAGTTTTCAGGAGGCCATGGGCACGGATTTGCGATTGAGTATGGCGTATCACCCGCAGACCGATGGGCAAACCGAGCGTGCAAACCAGATGTTGGAGGACATGTTGCGTATGTGCATCATTGATTTTGGGGTGGATGGGAGCAGTATCTTCCACTGGTGGAGTTTGCTTACAACAACTCCTACCAGTTCACCATTGGCATGGCTCCATTTGAGGCGTTGTACGGTAGACCTTATCGTTCCCCAGCATGTTGGTTGGAGGTGGGGGACAACAAAATACTTGGGCCGGAAGTGATTCAGGATACTTCGGCAAGGATATAATTGATACGGAGTCACATTCGGGTAGCTAATGATCGACAAAAGAGCTATGCTAATGCGAAGAGATCCTTCAAAGAGTTCCAAGTGGGGGACCAAGTTTTACTCAGAGTATCTCCTATAAAGGGGATTATGCGATTTGGGAAGAAGGGGAAGTTGGCACCGAGATATGTGGGGCCATTTCCTATCATCGAGCGGATTGGGTCTGTTGCGTATAGACTTGGGTTACCGGAGCATTTACACAGGATTCATGATGTGTTTCATATTTCCTCGATAAGGAAATATCTTAGAGATGATTTGGCTCATTCTCACATTTCTTTGGAGGACATCGATCTCCAGCCCGATAGCTCCTACGAGGAGGGGCCGATTGCTATTTTGGACCGAAGTGAGCGGAAACTACGGTCAAAGATAGTTTCGTTAGTACGTGTTCAGTGGAGGCATCATAATGCCGAGGAGTCCACATGGGAGTGTGAGGATGAAATGCGCGAACGCTATCCAGAGTTGTTTTTACCAGGTACTTTTTAGTTTCGAATTTCGGGACGAAATTCTGTTATTAGGGGGAAGTATGAAATACCCCGTATTTTTGTGATATTTATTTATGGGATTAATTGAATTAAATGTGTATTAATTGAGAATTAATCCGGATATAATACTAATGAGATGTGAGTTGGTATTTGATTATAATGTGTATATATGGCAATATATAAAGATTAGAAATATTGAAATTGTCGCGAGATTGAAATACGGCAATTTGGGAAATTCTGTTGGGACGCGTGTATTTGAATTAAAAAGTAAATTTTATTTTCGTCAACCTTATGGTCATTTTGAGTGCGGCAACGAGTCCGGAAGGGTCGAAATAGTCAGAAAACACTAGCCAGGGGTTAAGTTTGGGTCCCGGGGCATTTTTGGGCCATACCGGCAACTAATAAGGGTATTTTAGTAATTTTGAAATTTGAGGATAATTAGCCAACGAATTTTGGGAGTTAAATATTAGGATATTTAGTGACCCACTAAGCCATCATCAGCACTTAACCAACTAAAGGGCTACTGGAGTTATAGGAGAAGTTAGGAGAGGTTCCCAAAAGAGAAACCATAACCATCATCTTCAACCTTCAACCTTGGGAGAAATTGGAGAGGAAAAGAGAGGAGCATCCAACATCAAATTCAGAGAACAATCCGAGGGAAGTTTTTTAATTACGTTAATTTCAAGCAAATGCTTCTTCCATGCTTAGAAATTGATATAATTGCATTGTATTGGGAGACTTGTAAAAACCCATGAAATTGGAGTTATAAATTCATGTTTTGATAAAGAGATTGCATGTAGAAATATGTTTGGACGATTATATTGTTAGAAATACATCTTTTATATTTCAAAAACGGATTTAATTATGGTTATTGATAACTCTAAATTTCTAGGGTTCATGTTCATGAGATTTGGGGAAAATTGGGGAGATTTGATGATTAGATGTGGTTTAGGATGATTTGATCCTATATATAAGTTAATATACGACCTAAGTATGTTTATAAATGATTAGAAACCTTAAAACACTGTTGGGATAATGTTTGGATGAGTTTTGAAAATAGAAAGTTGGAGGAAAAACGAATTTAGGAATTCTGGGCTCGAAAAAGTCACCTCGTTAGAAGGCCTACTCAGGTCGTTCGAATGAGCTCGTTCGAATGAGCTTCTAACGAGTTGACAATTTGACTTCTAACGAGTTGGATGTTCGTTAGATTCCCTTCATTCGAACGAGATCTCGTTAGATGCCCACTTCATTCGAACGAACTCTCGTTCGAACGAGACTTCCAACGAGTTGACAGATTGGCCTCTTTGGCCTGATTTGATTTCTAATGTCCCGTAACCTGGTTTAATTGTAGAGATAACATTCCCTTAATGACTAATTGATATAGTTGGGATATTTGGGACATAGTGAGGAGTAAAACATAGAAGTGTGATTTGAACCAAATGAAAAATTATGGCTTACGACGTGAGTGACTAATTACGATGTGAGAATAATTGACGATTTAAATGTTCATATTAACTAGGGATATGTGAATTGCGTAACATTATAAGTTGGTATAAGAATGAGAGTATACCACTAATAAATTATGGTAATTACTAAGATGTGGGCATGCTTAGTATATGTATATGATTTTATGTGTATGACATACCTAACATACTTGCTATCACGGGAGGTTTACGTTCGCTTAGGGCCATCTAATCTTTGTGTGCCCAGATTTAGATTGGTACCTTAAGAACATAATACTAGAATGACTTATTTGTGAGTTAATAATTCAGCTGACTATGGAGCGTAGGTATGTACGTGACCCATGTGTACGTTGAATTATGTTCGCCTTCATTTTCGTGTGTTGTGCTTATTCTAACAATTCCTGAGAGATTCGAAATCTGTAATCCTTATGTACGTGATGTACCGGGATGGATAGCAGAGTATGTGTGCACCTCATCTTAGCCTCGGGGTGGTTGTATTGTATATTTATGACGTTAATAATATACGGTTAAATGAAAAGGAATTTGTTATGTTTTATTGCGAGTATAATTGTGGTAACGTCTTGATAAAGATAAAAAGGGAAAACTTGCTATGAATTATTCTGCTAATAATTGAGAATCAGAGTTTAAGTAAATCCTCCTATTTAAATTGTTAACGTTGGGAATTTAAATTGTGAATCGAGTAGAAAGGTTAAAACTTATGACGGTTTAATTGGAGATGAATATCACTTAGATGGGTACGGTACGTTAGGAGTGCACACTTAGTCGTGAGGTGAGGATTTCATGTGAGTGCACGTCCTAACATGTATTTTGCATTCATTATTTTAATGTTATTATAACACTTGCTATTTTTAAAATACTCTCCACTTTCGGGCTCTGACCCGTTTGCTTTCAAATCTATTTTTGTAAAAACCTTTTAGGTGCCCAGCCACAAGGACACCATGCATAGAATTTCCATTCAGGTGACGAGCTGTAGCTGTTTGTGGAAGTTACAGGGCCTTGCTAATAGACGCTTCTTTTTTCTTGACTCTATTCAGTTTTCATCATTTGTAGGGCATGTCGCCCATTTCTATTAGAGACATTTCATATTCAGTTATTCAGACTTTGGTTTGTAATTAATTCAGGTTGCAGAATTGTTTTATTTTTCCATATTGGGATTGTTGTGAGGAGTATTTCCTCCAGACTTATTATTATTTGTGGTTACTTATTCAAGACTTTATGGTGTATGGTGATGTTATTCTTTTTCATTTCACTTATAGCATGTTAATCAGATTTAATTGAAAATTTGACAACTTACTTTTTAAATACTAGGTGGTTAGTAATCATTACATGTTTTTCGACAGTGATGCTATTAACTGAACCAACTTGGCATTTTGAATTAATTTAATAAAGGAGTAGCTACCCGGTATTTAATTAGTCGGGGTGTCACAAAAATATTTTGTAAAAATCTCCCTAAAGCTCTAAGTGAAAAGTTAAGGTATTTAAAACATAACCTTACCAAAGTAAACTTCGCGGAGTCTTGATTGATGAAGAACTTGAGTAATTCAGATCCGTCTTTGATGTAGATGTCTCTTGAATTCTCTTCGACGGTGTAGCGGTATATGACATAATAAATTGATAACGGACCTATGAAAATATGTCCTTACATCTTTTAATAATTTCCTACAAATTTAGAAAAAAATATAGCACAATCAACCTCTTTTTGTAAATGAAACTTGCAAACATCTACCAAAATAAAATTTGTAATGTAACTAAGTCGTTGACATTGCAATTATCAACATATTTATACATCTCTACTAGCCGCTCCATTATTGACATCGTATGTGAGACCCTTTTTCTTACGTGTCCATCTCCCAACACTCAATTTGTCGATGGACTCCTGTTTTGACTTCATCTAATTTATATATAAATAGAAAACTTGTTAACAAAATCCTAAAGAACATAAATATAATCATAGTTTAGTAGAACATATATATAATATACTAAAGTAAGAACACATACTAACTTGCTGCTTTATTGTGGCAATTGAAGTTATCCCAATTCCAGGGTGGGAACAAAGATAAGCTCAGTTGATGATATTCCTATTTTCCACTCGTTGTAAGTGAAATTAAATAATGTTAATGACATTTCAAGTTACTTGGTATTGTATACTCTACTCACAAATTCAATGTATTATTTTTAGAAAATTTCGACAAAGTCTTCTTTGTTTTTACATGTAATCCAACCTGTTTAATCATCAACATAACATCAATAATTAAAAAAATAACATCCACAATCTCGTCTACCAATTCAATGTGATACCTTTCTTGCTTCTTGACCCCATTGTTTTACTAAGACTTTCCATTGATTCGGGTTGACTCGGGGGGAGTAGTTTCTAAACACTCTGCATCCGTGTTCAATTCCATATAATACTTCTTCTTGGTCTCATACTTAAAGGATCTCTACTGAATTCCAAGCTTACGATAACATATGTTTCAGTAATTGTCTGGCACATTTATGTTAATCTAAGAACAAAATTAGTTAGAAATACTAATAATTATATATATTCGATTTTACTAATACTAGATTAATTTAATATTACCTGCACTTGTTCCCAAACAAAGTCAAGCTTTCGTTGATTCGCTTTTGTCCAAGAAGGCAAAGCCAAAGGATACAAATCCCCTTGATGTGCATAATAATTGAGTTGACTCGCCAACTTCGCCGCATATGGTCCAATTTGTTGGTAATCTTCGGCCCAACCAATTATCCTTTTCTCACCATTACCCCATTCATTCCATTATTTGTCACTCCCTTTAACTTTCCTCTTAAGAGAAGATGTACCATTAGTGTCACCTGTTCAAAAGTAATGAGCAAGCGTATATAAAAATTTACAAAATTCTGATGTATAGATATCTTTTAGTATATACCATCATGTGAGTTGTCTTTCAAGTCATTTTTCATTCAACAGGAGGGTGTACCATCGATACTTCCTATTTAAAAAACAGTATACTTCTTGTAAATGCCATCACATAAAGGAAACTGTTCAACAGGATTATTGCACATAGAGATGGTTAATGTGGAGGACATTTTTGGCACTCCTTATAAGGAAAGATTAATGTTGATGCATATGTGAATTAGTTTATTTTCAAGTGCAATATTTGAACTCCTCAAGAAGTAAAAATTTATATACCTGAATCTGAGATGGGGGTGATGCATGTGCCGCTCCGCTAATAGACGAGGATCTAATCATACTGAATCTATTACAACATGAAACAAACATGAAATGACTCGTATTTATTTCAAACACCCTCAGTAATATAGTTAATCCAACTACGACAATCTCGCGCCCTAAGAATAACAAATTAATGATAGGTGGGACCAACAAATTAATCAAGAGACACTGTGCTTTTTCTTGTGTATCAAATTATGGGGGAACATGCACATGCGTATATAATAAAGATATTCTAGAGCCTATGTGACTGATGAACCGTTGAATTGGATGTTATTACAAAATGCAAGGTAATTTTTCCAAGTGTAATTTACCATTGTATATCAGATATGCTTTTAATGTCAATCCATTTTATGTCAATTAATTTCATGTCAATCTACAGATTCAAGAATTTTTTGATTCAAGACTTTTTTGCTTAGATTATGAATGTGTTGCATAAGAGAAGTAGTTGAGATCACTATATTATTAGGCAATATGTCGATACTGGCACAATATACTGTGTTAATATATGACATATCCAACCATTTAGTTGGTGTTTTGAGAACCAAAGATGAATTTTTATAATCTGATTAAATACTTTCACTAAATAAATTTGAATATCAAAGTAATCGTACTTCTGTTCCTTTAATGAGAGAGTGATGATGAGTGAAGTTGTGACACTGTGATCGATGTCACTTCATCTGTCAAACCTTTGGCCAACCTCCTCACTGTAATAATTTTTATACTCGTGGATAGTATGAGGATCATACCACTTAATACGAAATAGTATATATTGTTAAATTTGTCATAACTTATGGTCAATGAACGACCAATCATGAGCAGTATAATGCGGTGTGCGTGTTGTTGATCCATTTAATCAGTCACAACATCGGGTAAGAGGGAAAAGGGATCTGTCAACCATACTAACGTGAGGTACCCGCCTCTCAAGTTGAGTGTGCACAGGCTAATGTAAGTCTCAACTCTAATGGATCAGGTTTATGAGAAAAGAAGTTGAGTGTATGTCATGCCACTCATTAGTCCCATGATCAGTGTTTGACCATAATTATAGGTACCCCATATACTAGTAACCCTATTAAAACCTCTACATCCTGTAGTATAATAGCCATCTAGCCCCTTAGTAGATGGAATGTGTGTCTCCTAGCCCAGTGCTCCAATGTTGTGATTAGATGGTGGTCTATTTGGATAGGTATGAATAGATATGCTCAATAGAATCCATTCATGATCAAGTACTATTTTACCCTATCATCGACAATAATCAGGAGATAATCGCCCTTTATTTAGGTTCCACATTTTTTCCCTTAAAACGTAAATTCTCTTTTTCCTTATTGGTAAATATGCTACTTTACTATAGTTTGTACAAATAATTCTTATCTCCTGTAAAGGTTTTCGAAATGTTTAGACAGACAAGGAGAATCAAGCCCTACACATAATAGATTTTGAAATAACAGAGTATAAATGAGAGTAGGGAGGAAGTAAATATAACTATGTTTGGAATTTTAATAGAACACATTATCTAAAATTTCTTACAATGTTGAGTGCAATTTCCTAAATTTTGCAGGAATAGCTCCTAGGGGCAATGAAAAAGTGCAAAATATTTCAAAGGTTAAAGGAGAAGCTAGTTTTATCGCATAGGTTAAAGGAGAAGCATTAGTACCAGGAGAGGTATCTTCAAGAAAGGAAACACCCTCCATAGATGATAACATGTTTGTTCATGAGGAGTAGAGATTTGTACAATTGTCTAAAAGTGATGAAGTTTTTGAATCAGAGGACATAGATATCAACGTGCTTGATTCTTCTAAAGGGGAAAGAAGTTTTGTCTCAGATTGTCAAGGTTGATGCCATTTTTGTTATTATAGTTATAATTTTACATATTCAATATCTCCTCTCCTTAGATATTATAACATATTGTACATTTATTTTGTGATTGTAGAAGAGAAAATATCCAACACAGATCATATCCCTCATTCTGAAATGTTTGAAACATTAGGAGACAAAGAAGAAACTTCAAGTCAAGTGGCTGAAATCTTAGTTGGAGGAATGTTAATACTAGAGAATTTCTTCATCACTGCTAGTGTTGCAAAATCCAGTCAAGATGAAATAGATGAGGTTGTATTGACAACGGAATATGATTATGAGATTGGAGTACACATGGTAAATGTTTCAGCAATTATGTATGAACTGGAAGCCTATAACAACGATACTCATTGGTGTTCAATTTTGAATAGACTGGAGTCGATAAATAATTGGAAAAAACATTTTTAGGAGATAAATGGGAACAAGGGTCGGGGGCTTTGATTTCTTCATTTTTGGGTATTCAATAGTTCGATTCAGGTGCATTATCATGAACTGCATTTCTCAATTTGTGTCTATCATTTCTTCTGTGTCTCTTTTCCCTCTGTGCACCTCATCCTTTTTTATAACCATAGATGAATGTGCAATATATATATATATATTATATTAAAACAGAGTTGTATAGGGATATTATTAAAGCTATAATCCCATAAACCACGAGGCAATTAATTCACACAATTGCAGAAGCAGGAGGAACAAATCTACATGTGTGTGTGTATATATAGAGAACAATATGAGATACTCATTAGCAGCACCACCACCAACAAACAGGTAGAGTAAACTAAAGACACATTGGCAACAAAAAAGACCAATAGAACACAAACACAATCAAAAAATGGATTTTTTTGGTCAAAATCAAAGTGCTAAATTACATGTATATACATACATGTGCAAGTATACATATAGTCATAACAATCAAAATCTGATCTTTACTTCACTTCTTTAATTCCACCTCCAACTACACACACGGTGTGCACGCACACACATATACATAAACAATCAACTTATTAATGAGAACACACATACGCGTGCATGCGACGATTAATTATAATTCTAGATTTATCTATAAACCTTTATTTCACATTTTATTCTAAAGTTTCAGTGATAAATCTCATCTTTATTTCATTTCTACCCTTCTAACTCCAATTCCACACACACACACACACACACACAAATATACATGTGATTACTTCTAAATCTAAATCATTCCACAAGCCTCTATTTTCTCATTCTAAAAAATCTTATCTTCATCATCACATTTTCAGACATATATATATATAAATCTAAAACTGCATTGTAAAAAAGAAACCTGCAAACTCCCAAGACTCAGACTTATAAACATCGATTTTCGAAACATCTTGAAAGCGAAAGAGCTTGGCACACAAAATTTGCAATGTACGTTTCATAACTGATTTGTAATGTAGTCCAAAAGTTATGAACACGAATAACTTTGCAAAAAAAAATCAGTCTATAATCAAACACAAAATCTTTGCACACAAAATCAGTCTATAATCAAACACAAATTCAGTTTTATAATCAAACACAAAATCAGTTCTATAATAAAAAACAAAATCATTTCTATAATCAAACACAAAATCAAATAAAAAATCAGTTCTATATGAGCAAGCCCGTATACCTGTTAGTAGTTTTTCACAAGTTTTTCCAGGCTAGAGGAGGAGAGAACCAGAGGAGTTTCACTATAGAGAGAGATGTCATGAGTTTTATGACTTTTTCACGGTTTCATAGAGAGTGAGAGAGAAAGAGAGCTGAGGTTTCACCGTTCGACTGTTTCATGATAGAGAGAGAGATGGAACAAAGGTTTAACCATGGTGTACGATTTGGTTATAGGGTTTGGCTTTGATCGGGTGAGGAGAGGAGAGAGAAGCAGGTGAGTACGTTATTTGATCAAAGAGGGAATGAAAAAAAATTGAGGATGGAGGGAAAAAAGAGGAAACGAAAATTTTAAAGGACAACTATTTACTGTCCTATTCGAGGACTTATAAAGGACAGTAAACATTTGATGTCCCTAAAACTATTATAAATGATGCTTAAAAAATCAGCTATCCTTTATAGTAGATCTAAAAGGACAGCTATAATTTATTGTCCCTTATATATCTTTTTAAAGGACAGCTTAAAAGCAGTCCCTAATACATGTGTCATTAATTATCATTTTTTTGTAGTGTGTAGATGATAAAATTGATGGGAGAAAATATCATAAAACTCAAATATACATGCGAAGTTAACGTTCAAAAAACTCGTGTATTTGTGTTCGAAGGCATATACAAAATCTAATCCGTAAAGCAAATTAGTTCAAAATAAATTCATAAACATGGTTAAGAACAATCTAAGTATCTACAATTATAACCAAATGTCCTAGCCACACGGAAATTACGGAGTGAATTGGATTCAAACACACCAATATGTCATACCAAAAGTGCAAAACTAAAATACACACATGAAAAAAAATCCTTTTGTATTTTTCAATTTTTTTTATAAAAATAAAATCTTTTTGTATTTTTTCAATATGACTCAATAAAAGAAAAAATATAATACAAAAAGTGCACATGTCATAACACTAGCAAACATATATCATGAAGCACAACTAAAGTATGACAAACAAATCATGTGAGCGATTATCCATAAGTTATTGCAAGTGAATAATCAGGTGCAAGCATGCGAGAATCAACTAGTCTAACATTTAGCTCCTCCAATATGAATTATCTAGCCCAAATAGGCATATACTTAAAGTTTCGGGTATTGGTAACCAACTGGACAGTAGACTTCAACTTTCAAGACCTCTTCCAAGATCACAACAAAAAGGCCTAAGGTGACCTTTCCTACCACAATGTGTGCACGTGTAAATGCGAGTAATGTTACCTAAGGTTTGAACTTTTCTAATGTCCTTGGATGATATTTACCCTCTAAAACAAATAATGCTATTGGATTTTACATTGGAAGCATTAGAAAAATGAGAGCCAATACCATCACTACTAAAACTACTCGTGTCTTTTAAATCATCTTTTAACTTCAAAATTTTAGACTTTATCAAAGAATTTGGCTCTTCATGTTTTATGGACTCCTTCTTTATATTTTCAATCATTCTTAGAAGGTTATCTCGCTCCCCTTTAATGCTAGCGAACTTATCCCTAAGAGTCTTCTCACGTGCCTTATAATCATAAATCAAGACATTATTTTCTTTATTGGAACTTAAACTAACCCTAGAAATTTTAAATTCCTTTAATATTTTCTCTAAAAATTAGACTCTATCATCACTCTCTTTCATGAACAATTCTAAAATTTTGAAATCATGATCCATGTCCACAAGCTTCTCACGAAATAAATCCCTTTGAGTTTGAACAATTTGCAAAAGATCCAAAGCAACTCTAAAACAAAAAAATTATTTTTTGAGAATTTCAATTCTTTTAGCATACTTCAAATCCAAATGATTTAATTTGCCAAAAGTATGGGAATCCATAAAAAATAAAAACAACAACAACAAGAGAGATGAATAGAAAACCGTCCTAAAATAGCACTACATAATAATCTAACACTATAAAATAGTGCAACCCACTCTGATACTACTTGTAAGGGTAAAAATAGATAAATGTTCTGATACCACTATGCGAATGCAGAAAATAAACATGCTCGGCAAGGGTAGTCACAAACAAAAATGATATTTTGTGTCTTTATCAATTTAATACTCCAAGCACATAAAATCAATTTTAAAAAAGAGTTAATCTTTGATTAGAAAGTAGAGAAACACAAAATTTATATGGGTTTTAAAAGTTATGTATGAGGTAATGAGATACTTAAAAGACTATATGTTCACATTTATGATGAATGTTCATTTAAAGATTATCGATTATTATGACTCAAATTTACTTGTTGTATGTATAGTATGGAGTTCACTCCTGCTTAAGTATGTTTGTTTTTGGTTTAACGACCAATATAATGGAGGAGTGAAACACAATCCATGAACTATTATGAAAACTAAATTTGTATCACGCTTTGATGCTACAGCTTATGGATTATGGTAGCATAACTTCATTTGAGAACTTGGAGTTGCTGACACTATTACTGATCCGCTAAAATATTTTGATAATGTCGATGTAATATTTTTTATGAAGAAGTGTCAGGTATTTTAAAAGTAAATAAGCACATTGAATGTAAATACCTTTCAAATGAAGAATTTTTTTTGAAACAATGAGTGTCACTTGAACACATTAGTACAAGTATTAACATAAAAGATCTACACAAATGGATTATCATAAAACACATTAATGAAGAATGTTTAAGGTATGAGTCTTAAGTGTCGTCAATACAATATTGATGTTATGGATTGTTAGTGCTCATATTTTGACACTACATTATGAATCGATAAAGTGTTTCAGAATTCTTTATTAATGTCTTTATTGCATACATGCATGTGAATGTGACAAAAATAGTCTTTTTATACAAATATTATGAGACCATTATTGACAACTCACATTTTATGCGTAATTGCATATGACATTAATGGCATAGTATATCGAAGGAACCATGATTTGAATTAGTGTGGCTATGACTCACATTGGTGGATTTCTTAATTATGGTATATAATTAATAATGACCGTTCTAAATTTTAATCGACGCCTTACGTTCCTAGAATCAAATCATCGAGTGAAATTATTATATGAACCAAGTGGGAGACTATTGAAAATATTTAATTATTTTTAATTTTGACATTAAGATTATTCAAAATTAATTACTTAATTATATATAAGTGTCATACTTAATAGGGCCCACATAAGAATTTGGATTCGATAATATTTTTTTAGATATGACATTTAAATATTAAGGATAATGATGGTGGATTAGTTTCCTAATCAAACTCTACTCTGATGGATGGTAGAATTCTAACCTAACTAAGAAATCGGTTCCTCTCCCACCCTTTATATATGAGGTTATACTCTATTAATAATCTACATAAAAACACACTATATTAGGAAAAAAAGAGAAACTTCTAATATTCCATCATTATTATTTTCTATCAAATTGATGAAGGTTATGCTAGGGAAATTGTCAAAATGATTCAAAGGGATTTCTACAAGAAACTTTATCAATGTGTTGGGTTAAGATAAGTCTTCTTTTCTATCATTTAGGAATAATTTTGTTAACACATGAAGATCCAAGATTCTTATATTAAGAACAATTGTATGCTAAAGTTTAATCAAATTAATGTGTTCTAGATTAATATTAGGGTGTTCTTAATAATGGTTTTACATAAACCACAAACACTGCATGAGGCCAACGATTTTACTTTTGTTTAATTTTTTAAAAGTAAACCTCTTATAATTATTTTTTGATATTTTATTTACAAAAACTATCCATAAATATACCCGAGTGTGCGTGAATTTCCTCATTATATACCTCATGGTGATGATAAGTGTCAGAGTGAATTCGAGATACTTGACGTATGTGAATGAGTTCCTACCATATACCTATAGTAGCGAGTCCAATTAAGAGGTATAATGCAAAGAAACCGATCGATATACATATAAGGTACTTGGCCAATGAAAGGTGGGAGACTATTTCTTATGTTAACTGTTAGAGCCAAACTACAAAGGCCCAATCTCTGGTGACTCGAGAAGACCCAATATATCGCCTTAGCCAAATTCAGCGTCGCGTATATAATTATAAAGTCTTATCACGTGGATAATTATGGATTCAGCTAGAGACCTATATTCTCGGATGAATAAACGTGAATCACCAAATAGGCTAATGAGGAGCTAGGATAGTTCATTGTATAACTCAACTAGTTTTCATTATTATAAATAAGGGGGTATGTAATTTCGAACTATAGAGAAATTAATAAAAACTGAGAAGCCTCTCCATGGATGTAGGTAGTTGCCAAACCATGTAAATCTTATGTTGTGATCATTCTCTTTACTCTTTTAATACACCTGCTTTCTAAAAATTTTTAATTGTGAATTATTGTAATCACAATTGGCACTGTCTGTGGGAATCGATTTTTTTTCTAAAAAATCAACCCCGAATAAAAGAGTGAACACAATATCTCATCACTTAAAAAGTGCAACCCTAGCTGCCGATGTGCGAGCTAATCTAGCCCCACTCAGAATAAGGTATGAGGTTTACCAAGTTAGGAATCATATATTTCTTCCGGAGGATAAGCTCTCTGAGGAAATCAATAAGCAACCTAAATAGACACAAATCTCATGACTGGTTGATGCCTATAAAGAATGACTCCACCAGCAAGAGGAGGCAACTCGCCTCCAAATGGAAGAGAATGCACGCCTCCATTCATGATTGGAAAAGTTGAAGACAAAACTCTGCAAGGGGGACCAAAAGTGCCATATTCAGACTTCTATCCATCAGGATATAAAAACTCACAACCGAGGTAGAAGTACTGGAAGCTACCAGGACCGTTCGGAGTGTGGAAGTCACTTGGTGAAGAAAAATTGATATGAAAAATGACACATGCATGTTATAAAGAGTATAGTTCGAAAAGACATGGACCAATACCCAGCACATCGTGGAATCAGATCCACAAAAGATCTGGCAAAAAGTTCCCTCATCATGCAATGCAATCCCCTTTCTCAAGGGAAATTATGGAAGAGGAACCCACCGAAGAAATTTATAGCCCCAAGATTTAATATATTCGATGGGAAGACATACCCCATTGATCACATTCTCCAGTATAGGCATGCAATGACTCTACAGAGTCACACTGATGCTCTTATGTGCTATATATTCCAATCTAGTCTAGGATATGTCACCCATAAGTGGTTTGAGAGGCTACCCCATAGGTTAGCTAAGAGCTTCAAGTCTGTCATTGAGGTCTTCACAACTCGCTTCGTAACTAGCAGCTCGCATCCGAAGGGGATGGACTCTCTACTCCCCATGAGGAAAAAGCCACAAGAAACTTTAAGGGAGTATGCCAAGCACTACTGGAAAACCTTTAACGAAGTGGCAGATTGCTTGGAGCAGGTAGAAGTAGAGTTATCAAGATCATCTTGCACCCTACCTCTACGTTGCACCATCCACTCATTAAGAAATGAGAGGAAACCATTGACGACCTCATGTCATGTATTAAAACGTACACTAAGGTGGAAGACGTGGTTAACACCAGCCAACCAGAAAGTGGCCATGCAAAGATGAACAATATCAATGACAAAGAGCACACTCTAAAAGGGGTACAAGAAAAAGAACGGAACAACTAAGAGTGGGGACACAGTACATTAATCTAAAGCATTCCAAGTCGCTAATAAAGTCTTCAAGGAACTAATTTACAAATTCTTGAGAAAGATAATGGACTAGAAGTTTCTCAAATAGTCAAAGAAAATGGGAGGAGACCCAAATAAGAGGAAAAAAACACTCAGATGTTATTTCCACAAGGGAAACAGACACATGACGGAAAATTGTAAAGCCCTAAAGTCTCATTTGTAGGAGTTAAACCATGTGGGGCATCTGAACTAGTATATTGAGAGGAAAGTTGATCAAGTCGTCACCAACGACGATTAAAAACCAGATAATGTGCTGGACGACGAAGTAGGACATGAAATTTTTGTTATACACGTGGCCTCCGACCTCAAGAAGATACAAGGCAATGCAATTTGGATGGAACTTAAGAAGTTAATAGTAGTGATAGAGGCCTTCCAAATAGATCTCGCCAAAATCCAAGATGGAAAATATGGGTGACTGAAAGATATGGATTACAACAAGCATATAGTGTTAAGAGAAGATGATTTTGTCGGGGGAAGAACCCCACATCATGATGCACTCGTAATCATGCCCAGGATTGTAAACTGGGATGTGGATAAGCTACTAGTAGATCAAGGAAGTTCTTAGGAAGTAATGTACCCATGTTTTTTTCACAAGCTCAAACTAAAGATGTCGAATTTGAAGGAAAAGACCATCCCACTATTTATTTTCGTTGAAAAGATGACCATGCTATTAGGGAAGGTAATCTTGTCAGTGAGGGTGGGGAACAATTCTAAATTCATCGAGTCACTTGGACGAAAAGATTCTTTTGCATGGGAATTATATGACATGCCAGTGATTGATCCCAAACTCACTTGCCATCAGCTTCACCTTGACCCGACATTTTTGCGGATCACGTAGAAGTCTTGTCGCACTGCCCCAGAAAAGGCTAGGGTAGTGGAAAAGGAGGTAGGGAAACTTTTAGAGGCAAGGTCTATCATAGTAGTTCACTTCCTAAAATAGATATCAAACCCGATGGTTGTCCGAAAGAGCAATTGCGGATGAAGAGTTTGTGTGTAATTCATAGACCTCAATTGAGCTTTCCCCAAAGATAGCTTTCCTCCCCCAAAGATAGACCAATTGGCCGACGCTAAATAATCCCATGAACGAATGAGTTTCCTAGATGCTTACTCGGGGTACCACCAGATACCGTTGTTCGACCCAGACCAAGACAAAGCCTCATTCATCACACTATTGGGACTGTATTTCTTCAAGGTCATTCCCTTTGGGCTAACAAATGCTGGAACCACATACTAGAGGTGGGTTATTAAGATATTCAAGCAACATATGGGAGATACGATGGAAGTGTACACTAACGACATGCTCATCAAAGCAAGCACAAGGATGACCATCTTAAATGCTTGGCAAAATCCTTCAAAATCCTCAAGCGTTATCGGATGAAGCTCAATGCAAGAAAATGCTCATTTGGGGTCGAGTCAGAAAAGTTCCTCGGCTACCTGGTTAGTAAGAGAATGATTGTAGAAAACCTTGACAAGATAGTAGTAATTAATAATGGTAAGCCACAAAGTACGTTAGGATAGATTCAAAAGCTAATTGAAATGCTTGTAGCTTTGAATCGTTTCATCTACAAGTCATTCGAGCATTGCAGAACATTATTTCAAATGCTAAAGAAAAAGAAATGCGTCACCTGGAATGACGAATTCTCAAAATTAATTGAAGAAATTAAGTTTTATCTGAGCAAACCTCCAATGTTAGACACTCCAGATCTAGGTGATCCTCTCTACCTCTACCCAGCAGTTTCAAGCCATTCAGTCAGTTCAACCTTGGTATTCGAGGAATAAGGTAGAATTTTACCCATTTACTTTGTCAATAAGACGCTCCTTAACACCGAGCAATGTTTCCTTCCACCGGAGAAGTTGGCTTAGTTGTTGGTCATTGCATCTAGAAAATTAAAACATTACTTTGTGGCCCATCCCACT
Organism: Sambucus nigra; assembly: GCA_949130495.1. Lineage (NCBI taxonomy): Eukaryota > Viridiplantae > Streptophyta > Magnoliopsida > Dipsacales > Adoxaceae > Sambucus > Sambucus nigra. The sequence continues at coordinate 153,956,262 of OX422211.1, read as the reverse complement.
ATAGTCATCACATCATTCCCTCTTAAAAGTTATTCTGTGCAAGGCCAACCTATCTATATGTATGTGTAATTGGTTAATCGAACTTAGGAAATTTGATATACATTATCAGCCACGAACAATAATCAAGGGGCAAGTGTTGTCTGATATCATAGATGAATTTATGGACAATTAATCCCCTACTTCAGCAGGTCGTCGACATGTTGAAATATCATGGGCTTGATCAATCAATGAGGTGGATATTCTATGTGGATGGTGCATCCAACTCTAAAGGGTCAAGATTAGGAATTATTCTAATAACATCAAAGAGTTCCATGATAGAGCAAGGAATTAGGGTGGGCTTTTAAGCCTCCAATAATAAAGTCTAGTACGAAGATCTTATTGATGGACTACATAAGGCTCACTTATTAGGAGTAATCCAGCTTGAAGTGTATTGTGATTCAATGCTGGTGTTCAATCAGGACAGTGAAGACTTTAACACTAAAGATAAAAGGAAGGAATCATACCTAAATGTGGTTCACAATTTGATAGCAAAATTTGAGAAAGTCCATGTTCAACAGTTCCCCCAGGGGCACAATAGTCATGCCGATGCTTTAGCATCCCTAAATTTAATAGTGGATTTCAATCTTAGGAGAATAATTGAAGTAGAGTTCCTAAATAAACCTTGTATTACAAAGATGGTGGCATCCGACCACATTCTTTCCATATAAAAGGGTCCCAACTAGATGGATTCGATAATTTCTTATTTACAGAATGATACCTTATCGACTGTCAAAAGATAATCTCATCAAGCCATGGAAAAAGTTGCATGGTTCTAACTTGGACCTCAGGAGAAAATCTATAGAAGATATTTCACAGGCCCCTACCTTCAATGAGAGCATCCAAAAGACATCGATAAAGTTCTCTATGAAGTATACGATAGGGTTTGTGGGAGCCATGTAGTGGGAAGGTCCATGAATTTTGAGCAATCAAAGAAGGCTATCGGTGTCCTTATATGCCAAAAGGCGTAAATAGTTGTGCTAAAAAGTGTGAAAAGTGGCAAAAGTTCTCCTTAATGCTTCATCAACCAGCCAACAACTTGAAGCCCCTAACTAGTCCATGGACATTCACACAGTCGGGACTGTATATTGCAGGCCCACTCCCAACTGCACCAAGAGATTGCAAGTACTTATTGGTCGGCACAGACTATTTCATAAAGTGGATTGAGATAGAACCACTAATGAACATCAGAGATGATGATATGATCAAGTTTATCTAGACTAATATCATAAATCGCTTTTGGGTACCCGGACAATCATAATAGAAAATGGCACACAGTTTAAAAGTGGGTCTCTCTATGTTTTTTATGAAGATAATGGAGTTAAACACCATTTCAGTTCCGTAGCCTACCCCCAAAGCAAAGGCCAAGCAGACACATCCAGCAAAACGATGCTCGGCAGTTTAAAAAAGAGGTTGGAAAGATAAAAATGAGCTTGGGTAGATGAGCTTCCTCTTGTCCTATGGGCATATCTCAGCATGTCGAGTAGACCCACTTGGTAAACACCATTCTCTCTAATTTATGAAATGGAAGTTGTAATTCCCCTGGAAGCTGGTCTGCCAACCGTGAGGACTATTGTTACCGAGAAAGGTTTGAACGATGAAGATATGATCATTGAACTTGACGTAGCAGAAAGACGCAGGGAATATGCCATGGAAAAACTGGCCTCCTACAAAACCTGTCTTCAGAAAAGTCCTCAGTAGAGATAAAAAACCTTCGGATGGAAAGTTCAGACCTAAGTGGGGGTATTATTCAAAGTAACCAGAGATGATCTGCAAGGAGCCTATCACTTGGAAACAATGGAGGGCAGGGAGATACTCAGATACTGAAATACGACTAATCTCAAGATTTTACTTTTGATTTAACATACTTAGTTTTTGCAAATTTTTATTTCGAGACTTATGATGCTTACAGTTTGATTTGAATTCGTCAATAAAGATTCAAGTGGTTCAAACAATTATTTATCATTTCAATTACTTTACACTGTTCCAAAATGATAGGCTCACATTTTGCACTGACGATCGAATGCCAATTAGACTTACCTTAGCTTAATTATAATTATAAATATATGAATTACAATTAAACCTAAGGGCTTTAGGTCTTGGTCATAAAAAAACACAAAGATCTAATGAATTGATTAGGTAAGAAAAATACCAACAGGGGATCCCTGGGGACTAAATGAACCCGACTTGGTCGGATAAAATCTTGAACGGGCGGATTGCCCTTAAAGTAGGTGCATTTTTGCTATAGTATTTTCTAGGCCTAAGCTAGTGTGACGACACAACCTAACAGGTTAGATGAGAAAAAAAAACACATAATCGATATAAAGGAATGAAAAAATGCGCCAGATTGATACTAAATAAATAACTTGTTAAAACATGAGTGACGGGCTATGAAAATATCATCTACAATAAGTAAAAAGAATAAAAGGTGCACATGTTATGGTCGAAGGGAAAGAAAATCAGTAATTTCTCTTTATCATCTATCATTAGGGTTTGGTTGGAACTCTTCGTCACTATCATGAGAGGTCAAATAACTTTTGGCACGTTGAAGAGGAACAACATCCGGAGAGATCCACCTTTCTTCGCAGCCAAAATGAGGATGCCTATAAGTCGAACAATTAACTTGGTACATATACCAAAGTTGAGAGTCCTTAGGAACTTTTTAAATCCCAATGCATTCAGCCAACCGTGCTTTTAAGCTACACTATTCACCTCCTCCAATCTTACAAAAGCATTTGCCTAACCTTTATTATAGCCCGACGACCATGTGGCTTGAGAACCCATTCTGAACAAGTAGCAAAGATTTATAACATTTCGGCTAAGCCCATCTCCAGGACATGATCTCTTCGACTATTGTCGTCGATATTTGCGAACTTCTGTTTGAACTCATCATTATCGTATTGAATAAGGGCACCAATATTCCTGATGTCCTTTGCCCCAGATAATTAGGCTTTCAAATTGTTCACCTCCTCCTGCATAAGGACTCCTACATCCCCAGGTCATTCACATCATCCTTTAACTTGACCACCAAGGTTGACTGGTCCTTATGGGAACCAATCATCTTCTTAAAGGCCTTGTGAATAGAGACAAGTGCTCAGCGAGACTGAGCACTAGCATCCCGACTGAGGAGGACATCTAAGTTACCAAAAAATAAATGAACATCCTCGGCATAATTGGAAGGATACACAAAGTGAAAAGCAAACAAAAACATTTAGCAAAGTGTTTTTACAATATTACAATTAATAAAAAGTAAGATTTTTCATTAGTAACTACAATAAAGGAAAGGCCCTTATAAGTAGAGACAGAGAGAAAGATGAAATAAAATAAAGGAATAACCAATCCCCTAAAAAGTTCCTTTATTCTTTACCTGCTTTTCACTCTCCAACGCCTTGACCTTAAATGCAATATCCCCTCTTTGGTCGGCTGGGGCACTGGTGGTGGCTTTTTCCTCAACTCTTGGTGGAGAGCCTCGCTTGGGATCACCAAAGAGTTCTGATTCAACTGAAATGTTCATATTCACTAAGGCATCATCGTAGCCTTTCTTGAAGTTTGATTTTCAAATGAAGGCCATTTGGCATTTGACATCATTAATGGCTTCAGTATAACATGTATCATAGCTTGACTTTTTTGTCCTAGGAGAGGTCTTTAGATTCATTTATTAACTGATTGCATTCGACCTTCAACTGGTCATTATTAACCTTCAGATGATTGTGCTCGATCTTGAGTGCACTCATGGAATCACTTGTGGACTTCTTCTTGGTGTTATAAGCCTTCTTGGAAGAAGCCAAGTCTTCATTAGACTTTTAAAGAGCCTCAGTTAGCTCGTCTTTAACTTTGAACTGGTCAGAGCGACTCTCCAAAATAAATACAAAGTCTTCCTCAAACTGTAAGAGAGCAAACAAGGGATTTGTTAATAGCTTAAAAAGAAAGCGTTTATCCACTTCAAAGAAGAAAAACAAAAGAACATTTGGCTTCCTAGAGATAACGAATGAGCGGTATGGGAGGTCAGATGCTTAAGATACTCTTGATCAGTAGCGAGCACGACTCCCTTTAGAAGGCCGTAGGCCAACGAAGGATTCTTGACGACAGACATCACTTGTGAAGATCTCACAGATGGAGGGACATCAGTTGATAGAGTTAACTTTTGCATATATTTCGTCGTTGTTGAAAGTCCTCTAATAAAAAAATTCAAATACCTACAAAATATAACAATCAAAATTGTAGTGGCAAGTGAGGTATCAATCCACATCAAAGGAGTGAAATGAGAGGAAAAAACATGTAATTCATTCTTTATTATATTTTTGGACTTTTACTTTTTCTATTCCTTTTTTAGCTTTTTCAATATTAAAATATTTTTTGTGGTGAGAGTGAAATAAGACTAAAGTAAATTAAGGATGTAAATAACTAACTAAAAAGTAAGTGAAGAACTTAAATAAATCTAACTAAATAAAAATATAAAATATGAGATGGGTGAGGTGATAAATGTGAGGACTAACAAGGGATATGATGACACCATATATTCTAGTCAATTAAAATTAATTAATTTATTAAAATTAATTATTCCAAGTTAGTATCAAAATCACTAATCAACTCTCGTTGCAAATGTAATTTTAATATTAAAATTTTAGAAAACTAATTTTAACACTCCTACAACTCTTTAAATGTAGATCCAAACATCATCTAACAAATCACCCGCTAGGATCAATCGATTAAACTAGTTTAAATCATAAAAGTAAACCTAGAGTTGAAATTAAAGGAATAATACCACACTTGAGAAACCCCTATCTCTAGTTCGAATCTAAAATGGGTATTATAACTAGAATTTAGATTTTCTCTCAAAAATCATTTACCCTCTCTCCAGGTGTAAATTAAAATGTTAGAGTGCAAAATTAATCATCGAAGGGACATTTAATTTAAATTAATTAATTAAATTAGAATTAACATCAAATAATGTGTCACCCCACCCCTTGAAAGGGGGTTTAGCCTAACATGATATTAAATATGATGAACAAATAATCAAAGGCATTGTGGGTACCTGAATTTTCCATCAACAGGCCCAGACGAGTAGCCCAACAGAAGCGGCCCAAAGTCTGGAGCTCTCGCATCTTTCTGAATTCAGATATGACTTAGTCTACTCCTAGAACCTCGCATGGAGATATTCTAGGAACAGAATATGGAAATGGGGGAGTCCAACACCCCCACTCCCCGAGAACAAGCATGTATATAATAAACCCTAAGCCTGGGGCAAAGGGCACAAGTTGTATTCTCTGAAAAACACTCCCCAGAGTATATAGAAATAATACTAACTGCACCACCGTGGACGTAGGCATTCTTACTGAACCACTCACATACTGTGTTGTGTGATTGACATTCATTATCTTCTTTTATTTGTTTGAGTGATTGCGTTTTTCTCATTTACTCGTATTGAATATAATTGTCACTACAATTGGCGCCGTCTGTGGGAAGCGTTTATCTTCCTTTAATAAAGCCCTCACTAACCAAGAAGCTAGAATGTCCGGTCACAGTAGCAACGTCCCTCAGGAAGGGGATATCCAAGAACAGTCTGCCCCTTGCAAGATCAGATCTGAAGTTCGGGATTTAGATCAGAGAGGCCAGCCTCAGAGGAGTGCCAAGGAGCGATGAGGTCCACACAAATATCCAGATTGATTGACGCCTATGAGGCAAGGCTCCAAGAGTAAAGGGAGTTCGCTCTTAAGAAAGAGGTTGAGAATGCTCGCCTCGAAAGAAAATTGGGGAGGATGGAGAAAGAACTCCATCACAACATCAGGCGACGTCCCTACCGCACTCCTAGCCCTCAGGCAAGCAAGTTTCGCATCCGAGGAAGGAGACCAAGATGAAGATCCCAGATATTTGAGGAACACGAGTTGGATAACGACTTCCTCGAACAACATCGACCAGTTCGCCATTACAGGAGCCCAGCTCGAGGTGATGAGTATATATGAAATTTGGTCAGGAAGGAAATGGACCAGCACCCAGCTCATCGAGGTGCTAGATCAACCAGGGAGCTTCCTATACGAGCTCTCAAGACCCAGATGAAATCCCCTTTTTCAAGGGAGATAAAAGAAGAGGAAGCCCCCAAGAAATTTTCTATTCCGATATTCAAGATCTATGATGGAAAAACTGACCCTATTGATCACGTTAGGCAGTATAGGCAACCATGACTCTCTGGAACCACCGATATGCACTAATGTGTTGGATTTTCCCTCGAGCTTGCACGACGTGGACCAAAAGTGGTTCAAAAGGCTCCCTCACAGGTCCATCAGGACTTTTGAGTCCCTGGATAAGCTCTTTACAGCTCGCTTCATTACCAGTAGCTCTCACCCAAAGAGGATGAATGCCTTACTAACAATGAAGAAAATGCCTCAAGAGAGCCTCCAAGACTACGCAAAGAGGTACTGGGAGCTGTTCAACGAGGTCGAGGACTGCTCAAAATAGGTGGCAGTGGCCTCTTTCAAGATTGGCCTACCCAGCTCTTGCCTTCTACACCAATCCCTAACAAAGAAGGAGGACACAACCATAGATGACCTGATGGTCCTCATCGAGAAATACGCCAAAGTGGAGGATGTGACCCGCCTCAGTATAAGGGAAAATGGTCGAACTAAGCTCGCTGCCAAGGGAAATGACAAGATTGAAAACCAGAAGAAAGGAGGCAAGAATGGACCCAACAACGGAGGTAAGAATGATGCCTCGAAATCATTTCAGGAAGTGAACACTATCTTCAAAGAACTAATCTACAAGATCCTTGCAAAGATTAAAGATGAGCCATTTATTAAGTGGCCTAAGAAGATGGGAGGAGATCCCTCGAAGAGAAACAATGTGCTGAGATACGCTTTTCATAAGGAGGGAGGACATAAGACTGAGCATTGCAAAGCTCTTAAGTCCCACCTCAAATAATTGGCCCAGACTGGGCACCTAAACGAGTTTATGGAGAAGAAGGCAGAGAAAGTAGCTGCCAATGGAGAAACGAGACCCGATAACATACTCGACGATGATGCTGGCCATGAATTTCCTGTTATTCATGGGGCATCTGATATTAAGCAAATTCAAGGGGATTAAGCTCGGATGGGGGTGAAAAAGCTTACTGCAGTGATGCAAGCTTTTTAGATTGATCCAGCGAAGACAAAATCGGTCAAGCGACGACGAGAAGATGACGTTGACTATAACAAATAGATCGTGTTCACAGATGAAGATCTGGTGGGGGTAAGAACCCCACATAACGAAGCCTTGATCATTACACTCAGTATAGCCAACTATGACGTCGACAAGTTACTCATCGACCAAGGAAGCTCATCCGAGGTAATGTATCTCGACCTCTTCAAAAAGTTAAAACTAAGCGTTGCCGACTTGAAGGAAGCCTCTGTCCCTCTAGTTGGCTTCATCGAAAAAGTGACTATTCCACTGGGGAAGATCGTACTGCCCGTAAGTGCGAGAAGCGTCTCCAAGATGATCAAGTTTTTGGTGGTCGACATCGACTCGCCATATCAAGCTATCCTCGACAGAGGGTAGCTGCACGCAATGAAGGTAGTCCCCTTGACCTACTATCAGAAACTCAAGTATGTGACTGAGAGAGGAGTAATAAAGATTCACGGGGATCGGGCGATGGTGAGAAGGTGCTTCATAGCAGCCATCCACCAAAAATCAGAAGTCGAGAAGGACAAAGAGAAAGTCGAGGAGAAAGAAGGTTTAATACCTTCAAAATAGCAGTTAATGTGTGAAAGGCCCGGAGTGGAGGAGACCAGGATCCTCCCCTCTGAGCGGGTCATTGAAAACTTGGAGGAGATACCAGCGTGGAAGCAAGAAAGACAGGAGTTTATTTATTGGGACTTCTCTTATAGATCAAGAAAAGAAAGAACTGATGGTGTTACTTAAAAGCAACATCGATATCTTCGCATGGGAACCATACGAGCTGCCTGTCATTGATCCCAGTGTGGTTTGCCATCGGTTACACGTCGACCCCACTTTTAAACCTATCACGTAGAAAGAACGATGAACCGCGCCAGAGAAGGCTAAATCCGTAAAGAAAGAAGTCGAAAAGCTACTGGATGCAGGATCTATAGCGGAAGTTCAATTCCCTAAATGGTTATCCAACCCAATAGTTATTCCAAAGAGCAGTGGGAAATGGAGAGTCTGCATTGACTTCACTGACCTTAACAGGGCATGCCCTAAGAAAAATTTCCCTCTCCCAAAGATCGACCAATTGGTGGACGCCACAGCAGCTCAGGAGAGAATGAGTTTTCTAAATGCATATTCGGGGTATCATTAGATCCCTCTACATGCACCAGACCAAGACAAGACAACGTTCATCACCACTGCCGTATTATACTGCTACAAAGTTATGCTCTTTGGGCTAAAAAATGCAGGAGAAACTTACCAGAGGCTAGTCACTAAGATGTTCAAAGATCAAATGGGAGAAACCATGGAGGTCTACATCGATGATATGCTCGTCAACAGTAAGCGCAAAGAGGACCATCTCTTGGATCTATAAAATACCTTCGAGATCCTCAAGAAATATCAAATGAAACTCAACGCGAGAAAATAATCTTTCGGTGTCTAGTCAGTAAAATTCGTCAAGTATTTGGTGAGCAAGAGAGGCATTGAGGCCAACTCGGACCAGATCGATGCAATCAAGAGGGTATAGCCCCCTCGCACAATATGAGATGTACAGAAACTCACAGGAATGCTCGTTGCTTTGAATCATTTCATCTCAAAGTCCTCTGAGAAGTGCAAGACATTCTTCCAGCTCTTAAGAGGAAGCAAGACAGTAGAATGGAATTAAGATTTCTTGTAAGAATTGGAAGGGCTCAAGGCTTACCTTAGCTCACCGCCCTGCTCGTTATACCTCAAGAATATGATCCCCTTTACTTATACCTTACCGTCTCTAGACACGCCGTCAGCTTTACACTGGTTTGCGAGATAGCAGGAACCCAGTATCCAGTTTACTATGCGAGTAAAACCTTATTAAACGCCGAGCAGCGGTACCTACCACTAAAAAAGCACGACTTTGCATTAGTAATAGCTTCGAGGAAGCTGAAACACTACTTTGAAGCTCACACTATCACCGTCCTTACATCACACCCCCTTAAAGTAGTCCTGCAGAAAGCGAATCTGTCTGGTAGATTATCCAAGTGGTTAATTGAGCTCGGATGATTTGATATCCAATTTCAGCCCAGGAATGCAAACAAAGGGCAGGTCCTTGTCGATTTCATCGCGGAATTCATAGGCGAATAGCCTTATGACCAGCTTCACCCATCAGTAGGAATCTGGTAACTGTTTGTCGATGGAGCCTCTAACTCAAAGGGGGAAGGAGTAAGCATTGTACTCGTTACTCTAGAAGACACAATACTCGAGAAAGTGATCATGCTTAGATTTGAATCCCCCAATAATAAAGCAAAATACGAAGCTTTGATAGCCGGCCCGCAGAAGGCACAGGCGCTGGGGGCAAAGCAGCTGCAGGTTTTTGGTGACTCACAATTGGTCTCCAACCAGATAAACGGGAACTTCAACGCAAGAGACGAAAGGATGGAAGCCTACCTCGCCTTGGCGAAGAAGATAATGTCCATCTTTGAGGAAGTCATTGTCCAATAATTTCCTATAGGACAAAACAGCCACGCCGACGCCCTGGTAGCCCTAAGTTTTACAATCGATTCCAACTTAAAAAGGATAATCCCCATCAATTTCCTCGCCAGTTTGAGCATCAACCAGAGCGACGAGCGACCAAACATGGAACATATGCTCCAGATTGAGTCTACGCCCAGTTCGATAGACCCTTTGAAGGACTATTTGAAAGATGGTGCACTCCCGAATGACAAAAAGGCCGCTTATCAGATAAGAGTCAAAGTTTCTCTCTTTTACTTATCTCTTTAGGGCAAGCTATATAAAAGATCATTTATCGTCCCTTACCTCCAATGTGTTCACCCGAAGGACGTCGAGCTAGTTCTATACGAGCTTCACGAAGGAATCTGCGGAAGCCATATTGGAGGAAGGTCACTAGCCTTTCGATCAATAAAGGAAGGCTATTGGTGGCCATATATGCAAATAAAATCTGCGATATATGCTTACAAATGTGAGAAATGTCAACTACATGCTCCTACGATCCACCAACCTTCCAGCGACCTAAGATCGCTTACCAGCCCATGGCCTTTCGCTCAATGGGGGATGGAAATCATAAGCCTTCTTCCTACCTCCATCGAAAACCGTAAATATCTGTTGGTCGCAATAGATTACTTCACCAAATGGATCGAGGCAGAACCACAAGCGAATATTTGAGATGAAAATATGATGAGGTTCATATGGAAGAATATGGTCACCCGTTTTGTAATCCCCAGAACAATTATCACCGATAACAGAACACAGTTTGAGAGTGGCCCTTTCAAAAACTTCTGCAAAGAACACGGGATCAGGAACTATTTCAACTAGGTGGCCTACCCTCAGAGTAACGGTCAAGTCGAGGCCTCCAACAAGACAGTGATAGATGGGATGAAAAAACAACTAGAGCGAGCCAAAGGCGCATGGGTAAGTGAGCTGCCACATATTTTGTGGGCCTACCGCACCACCCCATGAAGAGAAACTAGGGAAACCCCATTCTCACTAACGTATGGAATGGAAGAAATCAGCCCTTGGAAGCCAGTCTACCAACTATGAGAACCACCCTTGTCGACCAAGGCTAAAATAATACATCATTACTCGCTGAACTTGACCTAGCTGATGAACGCAAGGAACTAAACCTAGTAAGGCTGGCGAGCTATCAACAACAGCTCGTAAAACACTATAACAAAAGGTCAATCCAAGGGAATTCCAGGCCGGGGAATACGCCTTAAGGAAAGTCCTTGACAGCGCAGTAAAACCATCAGCTGGCAAGCTGTGTCCAAACTAGGAGGGACCATTCAAGGTAACAAGGAATTACCTACAAGGATCCTATCACTTCGAAATGCTGGAGGGCGGAGAGATATCCCGAGCTTGGAATGCAGCCAATTTGAAGAAATTGTACTTCAAGTTTTTTCATTCATCTTTTATTGCATTTTTGAATTGGCAACTCAGTTTTATTGCTTGTGATTAATAAAAGATGGTTTGGCAGTGACATTCTGAAGTACGACATCTTAAAGTGTTAATTTTGTATTGTGAACTTTATAACTTGCACACCTTTTCCAAGTGATAGGCATATTACTAAGTATGCAAAAGCAGGGAATCACCCTCCTCAGGTCTTCGTTATGAAACATGAACAATCTCTTAGCATTGTCCCTGACAATATATAAAGTCCTACAGGGGACCCTTAGGCAGTTCGACCAAATCGAATTTGTCGCCAAATAACGTTTGGCTCAAAAAGCCTGATCGGATGGAGCATCCCACACCAGGTGTGTCCTCGCCATTTCCATACTTAGGCCTAAGGGAGTGTGACGACACGACCTAAAAGGTAAAGTAGGGCAGAATGGTATTTTATAAGCATACTGGACTGGGAGGACAGTCAGTCGATAAAACCAATCTAGTCGGCCACGAAGGGCCCAAGATACTTAAGTGAGAAATAAATGAAGTAAAAAACATACAACACATGTTTAGTAGGCAAGATCGCCCAAAGCATAGATATTATATTACTTCATCACATTTACAATGAGAATATACAACACGAGTTTGGTCGACAAGATCGCCCAGAACATCGATATTACATTACTTCATTAAAAATATAATGATTTGCACCCGGTGAAATCTTAATGAGGCTGAGGCCTCTGAATAAGGTAATCAACCACTTTTGCTCTTCGACCATCGTTCGGGTGAGGAATGCATTCCTCCTCGACTTCATTCGCGTTTGGCTCTAACATCTACCAAGGGATAACATCGATGGCGATCCATTAGTTGTCCCTCCTGAAAGGATTAGGCCTCAAAGTTGAAGGATAGATCTCATGACGGTACTAGAGTACTGAGTTCCATGGGACTTCAAACTCCCTGAGGGCACTCAACTAACCCCTAATAAAGGCGAGCTCTTCAAACTCTATCATCCTCATCGGAGCATCTATCCAACCTTGGTCGTACCCATCAGCCTACATTCGTTGAGGTCCCTTCTTAAACAGATGCCTCAACCGTGTGACATACCTTTAAAACCCAACAACAATCACGTATGCTCGACAGACGTCTTCTCGAAGCTTTTCAATCTCCCTAGCTGGACCCCCTGTATCTGGACCAGCTCGCGGAGCAGCTAGTGAGGTAGAACCTAGTAAGACTGGAGGAGCACCGCTCGGTTCTATGCCAGCTCGTGGAACAACCGATGATGAGGTACCTTGTAGAACATGAGGTGCTATGCTCAGCGCATGCTCCCTGAGTCGCGACACCTCCCTCCTCAGAGTTTCGTTCTCTTACTGAAGAATTTCTCCGACTTGATTGATTTTAGAGGCATCTAGGAGCTTAGTTCTTAAAGTGTTCACTTCTTCTTGGACTGAGGCACCAACTTCTTCCATCTCCTGAAGTCTGTCCTTCATTTTGGCGACGAGTTTAGACTGGTCCTTAAAGCTCTTATTTCTCGACCTAAGAGACTTACATATCCTAACGAAGGCCTGAAGAACTTGGTTGCTCGTGTTGGTTCCAAGGATCCTTCCTGGATTAGAGGTGGCATATATATAATCATCTACATCAATCAACTACAAGCCCTACAAGTAGTAAAAAGAAGAAGAATCAATGCCTAGAAAAGAAGGAACTTTCATTTTATTAAAATAAAAAGGTACAATTACATAGGTTTGTTAAAAAAGAAGTACAAGTAAAGCAAAAATACAGAGAAGCCCTAAGAGGAGACTAGCTAGCAACCTCAGCTTGTTTGGAGGAAGCTGACTGATTTCCCTTATCAGCAGTAGTAGGAGCATCTCTCTCAGAAGTAACAACTACTATTCCTCGAGCAGGAGGAGCATCAATAGGAACAGTCTGGGAGGCGGGAGTGATACCTTCAACGGTTGGGGCAGGAGCTTCGTCTACAATAGGCTTGGGGCTTGGATTATGCTCATCAAATAAAGGTGAATTAACATCCACCCCAGTAGCCAGAAGATCCTTGTTCCACCCCTTTTTGAAGTTCAGACGATTGATGTAGCCTATCTAAGCGTCAGCGTCAGCGTCCTCATATGCAGCATCCCACGCGAAATTTTATAAACTTTCCTTAACGGTGGTTGCCTCAGACTTCATATTTTTCAGCTTCTCTGCCAACACCTTATTTTCCTCAACCACGACCAAATTTTCTATGTAGACTAGGTCGTAGGACTACCTCAACTCTTTCAGCTCCTTCATCGCCGCTTCCTTCACCCTGTTGGCTTTAGCAAAGGAAAGATCAGAGGACTTATGGGCCTCACTAGAAGCTTTCATACTGGCCTCTAACTTGGTTCCCTTCCCCTTCAGATCAACATTTTTCTTCTCTAAATTTTCATTCCTACTCACTAGCTCGTCGTGAGTACGGTAGAGAATGGTGAATTCGATCACAAACTGCAAGCAAAAAGGGAGCATTAGAAGAAAGGATTGAACAGAATATTACAGTTATTAAAGAACAAAAATGAACTTACCAAGGCTAGCCTCTAGCTTGCTTGCAGGGTTAACTGGTCCATCCCCATTTCCCTCTATCGATCAGTGGGAAAACTGCTCTCTCAAGCAGCGCAGGAGCCAGTTGGGGAGAGGTGGCAACCGAGACCCCCTCAGGCAAATGAAGACACGGGAACTAAAGCTTGCCCAGCCTTCATCCTCTCTTCCACCCTCCTTCTCTCCTCTTCTCTCTCATTCTCCCTCTCAGCTCTATTCCTCTCATCTACCTTCTTTTTCTCTTTAGCCTTCTTCCTCTCCTCTTCTTTCTTTCTCCCTCTCTATCTTAACTGTTCTTCCTCTCTCCTCTTATTCTCCTGCTCATTGGAAGAAGGATGAGAGTCGGTGGCAACTTCTCCACTAACAGATTTTTTCTTCTTTAACCTCCTCGAGAGGAGAACATCATCCTCATCATCATCATCCCTGATCAGATTTCTTCTGGGAGGAACCATTTTTCCTCACATGAACTACTTGACCCACTGGAGGACTATCGAGCTTTAGAAGCCTCCTCTGAACTGGAGGACCCTTCACCACTGGAGCTTGTCTCACTGGAGTCATTTTCAGCAAGCATCCCTATAGTCACCCTCGTTACCCTCACCAGAGATGCTTTCTCCCTCGTCCAACTGAATAGGATCTGTAGCAATTTCTTCAGTGATATCAAGCTCGGGAATACTATCTACAGGTTATACGATGAAATTAGACCCAATATTCTTGTACTCCAGAAGAAACGCAGCTGATCGAGGATGTTCACCGTCAGCTAAAGGTTCTCTGATGTTCCAAGCTTTGATCAGCTCGGCTGCGCGAACCTTACTAAGAGAAGGTTTCAAATTCTTGGTCCTCGCTGAAAAGAATATAAAAGAATATAAGAGAGATCATACATTAACATGAAGTTCAAAAGGGCAGAGCAAAAATTAAGATTACCTATGTACTCCTCCCCATGAAAGGGGACTTTGAATCTATCAGACCTGGACCCCTCATTATGAGAAGAGAACTGCCAATTTCTAGCAAAAAAAACCTCTTGCCAGTAATACTTTTGGGAATCAGGTAGGTTTACTACCAATACCCTATCAGGACTCGTGGACTTGAGGTAAAGAAGGCCAGAACTAGTTTGAGAAAAGGAATAATAAAAGAAAATTTCGACAAGCCCTAAATTGGTACCGTAGAGTTGGTTTATTTTATGGACCCCATTAACTATCTTCCAAACATTTGGCGAACAATGTGCAGGAACAATGTTGAAGTAATAAATTCGTTGTTGTATAGAAAACTGATGAGCCCTTTCTCCAAGAATCCTCCAAGAATTTAAGGAGAATTCTTTTTCTCCTCTTGCGTAACTATGGCAATACCTGTTAATGTCTCAACGATTCCTCCTAAACCACCTGATCCTGTATGAACCAAATCTTTCGCGAGTATCCTCATGAATCAACAACTAAAAGATCTGGCATTGAAGACTCCAACTATGTTTAAGGGAGAGCCTGCTGTTATTTTCTCCCAAGAAGACATTGAAGCCCTAGCTGAACCATTTAAACACTCAATTATGGGGAAATTCTCTCATGGAAGACCACCAATTGATTATATTCGAAAAATATTTCAAACTTTTTCCTAAAATCTGCATTCTCGATTGGGCTTCTTGATTCAAAACACATTCTGATAAGATTAAATAGTGAGGAAGATTATGTAAGACTTTGGCTTAGAGACATTTGGTACATTGGGAAGTACCCTATGCGTACTTTCAAGTGGACTACTAATTTCAAACCAGATGAAGAAATCCCTATAGTTCCAGTGTGGATTAATCTCCCTAACCTTCCTTTACATTTCTATGTGAAATCAACCTTATACTCTATTGCCCAACTTGTGGGAAAACCTCTTAAGTTAGATGCATCTACAGCCTCTATATCCAGACCAAGTTTGGCTATAATTTGTGTGGAAATAAACATTTGAGAGAAAGAATTAATAGAATTTGGATAGGTAGTGGAACTTCTGGATTTTGGCAAAATATAGTATATGAAAACTTTCCTTCCTTTTACGATTTCTGCAAGAAACAAAGGCATGCTGAAAGCAAATGTATGATTAAATTCCCTGAATTAAAGCCAAAGAAAGATGTGGCAAAAAATCAAACCAAGAAAGAGGGAATTCAAGAAGATTCCAAAGAAACTGTTATGAAGATACCTGCTAAAAAGGATCATCAAAAGAACACTGCAGCGAATCAAATAGAGGTTTATATACCAGGTATTGCAGATATGGTGGTTCCTAATTTGTCTGATTCGAGAAAGGAAGTTATTCAACCTACAAGGCTAACCAATAGGTTTGATATCTTACAAGATGACAACATTTCGAATACAGAAGAGGAGAACCAAGAGTACCAAAACATCTACTCAATTGAAGGGGAAAATATAGCTCAGGAGGGGCTACTGACATTTCAAAATTTGAACTCTTAAGAGACTTACATTGTTAACCAAATAAACCTTTCACCAAAATCTTCTAAATTACCTCCAACAGTGAAACATCCAGCTTGTATGAAAGATAATGTATCAGATACAGAATTCTCTTTAAAAAAGCCTCCTAATATTGAGGAGTTACAAAGGTTTGCTAGATGGTTTGATGAAAAATGGAAGGGTATTCAGAAAGATAAAGAAGAAAAGGAAAAAAATAAAGAAAGGTCCACATATATCCTATGCCCCTGTCAAGATATCAAGACAAGGTAATCCTACTAAACAAGCTCCTTTTGATCCTCTATTCAGAAGAATCACCAGAGCATCAGGTAAGTCCTCTTCCTCAAACTTTAACTCTATTGTCTAAATGCTGAACTTCTTTTGTTGGAACATTACGGGTGTTGCCAATAAAGCAACTAATAGAAGATTGAAAAATCTTATCAAAAAATACAAACTCCCTGCTATTTCCCTATTAGAACCTAAAGTAGATATTGAAAAAATATCTAAATACAAACTTAAGTGGCAATTCCCTTATAGTGCATCTAATATATCAAATAAAATTTGGTTCTTATGGCAAAATGACTTAAAAGTTAGCATAACCTATAACACTGATCAACTTCTCTGTCTTAAAGTAAACTTTGATTACTTGAACTCCACTATATTTTTGGTCTTAATATATTTCAAATGCACTGCGCTGGAAAGGAAAAGCTTATGGTTTGATATTGGCCAGTTAACTTCTCAAAATTCTGATATGCCTTGGCTCATAATAGGAGATTTTAATGTTGTTACAAAATAGGAAGAAAATTTAGGTGGATCTGATATAGATTTTCATTCTATGGAGGATTTTAATGATATGATTACTACTTGCTCTTTGACTGATCTTGGCTACACTGGATCTAGATTTACCTGGTCTAATAATCGTATTCATGGTACTATATTTTGTAGATTAGACAGAGGTTTGGTAAATATGCATTGGCTTAATAAATTTCCATCCACTACCATTTCTCATTTACATAAGGCATGTTCTGACCATTGCCCTCTTCTTCTGTCTATCAAAAGTAAGTTTGATGATCTGCCTAAACCTTTCAAGTTCTTATCTATGTGGTGTATTCAATCCAATGCGAAAGATATTATTCAACAATCTTGGAACTGTGAAGTTAATGCCCCTCCTATGAAACATTTCTCTATTAAACTTAAAATTCTTAAAGGAAAACTTAAAATTTGGAATAAATAAGAGTTTAAAAATATTTTTCAATCTGTCAATAATCGAGAAGATGAATTTTTGATTAAGGAGCAGGCTTTTGAGCACAATCCTTCTGAATCTTCTAGATCTGAGTTATTTGAAACTAGAGCTAAATTGAATATCGCTTTACAAAGGGAGGAAAGATTTTGGTTCCAAAAAAGTAACAAAAAATGGCTTAAACAAGGGGATCTGAATACTAAATTGTTCCATGCTTCTGTTAAGATCAGACATAGAAGATTGAATATTACCAAGATCAAGGACTCCAAAAATAAATGGATTGATAAACAAGAGGACATTGATAGTTTGTTTGTATCCCACTTTCAAAACATCTGGAAATCTGATCTTATCAATATTAATAATAACTTCCTAAATGTTATTGATAAAGCTATTAGTGAAGAGAAAAATATAACCCTTACTGCATCCCATCTGAAGAAGAGATTTTTAATGCCATAAAAAATATGAATAGTTCCAGTGCTCCTGGCCCTGATGGTTATGGGGGAGAGTTCTATTATAAGTTTTGGGACATCATAAAGCATGACCTTATAAAGGCCATTCACTATTTCTTTGTTGGAGCTGATATTCCCAAAAGTTGGTCAGCTACCAATATTGCTCTCATTCCCAAAGTGATATTCCTATAAATTGCTCGCAATTTAGACCTATAAGTTTATGTAATTTCTCTAATAAAATTATATCTAAGATTCTTAATGACAGATTAGCTGATATTCTTCCTAATATTATATCTCCTAACCAATCTGGTTTTGTCAAAGGGAGAAGTATAAACGATAACATTTTGCTTGCTCATGAGTTATCTCAAACTATAGGCAAAAAAGTTCGCGGTCATAATGTTATTATTAAATTAGACATGGAAAAGGCTTATGATAAAGTGTATTGGCCTTTCCTATGTCAAGTTTTGAGGAAATTTGGTTTTAATGAAATGTTTATAGACATGATTTGGAGGTTAATTTCTAATAATTGGTTCTCTGTTTCCTTAAATGGGCAAAGTAAAGTATTTTTTCAATCTTTTAGATGGCTTAGGCAAGGTGACCCCCTGTCTCCTAGCCTGTTTATTATAGCTGCTGAATGTTTAAGTAGAAATATAGATAATTTGTTCAAGAATGGTAAAGCTATTTCTTTTTCCCATCCTAGGAATTGTAATCTGATTTCTCACTTGGCTTATGCTGATGATATTATAATCTTTGCTAATGGGAATAAGAGAAGTTTACTCGCTATTACTAAATTGCTTAAAACCTATGAAAATACCTCTGGTCAGTCTATAAACATATCTAAATGCTCTATTTATATTGATCAAAATCTCTCCCCGTCTATTAGAACTAAGATGGGAACCAATTCTGGTTTATCTATCAAAACATTGCCCATGAAGTATTTAGGTTGCAACATTAATAAAGGTAGAATTAAGCTGTCTCAATTTTCTGATCTGATGAACTCTATTAGAGAGAAGCTTAATTCTTGGTCGTCTAAGTTAATATCCCAAGCTGGTAGGGCTACTCTGATTAGAAGTGTTCATTTATCTATACCTATTCACATCATTTATGTTATTCGCCCCCCTAAAACTATTATTAAAAGATTGCACAATATCGTTTCTAAATTTTATTGGGGTGGTGTTAATAAAGATAAACCTTACCAATGGTCTAAATGGGATGAAATGTGTTTTTCGTTTAAAGAAGGAGGATTAAATTTTAGAAGAATGGAAGATATCATTAATGCTTCTAGCATGAAATTGTATTGGAAGTTTTTATTTGATACAGGTATTTGGGCTTCTTTTATGAGAACTAAATATCAGGATAGAATGTTTTTGAAGTCTGGATCCTCCACTATTAGAAGAATTAAATCTGTATCTAGCATAGCGGATGATCATATTGACTTTCACAATCAAATATGGATTCCTTCATACTCTGGTGATTTCTCTTTGAAAGAAGCATTTCAAATATGTAGGAAAAATAATCCTATTTCTCTCACTTGGAAAATAAATTGGTCTATAGAATGTCCCATAAAAATTTCTAATTTCATTTGGAAATTACTGAATAATTCTGTGCCTTTTGAGACTGAAATCCAAAAAATTGGTATAAGACTTGCTCCGGTTTACAGGGAATGTTTAGCTAATGATGATAGCGACAAACATGTTTTGCTAGATTGTAATTTAGCAAAAAAAGTATGGCAATATTTTTGTCATCTTTTCAATGTTACTCCTAAAAATACTTCTTGTAGTGCTATGATTTTATCTTGGTGGATGACAAAAAATAACAAAGATTTTCTAAAAATTCTTTTTGCCATAACTCCTAAAATTATTTTTTGGGAATTATGGAAGGCTAGAAATAGATTGGTTTTTGAAAATTCTAAGTCTTCTGCAAATTTTATAATAAATCAAATTATTTTTTTAGCTTATTCCGTTCTACAAAATCTCAAAATCTATGATACTCCTAACTCTGTAGATTTTCAAATCATAAACCTATTTCAAGTTCACATTAGTCCTAAAGTTGTTCAGATTATAAAATGTGTTTGGTCTAATCCCCCAAGTCTGGAGCCCTCGCATCTTTCTGATTTTAGATACGACTTAGTCTACTCCTAAAATATCGCTTGGAGATATTCTAGGAGCAGAAGATGGACGTGGGGGAGTCCAACACACCCACTCCCCGAGAACAAGCATGTATATAATAAACCCTAAGCCTGGGGCTAAGGGCACGATTTTTATTCTCTGAAAAAAACTCCCCGAAGTATATAGAAATAATACTGACTGCACCACCGTGGACGTAGGCATTCTTGCTGAACCACGCATATACTGTGTTGTGTGATTGGCATTCATTATCTTCTTTTATTTGATTGAGTGATTACGCTTTTCTCATTTACTCGTGTTGAATATAATTGTCACCACAGGCATATAAAATAAAAGAGTCGAGAAAGAGAACAAATATTCAACAAGTCTCCTTAAAATTGGCAATTTGAACTATATATTCTTCAATACAAGTCAAATTACTCATAATAATATTTCACCAATTATCTAAAAAATACAAAAAAAAAACTATTTACAAATATTTCTACCTAATTTATTTTCTACTCTAAACTCTCTCTCTTCTTCTCCAGGTCTATTGTCTAGATTAACTCCCCTTATCAAAATGGTCTTCATCTTCTTTAAATAATAGGCATGGAGCTAAGGGTAAATTGGGTAGGGATTAGATGGACATGAGGGGTGTGAGGATAAGTTATGATTAAAATGGGGGAAATGCACAAATGTGCATGGATTGTGTGAGGTCATGTGAATGAGAGGAGAGGGAATAAAAATCAAATTTGGTTAATGGGCATTTTGGGCATTGGGGTAAAAGAAGTTAGTTGGGGGTAATTTTGGAAAAGGGTTAAATGTTTTTTTTTTTTGTGTTTGACTTGGTTTATTGTTTGGCTTTGGGAGTTTGACAGAAAATGATTTTGGCTCATAGGACAAATGGGTCTTAAAATTGGTATGTGGATTTATAGTTTGGGTTTGGAAAGGACATGGAATGTGGGGGTAGGCGCACAGGTCTAGGGTCCGAGATGGTGGCCGAAGCAAGCAGGTTTGGCAGGGTCGGAGGTTGGGTAGCGCCGATCGGAGGTGGCTAGATGGGTTGTCACTTCGTTGCGTGGACGCCAGCGGTGGTTGAGGGACGTCCGCTCAGGTTTTGGCGGGTTAGGGTCGATTTCAGGTTTGGGGTTTTGGGTCTTAGGTCTACCACGGGGCTGCTGGGTTTGAGGAAGTCGGAGCAAGGGTCGTAGGGTTTCGGGTTGTAGGGACGCCGTTGGGTTTGTGGGTTTCGGGTTGGTTGTAGAAAGATGGGTTATGAGTCTCAGGTGATGAGTTTATGGGTTTTCTAGTAATGGTGGAGGTGTTGGTTTGGTTATGGAGTTTGGATGATAATGGAGGTTTTAGAAGAGAGAGAGAGAGTATGGGTGTTGGTGTGGGTGTGGGTAAAGATGATGAGGGTTAGATTATGCGTGTGTGGGGTGTATGGTAATTGGTGTATGTGCGAGGGTGAGTGAGTTGGATATGCGAGTGTGCATGGTTTAAAGGTGTGAGTGGGGGGAATTAGTTTGGGTGTAGGTGTGTGTAGGTTAGTATGTGTGTATTTAATTTGTGACCCTAACAAAATAAAAAAAATCTAATAAAATAAAAATAAAAACTGGACTAAACTAAAAAAAAATCTAGTAAACTACTAAAGACTAATCCTAAAAATAAAAAGAAATAAAATTAAACATTAAAAATCTAATATAACAAAAAAAAAACTAAAATCCTAAATAAAAAATATAAAGGACAGAATATAAAAATAAAAGTAAAAATTTATTAAAACTAAAAATATAATCCTAATATAATAAAACCAAATAAAGATAAAATCTAATAAAACTAGAAAATAAATTCCTAAAAACTAATCCTAATAAAATAAAGACAAAAAGTTAAAAGCTAATGAAAATCAAAATAAAACACACTAATTAAAAAGAAATATAAAAATAGAAAATAAATTCTAGAAACTTCTAAATAAATCTAAAATAAAACGACACTACATAAGATTTTAAAAAAAAATCTAAAACGCACAAACTAAACACACACGGGGCTCGGGTGAAGGTTTAGACCAGGTCTGGACTAGGTTAGGATTACGGGATTGGGGAATTACGTCCATAAATCGCACATTTGCCTTGAAATAAGCGTCGAACTTCTGCAAACGACGATCAAGCCTGCACATTAACATTTATGCATATGAGACCCAATTTTGTCGAGAATTAGCAATTAAAATGCATCTATTCGGGGTATAAAATGTACACTTTTAGGTTCTTATCACACCAGCCAAATAGAACATTGCTAGTCCTCGAGCAAAATATAGAGAGAAATAGAGATAAAAAGCCAAAAGTGTACCACTTTCGCGGGCACTTGCGATTGCACATAGCATGTGCAACAAGCCTTTAAACCTATAGGTTGCCCTATAGGACAAGTTGTGTCTTATGAGGGTTTGCAGGGAATATATTCATAAAATTCTTTATTTACAAACGACAGTCTATCTCTTATTAGACGTAGAATAATCTCAAAATCCATCACAATGTAAATACTTTGGGAAATACAAGCTAGAAGTGCATAAAAGTTTGGCTATGTTAATACTCAAGGCATATCCTTCCTACAACTCAACGTGTCTAGTGTGAATCAGTAAAAATGTGCCGAGTATCATAAGAGTAATTCCTAGATTTCCTTTTCGAAATCAATGCTTCAACTTCAAAATATCTCGGATACATCTCTCTCAAACGAACTCTCGATATATGGGTTAGTGTATCGCTCTTGTGTGTAAGGAGGTGAGTAAATATAAGCAAGTTCAAACGTCTCACACACATATAAGAAAGAACAAAAATTTAGAAATAAAATGATCTCATGAAAGGAAAGCTAATCACTATAGTGAGAACGCCGAGTTATTCACCACGTTGACTTTCATTTGCCCGAACACCTAGGGGAGATATGGTTGTATATGGGTGAGGGGTAAATGAGATGGGAAGGTTGGGTGATGGATGGAAGATGGATACGATATGTATGTGAGAAGAGTGTTCTATACTATAGGTACAAATGTCTTTATTTCATACAAATTAACTACAACTCTCTTTTTCTTTTCTTTTCTTTACTCTTTTTTTTTTCTTTTTGTTTTTTCCTGATTTGTTTTTCTTTTTTGCTTTTTCTTTTTCTCCCTTTCTTTATACTTTCAACACTGAAGACATTTTACATTTGAAAAACACCCTTTTCTAAAAAATGATGGATGATATATGAATGGAGTGGGGAATGTGTATGGATGGTGAGGGGAATAAATGGGACTATAGGTGAAGTGAATGGATGATTGGTTGGTTTATGGATGAAAATGTAGTGATCGGGACAAATTTTAAGACACGCGTTTCTTACAACTCGAAATAGATGTAGTTCTCAGTGATCAAGTCAAAATTTTAATAAAGAATAATGAGATCTTACAACGATTTCAATGTGGATCCAAATAAAGTTGAATCAACTTGTGACTCGAAGATTGTGTAAAACACTTTGAAATGGTGAAAGGCACAAATCTCACAAGCTAAAGTCTCTACTAGGGATCCTTAAGGTTTTCTTGGGAATTGTAGTACTATTCAACTCTAAACCGTATTGACGTGATAAGTGCCCAATTTTTATTGAGTCTAGAAATTCCTGGTGCAACATGCCTTGTTACATACTACATAAGCTATTTATAAAAAGACAAATCCGCTAGCTTGATTCCTAGACTTAAAAGATGGATGATAGAAAATTCACGTAGATGAGTGAGATGAACAAAACTGCGCAAAATTTTTAAAAATCAGGTTCAAAAATCAAAAAATTTCAAAAGAGGCACGATTTTGATAAAATTTCCCACCCCCAAACAAAAAGGAACATCCTCAATGTTAAGTAAAATGATTGTTAAAATTGAGAGCATAAGGGAGGAAAGAGATTACCAGAATAAACCGCTAATGAAGTGGACATATGAAGCCAAAATAAAACCTAAATAAGTGATAAGAGGAAAAAAATGTGTACAAGTCTATAAACATGATAAAGCATTGGGTGATGTGAAACAGCACCCCCAAACAGGATGAGACTAGTACCAGAAATCACGAACTGCCTCCCGGTAGCGCTAAGTTTAATGTCTTCAGCCAGACCAAAAGAATCTCACCCTAAAGATAAGATCTATGAAAGTGCGGGGCGGCAGAAAAATTGGGTGATGAAAATCACCCCCAAACAAGACTGAAGCATCTGTCTTGTTGGATAAACGCTATAAGGGTCAATGCACTGGTATGGCATAGTGCATCGTGCAATGCAAAACATCGGTGGACCATGGGCGGGTGGGTATTAGGGTAAGGGCTAAGGTAAATTGGCATCGGTCACGGGCTTTATTGAGCCGAAAGTTGAGTGCAATAAGGGCCCTATAATAATGGTGCTCTAATTGGTGAAGAAGGAGAAATGGTTGGGCAAGTGGGATGTGGTGGGGTTCATAGAAAGCACACGACCGTTCTGTAAATGGACAATGATAATGGTCGTGCTGTGACACGCCAGGGAGTTATCGATGGGAAAAATCAACACCACAAAAGTGTGGCGGGCATAGAGTAACAATCTCGGTGTCACGGAAGTGGAGAGTAGCACCACATAAAATCTCATAGATGGTGGAGGGTGGTTTCAGGTTAGGATCTAAAGATATGGATGGGAACGTGAAAGGTACAAGGTCTAGATCCAAACTGGGCGATAGGAAAATGGGTGGGTCGGGTGGGATAAAAGGTGTATCAGGTGGAATAAATGGTGGAGTAAAGGGTGGGATAAATGGTGGATCGGGTGGGATAAATGGTGGATCGGGTGGGATAAATGGTGGAGGAATATGTTATATCTCTAGAGTAGGGAACACACACTGATTTGGAGGGACATAATGATCCTTAATATCCTCTTTAAGAGGGAGTGTGGTATCAAGTGATGGCGAGATCAACTTATCCACCAATGTATCACCATCCGATGTGGTGAAACGGATTAACGAGGTACCAAGATCGGAGATAGAGGAATCATTAAAAATATTAGGCTCAAAGGGAGACATGCATGGTGGAACATGATCCATATCCAGATAGGTAGAAACCATCTCAGATAAAATCTCGAGAAAATAGTGAGCACTCGTAGAAGGAGCTAACCTAGGATGAAGTGGTTCCTCGGGAACACACACGATAGGCTCAATGGATGTAGACTCGGGCATTTTTTTGGATTCGGCGGGAATGGGAATGTGAACTGCAATGTTGGATTCATGTGGACATGGTGGGATTTGATCAAGCTCACTATAGATGGATAAATCAACACAATTGTCGACTTGAGGCACGGACTATGGGATGGTCTCAACATTGCGATTCTCGGGAGGATAATGTTGGTCACACTCAAAATCCATGTCATAAGAGGATGCATCATCACTCCATGTAAGGGAAACAATGGGTTGATTTGGGGTGAAGTCGGACTCTCGCTCACACTCAATTTCATTTAACCTTTGTTCAATACTTTAGAGGGATTCATTTTGAAGTTGAGTGGCTTGATCTTGCTCGAGTATGAACTTTTACAAGAGGCTTTCGAGAGCGGAGGTGGATGGTGGTGGTGAAGTATTGGTGGTTATGGTGGACAAAACTCGCTATTATAATGACTAGATGGATAATACTCGTTAGAAGTGTGGGGAACGGGTCAAGTGTGTCATTTACGGGAGAAGCATCTCCGTGAGAGACAAAAGGCTGAGACGCATTAAGTGCGTAGTGAGAAAGCTGATCGGGATAGGGTGCACTAGGTTGCCATGATGACTGTTGGAACGTGTGAGGATCCTGAACATTGGGTTGGGATTCGTATTGCATGGGAGGGTGATCAGGCCTCCACGAATAACTTGGGTAATCACACCATTCAAAATTGGATATATCATGACAATGGGCCAAAGTGGATTTCGGAATAGTGTCATATGAATACATATTTTCCATGGTGGGTTCATAGGGATATGAAAAATACAGGCCTTATGGGACATGTGATCGGCATAAGAACAATGGGGGCACACCAAAGTATGTGACACATCGACACTTGACACCAAGGGTGATGGAATAGGAGGTACGTGCATAAATGGTGCAAGAATATCAACGGTACTCATGAGAGAGGTGAGATCACTAATGATATCATAAAGAGACGGCTCGGAATCGCTCTCACACGTGTCGCGTGCCAAAGGTAAATGACCAAAGTTGTCCCGTAAGGGACATTCGTCGGCCATGTGGAGAGAAAAAAAATTTTAGATTGTTTAAATTTTTCAAAAGGAAAGAAAATATTTTTGGATTTTTAATAAAAGAAAGAAAATAATTTTGGATTTTGCTGAAAAATAAAGGAAGAAAATGTTTTTGGATTTTTTTTTGAAGAAAAGATGGGGAAAAATATGGACTCTTTGAATTTTGACGAACTCACTAAAATCGACTACCAAAAAAATGAATTAGACACACATAAGTCAAGGAGAACTCCTAACTAGAACATAGACAAATTTTATCTTTAAATTTAGTGAAAGGGTAGTCAAATTTTAATTAAGTGAGGTATCAATCCACATCAAAGGGTTTAGAAATGTACCTCCCACGGTTTTTACGCCGGGGGGTGCTGAAAAATTTGAGTCGACTGGGGGGAGATCATGCCTATCTCAGTCGGCCCCGGGAGTCCTACCGACCCAAGGTAGAGAGGCTTCTAAATGATCGCCTTTGGACGCCCTCTCTCTACCTTGTCCGATTTCCCTATCACGCTTTTCTTCTTTTTATTACAAAATTAAATGAAAAATAACTGGTATCTCTATGCACCGCAATACAAGCCAAGAATAAACCTTCTAAAATAAAGAAAAATGGTACTAAAAAAAAACGAAGTGTGAAAAATAAATGAACTACAAGATGAAATCCTCTCCAAGTGATTCACGCTCCGAAGAATGGCAATGGCGGCATTTGATAGAGTTAAATTTTGCGAATATTTTGTCGTTGTTGAAAGTCCTCTAATAAAAAATGTCAAATACCTACAAAATATAACATTCTAAAGTGTAGTGGTAAGTGAGGTATCAATCCACATCAAAGGAGTGAAGCTAAAGGAAAACACATGTAATTTATTTTTTATTATATTTTTGGACTTTTACTTTTTCTATTCTTTTTTTTTTATTTTTCAATATTAAAATAATTTTTGTGGTGAGAGTGAAATAAGACTAAACTAAATCAAGGATGTAAATAACTAACTAAAAATTAAGTGAAGAAATTAAGTAAATCTAACTAACAAAAATTCTAAAATATGAGATGAGTGAGGTAATAAATGCGAGGACTAACAAGGGATAAGATGACACCATATATTCTAGTTAATTAAAATTAATTAATTTATCAAAATTAATTATCCCAAGTTAGTATCAAAATTACTAATCAACTCTCATTGCAAATGTAATTTCAATAATAATATTTTAAAAAACTAATTTTAACACTCCTACAACTCTTGAAATGTATATCCAAATATCATCTAACAAATCACCCGCTACGATCGATCGATTAAACTAGTCTAAATCATAAAAGTAAACCTAGAGTTGAAATTAAAGGAATAATACCACACTTGAGAAACCCCTATCTCTAGTTCGAATCTAAAATGGGTATTATAACTAGAATTTCGATTTTCTCTCGAAAATCATTTACCCTCTCTCCAGGTGTAAATTAAAATGTAAGAGTGTAAAATTAATCATCAAAGGGACATTTAATTTAAATTAATTAATTAAATTAGGATTAACATCAAATAATGTGTCACCCCACCCCTTGAAAGGGGTTTTAGCCTAACATGATATTAAATATGATGAACAAATAATCAAAGGCATATAAAATAAAAGAGTAGAGAAAGAGAACAAATCTTTAACAAGTCTCCTTGAAATTGGCAATTTGAACTCTGTATTCTTCAATACAAGTCAAATCACTCACAACTAAATCTCACCAATTCTCTATAAAATATAAAAAAAAACTATTTACAAATATTTCTACCTAATTTATTTTTTACTCTAAACTATCTCTCTTTTTCTCCAGGTCTATTCTCTAGATTAACTCCCCTTATAAAAATGGTCTTCATCTTCTTTAAATAGTAAGCATGGAGCTAAGGGTAAATTGGGTAGGGATTAGATGGACATGAGGGGTGTGAGGATAAGTTGTGATTAAAATGGGGGAAATGCACAAATGTGCATGGATTGTGTGAGGTCATGTGAATGAGGGGTGAGGGAATAAAAATCAAATTTAGTTAATGGGGATTTTGGGCATTGGGGTAAAAGAAGTTAGTTGGGGGTAATTTTGGAAAAGGGTTAAATGGGTTTGTTTTGTGTTTGACTTGGTTTATTGTTTGGCTTTGGGAGTTTGACAGAAATAGATTTTGTCTCATAGGACAAATGGGTCTTGAAATTGGTATGTGGATTTATGGTTTGGGTTTGGAAACGACATAGCAGGTGGGGTAGGCGCACGGGTCTCAGGTCAGAGATGGTGGACGAAGCACGCTGGTTTGGCAGGGTCGGAGGTTGGGTCACGCAGATCAGAGGTGGCAAGATGGGTCTCGGCTTCGTTGCGTGGATGCCGACAGTGGTTGAGAGTCGGTCGCTCGTGTTTTAGTAGGTTAGGGTCGATTTCAGGTTTGGGGATGTGGGTCTTAGGTCTTCCACGGGGCTTCTGGGTTTGAGGAAGTCAGAGCAAGGGTTGAAGGGTTTCGAGTTGTAGGGACGCTGATGGGTTCATGGGTTTCGGGTTGGTTGTAGAAAGATGGGTTGCGAGTCTCAGGTGATGAGTTAATGGGTTTTATGGTAATGGTGGAGGTGTTGGTTTGGTTATGGATTTTGGATGATAATGGAGGTTTTAGAAGAGAGAGGGAGAGTATGGGTGTTGGTGTGGGTAAAGATGATGGGGGTTAGATTGTTTGTGTGTGGTGTATTGTAATTGGTGTGTGTGTGAGGGTGAGTGAGTTGGATGTGGAGTGTGTATGGTTTAAAGGTGTGAGTGAGGGAATTTAGTTTGGGTGTAGGTGTGTATGTGTTTATTTAATTTGTGACCCTAACAAAATAAAAAAATAAATCTAAAAAAATAAAAATAAGTAAAATTAAAATAAAAACTAAAGTAAACTAAAAATAAAAATCTAGTAAACTACTAAACGCTAATCCTAAAAATAAAAAGAAATAAAATTAAACATTAAAAATCTAATAAAAAATAAACTAAAATCCTAAATAAAAAATATAAAAGACACAAAATAAAAATAAAAATAAAAATAAAAATTTATTAAAACTAAAAATATAATCCTAATATAATAAAACTAAAGAAAGATAAAATTTAATAAAACTAGAAAATAAATTCCTAAAAACTAATCCTAATGAAATAAAGATAAAAAGTTAAAATCTAATAAAAAGAAAATAAAATACACTAATTGAAAAGAAATATAAAAATAGAATGTAAATCCTAGAAAATTCTAAAATAAAACCTAAAATAAAATGGCACTAAATAAGATTTAAAAAAAATCTAAAAGGCACAAACTAAACACATCGGGTGAACGTTTAGGCCAGGACTGGGCTAGGTTAGGGTTACAGGATTGGGGAGTTAGCTCTATAAATCCACATTTGTCTTCAAATAAGCGTCAAACTTTCGCAAGCGGTGATCAAGCCTGCACATTAATATTTATGCATATGAAACCCAATTTTGTCGTGAATTAGCAACTAAAATGCTTCTATTCGAGGTATAAAATGTACATATTTGGGTGCTTATCATCAGTCTTATTAGAAATTTGAGAGGACATGGGTGCTTTGTCTTTCTTATTCTTCTCTCGGATGACCAAGTCCAAGTCAGTGGATTTGTGGCATTTTTGTTCAATCCTCTTCATGGAGTTGGTCTTAGAGGATGAGGAACCAACATCAACCTCATTGTCCTCAATTAACAAAATCCTCTTCCTTAGAGCCATGGACTCATATTACTTAATAGGGATGGACTCAATGTCTTGCGATTCAAAGGAGGAGGAAACAAAATCTTCCTCGCTTGGAAGTGGGAGATCAAGGATGCTGTCTATTGGACAAGTTGTGTAGTTGCCAATAGAATTCTTGTATTCAAGAAAAAAAGAGGCTGATAGAAGATGATCAGCGCCTGGAACCTGGGGTTCCCTTAACTTCCAAACCTTTAGTAACTCTTCTCTATTAATGTGGGCGAGGGAGGGCTCTTTCTTCATTAATCGAGTTGCTCAGATAAAGATAAAAATAATTATCAGTTGACACAATAAAAAATAAATTCATAAAGTGTATAAAAGTAAAAGTAAAAGTATTAACCAATTGTGGACAGTAAAACCCTGATCCCAATATCCCTTGGTAGAATCAAGAAGGTTTACTACAAGAACCCTATAGACCTTCCTTGCCTTCAGGTAAAAAACACCATCTGTGGTGTGAGACTAGGGAATAACAATATTTGATCTCTGGTATCCCCAAGTTGGTACCATAAAACTCGATGATCCTATGAACCCTATTGACAATGCTTTATGTATTAGGGGAACATTAGGCTGGGACAACCTCAAAATATTCACAAAACTCTAAGAAACGGTGGTTTGGGGAAAAAATTAATCCCCACTAAACCAGATAAAGCGTATGAATCCAGTGGCCACCATCAATTGAGATAGGGCTTCTAGGCATGGGGACGCACTCGATTTCAACCCAGGAAAGGATAGAATAAGTCTTTCTGAAATCATCCAACTTATTTTCATGGAGGATGTGAACCTTTTTTGTTGAAAGAAGAATATGTAGTAGAAAAGAACCACAAAGACATAAAAGCAAGAGAAAGCTAAGAGAACTTATAGAGCAAGCAAAGAAAATGGAAGCTTTAGTGGTATTTTTGAGCAGCAATAGAGGACAAAATGACAATAAACAAAGTGATGCTCAAATTCCAACAAATCAATCATAAGGAACAATGGTCAGGATACTTTTTGGAGATTCAATTTTTATAATGAACAACTTATCCCCGTCGATTTCAAGAAATCAAAAACATATCTGAACATGAACCTCAAGACTTTTGGGTTCAACGCCTACAAAGGGTTTTAAATTCTTTGGCCCAATTATGGAAAATTTAGGGGAAATTGTGGGAACCAAACCATAGAGGCCCAATCTCTAGCAGCCCGAGCAGGACCAACAGTTACCTATATTCTCGAACGAGATAAATAGGAATCACCAAATGAGCCAATGAGGAGCTAGGATAGTTCCTTGTACAACTCAACTACTTTTCACTATTATAAATACAACCCCCACCCTGGGATAAGGGGCATGAAATTTCAAACTTCTGAGAAATTAACAATAATTGAGAGAATCCTCTCCGTGGACTTGGGAAGTTTCTGAACCACGTAAATCTTGTGTTGTCATTATTCTATTTTAATACCTCTGCTTTGTAGAAATATTTAATTGTGAATTATTGTATTCGCATTAACCATTCCCCACATAACAGATAACCCATCACGAAGTGACAACCCAGTATGGGACAAATATAGAGTCAATATTCAATATTGCGTGATGGAGTCTGCAAATGCATGAGTTTTAATTAGTATCTTTAGGAAAAGTATTACATAAATTAAGAGGGATATGTACAACTAATAAGCATGAAGTAAAATGGGGAAATACATACAAGTGGCAGGTGATAAAGAACTACGATACAAGTGAAGTAAAGCACGTGGATGTGTACAAGTGACATAAATCATTTGAATAAACATAAGTAGAATGAAGTATATGATATAAACAAGTGAAGTGAAGCATGGAAATATGTATAAGAGATATTAATCATGTGATAGAAACTATGGATTCACATGTGATGAATATATAAGGATGTACGTAATATGTAAAAAGATATATACATGGGTGACATAATATGAGCATGACAAGGGGAACATGTGAGGGTATACAAGAGAAAATTAAAGAACTAAATGTTGAAGTGAGAAAATATAAACAGATGTAAAAAATGATGTAGGAGAAGGAGAAAAAAATCCATATATGCCTAGTCCTCAAAACTCCTCGATGGAGTCGCCATTATTGCTATCCTCCCCCCCCCCCCCCCGATTCGTCGGCAAACGCTCCCCAATGAGGTACGGTGGCGCTTTCGCATGATTGATGTGGTCTAAAAGGATATAAATGGTCATCTTCTATGATCTGAGGTGTGTGAATGTGTATAGATAGGAGTCTCCAACCTATTTTACTTAAAATAGGTAAAAAAAAGTAGGCACCCATATGGGCTCATTAGAGACTATATTATGAAGTGCACTGGGAAGGTGTTAGGAACCCACCCAAACCTTAACAAAATATTCTCCTTCACCTAAATGAATAAATATGTCTATATATGTGAAGCGTGTCATGTAAGCATAATGTGCGAGGTGAATATATGCATGATTGTGTAAGTGTGTGCGTGCGTTCATATGAGGAGTGGAATTATCATATACACATCATGGAAAATATAGGAAACTAGTCCTTATAAGTAGATAAACTAATTAAAACATTAATAAAATGATAGAAGAGATGTATAAAAGTGGCTAATATATGATCTACGACCCGAAATCGAAATATCATAATAAGAAAGTGAGAACACGTATATGGGACCACTAAATGGGTTATAAATTTAAGAAAACCAACTACATGAATGAGATGTTAATTTATGAAGGTAAACTAAATGAAATATGTATTAAAGGAATTGAATCCTAAAATAACATTAGGATGCCTACATAGCCGAAAATGGCTTCAAATTCCATGTAGTTCGCATGAAGAGTAAGGTTGGGGTCCAACCCGTGATCCAAATCTGGAGTCTCTCTCTTTTTTTTTAAGAGGGAAAGATCCCCCATAAAGAATTTATTAAAGGAAGGAGAAATAGCCTTTCCCAAGTGGCTAGAATAGAGTGAAATATAAACTTGAGAAAGTGAATATGGGGCTTTATACTAGTCCCATTACAATGTAAGCTTTGAAAATTTCCTAATATAATGACATTCCAGCTTGTCCAGCTTGAGAGCACCTTTAGCAATAGTGGGAAGATCCAGAACATTATGAAAAAT
Source organism: Sambucus nigra (assembly GCA_949130495.1). Classification (NCBI taxonomy): domain Eukaryota; kingdom Viridiplantae; phylum Streptophyta; class Magnoliopsida; order Dipsacales; family Adoxaceae; genus Sambucus; species Sambucus nigra. Next base: position 153,923,408 of record OX422211.1, on the reverse strand, counting down.
AGATAGGGAGTCAAGACCAAGGCCATAATTTGCAAGAGCATCAGCTACCATGTTGGATTCCCTGAAACAATGAGTTAAAGTGAAGTTGAGGTGCTTTAGATTCTCCTTAATTTCTTCAACAGATTCAAATAGCTTCCAGGGGGTTTCCAATTTTTGGTGGGCAGATTGACCACAAACATTGAATCTGATTCTATCTCCAAGTTGGTGATGTTTAAATCCAGGCACAATTTTCTACCTAAACACAAGCTTTTAAGTTCCACAAAAGAATTAGAAGAAATGCCTTCTGGTTTTTAATATGCAATAATAAGATATCATCTAGCATCTCTAACAATCCCACCAATGCCACTTTGACCTGGGTTGCATTTTGAAGCCCCATCAGTGTTTAATTTGAACCAAGAAGAAGATGGGAATTTCCATTTAATGAATTTAACCAGTTTGATGGGAGAGCAGATTTGAAATTTGAAAACTTGTTGAATACGCTTATCTCTCTTTTTATTTGTGAAAAGTATGTGAAATATGGTGAAAGTATAGAAACATATGAGAAAACTATAAATTGAGATTTATGGTATAAACCCATTTTTGTGGTTTATAATAATAAAGTTATATATAATAATAAAAAGTAAATGATTAGAGATAGAAATAGAACGAAATAACTAAAAATAAGTAAGAACAGTAAAATGTCCAAAATAACATTTATGAGACTAGTAAAGCAAAAAAAGGTTTTGGACCTTATATAACTTTTAAATTATGTTTTTAGCACTTTGTGGGATGACTTTTGATGTAGGATGATGGTGGTGGAATGATGGTTGAAGGTGAGTCAAGGTGATGTAAAAGAATGTTTGAAAGAGTATAATAAAAGTGTTGTATACTAAATTCGGAATGGCCTCACACGAAAACGAGGTCCTCTGCAAAAGGGGTAAGGGTTTCCTTATATAGGAAAATAATAAAAGGGAAAATTACAATTCTATCCTCCAAGGGCTTGTCGGTCGACATAGCCTCAAATTTTCCTACTAGTATGATGGTCTGACTTGCTGGCGAAGAGTAGTCTAACCTTTTCATAGTATTGTGAGGTCACCTTCCCTAAGTAGATATAAATGTTTTTTGCACATACTTTGTTGAACTGTAGGTCCAATTTGCACACGATTGGGATCACTGAAAAGAAGATTCATAGATCTATAGTTTTTTGATTGGGGACTCTAGAGTTTGATAGTGACCAAAGTTAAACTTATCTTCGGGAGAGCACTGTTGTTCTCAAGTTATGGTTTGGGGGGACCATCGATCCAGGACTAAAAGGACTTTGTTTTGAACATATGGAGGAGTGCAGGGGTGCTAGAATAGGGTATCTACAATTTCATTATGTTTTAAACAAATATTTGCTAATCATCCGGCTATTCGGTTCCCTACCCCATGTATGAGAACAAAAAGTTATATTTTTAACTAGCTCATTATAGTTTAGCCAGAAAGTGTAAAGTGACCACGTGAGAGAAATTCTGGCTATAGAAAGCTTGAACTATACTCCATGAATCACATTTAAACCAAATGTTGTACGAGCCCTTTATTAAAATCATTAATAATTTCTTTAATCTCACCACTGAGCTTAGAAAAAATGACATTTAGTACCTTAGAATACTATTACATCCGCCGAAGAAACTACCCTAGTAATTTTTGAAAATTAAGCCAAAAGCAGTAGGGCATGGGATGGATTTAAGAAGCCCATCATAATTAAATTTGATGCAAAAATATTAGAAGTTTTCCAAATGATTTCTTTAACACTAGGTACCTTTATTTGAACTAATTTTTCCCTTATAGAATCTAAAATTTCCTTTTTTACTTGAACAAAGTGGAAACTTTAATCTTAGTTCCTAATGTTAATAATCCAAGGTTTAATGTTAGTAATTATATAATCAGCAGATGTATAGCATTATCAAATCCTAATTTATTTTGAGTTGTCCATATTTTATAAACCACTCGAAGCAAAATAGCTAGACACAAATTAGAAAATTAGGGACCTTTTTTAAGGAGGAAAGAACTAACTCCATAGGTCTAAAAGAGAAAATCTAGTGAATGGCGAGTTTTTAAAATTAGATGCAATCCAGTCCCATAATGTTTTTGCAAAATCATAAGAAGTGAAGATATGTGCTGCAATTTCTTCATAAGAGAGAGAGGGGGACATGAATCTAGAAGAGACCATAATGATACCTATTTTTCTCAGGTTATGATATACAAGAAGATTGTTATGTAGAAGTCTCCATGTAAGAACTAATAATTTTGGGGGAATGAAATGTTTCCACAAACTATGAAGATGATTGAGGTTAGATTCTAAAAATCACGAGTGATGTTAGGATTTTTCTAGGAGAAGTAGTGATGAATGCCCCATTCCATTTGGTATTACTAATGACATCTCCAACCTTTGCTTTGAAAAGGGAGTGCACATGAGTAGGAATATATAACTCCATCACCAGAGGTTTCTCCAACCAGTTGTTAGACTAAAATTATATATTGGAACCTGAGTGTTAGTGCGTGTAGAAAGGAATTGCCCAAATTAAAATTATTACCAAAAGATAGGTAATATTTTCTTTTAATCCAAATTTGGGAAAAAATTAATCCTATCATCTAAGTGACAAAACAGTTATGTACAAGTTGATTCAACTTAGCAATATATGTTCATGAAGCACATAAGATAAATCAAAATACATAATAGTTAATCATGCACTTGAGATGAGGATTTATACAAGGAAAAAACCCTTACGGGAAAAACCCTTGTGGGAAAATTCTTGGGCCAAACTTACACCTTCCACTAAACTAGTAATGATTTATAAAAAGGAGAAATGACTTACAAACATGAACCTCTCCTAGACTCAATACTGCACAACCTCCACCAGACACTTTTTCCACCTCTTAGATAGAATAGCAAGCACGGATCGTTATCCGACCACTCTTCATGTCGCATGTGTCAACTTCCATTGATAATGCTGCATTTGCACCAAAACAAGTGTTTATATTTAAAATTCGCTGAGATAACTTTCTTCTTTTTAAAGTTTTAAAGAAAAACCTTTTGTGTCAACCTGCCAATTTTAATGATGGGTGGCCAAATTCCCTAATAAAATATAACAGGAATATCATTAAGGATCATTCTCAGCATCACTATCGCAATAATAGTAATATACCACAAATAATAAGAACAATCCACTACTACCATAACTGGAATAACCATCATGCATAAATAAAGGAGGGTGAACCAAATAAACCATATCTAACAAAAAAAACATCCACAGTGTAAATTAAATAATAACTGAGTACGGAAGTAAAAGTCTGACAAAGTATAAAGTATGCAGTAAGATATATACTATCATCTAAGGGCAACACACCCGATAGTAAATGGCAATAACTGATCCTATCTAGAGTGGAAAGGACTGAAATGTCTAAGCAAACATCTACAACTACTATCGGCAAGAACAGATCTATCCTTGTTGTCCCGGGTGCTGATGCTATGAGAACGTAGGCCCCCCGATTTAAAATTCTTATACTTAAAAATCAAAAATTTCCTTTTATGAGATGCGGAAGAGAAGATGATGGTTCAACAAAACAACAAATTTTAATTTACTTCAAATTAAAATTAAAACAAGTGAATAGGAATAATACACACACACTATTAGATTTCACTTAAACACAATTCATTAACCCAAATCCTAGAAATTTGCCTAAGTCATATTTTCAATTTAATCAAATTAGGCCAAACCAAATTAAAGTAAAGACTTGAATTAACTACACATTACCCAATATTAAATTTAGCACCAAATTAAACATATAGTGATTAAAACCAAATCTTATCTTGAATTACCTAAGGATGCGTTCTAGGTGAGTATAGCAAGATAAAATAAATAATGAATCACTACGCCGCGATGTACAAGGAAAAACCCACAATGGGAAAAAACCTCGGACGACCCTAGCCTCAAATCCACTAAGTATGGAATTTACAAATACAAGCAAGATGACTTACAATAATCGACTCGATCCTTCTCAATCCTCGATGCATCTTCTTGTATCATGAGAACGTATGTGCTTGCGTTCAAATGATAAACTTATATATTAAACACCATTTAACTCAAACAAACCCTAAACATGAAACAATATGTGATTGAATAAGATAATGAACTAAGTAAGAACATTCAAACACATTCTTGTGAGGAAAAATCCCCCAAAGGGGCAAAACCATTTATTTTCATTATAACATTGTAACTGTACAATTTCGAATTACAATGAAAATACAAGTGACTAAGAATTACTCTCAGGTGTCGGATTCTGTATTCAGCGGTTGGAGTTATCCCTTTCCAGTAGGGATGCAATGAAGAATAAGAACGGTCTTCTACAAAATGGTATGAACATCAAAAGTGTGTTCCTGGGTTGCAAAGAGATTCACAAATGTGTGGAAATTTGTGTTAATCAAAAACCTAGAGTGTTGGGGTTAATAGGTGAAGACTTAGAGTTTTTGTGCTCTGAAAATCGTGTATAGAAGTCTTGGAAAACCACTTCCCGTAGTGGGTTTATAAAGGAATAACATGGCCTAAAAAATCTCTGCGCGATCTGTTTGAGATTATCCCAGGCGGACCGGTCTGGGTAGGCGGACCGGTTCTTTTTATTTTTGGCTTCTTCGGTTCGCTTGCGGTCCGGGGTGTACTAGCTTTTCAATAGGCAGACCGGTCCGGGTATGAGGTGGACCGGTCCGTAGGCGGATCAGTTCTTTTTTTCTGGGCGGATCGGTCTGGCCTGTCAGACTTTAATTCCTTTTCTTCTTTTGATATTCGGATCCGTTGATGACTGTATGAATCTTGAATTTCTTCAATGGTGTAACGGTGTGCGACATAACAAATTGATAATGGACAAAAATGTCCTTTCAAATCTCCCCCTATGTCTATGCCGGTACATACATAAAAACAAACATCCGAATTATCAAACAACTAAAAATGCCTAAACAAATCTACCCTTCCATGAACCCAAAACTGGAAAGATACAATTGAATAAGACTTCAATGTTTGCTCTTCAACTCTTCAGGAACTCAACACTTTTCTCATCAAGGTGTGCAATCCAATGATAATCCATGTAGTACCTACACACATGAGAAAAAGAAAAATACCAAGTGACATATCGAGTTTTGAAATGAGATAAACATTTATACCAATTTATGAGAAAACTCAAACTTTCAAAACTCCCCCATAATAAGATAATAATTCATTCTCCCCCTTTTTATGATGTCCCCAAATAGACAAATGAGAGAAATAAATCAAATAATCAAGTGCGGGGTGTCACTAGGATAAAATCACGCCATGAATGAACACAAAGCAACCAAGACGATGATAGCGTAAATGAAGTGGTGTGATCAAATTCGATAGGAAAATCAATGCATACAAACATGACATATGTGCACGATGAATATTGGATACTCCTAGCGAATGAACTCAAATGCGTCTTTTGGTGTAAAAGAATGACAATATAAGATATTAACTCAATCAAATTAACAAATCAAAGCTCAAAGTGATTTTCACACCAATAACGTCCAAAACGATTTTATGCTTTTTGAGGACTTTCAAGGAAGTGCAAACTCGTGTAAAGATTCTCCAACCAAACTCCCTCAAATATAATTTTGAATAGAGGCATTCTAAATTCTCAAACTTTGGAGAATTGATGGTGAAATCTAAGTGGCCCATATTTGGCATGAAGTGCTTTTTATTGCCTATAAATTTTTTCGAGGTCTTTTTACCTCTTTGGATCTCGGATATTAAAATTCCTCCATTTTTAGGTCCTTTTTAACGGTGGCTTTTGCGCAAAGGATAGATGATCACCTGTCGCAGTCCCTCCCCGTTATACAAAAACACACAGTCTCACCAAAATAGTTTTTACATGCATTCCAATCTTGTCAAGTTTTATCGCATATTGTACATTGTATAGACAGGATTGAAATGGAAACACTCACGCCAATATGTGATAGACAAGTGCAATAATCAAATATAGCCGTGCATGTGTGCAATAAAGGATATAGGAGTCAAATATGTAGAGAGATATCACTAATTACATATCAAAGACTGCATACTAAGTAAAGCACATGGATGAAATGATGTAGCGTCTCAAATCTCTATCAAACAGTCACATGGATATTTGGAATGAAGTTGAGACTTGGCTATCTTAAATGTTCATCCACAAAAGGTGCATAAAAATACAAAAATCTTTTTGGGTTTTTTCAAATTTTTTGTCAAAATAAAATCTTTTTGTGCTTTTCTTAAAAATTATAAAAGAAAATCTTTTTGTATTTTTCAAAAGAGCAAAAAGAATAAATAAATAGTTGTACAACTAAGCAATGGTACATATAAAACATACTAGCAATAGGAATCATATGATATGAACATGAAGAAACATCTTATTCTAGACAAAGACCAACCCTTGAGTCAATTTTACAAATCCCCAAAGACTTCCTAAGACTCTCAAATCTAAGGGCATCTAAAAGTTTTGCGAAAATGTCGGCTAACTGACGGTCGGTGGGAACAAAACTCAGGGATACAGTGTTCTCCTCAACTAACTGACGAATAAAGTGCTCATGTATCCTGATGTGCTTTGTGCGTGAATGCTAGACGGGATTGCGGGATATGTGAATCGCGCTCATGTTATCACAAGAAATGATCATGGTGTCCTGTGAAATCCCATAATCCTCCAACATTTACTTCATCCACAAGACTTGTGTGCAACAACTCCCGGCGGCTATGTACTCAGCCTCCGTAGTGGACAAAGAGATGGAATTTTGTTTCTTGCTCATCCAGGAGACAAGAGCAGAACCAAAATAGAAACACCCACCAGAAGTGCTCCTACAACCATCTACATCCCGGGCCCAATCAGCATCCGAATAGGCGGACAAACGGCCATCGGTATCAAAGGAATACCAAATACCATATGAGAGAGTCCCACTTACGTATTTAATAATATGTTTTAGAGCAAGTAAATATGACTCTTTAGGGGACTCCTGATATCGCGTACAGACTCCAACACTAAAGGCGATGTTGGGACGACTGGCAGTCAAGTAGAGAAGACTACCTATCATACTCCGATATAAGGTTTGCTCTACGTCCTTGCCTGAAGTGTCCTTACTAATAGGTGTACGAGCATACTTAGCGGAGTCTAAACCAAATTTCTTCACTAGGTCTCTAGCATACTTGGATTGGGAGATGAACATCCAATCCTCTAACTGACGAACCTGGAGACCAAGGAAGAATGTAAGCTCACCAACCATGCTCATCTCAAACTCACTTTTCATCTCCTCTTCAAAGTGATGAGCATGTTGAGAGCATGTGGATCCAAAGACTATGTTATCCACATAGACCTGGGCAACCAAAATTGCACCGTCATCTCTCCTGACGAATAACGTCATATCAACTCCCCCTCTCTTGAAGCCAGGGGCTAAGAGATAGGAAGTAAGCCTCTCGTACCAAGCACGGGGTGCTTGCTTCAAACCATACAAGGCTTTCCTCAGATAGTAGACGTGCTCCGGGTGCTAAGGGTCTTCAAACCCTTTTGGTTGTTCCACATAAACCTCCTTCTATAGAATTCCATTCAGAAAGGAACTCTTAACATCCATCTGATATAACTTGAAGCGCAGATGACATGCGATGGCGAGCAGAAGACGGACGGACTCAAGCCTCGCAGCAGGAGCAAATGTCTCCCCAAAGTCTACACCCTCTATCTGTGTGTAGCCTTGAGCGACCAACCTAGACTTATTTCTGATTATGGTACCATTTTCATCCATTTTATTCTTAAAAATCCACCGGGTACCTATCACATTAGTCTCACTAGGTCGGGGGACTAGTTCCCAGACATTATTCCTTTTAAACTGAAGCAACTCATCCTGCATAGCAGATATCCAGTGTTCATCCTTGAGGGCTTCTTTATGGTTCTTGGGCTCGACTTTGGACGTGTAGCAAAGATGGCTAACAACGTTCTCTAGCTGAGCACGAGTCTTGACCCCTAGAGTGGGATCTCCAACAATGGCAGATGGGTCATGACTCTTGCGAACCCAAGAAGGTGTGTCCCCTAAAACAGGAGTGGGGACCACAGAGTGTGGGTGGGGGACTAGTGGATCATTGTCGGACGAGTCCTCATCCTCACACTGAAGGTTAGGATCAATAATCGTCAGAGGTTCGTCATCTTGCACAGTGACGTTTATTGATTCCATAACCTTAGAGATCTTCAGGTTAAAAACCGGGTACGCTCTGTTATACGATGAATATCCTAGTAATATTCCCTCTTCGCTCCGGGAGTCGAACTTTCCTAATTGCTCTCTATCCCGTAGGATGTATCATTTACTCCCCAAAATACGGAAATATCCCAGGTTGGGCTTCTTGCCAGTCCACAACTCATAAGGAGTCTGAAGTGTGTGCGGACGCAAATAAACCCTATTCACCGTGTGGCATGCAGTAGACACATCCTCTGCCCAAAATCTCCTAGAAATTTTACGACCTAGAAGCATAGATCTAGCCATCTCTTGGATCATTCTATTCTTTCTCTCAAAAATCCCATTTTGCCGAGAAGTTCTCACAGCAGAAAACTCTTGTTTGATCCCAACTCTATCACAGTAAAGTTCAACCTTTGATTCTGTGAATTCAGTCCCATTGTCACTACGCATCCTATTAATAGTGACACTATGTTGATTTTGCATGACACGGCACTTGGTCGTTAAGAAATCTACAGCATCGGATTTATCTCTCAGAAAACCTACAATGGAGTATCTGAAGAAATCATCTACCATCACGAGGATGTACCTCTTACCACCTAGACTCTCAGTACGAGTGGGAACCATAAGATCCATGTGAATCAACTCAAGAACACGAGAGGTGGTAATGGAATGCAACTTCCTATGGGGACTACGAATTTGTTTTCCCATCTGACAGGGTCCACAAACGATCGAAGTTGACTTTCCAAGAGATGGTAAGCCTCGTACAAGGTCCTTTTTAGCTAAAAGGTTGAGATCTCTAACGTTCATGTGACCTAGACGTTGGTGCCACAGATCCATAGGAGTAATCCTGGCGCTGTTGCAGACAAGTGAGGACGTGGGCTCAGTCCCATAGCAATTATCCTCGGTTCTCACCCCTTGCATTAAAAGTTTATCGGCTTGATTTTGGACTTTACACGCGTGTCGGTCAAACTTTACTGCAAAGTCAGTGTCGCACAGCCGGCTAATGCTGAGAAGGTTTTCTTTCAAACCTTTGACGTACAAAACATTTTCTAGCTTAGGGAATCCAGGTAACTCGACAGTACCACGTCCTATAATGCTAGACTTACTCCCATCTCCAAAGGTGACTCTTCCATCCTGATAATCCTCAAGGGTCGTAAAAAATGAGGCATCACCTGTCATATGTCTGGAGCACCCACTATCAAAATACCACTGTGAGGTATTATGTGTTTTGAGAGCAACATGAACAACAAAAGCCTTTTTATCTTTCTTAGGTACCCAAGTCGGGATGATCTTTTTTTTTCTTTGTTGTTATTGGTTTTAGCTGGAATGTGAGAAGCATTCATTAACGGCAAAGACATCCGTCAGAATTCTTCCATTAAACTCTGGGATGTGAAAGCTAAGAACTCAACTTGCTCTCTCAGACTCGAAAACTCATCAGTATGACGTGGTGGAGCATTAGTACGTCGTATCCGACCCATGTTCTAGCAAAACTCCCTAAAGTGGCCTTTTCTTTTGCAATAAGTACAGAAGGACATAGTCAAAGGCGGACCTTGGTTTGCCTTTCTTGGTCGAACTATCCTTCGAGGTTTTTGACGGTGTCCATAAGGAGTCGTAGTAAACTCGGGAACTGGTCCAGGTGCAATTTGGGACGTGGAGGAACCATCATAACCAATTCCTTGCCGATTACAAAAACCTAAAGCGGGGCCGAGGAGCATCTTTCCCATCTTTCCAGATCTGTCCTCGATTTGTACGTTGACTTCCCATGCTTTCTCAAGATCATAAGTCGGCTGGGCAACTAGGGCTTCAAGTTTCTTCCGAGTCTCCATGGAGGAATGGAGCTGACTCGTAAGACTAGCCACTTGTAAAGTCAAGTCTCCTCTCTCTTTCCCTAAAACACTCTCTCTCTCTCTAAACAAACTCTCTTTCTCGACATAGGCATATTCTCTCTCTCTCAGGGCGGTGAAGGTGGAGGACTCTCTCTCTCTCACCTTTTTTAAATCTTCCTCTAAGCCGGTGATCTTAAGAACTAGAGATTTGTTACGTTTTTTAGTTTTAAAAGACTCAAAATATAACTTAGCGTAGGCGCGTTGAATATCACTTTCTCTCTCACTTGAGTCATCCTCCTCCTCACACACATCGATCTCACTATCGAGGTGTCCCTGTGAAGCATCATCTTCATCGTCGTGAAGATAACTAAGAGTTCTCACTTGACTGGCCATGAATGCGGTGAATTTACACTCATGCGGTGACTCATCTCCTGAATCCACCGTCTTGTCCTCACTGTCGTCGCTAAGAGTAGCATTAAGGACAATTTTCCCTTTCTCTCTATTCATATGAATGGCACACTCAAAGGCTCTATGACCCCTACCATCGCACTCAAAGCATCTCTCACTTTCTTTCTTAGGAGGATTTTTGAAATCTTTTTCATTTTTCTTTTCAAACTTATTTTTCTCAAATTTCTTTTTATCTTTAAAATTGCCATTTTCTTAAATTTGAGAATCCTCTTGATTTTTTTTGCAAAAAGAGCCAAATCATCTAAGTCAAAATCACACTCAGAATCTGACGTGTCAGTCTCTCTCTTTCTAGATGACTCTACCCTCTCTCTAGCCGACCCCTCACTCCTTCTTTCTTGGGCATTAAGTGCAATTCCCTTATCTTTAGATTTAGTAATTTTAGGGAACATATCAATTTCATATGTTTGCAAATCACCTACAAGTTCTTCCAATTTTAGCGTATTTAAATTGCCCATAGAATTTAGCATAGTGACTTTAGGGATAAAACACTTAGGCAAAGAACGAAGAATCTTTTTAACAACTCTAGCATTAGGAATATGTTCACCAAGATTAAAGCTAGTATTCACAATGTCAGAAAGTCTAGCATAAAATTCATCAAAACATTCAGATTCATGCATGGTGATGGTTTCAAATTGAGTTGTCAAATTTTGCAACTTAGACTCCTTCAAGGCATTAGTTACTTCATGGGTGAGTTGTAAAACATCCCATGCCTCTTTTGATGTGGTGCACGTCATAATGCGTTTGAACTCATCAGGTGTGACAGACCCAGAAATAGCACTTAGACCCTTAGAATTAAAAGATGACCATTTAAATTCTTCTTCAGTCCAAGAAGTGACAGGTTTCAAGTTGATCACATTATCAATAGTCACGGAGGGAGGTGTCCACCCTCTTTCAACCAAAATCCAGACACGCTCATCAATGGCTTTTAATGCAGATCTCATACGGGCTTTCTAATAGGCATAGTTTGTCCCGTCAAAAATTGGCATTTTATTATATAAATTCTCCATTTGAACACGCACTTTTTCAAAAAAAAATCAATTTTTAGAAAATTCATATCTTAGAAAATTTTTGCGGAAAATAGTAATACGCGATAGATTAGCGTAACCGGCTCTGGTACCAATTTGAGAACGTATGTGCTTGCGTTCAAATGATAAACTTATATATTAAACACCATTTAACTCAAACAAACCCTAAACATGCAACAATATGTGATTGAATAAGATAATGAACTAAGTAAGAACATTCAAACACATGCTTGTGAGGAAAAATCCCCCAAAGGGGCAAAACCATTTATTTTCATTATAACATTGTAATTGTACAATTTCGGATTACAATGGAAATACAAGTGACTAAGAATTACCCTCAGGTGTCGGATTCTGTAATTGGCGGATGGAGTTATCCCTTTCCAGTAGGGTTGCAATGAAGAAGAAGAACGGTCTTCTCCAAAATGGTATGAACAGCAAAAGTGTGTTCCTGGGTTGCAAAGAGATTCACAAATGTTTGAAAATGTGTGTGAATCAAAAACCAAGAGTCTTGGGCTCAATAGGTGAAGACTTAGAGTTTTTTTGCTTTGAAAATCTTGTATAGAAGTCTTGGAAAATCACTTCCCGTAGTGGGTTTATAAAGGAATAACATGGCCTAAAAAATCTCTGCACGATCTGTTCGAGATTATCCCAGGCGGACCGGTCTGGGTCTGAGGCGGACCGTTCCGGGTAGGCGGACCGGTTCTTTTTATTTTTGGCTTCTTTATATGGTCACCATCACCCGAACTAGGAGCCTTTCTCCAAGTGGATAAATCAACGCAAACCTCTTCTTCTTTGTGGGATTTAGAAGCAAACCCAAACGTCTCTTCAAACGGTAGAGATGAAAAATCGGTGCCAAATCCCAAGCAATGTATATATATATATATGGAAGCTTGGATAAACAACAATTGGGTGTAAACAAAGTGTTTAAAGGATGTTTCTTGGCAAAATGAACACTTAAACTTGAACTTTTTCTTAGGAAAGGTGAACTCTCAAAACTCTCTCTAGGAGTTAGAATATTATGAAAAAGTTCATTTAGAAAAAGTTCATTTCCGCACTTAAGAAGTTCTATCAAAAGATAGTGGGAAAAGAAGTGCGAAAGTGGGCAAAAAATTGCCAAAAACCTGTTCCCGCCAAATCTCGTTCGAACAACTTTTTCGTTCGGACGAAATCTCGTTCGAACGAGGTTTCTAACGAAGTACCAGAGAGAACTCGTTAGAAATCTCATTGGAAGCTCGATCGAACATTATGTTCATTCGAACGACACTTCGAATGACATTCCAGTGACCTTTTGTGGGAACTCGTTGGCAAACTCGTTCGAAATACATTGTGGTTCGAACGACAAACTCATTCGAACGACACTTCCAGATTGTTTGAAAATTTTGATTTTTTCCCTGAAACTTTATATACTTTGTATTAAAGTTTTAATAAAATCTTTTCGAAATTAAACAACAGTTTTAAATAAACGTTCACCCAATATGAAATGTTCCAAGCTCCTATATATATATATATATATATATATATATATATATATATATATATATATATATATATATATATATATTAAAATGTATTCATACCTTAGGAGCAATGGAACCATGTTGATGACATAGAAACGAGGCACATTAAACTCGGAAATTTGATGTAGCTTTATACTCTTGGCTGCTACGTCTTCAACAAAAACGTCATAGGCTTGAAGGATTATCAATATACTCTATCATATGACTTAACCTTTTTTATCCGGAATTGAGCCAAAACTACAAAGGACTCAATTGAAAATTTGTGTCCTTACAAATCTCCCCCGTTGTCTATTCCGGGACAAAAACAAAAAAAAATCCTAAAGGGCCGTTAAGCTCTACTAGACTAATAAAAGTGTCCCTCCCAAAATAAAAATACAATGCTTGACTCAAAAAACCGAAAGGATCATAATCTTTGCCAGTGAAAGTTGCCACTTATAATATAATTCCTGCACACTAAAGAAAACACATTAAACGCATAGGGAATATCAAGATATTAAATACAATTAAAGTAAGTACTCCCATCAATTAATTCTCCCCTTTATCAACTATGATCAACCTAAGAAGATAGCGACTCCCCCTAAGTTAAATCTCCCCCAATCTAAGATACGAAATACAATATGTTTAGATACCATTTCTCCCCCTGTCATTCTCCCCCTTTTTGTTCAGGTATAGACAAAGGCTAAAACAAATTTAAACATGATGCATAAAGTAATGAGAACATTAAAGCTCAAAGGAAACAAAACCATAACTAACCCAACAAATGAATACCAACTATGATGCGAAAAACAAATGATACCAAATTACACATAAGATTCTAAGCATGCGATATCAAACAAACTACGCAACAAACAAGGTACCAATTTTGAATTGAAACATAAATGGACTAGCTAAACATGGCAAAGACATAAACACAATATCATATATATGTATACATAATTGATATAAGCTAAGCATAAGTACACACATATAAATATAAACACCAAAATGACACACATAAAATTAGATAAAATTTTCACCCTTGTATGGCAAAAATGTGACATATGGAAACGGAAGTGTTGGGGTGTGAACTAGTAATAATTAAATTTAGACCCAATAACTTAAAACATGTTCACGGAGCTCTCAATTGATTGCAAATTTCATCACATTTGAATATAACCTCATGTGACAATATAGATTGAACTCAATGAACAAACATGCACAATGCATACAAGCCTAGCATGTTGATGATTCTACAAACCAATAGAGTCATGACATTAAAAGCTCAACCAGGATAAATGAACATTGTGCAAACCGTTGATATACCATCCAATCTCCCTAAATAAGCATATATCAATTTTGAATGAATATATCAATCAAACATATAAGGCCTTGGAAATTTTTTTTTCTTTTTAATGCCATATTTTCTTTTAGGCCTTTGGACCACGTATTTCTTTTAGGTCCAAGAAAACGGTGTCTTACTATTCACAAAGGATAATAAATCCCAACGGAGCCCTTCCCCGTGCACATTTATATATAACATTTTTATATTTCACACAAATCTCACGTGCAATGGATTTTGACATGCACTAGTCCTCCTAGGTCACAAATATTTAGATGATAAGATTGGTAGGAGAACACCTCACAAATATCAAATATACATATGAAGTTAAATTTCAAAAGATCTTGTGCATGTGTGAATTGAGGCATATAAAATTAGAATCCATTAGATCAATACGAAATCCAACTACTCCATGTAAGCATGGTAAAAAACATTATAAGGGTTGACAATCTAAACCAAAAGTTCTAGCCACGTGAATGCGTAAAATATGGGATTCTAACACAAGAATATGCCACATAAAGTGTGTCAAACTAAAATACACAAAAAAAAATCTTTTTGATTTTTTAAAATTTTTAACCAAAAATAAAAATATATACTCAAAAGACAAACAAAAATCATTTGAATTTTTCATTATACTTAAATTACTAAGCGATAAAAATCCAAATGATAAATAAAAAATCTTTTTGTATTTTTCATTTAATGCAAACTAAAATGAAAGAATAAAATACAAAAGATAAACAAGTCATGATTTCTAGTATAGGATATGAAATAAAGCAATGACTAGAAAATGACTAAGCATGCATACACCTAGCAAGGATATATAATATGAAGCACAAAGAGCTAGAGTATGCAAACAAAACTAACACATTTAACCTTTAAATTTACCAAGGGAGGTTTCCTATGAAAGTAAATGAGAATCAACAAATCTAATATCTAGCGCGTCTAAAAATAATTTTCCAATCCATATAGATGTATATTTAAAATGATGGGATTTGGAAACTAATGAATTGCTAGACATAGACTTACTAGGACTTCTTTTCAGATTAAAACAAAATGACCTAAGGTGACCTTTCTTACCACAATGCAAGCATGTGAAAACACGAGAAATGTTACCTAAGGTGTGACCTTTTCTAAAGTCTTTGGATAAAGTAGACCCTCTAAAACAAACAATGGTTTTAGCTTTAGCAACGGAAGCATTTGAACAAGATGTACTCAAGTCTTGTAAATCATTTTTCATTTTTAAAATTTTGGACTCAAGTAATAAATTAGACTCCTCAAATTTATGAGACTCCTTCTTTAAATTTTCAATTACACCTAGAAGGTTATCACGCTCCCCCTCAATGTGAGCAAACTTGTCCCTAAGAGTCTTTTCATGACTATAACTCTCTTTCTTGGACATTTCTAAAATATTATAATTGTGATTTATGTCCATGAGCTTTTCACGAAAAATATCTTTTTGAGATAGTGAGGTTTGCAAAAATTCAACTTTAGCTTTAAAGCAAGAATTTTCATATTCAAGAAATTTCATTCTTTTTGCAAATCTCAAATTTAATTCCCTTAATTTTTCATTACACTTATTAAGCCCATTAAATTCCTCTCGAATAGCAAAAACTTCATTATCATTAGAAATGGAAAAATTGTCATTAAGGCGTCCATCCAGAGATACAAAAAAAATGAGAGTGAGTAAAAATTGAACCACCTAAAAATACAAGGATCACATAACTTATAAAAGTCAAAAAACGGATCTTTGATGGGATAAATTAGTGGTCCGACTATGATACCAATTTGAGAATGTATGCCCCCCGATTTAAAATTCTTATAATTCAAAATCAAAAATTTCCTTTTATGAGATGCGAAAGCGATGATGATGGTTTAACAAAACAACAAATTTTAATTTACTTCAAATTAAAATTAAACCAAGTGAAATAGGATTAATACACACACACTATTTGATTTCACTTAAACACAATTCATTAACCCAAATCCTCGAAATTTTCCTAAGTCATATTTTCAATTTAATCAAATTAGGCCAAACCAAATTAAAGTAAAGACTTGAATTAACTACACATTACCCAATATTAAATTTAGCACCAAATTAATCATGTTGTGATTAAAATCAAATTTTATCTTGAATTACCTAAGCATGCGTTCTAGGTGAGTATAGAAAGATAAAATAAACAATGAATCATTACTCCGCGATGTACGAGGAAAAACCCACAACGAAAAAAACCTCGGACGACCCTAGCCTCAAATCCACTAAGTACGGAATTTACAAATACAAGCAAGATGACTTACAACACTCGACTCGATCCCTTTCAAGCCCCGACGCATCTTCTTTTATCAACCTCTGCCTAGCGAATAACCACAGAGCTCCACCGCGGTCTCGAAATCCACCGATCGGACTTTATATGGTCACCGTCACCCGAACTAGGAGCCTTTCTCTAAGTGGATAAATCAACCCAATCATCTTCTTCTTTGTGGGATTTAGAAGCAAACCCAAACGTCTCTTCAAACGGTAGAGATGAAAAATCGGTGCCAAACTCCAAGCAATGTATATATATATATATATGGAAGCTTGGATAAACAATAATTGGGTGTAAAAAAAAGTGTTTAAAGGATTTTTCTTGAAAAAATGAACAATTAAACTTGAACTTTTTCTAGTAAAGGTAAACTCTCAAAAATCTCTCTATGAGTTAGAATATTATCAAAAAGTTAATCAGAAAAATTTCATTTTCGCACTTAAGAAGTTATGTCAAAAGAAGTGGGAAAGTGGGTCAAAAACTTCTAAAAACTGCCAAAAACATGTTCCCGCCAAATCTTGTTCAAACGACATTTTTCGTTCAAACGAGGCTTCTAACGAAGTTCCAGAGAGAACTCATTAGAAATCTCATTTGAAGCTCTTTCGAACATCATGTTCGTTCGAATGACACTTCGAACGACATTCTAGTGGCCTTTTGTGGGAACTCGTTGGCAAACTCGTTCGAACGACATTGTGGTTTGAACGACAAACTCGTTCGAACGACACTTCGAACGGACTCCAGAAAGTTTAAAAAAATCATTTTTTTCCCAAAGACTTTATATACTTTGTATTAAAGTTTTAACAAAATCTTTCTGAAATTAAACAACAGTTTTAAATAAACGTTCACCTAAAATGAAATGTTCCATGATCCTAGATATATATATTAAAATGAATTCATACCTTAGGAGCAATGGAACCATGTTGATGATGTAGAAATGAGGCACATTAAACTCGGAAATTTGATGAAGCTTTATACTCTTTGCTGCTACGTCATCAACAAACACGTCATAGGCTTGAAGGATGATCAATATACTCTATCCTATGACTCAACCGTTTTTGTCCGGAATTGAGCCAAAACTACAAATGACTCATTTGGAAATTTATGTCCTTACATGCTACACACCTGGGAGTATAAATCTGAGAGTATACAAGAGAAAATTAGGGAACTAAATGTATAAGTGAGAAACTATACACATATGTAAAAAAACTGATGTAGGAGAAGGAAAACAAAACCCATATATGTGAGCCTATTGATCATAAGTCCTCAGTGGAGTCTCTACTATGGCCATCATGACCCCCCTCATTCGGAGGCAAGTGAGCCCCAATGAGGTGGAGGTGGCGCTCCTGCACGAGCTTGATATGGTCTCAAAGGATATAAATGATTTTTATTGGTGATGTGAGGGTTGTGAATGCGTATAGATATGAGTCTCCAACCTATTTTACTCAAAATATGTAAAATAAGTAGTTAGTTATAAAGAGAGAATAAAAAACAACTAGTGCATGAGAAACCAAATGAGACATGGGCTCAGAGACTATATTACGAACTGGGAAGGTGTTAGGCCCCCACCCCGAACTTTCGGCCTCTTATGGGATAATTTTTTTCTCCTTCGCCTAACTGAATAAATCTGTCTTTATATGTGAAGTGTGTCATGTCTGCGTAGTGCGTAAGGTGAGTATATGCATGATTGTGTAAGTGCGTGCGTTCATTCATGTGAGGAGTGGAATTATCATATCCACATCATGGAAAATATGGGAAACGATTCCTTCTAAGTAGATAAACTAACTAAAACATTAATAAAATGATAGAAGAAATGTATAAAAGTGAATGATATATGATCGACGACCTAAAATCGTTATATCACAAACTGAAAATTGAGAATGCATATATGGTACAACTAAATGGGTAATAAATTTAAGAAAACTGTCTTCATGAATGAGATGTTAATATATGAAGGTAAACTAAATGAAATATGTATGAAAGGACTTTAATCTTAAAACGACATTGGGATGCCTACGTAGCTAAAAATGCGTTCAAAGTTCACGTAGTTCGCATGAAAGAGTAATGTTGGCATCTAACCCATAATCCGAATATAGAGTCTCTCTTTTTTATTTGTGAAAAGTATGTGATATATGGTGAAAGTATAGAAACATTTAATAAACTCTAAATTGTGATTTATGGTATAAACCCATTTTCTGGTTTATAATAATAGATTTTATATATATAATAATAAAAAAGTATATTATTAGTGATAGAAATAAAACGAAATTACTAAAAATCAAGAAAGAATAGTAAAATATCCAAAATAGCAATTATGAGACTGGTAAAACAGAAAAAGGTTTTATACCTTAAAGAAATTTTAAATTATGTTTTTTTCACTTTGTGGGATGACATTTGATGTTTGGATGATGGTGGTGGAGTAGTGGTTGAAGGTGGGTTAAGTTGATTTAAAAGAATATTTGAGAGAATATAATGGAAGTGGTATATACTAAATTTAAAATGGCCCCCACACTAAAATAGAGGTCCTATGGAAAAGAGGTAAGGGTTGCCTTATATAGGAAAAACATAAAAGGTAAAATGACAATTCTATCCTCTAAGGGTCTGGCGTCATAGCCCCAGACCCGCCTACTATTATGATGGCCTGACTTACTAAAAAATTAAAGTCCAAACTTCTTATAAGATTGTGAGGTCTCCTGCCCTAAGCTTGTATAAATGTTTTTTGGACATAATTTTTTAAATTGTAGGTCCGATTAGCACATGACCAGGATCACTGAAAAGAAGATTTATAGCTTTATAAATTTATAATTAGGAACTATGGGGTTTGACAGTTGACCAAAGTCAAACTGGTTTTGGGGAGAACACTATTGTTCTCGAGTTAAGGTTTGGGGGGACCATCGATTCAGGATTAAAGGGACTTTGTTTGAACCTATGGAAGAGTTTATAGGTCTAAAATAGGGTGTCTACAATTTTCATTATCTTTTAAACCAATATTTCTTATTCAATCTGCTACTTGATTCCCTTCCCTGTGTATATGATAATAAAAAGTTATATTTTTAACTAGCACCTTGTTATTTAGCTAGAGATTGTAAAGAGACCATGAGGAGAGAAATTCTAGATATAGAAATCTTGAACTATACTCTACGAATCACATTTAAGCCAAAGGTTGTACCAACCTTTACTAACATCAATGAAAATGTCTTTAATCGCATCACTGAGCTAGAAAAATGACATTTGGTACCTAAGAATACTATTATATCCACCGAAGAATATACCCTAGTAATTTATGAAAATTAAGCCCAAAAGAGCAGGGTCTAGGAAGGCTTTAATAAGCCCTCACAATTAGCTTTGATCCAAAAATATTAGAAGTTTTCCAAATGGTTTTCTTAATAGTAGGGACTTTTCTTTGAACTAATTTTTCCCTTATAGAATCTAAAATTTTATTTTTATATTGACCAAAAGGGAAGCCTGAATCATAGTTGTTAATGTTAATAATCCAAGCTTTGATGCTAGTAAATATACAGTCAATAAATGTATAGAATTATCAAATCCTAATTTATTTTAAGTTGTCCATATATTACAACCCACTCAAAGCACAACAGATAGACACAAATTAGAAAATTATGAACCTTTTTTTGATGAGGAAAGAACCAACTCCAGAGGTGTAAAAGAGAATTTCCAGTGAATGGCGAATTTTTAAAATTAGATGCAATCTAGTCCCATAATGTTTTTGCGAAATCACAAGATGTGAAGTGTTGTAGTTCGATTTCTTCATTACTGGGAGAGGGGAACATGAAGCTAAAAGATACCATAATGATACCTATTTTTCTCAAATTGTGATCTATGGGAAGCTTGTTATGTAGAAGTGTCCATGTAAGAACTAATAATTTTGGAGGAATGAAATGTTTCCATAAATTATGAAGATGATTAAGGTTAGCTTCTGAATATCACGAGTGATGTTAGGATATACCCTAGAGAAGCAATGATGAATGTTCCATTCCATTGGGCATTACTAATGACATATCCAACCTTTGCTTTTAGAAGGGAGTGCACATGAGTAGGAATATTTAACTCCATCACCAGAGGTTTCTCCAACCATTTCTTAGACTAAATACATATACCGGAACCTGAATGTTAGTGCATGTAGAAATGTACTACCCAAATTAAAATTATTTTCAAAAGGTAGGTAATGTTTGCTTTTAATCCAAATTCGGGGAAAATTAATCCTAGCATCTTAGTTAATTCAAATTCGGGGAAAAAATAATCCTAGCATCTTAGTGACAAAGTAGTTATTTATAAGTTGATTTAACTTAGCAATATATGTTCATGAAGCGCACAAGATAAATAAAAATACAAAATAGTAAATCATGCACTTGAGATGAGCATTTATACAAAGGAAAAATCCTTGCAGGAAAAACCTTGGGCCAAACCGACACCTTACTAAACAAGTAAAGATATATAAAAGGGAGAAATGACTTACTAAAAAAATCTTCTCCGCACTCAATAACGCACAACCCCCATAAGATAATTTTTCCACCTCTTAGATGGAAGAGGAAGCATGGATCGCTATCCGACCACTCTCCACTTTATATGTGTCAACTTCCATTGATATTGTTGCATTTGCACCAAAACAAGTTTCTTTATTTAATGTTCGTAGAGATAACTTTCTTCTATTTAAAGTTTTGAAGAAAAACTTTTTATGTCAACCTGCCAATTTTAATGCTAGGTGGCTAAATCCTCTACTAAAATATAACTGGAATCTCAGTATGGATCATTCTCGGCATCACTGTGGAAATAATAATAATAATAATAATAATAATAATAATAATAATAATAATAATAATAATAATAATAATAATAATAATAATAATAATAATATAATGCGAATAATAAGAACAATCCACAACTACCATAAATGGAATAACTATCATGCATAAATAAAGGAGGGTGAACCGAATAAACCATTGATCACAAAAAACATCTACATTGTAAACTGAATAATAACTAAGTACAAAAGTAAAAGTCTTATAAAGTATAAAAGTTTGCAGTAAGGTAGATATGATCATCTAATTGATCCTATCTAGAGTGGAAACAGTTGAAATGTCTATACGAACATCCACCACTACTATTGGCATGAACGAATCTATCCTTGTTGTCCCGGCTAATACTGCAGCACACCTGGGAGTATACATGTGAGATTATATGAGATAAAATTAAGGAACTAAATGTAAAAGTGAGAAACTATAAACATATGAAAAAAATGATGTAGGAGTAGAAAAAAAAACCATATATGCAGAGCCTAGTCTTCAGAAGTCCTCGCTCGAGTCGCCACTGAGGCTATCCTGCCTCCTGTTCGGCAGCAAGCGTGCCCCAATGAGGTGGAAGTGGCGTTTCTTCACGCTAAAAGGATTTAAATGGTCTTCATAGGTGATGTGAGGTGTGTTAATGTGTATAGATAGGAGTCTCCGAGATATTTTACTCAAAATAGGTAAAAGAAGTGGGTACCTCTGAACACTAGTGCATGCAAAACCAGATGAGATATTGGCTAAGAAGTGGGAAGGTGTTAGGCACCCACCGAGAGCTTTATGTCTCTTATGGGCTAACCAAAACATTCGCATTCACCTACGTAAAGCGTGTCCTGTCTGCGCAGTGCGCAAGATGAATATATCTATCCTAATTAAAGATCTCATCATTCCTCTAAGTTCATCCTCCTCCATTAAGAAACTTAAAATTGTATCTCTTTTTACACACACAATCAATCCTACTTTAATTATTTAATCAAGATCAATTAACATGTATCAATACGTATCTTTATCGAATCCTCATTTTTTATTGTTCATAATCAAATCCCCAATTTCTAATATAATCAAGAAAGCAATTAACTGCCAATCGAAAATGTGATATAAATCAAGTATTGACTTGCCTTGATGGATTAAAATTCCGAAGTCTTTAATACAGGTTAAATCTCCTCTTCAATATCCTTCCTCTTTGCCTTTTTTCTCTTTTATAGGGTTGTTTTACCTCAACCTTGTAACAACCCGAATTATTTTTAAATGAGAATTTTTAAATTAATTTTGGAAATCGGAGAAAAATGAAATTTTGGATTTTATAAATTTTATAATTTAAAATGTTGGTTTTTTATATTTGAAAAATAAATTTTCAAACAAAATTGGAGTCGGAATTAAAATGGAGTTTTAATTGAATTTTTATTATAGAAGAGTCATCAAAATATAAAACTCTCTAAAAAATAATATTTTTAAAAATTCGACCATCCGATCAAATTGAATTTTTCACATCAGTCCTGTCTCAATGTTCGCTACAACATACTAAAATTTCAAGCCATTTTAATGGCCCGATCGCCCGTAAGGATTTTTTGAATGTTTGTATCTGATTAGAACTCTTTTCTTAATCAAACTATCTTTTATATATCACAACTAATTCGTGGATGGACTTTTCAAATCACTTTTTCTCAAACATTTCAACCAGAAGACCTCTCCAAAATTACTCCCTTTCATCTATAAACTATAGCCACAAACTTATTCAAGATTTCAACCTTAGATTAGAAGGCTTATTTGATGTTTTCTCGAGTTTGGACTAGAACGAGATTTGATTATTTTCACGAGAGTAATGTGATGGTGGGATCATATTTGAGGCAAAAATTATGTGATGATTCATGTGATGATTTTGAGGTACGGGACTTACATAATATGCTCCTAAATTCTCTCAAGAGTATTCTATTTGATTTCTGTGTCGATTGCACTCATATTGAATTGTGATATTCTTTGAAATCTAAAAATTGTTGGAATCTAATTTGATTCATTATGATATATATTATATTGTTATTTGAGCATAGTGTCATGAGATTTTAATATGGCACGAAGAAGGGCACGCGCCAAAAGTCCAAATCCGGATAGGTGACGTGAGGCCTGGTGACTCATTGATGTGTCATTGAGAAATTAATATTGATGTAATGTTGGAGTGTTGAATTTGATTTGTATATGCGGATTCGTATTGTTGCGATTTATTCGTCGTGCTAATTATTTTTAAGCATCTATTCCTGTCATATTGTGTACTTCCCCGTATTTTCTTTTAGTTGACAGATTAACGAGAATGAGGACGCTATGGACTATTTTTGGAGAATTATTTTAGAGCTTGGATTGGAAGATGTATTTTTGTTGTAATAATTAGTGGTGTAATTTTTAGTTGGAGAATTTTATATTCGAGAGACTTTATTGTAATCTTTTTGTGGGAATAGAAATTATGGATTTATTTCATTTAAACTCTGGACATTTAGATGCTCTATACTTATTGTTTGAAGACTTGTTAGGTATCGTGGTGAGGATGTTTAGAATTGATTGAAAGACTTTAGTATTTTAAATTTTGAGAAACATAATTGAGTAGTATTTTTTTTAGCGTTAGGTTTCGTCAAATTTTGAAGGCGAAATTCCTTGTTAGTGGGGAAGTATGTAACAACCCCGAATTTTTTTAAATGGGAATTTTTAAATTAATTTTGGAAATCGAAGAAAAATAAAATTTTGGATTTTATAATTTAAAATGTTGGTTTTTATATTTGAAAATTTTCAAACGGAATTGGAATCGGAATTAAAATGGAGTTTTAATTGAATTTTTATTATAGAAGAGTCCTCACAATGTAAAACTCTCTAAAACATAAAACTCTCTAAAAAATAATATTTTTAGTAATTCGACCGTTTGATCGAGCTGAATTTTTCACAACAATACTGTCTTGCCGTTCTCTACAACATCTTAAAATTTTAAGCCATTCTGATGATCAGATCGCCCATAATGATTTTTTGAGTGTTTGTATCTCATTTGAACTCTTTTCTTAATCAAACACTTAATCCTTTATATATCACAAATAATTCATGGATAGACTTTTCAAATCACTTTTTCGCAAACTTTTTAACCAGAAGACCTCTCCAAAATTACTCCCTTTCATCTACAAACTATAGACCCAAACTTATTCAAGATTTCAACCTTAGATTATAAGGCTTATTTGGTGTTTTCTAGAGTTTGGGCTAGAACGAGATTTGATTATTTTCGCGAGAGTAACGTGATGGTGTGATCAGATTTTGAGGCTAAAATTATTTGATGATTCATGTGATGATTTTGAGTTAAGGGACTTACACAATATGCTCCTAAATTATCTCGAGAGTATTTCATTTGTATTTCTGTGTCAATTTCACTCATATTGAATTGTGATATTCTTTGAAATCTAGGAAAATTATTGGAATCTATATTTGATTCATTGTGATGTATTATATTATGATTTGATCATCGTGTCATAAAATTTTAATATGGCACGGAGAATGGGCACTCGCCAATATTTTAAAATCAAGATATGCTTGAGAATGCATAGGCGCGGTGAGGTGAGGCCTGGTGACTCATTGATGTATTGTGGAGAAATTAATATTGATGTAATGCTTGAGTATTGCATTTGATTTGTATACGTGAATTCGTATTATTGAGATTTATTCATCGTGCTATTATTTTTTAGCATCTATTTGTGTCATATTGTATACTTCCCTACATTTTCTTTTAGTTGGCAGGTTAACGTGGATTGGGGCGCTATGAAATATTTTGGAGATTATTGTAGATATTGGATTGGAAGATGTATTTTGATGGAATTATTAGTGGAGTAAATTTTAGTTAGAAAATTTTATATTCGAGAGACTTTATTTTAATCATTATTGTGGAAATAGAAATTGTTGATTTATTGTATTTAAATTGTGGATATTTCGATGCTATATATTTATTGATCATGGATTTAGTTTAGCTTTATCATAGTAGCACGCCGTGTGTATCTTTTCGAGTGTGCGGGGTGTTAGAGATGGTATCATAGCTTAGGTATACGACAACCCTCGGGTCTTGGGTTTTGGATCTAGCATGCAGGTTAGACAGTTTTTTTTTTTAAGATAGAAATTTTTTGTGATAAGTCATGTTAGGCATCGAGGTTAGATGTGAGGTATTTAAAGTTCATTTTTGGAGACGAGATTTATTTTTGGAGATTGTTGGTGTGGCCTAATTTTTGAGTGTTAGGCTACATCGAATTTCGAGGGAGAAATTCCTTGTTAGCGGGAAAGTATGTAACAACCCAATTTTTTTTCAAAATGAAAAATTTTAAATTAATTTTGGAAATTGGAGAAAAATAAAATTTTGGATTTTATAAATTTAAAATGGTGGTTTTTATATTTCAAGAATAAATTTTCAAACGGAATTGGAATCGGAATTAAAATGGAGTTTTAATCAAAATTTTATTATAGAAGAGTCCTCAAAATATAAAACTCTCTAAATCATAAAACTCTCTAAAAAAATATTTTTAGAAATCCGGTCGTCCGATCAAGCCTGATTTTTTCACAGCAGTCCTGTCTCCCCATTAGCTACAACATACTAAAATTTTAAGCCATTCTGACGGTCCGATCGCCAGTAATAATTTTCGAGTGTTTGTATATGATTATAACTCTTTTCTTAATCAAACTCTTAATCCTTTATATATCGCAACTAATTCGAGGATGGAGTTTTCAAATCCTTTTTCTCAAACTTTTCAACCAAAAGGCCTCTCCAAAATTACTCCCTTTCATCTACAAACTATAGACCCAAACTTATTCAAGATTTCAACCTTCGATTAGAAAGCTCATTTGGTGTTTTCTCGAGTTTGGGCTAGAACGAGATTTGATTATTTTCGCGAGAGTAACGTGATGGTGTGATCAGATTTTGAGGCTAAAGTTATTTGATGATTCATGTGATGATTTTGAGGTACGGGACTTACACAATATGCTCCTAAATTCTGTCGAGAGTATTCCGTTTGTATTTCTGTGTCGATTGCACTCACATTGAATTGTGATATTCTTTGAAATCTGAGAAAATTATTAGAATCTATCTTTAATTCATTGTGATATATTATATTGTGATTTGAGCGTCATGTCATGAGATTTTAATATGGTACGAAGAATGGGCACCCGCCAATATTTTAAAATTCGGATATGCTTGAGAATGCATAGGCGCGGTGAGGTGACGCCTGGTGACTCAATGATGTGTTGTGGAGAAATTAATATTGATATAATGCTTGAGTATTGCATTTGATTTGTATACGCGGATTCATATTATTGCTATTTATTCGGAGTGCTATTAAATTTGAGCATTTATTCCTGTCATATTGTGTACTTCCCCGTATTTTCTTTTAGTTGGCAGGTTAGCATGGATTAAGACGCTATAGACTATTTTGGAGATTATTGTAGAGCCTGGATTGGAAGATGTATTTTTATGTAATTATTATTGGTGTAAATTTTAATTGGCAAATTTTATATTCGAGAGACTTTATTGTAATCATTATTGTGAAAATAAAAATTGTAGATTTGTTGTATTTAAATTGTGGACATTTAGATGCTCTATACTTGTTGATTGGTGGATTTAGTTTAGTTTTATCGTAGTAGCACGTCGCCTGTCTCTTTTCGGGTGCGTGGGGTGCTACAAACCTCTTATTTGGAAAGTAAAAGGTGGGATGTCATCCACCTTTCCAAACCCTTAAAAGTCTTCCCAAAAACTTAAACCTATTTTTTCCTTTAATTATAGATATAAAATAACTTTCCTAACCTTATACCGATCATTTTATGTCTAAACAACCTCCGGAACCCAAGTACAGGGTATCGACCCATCGATGCAATAAAAAAGGTCAATCGAGTCATCCAAATCCAATTATGCTAACCTTTCTTTAACCGGGTTTGACACGTATGTACCCTACACGTCACCCATAAATTATATCGATCCGTCGATGTAATACCCTATCAACCTATCACCAATTAATCCATCACAATCACTCATACGCTACATATACTAAATCGTATAACTATTTAATTATCACATGCAAGTAAATAACAATTTTAATAAATATTAATCCGTTATCTCGCTAACTAATTTTTACTAAATTCCAATTTAATTTACTCCCAATTAAATTAATAAAATAAATCAAGTAATAATTACCAAAATTATGGGGTATTGAACTTTTGTGTTCTAAAATGCAACATGTGAAAAATCACTATTTGTAGTTCTAACTTCCTAGGATGTGAGAATCTTAAAGGTCGAGGGATGTTTCACTAATCTAAATAAACTCATAAATCATTTTCGAGGTATAAAAAATATTTAAAGTATTTCAAGAACAAGTTTTGCAAAATGTTTGTTTAAGACTTGAGAGAAGTAATCAAATTTTAAATCCCTTTAACTTAGATTGGTAATTATGGATAACTGAAAAATACAGAGATGTTGTTGCTCTTAAGAAAATATGATTTCTTTAGATTGATAAATAATGAAAGCCTTTCCAAAATTCTCAACCTTATTTTGTGTAGAAGGAGAGACTAAGTTAAATAGGATTTTTGTATTTTAAAACACGTGGATAGAAAATTCCAGACCTTCTAATCATTATCAACCATAAAAAATTAAGTTGTTCCCCCAAGGCGACAAAAGATATGGCAGAAAAATAGAATCTCACTTTTTTCAATGCAATCTTTTGTTTAGATTCGCTTTCTATGCTAGATCGGATGCTTGTCATAGTAGTATCACTGCAGTGAGGCAATGCATCATTGTGGTGAACCTGAGTTGATCTAGATCGCGCTAAGAACTAAGAAATTTTTGACGTGCAAATGGATTACCAGTGACAGACTTTCGCTGGAGTGAGACATATTGATGCAATGAACGAAGGCCAGGTAGGGCAAACGTTTGTTTAGAGATTTTTGGTCTTTGGATAAAAGGATCTAGCAATGAGCTTTCAGTGCAGCGAGACATAGTGTCACTGTGGCGAGGTAGGTCACGCCTTTCTCTAGAAAATCAAATCCAATATTTTGCCAGTAAGGGTTTTGAAAATAATTTTGCAAAACAATCTAATTATGTTTGTTCTCAACCAAGAACACTCATACTTAAAATAAACACATAAGAATGCAATTTTTATAAACCCGGTTTTTAATAAGAAAATTACATTGCATTGTGTATTTGTTTAAATTCTCCAGACAACTCACACACAAGTTTTAACACATTGTTCAATTTTAGAAAATCTTAATTTAAGTTATGTCAAAACAAAGGTGGTGGAACTTAAGTCATTCTAAGTCCTTTACCCTATACTAAAGCAACAACCTCATTAGTTATGGCATGAGGTAGCTTTTCGGATAAAGATGAAGAAATATGGTCTTACGATATTGATTATGAAGCTTTTCTGGACAACTTAGACAATGGATCAAGTATGATTTGGAATGAGATAAGACATTTTAATCCTATTGGAGATTTTGAGCATGCATGTGCATTTAAGGAACCATTACCAATAATCCATATAGTATGAAACTTAATAAAAGGAAGAGAAAAATAATTTCAGGCATAATAGAATACTTATAGTAGTATGAAATAGGAGATCTAGCAACCAATTTCAATCTATACTTCATATATATTCATCACCATGAATTTTTTGGAGAATTCCCCAAGACTGCTTGAGTAAGGTTGCATCGTTCGTTTTTCGAGTATCTTTAAGTCCTCTTATTGCTTAGGAGAACAAGCTTTTTTTTTCTAGGAATTCACCATAATTTTTTATGGTACTAATATCACAAAACCAAAAAAAAATTCTACAAGAACTATTCAGTTTATTAAGAAGGGTAACTGTCTATCTGTAAATGTGGAAGTTGTGGAAGAGCATGATTTGGAAGAGAGACTATTGGATCTCATCAACAAAATAGAGTAATTTGCCTTTTTAGGTAAAAATCTTATAAATGGCTCTATATGAAATGGGTTAAAGGTAAATTGATATTGTTCTCTTGTGAATATTAGAACTCCAAGATTGTTAAAAGTAACACTCCTCTCTCTAATTCGAAGAGCCCAATGACTTTATTTGTTCTCTGATAATATTGAGAGAGCGAGTTAAACATGATATTATATTTATTCACATATTAACTATAATTTTGACCATAGCCCTAAAGAAACTTAGGAATACAATTAAGAAATTTCACATCATTTTTAGCAAAAATGAAGAGATCATCATCATATATAGAATGAGAAATATGAGTACAACATCTACATTGGGAGTTTTATTTCATTTTCCCCTGCATATATAAAAAAGAGAGGCCTCTACTAAAATCATCCTCAGCAAGACAAAAGAGCACGGGGACAAAGTATCATCCTGCATAACACCTTTGTTATAAGAGAAAAAACATTTTCGAGTATCATTTATAAGACTAGGAAGTCTAGATGACTTGAGAAGGTTGTGGATCCATATTTTGAAAGTATTATAAAAGCCAAATTTGTTCAGAAAATACAAAATAAAATCCCATTTCATGGCGTCAAAATGATTTGGATATTTTAATATTCAACCCAACATTAATTCCATAAACTCTTTCATCCATGAGATGGAAACATTCCAATATTATTAATTAAATTTCCTCCATTGGTGAAGGTATTCTATCGAGGAGATAAAATTCTAGTATCAATAGGATTAATCCTCTATATAATGATCTTTGTGTATTTGAATACAAAATTATAGAGAACTATAAGTACGAAATGGGATATTTCATATGCACCAATTTATTTAGGAATGAAGGTAATAAGATTTTAATTAGGGAAGGATCCATTTTTTGGTCAAAAAAATATGTTTCACAACAGTTGTAAGAGAGTAGTCTAGATTTGGGGAAGTATCGCATCTAGCGTATTTTTGACTTGAGAAACGTTGTTGCCCCTACGTATCCGTCTCTTCACGAAATCAAAGTCAGCATAGTTCGTGGGTTCGTATGATATGTCAAAAACTAGATTTTGGTGGTTTGTAGTGTGAGGGGTGCCGAATCGAGATGACAACCTATAAACTTGAATATGTCGTATAAAACTCGTGATATAACTTAAGCATTTGTTTATCACTATGAAACTTATGTTGAAACTCTTTGATATTTTATGGAGAGGAAAAGTAATAATCTCTCTCCTAAAACTTGCCCGAAAACCATCATCCTTCGAAATGAGGATGAACCCTCTTTTTATAAAAAAAATATCCCAGGTGAGCTTACCACATGTCATTGTTTCTATGGAACCAAGTTTCAAATATTTATGGTGCCATTTGTCACAATATGTATGGTGGTATCTAAAATAATTAATTAAAATCATTTAATAGAGTGTTGTCTACTTTAATACGTCAAGATCGGGGCATACGCGATATATTAGTTGTGTAGTAATACTATAGTCAATGTAATGGCGAGATATCAGTAAATATTGATAAATCATTTAGCCTTATTTGATCAATTTTGCGGGGTTCTTTTATTTAATCCCATCCTATATATTTTGAAACCACACTACAACATCTTTTAAAGAAACAACCCAGAAATCCATCCGGACCAGGATCACTAGATCTAATTAAGCTAAAGTAGCTTCTTCTATTTCCTTATTTGAGGGGGTGGAAGATAGAATTATGTTATCTTCAATAGTGACTAACCGAGGGATGAAAATACCAATGTATTTTAAGCTATCTTCTTTATAGTTATCATATTCATTATAAAGACTAGTGTGAAATTGTAAGACGTGTTATGCTATTTGGACCCAATCTTTAAGTGATGAATAAAAGATCTAGCATTCTTAATTTTAACATAAAAATGAAATAAGGTTGTGGAGTTGTTTCCTTCTGTCAGCCACTTAATATTTGCCTTCTCCTTCCAAAAATCAATTCTCAAATGTAAGAGATTTTTAAATTCACTTTTGGCATTGACTTCAACTGAGAATTTCATATTATTTATACCATGAACACATATTTCCTCTTGAATATCAATTAAGGACTTCCTGGAATAATCCACACCCCTATGATTGTTACCAAAGGCATTTTATTCCACATTTTAAGGCAATTTTTACAATTTAAGCTTGCACACCATAACATACATAGGATAATCAACGAAGCTTGAAGAATTCCAAGACTTAGACATGTGTCAATTTGAGTCGAATGGGAAATTAGTGATTTTTACAGGAAATAAAGAAGGTGTGGACGAGAGTTCAACTCCTTTAATCACTATTTTCCCTCCAAAATGCATAAATTATGAAAAGATAAATAAATGTTATAATTAAATTATTTTTGAAAGTAGTCTAGAATTAAATTGGGACAAGAAATTTTATGAGGAGAAAATTGACAAAATTAATACATGTAATATTTTTCTTGATTTGAATGTTGATTTATGTCAAGATTTTCTTTTAATTTAATTGAGAAATGCTTCTTCATCTTATTTGTGGGAAAATTTATTTAAGGAGTCACCATATGATTTTATTCACTAATTTAGCGATTATTATGGTCCTCATAAATTTGATGAAGTGTTTCACCACTCCATATATCTTCTCGTGATTTTCATGAAATCCCACACCTAGGATTGAAGTACGCATCCCTAATTTTTCTTAACTTTTTTAGAAAAAGGATAGTAAATATATGGATTTTATTGTAATTTTTAATCCTCATGTGATGTATCAGCATATGATCTGTATGATTTATGTTATTATTATTATTATTATTATTATTATGATGATGATGATGATGATGCCGATGATGACTATTATGCCAATGAGATAAATTCATGATATGTGTTGTGCGGTCATATATGCGAGCTGTTTATTTCACTGTCCTTGGTGTTATAAACATTAGACAAGTTTGTTGTTATGTTTGTTGACGATATCTTAATCAATCATGAGCATTAGTAGAAGTAGTGACAGTTACACCTGATGTTATTGCGGATAATTCATGCCCAAGCGCTTAACACTTTTATTAGTAGATGGTATGATAATTGTTATTGTGAGGAGTTTCTAAGAATGAGATTTTTGTTTCAAAGGGATACTGATTGTGTCAATTGGTACCAACATGCAGAAGAAATTTTTTTTAGGCGTGTGATTCGTGATTCACAGTACATCCCCGGAAATATTATATGTATCGTAATTTGAGGAGATAGTTTGTTGTTCAAGTGAGGAAGATATTAAAAAATTTATCTCTAAGTATGCGAACTTTCCCTAGAGAAGTTATAACACTATAGACGTCCAGAGATCGCAGTGGTCAGAGGTCTCGATATGAAAGTTGGAGTCATGATTCATTGATTTTATCATGGCATGCCAAGGTCCCAAAGGGGACATGGGGCTATCTGGATAAATGGAGATAGATTGAATAAGTGACTCAGTATAATGGGAGTCTATGGAATGGTCAGGAGCTAGGTGTTGGAGGTTTTTTTGTTTGGATTATTCCCTAGGCCTCGGGAACCACCGATTGTTAAGTAGGTTATTATAATATTAAGTTGCAATCTAATTAATTAAAAATTAATATTTAACTTAAGCTTTGCATATTGGATATACAATTAATTAAATTAATAAGATGATTAACATGTAAAATTTGTTAGCCTTCGAGTAGGTTCATGATATGTTTAAAATGTACAGTTTGAGCTTATTATATTGGAATATTAGCCTTTTGGGTTAGTATATAGATTGTGACAAGTTTGATGACATTTGGAGCATGTTTTGGGCCTTTTAGCTAAGGTTATTTTAGGTCATATGCCTAATTTTGGGATTATAAATCTAATATAACCTAGAAGATTAACCTAATTATCATAACATACTTTGGGAGAGACCTTGATACTATGTAAGATGTGGAAAAAACCCTAGTATATAGCTTGAGAAATTTAGCTTAAAGAATTGAGGGAAATTGGGATTGATTCTTCAATCAGTCCAATGCAAGTTTATTTTATTTAAGAATGTAATCATATTTGTGTTATAATGATACCAATGTGTTGGATGTGTTAAGATATTATTATAAATTAGATTTTTTCGTAATAAAATCAAAATTTGTAATGAAATTAACCTAATGATGAACCCCAGTTTTGTATTAAAGAACTCATGTAACTTTGTCAAAGAATCAATCATTTAGGAATTGGATCATTCTAGTCTGACTTAGAAATAGTTAGATAAGTGAAATACTTGTTATAATCTATAAAATCCCTCATGTAACCATGGTAATTAATGAGAATTTGTTAGTTAATTAGATCATTCATGTGTAGAACATAAACTTAGGGCTTTCTTTTGTAAACTTTGAGATTAAATCTTTATTGACTTTTCAATCGTCTAGCACTTATTGAAATAAATTGCTAGTAGTCTTATAATGTTTATATGTAAAGGAGAAGGGAAAATTTTGAGATATAGAGGTTATTAGAGTTGAAGTTTACTATCTATAGTTGCAGTAGAAGAAACGATGGGGAAAAAGATGGAGTCAGGCCTATTGGATCGATCCGAACCAGACCCGGATCGATCCGACCATAATGGGTTCTAGGGTCAGGTTTGTTTATAGGGATGATTTATTCAAGTCTCGATTGGGGTTTAATTTTGGTACTTTAGATCATTTAAATAGATATTAGGGAAATGGTTTGGAGATTAAAGCCTAAGTTAGAGACTTTAGAATTCAAGTCAAAGTTGTAATTCTGAGAAATTCTTAGCAACAACGTTGATCCGATAAAAAATGAGAACATAATTTTGACCCAACGAATATGGCAGTGGTTGATTTAGAACATTTAGGTAAACCATAGGTTGGAGATGATACCTAGTTTAGGGGCCATTATTTCAGGATGATATTTATAGTTTTGGTTCATGCTTAATGATTATGTAGAACCTATGATAGTTAAGAACATATATATAACCCATCGAGTAGGGTATTTGTTGATTTAAAATGATTTTTATAAGGGTTAGGCATGAGACGCTGCCTAGACTTTGGAGCCTTAGAAGTTCGGGATCGTATTATATATAAAGCATTATAGTTTTCATGCGTATAAACTTGTAGTAAAAGATATTTTATGTATAAACCTACAAAGTAGGGTTTTTACCGATTTTTTTACTTATGTGCAAGCATACCATGTGTGTGTGTGTGTGCAATACAGGTGACTTACTAGGAAGGATTTTATGGGATGCATACGAAGTTAACCGTGTGTGGTATTCCTGGTGATAGAGATTGGTTCTACCTAGGTATTATTCACCCCAGTCTTACGTGTTGAAGTACCTATTCCCGATGGGACAAAATAGGGATCCTCTCATATAACCTTTGGTGTGGAGATCCTACGTTTGATGTGATGACGTACTGATTTTCCATTATTATTATTATTATTTTTAGTTTCTAGGGTTAGGATTTCCTTTAATTATACCTGGTATGCACGAGCAATCACCGAAGTCATTATGGATAGGCCTTTGCACTTTTATTTACAGTATTGATCATACCCCATGTAATCTAATATGTGGAAAATTATCAACAAAAGCATTCCTTTAGATGATGTCATTCAAGGCATTGGTATAAAATTATGCTCCATATGTTGCCTTTGTAAGAAAGATGTTAAGACAGTTGACCATTTATTCCTTCAATGCCCAAGTATAACTCCAGTTTGGAAGTTTTTCTCTAATCTCGTGGGAATTGATATGAGCTCAATCAGTATTCCCTCTATGCGCTTAAGTTGGTGGATCAAAAGTGGCCCAAAGATTATTCCAAATTTCTTGGTAAATGCATCCCCATTATTGTGTATTGGGAGATATCGAAATGCAGAAATAATATTTTTTTTTATAATTCTTCATTTGATGAAAAATCTCTTATTTCTCAGTCCATTAATTTGATTTCTAGTATTTTCGCAAAGGGATTCAATTTAGACATAGTATATCTTGCTTTGATATTGGGAGTAAATCTACTTTCTATATCAACATCAAACAATATATTAAATTGTCTATCCCTATCAAATGGATCTCACCCTCCCCTTATAAATTCAAATTAAACATTGATGGGGACTCTAAAGGTAATCCTGGAAGAAGTGGAATTGGTGGAATTTTAAGAAATCACAAAGGAGACATCATATTTGCCTATACTCAGCCTGAGGGTTATGCTTCTAATTCATTTGTGGAAATCAAAAGTCTCTCGATGGGGTCAAATCTTTGCTTGGAATACAACTTTGAGGAAGTAGTGATTAAATCAGACTCTTCTTATGTGGTGAATCTGATAAATCAAAACTGGAAACCGCCTTGGAATCTTATTAAATGTGTGGAAGAAATCAAAGAGAATCTCACCAATACCAAAAGTTCATTAGTTCACTGCTTCAGGGAATCAAATATGGTTGTAGATAGCCTTGCTAATTATGGGGTTAATATTCATTCATCTTGAATCTTCAATAATTTCTCGGACCTTCCAAAGATAACTCGAGAAGCTTACAAGATGGACAAGATGGGATGTTGCTACATTAGATCTTCTCTCAAATGATATTTCTTTTCTCTTGTAATGGGACTTCTATAAAGCCCTATATTTTTTGCTTTTTTAAGTTTCTAGTATCTCTCTTGTATCTAAGCTTGCTTAGTTGCCACCTGGGAGAGGCTTTATCTCCTCAGTTTAATAATATCTAAGGGGTTCAGTCCCTCTTAAAAAAAAGAGTTAAATATACTCGCTGATTTTCTGGATTGTGTTATCTGCATTAGCTTGTATCTTGAGATGATTTTCCTCGTTTATGATTTATATTATTGATGTATAACCATGAGTTTATGACTTGTGAGTAATATTATAAATATACTAGAGACGTATATGATGAATTGTGACTTGGGGATTTATCAAAGTCGGATACACTAGTGATAAACATTTAAGTAATTACTTGAGATTGTTAATGTAAGGGAATAATGTATAATAGGTGAGTACCATTAACGTAAGATATTAGCGTAGAGTGAGAGATTATTAATACAAGATATTAACCTAAGAATGATAAAGTAAATATTATTTAATTAAAAGATTAAATTATATCACAGGGGCTCATTTAAGTTGGGTTTAGAACTGCATGCTTATTTAGGTTGTTTGGGATGGGATAACATAAATAACTTAAAATCCACCTAATATTGGAGGATGATCTGTTATCCATATTGTGGATCAAATGTAGTTATATTCTTAAGCATTGTAAATCTATTATTATCAGTCAGTTGTATTATTTCAGATTTCCAAGTGAGAGAATATACGAGATGTATGAACCTTGAGCAATGAGAT
This sequence comes from Sambucus nigra, assembly GCA_949130495.1. Taxonomy (NCBI): domain Eukaryota; kingdom Viridiplantae; phylum Streptophyta; class Magnoliopsida; order Dipsacales; family Adoxaceae; genus Sambucus; species Sambucus nigra. Next base: position 153,886,713 of record OX422211.1, on the reverse strand, counting down.
ATATTAAACTCTAGAGTTGGAGTTTGATTATATTATTAGTTGAATGGTATGAGAGATATTGTAATTTATTCAGAACTTTTATTATGTCGTATTGTATTTACTCGTATTGTTTTATTTATCTCATTATGTTGAGAATATTACAATTGTTTTTACTCCTGTAATGTTTATATTAGAACTAATCAATCTATTTATTGATTTCAAGGGGTGTCACACTTAGATCATGAGGAGGTTATGTGGAGGTTTATATATTTGATCACGCATTTAGTTCCTCACCACATTATAACACGGAGATGTGGATGCATTGATTTATTGGGCGATTTTTTAATGACTGGCCGATGGCGTGATTATGTGGCGATCCCACATTCCTTTATGTGTGCATGTTTTGAATTCGTTATATTAGGAACTCCTACAGGTTTACGAATAAAGTCATGAGATGGTCCTCGAAGGTTAATGCCTTTGCATCATTTGATACGACATATACATAAATTATGTAGTCGAGTGATGAGCACTTTATTTAAAAGACACTATGTCCTGTTATTATGTTATTTTATGAGGTTGTGTCTAGTTTTCTATTCAAGTGATATGAGTGGGGATTGCACTTCGTTATATTCTTAATAGATGTAGTTATTTTCATTCTAATGTAGTTAATAATGTATGAAATAATTTAATTATTACACTTGTAGTTGAGACTTGACAATTTATTTATGATTTGGTTTGGGACACCCATGAAGTTATTTCACTCATGATGACGGGTGAGGTATATTTTGCATGTGACTTTTGATGGATTAAGATTGCATAAATGAGTTGCATGATTATTACTGCATTGATAAAGTGATATATCTCTTACAACTTTTTGGGATCTAACCCAAAATATTGCAAAAAAAATTCCTATGTATTCATAAACAAGAGAAGAATGACTCATTTCAGTTTCAGACTCTTTATATTCATAAATTGTATGTACCATGTTGGTCCCTATTTCTTTATTCAATTAGGATTATTCATGGGATTTGAGACGATGTTATTTATTTAAGTTGAATGTTGAAAGATTTGGTTATTTCAATATTTATTATCTTATTACATTACATGTTGTGGATGGTTTAAATTTATTACAATATTTTATTATTTATATCGTGTTAAGAATCATATAAATTATATTAGTTAGCCCTATCTTCGGAATATCGGAATGGCCAACCGATATATGAGAAAATAAGGGTGTGGGGTGTTCCAGAATACACAGGCAACAATATTGTTTTATCTCGAGGTGAAAAATTGTGTGTCTCGAGGAGATGTTTGGACATCATAGGGCAAATGCATTGTCAGGCGCCTGACGTGTTAGTATATTGGGGGATATGTTAGGAGGATTGTTCTCATGAGCGGGGCTCACTATTGCGCCCACATACTAATGTGTCAACAAGATTTAAGACTATGTAGTTTGGTTGCATGTGTGCGGGAAGTTGTGTCTTAGTTGTGGGGATTGAGTGTAAAAAGTGTGAACATGCATATGTTGCTCAAAATCCATCCCTACTATAGGATTCAGTTTTTAATCGTGGTATTATGTCCTTGCTTTTAGGAAAATAATTGGTGGAGTGTCAATAGAGATTTTCCAGGACACATATTTTCCATGATATTCTTTATTTTAAAGGCGAAGGTGTTCAAACAAAGTAAGAGTGGAAAAGATGGACCAACTATAGTGTTTTGTCTTTATCCAAGAGTTTTTAGACATCCCATTACAAAGTATCTTTTTAGATATAAATTTTTTTTGCAAAAGGTTGAGTATGTTTACTCCAAAATTGATGTCAATATGACAGTGATTGAATACCTTTGGGTAGTAAGTATTTGTTCATTTAAATGAGGATCATTAATATGAGACCTCGATTTAGAAGAACTTAGACATTCACTTATATTACATCGCTCTTCAAACATAGGGCAGAGAGTTAAAAATGACCAAGCAACTCATTCTAAGTGTATGTTAACCAGACAATATTGTGTTTGTATATCCATTATTGGGATTATTAATATGTATAAGATAGTGAGAAGAATCCTTAAACAAGTATTTGAAAAAGTAATATTTCTATTCAGAGGTTTTAGGCTTTGTGGATCCCGAAAAATGATTTATACAATTATTTATGTAGAGAGATAATTTTGCCTAAAGGCAATGCTGAATCGAGCAAACACAGTCAGATGGTATATGTTTGAATGATTGGTGATGGGGATAATCGGGCTTTTATAGACCAAAATTGGTTGATTGCATTACATATGCAGAGTGGTGGAAATGGACAACGTTTTTATATTACGGTGCCTATGAGTATATGAGGGACTTCATGCATATAGAGAAATTCATGTGTTGTACGTGTAGGCATATGTGTGTATATATATGCGTATGTGAGTATATGTGTATATATGTGTGTGAGTGTGAGTATATATGTATATATGTATAATTACGTAAAAGTATATACATGGGTGTGTGGGTGTATATGTGTGCGAATGGAAGTGTATGAGGGACTTCATGTACGTATAGGAATTCATGTGTTACACGTGTGCGTGTATGTGTATATATATGTGCGCGTGTGAGTGTTTATGTACATATGTCTATAAGTGGGTGTATATATGTGTATAGGTGCATGAAATTGTGTGTGTGTGTGTGTGTGTGTGTGTGTGTGTGTGTCTATATATATATATGTATGTATGCGATTGTGTAAAAATTATATATACATATGTATGGGAGTGTATGAAAGTCACAATTCTAATGGGTATGAAATATCATAACTTATCAAGGGTGTAATTAATTACAAATATACCATTCTAATGCATATGAAATATCCTTATACCAATCAAATATATGGTTTTAGAATTCCATGTATCCAATTGGGTCCAATTTCATATGTATACCCAATTTCACATTTACACAACTAAATGGGTCCAATTTTATGTATATACCCAATTTCAATATCAATTTTATATTTGCACAATAAAAAGGGTACAATTTCATGCATATACCCAATTTTTATATGAATTTCACATTTACATAACAAATGGATCCAATTTCATATATACCGAATTTCAATATTAATTTTACATTTATAAAATACAAAATGGGTTTAATTTCATGTATATGCCCAATTTCCAAATCAATTTAAAATTAACATAACCAAATCGGTCCTATTTCATATATATATATATATATATATATATATATATATATATATATATATATATATATATATATATATATATATACCCAATTTCAATATCAATTTCACATTTACATAACAAAATGGGTCCAATTTCATGTATATGACCAATTTCAATATTAATTTCACATTTTCACAACTAAATGGGCACAATTTTATGTATATACCCAATTTTATGTATATACACAAACATGCACAAACACACACACACACACACACACACAAACAAACACACACACACACATATATATATATATATATATATATATATATATAAAGAGAGGGAGTGGGAGTGGGAGGGGAGAGGGAGAGAGAGAGAAAGAGGCACGTAAGGAGAAATAAAGAATTTTACCGGTGTGAGAGAGAGAAAGTAACCGCTAATGGGAGAGATAGACGAGTGATGGTGAGCAAAGAGCAAGATAGAGGGAGCGAAATGTGGTTGAAATTAAAATAAAGTCTAGGGTTTTTTATTTATAACAGATAAATGGTCATGGACAAAAATTATAACCAACCCTATAACCAACTCTTTTTTTTTTGTCACGGGTCCCTAACCGTGGCCCTGATAGTCACCTACACTTGGTCATGGTCCTAAATTGTGACCATTGGGCCGTGGCCAATTCAGATTTAATTATTGTCACTGTTAGGGGTCACGGTTCAAAATCATGACCATACTCCAGTAAAGTTTATCAGAGTTTGGTTACACACAACATTCCCACCATATGGATTATGAATTGGTCACGGTCTGGAGCCTTGACCATAGTGGTATCGGTATGGAAACGTGACCATTATCCTATCTAGGTATGGTATAGGGTATCCAGAGTGCCTCTAGTGTTGGTAATTAAGACTTCTCGATTTTTTTACAACACCCTATTGAAATTTGCATTGAATTGAACTTTTGAATCGTAATTGCATGCATGAATCTTGAAAAACAACAATTTATGGTATTAGGTCAATTTTATCAGTAACTACAATTTAAGATGAAACTATTAGGCATATATAATATGAATATTTTATATGTAAATTACGAGTGTACCATTTATCATTTTAAAAACCAAGTAGGTTCATCTTTTTTTTTTCTATTTTAGTGAAATATATATTTATTTTCTTTATAAACAAGCCTACGTTGCTCTAAAACAAATCTTAAGGTCGTTTAAATTAGACGTGCAACTTGCACCATTGGATCATTTAAATGTATTGTAACCTTTATGTTAGGCCTTAATACAATTTGTAAACATTTCAAAGACGGGTACACATTCAATTAAAACAAAACTATATTTTTCAACCACCAAAATCCGATAGGAAATATGGATAGTGTATAGATTATCAAAGAATATAAAGATAGATGTGGAAAATAATTTCCAATCAATAAGTGGATCCCTAACGGATGAATGTTATATCTTATGGTTAGTTCGATGCTTAGTTGATTAGTAGGTAGAGGCAATGGAGCTAGGTCTGTTGGATTTTGATTTGTTTTTAAAGGGAAAAGGACAATTTGTGATCCCACATAATTCTTCCTCGTTACCTACCAAATTACGTTGAACCTTAATGTAACCTTATTCTCCTCACTTTATGCCCCGTGAATTCCTTACAATCTAGTAGTTAGCGCCATCTTGAGTGCCACATCGGATAATATTCGTGGCACGATCTAGGGTTGTTCCACAGTCTCTTGTAAATATACCCTACTCGCAATGTAAATAAAATAATTTTAACCTGGAAACTGGTTGGCATAAAACGTCTAAATCCATTAACACTCAATTTCGAGTATTTTACACTACCCTTTTCTAGATGACTAATCCTGTCTAGCCTTCTGGCATTTTCCCTTTTACTCGTCTAGCAACTGTCGATAAGCTATCCCTATCTGCACCTGTAACAGAGGAGGATAGTTTTCAAACGCTCAAGAAGATCGGTCGAAATAAGTCTTCAGGCCCAGATAGGCTCACAGTGGAATTCTACCTAAACCACTGTCCTGACATCCGATCCACCATTTGTCCTCTTATCTTCGATTTCTTTGCCACTGGTGTCATGCCTTACGAGATTAATCTTACGCTCCTTATTTTCATTCCTAAGAGCCCGAACCCGATGCATGTTTCTCACTTCAGGCACATCAGCCTTTACAACGTTATCTACAAAATTATTTATGCGCTCATGGTTGCCCATCTTTTGCCTCTCCTTCCATCCCTCATTTCGCCTTATCAAGAAACTTTTGTAGCTCAGCGTCATATCTAGGAAAATATTCTCATCGCTCATGAAATGCTTCACACTATGCATAAGTCTAAAGACCGTAAGGGAAGTTGTCCCATTAAGATCGACATCACTAAAGCCTTTGACCAAATGGAATGGTCTTACCTTTGTTGGGTCCTCCGGCAACATGAATTTCCTCCTGCTCGGATAACCTATGTTCACGCTTGCATATCCACTCCCTCCTTTCAAACATTGATCAATGGGCACCTAAGGTCTACCTTCGCCCCCACCCATGGGCTTCGTCAGGGGGACCCTTTATCCCTTCTTCTCTTCATATTAGGGATCGACGTATTTCTTCGCAAAATCAATTATGATAGCTGCTACAAGCACCTGACTGCCCTTCGTTCCTCAAAAACTGGGCCTTGCATTCTAGGAATTGCTTTTGTTGACGACTGCATTTTCTTCCTTCAGCCGACTCTTTCTACCTTAACCCGCTTTCGAGACATCCTTGATAACTTTTCCCTCATCTCTGGCGAGGCAATTAACAGAGACAAATCCATGATCTCTGAAAAATCTACGTCCATGGTGTTGCTAGGCTTTTATTGCACTATTGTCAAAATTACAAGTGGGGTTGCTGTTAAAACTCGATAAATGAGATGATTCCAGGAAGAGTCCCCTTCTTAAGTGGATTAGTGCCATATTTATAGGTGATTCATAAATAGTCTCAATAGGATAGGTGGATTGCCTTTATAAATCGGACAATTACACTTGAATATACATGTTTATTAGAATATTAAACTAATATACCTTGGATCATGGACTAACGTTATGGATAGATGTGTGGGTAGCTAATTCACAACAACCACGATCTTATTGTCCCCACATGATTGATGTGGGATGTTCAGGGTGTAGGTGCCCACAGGAGTATACGGTGTGTCCAACTTTATATACACGGATGGGATAACTGTAAAATAGATAAGTCGAGCATATTAACAATGAGCCGACCTCATTTTCGAAGTAGATCCGAGCACATTATTAATTCTTTTGGCATTTGGGTTTTATTAACTTTGGGATTATATGGGTATAACAGTAATAATTATGGGACATATGTCATTCTCTGCGAAAATGAAGAGAGATGGTCATAAGGAGGTTGAGGAAGGTTTGGGACGATTACAAAATTTCAGGCAATTTAAAAAATACATGGGAGATGAGTCTAACAAAACTTTGTACATGCCGTTTAACCCAAAAAAAACTAAATCGAAAAGACCCTCCATCGACAGATATACTAACGCCCATAGGTTGCAAAGCCCTCTCATTCACATAATCAATGATAAGACCATGACAACCTCTGCTATTTTTATTGATGTCAACCAGCTCTTGTTCTGATAATGTAATCAAATCTCCAGACTCCAGTGACAATCTTGTTGGATAAATTTCAACATTTAATATATAATATAATATTTAGTTGTTAATTTTATTATGTTAATTGGTGTTTTATTTTTAAACTTGGTTTGAGTTTTATTTTAGCAGGAAGAAATATGAGTAAATGGGTGTAAAAGATATGGGAGTGCTCAAGTCCTACATTAGAAGACTTTCAAAAAAAGTGGCGGTATATCAACTAAATGACAACTAAGATTCTTAGTTGAATAGCCAAATAAGGGGCTATGATCCCACGCATTGCGATGGTGCTTAAGCACCACCAATCGCAATACGCGGAGCGCAAAAGGGTGATTGGACGACTTGAGGCGCATTGCGTGCTTTGACGCGCACTTGGCACTTTGAATCGTCGCATGGAGCGTGGGATCCCAGAGCTTTGACAAAGTAAAAGAGATCAACGAATGTGATTGAACGATCTGATTACAAGGTTTAAAATTCGAAACGACTTGATCTGAGCCGTTAGATGAACTCGTAGCATTTTGTGTAAGGGGGTGTTCATTCGCTTACGATGGGAGGCCTAATCTGAACTGTTAGATCGAATCTATTCCAAAGAGACATGATCCAACGACTGCTAAGTCGCTATATGAATAGCTGTGACTGTTGAAAAACAGTCACATAAATGGCTATAAAAAGAGTTACATGACTCTATTTTGGATATTGAATTTGATAATTTCTCATCTCTCTGTCCTCTATACTTTGGCATTATCGGATTACAAATTTAAAGTGTTATCGGTTTGATCAAACAGTACATAGTTTGAATCAAACGACAGTTCATACACACTGCATTGTATCCTGAAGGTAGATTTTATAAAACTCATTGTGTACTCGCGGTTCTTTTTAAACCGGATTGCGAGAAAGTTTTGCCTAAAAGATAGTGTTGTGAGATACTGCCCTACAGAAATTAATTAATTGGTTCGTTCTTTCCATAAAATTCCAACAAATCTGGTTTATACCTTCCACCATTGCGACTATTGAGAATGCCACACAACACCCTTCATTTCAAACAATCAACCCAAATAATATAAACTACAAGAATATATTATATGAACAATAGAAAGTCAACCAGAGTTTGCTAACTAGTTTCTTTGATGTTGCTACCATAATTATTGAATTTAATTAGGATGTCACAAGTTGGATAAAGATTTGATCGTACTACGAAACTTTATTCAATAGCTCATATGACATAAACGTAAACAAAATGCATTATTTCCTTGGCCTTTGATGGAAGCAAAGGCACCCGCTCGGGAAGGGGACCGTATCGGACGTCCAATAACGTCGGGTTCATTTAGTGGCTCCCAAGGTACATAGCTGTAACTCTTCCTTAGTCAGGTCTGCAAACTGGTTCAGTCCAAGCTTATAGGTGTGGTTTTGGGAATTGTGATGGTTGATGAACCGCAAGTTGTCCTTGAAGATCCCAAATCTCCTTTCTTTCTCGCCAATTGAGTTGTAGGATTTTTTGTGATCAACAAGCCACTTTTCGTATGTGGCCATGACTTCGTCCTCTGTACTCACATTCATCTTGTTTTGGAGAATGGAGATTGGGATTGTTTGGTGTATTATTGTAACCAAGTGCCTGCTTTTAAAAGGACGTAGGGATGGGTTATGGTTACGACTTGCCATATATTATTCAAATTGGACGGTGTTTTGATTTGCGTACATCTTACAACTGTACATGTGGCCCACGATTTGAGTTTTGCTCAATTTTTTAAAAGTGAACATCTTGGACTTGGCTTTCAGAGATTATTATCAATTGATGTTGCAGATTCTTTCCTCATATTCGGGATTTTAATTGCTTGCCTTTGTATCTTTACTAATATATCACAAATTATTAGTTTACTTTCTTTTTTTTTTTGGACATGATCAATGATTCAAATTTTTCCAACATATGTTGAACTTTGTCATTTATTGAAAGTATCATTTATCTATGCAAAAAGAGAATATCAACTAATTTAGGACGTAGGAAGTATTCCATTAGTAATAGTTATGATGTATTTGTTTGTGATTCTTAAGGATGCACTTTTTGTTGTGACTTAATCCATGTGTCCTCCTTCAAAACTTAAAGATATTTTTGGCACAAGAATTTATATTGAACGTTCATTATATTTTTTAATGGAATAATTATTCAAAAAATAGATTTTATATTTTCATTATTGAGTATGGTGATGTTGAAAGAAATATATTAAAATTAAAAACATTTAGTGGAAAGTAAAATCTCCACTATACATATATGACATCATAATTCAATTGTAAAATTAATTAGTTGGGAAAAATTGTAAATGACCACACTTACAATTCCATTATCGAGTTAATTTTGCTGGCAAAATCACAATTATATGAAGAATGAATTTTTGGCAACAATACAAAACTTGATACTAAAAGTAGTTTTAATCCAATGAAAGACACAAAGATAAGTTCCAATTTCGAAAATTTTGCCACATATATGTTGTTATCGCTAGAAATTGGTATATAGTTAATCTTAGCTAAACACAACTATCAATAGCACTATAACCAATTAAGACACATGAATACTAAAATGTAAAAATGGGATTGAAATAGAGAGAAAATAAATAAAGGGAATGACTTGAATTTATAGGGTTTGGCCCAACTTGGTGCATACGTTCATATGTGCATACTTTACATAAGGTTTGTGTGTGCTATTTATAGACTTTTAGAAGTGAGAGAAGAGAGAGAGAGAGACACGTGTCTCACATTTATAGGTGAGGTAGAATACGTTTTACGAACTAAGTGATGGAATAATCAAAAGTTAGTTATTGCCACATGGAGTTGAATATTTTCATATCTCCTCAAACTAAACGTGTATCAAGTTATTGATGCCATCCAGTCATAAGGTACACGCTTCCTTTAACATCTTCTGGGATCGCCAATCACAGAAGATGAGTTCCTCCCTAGGTGACTCTATTACAGGTTTAATCTCAGCCCCTACGACATATCTAGGACTAAGCTCCTAGAAGATACCACATGGGTAAACTGATCAACAATATTATTTTTTCACAAGTTTTCGCAGGACAAAATAAATATATAGACATCCATCAAATAATTATGGTCTAATATTGTGAATCGAGAAAATTTTTGTTTATCATTATGGCCAGTAGTCTTTTCACCTACTCATAACCATTCTTATTGAATGTGGTCAATAGTCTCTTCAACTACTAGGAATCTTAATTTATAAACGTGCCTAGTAGTCTATCCACCTTCTAAGACCCACTACTTATCACTTATGGTCTATAGCCTTCATAACCATTAGGAGCCAATATTTTTTTATATCATAAATGCAATCATTAAAATAAAAATTCACAAAATGTCTCAAACATTAATTCTTATAAAAGGAAACATGATAACTTTAAATAAAAATTGATCCCACTAATAACATGTCATTGAGAATATATATAAAATCAAATTAACCAAATTAAACATCACGATGTAAAAATACACTTTTGTGCCAAACCTTAATAATCATTCGCTATCTCTTACACATCACAACGTACGAAAACAATTCTAATGCATCTTTTAACTATCATGTGCTAACATATATATAAATCCCAAAATATGTGTACACAAAAATATTATCCCCCACACTTTCATGGTTTAAAAATCAATTACTCTGAACTTACAATTTAATGTTCTCTATAGTTAATTATACACAATTGAAATTGATCTTTGTCGAAAATTCACCCCCACATCTTCGTGATTTAAAAATAACAATCTTATGTACCTTTCCTATTCTCCATTTTAAAAATAATTGTACCCCCATATTCACATGCCCCAAAATAATGTCCCATTGTAATAAAGACAAAATTTAATTACTAAATTATTACTCTCCTTACCCCGAGATTTTATGGATGAACATACCATTAAAAGTTCAAATGACATTAAAACCATCTCCATTTCCAATGCACTAAAATATGTACAATATATATATATATATATATATATATATAAGTACAATATATATACACACACACACACACACTATGTTATGTGGATTCTGTGAGTTCAGTTAATCACAATTAATAAATTCTCGAAAGAAGTTAATAAAAGAATAACAGAATGCCACACAACACACAAATATACATGGTTCAAAAAATTGACTACGTCCACGGAGTGGTCACTAAATTCTTATTGATGTCTCTCAAAGTTCAAAAAATTACATCCCCATTGGCCCTAGAGGGTGTGTTGTATTTATAGTCTTGTAAAACTAAAGCAGTTGAGTTGTTCAAGGAATTACCTTGGTTTGCTATTGGATCATGTAGTGATTCTTGATTATCTCATTCGAGATATTGGATAATTGATATGATCTCATTGAGTGATAACTATGTTGTATTTATCCAAGTGATAAATGCTTGTGCCAATCTTTCTTACTGACGGATTGGGTTGGACTAGCATGATACCTTACTAGGCCTACTAAGATAGGCCATATATGGTTTGGACCCCACAATTGCCCCTAAAATACCTGGCCAAACTCGGGCCAAAGAATTTTAAGTGTTGGATGCCCATGAAATTGGTCTAATTTTGATGCGATTTACCGACAGGTCAAATTTATGAATATGTGACAACTTGTTAGGGTACGCTGGTCATGAGGAGAAATAAAGCACCAAAAATACATTTCGATTTTTGTTCCATACGATTGTTGTACACACTTCTCAAACATTTTTCTCTTCCATACTCTAAATCAAACCTTCACTTTGCTTCCTTTTCTTTGCTAAAAAGACCACAGAGCTTCCCAGTTCGTGTTCATCTACTTTGTAAGTCCTTCCCCCCTCTTGTCGTGTATTACTCTTCGTAGCTTCCTTATCCTCCATTTCTTCTTATTTCTTCAGTTGTTGTACTTTATTTCTTTGAAAATGTAGAATATCCTTTATGGGAAAAATTTAGAGGATTTTAGGAAGACTTATTCTATTTAGCTATGGGTTATAATCGAATGTGTCCCCATGCCTAAAAATGCCATTGCAATGGAAGGGGGAGCTAGATTCATACCCTGGTTATGGTTCAAGGGGTTGACTTTTCCCCCAAAGCCTCTCTTCTTAGAATTATGTGAGTACTTTGGGGTAGTCGTAGCTCAATGTGCCCCCAATACTTTGCGTATTATTAATGGAGTATACAAAATTAATGATCTTTATGGGACTAACCTTGGCATCCCATATACTACTACAATTATTCTCACACCAATGATGGCCTTGCATACTTAAAGGTGAGGAAGGGAAATAGAGTCCTAGTTGTCAACCTCCCTGATTTTAATAAGGGATATTAAAGATCAGGTCTTCATTGGCAGAAATTGGCAACATCCACCTCTCCCCGATGGCGAAGAATATACGGGGTTTTTATGCCTGTCTTGGGGGTGACAAAGGTTAATGCTTACCTCTTTCTTACTTGTCTTTTTTTATGAATTGCTATTTTTGATAATGCTTCTTGTTATATTTTTGAGCAAATTGTATGAAGAAAAATATCCCTTTGTGATCCATATAAATGGGGTTGAGATTTTAAAATCTTGGAGAGTAAAGGAGTATCTTGATGGCGATGATCATCTATGATCGACTTTTTTTCTATTGGAGTAAATAAATACTACTTGTAGCTTTATTGCTCATCTAGTAGATGACATCCCAGATCTCCCTGTTCCAGACAACAAGGCTTCGGTGTCCTCCTTATTTAAATATCTTGGCCTAAACTCCTTCCTCGATGATGAAGTGGATTCAATGGCACTTCCTAAAAGAGAGTGGTTTTGATCGAAGATGATGATGATGTACCCTTCTCCCCCAAGGAAAATTCCCAAAAGAGGACCGAATCTGAAGGGCCTAAGGTTGATAATCGAAGCTTGTTCATCAAAGAGAAGAGGAAGCAGAAAGCCCCTATGGTCCCCCCCTCTTTCTTAGAGAATGACATTCCTCCTCCCCCTTCTCAGGTCCTCACAAACTATGTATGTGGCCCAAATTCTTTCCTGGCCCATGGTATGTTGAGGGGGGCCATACTCGCCGCTGATCGTGAGCAGGTAAAGTTGTTGACTTCTGACTAGCTTTCAATCCGTGCTTCCCAAACTTTGTCCATGGTGATAAATTTTCCTTCCTTTTATTTCCACATGAATTCTTATTTGTTGTAGTGATTTTAAGTTGATATAATAATTACCTTGTGTTTTTGGTTGCAGTTTTTGGCAGAGTTTACCCAACTCTTGGATGGTTGCTAGGACCACTCCAAGATCAACGATGAGCGTAGTGAGGATCTGAGGAAATCGCATGAGGCCTTAGACAATGCCAACAATTCCTATGAGAAGAAGAAGAAGTCCACCAACAATGCTATAAGCGTGCTGAAAACAGATAATGAGAAGCTCAAGATTGAGAACTCTCAACTGAAGGTTGAGAAGGATATGTTGGCTAAGGAAGTGTCCGAGTTCCCTATGGCCAAAGGGGACAGTTTTGAGAAAGGCTGGGGAGAAGCCTATGAGGATGTTAAGATCCAGCTGGTGTACACCTAAAAGTCCAGTTTTAGGAAGGTTTAGGATGCCACCCTGGTGAAGGTAAGGTTCCAGCCGACACTGAGCTCTTCGGCAAGTCCCATCCTAGTTCTCCCCCAAGGGTTGATGAAGAAGCTACTATTAGCATCCAAGTCGACCAGGCTAGGGTTGTGGCAACCCAAGGTAAGGCGACTGAGATTGAGGATAAGGTGAAGAAATAAGTCCCTCTAGATTAGGTTTTATGATTCCTTGTACTTTTCCTTTTTGGTCATTTGTAAGGGCTCAACCCATTTTTCTATATTATTAATAAAAGGACATTTCTTTAACTGTGGTGTGTTTGAATGCCTTTGGTGAACCTTTTGCTTTTGTGTTTGTTTATGTATTTAGCCTATTGTCAGGAGATTCCCTCCTTTACTAGAAACCTTGATAATTTACTTCATTATGATGCAGGTGCTCGCGCTCGCCAAATATTTTTATTGTCCACAAGGCCTTAAAAAGATGACTAGGGCTTATAAGGATCACTCAATCTTGGTAGCCATGCTAAAAGATGGTTTAAAAGACTTGGAGGACGTGGGCTCACTATAAAAAAAAAGTTACTTTTAATACCCTATTTTTTGAGACAGACAAAATGTAATCTCTAAAACATACTTTCTTAGACGGGTATAATTAGTCGTCTAAAAAATTCTTATTTTTTGAATGGTTTATAATAGCTGTCTCATAAGAGGTCACTTTATGAAACGGTTTTTTATCTCCGTCTTCTAAAGTAAACCAAATGAGACCGTAAAATATTTATAGTCTCAAAAGATATATCAAATAACACAGCTAAAAGTTTAACTTCCCACCATTAAAACTTTTCATCTCCCGCCTTAAACAGGTAACCCCCCAAAAGAAACAAAAGAGATAGATATCAACCCTAAACACTTTTCCCCTATCGACCAAAACTACACAAATGTAGTCGGCGGCCAAACAAACCCAATCGACGGCTAAACACTTGACTGGTCAGCCTCTTAGGTACTCACCATCTCTCTCTCACCCCCCCCCCCACCACACACGCACAAACACACACACATTTTGTATATTAATTATTTCTTTTTCAACGATTGTTTAAAGAAAAAAAACACATTGTTTGTAGGTTTATTTACCTCAAGTTTTAATTTTTTGGGGTAATTTATAGTTAGAAAGTTGTTGGGAGCGCCTCATGGGACCTTTGATAGTAGCTTTGGATATGAAAAACTCTCAAATTTTAATGGTCTCACCAGGTAAATTAACTACTCTTTATCCTAATTTTACATTTTTCTTAAAGATAACATTTTTGAACTTTTTTCTTTTGTGGACCTAATTGATAATGTTGATATTGTGAAGGCTATGTAAATTTGTTATAAATTGTGTTGTAGTGCAGATATTTTTTGTGATTAAGATAAGAGGCATTTACCATAAATGCCATTGCTTATATTTCAGTCCAACATTTTCTTAAAAAATAGAAAAATAGGATCCCCAAATAATTGGAAAAGGGCTCAATCGTTGAGTGTATGTTCAACAATTCTATTTAGTCCCTCATAGACTAATGTCACTATGGGGACTAAAAATTAATTTATAAATTTGTTGGACTAAACATTAAATAGAATTTTTTAGTGGGGAAATTGTATGCATGTGTGTGAGTTGGGGTGGGGTGTGGGGGATGCCACGAGACTCTGTAAACGAATTGACACACTATTTTTAGTGGATTTTTGTCCTAATTTAACAAAATGTGCTTATTAATAATCACTTTGAACTTTTTAATTTGTAAGTCTAATTAATAATGTTGAACTTGTGAAGGGCATGTAAATTTGTTACAAATTCTTTTGTAGTCGACATATTTTCCTGGAGTTAGATAATAAGTGGGAAAAATGTAGGTAACTCTTGTTATATTACTTAAGATTAATTGATTTTGTTGTTGTGTCCCTACACCAATTTGTTGTAAAAATTTCTATCAACCATGGACATGCGGATAATAATCAAGGGGAACAATAAAGATGTAAAATAAGAGAGAATAAAAACAAGCACAAAAAGATATATGACTAAGCATAAATTCTTCTGAATTTATCCTCCTAAGTTGGTAGTTTTAGTACCTCAAACAACGTAATTGATTTGCTTTTACCCCATATCATTGCTAATGACTTCTTCTAACAAGTACTCCGAGTTTTGTGTATTTCTTACTGTTTTTATAGATATTTAGTGCAAAGAAAATAAAGAAAGAAACCAGAAGAAAGGAAGAGAACAAAGTAAGACAAGTCAAAGGGAAAAAGCGTAACTCTACACCCGGAGTTCGGATTTGAAACCTGAATGAAAGTTGAAGATAATCAAATCACAAGAGTGTAGGAAGAAACAGCAGTCAAATCGGAGCTCTGGATCAAAAGATATGGCAAGTCAAAGTTAGAGAAAGAAAGTCAAAGTTGAAATTAATTCTGGAAGCTGAAGAGTTTCAACTCTTGAAATTTCTTGTATAATTTATTTTTATTAGTTGTAAAACGTGGAGAGGCATGGGAAAAGTCATATTTGGGTAATATAAAAAGACAAACCCTAGAGTAATGAAGGGAGGAAGAGAGAGAGTTCCTTTTGGCATATAATTTCATATTTTCTTAGGATTTAGAAACCCTAGTTTGTAAGTTGAACAAGAGCTATTCAAGATTCAAGTTTCAAGTTCAAATTTCCTTTTTCTATTCAAGTTTTGCTAATTTCTACTTTCCATTTCTTTCATATTATAAGTTTAATTTGCTCTGATAGTTTAATTTCGTTTCTCAATTCAAGTTTCTTTTTAATGCATAATAGACCTATTATTTCTTGCACATTTAGAATTTTGTTTTCGTTTTATAAAATCACGTCTAGCTAAGTTTTTTTCAGGGTTGGGATGCATGAACCCATCCCAATGTAATTTATATATGTATAAAATAGAATTGAAATTAAAATTTTGAAAGAGTCGTGCAAGATAATTCCACAATCATTATAGGTCTTTTAATCTCTCTTGCCCTAAGTACTTGGGATGTTTAAGAATATAATGTGCGTAAAAATTTTTAGCACCACTTTATATTTCCCTTTGATTTCATATAATGCGGGATTGAACCTCATATGTGTAATGCTTAGGATCTATAAAGACTGGATTCATTCAAACTTCTAATTTATAATTTTAGTATTTTGCTAAGTAATTACTAAGGATTGGGGGATTGTATTCCCAAACTGTTTTCCATTCATTCTTATTAAGTCATTCTTAGTTAGTTAATTTTGCTCACATAGTTAATGTTGTAGTTTAATTTAGTGTGCATTTATTTAATTAGTTATTTTTCATCTCAATCATCTTTTTATTTCTTTTTAGAGTCAAGTTAGGGTTAACAGTCTTACCTTTGTCGTCACGTTCAGTCGTCCTAGTTCGCCAAGGATTCGATAACTAGACTAGCCACTATACTCCGCAAGATTGTAGTTAAAGTTTAGGTTTTTGTATTGCGATTGGAAACTGATAACAACGACTAGAGTATTTACACGGACGCTCGGTTTTTCCACTCGATCAATATACATGCTTCACCAAATGGCTACATCCACATAGAGACCCGATTCCACTATATATAAGCAAATCGCAAGTATAATATCGAATAATTCCAAGACACATACCCTTACGTTCCACCAAAATTCTGGACAACCACTGTACACCAACTCTTTATTCAACCGATTTAAATTTCAAAAGCAATAATCCTTTCAATCTCATACTTACAAGTGTTTTCCAAAGTGTTCCTTATGTACCCATGAGTGCCACTCTTTATGTAACCCGATGAGAAAACCCTCACACAATACATATAAAGTAAACTATCAAGATATGAAACACTTATACACTCACCCTACCTCCGTCTTTTGAGAAATACCCATAGGTGACAGGGAAAATTCCTCGCCTTTCACTTAAAACCCTCACCTTATGAAGAAACTCTCATTCTTTAAATAAGCTCCAACACTTGGGTTTAAAAGACTCAAATTATCATTTATAGGTGGGAGATATCATGTTGTGAAACCCCCAAACGGTTCCCAATTAGCCTAACTACACACCCATTCATTGTTACATTTGTTGCCACCTTGACAATCTATTTGCTACAACTAAGAGACTTTCTTGTTACGAAACTTTCCTTCGCTGTCTGGCATTACAGATTCATCGCACTTAAGGTCTTTGTTGCTTGTTAACTCAAAAATCTTGGAATCCCAAAAACTCTGCCTTAACTTTACGACCAACAAACCCATAATGAGTGACTTGATTTCAAGCCAAAAACCACAAATCTCTATCGTGGAGATAAAACACTGCAAACCACAATCCCGATAGTTGAGATGATAATTATGATAACATTTATGCCAACTAAATGGTCAACCATCATGGTTCGAAGTTTAGGCCGATACCGCGACGATATGGCAGGGTTGACTGGGTCAAATGAGGTTGCTAAATACTTTATCTCTCTCACACACACACATAACCAGGTGCTATGGGGAATATATATGCAGGGTAGGGTTGATTCATGTGTCACCTATCTGAGACCTAACTTATTATGATTCCCATACAAATTCATGGTCAAAAGTAGCACTTTTTGTAAATCTCCTAGTGATTTAGCAGGTCTTGTAATAACTAGACACAAAATCATACTTCTTTTCTGAAAGACAAATACAAAATGTACATAAAAAAATGCATAGGAAGGACAAGTTATCATTGCCATATATTGCAGATCTATATAAGAATACAAGGAATAAAGATAAGGAAGGACAGGCAGTGACCATAAAAAAGTTCCTTGCAACTTATAAAAGGAATCAAAGAAAATATCTATAACAAAGAGTGTGTGCTAAATCTCATGGAAAAAATATCGGATGGCAATATAGTCTAATTTGACCCTACAACTAAACATCCTGCTCAATCCATTTAACAATTCTACTTCCATATAATCAACACCATCTAAGAAGTATGTGGTGTAAATGTATTTAATGAAGCAGTCACACTAACTGTAACAAAACCAAAGAGCTTATAGAAAGTAACATATTTCCATAAATTATGTGAATACAAAACTCATGTGCATTTATAGAAAGCTACAAGACTCGTGTTCTTTTAAGAAGTAAAATAAGTGAATAAAGATTGACATGTACCTAGTGAGGGAAAGAACATAGAGGGTAAAGAAAGAAGGGAATATATCGGTTCTGGGGAAAAAATCTTAAAAGAAATGGAAGGCATTAGTTTTGCAGTGCAAGAAAAACAAGTACTTGAAAACTGATTTCATATATACGTATATATAAGAAACTATGAAAATATGATAAACATGAGAGGTTGGCAATTGAAAGAGAGACAAGTGAACATAAAGTCCGCGATCTGGACGAGAGAAGGCCAAGTGAAGAAGAAGACTTACACCATGCTCAATATAATAATGGAAAAAAGAGAGAGAAACATATGGAGATATTATCGCCAGATAGGTCAGTAATGGGGTAATTGGATTTTATCTAGGCAAGGCAAGAAATGTAGCAGAGAATGAGCTTATGGATAAGATAGGAAGATCAATAATAGAGAGAGGCAGAGGTGTTCACATTGATCGAAACATCGGATAGTGAGGTAAACATACTATAGTACAACTGAGTGTACTGCTAAGTTCTAGAATAATGAAGGGGAAGTAAATATAAATTATCAATGGTTCTCAGGAGAGCATTTTCAGGATTTGGTACTATGACATGTATAAAGAATAAATAAAGAAGATTAAACACACATGTAGTGAATGAGACTTATGCTTCACTGCATCAACTTCGACTTTCAATATCAACTTTGTCTTTCATTAGATTCAAATTGTTTACATGCATTTGGATAATATAGAAATCATAAAAGTTGAGGGATCTTATTTAACAATTCTACTTCCACATAATCAACACCATTTAAGAAGTATGTGGTATAAATGTTGTGTTCACAAAATATGCATGGGGTAATGTCCATATTTGCCTAGTCATATCCTATTTAGCTACCAAGATCCAATCGTACTACACTACACCAAAACTGGGGATTAGTCACGGCCGAAATCCCTGACCAAAGCTGTGGGTCGCGGACTTGGGCCGTGACCATTTTCGTGGGTCGCGGCCCAAGTCCATGACTAAAAAATGGTCACGACCGAGAGGGGTCACGGTTGATGGTCGCGGACTTAGGCCGTGACCCATGTCGTGACGGGTCGCGGCCCTTATCCGTGACCCATAATCGTGACAAATTAGTCACGGCCAAAGTCCGCGACCCACGACCGTGACAAAAAAATTAAAAAATAATTGGTCGCGGCCCTGATCTGTGACCCACAACCGTGACAAATTGGTCGCGGACAAAGTCCGCGACTCATTACCGTGACAAAAAAATATAAAAAAATTGGTCGCGGTCCTAATCCGTGACCCACAACCGTAACAAATTGGTCACGGCCAAAGTCCGCGACCCACAACCGTGACAAAAAAAAATTAAAAAAAATGGTCACGGCCCAAGTCCGTGACCCACAACCGTGACGAAAAAAATGGTCGCGGACTTTGGCCGCGACCATTTTTATGCGTGATGAAAAAATAAAAATGGTCATGGACAAAGTCCATGACCATATTTAACTATAATTTAAAAAAAATGTATTTTTTTGGTCCAATCCTAAAACTGGGGGTCTTGCGAGTGCACCATCAGTTGCTACGTGTAACGTTTGACACGTACGAGATGTTACAAATATTTATTATTGGCAAAACAATAAAAAAAATCACAAATTACGAATCGAGAACGTTGTTAAAAAAATATATATATATAAACTTATAAATATTACACGTCTTAATAATTCACAAACCAAAAAAAAATTGGGCAGAGTTTCCTCTATTTTCTTGACATTCCAAAACCTGTAAATGTAAAACCTACTTATTATAAAGCCTGTGCGGACATAAAATTCAACAATCAAATTATAAAAGCTTGCACGTCCATAAAACTAAACAATAAAAGCCCGCATGGCTGACAAAATCCTGATTGTCCACAACATATAAACAATCTATGATGTAGACCATTGCCTCCTTCATTTGATCCGCGTGCAAAAATCCTACAAATGATAGGATACATAAAAAAAATATCAGTAACCAAGTAGTTTTACAAAAAATTTAATCAAGCTGAAAAATTGCATATATGAGTTAAAATTATCAGTAACCAAGTAGAAATATACAAATTATCGTCGTATTCTCAAACCGGGAGTCCCACGGCTAAGGGGTCAGTTCCTACGAGTTACATTGGTCCCGTGGGAGGTGTCGGCGCCACCCACGGCACCGTTCGGGGGCTGTTTTGGATTTTCACCCTCTAACGCCATATTTTTAAGCCTAAGCCTAGAAATATGTAAATTGCCGTCGTATTCTCAATCCGGGAGTCCCGCGACAGCGTGGTCAGTTCCTACGGGTTACATTGGTCTCGTGGGAGGTGATGGTACCACCCACGGGGACGTTCGGGGGTTGTTTCGAGTTTTCACCCTATAACGCCATATTTGTAAGCGTAAGTTTAGAAATATATAAATTATCGTCGTATTCTCAAATTGGGAGACCCGCGACTACGGGGTCAGTTCCTACGAGTTACATTGGTCCCGTGGGAGGTGTTGGTGCCACCCAAGGGGCCGTTCGGGGCCTGTTTTGGGTTTTCACCCTCTAACGCCATGTTTTTAAGCCTAACTCTAGAAATATGCAATTTATCGTTGTATTCTCAAACCGGGAGACCCGTGGCTACGCCGTCAGTTCCTACGAGTTACATTAATCCCGTGGGAGGCGTTGGTGCCACCCACGGGGCCGTTCTGTGGCTGTTTTGAGTTTTCACCCTCTAACGTCATGTTTTGCTTGAGTCTAGAAATATGCAAATTATCGTCATATTCTCAAACCGAGAGTCTCGCGGCTCTGCGGTAAGTTCCTACGAGTTACATTGGTCCCGTGGGAGGTGTTGGTTCCACCCACGGGCAGTTCGGGGGTTGTTTCGAGTTTTCACCCTCTAACGCCATATTTTTAAGCCTAAGTCTAGAAATATGCAAATTATCATCGTATTCTCAAATCGGGAGACCCGCGGCTGCGGGGTCAATTCCTACGAGTTACATTGGTCCCGTGGGAGGTGTTGGTGCCACCCACGGGGCCGTTCGGGGGCTGTTTTGAGTTTTTGCCCTCTAACGCCATGTTTTTAAGCCTAAGTCTAGAAATATGTAAATTATCATCGTATTCTCAAACCGGAAGACCCGCGGCTGCGGGGTCAGTTCCTACGAGTTCCATTGGTCCCGTGGGAGGTGTTGGTGCCACCCACGGGGCCGTTCGGGGGTTGTTTCGAGTTTTCACCCTCTAACGTCATGTTTTACTTAAATCTAGAAATATGCAAATTATCGTCGTATTCTCAATCCGATAGTCTTGCGGCTACGCGGTCAGTTCCTGCGAGTAACATTGGTCCCGTGGGAGGTGATGGTGCCACCCACGGTGCCGTTCGGGGGCTGTTTCGAGTTTTCACCCTCTAACGCCATATTTTGAAGCCTAAGTCTAGAAATATGCAAATTATCATCGTATTCTCAAATTGGGAGACCCGCGGCTACGGGGTCAGTTCCTACGAGTTACATTGGTCCCATGGGAGGTGTTGGTGCCACCCATGGGGCCGTTTAGGGGCTGTTTTAGGTTTTCACCCTCTAACGCCATGTTTTTAAGCCTAACTCTAGAAATATGCAAATTATCATCGTATTCTCAAACTGGGAGACCCGCGGCTGCGGGGTCAGTTCCTACGAGTTACATTGGTCCCATGGGAGGCGTTGGTGCCACCCATGGGGCCGTTCTGGGACTGTTTCGAGTTTTCACCCTCTAACGTCATGTTTTGCTTGAGTCTAGAAATATGCAAATTATCGTCGTATTCACAAACCGGGAGTCTCACGGCTGCGCGTTAAGTTCCTACGAGTTACATTGGTCCCGTGGGAGGTGTTGGTTCCACCCAAGGGGCAGTTCGGGGGTTGTTTTGAGTTTTCACCCTCTAATGCCATGTTTTGCTTGAGTCTAGAAATATGAAAATTATCATCTTATTTCAAACCGGGAGACCCGCGACTGCGAAGTCAGTTCCTACGAGTTACATTGGTCCCGTGGGAGGTGTTGGTGACACCCACGGGGCCATTCGGGGGCTGTTTTGGGTTTTTTCCCTCTAACGCCATGTTTTTAAGCCTAAGTCTAGAAATATGCAAATTATCATCGTATTCTCAAATCGGGAGACCCGCGGCTGTGGGGTCAGTTCCTACGAGTTACATTGGTCCCGTGGGAGGTGTTAGTGCCACCCACGGGGCCGTTCGGGGGTTGTTTTGAGTTTCCACCCTCTAACGCCATGTTTTGCTTAAATCTAGAAATATGCAAATTATCATCGTATTCTCAAACCAGGAGTCTCGCGGCTGCGCGGTCAGTTCCTACGCATAACATTGGTCCCGTGGGACGTGTTGGTGCCACCCACGGGGTTGTTTCGGGTTTTCACCCTCTAACGCCTTATTTTGAAGTCTAAGTCTAGAAATATGCAAATTATCGTCGTATTCTTAAACCGGGAGACCCACGGCTGCGTGGTCAGTTCCTACGAGTTACATTGGTCCCGTGGGAGGTGTTTTTGCCACCCACGGGGCCGTTCGGGGGCTGTTTTGGGTTTTCACCCTCTAACGCCATGTTTTTAAGCCTAAGTTTAGAAATATGCAAATTATCGTCGTATTCTCAAACCGGGAGACCCGCGGATGCGGGATCAGTTTCTACGATTTACATTGGTCCCGTGGGAGGTGTTGGTGCCACCCATGAGGCCGTTAGGGGGTTGTTTCGAGTTTTCACCCTCTAACGCCATGTTTTACTTGAGTCTAGAAATATGCAAATTATCGTCGTATTCTCAAACCGGGAGTCTCGCAGCTGTGCGGTAAGTTCCTACGAGTTACATTGGTCCCGTGGGAGGTGTTGGTTCCACCCACGAGGCAGTTCGGGGGTTGTTTCGAGTTTTCACCCTCTAACGCCGTGTTTTTAAGCCTAAGTCTAGAAATATGCAAATTATCATGGTATTCTCAAACCGAGAGACCCACGGCTGCGGGGTCAGTTCCTACGAGTTACATTGGTCCCGTGGGAGGTGTTGGTGCCACCCACGGGGCTGTTGGGGGGTTGTTTCGAGTTTTCACTCTCTAACGAGTTACATTGGTCCCGTGGGACATTTCAAATGATTAGGTAAATAGCTTTGTTTTATTCAAGGATTGGCCTAAACAGACCCCAAATACTAACTTTGACATGCGGAATCTTGAGATAAATAAAGAAAGGGTTAAAATATACATGTTCTAAGTGTTGTGAATGTAAAATCAGTCCCCGCATAGCAGATAGGTGTTCTCAATACATTGTTTTGAGTTTACATTTTTTATACCAACAATCTATATAAAGAAAAAATATATACCAGTAATCTATATAAAGATAGACGGAAGAACCACTGCTGTTTATATGATATATATTGTATACAAAACTGATGTTTATATACAAAATTGATGCATACCGAACTGTTCAAATGTATGTATTGTATCTACTCTCAAACAAAGTAATGATTTAAGATGCTATAACTGTCAACCATGACATTTTGTTTTGACATTTTTTCAAATAAAGTAATGATTTAAGATGATATACTTTAAAAATATAATAGTAAGTGTGGTTATATTAAACTATTGTATTGATGATTTGTTAATACTCCATCCAGTCCACTCTTTAACAGGTGATATGATCAAAATTGGTAATTTACCTAACTAACATAAACCATAGCGTTGATCGTATGAGTGAATGGAATTTACCTATACAAACACAAATGAAAGCCCATATTGAAGTGACATCTTAGCTCACGTCTGGCGCCAATGCACTTATTTCGAGATCCGATGTTCAGTAAATCTGAAAATACAAATAATAATTTATGTATAGAATAATCATAACAACCATACAATCTCTATATCGAATAATAATGCACTGTACTTTTGATTTTTGCAAAATTACACCAAATATCTGCAAATCCAAATGTTTACACCAAAGTACAGTGCATTATTACACCAAATATCTGCAAAACAACCATATAAAGGTTTTATTGGAAATCTCTAATATACATTTCAATCGACAATTATCATATCCAAAAACCTAAAAAGCTAAAACACAAATTAGATACAGAGTTTACCTAAGAGATCCAAGATTCTTAACCTAATAAACTAACCTGCTGCTAGCAGAAATAGAGGGATAATACACATCTCAACAAAATTATACCAGTATAGATATCCATGTTGGCCAATCTTACTCATTTTTGGCCAGTATGGATCAAAATACAAGTATTGATTACTGCATTATAGCAAGTGCTAGGTTTGTGAATAAATACATTTGTCAAAGAGTTTCAGATGTTGCCATCTAGCATTATTTAAATTCCAGAGGAAGGGTTGCAGGCCATTATATATGCATCTATATACCATTATATATACTGCATATATAGTATATATATGCAGTATATATACTGGTATGCTACTCTGCAGTACACTGCATATATATATGTATATATATATATGTATATATATATATATATATATATATATATATATATATATATATATATATATATAGCAGTACACTGCATATATATGCACTATATATACTGCATATATATTCAGCAGTTGCATATATATGCACTGCATATATATGCAGCAGTTGCATATATATGTTTGCATATATATGCATCAGTTGCATATATATGCAGATGCAAGTGCATATATATGCAACACTGCCCCGCCCGCCCCCCTTTCCCACTCACACACGCACACACGCGCACACAAACACACACACAAACATGTATACACTGGCATATCTGTTAATTTTTTGGATTGGGGGTTTCACATTATTGCCAAAAACGAGGTATACCTCACGAATTTGTTTTAATATATTTTTGTTGAATCTTTTGTTTCAGCAAGTATGATTTATCACTGTGAAGCTTCTCATCACTGTTGTAATGGATGGCCTGATAAGTAGGATGCATTGAGCATATGGTATGTTTTATTTCTAAATCTCTCATTTAGTTTCATATTAATAATTATATAATTCTGATATGTTATTTCTCTTTCAGGTGACAATTATTTAAAGTCCTACGTGATACCGGAACCGGAGGCAACCGTAACGGATCAGATGACTGAATATGATTATCAGGAGGTTTGTTTTGTAGATCCCACTCTTGGATTCACCCTAGATCAGGTATACTCTCTATTTTATTTTTGATTTTATCACAAATATGCACACACTCACACGCGCACACAAACACACGTACGCACACACGCACACACTCTCACTACATAGATGCATATGCAGATTGCATATATGCATACATGCCCCGTCCCCCCCCCCCCTTCCCCACTCACACACACCCATACACACACACACGCGCGCGCCCCCTGCCCGTCCCCTCCCCCCTTCCCCACTCGCACACGCGTACACACACAAACATGCACACATGCACACACGCGCCCCCTGCCCATCCCCTCCCCCCTTTCCCACTCACACGCACACACACAAGCCGGGAGCGCCATGACTAAATGGTCGGTTCCTAAGACTTACATTGGTCCCGTGCGAGATATTCGTGACTCTTGCGGGACCGTTTTGTGGGTGTTTTACGTTTTCACCCTTCGATGGCATCTTTTTTATTCTCAAGTCTAACTTTTTGCAAATTTACGCCGTATACTCAAACCAGGATCCTTGTGACTACCCGTTTGGTTCCTATTATTAACATTGGTACCGTGCGAGGTGTTCGTGACTCTTACGGTACCGTTTTGTGGCTTTTTTACATTTTCACTCTTCTAAGGCATGCTTTTATGCTTTAGTCTAATTTTTTGTAAACTTATGTCGTACACTCCAACCGGGAGCGCCGTGACTACGCGGTCGGTTCCTACGAGTTACATTGGTCCCGTGCGAGGTGTTCGTGACTCTTACGGGACCGTTTTAAGGTTTTTTTACATTTTCATCCTTCGATGGCATGCAAGTATAACTTTTTGCTAATTTACGTCGTACACTCAACCCAGAAGCCCCATTACTACGCGGTCGGTTCCTACGAGTCACATTGATACCGTGCGAGGTGTTCGTGACTCTTACGGGACCGTTTTGTGCTTGTTGTACGTTTTCACCCTTCGATGGCATGTTTTTATGCTCAAGTCTATTTTGTTTTGCAAATTTACGTCGTACACTCTAATCGGGAGCCCCGTGACTACGCGGTCGGTTTTTATGAGTTACATTAATCCCGTGCGAGGTGTTCATGACTCTTACCTGACCGTTTTATTCTATTTTACGTTTTCACCCTTTCTATGGCATGTTTTTATGCTTAAGTCTAACTTTTTACAAATTTACGTCATACACTCAAACCGGGAACCCCGTGACTATGCGGTCGGTTCCTACGAGTCACATTAGTCCCGTGCGAGGGGTTCATGACTCTTACGGGACCGTTTTAAGGCTGTTTTACGTTTTCACCCTTCGATGGCATGTTTTTATGCTTAAGTTTATTTTTTTGTAAATTTACGTCATACACTCAAATCGGGAGCGCCGTGACTACACAGTCAGTTCCTGCGATTTACATTGGTCCCGTGCGAGGTGTTCGTGACTCTTACGGGACTGTTTTGTGGCTATTTTACATTTTTACCATTCGATGGCATGTTTTTATGCTTAAGTCTAAATTTTTACAAATTTACGTCGTACAATCAAACCGGGAGCGCCTTAAACCTAGAAAGTGGTAATCCGTTGGATAATGACTTCTTTTTCTAGTGTTCACCCTAACTATTATGTGTTCAAAAGTTATGTTCTCTCCCCCCCCCCCCCCCCCCCCTGGAAGTGATAAGAAACAAATGCGCCAATAATACCCAAGCTATAGGGGGCACAAAAAACTTAAAATTACGGGGTTTAGACATAAATAGGATCCAAACCCAAAATAATTAAAAAATTGAATCAATTCATATTTAACCTTAAAATAAAGTTCATCATAGGTTTGTCCATTACCTGGATATTTTGTTACACCCAACGCCAATCAGAACCTTATCTATGCCAGCAGCGATGCAATTTCAGATTATGTTTGATAGTAGTTCGACCCCAACATCAATGTATCATATGACAGTGAAAAAATAATGAATTTTTTGCAAACAGTTATGTTCAATTAAAAAAATGGTAGAACCAAAAAATCAAATTCAAAACCAAAGGAAGAAAACCAAGGCTAGTTCTTTCGTCACTAACTGTCCCTACGAGTTACATTGATCCTGTGGGAGGTGTTCGTACCACCCACGGGGCCTCACGGGGCCGTTCGAGGGTTGTTTCGGGTTTTCACCCTCTAAAGCCAAATGATAGAGATAAATAAATGAAAACATATCTATTCTAAACAAAAGAACCGATAAATCACCTAACATTTGCAAAAATAGCGGGACATTACACTTAAAAGTAGATGAAATTTATAAATTAATGTAAAGTGCTAATATAATGTCAATATCAAAATAGGATACAAATAAGATTGATGAGGATAAAATAATATTTTGATACTCAATCTTCCTCTAAATCAACTAAAAGATCCTTCAAATTAGGGTTGTCATCAAGAGCTGACTGAAACTCTTTTGGAGCCTTTAATGCGTCTACTTCAGTAGTCATACCCTTTGGTGTATGCACAACAATAGACCAATTGCCATCATTTATGCACTTCGAGTAGAATACCTTCTCTACATTCTGAAAGGCACAAATAAAAGGCCCGTTGACTATGCGGTCTTTAGTCTTCACCTTTGATAAATCTACCATAATAAGTTTGGAGTCGGGATCAACTTTGCAAGCATTCGTTGTATCCTCCACCTTTACCCAGTCATAATAGAATACGGTTTCTGTGAAATCCAAGTAATCAAGTTCTAGGATTTGTTGAATTATCCCATAATAGGTTAGCACCGTATTCTTTGGATTTTTATCACTTTTGCTAGCGATACAGGTGGTCAAGGCGGAAATTGATATTCCACTGTTTTACGGCAAAAGCTTTTCCTCATATGGATATGAAATGAAATCAAAACCGTTGGTGCGAAATTTCTTAAACTCTTTTGAACGAAAACTAGGACCTTTGCTAGGCGTGCAAGTCTGGAAGAGACATCACCTCTTTTTAGAAGCTGCTTTTATTAATGAATTTGTATTAGGGCATGTTTTTACCACACATGAATAAATAACCGCACACATAAGATGTGAAAAGTACCTCTTTTGACACCCATGCCCTAAAGTCAGTTGTCGTCCAATTTCTCCTTTGATTTTGGATAATTTCGTTCTCGTACTTCCTACCAAAAAATTATAGAGTTTAGATCATAAAATAAAAAATACATATAATCAAAGAAGAAGAATTCAGTAGATACTCACTCTCTCCAGTCTAAAAAATACATATAATCAAATAAGAAGAAGAAGAATACACAAACTGCCTAGGCTAAAGTTGATTTCGCAGCTTTAATGTGCCTTATGTTTACCACTTTTGCACAAAGTAGGGTAAAACACAAACTGATTTGCATAATTACCCGACGGAGATCTTTGTGTTCAGAGAAGCAATGTCGAAATAACAACGGGATTAATTGGATGATTACGTGCCAGTCGTGAGACTTGCACTGTTTCAAGTCATTTGCTTGGTAGCTTACTACCCTACGTAAATTACCAGAATAATCGGTTGGAGTCTTCAAGTTGAACAACGTGTCTAAGAGGATCTTCTTCTCACTAGTAGTCAAATTGAAAGCAGTTGGGGGGATAGAAATTCTTCCTGTCGTTGGATCATTTTTTAACCACAGTCTCTTCTTTATTTTCATATCCTGTAGATCTCGGCGGGCACGCTCTCCATCTTTGGAATGAGATCCACCCATACATGTTCCTATAAAATGTTCTGCAACATTCTTCTCTGTGTGCATCACATCAATTATCTGCCTTACACGATGATCTTTCCAATACGAAAAATCAAAAAATATTGATCGTCTGGACCATGGCTTCGCTTTACTAGGGTCGTGCGGATCCTCCCTAGCTTTACGCTTCAAGTTTACAAACTGGGGGTGTTTGCCTACGTACCTATTCCCCGCAGTTACAGCCACCGCCTTCTCCTCAGTTTACTGACCAGAAAGTCGAATAGGTGTCGTTCTTCGCTCGTGATCGACAGATAAAAAATTAGACTTGTCGTTCCTAAAAGGGTGACTGGTCGGCAGAAATCTACGATGACCCGTGTAACTCAACTTACCATTATGTTTTAACCAACAGGCTTCAATTTCTTCCCCATATATGGGACATCCATAATAACCATGAACATTACAACCGGATAAGGTCCCGTAAGCAGGAAGATCGTGGATCGCCCACATCACCATTGCTTTAAGTGTGAACTCTTCACCCTTATGAGAATTGAACGTCGCCACGCCTTTATCCCATAACTCTTTAAGTTCTTCGATTAATGGTGCTAAGAATATATCAATATCATCACTGGGAGCCTTCGGCCCAGGTATCAACAGAGATAACAATGTGAACTCCTTTCTCATGCATAATGTCGGAGGAAGACTTAAAGGCGCCATAAGAACTGGCCAATAACTCTGACTAGTACTTAAATTACCGAAAGGGTTAAACCCATCAGTTGAGATTGCAAGACGAACGTTGCGCGGTTCCTTTGCAAATTCATGGTGTTGTGCATTTGAAATTTGCCAGATGAGTGAATCAACCGGATGACGCATCAAATTCCCACCCACCTCGCATCGAGCATGCCATGTCATGGCCTCTGCTATCCACGGTACAGTAAAAAAACGTTTTAACCGTGGCCCAAGTGGAAAATACTTCAAAACCTTTTATGGGACTTGCGAGCACTTGCTATTTTTTGCATGTTTGCCATTTTCATTCTCACAAACCATATATCTAGGCTCACTGCATACAGGACATTTATCCTTCTCTTCGTTCTCATTCCGGTACAATATGCAATCATACTTGCAGGCATGAATAGATTTGTATTTCAAACCTAAACCCTTCAAACTCTTTTTCATGGTAGGATAATTGGCTGGTAACATGTTCTCTTTTGGGAGAATTTCTTTAATCCACTTAAGAATTTAGATTACGCTGTTTCCAGACAGACCAATTTGACTCTTCAAATTATGCAAACCAATCATTGCATATAATACTGAGTGATCTTCATCGAAATCTTTATAAAATGGTCTAGACGCATCGGCTTTCAATCGTATGTATTCCCGATCTCCTAGTAGTTCAGCATCAATTTGTTCATTTACTTGGTCATAATGCGCATTATTTGTATCCATAGGTTGGTGGTTTTGTTGGTTGTGGAGTCCGTAAGCATAATCAATTAAGTCGGTCAATGGACGATGTATTGGTGAATCATGTACCACTTCTACTCCTTGAGGTTCTGTTACACGGTCGGCTCCGGGTAATTCTTCTGGACCATAAGGTACAACTTTTTCACCATGGTATGTCCATATTATATAGTCTTGACAGATTCCCCACTTTAGTAAATGCAACTCAACAACTTCCAATGACTTATATTTTTCGTTAATACAATGAGTGCACGGACACGGAATCTTCTCACTTTTAATATTTTTGGAAGCGTATTTAACAAATTCATAAACGCCCTTTACATGATTAATTGATATCCGGTTAGTCTCTCCCATCCACTCTTTGTATTGTGGGAAATCCATGTAATAATCTTCAAATTTCAGTCCTGTGGTAATAGGTTAAAAAAATTATTACAACTGAAATAAAAAGAATATTCTTACGACTGAAACAAAAAAAATATCATTCCAAACGAAACAAAACCAATATTCTTACAACTGAAACAAAAAAAAAATATCATTCCAACTGAAGCAAAACCAATATTCTTACAACTAAAACAAAAAAAAAATTATTACAACTGAAACGAAAGAAAATATTATTAAATCTTGGCCAACAGATAAAGTGGCCAAGTAATAAAAGATTTTGCATAATTCCTCAATTCCATCCCATCCCCGCTATTAACGTACACAGGTACATCTTCACAGCCGTTGTATATTTCATCGACCATTATTTTAGCCTCACCCTTCTCCAAAGGTCGGTGATGTACTAGAGTTCCATGAACCCTGGAGATGAGTATGCACGCACCAACAAACCTCGAATTGCTCATGTCCTTGATATAGTACTCTTCGCCATAGTCACTGTGAGCTGTTGACGATGATCCGAGCCCCGTGATTGGCGAAGGTGTAGGGGAGGGGAATGTTGGAGGATAAGGCATTTGAGAGGGGAATGTTGGAGGGGAAGGATGTGTGAAACCTTGAGTAGGAGTAGGGTAAGGGTAACCTTGAGGAGGTATTGGGGGCCTATAACTTTCCCAAAGATTCACAAGTTTCCCAATTTGATTTGCCAATAATCCCAGGGAATTTTTAATCTCATGGACATCCCCATCGGTCTTCAACTGGTGCTCCTTTTAGGATGAGATACAATTATTGACCGAAGAAAGCTCGTCCATAAGAGGTGCAATGTGTTGAAGTTTTATTTTTGGCATATGTGAGCCAACACCTCTCGTCCTCCCCCCTTTTGTCCTTTCCAAAGGTCTTAGTCAGGGCATCATTTTCAAGGTCAAAGCCATCAGTAGGGCTCGAATTTGATTGATTGCTGATGGCCTCTATTGATTCCAGTGTCTTAGCCAAGTGCAGCGGGAATTTATTATCTTTGTCCTGTCGAGCATGAAGGAATAAGTTGGACCGATTTGGGATTTTACCGGCATCTGGACAATCTTTTGTCCTACTCTCCCATTCATTCTTCAAATCCTTATATGATTTGGATCCCAGCCTATGGATATCAGTTTTTTGTGCCCTATTTTTTTTGTTTTGCTCCCTCTGGACCAACTTTTTTTTCCTTCGCCTCATTCTCCAAAAACTTATTCCACTGATCCACCGGCATTTCAACATTGGGAGGCACTTTCTCTTTCAAAGACAAAATATCTTAGCTCGCTGCCTCTTTCGAGAAATGTTTCTTCCGAAGGTTTCTCCTGTATGTCTTCAATCCTTCAGCAACCCGAGATAGAACCTTATTCTTGGAACGGTCAGGAAATGAGAAATGCTTGCAAAGTTGGTCATGTATGTCATCTTTGAGAGATTTATCAACAAGGTTCCAATTGTCTGGTCCACCGACTCCCACGTTCATTTTTCCCAGCGACAAACACTGGGCTTTAAATTTCAGCACGTCATTCCTATCACCCGTCGGGTTATTCTCGAGAAGGGAGAAGCCAATAGGCTTCTTTTCATTTGAGCGGGTGGATCATGAGTGTTGGATGGGGGCGTTAAAGCAACGGGAGTGCTGGATTGGGGCATAGGAGCACTTGGAGTTGGACTTGGTGAGGAGTGAACCATTGGTGGAGTTATGAATTGCTTAGCCATTGGTGTTGAGAATTCGGGTTCTGCACGAGATGGTGAACCTCGTTGTGGTGTCACATCGGCACTTGGTACCTTGGGTTGTTTCCTCTCGACATTATCTACAAAAATTAAAAAATATAAGTGACTAAATAATTATAGTAATATGAAATTATAACTAATTAATTAAGCTTAATTAGTTTTATATATATCGATAGATAGATACCTTTTCAAAGTAAGACTTTAGAATAAGTTCAATGTGTCTGATCTCCATCCATTCGGTATTAGTTTTTAAGAACCTATGAATTTTTGCACGTGGCTAACTAGAAGGAAGGGTATCTATGATTGATGTGTAGATGTCAGTGACATGAACTCGGAATCCCCTATTTCTCAACTTGTTGGCAAGATTCAATTTTACGTGCATGTGGTGCGAGACATCACAGTCTATGTCAATGCTCTCTGTACGCAGTTGTATCCATAACGGGTGGATTTTTTTTTCCGCCTTCTCCGACAACGTAACCAAGGTCAGGGCTATGTCGGGATTACGTGTGTGAAATATATTTTGTATAACGTCATCCCAGTTTTCTGGTAGAGAAAATAAAATACGATCGAACAAGTAATCTTGCTGGATATCAAATCCATGATTTACAAGGTAGTTAAATTGTTCGATCTTTTTATTTCCGTACCTATTAATAGGAGTACCCTCTATATGACGCACGCTAATAAAAGAGTTATGTGTGCGGTCTAATTACAACCTCTCCCACTCTTGTTGACAATATTTATCACCGTGCCTCATTTTTCCTGAGAAAAGTATACGAGGGCATGAATACGAGTCCTGCTATTAAGGTTTAGGTTTGAAAGTTGAGAGTTTAAACATACATATACACATAAACAATTTTGTCATAATTACACACATAAACATACATATACACATAAATCTATACACAATTTATTTGTTGGCCCAAGTCCGCGACCCACTGTGTATGATAAAAAATGCACATTAATCCCAAGATATGTGATATACTTTTTCATAGGCAAATCAAGAGCACACCCAAAAAATTTAATAACATATACATTTATCGACACTAGTATCAATTCAATAAATTCAACATAGTATCCAACAACCAAGCCAACAATATCTCACTATAGTAATGTGCACACGTGTTTGCGACTCGTATGTAAAAAAAATCATTTAATTATATTTTCTCAAAAAAACAAATAAGACAAGCATATTTTGTCGAAAAAAAATACACACTTATACAATCTAGGGTTTATTGACATAATCTATACATACACACACATACAATCTAGGGTTTATTGACATAATCTATACATACACACACATACTATTTAAGGATTACTAAACCCTAATATTTTTTTTTTACATAAATCTATACATACACACACATACAATCTATACATACACACACATACACAGATACGAACATAAATCTACACATACACACACAAAAATTAGGGCTTTAGATAAAAATCACTAAATCGATTAGCCAAATGCAAATCCAACTGAAATCCAATCGAAATTGCAGGAGCTCGAAATCGCATGAACCCTAACAGCAAACGAAGTCGCACGTAATAAATGAGAAGCTGGGAATATTTCTTTTTAAGACCAGACTATGGTCACGGCCTACAGGCGTGACCCGATGTGTGCGACCCATTAATGACCATGAGGCTGGCGATTTTGACCTGGTCATGGCCTAGAGCCGTGACCCATTACTGACTTGGACAATGGCAATTTCAAATTGGTCACGGACAAGAGCCATGACCCATGCGCGCGACCCTTTACTTACTTGCAGGACAATGGCGATTTTGATTTGGTCACGGCTTAGGGCCGTGACCCATACTGCGTGACCCTTTTCCAGCAGCCTTGGTGTTTGAATGATGTATGTTCACGGCCTATAGCCGTGACCCAGACCAACAAATGGTCACGACCCTAAGCCGTGGCCCTTAATGTGTGTGTTTTATGCTTCGTCGCGCCTTTGGTCACGGCCCAAGTCTGTGACCCATCCACGACCAGTTTGGAGGGAATTTTGGAGCCAAACTGGTCACGACCTGGTCATGGCCCAAGTCTATGACCCATCCGTGACCCATCCGCGACCAGTTTGGAGGGAATTTTGGCGCCAAGCTAGTCACAACCTGGTCACGGCCCAAGTCCGTGACCCACTATGGTCAGGGATTTAGTCCGTGACCACTTCCAGAGCATGGATAATTTAGTGTAGTAATAAAATTGGTCACGCCAAATATTGAGTGGGTCACGGCCCAATTCCGCGACCAACTGGTCACGGACTTGGTCCGTGACCCACTGGGCGTGACCATTCGCAGGATTTGGTGTAGTGCTAAATTCTACACTATCCAATCAATAATCTTTCCATATCTAGTTAGCACCAATGATAATATAGTGTACGTTACCATATCCTCCAACAACATGTTCATCAATGTTTATAGCATTTGCATATTGTCAACATTGTATGAAGTTGGAACTTAATTTCATTGAATTTGATGTTTTGCAATCAACTAAGAAGAAAACCTCCTTACTCATCTTGAGAAAATATAGATATGTGGTCTGATATAAGCACAGTAGCTTCAATTGTTTCAGGAAAAACATTTTACAGAATTTTTTCACTATTCGATACAGAGAAAAAATAAGGGATGATGACTTTCCAACATAAAATTACCCCTAATTATCAATGACTTGTCATTTGTAAATTGGCAAGTCATTTATCAAAGCCTCACATGCGCATAACTTGCTCTTTTAACAAAATTTACTTATGCTTTTTCTCTTTATCTTCTCTTCTCCTCCTCCAACTTTTCTCTCATTCTCTCTTTCATTTTCTCTTTTATATTGAACAAAGTTGGCTCTCATAAAAGAAGATATGATTTCATAGAAATTTCCATTTTTTACACCTTTATTAAGGATTCTTTTATAGATTGATTCTTCAAAGGTTCTCGTTATCTATTTGTTATTTCCCACGAACTGGAGGTGCCTCATTTTTGTTTTCCATAAATGATGTGTTCATTATTATAGACACATCATAGGCATCCAATTGCTTTGGATCGTAAACCATAATCCTAAAGCTCCCCAAACTTTACCTAGTGAAACTCTTCTAAGGAATCATACTAAAGTCTTAAGAGGCATTAATTATTGATTTAGTATACAATTGGTTTCTGATGAGTAAGTCTTAATGTTATGTATTTCGCTTGGTTGATGGATTGATGCATGAATAGGTATGATAACAACTGTTTACATGCTTGCATGTCTTAGTTTTACCAATTTTACCTATTCTGGTGTAAAACATACACCTCAATAGTGTAAAATAATTGTGCTAAATACACTCTCATAGTTGACTATCACATCCATTTCTGTCTCTTATTCAACTTTAATAGTTTATATCTTCATTTTACATGCCCTAAATTTAGAAAACTTATATTTTTGAAGTGGAGATCTATCGATCAAACAAGATTCATAGTCAATATAAATGAAATGAAAAGAACTATTGGTGAAACATATACATTGATCTCTCCTTCACACACGGAAGAAGGTTAAAAGTAAATAATGTTAGTATAAATTGAAACTATGTATAATTATAGTTTAAGACATAAGATTTACACAAATTCTACACTATCATTGGAGATGATCCTAGAGTTCATATTGAGGTTTGAGTAGATAATTTAGAAAGATTTATTTAATGTTGGTTGCATCTAAATTTGGTTCAGTGTTCAAGTCAAGTCAAATTTTAATTTACCGTCCGGTTCAAACAGGGTAGGTGTGGAGATTCAACGCTATATCTGGATATATTATTGTATAAACGAAAATTATTAAGGAAATGGGAAAATAATACCATTGAAAGTGCGTGTGCGATATTGATTAAAATATATTTGCGATTTCCAATTCAGACTTATTTAATTAGTTGCCTAAATTTGCTCAAACCAAATACCAATTAAATCAGCCCCTAAACTTACTAGTACGTGACAATTCAAATCTCAAATTATGCGATGACAAGTGCTGACAAAAGCAAATCTCAGGAAACAATCCCGCAGGGCAAAATCCTTTTATTTCCACTATAATTTGTAAAAGAATGATTTACAATCGGATTACAATAAAAATACAATTGGACTTACGAAATACCCACAGGTGTCGATTCGTAGTCGTCAGCCCAAGAACACCGCAGCACTCCCTATGACATGCAGTCGATCAGCCCAATACCTCCCGTAAGTGGCACCTATTGTAAGCCCAGTACCTTTCCAAGGCACCTAGATTCAGTAGCAAAACTCCCAGCAAATATGCTTTGGGTTCCACAAAATAACTCACACAAAAATGTTTGGGATTCGTGAATTGTAAAAAAAAAAGTTTTAAACCCTCAAAGTGATGGAGAATAAACCAAAAAACACTAAAAATGTATTCTATAAAAATCAGCGTTTTCTCGACACGAAATTCAGTAGCCTGAAACCCTTTATATAATAAAATATAAGGCGGTGATGTGTCAGAATAAACCCTCTCGTTCGAATGAGATACGATGTCGTTCAAACGACAACATACTCATTTCCCAAAATCCTTCAGTCTTTTATAAAACTTGGAAACCTCAATTGTTAAGACTGTTTACGAGATCAACAAAGTTTATCCAGAAATAAAATATTTTTGAAACATTAAAACCTTTTAAAAACATTTCAAAAATTATTTTTTCAAATTTAGAAAAATATTTTATCTTTTTCACAAATATCCCAACACTTTTAATGTAAACTGTAAATGGAATGGAAACATATTTTACCAAATTCATCCTTGTTGGGCTAGAATGTTGAAGTCTTCCTTGAAATTCGGATTGTCACTTATAAATGTAGGCTTCCCAAATCTTCGATAAACTTGTAGTTGTATACGACATACTAAATGTGACGGACAATGTCCTTACAACCATTTATTATATTTTGTGATAAATAGTAGAAAATATTTCTTTTCTTATGCATTTTCCTTATTATTGATCAAAATTCAAAACATAGCACAATTCACCTGTTTTCATATTCTGCACTCTTGATTTCCAGGAAACTAGTTTTAAAGCCTAATCAATTTCATTGGTTATGAGTTGCAAATCTTGAGTCTTGCATTTTAATCTCATTTAAACTCCACCTAATGCTGAACTTACAAAAATATTTTTGGATAAATTTTCAAATGGCATTTTATTAATACGGTGCATATCTTATAAGCACCAAGATACTAAATTTCATAACATTATGTGAACATCAGTTAATGCCAATTTGTGAAATTTTTCATTTCTCAGGTGTTACTGTTCCAGCTTCTGTAATGGCTATATTGTCCTTAATTTGTTGTTTCCTTCAACAAAGTTTAATTTTAAAAATCAAAAATAGAACCAAAAGTTAATTATTCGAAGCCACATGCATCAGCATTCCAATCTACCCCTACAAAGAAATCGAAAAGGCCACAATTAACTTCTCAGACAAACTTCGTCTAGGAACCGAGGGCCTATAGGACAGTCTACTCTGGAAAACTACACATCAGTGATGAATGGGTTGCTGTTAAAAGAGTAAAAAATAGATCAGATGGTATGGAGAAAGTAATGAATGGAGTAGATAAAATTGTATTAGTGGATGTGTTAGGAGGACCCAATGGCAGTGTGATAGAAATAGTGTCATTAAAAGTGATGGATTTTAAGGTGTACAATAATGAAATTTCCAAAATTTACAGAGTGGACAAATGCTATAGTGGACACTTTTGGGGGGGCAGTTCTTAAATAATTGCTCGTGCATAGCTTAGGCTTATTATGCTGGAGTTGGTTGTATTCATTAGAGTTGTAGTTTGATTGATATTTAGATAAATTCTACTCGTGATGGGATGGATCTTTTCATTCGTGTGGCATACTCAAAACTTGGTAATATTTTTTTTTACTTTTCAAAATCCTTTTAGTATATATTGATTGCATTAGTTTAAAATTTGTTATATTTTCTGACCAAAATGGGTAATTGGATATTTCTTTAATTGTAAGATAATTATATAATTACATTTTGTCTTGACACTTATTTTGTTTGTTCTACTCTAGAGATAAAAATATGAACATGAAAGTAGTTATACCAATTATAGTCTCGTTAAGGGCAATAGTTATTGCCATCCGCACATACATTTCTAGAAGTTGATGGCAAGAAGAGAAGATAATATGTCGATAACTATATTTATTATTGTATATTGAAAAGGTTATATTCTTATTCAAATTCATTTATTGACTATCTAAGAAGAATGTTCGGTTGTGGCTTTAGTGAGAAATATTTAAGTTCATTAATGCATCATAGACAAAGTTAGCAAAAATATGAACAAACTAAGTCGGTTACTAAGTAATAGATATTTGTACATTTCTGATAAATTGTAATTTACTTTAATGTGTACAGAATACTTAGGTCTAGGACAACTTAGTCCCTAAATATAGGATAACTTAGTTGTAAATTCAGGTCTATGTAATAGATTAAAACGGTGTAAACTTCATTTGTATCTGGTCGTTAGATATTACAAAATTGAACCTAGTTGAACAATTGTCATAGTTATTTCTATTCTCGAAACCAAAATGACCTTATTTCTAGGTTCTTTCCATTCCTTTATTTTTAGTTAGTTAGTTGTAGAGGATGGTTTAATTCTTCTAGATTAGAAATACCTATTACCAGTGACTTTCAGGCGGTTATTTGGGTCGGATGGCCCTTACACTTTGTATCCTTGAGAAGCTATTCCCTCGGAGTTTCTTTGATGTGAGAATTTTCTATTAGTTGGTGTATAATATTCTTAGAATCAATTTTAATGTTTAAAATAGGTTGGCTACCCGTGATTTTCATGAATAAACAAAGAAGACTCCGCCGATTTAAAAAAATAATAATTGTAGTTATATATTTATATTGTTTGTGATGAGAATATACTATATTGATTCATTGCACATTGTATTGTTGATAATTGGGATATTAATTTTGACGTAATTGACACTATTTTTTTTATTTTTGCAGGTGTAAATTTTTGTAGAACATACAATGCTAATCAGTGAATTTTGGAGGTGGTACACTTTAAGATTGCGGGATTACGTTGATAGAAGCATTTCGTGTTTTGGAGTATAGGAAATTAATGAGTTTTTGTTGTCAAGTACTATATTTGAACTTATTGTTATAATTTTTGTTTTGATAAATATTTAGAGATGGTTGTAAAAACTCTAACTCTTTTTGAATGAAAATGATTTATCGTGTTGCTTGAAAATCATCTTATGTATTATATTTTTTTTATTATTCAGTGAGGCTTTAATAAATTTTCTCAAATGTAATCCAGTTCTATATTAAACTTTAGCGATATATTTTATTGTCCCTAATATATTGGCGAACAAAATTTAAGAACCCTTAACCTCTTTTGATATGGTTAAAATTGTCCCAAAAATATATTAAAGACGGCTATCTTGCCATCTCAAAAAGATCTTGTAAAATTGTTAGCTTTAGAGACGAATTAATTCCTGTCTCAAATGCACTATTTTGGGACAACTCTCTTGTCGTCTCAAAAGGGTCATATAAAATGAAGAGCTTTTGAGACGGGTCTGTTTTTGTCTTAAAAAACTCTTTTGAGACGGTTATGACGTCAAAAAAAATATTTATAACCTCCTATAAAAAACACCCCCACCCCCCCACCCCCCCACCAAATAACATCCCAAAAAGTATTTGAGATGGATAAACCATCTTTTGGGATTGTTAGGCCACCGTCTCAAAAGCAACTTTTTTGTATTGGTTATTTAATGCAGGAAGAAATAAATATTTTTAAAGCCCAACTTGCCAGGACAAAGGATATATAAGAGGTCAGCGCCCTAATCCAGTCCAAAAATGACAATATCAAAAACAAGCTCACTGACTCTGAGGAAAATGTGGAAAGGGCTAATGCAATGGTGATGGACCTTAGCCGTGATGCGAAAAAACTTTGCTATATGTTCAAGACAGGTCCCCGAGCAGCCTGATCGACTGACTATGATGAGGATTATATGGACACCCTAGTAGGGCTACAAGAGGCTTAGGACGTAGCTTATAAACATGGCTGTTTGAACGCCTTGAAAGTAGTGAATGAGCCCAAAGACTCTCAAATTTGGTACAATTACCATGTTGATTATCCAGCGTATAGGTGACCTCCCTTTGGGCGTGACGAGAGGTACGTCCCTTTGGATGCCATTCCTCTTCAACTTGATGAAAACTACCTAGAAGGTCATGATAGTGATGATGAGTACCGACCAGATCCTAATGACAATCGAAGGAGGCTGATCACAAAATTCTTAGCCAACTGATCATAAATTTTTGTACTGTTTGTAATAGCTTTTTTAATTGGTATGTTTTTATAACTTGTACACGAGAATTATTGTATAGTTATATTAATAACAATTTCATGCATTTTTTTCGTTCTTTTTATGCCAAGCATGTGTTATATTAGTCTTATCTTACCTTTTAGGTCATGTCGTCACACTACCTTAGGCCTAAAATCAGATAATCGCAAAAATGCACCTGATGTATGGGCATTCCACCCATTCACGATTTTTTCAACCAAACTGAGTTGAATCTTTTCCTAGGGATCCCTCACACGACTTTTGATTATCTGGTCAATTGAGGTCATTTCTGTTGGTGATGACAAAGACCTGAAGACTTTAAATTTAATTATAATAAGAAAAGTCGCCATTGTAATTAAGTTAAAGCCTGATCGGCGTTTAAAAAGTTTAATGCCAATTTTGAGCATGTTACTTGGGAACAATGTAAAGAAATTGAATAATTAAGCCATTGAGCGAATGAAAAGGCCTTTATTCATAATTTGAATAAGAAACTGCAAGAAAAATGAGTTTTGAAATGAAAATTTGCAAATAAAACTAAGCTACTAAAAATAAAAATAAAAGCAGAACTTCTTAAGGTTGGTTGCATTCCATGCTCTGGGTATCTCCCTATCCTCCATTGTTTTTAGGTGATAGTATCCTATAAATTATTCTTGATTACTTTTAACGGTCCTTGCTATTTGGGTCCTAATTTGCCGTCTGACAACCTATTGGCACTACCAAGGACCTTCTTGAGGACATAATCCCCAACCTCGAATTTCATAGGATTGACCCCTTTGTTGTAGTGTTTAGGCCACTATTATTGGTAGGAGGCCAGCTTGATCATCGCTTGTTCTCTTCGTTCATCTTCTAGATCAAGTTTAGTGCGAAGGGCTTCGTCATTCAATCCTTGCTCAAAAATGTCTGTTCTTATAGTCGGAATGCCAGTTTCGAGTGTATTTATGGCTTTCATTCCATATGTGAGGGTGAAGGGTGTTTGCGTGATAGATCTTATCGGTGTGATATGATATGCCAAAAGAATATGAGGGTGTTCTTTCACACATGTGACTTTTATTATTCAATCCTTTTCTTTAATCCATCGATCATTGAGGCTTCTGCTTGGCCATTGCTTTGGGGGTATGTCATAGAATTGAAGTGGTGCTTGACTCCACGCTCATTGCGTCTTAAAAGGGACCACTTTCAAATTTCATACCATTATCTTTGATGATGGTCTGGGGTACTCCAAAGCGTGTTATGATGTTTCTCTAGATATTTTTAATCATGTTGGTGTTCCTAATATTCTCCAGTTGTTTCGCGTCAATCCACTTAGTGAAATAATTAGTACCGACCAACAAGTATTTGCGAATCTTGGGTGTAGTAGGTAATAGCCCTATGATATCCGACCCCCATTGTGCAATCGTCCATGGACTGATTAATTGCCTCAAGTCACTGTCCAGATAATGGATCATAGGGGAGAATTTTTGGCACTTCTCACACTTCTGAGCATAAATGATTACGTCTTTCTGCATATACGGCCACTAGTAGCCTTCTTTCATTACTCGAAATGCCAGAGACCTTCCACCTGCATGGCTTCCATAAATCCCATCGTGAAGCTCGTGGAGGACTTGGGTGACGTCCATTGGGTGTATGTATTAAAGGTAGGGGCCTACAAAAGACCTCTTGTAAATCTTTCTCAGAGGGATAAGGTAGAAGCAAGCAGCTTCCACCCTAACTATATGGGCCTATTTCTTATTGGTTAGCAGTATCTCATTTTATAAGTAAGTGATGATTAGATCAATCCAGCTCAGATGCTTTTCAATGGAAAGAATGTGCCTGGATGCCATCTCTTTGTCAATACTGTTTGGCGAGGAATTCTACTTTGATTGTTCTTATGAGATTGGAGTCTACTGATGAGCTTAGGGTTGCTAAGGCATCTGCATGGCTATTGTGACCCCGGGGTAACTTTTAAACGTCGACTTCCTCAAACCTTGAAATTATCTCGCGCGCCACTGCGAGGTAGGCTTCCATTCTCTCATCCTTGGCGTTGATGTCCCTGTTGACTTGGTTTGACCCTAGTTTTGAATCACAGTACACTTCGAGTTATTTTCCCCTAGAAAATGTGCGTTACACAGTCCGGCTATAAGCGCTTCGTATTCAGCTTTATTATTTGAGGCTTCAAATCCTAGCCTGATCCCCTTTTCAATTAATTCCTCCTCTGGGGTCACAAGGACGATTCATACTACTGCACCCTTAGAGTTTAAAGCGCCATCCACGCATAATATCCAGCTCTCGGATGGTCTTACTTGTGATCTCTTGGTTGCTCGGCCATCTGTTGGTTGGTATGGGCTTCCCCTCCAAATTATGATATGAAGTCGGCCAATATCTGTCTCATTACACTAACAAGGTCAAACTGACACCCTTAAGCCGTCTAGCCTTATCACGGTCATTGATCGGGAAAAAAAAACACGCATTTTTTTGTCATGGTCAATGACCGTGACAAGGCCGTGATAAATTGTCCTACATGTGCCAAAGCGTCTAAATAGTAGTGTGGATGATTTGGCTACTCTCAGCGAATATCAATCCATTTTTTTATAATAACCCGATTTTGAAACAATTTTTTAATTTGTAATAAATATTCCAATTTTTACTTTATCAATCCGTTTTAATGATTTTAATTGATTTGCACTTTATCATTTTCACTCTTGTGTAGTGTACGTATGTGTGGACAGTAGGGGTGGGGGTGAGGATGTTTCGAACTTTTAGTAATTGTACATATTTGTAGTTAGATGTCGTTATTTTGGAATTCAGAATTGAGGTGTTAAACAGTAATAATTCATTTGGATTTGTAGTAATTGTACATATTTGCATGTCTTCTTCTAATTCATTTGGATTTTTACTAATAACAATATTTTTTATAGAAAATGTCTCCTTCAGGTAT
This sequence comes from Sambucus nigra, assembly GCA_949130495.1. Taxonomy (NCBI): domain Eukaryota; kingdom Viridiplantae; phylum Streptophyta; class Magnoliopsida; order Dipsacales; family Adoxaceae; genus Sambucus; species Sambucus nigra. The sequence continues at coordinate 153,842,791 of OX422211.1, read as the reverse complement.
TAAGGCGAGGATGATGATGTTGATTATGATGATGTCATCTGGGCTCGGTGGTAGTGGAGGCGACGAGGGCTCCTCGGCCCCTAGGCTCCCCAAATATGGAAAATTAGGGATGGTCGTCGAGAACAGGACGAGGATATTAGCGAGATCCCTTGAGCTGGTAAAGACGATCATCGGACCAGGGGGTACACTAGTTGGAGGGAGGGGCCAAGTGAGCTCAAGTTAGCTATTTGGGCGGCACTATAGGCAATTTATTTATATTTATATGAATATTTTAATTTCAATTTATATTTATATTTATTCGTAACTAACATTGTATTTGTTGGACAGGAACAATTCAGCCTGGCCCCAGAACTACGTGATTTCATCTTGGAGCAGTTGAGGGAAAAACACAAGACGTGGAAGAAAAATTTGTAGAAATGGTACTTTAGGAAGACCCGATACTCCATTATCCCAATGCGTGACTCCGTCCTGCTGAAGGAACCGATCTCATTGGCACAATGGCAAAAGTTCATTGATAATGAGATCGGGGAGCGACAATTGGCATCTCGCCAATCGGGGAGGGAAAATCGAGCGAAAAAGATGGACGTGCACTACTCCGTACGGACGCCTTACGCCGAGGTGAATTATAGGATGATGGTAAGATTTTATTTTTCTATAATTACAAAAATATGTTATTATGCATTATTTTACTTTTCGGGGCCGATACTAATTTTGAATTATTTTATTTCAGGGGACGGGGAGAGGCCCTAAGGATAGGCCACATAGGCTCGATGCTTATATGGCTATTCGGGCGAAGAAAGGGAAGGATAAAGACGTGTACCCAATTGTCACGTCCACGATTGTAAGTAATCCGACAGATTACTTTTTATTAATTACGTTATAATTTTTTTATTTACTTATTTAACTAATCATGTGCTTTTTATCGTTTCAGTCAAAGCTTAAGGAAGTGCATGAGTCACAGTCTAATGCCGACAAGGTGTCTTTGTCCATGGACGCACTCAGCTAAGTGCTTAGCGCTGATCGCAAGGGGAGGATAAGGGGGTGAGCTCGTGTGTGGCCAAGTCTAGGATCGTCGGATTGGAGACGAGCAACACCGGGTTGGCTCGAACGGTGGACTCGCATGATGCGAAGCTGTCCCATTTGGAGGCAACGGTCCAAGATATGTTCTCATTCGTGAAGTGTTCGTTGGGCGAAAAGCGTAAGGGGAAATGGAAGGAGAAGGTGGTGGAGGAGGACGAGGACGTGGACCTCGCTGCTTCATCGCCGATACGTGCGAACTCTGATGATCCAGTCTCCTATTTGGCTCCCTTCGACCGACCGATGATGACACTTGGTTGGCCGAGCGTGTTTATATAGGATATATTTGATGGACAGCGAATAGGACGGGAATTGAAGGATCCGAATACCGTCCAGGGTATGCCAGTTCATGGATGTGCGCTTCAATACATCCAGGCCATGGTGCTCGTCATGCATGTGATACCCGAGAAGGAGAACCCCCATTGTGGTTGCACGAATAATGCGGCACGATGCATATTCAAGGGTTTATCAATTCGTATATCGTGTGGCCTACTCACCTCCTTAGACCTACCCCAGACATGTAGTGACATTATTTGAATTGAATTATTTTAAGTTGTTACATTTGAATTATATCGTGATGCATATTGTTTTGAATGTATATTTTAATTATCTCTACTTTATTTGCATATATGTTGTTTGAATAGGTACAATGTTGCTATAACAGGTACAAATATATTGCTGGGCAGTGGCAGTGTCCATACTACCTAGAAGATTTTTTTTCAATTCTGCCCAGAATTGTGACAGTCATTGACCTTGATAATTTTTTTAAAAAGTCCACTGATTTGTCATGGTTATTGACCGTGACATGACCGTGACAAGTCTAATGAACTTATCACGGTCAATGATCGTGATAAGTCCGTGTTAGACTTATCATGGTCATTGACCTTGACAAGTTGGACTTGTCATGATCAATGATCGTGACAATCCAACAGATTTGGTGTAGTGCCTCCTGACTGCTGTCCTTGGTTGAAAATGGATGTAGAATCTCCCATGTTCTACCGACCACTTAGAGATGTTTCCATAAAGGTCGTCTTTACGAAGGACAACGTTAAGGAGGAATGGAGTGATGATAGTGATAGAGTGGGACTCAAAATGGTGTTTGGGGTTCTGAGAAGCTATCACAAGTTGATAAGCCAACTTTTCCAAGGGTAACTAATGTTGCTCGGTATTCAAGATCATCTTACCTCTTTCTCGCATACTGAGGCTGAGCCGACCGCGTGGCTTGAAACTTTAAGGTAGAGGTAAAGAAGGTCCCGTTGATCAGAGATTACCAGTAATGAAAATTTGCTCAGGTAGGAATTGATTTCTTCGATATCCCTTGAGCATTCTGCATTTTAGGTAAAGCCCTTTTCTTTCTTGAACAGTTGGAGGAATGTTCGACAATGCTCGGATGACTTCCAAATGAAGCGATAAAGAATCGCAAGAATCCTAGTAAACTTTTGGATCTCGCGCAACGTCCTTGGCGGCTGGACATTATTAATACCCTTAATTTGATCGGGATTTGCCTTAATTATCCTTTTGTGGACCAGATAACCTAGAACTGTTCCTGAATGGACCCCAAATGGACATTTTCTCGCGCTGAGCTTCATTCAGTAGCGCTTAAGGATTTCAAAGGTGTTGGTTAGGCCTTTGAGATGGTCACCCTTTCTCTTACTTTTGATAAGCATATCGTTGATGTATACTTCCATCGTTCCCCCTATTTGCTGCTTGAACATCTTTATGATCAATTTATGGTACGTGGCTCTAGCGTTTTTAAGGCTGAAAGTCATGACCTTATAATAATAAAACCCAATGGCATCATGAACAAAGTCTTATCTTAATCAGGGCCGAACAAAAGAATCAGGTGATACCCCGAGTAAGCGTTTAGGAAGCTCATAAATTCATGGACTATAGTGGCGCCAACCAGTTGATCTATCTTTAATGGGGGAAACTGTCACTAGGTAAAGCTTTGTTAAGGTCGGTGAAGTATATACATTATTTTTAGCTATCATTTCTTTTACTAACTACAACTAGATTCGAGAGCCACTTCAAAAATTAAACTTCTCTGATGGACCTTGTCTCCAGAAGTTTCCCTACCTCCTTTTTTATGGCTTTTGCCTTTTTAGGGGATGTTCATCGAGCCTTTTATACAATCAACTTGAATGCCATATGTACGTGGATATGATGATAGGCGACTATGGGATCAATCCGCAGCATATCGTATGGCTCCCATGCAAATACATCTAGGTTGTGCCTTAGAAAGGTGATCAAATACCTTCTCTCATGATTGGTTAACATTTTACCGATCGAAAACATCCTCTCTAGTCGGTTTTAATAAAAAATAACCTCCTCTAGTTTTCCAATGACTCTATTAGTGTGGTGGATCTTGGTCTCCTCCACCCCTGGTCGCCTATGCCGTAGTTCTTATTTTGAAGGAGTAGCCCCATCTAGGGGTGTCTCTGGAAAAACCTTTTTTATCTTTCATTTTCTCTTTCTTAGGCCTAAGGTCGATGATATAGCATTTATGAGAAATGGCTTGGTCTCTCTTATCTCCGTTTGGCCCAATCTGTGATGCACTTAAGTTTTGGGGGGTAAGTAGAAGGGACAACGCTTATGGCATGAACCCACCCTCTGCCGAGAATTGGGTGATATGGATAATCAATATCTACCACCAGGAAATCAATAAGCTTTGAAATATTCCCTTCCCTTACTGGCATGACCACCTTCCCTAATGACGTGGTCCTTTTTTCCTGCGAAAACGGCCAAATGGATTGTCACTTCCTTTAAATCATATATTTTAAACATGATTTTGTGAAAGAGTTTCAGGTACATTGTAACAACCCCCATTTTCTCACATAAAGATTGGCTAGACACGATACACCGAAGATGGGGCTTATCAACAATTTATACCATTCTCAGCACTAAAAAATATAGACATTTCTTTCATTATTCACCAAATTTCACAATTAAATAACAATGTATGTACAAACTGATTTAATGCATAAATACAAACTGAATCATCATACAATGCTCATAAAGTAAATACAAGTGTAAACTGATATAAATACACTACTGGTCTTATGCCCATACAAATCTCGATATGAAATAAAATAACCAAAAGAAGAAGTATAACCATTACTAGAATCAATGGAATGGAATCTGCTGCGTCCTATGAAACTGCAAGTCTTATCCATCGTCAGTCCTGTTGTCCTTATATTTGAGAAAACCTGGGGGGGATATTTATAATTATGGGTCAGAGCCCTAAAGTTATAAGGATTCTTCACCAATGTGAAAGTGGTGTGATGTTGATTAAACCAAATTTGCAAATTCCAATTGTAAACTTATTTAATTAGATTCAATTTTTATCCGAATTAGTTCAGCCCCAAAACATAAACAACTACGTGGGTAAAATCAAATCAACATAAATAATTGCTAACACACAGATTTAAGGAAACAACCAAAAGGAAAAACCTTTTATTTCAATAATAATACTCACAATGATTATAAGAGAAATTAATAATCAATATCTGAAGATACCCATAAGAACATGCAGTTATGAATCAGTAATGAATCAACCGCATAATATCCATAAAGACACGCAGTCCAATCAACTAGGAACACCCACGAGTACTCCCTATGACACGCAGACAACGTCAACCCAGCACCTCCCTTAAGTGGCACCAAGATCAGCAGTAGGTTATCCTCCCTACCAGAGAAACTCCAGCAAAGATGTATCTTGGGTTCCAAAATAATTCACTAAAGCATTTGGGATTTTTGTGAATTGAAAAACAAAATGATTGAACCCTAAATTTAAGAAGACAAGGTGTTATGCTATTTTGTAGCTTATGCAAAATGAAAATCGTCAGGTCTTCTTAACGAAAAATGACTCATTTAACATGCTTTATATAGAAAAATTGAGTCGGTGCGTCGCTCAAACGAAGTCCAAATGTTGCTCGAATGAAGACAAATGTCGCTCAAATGACATCACGCGAGATGCCAATGTCGTTTGAATGACAGGCATATGTCGCTCGAACGACGGAGTGAAAAAATAATTTTTTATTTTTTATTTCAAAAATCCACCTCAACACTTCGAAAAACACCGCCTCAACACTTAGAAAATATTTTAGAAACATATCCCAACACTTTTAAATAAACCGTCAAGGGACTAAAATACAACCTTACAAAAATTCATCTCGCAGAGGCTTAAATGTTGAAGAACTTGTTAAAGAACTTTTGATATTTGGGTCCGTATTCATGTATCTTCACACTTGGACTTTTTCTTCGACAATTTGTAGCGCTATATGACATACACTAATGTAAACAGTACTTATAAAATATGTCCTTACAAATCTCCCCTATATCTATGCCGATACCAAATAAAAACATATGAATGATCAAATCAAAATGCCAATACAAATCTAAAACCCTCCCATGATCCCCAAAATGAAAAGGTACAAAAAATGCAAGATAAGAACTTTCCTTCAAAAATCTTCAACATCAAATCTTCAAACTTTTCTCATCAAGATGTGCAAAATATGATCCTCAATCTTTGTACCTACACACATGAGACAAATCAAATACCTTCGTGACGTATCGAGTTTGAAATGAGATAAACATAAATCAAAATTAATATCACATCTTAATTCTCCCTCATAATTTAAAAATCCCCCATAATTCATTCCCCCCCCCCCCCCCCCTTTTTATTTGTCAGAAATAAACAAGAAAAAGAAGAAACAAAACAAAATAAATAGGGAGTTGTCACGATAAGCATAGCAAACAACTACGATCATTAGGAGATACTCAAAAGCATTCCATAAACTATTTTTTGGACGATTAAGATGTTAAAAAGTGAGTCATTTTATGAGTTTTAATCTAGGTTGTCCAACATTGGCAACTCGTTGTTTAACTTAGGAGAGAAGATACCCGATAACCATGTGATAAAAAAAATTCTGAGATCTTTATCGAGTAGGTTTGATATGAAAGAGACCATTTTAAACTCCTTAGATATGCTTGAATCGACAAAACTTGAAGAGATTATAGGTGACCTACAAACCTATGAACTCGATATGTTTACTTCGAAGCAAGTGCCAAAGAAAGAAAAACGCATTGCTTTGAAAGCCCGGAAGGAGGAGACTAAAGCTTCGGATGACGATTTCGATTTCAATTTTGAGGATGTCGCCTCGTTGGCAAAGAAGTTCAAAAAATTTCTTAAGTTTCAAAAGAAATCGAAAGATACTAAAAATAATGATAAACTCAAGAGCAATAAGGTAGATTCCACCCCTAAGAATAAGAGTGAGACATTTAATAGGGTTGAGTCAGATAGATGTTTTGGGTGTGAGGGTATGGTCACAAAGTTTTCGAGTGTCCCATTAGACTTAAGAAAAAGGGCAAGAAATCAATATCTTATAGTGTCTCCTTAAGTGATAGTGATCCGAAAGAGGGAGAGAGTTCCCCCAATAAGAGCAAGTTTGTCACTTTCTTGGCATGTTATGTGAGCGATGATGATAAATCTTCCCATGAAGATTCTCATATGTATGACAGGTCTGAGGCCGTTGAATCCCAAGTAAGTGAGGGTGAAGCAAGCGAGGAATAGGAAGTTGATGTGAAAGAGTTGCAAATTGACTTTAATGAGTTGTATGGCGAGGTGATAAAGGTGAAAAAGAAAAACTATAAATTACAAGCTAGGTTGAGGATCTTAGGGAACGAGAGAAGAAGCTTAGGGATAAGCTAGAGTATGTTGAGAAAGAGAGAGATAGTCTACGTGGTTGGATGGAGACGTTGAAAAAAGGGGTGTTAGAGTTTGAGGAGTCTAGGTATATACTTGAGTCTAGGATTAGTTAGAGGAGAGATTGAGAGACTCGAGTAAGGTGAAGTTTGACTTGGAATCGAGGTAAAAAAAATGGATAAGATGTTAGGCACGGTCCAAGTTAAGAGAGATAGGTTTGGTATAGGCTATGATGATCACATTATTCCCGTTCCAAATGCCAATGCCAATCGTGCGAGCGATCCCACTAGGAACGGAAGAAGAGGTCGACATTTTGGTAATCATTCCTTCCATCTTTATACTTGCACACATTGCAATAGGAAAGGTCACCCTAGAAATTTTTCTATGACCTTAGGAATGCTCCTAGGAAGTTAAGGAATAAAGTCGTTTCGGTTCCCAAAACCCCCATGCATAAGTTCACACCTACATGGGTTAGGAAATCGAACTTAGAGGCTTTAGAAATCAAACTTCATGGTTCTCAATTGGTTGCACTTGAGTCTTCTCATGCTAAATCTAAAGGATAATTGTGTTGCCATGTTTTTCATACACTAGTCTTTACATCATGAGTTTTATTTTGCTAGTATTATGACATGTTTATCTATTTTTCATTTATTTAAGTCTTATATGAAAAAAATACAAAAATATTTTGTTTTTGAGAAATTTTTTGAGAAAATACAAAAAGATTTTACTTTTAACTGAGTCAAAATATATTGAAAAATCAAAAATATTTTTGGTTTGTTTTGTTTTTGAGTTTACATGTTTGATGTGGCATATTGGTGTGCTTGGACCCCCATCCTTTCATTATCCATGTGGCTAGGACATTTGGTCATTATTATTGATGCTTAGAATGATCTTAAACATTGTCTTATGGGGTTGTTTCGAAGTTGATATGCTTTTTTATTCGACTTTGTATATATTCCATCTTTGCACACATGCACGAGTTAATATAAATGTTTGACATATCATGCATATTTTAGTTTGGTGAGGCGTTCTTATTTCAATCTTGTTATCTATGCATAAGTAGACTTAGGAGGCGGTGTGAATGTAAGAACCGTTTACCGTGAGGATTGTATATTGAAATGTGATGAGTGTTCGCAGGAAAGAGTTGTGAGAGTACAAAATTAACTCGTCGTGAAAGTCATTGTTTAAAAGAGCCCGAGAAAAAATCAAGGCAATAAAGAGAAACAAATGGCAAAAATAGGGAAAATAGGATTTTCTCTAAGTTGAGAATGATAGAAACCTCAAAAGAGTTTAAAAAGAAAATATATATGAGGGTGTTTGTTTAGAGAAAATTTAAACGAGTTTGCTCCACGAATCCTTGTGTTGAAATATTGCATCATGACGCTATTGTTTATGGAATCGCCAATATTCCAGATCTGTGTGCATGATGTTTGTTTAGTTCATTTAGCTCACACTTTAAATGTCACATATGGTTAAAATAAAGCTTGATGATTTATAACTATCAATTAGATCTTCTTGATCATTTCGATGTGTTAGAATTGTGATTCTTTTGTTGTAGTTCACGCTCATATATTACATGTTCATGTTTGATCACAACGGTACTATTTTAGCATGTAACTCACTTTGTTTTATTTGTTTTGTTTTCTATTTTGCAGTTTCTTCTCTTTCCAGATAACTTTTTCAGTAAATTTTCACTGGATGAAACTTCATGATATTTAGAAATAGAGTTGAGTTTTTGTTTTTCTCATTCGAGCGAGATAGCAATGTCGCACGAAGTCTTTAAGCAATAAGACTATGTCATTTGAACAATAAGGCTGTGTCGTTTGAGCAACAGTCTGGAGATGCAGTTCTCACTGGGTTTTTTTATGCTGCATTGTGTTGGTTTAATCACATCATTACTGATTTTGTTGATTTCTCACATGTGATTGTTGTTTGCTAGCTACGGATTTGACATCTTTTGAACATTATTAGCTAGTTTTTTTCTTGTATATCTAAGTACACTCCATTTATTATCTCATACTAGATATGTTTATCTTTTTACCGAGTTGTATGTTCGAGACGAAAAAGGGGAAAATATGTATATAGTGTATGGGGATATTTTGTTTGTTGAGAACATAGATTTAATTTCTTTACAAATTGACATCATATGCTTTCATGCTTATACTTTGGTATTAATTAGTTTGACAAATTGTTATCTTAATTTAGATATTGTTTACAAATTTGTATCCATATTTTTTCTCGCATGTTTTATATCATTTGTTCCTCTATACTTCACTGGGCATTTGTCTATTCCATGTGTGTAGGTATGCTTTCGAGATTCAAGATTTCAAGACTACATCAAATTCAGATATTTCATGCTTGTTAGACTATCATTTACTAGTCTTATCCTTTATTTTTTTATTTTGAGTTTATGGGATGGGATTTAGGCGTCATACGACTTGACGGCCCGGCTTAGCATTTCACTTTTGATTTTGTCCGGGAATAATCAAAGGGAGAGATTTATAAGGAAAAAATTTCCAATTGAGTCCATTGTAAGTTTATTTGACTTATTCTCAGAACAAAACACATTTGAGTCGAAACTAGTATTTAGATTGTCACGATCCCACACATACAATGACGTATTGAAGACATTGTGGAAAAGCTAGAATTATCATCCTGAGTTTATGGTGTATATTTCGTCTTTAAGTCAAACTGCATTCCGAGATCACTTAGGTATGAATGCGTAATTTTAAGTCAAATTCGCGTGGGCACTATGGAGGAATGGTTGAAGATCAGAAGAGCGTCAAGTCTCGTTGGGGATCAAGTCGTTGCGTAAGACTCGTGTCTGTTCCTTATAATTCCACATCATAATGATTGTCTGTCTTAGGTCATCCGATGTTTTTTCCCTTTATGGTTTACTCGTACATCTGGCGGTGTGAGCATTCTTTTCCTTACTTTACTTGCTTTAATCACTAGATGTATGTTTATGATTAATCAAGATAAAATTTGGTTAAGTTAAAAGTTGTTCACAACTTCGTGTGGTTTAAAAATTGGAAAAAGGGTTTTCATAAAAATAAAGTTGATTTTTGTCATCCTTAAAACACATTCGCATAGAAAAAGGGGCCTACAACCAATAAATATGTAAAATGTAACTAACTCATACTTCACGTCTCTCCATCGATGCTCATATGTATCAAGTATCTCACCTCTAATCTAGAAGAAATCCCACTCGTATCCTCAAACAAATACAAGTTATGAACTCCAATATTGAATCTGACATGGAATGTTAAAGCTATCTAGCTATGCATAAAAAAAAAGTGAGTATTTATGCTTAACGTCCCAGCCCCCGTATTAACTCCATAATGTTTCCCTCTAAGTTCCATATAAATTTTCAGTGTGTATTTTTATGTAACGTAAGGTTCCTTTACTTTAGTCTACTTCGTCAAACTATTTGATTTTTTATTCATACTAATTATTATCTATATAATTAGATTACAAATTTCATTCTCTGTAATTACCGTCTACATTCTTAGACTGCCCAATTAATATTCACATTAATCATTGTCGATGGCATTATACCATTATAACTTATTTTCGTTCCCAATATTTCACATCACTATTTTAATTAGACATTGTTATCATTAAGTATTGTCTATATCTATAGACTATGAAATGAATTCTCATACAAGGCACACCACAATGTGTATATAGATAAATACATATGTCCGCATATATATGTATGACACACGAAAACATCTATCTTCGGCATCATATTCATGATCTCTCGGTAATACCCGAAGGAGTCCCTCATCCTAAAGCGGGTAACAACATAACAAAAGAAATTGGGGGCGGTACCTACACAATACACCTGTTCACGGTCCATACCCAGGGTGCTAAAGGATCCCAACATCAACACCTACCTCTCGTAAGTGGCGTTGCTACGTAGTACTTATAATATGACTTAACACTACGCCTGGTCCACCATCGCCATGTGTGTTCCTGTCCCGAACGCACTTGCAACCCCAACAATAGGATGGTTCACGAACCCAGGTATGTCCACAAAAAAAATAATATAATACATACTATCATTCAATATGTAAAAGTGGTTACTCTATAACTACGTTTACCCCAGAAATATCCATCCATATGAATATAGCCTTCTTGGTTTAATCATAACGTTTAGTAAGTTATTACATAGCCCATTATTAAGTCGATATCCTACAACTACTCCCCAATTAATTATTAAATACCATATAATGTCTCCTAGGCTCAATTATTCATTTATTTGATTATTTACTTCACCATATATACGTGTGTAGTTATCCCATACTACTGCTTTCAATTTAAGTAATACTTCCCATATTTTGTTCTCTTAGGTATAAGCTTATATCTACATATGTACGGACTCAACTAAGTGAATACGAGTTATATGTAGATATATAAGTAATCCGATAACATGAATAAGTAGTTTCACCGTAACTACTATCATAATCGACACTAACCATTTAAACTTATCCCACTAGGCTTAGGGTGCATTTCTACTTAGTATCTTTATACGGTAATGATTTGAGGAAGCTAACCATTAATTATCTTCTCGAGCATTCAAAGAAATCCTTTATTTAAACTTACCTCATCTAAATCGTAAAATTATCGCCGTATCTTTTAGGGTCTTGTCACCTATGTGCCCCTTCTAATATTCAACAATAATCTAGGAACATCCCTGTCGTTTAACATTTTAATTTCGTATGGCTTTATTCAAGAATCCCACATAAATTATCTTATTCATATAGTTCACTTTTACTTTAAGTTATCACCATATCACGAACCCATCTCGGTTTAACTACGTATATAAGTTCATCACAATATCATTAATATATTGAAATAAGTCTCTTTTTGTCACTTGGATGAAAATGGTCTTGCACACCCTTTCATAGAAAAATCATAACCAATTAAAAACAAAATCAGAAAAATACGAGGTCGGCGCCAACACGATCGTAATGGAAAGATCAACAAGTAGGTTTATCGAATAGATTTGGTAGAAGGACAAATTGATTCGGTAGGGAGACCGAATCAATTCGATTTTTCCAATAAGCCGAGAACAGGTATTCTTCCAAGATGAGATTTTTCCAATAAATTCTAAATGCATCAAACTTTGTTCTACTGATTCATGGAAACATTCTAAACAAGATTTATCATCTAAATCGTCCTCAACGATCAATAATTAAATCAAATATTTTCAAGAACCTTATGGTATACAAGTCTCCTCTCATCTTCAACTTCAAGAACATAATTTTATATTATAGAATAGTACTACAGTTGAGTTCAACAATGGATTTCGAAATTAAACAATCTACATTTAGATTTTTGCATGTAGGAAACATGGATCTAAGATTATAGTACATGAATATCATCGAAGTTCTATCAAAACTCAAGAACCCTAGACATGGTTACATTACATCAAGATTTAAATCTTATTCTAATCATGGATTCAATATTAATACAAGAATAACACATTTTGAATAAGAATGGAAAGAGAATCCTTTCTCGAAAATAATAGAGGAGCCTTTATTTTCTTCCTTCTAGGGTGGTTCTTCCTCTCTCCCAAGGTGTGTGGCCTCCAAAAAGTGGTGTGGGGTGGTTATGGAACCCTAGGGCTGATCTAGCCTCTTTTAAATATCATTTTATTTAGCCTAAATTCGTAGGTCTCTATAGGGCAAGACTTAATTCCCATAAAAAGGTTCTTATTCATACTCGGTTTGACCCGAAACTCTACCCAAGGTCCTAGCCAACCCATAGGTCCATATTTAAGAACTTAAAATGTGTATTTAATTCATGTAATCACATTGAAAAGTATATAAACACTTTATACATTTATTTGTATGTCCCATCATTATCATATATATATATCCTTAATAGGACTTAAAAAACCAACGAGTTATCAATTTTTTAGTGACTATCTTCATTATTCACAATATACCGTCATACCATCATAATATTTCTATAACTTTTACGAGATATTATATTTAATTTAACTACTCCTATATAATTAAACCTACTCGTTTAATCATTACGTCAAATTATGAATAAATACAATTATTCCGTCCGAATGATAATTCCCACAATTTCAGTTAAATCAATATAACTTCAATTTAATACTCATAAAAATGCGGGGTATTACATACATCACCTCCGAGGAACTCCCCTGGTTCATTAACTCATCCACGTCCTAATTTTTAATCCTAAATATGAGTACCAGTGCGTCATGGTGTGGGGTTCTTACCTCGAACAAATCGTACTCCATACACACAATGTGCTTATCGTAATCCACATCCTCTAGTCACCAACGCTTTCCAGCTTGGCTTTTGGAAGAATATATTTATAAGACCTCAAATATGGATGTGACCTTTTTGAGTTCCATCCGAACTGCATTTCCATTGATCTGCTTGAGGTCGGACGCCCCATGTATTACCATAAACTCATGTCTTATCTCATAATCAAGGATGTTGTCTGGTGTTTGGTCGCTATTAGCGTCGACCTGATCATATTTCTTGTCTATGTACTTACTCAAATGCCCTGCCTAAGCCAACTATTTTAAGTGAAACTCTAGTGCATTGCGGTTATCTGTCTTGTGCCCGTTTTCCTTATAGAATTCTCACCAGAGCGTGATGTTCCTCTTGATCGGATCACCTCCCATCTTCTTTGGCCACTTGAGAAACTGTTGGTCCTTGATCTTTCCTAGGATCTTATCAATTGGTTCGTTGAAAATCGTATTGATGGATTGGAAAGCTTTGGAATTTTTTTTTGCCCCGCTCTTGGCACCATTTTGCTTCTGATTCCCCTTCTTGGTATTGTTCCCTTTCTTGGGATTGTTCCCTTTGTCACTCCCTTTGTTCGCTTTGGTGCGAGTAGTTCCTGTCTGGCTAGTACGAATCGCATCCTCCACTTTAGCGTACTTCTCAATACGTGATATAAGATCGTTAATGGTATCAACCTCCTTTTTGGTTAGAGACTTCTACAGCATCGAGGTAGGGGAAAAATTATTTTGAAGGACACCACGATAGCCTACTTCGAGTAGTCTTCTACTTCATTGAACACCTCCCAATAACACTTGACGTACTAACGTAGAGTCTCCTGTGGATTCTTTCTCATTATGAGCAGTGAGTCCATCCTATTCGAATGAGAGATACTAGTAATGATGCGAACAATGAAGGCCTCAGCGAGGATCTTGGATCTCTTAACTGATATGTGAGACAGCCTCTTAAACCAATTTTGGGTGACATCGCCCAAGCTGGAAAAGAAAATATGACACATCAGAGCATCGTTGTGACTCCATAAGGTCATAGCCTTTTCGTATTGTTGAACATGATCTATAGGGTCTATTTTGACACCATATATCTTAAAACTGGGTGTTGCAAACTTCTTTGAGGGTTCCCCCTCTCGAATGGCCATCGAGAAAAGAGACTTCATCTGGGTAATTAGGGATCTCCTCGCTAGCTCCTTTGTAGATCTGTCACTTCGGTGAGCTGGATGCTGGTCCATTTTCATCCTGAACAAACTCCTCATGTCATCCATATGGTGCTCATTATCTCGGTGGTGCCTACCTGGGTGACTTTTATGTTCTAAACTCTCTTGGTCGTACCTGGTGCTCCTTCCTCGGCTATGAGTTTTTCTTGCCTGGGGACTAGTATTCCGACCACGACGTTTTTTATTTTCCTGGAGAAGTTCTCTCTTTATTTTTTTAGTCGCTGCTGGAGGCGAGAATTCTCCTCAATCTAGAGGCGAGCTGCCTCCTCCTGTTGTTAAAGACTTGCTTCGTATGCGCCACCCAACTATATGAGATTTGGATTGATTTGGGAAAATCGTGGATTTCCTTGGAAATTTATTGCTCTAGACAAAATCTTCGGTTCCCATCTTGGCAAACTTCAGACCTGACACTAAGTGGAGCTAGGTCAGCTCGCAAGTCACCAGGTTGGGGTTCACTTTTTTGGTGGTAGGACATCGTAATTATTATTTTTTAAGGATCGCTTACATAGAAAGGAAATCGTTTCCCATAAACGAAGCCAATTGTGAGTTTAGTTAATCATTATTAATGAATTCTAGAAAGCAGTTAATGAAAGAATAACAGAATGTCACACAACAAAAATATATGGGGTTCGACAAATTGCCCACGTCTACAGAGAGGTCACTGAGTTTTTATTAATATCTCTCAGAGTTACAAAAATTACACCCCCTTGGCCCCGGGATGTGGGTTTTTTTTATAGTCTTGTAAAGCTAAAGCATTTGAGTTATTAAAGGAATTCCTTTGGCTTGCTATTGGCTCATGTGGTGATTCTTCATTATCTCATCCGAGATTGTAGGTAATCGATATGAGATCATTAAATGATTTGGGTTGGACAGGCATGATACTTTACCGGTCCTGCTCGAACAGGCTAGAATTGGACGTACTTATGGTTTGGACCCCAAAAATTCCATCACGTTATAATTCAACTTTGTTACTGAGAAATATGTAGTATATTATTATATTTACACTTCCTATTTTATAATCCAAAATAGTCTAAAGATTTATTAAAAACCAAGAACTTGTGCTTTAGACGTAATTCCACAAAGATTAGTTTAAACTATTATATAGTTTGAGATTGAAGAAAAAAATCAGACATCTCGTTTGAAGATTTTAAACTTCCTTAACATTAGGTTGAATATATTTGTGTGAAATAGCGCACCTTCTTCCACACTAAAGATAACCATGAAATATGTAGTACTCTCGTAAAATTACTTTCTAACAAATTTTTATGTTCCAAACACTTTCTTGTTATTTGAATTTAAATCTCACTAGTTCAATACCAATATATTATAATGCGTTTATATATACTGATTGAACTACTAAATAATAACTTCAAAATTGATTATAAAATAAAGAATAAACTAATATTAGTAATGATGTCCAAAATAGCGCAGGACAATACTTACTTATAATAAGCAACACAAAAATGACATGAATTCAGTAATGTTCTTATTTTTATATGTTAAAAAGAATTCCATTGAAAGAATTGAAAATACTATTATTGAAATTGGTATCCACATAGAAAATTACTCAAGACACATATTTATTTATACAAGATACAGGAGTCTTTGTTATCATTATAGATTCTTTGTAATTTATTTAAATATTAAGCATTTTCTTAATCAAAATACAATAATTATTTGGTTGTAGAAGAAAATTAGTTTTTACCAAATTTCTTTTCTTTTTCATTTTGTAAATAGCCGATTTATCACACGTATACACCAACTACATTAAAGAATATGCACCAACAGTCAAGGAGGTTTTAAATTTTCACAAAAAATCAGCGGTTAAATAAACTGTGAAAATAGTCACCAACTAACAATCATCAATTTTTTTTATGTTAAAGCCAAAACAAAATTTAAAAAACATATATTAACGGTAACTAAAACCAAACTCAAATAAGTTTACAATTTCAAGAAAATATTCCAACAATAAATTCATTTTACAAAATATTATAGTAATAATAATGTTAAAGTTTTTCTCTTTATATATATATATATATATATATATATATATATATATATATATATCTGTTTTGTAACGTCCTCTTTCAATTGTTGACTTCTCCAACCATTGTTTTTGGTTATCTTAACTTATTATACGAGGAATGCTAGGGAGGCCTAATTTTTTGATCAATTTTGAGATACAATGTGATTATGATACATCATTGTGACTCAAAATTGGGTCTAATAAATGGATGGGTGCACAGGTATATAATCCCTAGTTTTAAGTTCTTTGAGCCTCGAGTCCCATTTTCTTTTCTAGTCAATCCTGTAAATGTTTTGTCAAAGAAAAACGTGGGTAAGCTGGTTGGGTATATATACTAACATTCCCTTAACTAACCACATCCATGAACATGGGTTTTTGAAAGAAATGATAATCATCCTTAAAATATGAAGGCATATTACCTCCTTATCAAAATAACCACCATTAAGTTTACAACACTTCTTTATAACATAGTAGAAACTCAAATCCATTTAGAGTTCCTTTCATGCCAAACCAATTTCAGAGAAGTAATTATTACGTATAATGCCTATGTTTGATTGATGTAAAAGAGAAACTACTATGGCGTGCCCTGCACTTTGTTTATTTGAATGTATGTGCTAGAAAAAATATAGTCACAATTAGTACTAAAATGACAGTAGTTAAGCATTTGGTTTGTTAGGTTGTACCTAAATCACAGGAATGAAAATATCAAAATGGGTATCGGGAGGAAAGAAAAATTATAAACACAAATGCATGTAAATGACACCACACATTCATTTGGAAGTTGGACCATTAGAATTTTTTCTCATGTATCATTCATAGAATGTCTCTTTTATAACGTATGTGTTTGAAGAGATTGAATATTTGTCAGAAGAATTTATTTTTCATCTAACATCATTAGAATGCCTTTATTACAAACTTCATCTTAACACATATTTGATTTTATCATTGGTGAGTACTATTTTTTTCCTTATATTCTTAAATTCAAGGAATGTGTTTGTAATTACTCTTGGATCATAATGTAATCTCATTATGTAGCTGCTATGTAGGCCCCTTTTTCTTTAGAATGAGTTTTAAGGATGTCAAAATCAACTTTATTTTTTAAAAACCTTTTTCCAAATCTTATACGCACCAAGCATGTGAACCAATTTTAGTTAATCCCAATTTTATCTTGTTTAATCCTAAACATGAATCTAAATTATTAAAGCAAGTAAAATAAATAAGTTCACAAACGTGACATCGGATGTACGAGGAAACCACTAAGGGAAAAAACCTCGGACGGCCTAAGCCAGACAATCAATATGATGTGGTATTACAAAGTACAGATGATAGAGTTACTCAATGAATCGATCACCACAAGTCTTGATGCTCCTCTGATCCTTCAACCACTCCTCCACAGTGCCCAAGAAGAAGTCCTTCTACGATACCTGTTCACAGAACACACGTCCACGAATGCCTCGGTGTCCACCGATATAGCTTGGCAATGTCTACGATGTTGAACACGAACTCCTTTATTTCTTCACGGCAAAGCCCAACCAAACAAATATTCAATGATGGAAGAACAAACTCCAATGATGCCAACCAAGATCTCTATAGCATAAGAATATGAAATCTCGTATCTTGAAACTCTAAGTATGTTATTAGACTTTAAAACCTTATAAATCTTATGCAGAGAATGTATTGATTGTAAACTGATTTCTTGGTTCTGCAACTTACTAAATTTTGAGTGAAACACGCCTTAAATATGAAAGTTAAGTCGCATGTCGTCCGAGCGAGATGAGGCCGTCGTTCGAACGAGATAACCATGTTGTTTGAATGACAAAGCCACGTCATTTGAGTGACCTCCACATGTCATTTGAATGACTGTGAATGTCATTTGATCATTCCAAACACAAGAGAAGGATTCATATGACTCTCAACAATCCTTATCTCAGAATAAACGAAGATAAACTCTTTTAAAATCACTTTTTTAATAAAAATAACATTCGAAAAACATTTTTCGAGTACTATAAACATTACGCATTCATACTTGAGAGATCGAAATTGAATAAAGACGTGAAACGTGCATCAAATCAATCTCGGCATGATAATTCTTTAAAGCTTAGTCGCAATGTCTTCAATAAACTTTATGTCATAGACAATGTGAGATCATGACAATAAAAAATCTATTTATGACTCAAAAATAATGTTTTGTTCCAGAATTAAGTCAAATACTTAAAATAGACTTAATGGGAAAATTTTTCATTATATGTTGTATTAGATTTATTTGATTTGAATGATACTTATAATGCATATGTTAAAACCTGTGTTAAAAAGATTGAATATTTGTTATTTTTGAGCAAATAAATTCACAAATGCATTCAAATGGCTCCACAGATTCTAAACAATATTATCAAGGCCTTGGTGTCACTTCCACCTTTGAATGAATTGTAACCCCTAATGCCTTTAAATGAAATTTTCATTTTTGCATTTGTTTAGTCTTTAGGGAATGCTTTCCACTAAAAGAGAAATGTTCGAAATTGTGTAATTATTTTTCCATCCCCTTTGAGATGCCTTCGGCTGAGGCCTCTTGCCTATCTTGTGAGGCTCTTTTAAAATGTTTTTTTTTATTTAAGCGATGTTGCACTACTATGGATAATAAATGGTGACTTTGTACTTATCTATTTTGTTCATGCTATAATCTCTCGTATTGCTAAAGTTTCTTTGTTAGCTTTTCTTGTATTCTTTGTTACTTAATACACTTCTAATTATCAGCATTAGTACATACATATGTGTGTGTGTGTGCGCTCGCGCAGAGAGAGAGAGAGAGGGGGGGGGGGGGGCACAGAGAGAGAGGGAGAGAGATAATTAAAAGTATGTAGGAAATTGGAGTGCTAAAGCAAATTTTGATAAATGTGTCTAAACCTCATAACTCAAAATTCTAGATTATATACATGGTGGAAGCATTTTTCCATCAAATTGACTCTACGGTCTGCTTTGAGCGCATTCAAAGTCTGAGAATAACAAAAGAACTTTCTAAAATCTAAACTAGAACATATAAAACCCTTGTCTAAAATACTAAGTTAAGAATTTCAAGCAAAAGCTAGAGTCTAAACTTCAAGGACCTACCATTTTCTATTTAGTGAACCATAAATATTTTCCCGAAATTTTCTACTACCCCAGCCAGACAAATTTTCTCTATTTTAAGAAAATTCTTAGGTGGAATTTCTTTACACCACTTAAATTTTTTTCTTTTATATTATGGGATAATTGGATCCCGATATGAAGATTTCAAATATACCGATTGTATGAAGAAAAGGGGACATATTTTGAATAAAAGTTTTGGTAATTCAAAGTTTAAGTATCACAAATTGGCACTTGTGGGTATTTTACTCCTATTTGAACTTGCACGTAACGAGGGACTTAAAGTTTGATAACTTGTATTTCGAACCTATCCTTAATTGTTTAATAATGGAAAGATGTAATTTCTTAGGTATGTTGGAGAGATTAATTGTGTATAAATACGTGGATAGATAAAAAATTTAGATGGGATGGAAAAACTGTGAGTTTATTTGAAGATTTAACTCCAACAATCAATGAATACCTCAGGCCGGCACAACACCTTTCTCTTGACTTAGGATAAAACCTATTTGTGCATCTTTGTGCACCAGAAGTCGTCAAATTGAAATAATGAGAATAAGCTCTTTCTTATTCATATAATTTTCATAGGAGTGATCCTACTGATTTCAATACATATAGCAATTACATAAAAGACTGAAGAATATGAGGATAATGTGTTTATATCTATGTAACTTATAAATTAAGTTTTTTTGCCAAATAAGATGTTTTTCTAATTTAAGGGACGTTGGAACTGCTATGGATAATAAATGGTGACTTTGTATTTATCTAATTTGTCCATGCTATAATCTCTTATTTTTCTAAAGTTACTTTGTTAGTTTTCCTTGTAATCTTTTGCCCAAACTTCCCCTGCTTTTAAATAGTCAAATCCAGAAGAAATCTCATGCTTTGGTACCAAAAGAACGATTGGGGTCACTAGGATTAGTTTGTAACGCATTTGGCGGTTGATAATTATTAGCTATTAACCTCACTAGGGTGCAAGGCCCTTTGATTAGGATAGCCTGCATGATCTTAAGGGAAAAATTTTTGATGTTGCCAACGATATCAAGTTTTGATGTCGTCCAATAAGAGAGTTTTTTAGGAAGTGTTCTCTCATTTCATTTAATGGCTCATTATCTCATTTTCAAGTTATGTTCTCTCACTTTATTTAATAGGGAATAAAATAGTTTACACAATTTATATATAAAAAAAGAATGACATTTTTATACTATAAAAATATGACAAAAATGTTTAAGTGTTTTTAAAACTACTTTTTTTAAATAAAAAAGTAAAAAACGTGTTTTGTTACAAAGAGTATATATTTAATATATAAACTGTTAAAAAGGTATTAAATATATACTCTTTTTCAAAAAGTAAAAAAAAAAAACGTGTTTTGTTACACTTTTATTTAAATATAAACAGCTTTTTAGTAACTTTTTTTTAATTCTTTACTAAAAAAAAAGTTGTAAAAAACAGTTTTAAAAAAAAAAAAAAAAGTTTTTGAGTAACTTTTTTTATTAATCTTTTCTGAAAAATAAAGTTGTAAAAAACAGTTTTTTTTTTCAATTTTTTTACTTAAACAAAAAAACAGTTTTTTGATTGTTTTTATATTTCTAATATGTAAAAAACAGTTTTTTTAATGTTTTTTCGCCATTCAAAAACTGGTTTTGTACAACAAAAAAAAATGCAAAAAAAAAAATTGTTTATATATAAAAACTGTTTGACAAAACACATTTTTTAACGTTTCAAAAAAATAGCACATATTTAAAACATTAAAAATGTTTATATATATGTTTAAATCATTTTGAAACGTTATAAACATATTTAAACATTAAAATATGTTTAAAACATTTTTTTTAAATCATATATATAAACATTAAAATAGCACATATTTAAAACATTTAAAATGTTTATATATTAACATTTTTTAAGATGTTAATATATAAAAATGTTTATAACGTTTTTAATGTTTATAAACATTTAAAATGTTTAAACATATATAAAAACATTAAAAATAACCCATATTTAAAAATGTTTATAACGTTTATAACGTTAAATATGTGCTATTAATCATATATATAAACATTTTAAATGTTTTAAACATATTTTAATGTTTAAATATGTGTATTAACATCTTAAAAAATGTTAATATATAAACATTTTAAATGTTTTAAATATGTGCTATTTTAATGTTAATATATAAACATTTTTAATGTTTTAAATATGTGCTATTTTTTTGAAACGTTAAAAAATGTGTTTTGTTAAACAGTTTTTATATATAAACAATTTTTTTTTTTTGCATTCTTTTTTTGTTGTACAAAACCAGTTTTTTGAATGGCGAAAAAACATTAAAAAAAAAACTGTTTTTTACATATTAGAAATATAAAAACAATCAAAAAACTGTTCTTTTGTTTAAGTAAAAAAATTGAAAAAAAAACAGTTTTTTAAAACTTTATTTTTCAGAAAAGAATAATAAAAAAAAGTTACTCAAAAACTTTTTTTTTTAAAAAAAAAACTGTTTTTTACAACTTTTTTTTTAGTAAAGAATTAAAAAAAAGTTACTAAAAAGCTGTTTATATTTAAATAAAAGTGTAACAAAACACGTTTTTTTTTTACTTTTTGAAAAAGAGTATATATTTAATACCTTTTTAACAGTTTATATATTAAATATATACTCTTTGTAACAAAACACGTTTTTTACATTTTTATTTAAAAAAAGTAGTTTTAAAAACACTTAAACATTTTTGTCATATTTTTATAGTATAAAAATGTCATTCTTTTTTTATATATAAATTGTGTAAACTATTTTATTCCCTATTAAATGAAGTGAGAGAACATAACTTGAAAATGAGATAATGAGCCATTAAATGAAGTGAGAGAACACTTCCTAAAAAACTCTCTTATTGGACGACATCAAAACTTGATGTCGTTGGCAACATCAAAAATTTTTCTGATCTTAAGTCATATGCTTGGGGTCGCACACCAATCTGTTACGCCCTAGGTTTTGCAATCAATGTCTTGTCCATCCCCCAGATTCTGGTTGTTTGTGCGGGTAATCCACTTTTTGCGTGTTTTTTATCGGGGAATATGGTTGAATAGGTGCTTGTGAGTTGCAGCTTGCGACTTCCTCATTGAGTTTACATTGGTATGTCACAATCAGTCTGTGCCGCTCCCTCATTTTATTCTTAGAACCTATATATACATGACTTCTACTAGATTACTTTTATCTATCTAGATACAAAAAAAAATTCCCAAACAAGAACACCAATAAAACTTTATATGAGAAACTAATAAAACATCTTTGATAGTATAATCTATCGACATACAAGTATTAATCTAATTGCTTCGATATCATAAAATTTACTTTTAATCTGAATGAAATAACATTTGTCTCGTGATTATTTGTAGATGAAAATTATACATTTAAATCACTGACATATTGGTTTTTTTAAACTTATGTTGAGTATTATGCATTAAGTATGACTTATAAAATACGCTGATGTCAAAACGGAATAGCAAACTAAAGAATGAGTCAAACCAATTCAGGTATAATATTTTGACGTTCATTTCATTATTATGTTTACTTATTGATAATAGAGTAACAGATGGACATTGGGTCTTAATAAAAAGAACATCTTTCTAGACACTATTCAGCACATATACAAAGGGTTTGGTGACGTAGCAATATTATAAAAAGTATGACTCCAACTTGATAGCTATCATCTTAAGCTTGGACATTAAAACCAACAAGTTCAGGATTGGAAGGAAATTAGTGGAATTTAAAACGAATCATGTTTCAAAAATCCTAGAAATTCTGAACTGAGGGAACATAATCGAAATAAACAAGAGGGAAGTGCCAAAGGATAAGTTTATTATCATATATTTTAACATAGATACCCAACTATTAAAAAAGAAGGTTGAAACAACATTGTTGGCCACACTTAAAGGCCATGGTGATGAATTTCTTAGCGATGTTGTACGACTCATTGCTCTTCATTTCTGCATATCGTTCTTATTCCCAATTATAAGAAAGTTGTTAGGATAGATTTTTGCTAAGTGCATTCATGATATTCGAAAAATAAAAGCATATAAGTGGGATTTGGAAGTTCATACATGGTTGATAGACTCATTGGGAAAGAAAATGATAGACAACAACCCGTCGACAGTAACCGGCTGTGTTTCAATGCTTTTGGTAAGAATCTTATGATGCAATATTTACTCCAAATTTTGAATCGGAATGATAAGTTCATTACATTATATATATATATATACATATATATATATATATATATATATATATATATATATATATATATATATATATATATATATATATATATATATATATATATATATAAGAAAAACAACTTCAATACACATATGTAGGTCCAAAAAATTAATTTAAAGTTGCCTAATATCTAAAAAAGTAACAAAAGGTATAATAACAAACTATAATGATTCAAAATCTCGCATCAGACCTAACTAACTTTTGATATAACGAAGTGAATTTCTAAACATAAATGGATGCACAAGGTAATGTTATATAAGTGAAAATGAAAATTTTAGATTGACAACTCACTATTGCTAGAATTTTTATGTCACCAAACATGTATTGTAAATTTCTAGATTTGTGAGGTGATAAATGTCATTACCCCTACTAAAAAGTGTCATTATTTAAAACCGAGATTCCTTCGTTATGACATCCGAAAGCTGAATAAAAGGTTCAACAACATAGACTTGGATACTTTGGAGGTAAATAAAAATAAGTTAGTACATGTAACCTTTATTTCTATACGTGTTATGTTGACATGCCTCTACTTTAAAGTTAAATCCCAAAACACCATCCAGTGGCCAATGGAAATTGGGAAGTAGACCATATCTTGTCATCCTGGCCAAAGAAACAAATGCAGATTGTGATTCCATAGAAGAGAAAAGAACATATTCAAATGAGAAAAGAATTTTTATGGCGAGCATTGACAACAACAAAGATGGATAATCCCGCATTGTCATCCCTTTATCGGCAACAACAACAACGGCTAAAATTTGAACATGTCATTCAACACCCTAGTTTCAGTCGTAATAATACAATTAATCGATGTATTAGAGGTAGATTATGATGTGGCTGAACGTCTAGAATCGAACAGTGATTATGATGACCTTGAGTGAAAGGGAACTAATGCAAACAATGAAATATGTTGATTGTCTATAACAAAACAACGACGAAATGGAGGAGGCAGCCAAAAAATTAAGAACATGGGTCGGGGAACTAGAAAATGAGTTGGACGTAGAGATGAAAAGGGTTGCCATTTTGCAAGATGATTTGACAAAACAGGAAATGAAGACAAAGAAGGTTGAGGCGACATTAAACACAGAGATAATTAACAACAACGAGTTATTATCAAAGGTATAAATGGAATTAATATTTGGTACTGAGTGTCATGTTTTATCAACTCAGTTAGAAAAATATCCCAAGAATTTTTATTTTATTTCAGATAAATCTATGAATTTGAGTTTATTTGTTTAACTAAAATAATAGTTCTTTCCATTTAATACCATTGATGCACTATAAGAAAATGAATTGCAATTTATTAAAACAATATCGTATTGTTGCTAACCTTATATAACCATTTGTCTTCACAAGTAACTATTGTGTCTATAGAACGGAACCACTTGCAACAGAAAGCCGACGCGCTACTGGTGTCAAATAAAATACTCAGTATAGAAATAAAGAAATAACGAGGAGCCTATTATGAGTATAAAATCGTAGTTGAAACATTTTCAGTGTAAATATGAGGAACATAATGATAATAAGCTTGAGATGATTACAAAAAATAAGAAGAAATTGCACGCCTAAAATGTGAACATAAGATAAGTGAACACAATGATGCACACCGCCGGATGTGTGATCAAAGGTGGAAAGATTAAAGCTATAATGAAGGAAGATATTGCATTGGGAATAGTTAAATCCGAGAGAATACTATCACAGTTGAAACAAAAGGTTGATCCTCTCTCGTTGGATGCTAATAAAATGTCATAAATTTCCAGAGAACGAGATAAAATGACAGTAATACACTTAAAGGATATTGATGAGTTAAGGGATAAGTTGAAATATGTTGATATCCAAAATAGGGGTCTCCGAATACGTAACATTTCGAAGCATGGTTGTGCAACTCAACAGAGATCATGAGTGCCCAAACTCTAGAATCCTTCATCTAAAAACTCGAAAAAATAGAGTTCCAAAAAAGAAACCTGATTTTACATACCAGCCACAGGTTAAACGATTAAAGAAAAGAGCAGATGAGAGATTTGAAAATTTTGTGGAATGCAAGAAGCCTCATAAGAATTCACTGAATCAGGTCATAGAAAAATTCAATGATATTAACGAGGCAACACTGGTACAAAATTCAAAAGGGGAGGATACTTCTTTTATTCAAAGTGAGATTCTAAACCCGCTTGATGGAAACTTATATCATCTTCTTGACAATAAGACCGGGGCAAATTTATGCATGTACTACGAAAAGGCTCACATAAGTTAATAGACGTACATATAATTCATGCACATACCCACTGAAGTTTCAATATAATTTTATAGTCAAAAGAACACAAATTTTATTCATATTTCCACATGACATTAACATGGAAACTGAATTTTATTCCATATCTTTGCACGATATTTTAGACTTGCTTCGGCAGGCACCAATTTCAAATAATGTGAATACATAGAACATTCTTTAAATAACCAATCCGACTTCCTCATATGGCGTAGCTAACACATCTCAATATAATGTATACATTTATTCATTTGCACACATTGCAGGTGATCGACTATTATCCTAATAGTACAATTCAAGAATGATGCTAATTTGTACAAAATTTATATTGCCCCAAATAAAGCATTAAATATATGAATGATTTACTAGCACTCGTGTTCATTATCAGCAAGTACAACTTACGATCTATTGACTTTATGTATCTGACAAATACAATGATTTTTTTTATATTTATTAAAATATTATATTGGCTAGTGAACTTCATACAAACATGTAATAGATTTTCATCAATGTGAATGCCTAATAAAATATATAGATACGACTCTATACATGTTGCTTTATTTATTTTTTATTATTTAGGATAAATTTCTACCATTATGTTTATATATGTCTTCCATTTAAATACAAATGATTATAGTTGGTGTCGATTGAAATAAAGTGTTTTTTTATCAACTTATATGCATAAATACTATTGAAAAATGCAAGGAGGAATAAGGAAATTTGTATATGATGTAATGCTAAAAAACATTAGAACCTGTCAGAAGATATTTATCCCTAGATGATGATTTCCACTTCACTTTACTATATCTTGACAAGGAACAGGGCATGTGGTACCATTGCAACCCTTTCCCATAGCATAAGGAAAATAGCATCAGAAACACCTGTTACGAGGAGGTTGAACAAATGATATGATCACATTAACTTTGGAATTTTTTTCGACATTCTGGTTGCATCCATGATTTGGGGTGCTTTTATATGTATATTTAAAAACAAAAGTATATCATTTTTCTATAATATATATTATTCACATTGTGATGTAACAACACAACCTAATCCAAAAATTCCTCATAAACATGAGGAAAGTGTTGGATGATTTTACTATTAATGGTTAGAGAAAATGAAAGGTTAAAACCATTGATTAGTTGGAATAAGAAAAGATAAAGGGAAGTGGGAAAACCAAAGTCCCACATTGGAAAAGTGTGAAAAAGTTAGTGGGTTAATAAATGCTCTTGTGTCATAAGAGATTACTTGTGTGCATTGAAGTATATGCTACTAGTGTACACCAAGGATGGTGCAAAACACCATCCGCACACGTGGGCGTTTAGGGCGCTTTAGAGGCGCACTTTGCACGTACGCATCGTCGCGAGGAGCAGTAGGAGCCTTTGATTTTTGACAACGTCAAAAGATCAAACGGTCCAGATTAAATCCATAATAAATGAAACATAATTATGGCGCGAGTGGCTCTGAACCGTCAGATTTTGGCGCCATTTCGTTAAGTGTTAATCCGTACAGTTGCACCTTTTTAGTTCAAATTTGGAACGTTCAAAATATAGTTATATATCCAAGGGCCGTGATTAAATGACCTTTGGATGTGGTGTCTGTTCATGAACATACACCACAAGAGGCTATATATAGAAGGCAAAAACCTATCATAATTAATTCCGAAAATTCTCTTTCTCTCTCTATTATTTCTTCTTACCAATTTCATAGAGTGTTCTTGGTTATTCTTCAAGTTTGCTACTTGAATAAACCCGTGGATTTGTTGTATCTTGGAGGTAATTTTCCTAGACCCGTTAGCAAACTCTGTACGAGTGGGGGCAAATAAAACCTTAAGGACAGTAGTTTATTACGCCTCAAATCCAATCATTTGTTCATATTTTCTGCAAAATTAAAAATTCCTCAACAATCTTAAGGTGCTATTTCATGGAGGCAGAAAAGAATATGAATATGTTTCTGAATCCCAATCTGCATTTGGACTGCTTTGATGGAACAAATTTCACTCGCTAGAAAGGAAAATTATTCTTCCTTCTCACAGTTTTGAAAATTGCATATGTTCTGGATCCTAAACTAGAAGCAATTCCGGAACCAAAAGAAGACGATAATGAAACTGTCAAAGAATAACGGAAGAAACGTGAAGAAGACGAATTGGTGTGTCGTGGGCATATTCTGAATACACTGTCTGATCGATTATATGATCTTTACAACTCTATGCAGTCTCCGTGGGAAATCTGGAATGCTCTTGAATATAAATACAAAACAGAGAAAGAAGGTACGGATAAATTCTTAATTCTAAAATATTTCGAATTCAAAATAACTGATAACCAAACTGCTTTAGACCAAGTACATGAGTTGTAAATCCTTGTCACAAAGCTTCTGAATTAAAGGTGGAAATTTCTGAATCGTTTCAAGTTGGTGCAATTATTACAAAATTACCACCAAGTTGGAATGATTGTCGTAAGAAACTCCTACATAGGAAAGATGATATAAGTTTGGAGGAATTACATAAATATTTAAGAATTGAAGAAGAAACCAGATCCCGTGATCAAACAAATGTTTCTCATAATTCCACCAAAGTTAACTTTGTTGAAAGAAAGAAATATCATAAGAACATCAAACCTAATGGTAAGAAGTTCAAGAAAAACAATTCCAATAAGAAACGGTCCAATGGGGCTTGTTTCAATTGTGGCAAAAAATGGCCACTATGCCAGTGATTGCAGAAACAAGAAACGAAAGATAGATGCTACTGAATCTAATAATACAAACAATGCAAATATGGTGGAAAATAAGATCGAGGATCTTGTAGCAATGGTATCGGACATGCAAATTGGTATGATTACCGAACTAAACATGGAGGCAATAATGAAGTCTTCGGACTGGTGGCTCGATTCTGGGGCTACCATACATGTCTGCAATGATAAATCATTGTACTCCGCATATGAAAAAGTAGAGGACGGTCAAGAGGTTCTAATGGGGAATCATAATTCTGCCAAAGTTCTGGGAAAGGGAAACGTTGAACTACAATTCACATCTGGAAAGAAGTTGACGTTGACAAATATTCTGCATGTACCAAAAATTCAAAAAAATCTAGTGTTTGCAAGTTTGATTTGTAAAAGCGGCATTAAAGCCATCTTTGAGTCTGATTAGTTAATTCTGTCTAACAATAGGGCATTTGTTGGGAAAGGGTATGCTTGTGATGGAATGTTCAAACTCAGTATTTTGATTAATAATATGAATAATTCTGCTTATATTGTTGAGTCTTTTGATGTTTGGCATGCTAGATTAGCGCATTTAAATTTTAGATCATTGAAATACATGTCTAAACATAAATTAATAACTTGTGATAGTACTTATCATGAAAAATGTGAAATCTGTATTCAAGCAAACAAAAAGACCTTTTTCTAAAGTCGAACGAAGTGCTAAATTATTAGAATTAGTTCATTCTGATATATGTGAATATAATGGTATTTTAACTAGAGGCGGAAAAAGATACTTTATTACATTCATTGATGATTGTTCAAAATTCACATATGTATATTTGATAAGACATAAGGATGAAGCTTTTTCAATGTTTAAACGTTTTAAAGCAGAAGTTGAAAATCAAAAGGAAAAGAAAATTAAAATTCTTCGTAGTGATAGAGGGGGAGAGTATTTTCCAAATGAATTTGACTCATTTTGTGAAGAACATGAAATAATACATCAAAGAACTTCCCCTTATACTCCCCAACAAAATGGTTTGGCTGAAAGAAAGAATAGGACTCTTACTAATATGATCAATTCTATGTTGATTAATTCAAACTTACCAAACAATTAGTGGGGAGAAGCTTTACTCACCGCTTATCATTTACACAACAGAATTCCATCAATGAAAACACATGTTTCTCCATACGATGTATGGAAGAATCAAAAACCAAATCTGGACTACCTAAGGGTCTGGGGTTGTTTGGCTTTCTATAGAATTCATGACCCGAAAAGTTCAAAGTTGGGTGCAAGAGGAATTAAAAGTGTTTTCATAGGATACGCGAAAAATTCTAAGGCATATAGGTTGTTGGACTTAAATTCTAATGTTGTAATTGAATCAAGGGATGTTGAATTTATTGAAAATAAATTTTATAAAGATTCCTGTGTCGAATTAGATGCCAATCCTGATACATCCACTAGGTTGATTCCTAGACCATCAATTAATAATAAAAGGAATGAACCCGAAACAGAAATAGAACCTAGAAGAAGTCAGCGTGCTAGAAAAGAAAAATCTTTTGGCCCTGATTTTATTTCATCTCAAGCCTTAGCCTTTTTGGTTGAAGGAGATAGAGATAATATTCTTAATAAAATGCCTATTTTACTTAACGTAGAAGAAGATCCTAAAACCTTTAACGAAGCAATGACTTCAAGAGATGCTTCTTTTTAGAAAGAAGCTATTTATGATGAGATGGATTCAATTCTATCAAATCAGACATGGATTTTAGTGGACTTGCCACAAGGATCACAACCTATTAGTAGTAAATGGGTATTTAGAAGAAAATACAATACCGATGGTTCTATTCAAACCTTTAAGGCTAGATTGGTAGCAAAAGGTTTTAAACAAAGAAAAGGGATTGACTATTTCGATACTTATGCACATGTTGCTAGAATTACATACATACGTGTTTTAATGGCAATTGCATATATTTATAATCTGTTTGTGCATCAAATGGATGTTAAAACAACATTTTTGAATGGTGACCTAGATGAAGAGGTATATATGGAACAACCCGAAGGGTTTGTTTTGCCCGAAAATGAACATAAAGTTTGTAAATTAATTAAGTCACTTTATGGGTTGAAACAAGCACCAAAGCAGTGGCATGAAAAATTTGATACAATCATTCTTTCTGATGGTTTCAAACATAACAACGTTGATAAGTGCATTTATTCTAAATTCACCGATGACTATGGTGTAATTATTTGTCTATATGTTGATGACTTATTAATTTTTGGTACAAACATGAGAGGTATATATGAAACTAAGAAGTATCTTAGTTCACAATTTAAGATGAAAGATCTTAATGAAGTGGATACCATCTTGGGTATTAAAGTTAAGAAACATAGTGGGGGTTATGCATTATGTAAATCTCATTACATTGACAAAGTTATTCACAAATTTAATCACTTGAAAATAAAAGAAAGAAATACCCCATATGATTCTAGTATAAAATTATTAGAAAATTCTGGCAGAGCAGTTACACAACTTGAATATGCTAGTGCAATTGGAAGTTTAACGTATGCGATTCATTGTACAAGGCCAGATATTGCATTTGCAGTAGGTAAAATATCAGGATACACTAATAATCCAAGTGTGGATCATTGGAAAGCAATTGGGAGGATTTTTGGTTACCTCAAGAAGACCAAAGAATTAGGTCTATTTTTATTATAACTTTCCAGCAGTTCTTGAAGGATACTCTGATGCTAGTTGGATAACTAGTGGAAGTGATAATAAATCCACATCTGGATGGATATTCACCTTAGCGGGTGGGGCGGTATCTTGGGCATCTAAGAAACAAACTTGCATTACACATTCAACAATGGAATTTGAGTTTATAGCACTGGCAGCAGCCATAAAAGAAGCAGAGTGGCTAAGAAATTTATTATTGGACATAAAGTTATGGCCAAAACCAATGCCATCTCTTTCTTTATATTGTGATAGCGAAGCTATATTGTCTAGAGCGTATAACAAAGTATATAATGGAAAATCTAGACACATAAGTTTAAGACATGAATATGTCAAACAATTAATAACTTATGGAGTTATTAATATTATATATGTTCGAACAAATAAGAATCTAGCTGACCCTCTTACCAAAGGACTTTCTAGAGATTTGGTAAAGGACACATCTAGTGGAATGGGACTAAAATTATTTTTTCAATAGTCACCGGTAATGGTAACCCAACTTTGTAATAGCATTACCAGTATTCCAAAGTTTAATGGGTAATAACAAGTTACTGATAAGTGATTAGTTTTTGCACTGAAATTTATTCAATTTCATGTCCCTTCTAGAATATTCAGTGCATATTGCTACGTCAAGAGGATGAGTTTAACTCTAAATGAAGTTCGTTGCCTAAAGTAGCAAGGACATGCAAGATAACTTCACCTATATGAATATAAGAAGTGGTGCCGCTTCTAGCAAGATTTTGGGTTTATTCTTGTAAATATTCATGAAGCCAAGATAGTGCACATGGCCATAATAGTGTTAAAAATATATTGAACATCTCGTAGAGATTGGGATATCTCATGTGTGATATATATCCGGTTCTAAATAATAAGACAAGGTTTAATGCATGGCACACCATTGTATTAATAGAACTTTGATATATATTCATTAACTAAAGGTTTAAATCGAAAGATACCTCGTTCTATGCATGAGCTTATCACAAGAAGAAATTGCATTAATATTAAAATCTAGTGGGGGATTGTTGGATGATTTTAATATTAATAGGTATTAATGGTTAGAGAAAATGAAAGGTTAAAACCATTAATTAGTTGGCATAAGAAAAGACAAAGGGAAGTGGGAAAACCAAAGTCCCACATTGGAAAAGTGTGAAAAAGTTAGTGGGTTAATAAATGCTCTTGTGTCATAAGAGATTACTTGTGTGCATTGAAGTGTATGCTACTAGTGTACACCAAGGATGGTGCAAAGCAGCATCCGCACACGCGCGCTCGCGCGTGTGCGAAAGTGCGATTGGGCGCTTTAGAGGCGCACGTACGCATCGTCGCGAGGAGCAGTAGGAGCCTTTGATTTTTGACAACGTCAAAAGATCAACCGGTCCAAATTAAATCCATAATAAATGACACATAATTATGGCGCGAGTGGATCTGAACCGTCAGTTGGCGCCAAAATTCTCTTTCTCTCTCTATTATTTCTTCTTACCAATTTCATAGAGTGTTCTGGGTTATTCTTCAAATTTGCTACTTGAATAAACCCGTGGATTTGTTGTATCTTGGAAGTAATTTTCCTAGACCCGTTAGCAAACTATGTACGAGTGGGGGCAAATAACACCTTAAGCACAGTAGTTTATTACGCCTCAAATCCAATTATCTGTTCATATTTTCTGCATAATTAAAAATTCCTCAACAGAAAGAGGGAGAAAAGATGTTACAAGATATTAATAATCTCAAAAACACAAGGAAGAACTTGTTTGTAATGCCAGCACTGAATATACCAACGATCTCAGATCACGAAGAAAAAATATATTGGTTAATGCATTAAAAAGAGTACATCCCGTTATACAAGTACCCTAACTGCCCATAATAGGACCCAGGAGCGTAAGCCACAAAAAAGACATAAATTTTGTACACGTAAATTATTTACAGTACTGCATCAAGTTTGTAATATGTCATTTTTTACCAGATTTGACTTTGGGATTGTTATCATGAACTTCATTCGCGAACTATCTACAAGCACTGATTTTAGCAAGTCTTGCACACCAGAGTTGCTACTCGATATGAGCATTCACCTTGTAGATGTGTTTTTTTAACCACAAATTCAGTTGGAACTATGACAGCGTGCTTAATATGATATCGATTGAAAATCAACCTAGCCAAGCACATCCAATTTAAGCACCAAATGAAGAAATGGAAGTTGTGCCAAACATTTTCATCTTTAGTAGTTAGTACATGTTCATGTAAATGGTGTCATTTTGAAGAAAATTTTAACTTTTTGATTTTATATAATGAAAATTTTGGATATGTGTAAATACGGGTTACTTTTTAATACAACTAAATTAGTTCTGTGTGGGTCTTATTTTGACTATATCTCCATAAGCATTGAAACATGGGATTATTACTAAGACATGATACCCCTGTAATACACCTTGTGAAAAAACACATGAACGCGTAGTCATTGTAAATCATGAACCAGTAGGCTTCAAATACGTTTGTTATGCATCATTTAATGTTTAAAAAACTCATAAATGAGTTGTCTTCCTTGTGATTAACTGTGTATAATCTAGTATCAAACTTCATTCTGCATCAACTAAGAAATGTGAATAACGAAATATCATCTCAAATTTCAAATGGGATGATATATGGCCAAGTGAGTAACCATACTACCTATTTGAAAAGCACTATAAATGTTTTTAGAAAGTGTTGACCACTAGATTGAGTAAGGTTTTTCCCAAATTATATCAAAAACCAAAGTGGATTTGGGAAAGGGAAGTGCATAACTGGCAATATTATCATGGTTCAAGAGATTTTCTATAGGTTAAATAACAAAAATGAGGGAGGAAAAATTGCATTAAATCTTGATATGGAGAAGACATATGACAAACAATCTTTGTGGTTCTTGATAAAGGTGTTAAGAAAGATGGGATTTAATGAAACCGAGATAGAGATGGTGTAGAGAAATATTTCTAACTATTAGTTCACAATCTCAGGTAGTGGTGAGATATTGGGGTTCTTTAAATCAACTAGGGGATAAAGGCAAGGGGACCGCTTATCACGATGCCTATTTATAGTGGGTGCAGAGACTTTAAGCATAAAATTGAATAATATAGTAAATAATCCAAGGTACAAGACCTACAAAATTCCTATCGGAGGTTAAGTTGTTACACATCTGGATTTCGCAGATGACATGTTAATTTTCTATTGAGGAGGGAAATTAATAGTTAAAGTTTAATTGAAAGTTCGAGAAGACTATGAAGACAGTTGTGGAAGCAAAATAAACAAGTTAAAAAGTTCTCTTATTGTTTCTTGAAAAAAAAGTAGGGATATGTTCAGGTGATTGTAGGGATACACCAATATTCCGTTGACAGAGGCCCATTTCATTTACTTGGGATGTCCAATTTATGGGGCGGAAAAAGAGCTCTCTCTTTTTAAGGTCTCATTTTAAAAATCAGAAGGAAATTAAATGATTGGGCTACCAATGTGCTATCAATGCGTGATAGATTGACTCTCATAAAGAGTATTCTTCAATCTATTCCTTTATATACTTTAGTTGTAGTCAATCCCCAAAATTCAGTGTCAATGCAACTTAAAAATATTATTCTAACTTATTTTGGGGAGTCTATTAAGAGGGTACCTAAGTTACAATGGGCTAAGTGGTCAGATATGCGTTTTCCTATAATTGAAGACAATTTTAACTTTTTGATTTTATGTACTAGAAATAGTGGATATGTGTAAATATGGGTTACTTTTTAATACAACTACAGTAGTTATTTGTGCAAGTCATATTTTGACTATATCTCTTAAACATTGAAACATGATATTGTTACTAGGACATAATACAACTATTATATACATTGTGACAAACCACACGAATGCGTAGTCATTGTAATTCATGAACTAGTAGGCTTCAAATACGTCCGTTATACATCATTTAACGTTGAAAAAAACATAAATGAATTGTCTTCCTTTTGATGAACTGTGTACAATCTAGTAGCAAAATTCATTCTACATCAACTAAGAAATGTGAATAACGATCTATCATCTCAAATTTTAAATGAGGTGATGTATAGCCAAGTGAGTAATCATACTACCTATTTGAAAAACAATACAAAACATTCAATGTTGGAATATGACAGTGAATTCGCAAATGCATCCATTATGTTTTGGACAATAAACATAAAATAATTTGGTAACCCGCAACCACAGCGCTGTGAAGTTTTATGTTTGAGTGTGGAGAAAATGAAAATAAGACAAAATTGAGTAGTAAATGTGGTTTATGACATCGTATTTTACTGTGAAATCGGTTATAAAGGGATTAACCAAAAGAAACTGTGGGGGGGGGGGGGAGGGGGGGGGGCGAAGAAAAAAAGAAACTGTGGGGATCATGTATAGAAACAAAATTACTACGTAATAACGCAGATTAAAAAATTATTGTTAATATCAACTCGTTAATGGGGAATAAATAAATTTCAAATATAATCACAGTCATAAAATGTGAGATCATATAACTGTGACACCCCGCCTAATAAAATACCGGACGATCACTCCTATATCAAATTAAAACAGGAGTCTCATATGGTTCATTCTTAGCATCACTGCCGAAAACCAATTTATTTACTAATATCCTATTAGGTCGGCGTCAAATTTTTTTAATTAACTCATCTTTTTAACCAAACCATTCAAATAAAACAATTACAACAATTTATATGCAGCAACTGAAATGAAATAAAATAAAATAACCGAACACTCGGTACAATAATACAATCAAATCGAATGTCGCACTAAAAGGCGATAAAATAATAAATGAGTACAGTTGGGCCATAAGCCCGAATGTTTCTACAATACCTCCTATCTAGATCTCAATGATAGAAGCGTCTAATATAAACCTGCTTGCATCCACAGCTGCTGCAGCAAACGTCTGACTCGAAAGAATTATCATCCAGGCGTCCCTGTGTCTAGACACATATATATATATAGATATAGCAAGAGAGGGCAAAATAGATAAACGGGTCAGAGCCCGAGTTTTGAAAATATTTTAGCAAGTGCATTAAAATCCATATTTTAAAAAAATATGTTATTTCTCATATTTAAACTGGTATCGCTCTCACATGAGATACACATCACCCATCTTCTAACAGTGCACAACTATCGCATACCTTTTTAAATAACCTAGTTAAGCTACCCTGCCTAACTAATGTAATTACCCACCTTCTAATAATCCTCATTAATTCGAGTACTAAGGACTAAACTTCTCCCCATTCCCAACATTACGTTACGTTCGTGCGTGGGGTGTCTCGCGAAGTGAAATCCAAACAAGGACCCCCCCCCCCGATATACTACTACGTGACAATGTTGATCATCGGAATCCATTAGAGCTTCACTACATACCCTATTTATACCATCCCGTATTTATTAATAGTTCTCATTAGAACACAAGATTCATATTCATATAAATCCGGATATTCATTTACCGGAAGTAATATCACACTTTATTCATTCTTTTCATTTTATACAAGGTTGGGTTATATGATATCTCATCTCATATATATAAACAATATACTATACGCAACAAGTATATTAATCATCCACTGAATTATAATATAAGTGGCTTAGTCATTCTCATTTACTAAGCATCTGTGGATTATCTTAAGTACACATATATGTTAATCACAATACATATATATACATATATGGCACCCCAAGGCTCAGCTGCGGTGCACTCATACTCTGCTATCAAATCCTTGTACATCGCGCACATAAGGATCACGCGTTCCGCATCACTTAGGAACCGTATCAATACAGATCACACATATTGGAGGCGAACATAGTTCACATACCCATGGGTCACGCACATACCTACGCTCTCATAGTCAGCAAACTTATCGACTCACAAATAAGCCCTTCATAGTCCTATGTTCTTGAGGTACCAAATCTAAAATCCCCCCGAAGGCAACACAGGATAAGATTGTCCTCACACTAACGCCAACCTCCCGTGATAGCAAGTATGGTAGGTATGTCATACACACAATAAATAATCATATAGGTACACATTCCACCTATATAAATATATCATCAATTTGGTATTCACATGTCCATATTATAATTATAGGTATTTCTCTCACCTATACATAATTCCCCATAGGTAATTATTTAACCCACGTATATAATAACATTCGGGCATACGCACAACCCGTATAATAAATTTCCTACGTAGTATATTTATCTCTCGAATATCCTACGCATTTTTCAATTTTGACTAATCATCAATATATTATTTTCGAGCTTTTCTCACTGCACGATGACAATACCAACAACACCGATATATTTATTCGTCCCATAAATAACGATAGGCATTCCTCTCACCTATAATAATTGTCATAAATAGACGTATCAAATGACTGCTCAATTCTCTTTAACCCGTATCCTAAATTTCATCATAGTCACCTCATAGGATTTTACTCAACCAAAATTGGCATATAAGTGTGTTTTCTATGCGCACAATTACTTATATAAAATTTTGTCCACCTAAACATCACCCCCAATGTTACTCCTCCTAAACACCCCTATTTGGGTAAATTTTGGGGTTTACTTTCATTTAACCCTAGATACACACCTTACTAAAAAAAATATTTAGAAGTCCCCACACTATTTTTAGGAACCCCAGATATTTATCTCCAAAGAATTTTAGCCTTTTTTTTTTCAAATTTCCGAGTGCATTTCCGTGTTGGTGGTTTCACCCCGGAACTGTCATCTTATAAAAATCATAACAATTCGTAGAAAATCAAAAAAATACGCGATTGGCCCTCCCGTGACCGTATCGAAAAGATCTACAACTTTCGTGTTTTGACCGAGAGCTGAATCTGCCCTATTCCTGTCCGAATTTATCCCGCAAGCTACGGAGTTACTATTCATCATTTTCTCCAAAATCCCAAACCTCCATTAATACACCTCCGAGGTTTTTATTTTCTCACCCATCATCATACAACCTCAATCAATCATAAATACACACATAGAAATTGTTCTAATCATCTTAGAACCCAGATTCAATACTTAATTTCAATTAATTCCTAAATTTCTCAAATTTGATATTATTCGGGTTTTACTCGTTAATCTTCCGAAAAACCCATTTTGATTCACGAAAACTCATCCCAAAAATCTTTATAGTTTTATACACCAACTATAATATGAGAAATAAACACACTAAATTTATAAAGCAAGTAAACACTTGCTTCGTGGATTAAATCCGATGACCCCGAGTCGAATCTCGTGAATTTTGGTCGAAAATCTCTTCTTCTCTTCTCTTCTTCTTCTCTCCCTTCTCTCTTCTCTTTCTCTCTTAGATCTGATTTTGGGGCAAAAATGAGGGTTTTCTCTTATTAAATCCGAAATTGGGTGTATACCCAATTGTTAAATGACTCGTGTACTCATTTACGAGTTCCTACTAGTCCAAAAATGCCCGAAACCCAAATATTACCCCCAAGTACTCTATTTTGACTATCTCGACCATTCCGAACCCAATGTCGCAGTCGAAATCTCCATCTGAATCACTTAACTAAAATTCACTGTTTTGATCCAACACGTTCAATACACGTATTTTTCCATTTAAAATATTTCCTTTGTCGCTTTACCCAACTTGCGACATGTAATTAAAAATAATCCACTCATATACTTAGTCTCGTAAGAAAATATAATCCATGTAAATATTAGTCCGACACTTGAAAACTAATATTTATTATTCACTTTATAACATTAAATTTATTTAATTTCACTCATAAATTCCAAAATTACTATTCACAAAAGTTTCTCAATTTACCAAATTACGCCCACCTTTGTAATTTAAATATCTTTAGAAGTACAGGGTATTTCAATAACACATCAAATAGTCCCGCATTTTTCAAACAGTCGCTCAATTCCATAATACGATTCACATAAATTATAATGCATGAAATTAGGATTATATCTACTCACAACCACTGAAATTACATATAACCAAGTGATATTTATTAAATCATTGTATCCACATTTACCTGATATTTTAAAGTAATGACATGAACATGAACCAGTTTACAAGTTTACAGTAATTTGCAAAAAAAATACATTTGTCCGTCATCATTACCAGATTACAAAATGTAGCATGATTTATGTATCGCAACAAGTGTAATTTACTATTTCATACCCTCACTGGCATTAATGGCAATTCAGAGCTAACATAAATCTGAAACAAAACATAAGTTCCACTATAATGGACATGTAAATATACAACAAAATTTAACTCCTAAATCAAATGATAGTTACACTCATAATTCATATATAACATTAGATCCCCCTTGAAGTACATTTAGCATCAACATTAAAAATGAACACAATATGGTTCGGTCCAACTAAATACACATACATAACTTGTTACATCAGGGGGTATCATGTAAAAGATTAATCACCATCATTCAACTTTCATGCAAGTTTTAACATTGCGTTCTTCTCACCCTCATCGACTGCACTTTGTTTTCCTTGTAATAATCTCATCGACCGACTTGATAAGCGTATTCTTAGGCCTCCCGGGT
Source organism: Sambucus nigra (assembly GCA_949130495.1). Classification (NCBI taxonomy): domain Eukaryota; kingdom Viridiplantae; phylum Streptophyta; class Magnoliopsida; order Dipsacales; family Adoxaceae; genus Sambucus; species Sambucus nigra. The sequence goes on along the minus strand of OX422211.1, from coordinate 153,802,863 downwards.
TGCTTCATAATCAATGGTGGAATTAATTAATCATCATTAGAGTTATGGTGCATTCCTTCATCAAGTCCCATGTCGGCTATGGGGTAAACAACTTCATTACGACGTGTATATAGGAGTACACACCTTGTTTATCCTAATGGATTGTCGTGATTGCATGTGAACAAGGAAACCCCTTCAGAGTCCACACACTACATAAAAATACCATTTTGATAAATCCACTACGTATCGATATTTTGACTCAACTTCAAATATGTTATTGCTAGCATGACGAACAATATAATGCCTTTCATGCTCTAAGATAGTGGCCAACTACTTCTCTATTTTGGGACACAACGTGATAGTCCATCAACTAGAATCGAGGCTCCGCTCAACCATTATTTCCATTACCTTACTCCTGATGCCATCCACCAATTAAGTTATAGTCATATGTCTTTCTGTTAAAATCCAATTGTTAAATGACTCTGCAATATTCGAGCACATCTCACCATAATGATCCCCTTTAAAAAACACATTTGCCCATGTATTAAATGGTATACCCTTAAGGAACTTCTCAATTGGTTCATTGCCTTTGGTTTTTAGAAGATGCAGATACTTATAGAAAACAAACTGTATTTGAGCATACACTCACTTTCTAAATAGGGATTTAATCCTCTTACGAAAATCAGATCCATAATTACCAGAAAACCCGTGCATTAAGTTATTCTTCAAGTGGTGGAGACAATAACCATGAGCAGATAAAGGAATTATCTGTGCAACGCCATCACGAATACCTAGGAACCATAGCAAATTATCATCATTCTCTGCATCAACCACTACAAATGAAAACGAAACGATACTTACACATAACTAATACAACTAAATATTATATAATAACATTATAATCAATTAAAAATTGATGCTAGTAATATATTACACTAATATACCTTGGTTACCATCTTTCCCTGTAGCTGCCAACAAAGTCCCTCTGCATTTATTTTTTAAAAAGGTACCATCCAAAGGCAAGAAGGGAATACAATACTTAGAACCTTCAATGAAAGCACCAATAGCAATTAAACATCGCTTGAAATGGCGTGAGTTAGTTTTACACTCTAGAACAATGTAAGAATCGCATTTAAATATGTTTCAAGATAAGTATACGATATTGACTCATCACCATATAACTCCTTTTTTACCAATTTGTTACCGTACCAAACATTCCAATATGAAACATACAAAACATAAGGTTTCTTAATATCCCTCGAAATCTCCTTAGGTGATATCAATGGCTTGTCGTGAACCTTGTCCTGAACAATAGAAACAACAAACTTGGAATTCACCATATTACACTTTTGGTCCCTAAAAAGACCTCGACAAGTATGGACATTATTTACCTCTTTAACATAAAAACAACCATTCGCTCGACACACTCCTGAATGGAAAAACCATTGACATCGATCCGAAATCTTCCTCATAGAAATACCAGTGACCCTAAATTTGTAATTTTTTACGTAAAAACATGAAAATCCACACTCTGCAGCGTACTTCCCCAATTTGTCCCGAACATCTTTAACAAAATAAAAACGTTCCCTGACATGACTTATATAAATCCTCTAACTCTCTTACAAGTATCTACGTGATGACTGCAAGCATAACATCCCATTATACTCGTTGTCATCATCATTCAACAAAAGATCTCGATCAGAAGGCATATCTAACCCATCCACGACCCTAATTTCACCCAAAACACCTACTATTCTGCCCCACATCGAATAAAAAAATCAATAAATTGAATATTAACAAAATCCTAATATACAAACATCATTTGTACATCCATATAAGATTTGATAATGCATACTGGGTGATTTGGGAATGAGTAGAATACATTAAAAGATATGCTGCAAAAACATGTGAATTTTGATGTAACTGAACCACATAATTGTTTAAATTACACCCCCAGTGATAATCCAACAAAAAAGTTGACGACTGATACGTACACCTCAACAACCTCAAATCAATAATAGAACTGCATAAGATGTCATTACAAAACACAAAGATACAATTTGTTAAAATACTATATTATAAAATAGCAACAGATTATGAATCAACATGAAAATTCTCCAACCAATAAAAATGACACTTCCTCTAAAATTACTTTAATTTGTAATAATAAATTGGTAATGAATTAATTGGCTACGAAATCATAAAAACATTGGCAATAACATAGATAACTGATAGCGCGCGAGAAGCGTGCGCGTGTAAGGTGCACAGTCATTGTTTTCTATCTCGCCGCGACTATACAAAAAACCTAAATTACTACTACACTTGCGGGGCAAGTCTAGAAGTAAGTCGGGTATCAAGAATCCACTGGGACGAGTTGCTAGAATTTATATGGTTTAATACTCCGAAATAAAAGTGCAAAAGATGATTACAAACTAAAAACGAAAATATGCATAAAGGGAAATGATTAACCTAGGCGAGGGAAAATGAATCTAGATTAAGAAAGCGAGTAAAACTATAGGTTGCGTCGAATATCCCTTACCCGAGTTAATTTGTATAAAATGGGTACATGGGTCGACGGGTTATTACAAATGCGTCTCGTTTTGACAGTTAATTAAATCAAGGGTTGTTACGCCCCTAAATCCTCATAAAAGCCTAATAAGATTTTGGTGTCAACAAATATCCCGAAAATTAGGCGCGAAAGGTCGTAACCACGGGACATACATGATATGCCCCATCAAATCTCCTAGGCGTAATAACTAGGACAACGCACTCGAAATAAACCCGTAAACACCATCAGCAAAGCAAAGAAATGCGTCAACCCGAGTGAGTTCCATTCAAACACAACCTAATTTAAATTACCTAGAAAGCATGTTAAAAACGCAGTAAATAAACGCAGAAAGAAACGCGATAAAACTATACTAGAAAACAATAAATCAAAGCATGTAAACCTAATTTAGAAAGCATGTAAATTACACTAGAAAGCAAGAAATGAAGAAATACAACTATATTAAATGGTAGGGGAGATGAATAGTCAACTTACAATCCAAATGGGGTGTCAAACCAAAGAAAAATGAAGAAGAACTAAGGAAAAAATCCAAAACCCTAAGCTAAACTAACCTAAAATCGTGTATATCTATTTATTACATTAAAATTGCTTTATATAGTAAGTTGGAATAAAAATAGAAAAGAAAAGAGAAAAGAAAAGAAATTCCAAAATATCTCCTAAAAACAGGGGATCGATCGATCGACGATTTTGGTCGATCGATCGATCAAGGCCAAATTTCGGCATTACAGAAGGATCGATCGATCGACCAAAAGGGTCGATCGATCTATCAAGCAGGTCACAGCCAAGCAGCAGCACACTGCATCTTTTCTTCCTCTTCTCCTCCTCTTTTGCTTTCCTTGTTTTTCCCTCTGCTGAAATTGCTGTAACTTCTTCATACGGACTCAGAATTGCGCACCGTTCACGGCCACGCGAAGCTAGCGAGAAGGGCTAAAACTTTCGTGAAATGTTGGGCCAGGTGCCCCAGTTGTGAAAAGACTAAAATGCCCTTGAACGTGCGATTGCGTACGGAACTTCACCGGAATGCATCCGAACTCCATACTTAGTACCTAAATACCTACAAAATCCCAATTATACCTCATATAGCATGTTAACAATATAAACCAAGGTTGTCTGGTTAACGGGCTTAAATATAGAGATTAAGGCACCCGAGGAGGCCAAAATGCTTAGGTTCGAGATATGAAATACACAATATTTGTGTATTATCACACCCCATAACTTACATATTGCTAGTCCCTAGTAATAAAATAGGATGCAACAAGAACTACAAGCAAATCAAAAGAAGGAGATAGTACAAAAGTATGGTATAAAAGCATAAAGCCACTTTCTTGGGCGATTCGATTGCATTTAGCATATGCAATAAGCCGTTAAACCCATAGGTCACACTAGTGGACGAGTGTAGTCTCGTGAGGGTTTTCAGATATGGTACCCACAAACATCATATAGTTTCCTCAAAATCTTCCCAAACAAACATGCGACTATCCCAACAATGGAGAAAAGGATTTCATATGCATTATTAGCAAAGTGAATGAATTCAAACAAAAGTTCAAATTATTAACATTATAAAATGCACCTCATAGAATTGAAACCTTAAAATGTGGGAGGGGAGAGAGCACGTGTAAAGTATGATTTGGCAAAAACTTATATAAATCAGATACTAAATTAAAGCAAGCATACATTCAATCCTCACGGGCATTACACCCATCAAGCGAATTCACTCGAAACAGGGAGGTAACATAAGGATATGCGAGCATAAGGAGTAAATGTAAATGGAAACTAGGTCGCGCACATGTCACAAATGAAGAACGCTATATAAAATATAAAAACTATAATCTCAATTAAAGATACTGCACATTAAAGGAGGCGAAATGCATTTTCAGAGATTATCAAAACTATTATGACTTTTAAATTACATTAACCTAAGATCACATAGGACTTTAATAGGGTTATGATGTAGGTTTGGATAGGGTACAAAATGAAAGGGATGTATGTACGGATTCAAAGTGTTCGGAATGAAAACTCAAGATAATGGGAAGATGCGGGAAATATCAAAATTGAAAAACAAGTTCCAAAATGGCATGGATATATCACCAGGGAGAGTAATAAAAGCTTATTGAACTATATACAACATTTACAATTTGTTTTTCTTTTCTTTTCTTTTCTTTTCTTTTCTTTTCTTTTTCTTTTTGCTTTCTCTTTTTCATCATTTTTTCACTTTTCTTTTCTTTACTTTTCAAACTCTCATATGCCTAAATTGCAACCGACATCATAACAACATCATTCGATCCCAAGTAACAAACCAAACAAAGTTATGTAAGGTGTATGTATGGTATAAAACTCTAATTTAGAGTTGGTTATGGAATTTGGATTATGAAACGAAAGGTTATTATTTAGGCTTAAAGGGGTTAACGAGGGTAAACATATAAGGGTGAGATCAAGGCTAATATGGGTGATATAACAAAGATTTCCTATGATAATTTCACAAAGTTTACGCAATTATCGAGACAAAACAATATATGAAAATCATGATCAAGTAACACATTTCAAGTATGAACTCAATTAATGAACGATCAAGTGAAATAATAGTGAGATTACCAACGAATTCAACGTTTTCAATGAGAAAAGAATAGTGTATACACTCACAAACGACGAAAGGTACAAAGCTTACTCAGTGTAAGTATATACAATGCAACAAAAGATTACCGAGTTATAAAAATCTTAAACCAAATCAACATAACAATAAAAGTGCATGTGATCATGGGATTAAAGTTTAATTTATGGAGTTATTCATAATATCAATAAGTGAGACTAAAGTCTAATAACTTCTACAATCGAGAACATGCATCATTGGGTTGTCAATTGGATCGGGCAATTATTAAAATTTATCATCGAAAACAAAGGCAAAATGCCCCAAAAAGGAGAAAAAGAAAGAAAATCTTTTTTGAATTTTTTTAAATTTTTCTAAGAATAGCATACTAAGTAACTGACATGTGAGAAAAAACATGGACTGAATAAAGAAATGGATAGAATATCCCACATACCCTAACTTAAAACTTGACATTGTCCTCAATGTACATTAAGAACCAAGTCAAAGAGAGGAAAAGATCGATAATACCCAAAAGTGGAGCGATCCCCCTAAGAACAAGTCCAAAGAATCTACAAAACACGTTAGTACCGACAATAGCAAAAAGAAATAACTAAGAGTTAACTGATTACACTAGACTAAAATAAAAAGAAAGAAAGAATAAAAAGCTAACTATATACAACCTACTATTTAGGCCTCACACTAACTGTACACTAGAAGTCTAAATAGCCGAGGGTCCACTATAAGAACGATTTGACTTTGGAGGATAACCGGTGTACCCTCACATACAAGCATGCCTTCCAAAAAATATGAATTCCATTTTAGCAACGAAAGGCATGTGTAAGGCGTAAGAAAGTAACCATTGTCAATTAAAAGTTTTGGAGGGACGATAGGGGGTTTGGACTGAACGGGTGACAAAAATAAGTGGGGCCCGAGAAAAGACGAATATCCTCCCAAGGATTTTGAAGTTAGAATGGGAGGCGGCGCACACAAAGGCAAAGATGCGATCGTGGAGGGCGACTCGAGCAAGCACTACACCCAAATGTTAATTTTGTGACTGCCTTCTTGTAACTGCTAATGGGGGTGACAAACTTTATCACTGCCATTAGGAGTCACAACATTATTTGTAACTGTTATTAGGAGTCATAAAATATTTGAGTAATGAAAATTTTGAGTCAATTAGTTTGTCACTGCTAATGACAGTCACAAATCTTACCATATAATTCATTTGTGACTGCTATAAGGTGTCACAACTTTATAACTGCCACAAGGAGTCACAAATTTATCATTAGGCTTAAGTTATGACTCTTATGAGCACTCACAAAATTGTAACTGCTATAAGCACTCACAAATTTTAGATTGGTGACCGCTATTAACGGTCACAAATTTGTGACTGCTCGTAGCCATCACAAATTTTAGCTTAAGACTTAATTTGTGACTGCTTGTAGCGGTCACAAATTTGTGACTGCTCCTAGCGGTCATAAATTTTGATGTAAGAGTTAATTTGTGACTGCTATTAGGGGTCACCAAAATTTTTGCCTAGGTTTAATTTCCCTCCTCTCTCTCTTCTGTGCTCTTCAATCTCCCGCCTCCATCCCTCTTCAATCTCCCACTCCCTCCCTCTTCTCTCTCCTAAGTTAATAAAACTCTCCTCCATCAGAAATCGTGCAGAGGTTTTGTTGAAATCGTGTAGAGGGTTTAAAGGTTTCGTTCATAGCGTTGTAAGTATTGATTTCATTCTCAAGTAGCAAATCATGTAAAGGTTTGCTATATTACTATTTTATTTTTATGCACCTAATTTTAGTTTTCAAGAAGTAAATCATGTAGAGGCTTTTAAGGGTTGATTTCATTCTCAGTGATGTCTGTTTTGTATTCTAAGTGTTTGTTATATTAATTAAGTGATAGTTTTCATGTTATATGAATATACCTTAAAGGTTACACGTGAAAATTGCATATATGGATATACCCATTTTTATTATTTTGATATGGATGTCCATTTTTATCTCAGATTTAAATTTCATTATTTCATTTAGCTTATTTATCTCTATGCACCTAATTTTAATTCTTTGTTTTGTATTTAAAGTATTTGATAAATTGGTTTAGTATTAGTTATCTTGTTATATAATAAACCCTTTAGGGTACACATTCAAATTGTATTTATGCATATACCCATTTCTAATTTTGGGATAGAAATGTCCATTTTTATCATAGAATTAATTTTTAAATGTTTCATCGAGATTATTTATCCATATGCACTTGATTTTAACCGTTCGATATGTATTAAAGTGTTTGTAAAATTAATTTCGTGATAATTTTCATGTAACATGAACCCTACAAATACTCATATGGAAATTACGTATATAGAGTTATTCATTTCTAATTTTGTGATATGAATGTCCATTTTTATCTTAGACTAGTTGGTGCAGACGTGCATTACGCGTGTCACGTGTGACACTCATTTGATTATGAAAATTCATAGCCCATCTGATGAATAAAGCAGGTAGTTAATGAGATTATTACTCTTGAGTTGCTCACAACTCTCTTAGAAAATATCAAGCGACATCATAAGTGTTTTCGTTGGTTTTGTCATCGAATGCGGGTCCATTATTGAGGACCTTTGTCCCCAAGCTTTGCATGGTAACTAGTATTTAGAGTTATATTTGTCTGTTCTATAGTTATTCAATAAGTTTTTCACCATTTGTTTTGAATAAAGAGTAACAGTTAAACATAATCTACTTGCCTTAGAACTTGAACTTGTTTCTAACTAATATGCCTAGCTATAGAAAGCCAATTCATGGAAGCGCAACAACTGAATTTCCTTCCCATAAATTTGCCTAGGTGGATCAATAATTTGAGATGCCATTTTATATGCACAGTTGCCAAAAACAAGTAACTTTAGTCACGTGGGATGCCAATTAAGCATGGATACTTCGTTAGATTACCCATAATAGTATTGAATACAAATTATATTCTTGGATATATGGATACCTGTCTGATATGTATCTAAAGCGTATCAAAAAAATAAAAAATACATCAGGATAAATGGACCCTATCCGTACCACGTACGTATCCGCGTACTTGAGGAGGTATGGAGAGAACATTGGGAGATATGGTGTCGAATCTGTTTCAATTTTTAAACAAGTCCATTTGTATTTTAAAAAAGTACATATATAAGTACTCTTTTCTTCATAAACTACCCCAAACAAGTCAATGGTCCATTTGAACAAGTCCATTTTGCATGATTCATTCTTGTGCAAAGGCATTTGTGCAACTTTTAGGGTTTAAGTTGAATATTTAGGCTTCATTTGTTTACTCCAAGGGTTAAATTATAAGGATTTATTTGAATGAGATTACCATCTTTTTAGGTTGATGATACTGCCCTTTTGATTTTGTTTAGTTCAACTATATTTTTCAGACTCTAGTACTAATTTAATTGATATGCTAGATTTAGTAAGGTAGTTATAATTGGTATGCTACTAGCAGACTGCTAGACTTAGTGTAATGTGAATTAACTGTGAATTGAAGTTGGGAAAATTATGCGTATTGTTTTCTAAGTGTGAACATGGTTTAACTGTCTTGGGTCTGAAGTCCTCACACTTTTTTGGACTTTTGGTCTTTGGGATTAGAACAATAGAGGTGCTAGCCCATCTTTTGGGAATCCCTTTACATACAAAGAAACTATTAATATCATCAATTAGGTCTCCCTTAATGATATTCCAACAAGTTTTGTAAAAAAGACTCCCAAATCTATCAAGGCTTGGAGAAGAGTCTGCGCTAAGATCATTCACTGCTTAATGTATCTCTTCTTCTGATACAAACCCCTCCAACATGTTATTAAATTCATGACTGATGATTTTACTAATCACCTCTGATATATATTCAATACATATATTTGGATTTTGATCGAGTGATTCTTTTAAACGGTGGATCTTGTATTCTGGGATTCATGGATTTTTTTACCTCATGACCTTTGTCTTGGTTCTTCAGTTCTCCAAACTCTATATTTTTCTTCTTTTTATTTCTACATAACTTTCTTTCAATTCTCTGAGCAAATAATTGCATTTCAGTAATTTTTGGTGGCTCTATTTCATCTTCAAAGTCCCCATTTATTGCATACATATGTTCTACAGTAGTGTGTTGGTCATAAGGGGGTAAATCAGTAGCTGTAGGTGAAAGAGAGCACTGATATATGATTAATGCTTCCTGGCAGCTAATATCTTGATTTTGAATTTATTGATTGTGTTTTTTGATTTGCCAGTATCTAGTTTGTGTTTTGTTACGAGTCTGATTAATCATGGACTGAAACTTAAAGAGTATGGACAGTTCTCCTTCTTCATTTTCTTCCACTTCAATTATTTGGTCATTATTCTTGCCCTGGAACATTTCATAATCCTCTACTTCTTTATTACTACTTGAATCGACTACTACCTTAGTGTTAGGTATTGTCTCCTGATCAATATTAGGTTTAGATACAATAACTATTTTCTGCAGCTTTTCTTTGTCTTGTTTTGGTTGAAGATTTGAGGGGTTAAATAAACAACTACCATTGGCATGTTATTTTTAAAGCAGGTGGTACAATATTAGGCAAGTTTTGAACAACTTCCTACCAGCTCATTGTGACATGGCTTTGTACTTATCCCATTTTCCTTTCATATCCATGTAACCTATAAGCTATATCTAGAGGTTCAATTAATTCTCAACTTTTATTTTATTGGGGTGATCGCACTTTATTGCAGATAACCCTTACAAATATTTTAAAAAGGATTTAACCATCAGAATGTTTCTACATTTATTGCGTATGCATAAAATAAGTATATACACATATTAAAACTGCTTGTCTTGTCCATATTAGTAACTGATTGGATGCACACACTGCTTGGCTTGTGCATATTACCTCCTACCTACTTGGCCTGAAAATACACATTTTCTAATTAACATCATCTGCTTATTGATGTTCAAGTAAATTGTGTAAAACCAATCCAAAACCACAATGCTGAGAGTGTGGCCTATCCATGTAAAATGATTATTGATGTTTTAAGGATGAAATGCTTGAACAAATGCTCAAAACAATGCTGAGAGTGTATATATTTGGCATGCCCTTGTTTCTGCATTTACAGGTAGGCTAAGATGGCTTCACTACCAAAATTCCCTTTAGTGTAGCTTGTAATTATTGTGTTCCACTTCACCGTATCCTTATGTTTTAATCTCTCAAAAACCATAAGAATTCAATCCAAATCCCCACAATTTGAATACATAGTTATTGTAATTATTGGGTAGTGTTTGGGGCCAACTCATTATCATTTAAATCACCAGTTATAATATATACATTGACACACCAACCATTGATAAATCAATTGAGGTTTTTCTCATTGACACGTGATTTATGACACATTTTGATATACACTCTGTGTGTTAACTGTGAGTTATTGTTACATCAGTTTTCTATGCCTTCTATATGGCTCTTATCTGGTAGATTTATATCATGGTTGAGTTTCTTTGATGTTGATTTCATCTGACCATAATGATAAGGGTTACCTCTTTGGTTCCAACTGGATTCAATTTGTTATTGTTGTCTTCAAGGGTTATAAGGACATTGATTGACCTAGGGGATTATGATAGTTTATATTTGTCTTTTCTAGGAGTTACATATGTCCCGAGCAAGCATATATCCTCTTGTATTCAATCAATTTGAGATACTATTAGATCGACTAGAAGGATGTACACTTGTGTATAAATTCGAAACTGATAGTAACTTCAACTTTTCCCGATTCATCTTTTGTGAGTTCCTCCTATGTACACTTGTGTATGTATGTATGTATGTATGTATGTATTTTGGAAATCTTTTTGGTCTGAAGCTGAATTCCCACTCTTGTCAATCTATGCTTATTTCTTGGTGGTTGAAGATGCACAATTCTTACTGAAGCCCTTATACTTTTGACTCATTTGAGTCTAGACTGTATAAGAGCTCATCTAGTTTGGAAATTGTGACAAAATTGTGTCCATCCTAGAAACCAAAGAGCCTCAGAGATTGTGTTGCTTCTTCTCCTATTCATCTTGTAATGATCCTGAGACTATAGCCATCACTCACACACTTAGAACTTAATTCTTGCATATCATATTGCACCTTTATGTGTATTAATGCGGTGAGTGTGTTTAAATCCCTTAATTTGATTTTTATTAATTTTTTTGGGAATTTTAAACATCCTTTAATTAAGGTTTTATTAAATTAAAACTTGATTTAAAAAGTCTTGGGGTTAATATCTAAATATGTATTGTTATGATTTTTGGCCTTAAGTTACTCTGGGTAGAAACCGAAAGCGCCAGAGACTCCAGGGTTGGCTTTGTAATTAGTTTGGGATGCGCGATTGCATTCGTCCTATGGCCAACACTTGCTGCTCTCTGATTGGCCAGAGTTGTGTTTCTTTACAGAGACAAAACTTCGCATGTTTACAGCCCTTGGATCAACCCTTATCAATGGCCTGCATGTCGCCTGAGTGAATCCCCGTGTAAACCTTTAAGCCAATCACAGCCTGTTTAATCCACCGCCTGTTGTGAGCCCTTGGAACACAATCTCTCTCTCTCTATCGTCGTTTTTGAACGATAGTCTGGAACCTTCTCCTCTTCCTATTTAAAGGACTCTCATCTCAGCCTTCGAAAGCTTTTGCCACTTTGAAATTTCTCAGAGAAAGAATAGAGAGAGAGAGAGAGAAACCAGAGAGCCAAGTTAGAAACCCTAACTTCGTCTAAATCTTCTCCAACCTAAACCACTTACCTCTCCAAAAACACCATAACCAAATAAACACCATCCTTAGTGTTTCTTGAGTTTATGAGAGTTCGAGTTGAGTGATTTTTGGGTTGCTGTAACCTTGTGTTCATAAAATCTTATTTCCAACTTAGACACCTACTCAGATCTTGTTTATGATTCAATAGAAATCATAGATCTGAAGTTTTTCATGTCACAACACACTTAGTTGCATTTTATTTCTCATCTTGAGAAGTTCGTTGTTGATTGTTTTCTGTTAAAACATTTTCTCACTTCAGAATCAACAATAGATGTTTTTCTGTTTCTGTTTTTACAAAACTTAACCTGACCTAGTTGGATTCGCACTTGGAGGGTTTTCAATCTCCTAAATATTTTCAAAATAGATTGAAAAAGGTCTTGACCGATTTCTTAAGCAAGATCTCCGTGGAATCTGGGTTATATTGAAAGGTCAAAAGGTTTTTGGTTTTGTAAGAAAGAAAAATAACAAACTCACTGCATATAGACTTTATATGTAATTTGTTAGGATTGTTTGTAACTAATAAGAGTGCGTGTGTGCATGCATGTGTTATAGAACACTTTTCACAAACATCTTCACACTACATACACTGAAAGTGTTGGCTATAAGATTTGGTGAACATAAGTCGACGTATACTGCTGAAACAAAGGAAGAGTTGACAAACTGAGAAGACTACATCAACAATCAAGATCTGCAGAAAAGTTTAAGGACGCCAGAGGGTATAATCCTGAACTTGTATAGACTTGTTATTGTGTGCATGTTAGTTAAATAGATTGTAACTCACATATTTGTTTTAGTGATATTTTCTTATTTTACTCCGTAGAGGGAGTCGTGGATGTTTCCTCAAGGTTGAGGTTTTACCACGTTAAAAATCCTGAGTATTAATATTTCTACATCTTCTCATCCCATTCTGATGTGTGCTGAGTTTAAAATATTTTAAACTGTTTACTAAAACTTGTTATCAAATCTTGTCCATATCTCGTACATAATTTTTGTTAACACATCTTGTGTTCAAAATCAGTTTGATTTAAGTAAAGAGTTTCTTCAACAAACTTTCGGAGTTGCTTAAATAGTTTATTTTCAATAAACGGCTTTAGCAACGTTATTTCACTTACATCCAATTCCTCATTCACCATCTTCCCATCATTATCTTCTGGGAAATTTGGATTGCTAGAAACATATGTTTTTTTAATGGCATTGAGATGAATGAGCGGGTTATTATTTCTAATGTTATCTCTCTTATGACCTCTCTGGCAGCAGTTTCAAAGCTCTATGGTAATATCTCGCAAGATGATCTCCATATTATTTCTCTTTTCTGTCTTCAAATTCACAGGAAACACAATTATTTTTTAGCTATATCTTGGGTAAAGCCCCCTCAAAATATAGTTAAGTTAAATGTGGATGGTTCTTCAAAAGGTAATCCAGGAGTTAGTGGTTGTGGAGGTATCATTAGAAATCATAAAGGGGAATTTATATCTGCTTTCTCTTCTTTTTTGGGATTTCAAACTAGCATGTATGCAGAAGTTGAAGGCTTAAAAGAAGGTCTTGATCTTTGCCTAAAGATGAACATTAAATACCTCATTATTGAAACTGACTCCAAATCTCTTCTTCATATAGTGCAAAAGACTTGGAAACCTCCTTCAAAGCTGAAAAATTCTATTGATTATTGCTCAATGATTATTTCAACACATCAGTTCAAGATTCAACATGTGTATAGACAAGGAAATAATGTTGCAGATTGTCTTGTAAATATGGCTGCCTCTTCCTCAAGTTCTCTATCCTACACCTCCTTCAGTCAGATGCCAAAAGTTACAAAGGGCTGTTTCAAGATTGATAAGATTGGCATGCCTTCAATCAAGCATTTCACTTAGTTTTATGATTTCTTTCATTGTTTTTGTTGTGGTTTTTGTTCAAAGTAATCCCTTGAATTCTATTTATTTCCTTCAGTAATTGTTTGCCATCTAGGAGAGGCTATTTCTCCTTCAGTTACAAAAAAAAAAATAACTAAAAAAAAATGTATGTATGTATGCATGTATGTATGTATATATCTGTGTGTGCGCTCGAGCCATTTTATCATGTTGCACTGTGTTATATCTACTAAGAGGTTGTAGGCATATACTTCTCAAATAAATTCTTAGTGGCTTAGCTTAAGTTTATTTAATTATCAGAGGCTTTGCTACTATTATACCCTTTGCATGTGTTTATAAGCAGCTAAACTCTGTTATTTTTGGGTACCATATATAACCATTGCTACCACCTCTTAAAACTCACTAAGAATGTGCTGCAGTGATTTGGTAAAAGTTTCTCCATATATTTCTCAATCTCATTATTGTATTTGTCTTTCATTCAAATCTGAGTTGAAAGTTGGCAACATAAATTGTGAAGTTGAGTTTGGTTATCTAAATACTATAAGAGAATGGTGTAATATAATGTATCATTACAGTCCCAATTACATCTACATTGTATCGAATCTCTCATCTGAATGTTCTTTTTATTTTGTACCAAAATGTTGCATATATCTTTAGGTCTTTTGAAGAGTTTTTGGTATAATAAGAGCTTTCTAAAAGTTTTTTCTCTCATTTCTTTGTTGATTTTCTTTTGGTATTGACATGTCGTGGCAAATTCATGGATACGCGTTGGAAAATATACATTCTCAGTCATATAAATGCAACAATATTCCTTTTTGTGTATAAGTTTTGTTTTGAATACTCTTAATTTGCACTTGAATTTCTATACTAACCCTCTTTTATTCTGCCCCACAGTGAACAATACATACCAAGCAATACACTTCAAACAACACAGTTTTCTCTACCTCGCCTATGATTAAAGAACATGTTAAACGTATTGTGTTACATCTGGCAGGTACTTTTCTATTACGTGTTATAGCAAGAATGGGAGTCAAATGTCTCTTAAACTAACAATGTCACAAAGTATCTAAAGTAGAACTAGAGTAAATACTTTAAATCACATGGGCAACTTAGCCCTCAGTGATTACTCAACAGGTGCAGACATATTGATGTCTGGATATGGTCTCTGAAGCGAAGTGGGATCAAAACTATTCCAATAAGTAGATATATAATTTGGGTTAAGTAATGTGTCTTGTCCAAATTATCTCTAACCTCATATATTTTTGCTTGAAGAAGTTGGTGATATCAGAACTTGGTTGAGCAGAATGCAAGCCTACTTAAAAGACATGGAAGACAAGGATGGTGACGCGAGGTTCAAAGATGAAGTAAAACTAATTCAAGAGATTTCTTATCGTATTGAGGATATTATTGATGAGTTTATGCTTCATGTACCCCTGGTCATCTTCATAGGAATAAGAACTTTAATTCTTCAATTAATTAAGGCGTGTAGTGATGCAATTCCAGTGCACAATTGAAAGCTTTGAGGCCAAATGGAATAATACTATGCAGCCATTTTGAAAGCTTTAAGGGACCTGATTGCATCAGCCACCGTATAAAAAAGGTCCACTCCATCCGAAAACAAAAAACAGGCAAATTTTCTTATTTCTTATTTCCTTCTTTTGATTTCTTATATACCAGCTGAAAACAACCCGAAATGTTGATTTCTCATTTCTTTTCTTATTTTTTTTTCTTATTTCTTTTATCATGAAAAGAATCTAGTTTTCTTATAATTAATTAAAAGTCAAAATCATTCGAGTGTAAGTCTTTGATGTTAAGTTTTGGTGATAAATGCTTATACAACTAATGTTGTTTTGCTGATAAATGCTTATGCAGTGTAACCCAAAATGTTGTTTTTGATGCTTATATAGTTATTGCTTATACAGCTATCAATGTTATGCAATGCATAAATGAATAAGTGTATGCTTATACAGTTATAAATGTATGCAGTTTATACACTGCATCGATCACGCATCGATGGTGCATCGCACCTTTTAGAACATTGATAAAATTAGACCATAAACTTTTATTTTCATTGAACTTCCAAGCCATCTTTGAGAGCATATACTTTAAGAGCATAAATTAGATCATACTTTGAGAGAATAAAAGAAATTAGAAGCTTCTCAACTGTTTTAATAATCAATTTTAGAGGATTGATGATCAATAGAGTATAAAGAGGGATAGATGACAGAACAGCTTGAATTAGACTTAATATACCTCCCAAAGTTAACAACTTACATTTCCAGCTATTAATTGGCCTGATTCAAATTCAAACTTCTTCAAAAACTTTGTGCAGGGATGGATTCTTGTTATTGATACTGATTCAGTGTTATTGGTACTGTTATTAGACGTTTTATTGGTACTGTCATTAGATTAAAACATCGTAGTTGAGAATGCTCTAAGCATTGAGAATGCAATTAAATGAAACCTAGTGTACTAGGTATGACTGTAAGCATTGAGAATGCTCTAAATTTTCTACATTACTCTCAAATTTCCAAAGCATGTGTCAAATGAGTGATTCATAGTCAATCATTGAGGTCACCATAATATCAAGTTCACGGGAGAAGCATATCCTTCCCATTCCATGAAGTACTATTATTAGGTTGTGTTCAGGTTAGTTGTGTGTGTGGTCATGTTTCAAAAAGTAGTGAAAATGGAAGATTATTTACTGTACATGAAAACTTTATGCTATCACCAATTTCTCTCTTTAAAAATGCACTGGAGTTTATTTAATGTTGATTCTTTAATGTTGCTTTACCTTTACCAATTATGTGTATGATTTTGATTACTGCTTTTATTAATGTATAATTTAAGATATAGAGGATCAAGTGGCAAAGATAGAGCAAATGGAGATATAATTGGTCTCTTTTATGCAGTCGAATACTTGTATTGAGTCTCGTGATCGCTTCTACATCCAAATTCAAGCTTGGAATTACAGTAATTTGTATTGAGTCTTGTGATTGCTTCTACATGTACAAGTATAAGTTTCGCAGCGTACAATTGGTCTCTTTTATGCAGTCGTATACTTGCACTAGAGTTGTATGTGCATAGTGTTCATGAAATGGAAAAATACTTGGTATTGAATGACTGTATTGTACTCAAAATGATTGTTTTGTTGTAATGAATGCCACAAATTGGGGATTTTTTCTATTCATGACTGTTTTGTTGTACTAAGTCTCTCATTCTTACTACCGTTTTACGTTTTGCCTTGCATGCATTATGAAAATAACACTGTGCCACACCTTCTTTATTGTAACTAACATAGTTACATTTTATTAATTACAAGCATACACATTGCATACCCGGAACACATAGTATTCAAAGGCTTAAATCCAGGTGTTTACACATTGTGTCAAGCAACACAAGAACAAGTCAATGGATATCGAGGCACCGTATTCAAAAAATTTGAGTCCATTGAACTTCCTCAGCAGGCGTACTCCGAGTACACAAGGGAGGATGTCACCGCATCAATACCCCCCACGGTTGATATACCTAAACTTCACGAATCGTATCCACCGCATGGCGACCCCTGGTCCAGGTTTAGAATAATTTGTTACATGTTCATGACATTTCATGTCATCGAAGTATTGTGTCATTATTTATTTTAGTTTATTTTTTATTCTATGTTCATTTTTGTACTTGGCACCCAAGAAGGGGTTGTTTGATGTTAAATTAAGTGTAAAGAAGTTTTATGTGTACCGGATGTTTGGAATATCGAAAATATAAATGAGATGTTATCAATTTTTAGACTTGTTACATGTTCATGATATTTCATCTACTTTATTTTAGTTTATTTTTTTTATTCTACTCTCATCATTTTGTGAAAATATAAATATATTTGTAACAATTCTTATTACATTTAACAAATTCAACCTTTATAACTGCTGAAAGCAGTCACAAATTCATAACTGCTGACAACAGTCACAAATTCGTAACTGCTTACAGCAGTTATAAGTATCAGATTTGTAACTGTTGAAAGCAATTACAAATGTTAGATTCGTAACTGCTGATAGCAGTTACAAATAACAGTTACAAATTGGGGTCACCAGTCATAACCCCCATAGGGGTTATAAAAATTTGTGACTGTTGTTAGGAGTTACAAATTTTCTTTTGTCACCCTCTAAATTATGACGGTAAATAGCAGTTATAAAGGTCATTTGTGAGTGCTAATAGCACTCACAAATCTCCCATTTTGGTGTAGTGAAGTACTCCTCATCGGCGATAGGGTTTAAAACATTAAAGTTTGAAACCGAATCATCGGGTACTTGTGACGGTGGGATAATAGAGAATGAAAATGGGGATGAAATAAATTCAAACTCATGAGATGAATCATCATCGCATGAAGTTTGATTTTCGAATGAAATAATATCATTTTCAATGAATTGTTCTTCTTTGGGGGCCAAAGAAGAAATCATTTCATTGTAAATAGATATTACGTCATTATCATCCTCAATTTCAATATCTATTACGAGATGGGCAAAGTCAATAATGGTTTGTTCCAAATTAGGTACAAGTACCTCATTTGGTTCAAAACATTCCTCGACCTCGAAAGTCTCGGAAGAAAAATCGTCGTCGGACTCAAATAATAAATCTAACCCATGTTCCCGATAACGATTTTCTTCCCGATAACGATTTTCAAGGTTCTCATTTTCATACATACGCAAACCCTCACCGAATGTCATAGGTCGAGGTGCGGATACATGAGAATGGGAACTTTGAAAATTACCATCGGACTTAAACGAAAACTCATTATGATAGGAATTTTGAAAACTATTCGAATTCGTTTCAAAATTCCTATTATAAGGAGGTAAAGGCCCAAAATCATTGTCATCATCATCAAAATTTCAATAACCTAAATTTTGACTTTCATTATACTCGCCCAAAGTCATATTTGAATTTGTTATACTTTGGGATTCTAAGTATTGACCGAAAGTCATAGGCTGGTGAGAATTTTGACAATTATAACAATGATTGCTAAAAGAATTGGAATAAGACATACTTACCCCAAAAATGGCTTGAAATGGCGAATTCCACAAAGTAAAGTGCTCAAATGTGGAAGTCCTGCAAAATATTAGCAAATAATACAAATAGAAAGAAAATAATATGAAATGCTAAATCAAATAAAGTCTGAAACAAACTCACCCCCGGCAATGGCGCCATTTTGATAGAGCGCGAGAGGCATGAGCGAGTAAGGTGCACAGTCATTATTTTCTGTCTCGCCGCGACTATACAAAAAATCTAAATTACTATTACACTTGCGGGGCAAGTCTAGAAGTAAGTCGGGTATCAAGAATCCACTGGGACGAGTTGCTAGAATTTATATGGTTTAATACTCCGAAATAAAAGTGCAAAAGATGATTACAAACTAAAAACGAAAATATGCATAAAGGGAAATGATTAACCTAGGCGAGGGAAAATGAATCTAGATTAAGAAAGCGAGTAAAACTATAGGTTGCGTCGAATATCCCTTACCCGAGTTAATTTGTATAAAATGGGTACATGGGTCGACGGGTTGTTACAAATGCGTCTCGTTTTGACAGTTAATTAAATCAAGGGTTGTTACGCCCCTAAATTCTCATAAAAGCCTAATAAGATTTTGGTGTCAACAAATATCCCGAAAATTAGGCGCGAAAGGTCGTAACCACGGGACATACATGATATGCCCCGTCAAATCTCCTAGGCGTAATAACTAGGACAACGTACTCGAAATAAACCCGTAAACACCATCACCAAAGCAAAGCAACGCGTCAACCCGAGTGAGTTCCATTCAAACACAATCTAATTTAAATTACCTAGAAAGCACGTTAAAAACGTGGTAAATAAACGCAGTAAAGAAACACAATAAAACTACACTAGAAAGCAATAAATCAAAGCATATAAACCTAATTTAGAAAGCATGTAAATTACACTAAAAAGTAAGAAATGACAAAATACAACTATATTAAATGGTAGGGGAGATTAATAGTCAACTTACAATCCAAATGGGGTGTCAAACCAAAGAGAAATGAAGAAGAACTAAGCAAAAACCCCAAAACCCTAAGCTAGACTAACCTAAAATCGTGTATATCTGTTTATTACATCAAAATTGCTTTATATAGTAAGTTGGAATAAAAATAGAAAAGAAAAGAAAGGCCAAAGTATTTCCTGAAAATAGGGGATCGATCGATCGACGATTTTGGTCGATCGATCGATCAAGGCTAAATTTTGGCATTACAAAAGGATCGATCGATCGACCAAAAGGGTTGATCGATTGATCAAGAAGGTCACGGCCAAGCAGCAGTACACTGCATCTTTTCTTCCTCTTCTCCTCCTCTTTTGCTTTCCTTGTTTTTCCCTCCGCTGAAATCATTGTAACTTCTTCATACGGACTCAGAATTGTGCACCGTTTGCGGCCACACGAAGCTAGCGAGGAGGGCTAAAACTTTTACGAAATGTCGATCCAAGTGCCCAAGATGTGAAAAGACTAAAATACCCTTGAACGTGCGATTGCGTACGGAACTTCACCGAAATGCGTTCGAACTCCATACTTAGTACCTAAATACTTACAAAATCCCAATTATACCTCATATAGCATGTTAACAATATAAACCGAGGTTGTATGATTAACGGGATTAAATATAGATATTAAGGCACCCAAGGGGGCTAAAATGTGTAGGTTCGAGAGATGAAATACGCAATATTTGCGTATTATCAATAACACACTACAATAATTAGTAAGGATACAAAATCTTTTACTACAACACTGAAATATCATATGCGCCCTGCAATTAGGTTGATAAGACTCTAAAAATTACACTATATTTAAAACATGTAGACCATTTAAAAATACCGGTTCAATTAAAATGACATGGAATGAAATTTGACACGAAATGCCTTCACAAATGCTAATAACAACACCTACAATATATTACATATATCGCTGCATCTATGGTCATATATACGACACTATAATGTAATATGACACCTTAATTGGCTCATGATAACCTGAAAATGACACAATATATCATCAAGTAAAATAGTCATAATACCTTATCTACAACCATTATTTTTATGATTTCATAAAACAGGGCAAAACTAGTTAAACTGTAATAATATGTCCTTGAACTGTGAGGAAAAAATGACTCCTAATTAATATTATTCAACCAAAAACAAACTTCGTATTATTTGGAAAATAATACATGAGGTGCATTTTTTACCAAAGTTCAAAAAACAAAAATCTCTTGCTTAGTATATTTAGTAGTTGAATAATTTTCTATTTCCTAAAAAATTAAATATTTATTAACTTGCCATTTAGAACACTCGAAAATGAAACTTTATGTGTCCCCTTATTGATGTAACTACTGAAACTGGGAATTTGGTAATTGAAACTAGCTGTTTTGGTTTCAAAAAGCAAAAGAGTTTTGTTTCATACTGATATGCCATTATGTTTTAAACAAGGGAGGGGAAAATGCATAAACTGTATGAGCAGTTAAACATTGGTGTAAGGGCATATCTTTCATTGCCCAAATATTTGACTAATATCTAAAAAATGTGTCAAGTTAAGTTAAAAGTTATGGGATTGATCTCTAAAAAATTGCTTGGAATCGAAGGTTTAAATCACTTCCAATTGGTGACTAACACCCCAAAACCGATAAATGGATCTTCTACATTTTCGTTATTATTATATATAGACATGTAGTACAACGCTCTCCCCCTTAAAATAATAAATCCTAAATTTACATAATTTTGATTTTATTTTAAATATATAAAACATGTGTCATATTTTAATATAATTTTGATTATCACAAGCTACACATGGTTATTTAATTTATTTTTTTAATTTTAATTTCATTTTCAAAAAATTTATCGACTATATATCAAGTTTAAAAAAATGAGACAAAATACCAAAAGTGCCTTCTACAATTACCATGTTTAAAAATTATATTTTTTCTCTCCCACCCTCCATGTAAAACTTATCTCTCTCTATTTCTCTCTACCACTGCCCATTTGGTTACTGATAAAGTGGTTGTTTCACCGGAGAAGACAGTTGAGTTTGCCAGTGTAATGGTGGTTTATACTTTGGTTTCATAATTTTCTCTCTTTCTTCATTTTTCCTATTCGTTGGCCTATCAATTCAATCCTAACTTCTCCCCACTCATTTCATTTTATTTTTTGGTTGTGGTATCTTTCTAGTGTTTTAATCTAACGGCCATTAGATTCTCGCTACAACTAGGTCTCCTTCCACCTGATTAAGATCAGGTCATTGTTTACACGTATAAATTTCTTAAGAATCCTAATTTAACTTCTATTAAATCTTCATCTTTGTACTTTTTGATTGAAACTTAATACCAACCCACTATCAAATGTGTTTTACATGTGTTGTACTATAGTGTGGATCCTACCATGATACAATACATATAAAACACATTCAATACTGAATTAGTACTAAGTGTCGGTGTGTTTAACATTATTCGTAGCACAAACTTAAATCAATTTTTTATATAGTGGTTTGACTATATAATGCAAGCACGATTAAAATTAAACTTATTGACTACTTTTATAGTTATGTAAATTATGAAATTAGATTCATCTTTTTCAGTAATTTCAGTATTATTGGGATCTTATCATTTCAATGTATTTAGAAATTTTTTATTCTCTCCTAGTATCTATAATTTTGTTCACATCATTGTACATGCCTTTAGTATCAAGATTTTACGAATTTTATAAGTATAAAAGCCATGTGTTATTTGCGTGCTTTCCTTTCACTTTTTGTTGATATTACATGTGTTATACTATACATCATTGGATGATTTAGGTATAAGTTCTGAACTTAATGAATAGGAAAGTCAGTTAAGTTTTAGGTTAGTATTAGTCACCACTTCCTAGAGATAGTTCATTTATGTTTATTGAACTTACTCTATCATATATGTATTACTTTTTGTTTATCTTTTATATACTCATTTTACTCCATAATTTAGAATAATTACTTAATTTCGTAAATATATCCATTGTTGTTGTAATGGTTGTTTCATTTTGTTATTTCTTACACACGTCGAACAACAGAGAGTGGGAATTTTATAATTTTGATTGTGTATTGGGAATAATAAAAGACAGACTATAATTTTAAAGTGTGTTCTTCTTTCCTTGAGTTTATTTGTTGGGAAAAGTGAAGAAATTAAGCAAATTATTAATAGTTTGCAATTCACTTATGCCTATACCACTTGCATTTAGTAGCACTATCTTTTGAACCAATTTATCTCTCTCATGTATATGTATTTTATTTGTGTATATTTTGTTGGAATTTTTAGTTGGTGTTGACAATGATGAATCTTACTATGATATATTTATATGTAATTAGATGTGGAGAATACTTGAAATACTGATAATTTTTTTTAATAAGATAAAACAAGTGTCTAACTTTCAAAGTGAAGCACCATAAGCAGGTTTCGCTGGTTACACGGAGTGGTTACCTTTATTATTTTTACGATTTTTAGATTTTTTTGAGGATCAATTATCAAAAAGCCCCTTAAATGTTTTTAAATGCACATTTAGTCCAAGCCCTTTCATTTTATTCCCAAAAGTCCCTCAAACACCCATTTAACCAATATTCTCTTATTTTTTAAGGTATATGCTAGCGGCATTCCTTCCCCACCTCCCCAGCCCCTACCCCACCACCTTACTGCCAGAGCTCCAGCGATCCTCACCGAAGTTCCCTTTTTTGAGTGTTTTTATGTGGTGCGAGACTTTTTGGAACAAAATAAATAGGCTTAGACCAAACAGTATTAAAAAATGTTTGAGCGACTATTTGATATATGCCCTGTTTTTAATGTAATATGAATATATCTCACGTGTAAAAAAGTTTACCCACACTATAAAACCTCCATGAAATCATCCCCATTTCGATAGTTTCTTAACCCCATCTCTTCCACACACACTATTAAACTCACATATTCTTGTTATTAACTGATATTATAAATTCGAAGATAAAACATAATAAGTAAATTCAGTTGTTGACAAAAATAAAATTAAATCCAGGAACTCACTTGTAATAAAAGAAAATTGCAGAATATATTAATGAACATAAAATTAATCCGAGCCTGGTATAACAGTCTCCTTAAGGCAAAGTTATTCCCTCCAGTATACTTCAAGGTTGTTGAATAATTTCCTCCCAAGATAGAATGGATTTTTCGAATTAATAATGTAACACAAAAATAATTAATTCCAACGAACACGAGTGTATTTTTTTATACTTAACCGGAACTATAATATGCAATAAAAATGAATGCAGTAATGCAGAAAATATTTTTCTGGAATTGGAATAGCATTTCAGGTTGGAGATAAGCGGGGGAACAAAATTTTACATTAACTAAAAAACTGGTAGGAGAGTTCGTATTTAAAGCAAAAACAAGTGACTTCTAGAAAAAACTGTCGAATAGTTAATTTCATTTTAACTGTTGACAAGAAACTGACAACTAATTAATTAATTAAAGCCTAGAAAATTAAAAAAAAATGGGCCCAAAAGAGAAAGGAATTTATATAAGCCTAAGCCCGAATCAAACCAAGCCGAGCTGAGCCCGGGGGCCAGACGGATGGCGCGTGCGCGCGTGTGTGGACTTTTGGCCCAAGCCCAACACTTGCATAGTGTAATCCATCTCCTCTTCAAAGAGTTTGGATCATCCAAAGACATCCAATCCTTAGTGCACATTTGGAGTTTTATTAACTCTTCAAATCCCCACTATTCTTCCTATGTGGGACAAGGTTTATACACACTCAATTCATTAACTTTCATTCCTTTATGAGTCACTTTGGAGCGAGTAAGTTCCTTTCCCGAAGTCATTTTCAGAATGATCTTTCCTTATCCCACGACTTTAGAACTCGAAGGGTTCCCCATAAAGAGTGTATCCTCATTTTCAAAGCTTTATAAGTAGTAAATATTCATTTGTTTTCACAAATATGGTGTGTAGCCCCAGTGTCCACCCACCATTATTTGGTATTTCCTACTATATGGCATTCAGAGACAAAAACAGAAAGATTTATGTCTGCGATACCATCAGAAATGTTCTTACCCTTCGTCACATTTGCTTAAGCATTGTTCTTTTTAGCGTTCTTTAATTTCGACACTGGCTTGAGCGGTATTCTGGCTTGCCCTAATTGTAGCATTTTCCTTTGAACTTCTTTTTTTGCTTAGATGTACCTTTCGCATCATGCTTACATTTGGATTTAGGACCTTCAACCACATGAGCCTTGGACTCCATGATGTTCTTTCCACTTTTCTTTTAAGATTCACGGTTGTCTTCTTAAATCCGCAGACGTACTACCAATTATTCGACATTCATCTCCTTGCGTTTGTTCTTGAGATAATTATTGAACAAGTTCCATAATGGAGGACATTTTTCAATTATCGCCACCACTTGGAAAGAGTTACTAATTGACATTCCTTCAGCGTGAATGTCGTGAATAATAACCTGAAGTTCCTGAACTTGTGCAATAATCAGCTTAGAGTCAACCATTTTGAAGCTTAGAAAACGGCCGATTATGAATTTCTTCATACCCGCATCTTCAGTTTTGTACTTCTTCTCAAAAGAATTTCATAATTCCTTTGTGATTTCCATTGTGATGTACACGTGGTACAACATCTTGTCCAAGTACGTAACTACATCCTGATGTACTTGGACAAGATGTACACGTGGTATAACATCTTATCCAAGTACGTCATGATGTAGTTACAACACAGTAAATCAGAATGTTTTCATGCGTCAACGACAGTAACTTTTTTTGTCTCATCTCCCTCTTTCAAAAGTGGACAATCCTCATACACGAACCTTGTTAATTGGAAAGTTATGAGATAAAAGTACATATGTCCTTACCAACGTTTGAAATTAGCCCAGTAAATTTTTCTGGTTATCCCCATATGGTATGGTCACGGGGGCAACAACAGTTGAATGTGTCACATCCACGGTAGGTGGAATGTTCATGGTAGGTGGTGGAATTGTGTTCGTACTTTTTGATTCCATTTCTGTTACAAGAATATAATTTTTATCATTGATATTATACGTTTGTAATGAATTTATCAAAACATAATACACAATTATGTACACCAATTTTCTCAAAATATAATTAATACTATATGAATTCTAACGAGAATTCTAAATTATATTCTGAATTATATATGACACATAATTAAAGTAAAATATTTTTGGGTCATATACCAAATAGTCCCTCGAACTTTTTTTAATACACATTTAGTCCAAGCCTTTTTATTTTGCACCAAAAAATCCTTCACCATGCCAAAAAGGCTTTACTATGCCGCTGGTGCGGACTTTAAAGATATGAGAATACGGGACTTTTTGGTACAAAATAAAAGGCTTGGACTAAGTGTGTATTAAAAAATATTTGAGGGACTTTTTGGTATTTGATCCAATATTTTGAATTCTATAACACATAATTAAACTAAAATATTAAACACTAGTTTTTACTAGTCTAAATTAAGCAAAAATCTGTGTCAAACTTCTTTTAAAATTAAGTTAAAAATTCTGTACAAAACGGAATTATATTTTAAATTTAAAAAAAAATCTTATACAAACAGATTTCCAAAAAAAAATTATAAATAAAATTTTATTTTTCGAAATAGAATACAATTTATGAACTGTGGAGGCAATTGTTATGCAACACAAATAAATACGAGAGAAGCAATTATCAAGGAAGAATAAGGAATATAAGATGCCAATCACACAACAAAGGATGTACGTGGTTCAACAAGGATGTGCCTACGTCCACGGTGGTGCAGTCGATATTATTTCTATATACTCTGGAGAGTAATTACAGAGGATACAACTTATCATTTTGCCCCGGACCTAGGGTTTAATATATGCATGTACATGTAGGTAAGTGGAGGTGATGGGTTTCTCCATGTTTTCCATCTCCCGTGTAACTTCCAATTTTGGAAACGTGGGGGAGACCGGATCAATATAAGAGATGAGGGGCCCAGACTTGGGCCGCCAGGACTGGGCTACTCGTCCGGGCCCATGGTTCTAAATTTTGGGTACCCACAATTGCCCCTAAATTTGTTGGGCCATGTTTATGGGTTCAATGGATTTAAATGATCAGCCATTATGGATAATTTGCGATTCTTTGAGAACTGTGAAGTTGATTTGGCGGCACCCACTTCGCTTATTGTGCGCTCTGATTAGAATTTGAAGGCTTGTTGGGATAGCCACTTTTTCTCCCGTCGCTTCAGCCTTTCCAGTACTCTTCTATCTTCTGAGAACCTTAGCACCTTGTACCTTCTTCTCTCAATTTCCATTTCCATTGTTTCTTAGTTGTTTGAGCTCGTGCTTCTTCATCACCTGAACCGATCTTCTATTTTGTAAGTTTCCTATCCCCCTTCCCTTGTACTTTCTCTTTGGTTTGTAGCTTTTCTTGGGTCTTCTAATGGTGAAGATTGGGAATAGGTCAATCTCTAAATTTAGGAAATTTTACAACATTCCTGAGTAGATAGATATTGAGTGTTGTGCCTCCCCTCCTAGGAATGTTAGGGATATAGATGATGCTCACTGGATCCATGTTCTGTTACTTTTCCAGGGGGGACTCACTTTCCCTCCCAATGATTTGTTCCTGCATTTCTTTAGCTATTTCAATATTATTCCTGCACAATGCTCGCCTAATGTGTGGAAAATAATAAATGACGTCCATAGGATAAATCAATTGTATGGTACTAGGTTAGGACTTGCCAAGGTCTGTTTCTGTTATTCCTTTTCTCGAACTAGTTCAGGTGTCTTATACCTCAAATCTAGGAGCCCTGATAGGGTATTGGTAGTAAACCTACCTGATTCCCATAAGGACTACTGGCAAGAAGGTTTCCTTATTAGGAATTGGTAGTTCCCTCACCAATTTGAAGGGTCGAGGTCTGAGAGGTTCTCTGTTCCTTTTTACGGGGAGGAATATATGGGTAGACATTGTACTGTTGTTTCAACTTTTGCTGATTTGTGACCTTTCTAACTCTTCTTTGCTTTTTCTTGCGCAGCAAAGTCAAAGAACCTGTAACCTGCACTCAACGAGGTCCGTCTTTCAGAATTGGTAAAGGCTTGGAAAATTAGGGAGCCCTTAGGTGACGACGAGCACCCCAGATTTGCTGCCTTCCTTCTCGAGTATAAGAACATTGAATCCAGCTTTATAGCGAGGCCTGTGGATAGTATACCAGAGTTTGATTCCTTCGAAGATACTTCTGTAGAGCCTATCCAGCTAGACGAGGAGGAGAGCAGCTCTGAGAGTGACTTTGTAGGTGTCGTGAGCAATTCGGGTGGAAGGAGCTTTGACAGTAGCAGTTCCTCTAACTGTGAGGAGGTTTCTGAAGCTCGGAGATCGTCGAGCACTTCTAGCAGCTTAAGTGAAGACATGGTTCCTCTGAGGAATAACTTGATTAGAGACGATGATGATGATGAGGACCACGTGATCCTTACACAGAGGTCGAAGAAACAAAAAGCTACTTTTGGGGCCGTGGCTACTGGTTCCCGGTCCTCCGCTCAGGAGCAGAAGAGGAGGAGGAAGGAAGAGGAGCTGGTAAGAGAGAGAGAGAGGAAAAGAGAAGAAGAGAGGAAGAAGTTAGAAGAGAAGAGGAGAGCGGAGGAGAGGAAGAAGAGGGAGAGCGAGAAGGAGGAAGAGAAGAGAAGGATTGAGGCGAGGACGAAGGCTGGGCAGGCCTTAGTCCTAGTATCTGCTCTGCCTAAAGGGGCCTCTATGGTAATTTTTCCTCAGCTGGCCCCGGCTCTGCTCGAGAGAGCTGTCCTCCCGGATGATCGCCAAAGGGCAGTAGGTTCAGAGCAACTGGACCTTCAGGCTAGTCAGAGGCTTGCTCTGGTAAGGTTTCTTTTTCTTTTGCATTTTTCTGACTTCCCTCATTTTCCTCTTCTAATATCTTTTCTTTTTCGCAGTTTGTTACTGACTTCGCCATGCTGTATCGTTCACGCGACGAGCTGGTGAAGAAGAACAGTGAACTAGAGCAAGAAAACTCTGCCCTGAAGCTGAAGGGTAAGGAGCTCGAAGCTAGTTTTAAGGTTATTGACTCTGCTCGGATCTCATCCGATTTGGCTCTTTCTAGCGAGCAAGAAGAAGGATGCGGCGATCACGGAGCTACGGGAGCTGAGGCAGGCCTACGACCAAGTTTGCTCGAACAAACTTACTGTACTAGAGGAGAAAAGGGTGCTTATTGAAGAGGTGAAGAAGAAGGAGTTCGAGGTTGTCATTGCCAAGGAAGACTCGTACAACTCCGGCTGGGCTGCGGCATACGAAGATGCTGAAGTTCAGATAGGCTATATCAGCCGTCTGAACTTCAAGAAAGGATGGAATAAGGCTCTCATAGCTGTTGGGGTGGATGTTGCATCCCCACTTTTCGACGAGCACAACCCAGGGCTGAGGCCAGTCGTAGACGAGGACCCTGCCCCAGCTATTGAAGGCCCTGATCCTGTCCCTCAGGCGACTCCTGCTGGCGTTTCTCTTGTTGAGGGGATGGAGGTCATCCCTGCCGAGGACAGTGCTCCTGCTGATGCTGATAAGGAGAAAGGACCATCCACCTCTGGGCCTCCTGAGGTTGCTAATTGATAGGGTCTTTATATTTTTGCGTTTTCCAGTCTGTAAATTTTCTTTCTTTAGTCTGATGTAACTTCAATTCTTATTAATGAAAAAGCTTCCTTTCTGCTGGTGTTGATCTTTTTCTCTCCTTTATCTTTCTTTCACTTGTAGTTAGTTGATGTGGATGATTACATTCCTGCTACTTCCTAGTTGGGTAGGACCCTTGGTCCCAATGCGAGCCCTGAAGTTCTCCAGGATTTTGTTAAGCTTTGCAAGTCCCTAAGGTCTAGAAATCAGAAATATAAGGAGCAATCCGAGCTAGTGGCTAGGATGAAGGACAAGCTCCTGGAGAAGGACGACATTGGTGCCTCAGTGTAACAGAAAGTCAATGTGCTGAGAACAAGACTCCTAAAGGCCACCGAGGTCAACCAAGTTGGGGAGTTCCTTCAGCAGGAGAACGAAGACCCGAGGAGGGAAGTCTTACAACTTAGGGAGCACGCACTGAGCACTATTCAAGCAGTATTACAAGGCTCCTCATCATTGCGAGCTGGAGCTGATCATAATGTTACCCCTCCCATGTCGCGAAGTCTCACCCGCCATCCCCTTTCGCGAGCTAGTAGGAGCACCAGGAGAAGAAGCAGGGAAGGAGAAGAACTTTGCGATAGGGAAATAGAAGAACTCCGCGGTGATGTTCAGTGAGCATATGTAATCGCTGCTCGGCTTCAAAGGGACGTCACCCGATTGCGGCACTTGTTCAAGAAAGGTCATCGGCAAGCGTGGGCTGATGGTTATGATCAAGGCTAGTCGGATGCTCCAACAAGGCTATCTGAGTTCGAGGAGCTTTCTTTCATCAGGGAATGGCTAAGTGCCTTGAAGGAGCTGCAAGTCCCGAGGAACTCGGTGCTATGGTATCGTCATGAGATGTCTTCCTCCACTCTAGTGCCCAACCCATTCAGGAGGGACGATTGATGGATCCCCATCGATTCTATTCCTCGACAATTATTGGAGTCGGATGCGAATGAGGTTGTGGAAGAGTTTGCTCCTGCTCCTGATGACGGACGAAGATCTCGAGTGGCTGATTATCTTGCTCGGAGGCTTCCACCCCCTTGAGATTTTGCCAGTTGTTATATATATTTTATTATTTTTGATAATGTAAATGCTTTAGGCGAGCTCGCCGACTAAACATGTATTATCATTGTTGTAAGATGGATTAATGAAAAGTTTGTGTTTTTGGGCAATTTTGCCAAATAAACGTGTATATCCTACTTTTTGTATCCTTGCTACTTTATGATTTCTTTTGTTTTATCATGCAAGTGTCCCCCCAGTCCAGTATAATATCAAAGTACCATTGTGCCCCACCTTACCTTTTAGGCTGTGTCGTCACACTCCCTTAGGCCTAAGTAGGGCAATTGGCGAGGACACACCTGGTGTTGGATGTCATCATCTGATCAGGATTTTGTTCAACCGAAGTAGGTTTGATGACCAGTATAAGATTTGGTCGTATTGCCTAAGAATCCTCTGTAGGGCTTTATATATTTCCAGGGGCAACGCTAAGAGGTCTCTCATATTTTATGATGATGACCTGAGGAGGGGTATTCCCCTACTGTAGTGATCAAAGTGCTTGTTAATTGGAAAAGATGTGCGATGAATGCAACTGGCACCAATCAGAGTGTAACCAACTAAGTAACTTTCATTAGTAATAAGAAAAATGAACTTCTGTTTTCATAACAAAAGAAATACAAGAAAAAGATCTAAAAATAGAATTTCTTGAGATTAGCTGCGTTCCATGCTCGTGGTATTTCTCTGCCCTCTATCGTTTCCAAGTGATAGGCACCTTACAGATCGTCTTTAGTTACTTTAAAGGGTCCTTCCCAGTTTGGGCCTAGCTTGCCGTTTGACGACTTCACTGTGCTGCCCAGGACCTTCCTTAGAACATAGTCCCCAACTTGGAATGCCCTCGGGCTAACCCTTTTGTTGTAATTCTTCGTGAGCTATTACTGATAGTTCGCTAGCTTCACCAGGGTCAACTCTCTACGCTCGTCAGCTAGGTCAAGTTCGGCGAGCAATGCTTCTTCATTCAGGCCTTGGTCGACAAGGTTGGATCTCATTGTTGGCAAACCTTCTTCTAATGGGATGACTGCTTCCATGCCATATGTCAGCGAAAATGGGGTTTCTCCTGTTGCTTGCCGAGGAGTGGTTCAGTATGCCCATAGAACATGGGGTAGCTCTGTTACCCATGCGCCTTTGGCTCGCTCTAATATCTTATTTAATCCGTCGATCACAGTTTTGTTGGAATCTTCAGCTTGGCCATTGCTCTGAGAGTAGGCTACCGAGCTGAAGTGGTGTCTGATCCCATGTTCGTTACAGAAGTTCTGAAAGGGGTCACTTTCGAACTGCGTTCCATTGTCGGTGATGATGGTTCTGGGGATTCCAAACCGAGTGATTATATTTCTCCATATGAACCTTATCATATCAGCATCTCGGATGTTCGCCAGGGATTCAGCCTCGATCCATTTGGTGAAGTAGTCAGTCACAACCAACAGGTATTTGCGATTACCGACGGCGATAGGCAGCGGTCCCACGATGTCCATTCCCCATTGGGTGAAGGGTCATGGGCTGGATAGGGACTTCAGATCGCTGGTGGGTTGGTGGGCCATAGGAGCGTGGAATTGGCATTTCAGGCATTTGCGAACATATACTGCGGAGTCCTTTTGCATGTATGGACACCAATAGCCTTCGTTCATTGCTCGAAAGGCTAGAGACCTTCCTCCGATATGACTTCCATAGATTCCTTCGTGAAGCTCGTGTAACACTTGCTCGACATCACTTGGGTGGACGCATCTAAGGTAGGGACCGGCGAAGGATTTCTTATACAAGTCACCTCCTGTGGATAAGTGAAAGCGAGTAGCTTTGACTCTTATCTGGTGGGCAGTTTTCTTATCATCTGGGAGCGTGTCGTCCTTTAAATAGCCCCTTAAGGGGTCCATCCAGCTGGGGGCTGATCCCACCTGGAGTACTTGTTCCACGTTTGGTAACTTGCTGTTGTGGTTAATGCTCGAACAAATGAGGAAATCGATGGGGATGACCCTCTTAAGGTCAGAGTCAACTGCTGAACTCAAGGCTGCTAAGGCATCAGCGTGACTGTTTTGTCCCCTGTGAAACTGCTGGATGTTGATCTCTTCAAAGCTTGACATTAATTCCCTCACTAAGGCGAGGTAGGATGCCATTCTTTCATCCTTTTCATTATAATCTCCACTTATCTGATTGGAGACTAGCTGAGAGTCGCCGAACACCTGTAAATGTTTTGCGCCTAGAGTTTGTGCCTTTTGGAGACCGGCTATTAGGGCTTTGTATTCTGCTTCATTGTTGAAGGTTGGAAATCCAAGCCTGATTCCTTATTCGAGGATTATGTTTTCTGGAGTGATGAGGACAATGCCTACCCCTACCCCCTTTGAGTTGAAGGCTCCATCAACAAAGAGTTTCCAGGTTCTTTCTGTTGCTTGGTTCTTCTTTTGCTTTGTTGGTTGAGGTTGGTCGGAGAGTTCCTCGCCCGTGAATTCGGCTATAAAATCAGCAAGGATCTGACCCTTGATAGCTGTCCTTGTTTGAAATTGGATGTCAAATCGGTCGAGCTCGATTGACCACTTAGGCAGTCTGCCCGACAAGTCCGCTTTCTTTAGGACAGCCTTAGGGGATGCGATGTAAGGACGATGACAATATGGGCTTCGAAATAATGCTTCAGCTTCCTCGAGGTTATTACCACTGCAAAGGCGAGCTTCTCCAATGGCAGGTACCTTTGCTCGGCGTCTAATACGGTCTTGCTCGCGTAGTAAACGGGGTGTTGGATTCCTACAACCTCGCATATTAACGCAGAGCTGACAGTGTGATTGGATACCGAGAGGTACAAGTACAAAGAATCCATTTGCTGTGGTATGACAAGCAGCGGTGGAGGGCTTAAGTAGGACTTGAGCTCGTCCAAAGCTCGCGAGCAGTCTGGGCTCCATTCTATCAGTTTACTCCCCTTTAGAAGCTGAAATTTTTTTTTGCATTTCTCGAAGGATTTGGAGATAAAGCGATTTAAGGCAGCGAGCATTCCAGTGAGCTTCTGCACGTCCCGGATCGTTCGAGGGGGTTGTCCCCTGTTGATTGCATCGATCTGGTCTAGATTAGCTTTTATGCCTCTCTTACTGACCAAGTATCCAAGAAATTTTCCTGACTGGACATCGAAGGAACACTTGCTCGCATTAAGCTTCATTCGGTAGTTCCTGAGGATTTCGAAGGTTTTTGACAGGTCTGAGAGGTGATTTTCCTTCTTCTTTCTCTTAACGAGCATGTCATCGATGTAGACCTCCATTGTGTCTCCCATTTGATCCTTGAAATTTTTTGTGACCAGCCGCTGATAGGTTGCCCCTGCATTCTTGAGCCCAAATGGCATGACCTTGTAGCAATATAACCCAACTGTCGTGATGAACGTCGTTTTGTCCTGGTCTAGGGCATACAAGGGGATCTGGTGATATCCTGAGTATGCATCCAGGAAACTCATTTGCTCGTGAGCTGCAGTGGCATCTACTAGTTGGTATATCTTTGGGAGGGTGAAACTATCCTTAGGGCATGCTTTGTTGAGATCAGTGAAGTCGATGCAAACTCTCCACTTCCCATTATTCTTCGGAACTACTACTAGGTTGGATAACCACTTGGGGAATTGCACTTCCCGTATGGATCCTACATCCAGCAATTTTTCGACTACCTTTTCGACCGCTTTAGCCTTCTCGGGTGCAGTTCTTCGTGCCTTCTGCGTGACTGGCTTGAATGTGGGGTCGACGTGCAGCTGATGACAGACCATATCAGGATCGATGCCAGGCAGCTCGTATGGTTCCCATGCAAAAACATCTACGTTGTGTCTCAGCAAGGTCGCCAACTCCTTCTGTTCTTGGTCGATGAGAGATGCTCCAATTAAGAAAACTCTGCTACTGTCACCAACTTCGGCTATAACTTCTACCAGGTTCTCGACGACACGCTCGGAGGGGAGGAGCCTGGTCTCCTCTACTCCAGGTCTTCCATACTTTAATTGCTACTTGGAAGGTATCACACCCTCTTCAACTTTCTCGTTGGGTTGACCGGCCTTCTTCTCTGGCTTTGGTCGGATGACTGCTATGAAGCACTTTCTCGCCATCGCTTGGTCGCCGTGGATCTCCATTACTCCTCGCTCGGTTACTTACTTGAGCTTCTGATGATAGGTCGAGGAGACCGCCTTTATTACATGAAGCCATCCTCTACCGAGGATGGCCTGGTACGGTGATTCAATGTCAACTACCAAAAACTCAATCATCTTGGAGACGTTCCCAGCACGAACTGACAGCACTATCTTGCCTAGGGGCATGGTCATTTTTCCAGCGAAGCCGACCAAAGGAACAGTAGCTTCCTTTAGGTTGGCGACGCTCAACTTCAATTTCCTGAATAGGTCGAGGTACATTACTTCGGATGAACTTCTTTGATCGACGAGTAGCTTGTCGTTGTCAAAGTTGGCTATCCTGAGTGTAATGACCAGGGCATCATGATGTGGGGTCCTTACTCCCATCAAATCTTCATCCGTGAAAACAATATGCTTGTTATAGTTGACGTCCTCTGCTCGTCGACGCTTTCCTGAATGTGACTTTTCTTAATCGATTTGAAAAGCCTGCATTACCGCTGTAAGTTTTTTCATTTCCATTCGAGCTAACTTCCCTTATATCTGCTTGATGTCAGATACTCCGTGGATTACTGCGAACTCGTGTCCAGCATCATCCTCCAGCACGTTGTCGGGTCTTGCCTCTCTGTTGGCAGCCACTTTCTCTGCCATTTTTTCAACAAAGTCGTTCGAATGCCCGGACTGGGCCAACTCCTCGAGGTGAGACTTAAGAGCTTTACAGTGCTCGGTCTTATTTCCTCCCTCTTTGTGAAAAGCGCATCTCAACGCATTATTCCTCTTCAAGGGATCTCCTCCCATTTTCCTGGGCCACTTGATGAATGGCTCATCCTTGATCTTCGCTATAATCTTATAAATTGGTTCTTTGAAGACGGTGTTGACCGCCTGGAATACTTTCGACGCGTCATGGTTCCCTCCGTTCTTGGAGCCATTTTTGCCTCCGTTCTTTCCTCCTTTCCTCTGGTTCTCAGTTTTCTCACCCACCTTGGTAGTGAGCTTATCTCGACCGTTTTCTCCTGTATTAGGGCGGGTGACATCTTCCACCTTTGCGTATTTCTCGATTCGGGTCATTAGGTTGTCAATAGTCATAGTTTCCTTCTTCGTCAGGGACTGGTAGAGGAGGGAAGAACTAGGGAGCCCAATTTTGAAGGAGGCCACTGCCGCTTCCTCCGCACAGTCCTCGATCTCATTGAATAACTCCCAGTACCTCTTCGCGTATTCTCGGATGGTCTCTTGAGGTGTTTTCTTCATCGTTAGCAGAGCATCCATCCTTTTGGGATGGGAGCTACTGGTAATGAATTGGGCCATAAAAAGTTCGGCTAGGGATTTGAAATTCTTGATCGACCGGTGGGGGAGCCTTTTAAACCACTTCTGTGCTACATCATGAAGGCTCGAGCAAAAAATGCGGTACATCAGGGCATCTCGGTGACTCCAGAGGGTCACGACCTGTCGGTATTGCCTGACGTGATCGATGGGATCAGTTTTTCCGTCGTAAATCTTGAACCTTGGAATGGCAAATTTCTTGGGAGCTTCCTCCTCTTCGATTTCTCTTGTGAAAGGTGACTTCATCTGGGTTTTGAGAGCTCGCCTCGCGAGTTCTCTGGTTGATCTTGTTCCGTGGTGAGCGGGATGCTGGTCCATCTCCCTGCGGACCATGTTTCTTATGTTCTCTTCGCTGCGAGCAGGGCTCTAGTAGCGGCGAGCTCTTCGCAGCTGTTCGCAGAGGTCGTCGTCTGACTCGCCTCCTTCGTCACTTTGAGATTCTCGCCTAGGGTTCCTTCCTCGGCTGCGAGATTTGCTCGCCTGAGGGCTAGGAGTGCGATATGGGCGTCTCTTGTTATCAGGACGAAGCTCCCTCTCCAGTCTTTCTAGTCTTCTTTTCAAGCGAGCATTCTCAGCCTCGTATCTGCGAGAAGACTCCCTCTGCTCGTGGAGCCTTGCCTCGTACGCATCAATCAACCTGGATATCTGTGTGGACATCGTTGGTCCCTGACTTTCTTCTGAGGCTGGTCTTTCTAGGCGAGCTCTCTGATCTGAACGTCGGACTTCAGACCTAATCCAGCGAGGAGCAGGTGGCTCTTGAATATCTCCTGCTTGGGGAGCATTGCTGCTGTGGCCAGGCATCTTAAACTCCTTTCTTGACGTGGGCTCTTCTCAGGGAAAGATGAACGTTTCCCACAGACGGCGCCAATTGTGGAGCTAATTGTTATGCAACACAAATAAATACGAGAGAAGCAATTACCAATGAAGAATAAGGAATATAAGATGCCAATCACACAACAAAGGATGTACGTGGTTCAGCAAGGATGTGCCTACGTCCACGGTGGTGCAGTCGATATTATTTTTATATACTCCGAAGAGTAATTACAGAGGATACAACTTGTCCTTTTGCCCCGGACCTAGGGTTTAATATATACATGTACATGTAGGTAAGTGGAGGTGATGGGTTTCTCCACGTTTTCCATCTCCCGTGTAACTTCCAATTGTGGAAACGTGGGGGAGACCGGATCAATATAAGAGATGAGGGGCCCGAACTTTGGGCTGCCAGGACTGGGCTACTCGTCCGGGCCCATGGTTCTAAATTACAGGTACCCACATGAACATAGTAGAAAATTAATATTCTGTGACACTAAAATAATATTTTTGTATGAATTTATGAGATACTTATTAACTGTTATTATATATTCGGAGTTAAAACAAAATAAGTAAATTCAGTAATTATATAAATAAAATAAAATTCAGAAACTTACTTCTAATATACGTAAATATCAGAATATATTAATGAACATAAAACTAATCTGAGCCCTGTAGAACAGTCTCCTTAAGACAAATTTATTCCCTCCAATGTACTTCAAAGTTGTTACATAATTGTCTCCCAAGATAGAGCGAATTTTCTGAATTAATTATGTAGCACAATAATAATTAATTCCAACAAACACAAGTTTATGTTTTTATCCTCAACCTAAACAATAATATGCAATAGAAATGAATGCAGTAATGCAGAAAATATTTTTTTGAAATTGTTACAGCATTTTGGGTTGGAGATAAGTGGAGGGAGAAAATTTTTCATTAACCAAAAACTAGAGGGATCGTTCGTATTTATAGCAAAAGCAATGACTTTAGAAAAAAACTCTTAAACAACTAATTTTGTTTTAAGTGTTGGCAAGAAATGGACAACTAATTAACTAATTAATTGATTAAAACCTAGAAAAATAATTAAATTCGGCCAAAAAATGAACCGAGTCGGACGACGCGCACGTGTGGCTTTTGGTCCAAGCCCAACACTTGCATATTGTACGCTATCTTCCCTTCAAAGAGTTGGGATACCTCAAAGGTATCCAAGCCTTAGTGCAAATTTTGGGTTTTATGAACTCATCAAATTCACATGATATTTCCTAAGTGGGACAAGTTTTATACACACTCAATTCATTAACTTTCATTGTTTTATGAGTCACTTTGGAGACATATTTATCATTTATAACTTAATGGAATTAGACATGTAAATATACCACGTTAATCGCCTTGCGAATGAGAATGCGTTCGTATAATAAAAGATATAAAATTAATTGAGTATAAATCAAGATAAACTCATTTTACTACAAGTTGTCCAATTTTTCCTGCACTGTGCATCAGATTTGTAAAAATCATAATAAAAGATATATAATTTATTTTTTATAAATTCTAGAGCGCAGTATTCATAATCTTACCATACTATATGAATGCCAAAATTCACGAAATTTCAGTATATATATCATTAAAAAACTGAGATGATATTCCAACAAAATTCATAACAAAAAAATTAGATTTTTTCTTCATCATCGATCACTTTAATTTGCTTGAAAAGTACCAATTATACTTTCATATAAACACTTTAAAAAATATTTGAACAAATTTTTTTGTAGTAAACATAACAGAAGGCGTAAATGTTTATTATTTACCTTTCAAATCTTTATATCAAATTTTAATTTGATTCCATATAAGAAATTTTTATTTGCTTTCAAATATCAAATTTTAATTTGATTCCACATAACAAATTTTCATTTTCTTTTCAAATATCAAAATTTTATTGATTCGAAATATCAAATTTTCATTTGATTTCTTAACCACTAGTGGCTCTAAATGAATTGTCTACAAATGTAGACAATTCCACTTCCAACAATAGCATCTTATGCGAAATAACATTTTACATTCATAACAAAAAATAGAATTGACCTATTTAAGAGTTTTCCATTAAGTATTTCATTATTATTCAAATTTTAATTTTCATGAAAATTCTAATCGATTCCGAATTGAATAAAATATTGAATTTTATTTATCTGCTTCTCAAAATATAATATTTAGGAAGTATGAGGGCTAAATTATAATTTCTAGAGGTACAAGTTCAAAACTATAATTCCTGGAGGCTACAACATTATTGGCATTTTTTTATTTTAAGTTTCATAAAAATAATCATATAAGCCCATAAGATTTATTTTTCAGTCTCCAATGTAGATATAAATCGTCTTAAAATTGTTGGTACAATTTATATATTGTAAGTAAAAATTACAACAGAGGGTTTTATGGATAAATCTAATACTCAAAATAAATCTATTATTTTAGTTTACTGCTCAAAATTAAATTGTAACCTCATATGATTATCGAAAATATGAACCGCGACATTGAAATCCAAATATACACTGCAAAATAAAAATAAACAATATTACCTCAATTGTTTATAAATTCTACCGTAGAGGATTCATGAGTTGAGTCATGAACTAGGTCGCTCTATTTAAGACGTCTCGTGACTCTACCCTTTCTGTGCAAGTAGTATACAATCACGCCATCCTCATTATAAAACAAATTCAAAATTTCATCTGTCTCATATAATTATGCACTGTCATCATATGGCATACCAACACCCATTCGAAATTAATTGATCAATGTCATCGATTTGTAACTGGGGAAAGAAATATTTTTGCTAAAAAATATTTGTGAATGTGGAAAGAATTTTGAGAGAGATGAATGAAATTTTTCGGATAAAATGTACACTCCTAAGATAAATTTTGCAACTCATTTTTACATGGAGCATATATCAAATAGTCTCTCGAACTTTTTTTAATACACGTTTAGTCCAAACTTTTTTTATTCTGCACCAAAAAGTCGTTATTCGTTCATCATACTAAAAAGGTTTTACCATACAGCTGATGTGGATTTTTAAAGATAAGAGAATAAATGACTTTTTGATACGAAATAAAACACTAAATGTATATTAAAAAATATTTGATGAACTTTTTGATATTTGATCCGTCTTACATTCTTTTTTTTGTTCACGTTCAATGTCATTCTTATATTTTGCGGGATGAAAGAAAATGATGGGTAAACAAAGGGGGCAATTAAGGGAAATAGTGGGCTCCTAAGTGGAGTATAAAGGCAGCCTCCATTACTTTTTTTTTTTTTTTTAAAATACTACTAACTACAACAATACCCATCATCAAATGGATGAAATTATAAATTGAGAAATGGCAACAGAAATATAAAAGCCTATATACGCATCTGGCAAAAGCATAATAACTACAATAAGATGATATAAAGTACTACATAGAAATTAACATCTGGATAATCATAAATTGATTATCCATTCACTTGTAATGTTCATGTCTTTTTCCTACCGTAGAAATTCTTTTGTCGTTCCTTTTATTTTTCTTGATCCATCCTCCATTAGAGCACTAATGATAGCTTAAGCAGTGGTTCTCCTCTCTTCACTCTTTGATTTCCAGTATGGTCTAGCAAGAATGCGTTTCGTTGCTGCTACTCCAATCGGGTTGCCCTTGCTCTGTAATAAGGAATTTAAGCAACCCAACAGTGGTAAGGTTCACTTTTCAAGAGTGATAAACAAATTGGCATAAAAAACAATTTTTTTCTGTGTCCTATGGGAATTCAGGCTTTTAGAAAAGAAAAAAAAGATGAGCTATCTTTGAATAAAATTAAAGCTTCAATCATTCATGTTTCTGATTTTGTTGTAGTTAGAATTCTAAGTATTTTAAGCAGTTTCCAACTTTTAATTTTGGAAAATGGAAAAACTGTGTTTATATATTTTACCACTTCTATAAATTTTCAGAAACATCCAAAAAGTATTCTAAATAATTTTAGAATGTTGCAAAACTTTTCAAAATATTGATCAACATCAGTTAAAAAATATTTAATTTAAAAATGTTTATTATGTCACTTGTGGAGTTTTGGATAGTTTTGAAAATAAGGTAGGCTAACAATTAATTAGAATAGTATCTTGAGCGACTAAACAGTTTTTAACCCACATTGAAAATTGTTAGATTCATATATGATTTTCCCAAAAAATTTAAAATTTAAAATTATTGATATATTAGGCCTGATCTTGCTCATGAGTATGGACGTATAGTATGAGAAAGTT
Source organism: Sambucus nigra (assembly GCA_949130495.1). Classification (NCBI taxonomy): domain Eukaryota; kingdom Viridiplantae; phylum Streptophyta; class Magnoliopsida; order Dipsacales; family Adoxaceae; genus Sambucus; species Sambucus nigra. The sequence continues at coordinate 153,761,917 of OX422211.1, read as the reverse complement.
TAATAATTAGTTCTTTACCATTGAGCAAGTGCCGGCACGCACATTGCACACAGGATAATTGCTGGGGCAACAACTAGAGTGGTCTTCACAGCAACTGGCACCCTCAAGTGGACAACATCCCCATTCAAAGCATTCCTTAAAGAACTCAAATGTACAACAACAGGTGGTGCTCGACGGACAAGTGTAGTATTCGTCGCAAACATTGTCAGGTTGCACCGGAGATGGAGGCGACGGACCAGGGTTGGGTGGATTTTGGCCTGTTTTTATAGGGTAAGAGGCATCCATTGCGATCCCACATATTCCTGTCTTGGTGCCTGAATTACGTAGCATCCTAATGTACCCCTTTTCACCCCACTCGGTACCCCATGAATTTTTAACAATCCAGTAACTCCTTCCTTTTTCGGTACCATATCCAACGGCAACCGCAGCGTGGTCCAACTTTGTTCCACACTTCCCTGTGAATATGCCCTGCTCATACAGTAAATCAAACAGACTTGCAGAGTGAGAAAAACTAAAAAACTATTAATGCAATATAGACATCTGTCACGTATTAATATAGAATGCAAACTTGTAGATTAATTTATGAGATGATGTGTTGGCCGGTGTTAGTACTCACAATCCTTATGTATACACACGGCACACTAATAATTTTTTTGCTTTTTTTTTTTCTATCCGATATACTGTTAACAATTTATCACACATGCAAACGATCTGCAATTGTGATTAGAGTGTTAAAATTCAAAAGGCTAAAAGAGTGAACAGAAGAGTGAAATTGATTACTAAAGGTTTCAAGTCTGGAAATTCATTTCTTTCATAGAACTATGCTCTCATTCTTGTAATATCGAGCACACATTGGGTACAATAATACCATTTAAGAAAAAAAAAAATTATCCTACTAGTTGCAAATTGCAAAACTGATGCCTACATTTCTAGGAATAATTCAAAGCTAGTCTTAGTTATTGGATCAAAGATGCATCAAATTTCATTGATTTTTTTAATGCATCAAGTTATTTTTCATTATAGACTACATGCATTTAAACAAATATACCCTGATATGTACCCATTTTAAATCCACTTACTCTCTCTCTCTAAAAATAAACACATAATCTCATACTCTTTCTCTATCTAACAGCCCCACTTCCACCTCCACCCCCACCCCACCGGAGATTCACCGAAAACATCCAACTGGAAAAACTTGCCGGAGGCCGCCGGAATTCTCGTCGGAGTGTTCTCTCTCTCTCTCTTCATCTATTTCTTTATTTTTTCTGTCCGCACCAGCTGCACCATCACCAGAGATAGAGAAGAAGAGGTTTCGCCGAAAAAAATAGAAGTTTCGCAGGAAAAAATGGAGGTTTTACAAAAACAAATAAATTTATTTGTTTCGATTTTTTCGTTAAAAAATATCTAATATGGATGTTGTTTGATATATCTCGACGAGTAGATTCCAAATATATAAATTTTATGAATTTTGAATTTGTAGATTTGAAGTTATGGACTTTTAAAGATTTAGTATTTTTTTTTTATAAAAAACGATGTTAAGTGTAAAGAGATGTGAGGGTGAGTGATTTTGAGGGTGCATTTATCATTTTAATGTGTTGAGTTGATAAAATATGACATTTGACATCATTGACTGAGTCAAAAGATCTCTTGCATCATTAATCAAGTGAATGAAACTTTAAAATAATTACCCATTTCTATATTTATAGCATGTTAAATACAAATAGCAATGGTAGAACAATAGTCGTGTTACACTCACCATCTAACACCATCTAGATGATACCCAACATTAGTGAGAGTTACACTACTTGCCATTTTGGGCCATTTTAATGATCCAGACCAATTTTCAATCCATAGTCAGGCATCATGGTTAAATTATAAAATCTATTTTAAACCGTTCGATCATGAAAACCAATGGCGCCTTACCTTCTCATCACAAATGCAAATTGGTACGATCATATATGTGGGACTTTAGAAACATGGATAATGCATTCCTTATTTTCACCATCGCCAAACAAAAAAAGTCTTTAAAAAGTAAAAAAGAAGTTTGAAAAAAAAAGAATGGGTCCGGGTGGACTTTTTTAGTTTACCATTCCACATTCTAATTCGGTGAATACACAATATTAATACCATACCAACTTTAAAATTATTAAACCAAAATTATTAATTTTATCATCCAGTACATCAACTCATAAACCAAAATCAAATTGTGCGATACATCGATAAGATCATTTTTTTGTGGTCAAATTGATGCTTCAAAAATTACGATAGATTTTGTTAATTTCTCTTTACGCTAAATTTGGTACTATTCTGTACATAATGGTAATTTTTTGTACCACTTACCTAAACCATTTTATATGCATATTTAAAAAACAAAACAAAAAATAACATACATAATTGTGCCGTCTCCATAACTATAGACAAACATTAAACTCCAAAATAAACATCTCATATTAAATGTCATGCCCAACAGAGAAACAAATCTAATATTGAATATCATACCCAATTTTTTTATTGGATCTGAAAGATTTATACCAAAAATAATCCAAACACATTAAAAAAAAGATCGAGGTAAAGTATTGTCAGAAAAGTGAACTGAGGTGAGGATGAATTCGAGACGATAGGTCGATAGAGAGCGCTGAGTTGAGGGGTTTTGTGAGGGAAAAGAGAGGAAATGGTGTTGTTTTGTGAGATGAGAGAGTCGTAAGTTGTGGTGTTAGAATATGAATCATTAATCCTAGTCTTGTTATAAGTTGTATTGTGAATGATCCAATGACTGTAAAATCTTATATTGATCCACTAAAATATTGACCACATAAAGAAAAATAAAGACCCTATAAAATAAGTGCGGGTGTGTTTGACTTTAGTCACTGGGTATTCTTGTTTGATTTAATTTGGTATTTTCAATTTGGTAAGCTCGGTAATATCATTTTTGTATTTTTGGCTCTGTACGGCACGATTGGTAAATCGATTTTTAGAATGTTAAAACCAAAACCAACCACAAAAAATTCGGTAATTTCAATTTCGGTAGTTTCGGTTTCAGTAAGTAAAAAATGTAAACCATTACCGCTCATTTTTATTACAAAACGGTACGGTACGGGTATTTACCGTACTGCGAACACCCTTACTTCGCATTGTTTTCAAGTTATAGTGAGATGTGTAATTTTTTTGACTTTTTTTATAGTCATTCAATTATAAAACTAATAAATGAACAACGTAAATTAACAAAGAATAACGTGAATTGTCATATTAAAGTAACATATGACGATAACTCTTAATACTCTCTACCCCTCCAATTGAGTTCCTAGTAAAAATCCAAATATTTCAAGGAATTGTCTTGGTTTTTAATTTGGGCGACTCAATTTTATTTAATGAACTTGACGAATAAGTCCCATTTACGAAAGACATATCTTAAATGGTCATATTATAACAAAATTTTATTAATAGATCTTATTTATACCTACAGTGAATATTCTTTGCTTGTACTATTAGAAAAAAAACAAAACTTGAGACCTAATATGACTAAGCAGTAAAATAAGAGAAATTCTAAGTGTATCAAATTGAAACCGCCTTGAAACCGCATTACACACGTGATGTGCTATGATTGGTTAATTTCTTATGGATGTGGGTCCGCGTCAACGACATTAACCAATCACCGCATGCCACGTAGGCAATGTAGTTTCAATGCAATTTGAAATGGCGATACATGTAGAATTACTCGTAAAATAAACCTTTTATTTATGCATAAATTCAACATCACCAGCATCACATGATATTGAGTTCTCAGACCCTAGGTGATATTAGAATATCACCAAATTTTTATATCATTATTAGAAACAAGACAACGCAGGTCACACTAAAAAGAAAAAAAAAACATATTCTAGTTTGGAACAAAAACGAGTATATAATTTCAATATCATCTTAATTTCAAACTTTCGAAATAAGAAAAATGGGAAATGGGAAATGGGAAAAACTTTTACCGATTCGTAGAATTGGAAATCTGTACCACTTCCTTCAATAGAAACGCTCACAGGTTGCTTTACTACTGCCGTTTGCAAAGCCTTCTCATTATTGGCAGGAACGTCTTCATAACCATCGATTGTAACAACCCTTGAATTTTTCTGCATGAGACATATAACATACTAATGGGATAGATACATTTTTCCTCTAATTCTTCAATTATCATCTTTAATTGTTCATTTACATATCTCATGATAGAAAAAAAATGATAAAATTACACAAACCTTGTTGGAGTCGCATCTGCCATCTATGCCTCTATAGGGGTAATCTTTTTCAGTGTCAATTCCACCATTATTGATGATGAACTGAAATGCAAAGTTCATATTACCACCATTGCAACCTTCGTTGTATGACTTATCACAGTCAACCAACTCTTGTTCTGATAGTGTAATCAAATCTCCAGTCACAATCTTGTTTATACTTTCCACAGCAGCAACGGTTGAGAATGCCCAACAACTCCCTTCATGCCAAAGGATTAACCCACATTATCATTGTTAATTTCAGAATATAATACACGAATGCTCAATTGCAATAGAAAGTCAACCGAGAGTTTGCTTAGTGATTTTTTTGTGCTTTTCATTTTTCGTTCTTTTAAAAGAAATGACAGTATATGGTTATCAGATATAATTGTTGAATTTAGTTAGAATGCCACAATTTCAATAGTATATGGTCCTATTTATAATTGATTGGTTGTAATTACTGGTTGGTAGGGCGGAGATATAAGGCTCATTTTGTGAGGGAACGAGGAGTTCTACTGTGGTTGTTTTTTAACTTTGATGCGAATTTGTGGTTTAGGGGATATAAGGTGGTATGTTATTAATTAGTATGTTAGTTTGATAAAGTGCATGTGAGGGAGCTAATGACTGATGTGGTGTGTGGTTGATTGTATATAGTGGTGTTTTGCTCATGTACAAAATAAGGGAGGGGTTTAGTGAGTTTTTTTTTGTTGTTGTTGAAATAAACATGAGTTTACATGTAAGATCCTAAAAATAATTACGTTTATACAATAAGTGTCATATATGTATATATATTTGTATGTGTGCACGTGCGCGCATGTGTCAATGTAATTAGTACCTTTGAGAAATGATTAAGGGTTCATTTTACCTTATTTGCCTCAACGAGATACTCCCGGTCTTTAATTTGGGGTTTGGATTGGAAATATCATCATCTTTATGTTTACTGATTCCTAACTTCATTTCGTATATTTTTAAAATTTTGAGAGTTTTGCGTCATAAAATGTATACTATAAAGCATCCACTCATTGTGAGGGTATGAAAATTAGTATATATAGTAATGGAGCAAACTCCAATGAATTTGCACAATTGTGGAATATAAGCGTGGAAACTGTGTGGTCCAAGTTATAGTCACTGCATGCTTGACAAAAGTAGTGTGGCTAGTTGGACAATCCAACAATAATGAAAATTACAAAACCTTAGCCATTTTGCTATCTACATACACCTACTCCATGACATGTACCAAAAAAACATAATGTTATTTTTTATTTATTATTTTGTGATTTTGGTTTGCTATCTACGCACACGTACTCCACGGCATGGACCAAAATAACATAATGTTATTTTTGATACACCATTTTGTGATTTTAGTTTTCTAAAGCATAGAGCAAACTAATATATGTTAGTAAAATGGAGAAAAATCAGGAGCAATATCCTTTTAGGTGAAATCACACCTCCTAATACCTTTTCGCTGTCGCAAAATAAAATTTTCAATTTAAACACCCTAAATAATTAAGCTAAGTGTCAAAATCATTTAAAACCTTATTTCCATTTTATTAAATCCAAATATGAAAACCTTTTTAATAATCCCTCCATGGCTAGCTTCTTAGAGGGACTATGACCTTTTAGGCCAAGATAGTTTGAGTCAATTACACGTTTGTAATGCCTTTAGATGTTTTGGCTCCGTGTTCATTTGTGAGTGTATACACTATTCTTTTCTCATTGAAAACGTTGAATTCGTCGATAATCTCACTAATTTTTCATTTAACCGTTCATTAATTGAGTTCGTACTTTATAAATCTTTGAGGGATATATTGGCAAATGGGGTTGTTCAAAGTGAGAATGGTGATGACAAGGTAGTTGTTGGGACATTTGTTCAAGTCTCTATTTTATAGATATACAATGAAAAGATATATGATCTTCTGTTGAAAAATAATGATGCTGGAGGGTTTAACCTTGGCTGGACTAAGGGCAATTGTGCATCTTTTGAAGTGTGATAAGTCCCAAAGGTTTTCCAGTGTACGCAAGACTCCATAAGATCTCCTAACATCAATCACTTCACCTTGACCCTTCTCTATGTGGGTAATCGACTTTTCGGGGGATTCCATATGAACTCTTTGTTACATACTTCATCACTCATTTTCTTCAAATCCTTGTGAGTTATGGAAAGGCGAAAAAAGCCTTGGAGCATCAACGACTTTTGGGGTTAAGTTGTTTACCATCCATAAGCATGAGATATTACACATTAGAGATAAGAATCATATCTTTATAACGTATCATTAAATCTCAAAAGGCTATGTGATGTATGGTGAACACTTCGATAAAGGAATGGACAAATATAGTCTCTAGATATTGATTTCATTGAGCATAATTTTCCTTACATGGAGATGCAAACAAGAATCTAGACTTTTTTATACGAGGAATTCAGAGACATCTTACCGTCCACAAACAAGGGTGGGGAATTGGAACCTCATCCATTATCGTTAAAGATATTTCAAGTTATATTCATTCTAGTGGGGGTGTACCTAATGGTGAAAATGTACAATTATACCTTAAAGATTATGAAGTACGTCAAAGAAAGTGAGGAAACATTTTACATTGCCATTTTGAGATTGAAGGGAATACTAACTTTTGTGCCACATTAGATAAGGATGAGTACTCTATTTTTCTATAATCTCTTTTCTCAAATTTGAGATGAAATTGGATAGTTGTTATGTATGAAAATATGTGCTCCGTGGATAAAAATAATGAATGGGAGTTATTTGACCTTCCTATAGATCACTAAACTATTGGAAAGAAAGGGGTTTTGAAACTTAAGTGCAATACCGATGGTCTAATCGACAAGTATCAGTCACGTCTTGTGGTGAAAGACTGGCATAAGGGATAAACTATAAGGAGATGTCTATTTAATTGTGAGAATGACCTTTTTCCCCTAATATTAGTTAGTGTTGTACATTTTGACCTAGAAATTTTTAAGATGTATGCTAAGAGTGCGTTTCTTAATGAATAACTAGGCTAAAGATCTTTACGGATCGGGTTTGAGTCCAAAGGATAAGAGACTAGATTTTGATGCCTTAACATTCTATATATGGTCTCGAGCAATCATCAAGGAAGTGGTAGTTCCAATTTCATTATGATGTGACCAATGTTAATTTCCAAATGATTAGGAAAGATCATTCCATGTATCTTGAATGATCCAAGAAAAATGTTCTTATCCTTACCTTGTATGTCGACAACAAACTATTAGCGAAAATGACAAGAGTTCCATCATCACCATTAATGAATGATTGTCCTCTACTTTTGAGATGAATGATTAGAAAATTATATACTTAAGGTTATGATCATAAAAATTCAATTATAAAAAACTCCATGTTTCTTAGGAGACTTACATACTAAATATTCTAGACTGATTTTAAAATGCTTAACTCTAAACCATTAACACCAATGACGAAAATGATGCGCTTTAAGCCTCAATGATTGTCCTAAAACCGAATAAAAAATAAAATTTCCACTATGACAAATATAGCTTCCATAGGGATTCGTATGTACGCTATTTTGTGTATGTGTCCAAATTTTTTTTATGCGGTTGGTATGGTTAGTCGTTACGAAAGCAACCATGGTCACACTCACTATAAATCAAAATAGATATTTTTTAATAACCTTCATGGGTTTGTTGGCCTCACTTATGTTTATATGGTGGAGATTTTATGCTGAAATGGTAAAACAATGTTGATTGGGCCAATGATAGGGATGGACGAAAGTCCACTTTAAGATATACATTCATACATGGAAGATAAGATGTTACGTAGATAAGTAAAAACTACACATGTATTTCCTTGTCCACAATGGATTTAGAATATGTGTCATGATCACTAAATGTTTAGGAAGTTGGTATGTTAAGGTTTTCACGAAGGTCGGGTCTTACGAATCATTATGGAGAGGTTGCGTTGGACTATTGTGATAGGGTGATGACTTTAGCATATTAAAAAGATCTCAATTATCACGAGAAGTTAACACAGATTGAGGTTATATCGCTACATTTGAGACATGGTTGTGAAAGCGCAGATTGTCTTGAAACATATCTCTAAGAACAATATGGTGGTTGATTATATAACTAACCTATAACTTTGAGATTTTTTCTTCTCTCATGTTAGAATTATGGTATTTTATAGGATTTTATATATATGAAACATCATTTGTTATTGACATTACTAATATTACGAAGTGACATGATATTCATTTATTGTGTTTGAATAATTATTACTGTGTAAACATGTTATAAATATGTCACTCAGATTGGATCGAACATTTTACATTGGTTATTACACTTGGCACTTAGACTATGAGAAAGTTAATACATTATTATATAAGGTTGGTTGTCAACGTTCTAAGATAATTATATCTTTGGTGTCCGAAAGGCGATCATGATATTTACCTTTTTTAAGTGAATATGATATGTCTTACCATATATAGAGATAAGGTAATACCTTACAAAGTAAACTACAAAGAAAATCCATGACCCTATGTAGTTTATTATTATCCGGTGTGATATGTCAAGTAGGAGCGAAGGAAGTGACAAGGCTATAATTCAAGTTAGGAATTTGAAGAGGAAATAAACTTGAATTCATACGGTGTGATGCTTATAATCTTAATAAGGGACATACCCATATTGATGGGATAATTCAATAACATAAGTTTCATAATATATATGTTTTATTTAATAGTGGTAAGAGAAACTAATGAAGCCACACTTTGTTGTTGTGTGAGTCAGTTGAATATTTGTTATCCTACCTTATGCCTTTGTTAACTCGAGGTTGTGTCATGAAGAGGATATTCAACGATGATATTTTAACAAGTTTATCTAGGAATAAGGAAGATACCGTCTAAGGGACACGTCTAAAAATGTGGTTGGGTCTAATTGAATTGACATAAGGGATTAACGAACACCATTCAATGATAGACTATAATACAGTGACTCATAGAATAACCGATTATGTTGCAATTAGTTTAGATTAAGAATTCACGATTACATGTTTTTGGTTGGGATGCAACAATACTTTCATGGGGGTTAGGGGCATTAAATCCACTGTAGTTAAAAAGTCTAGGCATATACAAGATCTCGTTGAGTGAAACATCTTAGACAGTTTGGTGATACCTTAACAATTACACTCCTAAGGCTATATATTTTTTTCGTGAGTTTGTGCATCCCATTCCTTATATGAAGTTACTGGTGATTAAGAATATTAGCGAGAATATTGAACCTCCTACACCCAATTAGGTTATTGGTTTAATCCAGTTGATGAATACTAAGATCTCACCCTTAGTAAGTTTATGAGACATGTGTTATATACATAGAGTAATGATTAAAAAATTGAGGAACAAAAAACAAGTCTCTCTCTCTCTCTCTCTCTCTCTCTCTATATATATATATATATATATATATATATATATTTCTCACTCACACACATATACACACGCCCTTACCTTACCCCCCCCCCCCTCTCTCTCACACACACACACACACACACACACACACACACAATTGAGTTAACATCAATAAATTATTAGATATGTAACATGGGAATAAATGAGCAACCCTATTAACTAATATCACGTTCCTTACAAAAATATAAGCATATAAGAAAGAAAAACATGTGTCACACGTGAAACCACTCATAAGAATATGATGATTATTCATGCTTTCAAGTCTATTCTAATGGTATATTTAAATCCAATTTTATTATGTATTACAAATTTATAATTTCCAGCAAATAAAAATATCTGTAGTTATTTTTTAAAAATAAAATGGAGTGAGCCTAACCATAAATTGCTCTCACTTTACGTAGAATTTGTTTAATGTCAGATGTATCCAATATTCGTCTTGTTATATTAAAGATGTCATACTTTTAAAAAATCTTTCGATTTTCATTTGTGAAGTTAAATATTATCAAAATTTTCATATTTGTAATTTCATCCATTTCCAAAATTAAGTTTTTTAAAATTTGGTGAAAATAATCTTTACAAAAAATTAAATAATAACTTAGCTAAAAAGATATATTTGTAAATTTTTGAAAAGAAAAATGCCTTTATTGTGATATTTAGTAAACCGATTTTTTGCGCCATGCTTGTATAATTTTATTATTGAAATTTTTCCCATTATAATTCTATTAGTACCCATTTAATATTCCACCCACTGAAATCATCTCTAATAATTGGATATATACTTGGGTTATATTGAGTTTTGCTACCACTTTTTTAGTTGGTTTTGTATTACACCCATTTAAGAAAATGCCCCACACTTCAACTCTGTTAGTCAAGGAGTTATTTTTTATATTTGGCATGTCACACATGTCATCTTTGGCTCATATCCTTTCGCGATACACACTTGATAGTAACCCAACTGTGGATCCAACTTCAAGAAGTATCTCGCGCTTATTGATTAGGGCGAAGCAGTTTTTAATCAAAGTGGATACTTATTATTGATGATTAGGTTACCTTGTTAAGCACTCAATAATGAATGCACATGGATCCCTCTTTTCTGGAATAATACAGAGGCTTCCCAACGTTTTTCCCAACAAGGTTGGAAAAGACTACCTTGAAGGCTAGAATATAAGTAAGCATCAATAAGTTCCTGAAATTCTTTCTTAAGCCTAACCAAGCCCATTAACTAATAGATACTTTAAATATTTTTTAGCCAAAAAACTCAAATAATTTAAGAACTTGGACAAAGAATTTTTTTTTGAAAAGTATAATAATTTCTAATAATGAAAGGTTTAAATATTAAAAAAAATAGTATTTAAATACAAAATGTAGGAGCCTGGCGGTTGGACTAGTAGTTCTGGGAGAAAGGATCACCACTTCCTCACGGTGGATAAGAGAGCTATCCCCAAGGTAAATAATGACTTCCTTGCAAGCTGGTATAAAAAATAAAGTATCAGAAAAGTGTTCTAACAGTTGTGAGAGGACCAATCTCATTTGAAGATGAATTGTGATAATCACATTAAGGGTTATTTCCATGGTCAACAAGTTCCTTTTTAAATGAACATGTTGGTGAATAGGCATTTGTATTCACTTTTCTTTGTTCTTTAGAAATAGTTAGAGAGAATAAAAATACCTTTAATGAGGGTAGATGTTGTAGAGGAATCATGTGGCTTAGAATACTCTAGCTCATATGCTTTATAACCTCCCTCAATGACCGTTTGATATGCATCATGCACACCAGCAATGTCTAATTTTGAGCTTTGGTCAACTGACATAGTGGTCCCAACAACTATAGTTGTCCATTATTTGTCTTCCCGCTCGAGTTTGGATAATTGACATTAGCGTAAAAGGACCCATTCCTAATGCACGCATAAAGTTGGAAACATCTAAGTATGAATGCTTTATGTTGCTTTTGTTTATGGTATTTGGTCTCTTTACCTCTGCAGCATGATGCTTCAAAGAAGTTGTCTCTTCATGAAGAGGCTTCACGAAAATGGGTGTTATAGGACTCTGAGGCAATCCTTGTTACTCAGCTAGTATGTCAAGTCTCTTCCGTGTACGCTTGCTCAAAATTTTATCAATCACTGGACTCTCTTCAATGAAAGTCTATCGTGGAAAAATAGGTATAGGCTTTCGTGATCTTAAGCCGATTTTCCCACAAAAAAAATGCTAAGATTGACTCATAGTGGGTAGATAATCGCGCGCCATGATTGGTAAACCCCTCAACTTAGAGAACCTCTTAAAAACACCCTCATGAATAAGATTCACATAAGATCTTCCATAAAGCTTATCAACTTTGTGAGAGGTCGTGAAATTATTCAAAGAGGCACCCTGATCATAACCCAATTGTCTTCTCACTTTCTCAAGTTGGTAATATTCAACACCTTGACCCAACTCGATCATAGATGGATAGACATAAGGAAAAATTATAGCCATAGTGCAAATCAAAGGTTTTCCCAAAACCCATTCCACATAAAGTGGAGGAACATATATTTGTTGAGTGTAAGGAAAGAAGTTGTGCGAAAATATGCCTCCCTTCCTCTTCATACAAGGACATAAACAAAAGTATTTAGCATCATCCAAGACATTACTCAGAGTATTTTTAGGTGCCTTCTCGTGTCACCTAGCAATGCGAACAATATGCATAAACAATAAGTGGGGATCAAGGTCCAAATTTGAACAACGCTAAAAATATAATTAATAAAGATGTTTGAGAGACCCACCACATCAAAGCGACCATGTGATTTATCCATATTAACATGTTTGTGATCTAACCAAGTATACAATGTTCCCCAAGTAAGGGAAACAAGGGGAACACGTTTCCTTCGTGAAAAATGAACAACTAGACGAATAAGTCATTTTGAGAGGATAGTAGCTTGAACTCCCAGGACACAAGAACCTATATAAGAAAGTAAGGAAGAAAGAACTTAAGTAGCATGATGACTCTAACCCAGAACCTGAGTACGCCCAATATAATGGTTTCAGATAAACATAACCACTTCTAGTTCCTCGCAAAAAAATTATCCTCAACATATTCATACCCATCATTGAGCATAAGTGTTCCCAAAATAGGTGGACAAGACCACTCATAGATATCTTCCAATGTGATAGTGAATTCTCTTTAACTTTTCACAAAAGTGTTTGTGTCTACACTCCAACGAGAAGTAAAGGTATTGAGGGAACTTATATTCTTGTTGATGCTACAATTCGTATGGTCTCTAATTGCCCTTCATAAATCTAGATGCTCAATTATCTCCTTGTAATCTCCCAGAAACATTAGATAGCCCACCCAAAGATCCCATTCTTAGAGGGCTCCACTACAAACATCAAAGTTTACATTAGATAAAGCAAAATCACCTCTATCTATTTGTAGCGTTAAGATGCTATCCATAATAACAAGAGGAGAATTGAGTGGTCGATGGCTATTGGAAACTAATTTGTTCACCAAAGCTCCAGATTTAGTTACGAACTCCTCGAGAGAGTTCAAGAAGTTATCTTCTTCTTAAAAAAAAGGGGAACAACGATAAATTGCAAAGTTTGGAGATGTTTCTTGATATAACATATCTGATTTTTGTTCACATCAATAGTCTTACTTCTCTCAGTAAGGTGGTCAGACAACCCAATGCTAGTTCCACCATTATTGGCGATAGGAGATGTAGGTGCAAAAAATCTTACCTGTAGGGGGTGCCAATTCATCACGATACAAGCATAAAGATAAATATGAGAGAGATAAAGATTTACGTGGTTCGACCATAAATGGCCTACGTCCACGGGGCTCTTGTTGTGTTCCATTAGAATAATGAGAGAGTTTATATGAATGTGTTTCTCTAGATTTTAAGCCCCCTTTCACAATGGGGGGTATCCTCTTTATATAGGAAATAGTGGTTACATTAGGGTTACAAATATAGATGAGTCATATCTTCGTAGAGTTTAATTCCAATCAAATACTGCTCATCGGTCTTCCAGTTTATCAAGGACTCTAGTCGTCCCTATCTTGTTGGAGCGTATGTTGCTCACCATCTTGACCGTGGTGCCCTCCATGTGTCATGCTATTATGTAGGCATATTTTTTGCCCCCACTATAGCCCCATAAGTCGCAGTTCAGCTGAGTTAATTCTGAGATGATCTGGGAGCTGGTCCATAATTTCTTTAAACGTATGCAGTTGTTGATGTGAACTGGACTGTCATTCTTTAAGCTGTCGTTCAACTTTTAAGCCTTCTTTGGTTGATCTTCTTGCCTTTATAGGTTTTTAGATGAATGCTTGGCTTGAGTTGAGAGATGTTCAATTGATATGGGAACCGGACTTGAGAGTGTCGAGCTGCCTACGTACCCTCTTGGGATCAAGTCGAACTTAGTTCATTGTTCTATTTTATTGCATGGCTCAAATCGTGAGGTTGACCGCAGGCCTGTTCATAATTCGTTTGTTGAGTCTTTCTCGAGCGTGCATCAAGTTTAGGGCATCTCCCTGTATTTTGATCTTATATGGTCCATTTGTTGAGGCTGACCACAGGACTATATGTCGAGCCTTTCTCGAGCATGTACCTAGTCGGGGTAAGACCCTATATTAGGATTTTCATGTGGTCCAATTGGAGAGGCCGACCAAAGGCCTATGAGTCGAGCCTTGCTCGAGCATGTTCCTAGTAAGGGTAAGACCCTGCATTAGGTTTTTTATATGGACCAATTGGAGAGGCCGACTAAAAGCCTATGCGTCGAGCCTTGCTCGATCATGTACCTAGTAGGGTTAAGACCCCTCATTAGGTTTTTCATATGATCCAATTGGAGAGGCAGACCAAAAGCCTATGCACCGAGCCTTGCTCGAGCATGTACCTAGTAGGGGTAAGACTTTGCATTAGGTTTTTCATATGGTCCAATTGGAGAGGCCGACCAAAAGCCTATGCGTCGAGCCTTGCTCGAGCATGTACCTAGTAGGGGTAAGACCCTGCATTAGGTTTTTTATATGGTCCAATTGGAGAGGACGACCAAAATCCTATGCGTCGAGCCTTGCTCGAGCATGTACCTAGTAGGGGTAAGACCATGCATTAGGTTTTTCATATGGTCCTATTGGAGAGGCCGACCAAAAGCTTATGCGTCGAGCCTTGCTCGAGCATATACATAGTAGGGGTAAAACCCTACATTAGGTTTTATAACATGTGATATGTAATCGGTATGCTTATGTTACTTAAGCCTTTCTCTCAAGTCAATGGAATACCAATTACGTTTTCATTTTTCCATTTTCTAATGCCTCGCATATAAATATCCGTTTATTTTAACTTTTGGGTTATGCCATCACACTTCCTTAGGCCTAAAAGACGATGGCAAAAATGCACCTGGTTTAAGGGCCATCCACCCGTTCAGCATTTTAACCGACCAACTTGAGTTGGCTTTTTGCCTAGAGATACCCCTTAGGGATTTCATTGTTGTCGGGGCAACTCGTGGGACCATTTGTGTTTAGAGATGATAAAAACTCGAGGGCTTCCTTAACTTAATTGAAACAAGCAAGATAGTTGTTGTAATTAAATCAAGCATAGTCCTGATTGTCATTTGAAAGACTAATGCGAGTGTTAACCATATTGGCATCCATCTTGAGTTGAAAACTTCTTTTTTGCTTTAAATGTTGTAGTGAATCTATTCATGTGTCATCGTTTCCATGGAGCCCCCAATCGGGCTGTGAAGAGAAGACTGCCTACCGCCCGTTGAGTTATTTGATCTATATAACCGAGATGATAAGCATGCCTGATCATTCCTCGGTCTTTGTTGTGTTTAAGAGTGTCACGTTTATCGTTCGTCGAGCTGGATATAATTAAGGATTATCTTGCTTATATAGTTACATGTAATGTATCGTTCCTCGGGGCAAACTTGTTCGTTGACCATGTATGGTGGTTCCTGGACGTTGTGGAAAACTCCATATAGCTCGTACATCTGAAGAAATTAATATGAGTTCAAAGCATCTTCGTGCAGAAATGCATTAATTTGATATGGCGTTCAAGAAACACCGTTCCTCCAGAGTGGATATCTCGGTGCTGATGACGCCCTTTCGATGTTGATAAGCGAATTTTCATCACCCAGTGATCGTCGATCACCATGGGTTATCCAACGATGTTACTGATACATTCAGGAGGTCACATGTTCTGTTCGTTGACTGTGATTTTGCTGGATATGTAACTTCTTACATGTTGTACTCGTCCTTATTGATAAATATGGCTGATCGTTGCTCTCCATGCTGCTTTATGTGTCATTGGATCTTTGTTCTACAGATCGCCCAACTTCCTATTCACCGAGGTTGAATTAAATAGGAATTGTATCGCCCAACTGTTCATTGGAGCCTGAGACGTGATCACATAATGTCAACTATTCATCAAAATTGAGGGTCCGTGGAGGCAAAATTTTAAAGGACGTAATAGATGTTATGAACGATCTATGCTCGAGCATCTGTCGGAGCATTGATAAGATAAATGATGCCTAAATGCCTGTCGAGGTAAATATTATAGAGGATCTGGTAGATATTGCGGGTGATCCATGCTCGAGCATCCATCGAGGCAAAAAAGGACCAAAACAAGTATTATGAACGATCCTGCAGTGTTAGTGAAAACTAAATTTTCAAACCATTTATTAGGGTTGAATAACGATAATAAATGTGGTGTCGATCATTAATCGACTGTGGATATAAGAAATATCCTGACCAACTATTTGTTAGGGATAAAATGCGACATGCGTGGCAAAATATCTTCGGGACTAAATATATAGAAATATTTTGTCGATAATTTGCCGAGATGAATCTATACCTTATCATCCTTCAGGTCAAGAATCATAGAGCCAAAGAATAAATACTAAAATTGAAGAAATATCAACGTCCGAGCATCTGTCGATTGTCACAAATAATATTGCCCAAGCACTTGTTGGATCCAAAGTGGTGTAACGTGCTCGACCATTCGTTAGAGCATTAACAAAATATGTGGTGCCTGGCTCTTCTGACGGGGTAAAGTTGTACAGGCCCGAGTAGATATAGAGAGTGATCCGTGCTCGATCATCTATCGGTGTATTAATACGATTTCCAAGAGCCTAAGATTATGGTCGAGCATTCGTCGGGACTGGATCTTGCGCCTGTGGAAGTTAATAAGTTGCTCGACCATTTGTCGAGGCTAATTCAAATAGAAATCATCATGCAATTCGTTTATTCAGTAAAGGAATATATGATGTGCCTTTGCTCTACCATGTGTCGAGGAAAAGATTCATAGTATCGAATGAACGACATGAATGATCCCATAATTTTTATGAGGAAGTCTTATGAGGATGGCCATGCCCGAGCATCTGTCGGGGCTACGCTAAGTATTAGTAAAAATATTACAGCGACCATTCATTGGTATAACCATAGTAGCTAGACGACCATATGGAAAATTAAATGATCGAATAAATGACATGAGTGCTCCCTAAGTGCGCCCCAATATTTATGTGAACAAAATAATTGTAATAAAGTCGAATAAAAGATGAAAAATTTATCAAATATATCCAGATGTACGACACAAGAGTTAATTTAGAATTTCTGTGAATGGCTCGAAGCAAATGCTCAATTGCAAGTTGGTTTCAAAAATTTATTCTCATAGAAAATTGTGTAGTGCCAATAGTTTTTCACATGTGAAGTATAAAGTATAGATAGCCCCCTGCCAACAAATTTATGATGATAAAAATCGTGAGCATAATTTGTGAGCAAATAAAATGCTATGAGACAGAAATGAACAATGCACAAATAAATGTGGACGTCCATCAACTGGGGTTATGCTAAATATAAGAATTATCCTGACCAACCATCCATTGGGGATAAAGTGCGACATGTGTGGCAAATATCTCCGGGACTAAATATATTGAAATATTTTGCCGATCATCTTCTGAGATGAATCTTGAATGTGCCTGATCATCCTTCAGGTTAAGAATCATAGAATCCGAGCATCCGTCGGAGTAATAATAATTTTGTCCAAGTATTTCTTTGGGTCTAAAGTGCTATAGTGTGCTCGACTATCCGTCGGAGTATTAATAAAATGAATGGTGCCTCAATAGTCCGTCGGGTAAAAGTTATAGAATACCGAGTAGATATAGCGTTCAATTCGTGCTCGAGCATCTGTCGAAACATCGATGAGATTTCCAAGGACTTAAGATTGTTGCCGAGCATCCGTCGGGAATGAATCTTGTACCTGTGAAAGTTAGTAAATTCCCCGACCATCTGTTGAGGCTAACTCAAAATAGAAGTTATCACGAGAATGATTTGTTCAACAAAGTATATATGATGTGCATCCGCTCGGCCATTTGCCGGGGAAAAATTCATAGTAGCGTATGAATGTAATAAATGATCTAATGATTATTATGATAAAAATCCCACTAAGATAACTGTGCCCAAGCATCCATCGGGGCTGAGCTAAATAACCAATAATCTCCTTCTGGTGAGATTAAATTGTTGTAGCTGAATGACAATATTGAAAATTAAAATGTTCGGATAAATGACATGAGTGCTATATAATTGCGCCCCACTTATTTATGTGAGCAAAATAATTTGTAATAAGTTAGAATAAAAAAGTGCCAACTAAAATCGTTGTAACAATTGTAATTTAGTCACATGGTCCCCTTAAAAAAATGTAGAGCTAATCGAGCAATGCAAAAATTAGTCAAATATATCTCAAATGTAAGACATAGGGTTGATTTAGAATTTTTGCAAAATTGTGTAAATTCCAAACACATGATGTAAGATGGTTTCAAATTTTTATAATGAGGAGAAAAATAGGGGCGGTTTTGGAAAAATATTTGGACTCCAAGCAAATATCCAATTAAGTTAATTTCGAGAATATGTTTCCGCATAAGGATGTGAGTCAAAATAGATAAAGTAAGTGGTAGCATTGTCCCTCAACATCAATGGTAAGTTTTGACAAAGTCAAAGGTGTTGCAAAACCCATCAATCCATCCCCTGCGTTTATCCTTCTGGGTTTGTCCCTATAGAAAAAGTGATTTGGCGACCACATATGGTGGTCCAGTCATGCTTACAAAGTACTCTACTCGTCGAAGGCCGCCCAGCAGGGGCGGGTCTGTTCGTAGAAGATCGGAGGTAATCGGAGAGATTACCGAAGATTGTAATGTGAAGATTTGCTGGTGCTCGATCGAAGATACACAGTTGGGCAAGGATTTATGGTTTCATCGGCGAGGATTTGGGATGCGGGTTGGTGCCGTCGACCAGTGATTTGGTCCAATGGTGATCTTTCTCGAGCTCGCTGCTGCCTGTTCGCGAGTTTCATGCCTGAGATCTGTGCTCAAAGCGAGGTTTAAAGAGCTGTATGATTATCTGGTCATCCTCATCGTGGCAGTCGACCAATCAGAGGAGGGGTACTGACCAATAAAGAATGGTCTAGTGATGCTGCTTGGTCGACCAACGATTATGGTCGTAATTATAGAGATGCCCCTTCCCAGCTCGTAGCAGTGGTACAGTGGTCACTGATGCACGTTGTTCGTTGAGTGGTTATCTGCTTGCTGATAGTGTGAGGCTCGCTATATAGTGGTCTCCAGCCTTCACACCTTGTCGTGGGCCATCAATCAGAAAACCTGGTGCCTAAGGCAGATAGATCAGATGAGATAAACACACGTTCTTTCGTGATTACACCCTTTAGGCGAAAATCTGGTGGATGGATATTAAATACAGGACTGCTCGTGTGCCTTGAACGTGATCCATGTTCTTGATGGTGCTCGACTGATTGTTTGCCCCAAATCGTAGATCGGTGAGGACTTTTGGTTGTAGAAAATCCAGCGCCCAAGTGAATCTTTCATATATAGATTTAGAACAAGTCGCTTTAATGGAGATAATGCTTTTCGGCATGATCGTGTACCAAAAATTTGTAGATCTCTATCTATATTTGTTGGATTAGATATGTTTTGTAAAGACGTGGTCAACACTTCTTAGGCGAGGGAACGGTCTTTTCGCGCTTCTCATTGGCCACAGAATCTCAGATCTGGGAATCAAGATATGATGTAACCTAGTAAACATGCTTGCCCAGAAAAATATCAAGAGAATCCATACTTTTGAGGGCTTATTTAAAACTCATAATCATGAAACTCAACGTTATGCATATTCGTCAAAAATAAACTGCGGTATCTGGGAATCAAGATATGATGTAACCTAGTAAACATGCTTGCCCAGAAAAATATCAAGAGAATCCATACTTTTGAGGGCTTGTTTAAAACTCATAATTATGAAACTCAACGTTATGCAGATTCGTCAAAAATAAACCGCGGTTATGCAGATTCACAGATAAATATATATATCTAGTATAAGGCTTATGAACATAAATGTTCGAAAACCATAAACCAATGAAACGATGAATGTGCAGAACAAATAATTGTGTATAAAACATATAACTGTTAGTGCACAGATTAAAAGAAGAAAACTTATCTCTTGATTATGTGCGTGTAAACCATTGCGTCGCAACGTAAATCTTCGTCTCGACAACAAGAAAGAAAGACTTTTCATGTCGTTTCTCACAGACAGCGCCAATTGTAGGTGCAAAAAATCTCACCCGTAGGGGGTGCCAATTCATCACGATACGAGCATAAAGATAAATATGAGAGAGACAAAGATTTACGTGGTTTTACCATAAATGGCCTACGTCCGCGGGGCTGCTGCTGTGTTCCATTAGAATGATGAGAGACTTTACATGCATGTGTTTCTATAGCTTCTAAGTCCCCTTTCACAATGGAGGGGTGTTCCCTTTATATAGAATTAGGGGTTACATTAGGGTTACAAATATGGATGAGTCCTTTCTTCGTGGAGTTTAATTCCAATCAGATACTGCTCCTCGGTCTTCTAGTTTATCAAGGACTCTAGTCGTCCCTATCTTGTTGGAGCGTCTGTTGCTCGCCATCTTGACCGTGGTGCTCGTCACGTGTCATGCTATTATGTAGGCATATTTTTGGCCCCCACAGGAGACACCATTAGACTAGCGATGGAGATGGAAGATATGCCAGAAAATCCGACACACATTGGAAATTCGATTGGCATAGTTCCTAACAATATATTAGTAGAAATAATGGAAGACGACGGAGAAACATGGCTTGAAAAGGCCATGAAAGCATACTTAATGTGAACAAAAAAAGTATTTCATTACTAGAAATGATTTAACTCAAGAGGTTTGCAAACTTTTCTCTCTGTATATTAAAGGAACAAAATAAAAATTCCAAAGTTAAAGATGAGAAGTATTTATAAGGAAATGAATATAAAACGACACTGTCAATTAAAAAAATATAATAATAAGCAGACGAGTATCACCTCTCTTAAAGCAACACGTGGCACCGTTCCACACAAATAAATATGCTATAGAAGCTAAGCATGTTGGAGCATTTAATGCTTTGCAAAAGTAATGATGACAAATATCATTTCAAAAAAGTGATTTAGACTGTTTCGTACACAATGACGAGAGACTTATGTACGAGGGGGCTAACGTAGAGGGTTGCGCGAGTATATTTATAGACTTATTACTTTTATTTTATTACAAGTTAATTTAACAGATGCCGTGGTAGAGCAAGCAAGGCTCGAGTGAACACTTACCAAGGAAACTTTATGGGATTTTTTAAAGTTTAGTTTAGAGGCTAAGAGTTAATATTGATGATAAACCTAAAGTTAAAGCTAAAGCTAAAGCTCAACCATTCAATAACTTGAGAAAGAGAAAATATCAGTGCGAGATACCACAAGTGTCACTCGTGCTGAGACACATAGAGTGACCATTTCGGTGACTCATATAAAATGATAGTCGAACTAGAGAGAGACCATAAATGTCACTCACATAAACGCAATGCAATTGCATAAATTAAAAGTAGTGAGCAACTAATATAATTACTCGCAAGTTCCCACTTACACAAGTTTACAGCAACGAGTGACCACTAGATCACTTATAAGATTTCATACTTGCACGACAAGTTTTATATCAACCTTGATATTTGTGCACAGACTTCACACAGTACGAAAGTACAAGGTATAAAATGCACTTTTCAGGCTATTGGCCGAAAACATACCATTTTTGTTACCATGTTGCCAAGTGTGTCACCACTCAAGGGTAAGAGTGGTTTAACCGTGATAAGCAAATGTGGACAGCAAAGTGTTTGTACACATTTACTGAACAAATTTTTTGGGTGCACGTGAGGACACGTAATCCCTAAGATCTTCCTATAAATAGGACTTCACCTTCACACAAAAAAATAACGAGAATAAGAATATTCTTTATACTTCTCTCCTATAGTTATTGAAGTGCTTATTTCTCCTATATCAAATAATCATTACTCTCAAATGGTTTTGGTTGACATTTATTGTTGTTTATCTTCGAACACTCTCAAAGCATTGCATTCATTTCTCAGTTATTGCTATCCTTTTGTTATCGTAGAAAAGTCTTTCATAATCATGGGTCACACCTCTCCATTAATCATTATTCATAGACCCCAACACAACTACCTTCCTACACAAAAGATGCACGATTTGAATTTAAAGACTATAATTTGGGTTGATACTTAAAAAATATGGGCCCAACATAAAAGAATAATTATATTTTAGTCACACACACCCACGCATATATAGGGGTTCTTTAAAGGGTGCCTAAGACGGATTTTTTTTTAAAATAACAAAAAAATGTTTTCATTTTTATTTTGTTGTGTAGTTTAAACATTTCAGGGGGCTTGTAAAAAAAATCAACCCAAAATACATTTTTTGCTATTTTAAAAAACGTTCAAAATATGTCACTTTTTAAGTTGCTAAAAACTAACATATAATTTGACCCATTTTATAAATAACAGAAAAATATATTTTGAGTTGATTTTTTTACACATCTCCTGAAAGGTTTAAACAACACAACAAAATAAAACATCTTTTTGGCTATTTTTAAAATATGGTCTGTCTTTGGCACCTACTCATGGGTACCCGTCAGAGAGCTCCATGTGTGTGTGTGTGTGCAGATACACACACACACACACACATAATGAGGCTCCTGTGACGTCCATGTTTGAAGACTAATCTTGCGGATCAATTGTGAAAAAATTGAAAAAAATATATTTTTGATTGTTTTTTCTTTGTTATTTAAACATTTCAGGAAACTTCTCTAAAAAATTCAACTAAAAATGAAGTTCTTGCTATTAAAAAAACTGTTTTCAAAATTTAAAATATGGTTATTTGTCATGCAATATAACATATACCGCACCACTGGGCGATATTTTTTAATTTTTTTAATTTTATGGGTTTTAAACACTTCAGGAGACTCGTAAACAAAATCAGCTCAAAATAATTTGTTTTTTGGCATTTAATAAAAATGGGTCAATATTAAAAAAAACTGTCAAATTTGCGTAAAATGTTTGATAAGTAGACCTATTTTACAGGTTCAGCGTAATTTTCTTTGTTACTCGTATTTTTTAAATAAAAATTACCAATATTTTATAAGAGAATTTAACTTCACCTTGTCATAAGTATTTTTAGGCGTTTTTGGGCGGGCCAAAAAGATTTAAAAATAATGTTCAACGATATTATATGACTTGTCAATCTTATCCCTACACGCTAGTGTATAAGTGATTTGTAAACGTGAAAATTCTTAATCTATCAATTAATTTTTATAATGTATACATGTTAAATTTGTGTATACATAAATATCATGTATACAATAAGAGTGAGGAGCCTTAGTACCAAATAAATGAGTTGCTAGAGTAGTGCCGGAAAAACTTATTGGTAGTGGATAAAATTTGGAAACCTCCTACATATATTCAAAACGCATTTCTTATTAATAATATTTGTATTTCTCGAAACTTACTAATTGAGTTACTTTAATCAAGGCCATAAAATATTAAATGTATAAAAAGGGTAAAAATTACGCACATTTATGTCACATAGTTATCGCAATATTTAAAATTGGTTCTCAACAAAATAAATACCCCTTGTGTAGCCCATCTTAAAATGTTTACAAATAAATGGGTCTTAATAACGTTTGTCCTAAGAGTACACACTTAAAATTAACAAATAATAGGGATTTAGTGTCGACATACAATTAATAGGAAAGAAATACCCATATAAAACTTTCATACTTAATATTTTGAAACTCAAAACATGTGCCTCGCCACATCTTAATATCTTACTCACTTACGCGAACAATTCTTATTATTCATAATGCTCTAACACGTAAAATAAAACCCACATCCGTTGGCCCAGCTCTATTGTTTTTTTTTTAAAACAAATTAAAAAATTGGCCCAGCTTTAAAGAATTGTAGGTCCTTAAAATATCTATACTGACGTGAATTTAATGTTTGGTTGGAAGTGATCATTAGGATCCGTTTGGCATCCCAATTCCAACGCTTGAAATTGGAATTGACAGGTCAATTTGAATTTCACGGAATTGAAATTGGCCTTCCAATTCCAATTCAAAGCCTTGGAATTGGATTGACAAACGGGCCCTTAATATATTACCAAAAATACTTAATACTTCGGTTTTCGTGCATTAATTGCCCATGTTAAAAACATGCAATAATAAAAAATAACATAAGGATTAAAAAAACTGCACGATCATTTTTTAATTTACCACTTAGTCCATTTTATTCTCCAAAAGTCCATTATCATAAAAAATATTTACAAATACTGTATCTTCTCTTCGTAATTTAATCACAACGCCCCAGCTACGTAAGCTCAGCAAATTCATCTTCTTCATTTTTTTTAAATATAGTTTTATGTTACTTTTATAGTGTATGCTTTTGAGTAAGTATAATAACATGTTCTCTTTTTGACATGATGAAGTCAATTTTTGTTTTGTTTAATGTCACTTTTTTCGATGTTGTATTTTGGTTTACAGATAGAGTAAGATTTTTTTATACATAAGGGTGTGTTTATTATAAAGATGAAAAATGATAGAAGTGGTTTGGTTAATTTTTAAAGTTTTTCATGAAAAAAGGTGTGCAATGGCAAATGATAAATTTATGAATGACTTTTCAAGTTTATTAAAGCAACACAAAAGTTGAAAATGAACCAAAATAAATATTTTTCATGGAAATTAATGCGGATAAAATGCGTTAAGTGAAGTGAAGAAAAGAAAAGTTATTTTCTTGTGTATGTTTGATTAACAAGAAAATTACAGAGAAATTATAAATAAATAAAATAAAAACCATATACACATACAAAAAAGTAGTTATAATTTTAAATTAAACAAAAGTATGATACATTTTCTATTTCAGTTATTAAAAAGTATGATTTATCTTACAAACATCCATTTAATTCAAATATTACTAAATACAAATTAAAAATTATGAACATTTAATTTGTTAAAATGTCAATAAAAAGTATATTATTATGAATAGTTATGTATGAATGACCATGTGTTTTGTGGAAAAGGTTTTAAGAAAATTTATTTTCAAGTTTCGACAGTATTCTCTTATTACATGACAAACAAAGGGAGTCCAAATCTTTAGTGCACATAATGCGTACAAAAAGCAGCAGTATGTTGAATAGAATGGAAAAAGAGAAAAATGAAACTGACCACAGCTTCCTTGGTTTTTGATAGGAGCAACAGCACCTTGCTTTCTCCAATCCACCGAGTCCGGCAAACTATCACCCACAGTGGGACTATATTTGTTGGTAGATAACCTCCTATTCCGCATCATCTTCTCTCCAAAATACATGGACTTAAACTCTTGGTTAGTCAAATCAGCAAACTTGTTAAGTCCAAGCTTATAGGAGTGGTTCTGGGCGTTGTGGTTGTTGACATACATGAAGTTGTCCTTGAAAATCTGAAACCTCCTCTCTTTCTCCCCAATAGCGTTGTAGGATATTTTGTGCACCACAAGCCACTTCTCGTATACATCCATGACTTCATCGTGGTTTTGGTCATAGCTGATGAAGGAGATTTTGGTAGCTAATGAAGACGAGAGGAAAAGCATGAAGAAAAAAAGGGTAGCCATGGATGAAAGTGATGCAAGGGAAATGCCTGCCATGCATTTTGGTTTTATGGAGGATGGTGGTTGTGAGTGTCGCGTTGTGTGGTGGATAGTAAGGAAGTACGTGGTTTTATAAGGACTTAGGGATTGGTTTTGGGTAGCTTTCATCACATTCAAAATTGACACAAACTACTTTATTTAACCTCTCATAAAACACATCTTAAAATTGTAGAAAAACATATGATACTCCATTTAATAGAATCAAATTAAATTTAGACTTGGAAAAGTTATAATAACCACACTTAAACAAATTAAAATTTGATTAATTTCTAGGGCGTATACTATTAATATTATCAACTTTCTTGGTTGCAAAATTAGTCTCTCCTTTTTGCCTTTTTTGCCCTACATTTTTATTTTCTTTTTGTTTTTTATGTTATTGTAGTTCCTAAAAATTTAAATTGGTTATATGTAAATTTGCACATTAGGAAACGAGTTCATCTCATGTGATCTCTAAACATGAAATTGTGTTGATTTTATAAGTGAATTTTATCAATCCGGTTGCCAAAAGAGCATAAACTAGAATGTGTAATTTTTTAACATATTTACATCTCATCATATGATGATATAAGAAAGAGTCACATGGGTTTTGCCCCCATACATTTTTATTTCTAACTTTAACCTTGAAGTTTTTTAGTTTTGACCGCTTTTTTTGATGAAATTGTTAGGTCACGGAATCATATCGCGTATGTATTTGAGGAGTTAGTTTTTGACAAGAAGATCAAAATTTTAATTTTAGGTTTGATTTTGAATTCAATTTTTGTACCTAAGGGTCCGTTTGGTTCGTGGTGAAATACTTTTCACCGTGTTAAAAGTAAAAGGTGAATTATTAGTGCGGTGATTTTGTTTTCACCATCTCCGTTTGGATGGTCGAGTTTTCACTTGGTGAAAATTTTAACTTTTTCACCATTTGTTGTTTGGATGGTCAAGATTAATATGGTGAAAAAATAAAATGACCATATTACCCACATACTTCAAATGCATATAACTATTTGATTTTCATCACACAAGTGTAAATGGCCATTAAAAAATATGCATTTATCCCAAACTAAAATTTGACATAATCACCCCCCCCACACACACACAACTAGTCATATTTCGCTACGCAAGACAAATAAGTAAAAAAACAATACCAATTACAAATAAAGTCCTTATTAAAAAAGAAAACAGTCCCAATTTAAAAAAAAAAATTCCAACAATGAAAAAAAACTGTCATTTGTAAAAAAAAAATCACAGTTAAAAAAAAAAGAGTCAACTATAAAAACAGTAGTACATAATAAAAAAAAAAGTTCTCAACAATGAAAAAAAGTCCCAAATAAAAGAAAAGTTTTCAACATTGAAAAAAAAACAATCCCAATTAAAAAAAAAAATCCCAACTATAAAAAAAAGTGTTCCAATTAAAAGAATTAAAAAAAAAAATAGTTCCCAACTATGAAACCGTCCCAATTAGTAAGTAAATTCCCAACACATTACTATGCACCAAACAAATATTCATTTTTTTTATTTTTTTTATGGGAATAGATATTCTCACCCCCTCTATATGTTCCCCCACACCCTTTGAATAATAAATGACAATTGCGCCCTTAAATTTATAAAAGCAAAATGTCCAATTTTTTCACCTCCAACTAAAATAATTACATTTGATAAAAACAAAAAAATTATATTTTCAATAAAAAAAATTATTTTTTATAAGTAATAATAAAAAAAACTGTTTATAAAACGTAAAATCTTATCGATTTGTTTTATTAAAAAACTGTATATAAAACGTAAAATTTATTTTTCTTAAGAAACTCTTTTCTTAAAAAGTGTTTTATTTTTTATTTACAAATTTTATTTTTGGTTAAAAACTGTTTTTTTTACTATATTAAAAATAATCTTTTTACTATTTTTAAAAAATATTATCTGCGACAGCGGTATGTATAGGTGGTCTGAGCATTTTTGTCTAATATGTTGGTCCGCGCCAACGGTATGTATAAGTGGTCGAACTGCCTATACATACCGCTGACGCGGACTATTTTTTTGTATAGTAAAAAGATTATTTTTAAAATAGAAAAAAAATAGTTTTTAACTGAAAAAATAAATAACGAAACAATTTTTTTAAATAAATAAAAGAAGCTGTTTTTTAACTAGAAATGATAAAAAGAATGTCCATTTTTTAAAATAAATAACGAAATAGTTTTTTTATCAACGTCCATTTAAATAAAAAGTAATATGTTTTTTTTATAAATAACATAATATTTTTTAAATGAAAAAATAACTTTTATAATTTTTATATTTTCAGAATATTAAAATTTTAATTTTCTAGAATATTAGGATTTTTATTTTCAAAATATTATGTTTTATTTTTTTCTTAATATTACCTTTTTTTTTAAATAATAGATTTTTGGGCAAAATATTATATTTCCTCAAATCATATTTGCATAGAGGGTCTTTTGATCTTTTAGTATTTAAATATTAAAAAGGGTGTGGGGAAAGACATAGAGGGTGTAGGAATAGCTATTCTATTTTTTATTTTTTATTTTAATTTTTAATTATTTAAATTATTTAAATTTTTTTTAATTTTTTTATTTTTTTTTTAATTTTTTTTTATATTTTTTTAATTTTTTAAAATAAAAAATGAAATTTAGAAAAAAAATATTTTTTTAAAATGAATATTTGATGATCGTATTAATTGAGAGGGAGAAATGAATGTGTGATAATTGTAAGTGGAAATAAGAAAGGTTACATTGGTAATAAGATAAATTTCATTGTTTTCACCTGTTAAATTATTCACTTTACCCATGGTTTAAAATGGTTAAAGTTTCACCTCACTTTTCACCACATTCATTTTATTTCACCGTGTTAAATGCCCAACCAAACACATATTTTACCTAGGTGAATTTTATTTTAACGCGGTAAAAAATATTTCACCACGAACCAAACGGACCCTAAAGGTTAATATTAGAGGGGGTTAAATCACTTAATGAACTTATTATTCGGAGATATTTTTTTCAAGTAATATCAAAAGTCAAAGTTAGTAATTCACGTAAAGTAGTGAGGGTGAAAGTACATTTAAAAAAAAGAAATAAAAATATTATAAAACATATATAAAAGGGGGTTAACAGAAAAATAAATATTGGGCATATTTTATGTAGCACCAGGAAACCATTCTTCCGTGCTGCTCCAAGAGTTGGGAACCTTTTTGTTCATTTTTCTAGCTTTTTCTGCATTTCTTTAAATTTCAAATTATTCTTCTGGGAAATAGAATGACTGTTATTTTTAGTTTATGGATCAATAACAGCCACGTATCCTTTGGTTGAATGGATGCTTTGAACATGAGAAAAATGAGAGATTCAAGTTATTATTTTTTGTCTTTTACCCTCGGCACACATGCGCACCCTAAAGAAGTTTTTTCTTACGACGTTACACGCGAAAAATGTGACGTTAAAGTTAATAATTTTGAGTGTTTAAAAAATATATATTTGTTACTATTAGAAGTGGTAAAATGGATGGGGTAATTATATCTAGGTCTCATTTATTGGGTCAACAAGTTTATAAGTCCTATTGATTTTTTAATAATCTCATAGGTCATATTCCAACTTTTTAGGATTTTTTTTCACAATTTACCCTTTTAAAACCAACCATCCCTAACTTCCTTGAGGAAGTTACATAAGTGGTTGGACTTTTTGTTTTAATCTTTAAATGATCATAACTTTTAATTCACAAATCCGTTTTTCGCAAAATTACTATTTTTGAAATCTGCTCGACGAGATCTATCAAACAAGATCCATGAAGACTATAAAATTCCAAAGAAAAAAATTTACACAAACAGTAAATTTTACTGTACGCACTAGAATATGAAATAGTTTTATATCTGTGACATTTAACAAACAGACAGTAACATTTACTGTGGTAATACTACACAGTAAATATATATATATATATATCCGGTGAATCCAAACCCTCTTTTTTTCAAAAATACCTTATATTTAAAGGTTCGCGCTAACGGCATCCAATCCTTACCACCATTGTTGGAGCTTCAACGACCTTCGTCAGAGCTCCGATTTGGGGTGGGTAAGGGTGGCATGTGGTGCCGCTGGCGCGGACCTTTGAAAATAAGAGACTTTTGAATAAATGGGTTTTGGATCCACCGGAGTATCATAGGGTGCCGCTGGCGCGGACCTTTGAAAATAAGATTGGATCAATGGGATCGGGATCATTTGGAGCGCCAATTTGGGGTGAATAGAGGTGGCACAGAACTTTAAAAATTTACGAACAAATTGGATATATATATATATATATATATATATATATATATATATATATATAGTTTGTAAAAATGTCATAGATATTAAACTTTATTGTATACACCAGAAAATGAAATAGTTTTATATTTGTGACATTTTCACAAACAATAACATTTACTGTGATAATATATTTATGAAATAGTTTTATATATATAATATTTTCCCAAACAGTAACATTTACCGAGTTAATATTACACAATATATATATAACATTTTCACAAACACTAACATTTACTGAGTTAATATTACACAATATAAATATAACATTTTCACAAACAGTAACATTTACAGAGTTAATATTACATAATATATATACACACACACACACACACACACACACACACACACACACACGGTAGATCCAAACCATTATTTTTTTTTTTCAAAATTACCATATTTTTAAATGTTTACGCTAGCGACATTCAATCTCCACCACTACCCAACCCCATTGTCGGAGTTTCAACGACTTTCATCAGAGCTATGGTTTGGGTTGGTAGTAGTGGCATAGGGTGCCGCTGGTGCGAACCTCTGAAATTAAGAGAATATTAGATAAATGGATTTTGAATCCACCGGAGCTCCGATTTGGGGTGAGTAGGGGTGGCATTGAGTTAGGTTTATATCTATAACATTTTCACAAGCATTAACATTTACTATGTTCATATAACACAGTATATATATATATCCAAACCTCTTTTTTCTGATATTATCTTATTTTTAACGGTCCGCGCCAGCGACATCCAATCCCCACCACCACCCACCCCCTTTATCGGAGCTCCAACAACCTTCATCAGAGCTCTGATTTGAGGTGGCATGGGATGCCGATGTAACATTTTCACAAACAGTAACATTTATTATTTGTGAAAATATTACAGATATAAACCTAATCCAATGCTATCCCTACTCACCTCAAAATGGAGCGCCGGTGTATCCAAACCCCATTTATCCAATATTCTCTTATTTCCTAAGGTCCGCGCCAGCGGCACTCCATGTCACCCCAAATCAGAACTCTGATGAAGGTTGTTGGAGCTCCGACAATTGGGGTTGGTGGTGGTCGGGATTAGGCTAGCGCAGGCCGTTAAAAATAAGATAATATCAGAAAAAAGAGGTTTGGATCCACCGTATATATATATATATATATATATATATATATATATATATATATATATATATATATATATATATATATATACTGTCTTATAGCACAGTAAATGTTAACGTTTGTAAAAATATTATAGATATAAACATAACCCAATGTCACCCCTACTCACCCCAAATCGGAGCGCTAGTGGATCCAAACTCCATTTATCTAATATTCTCTTAATTTCAGAGGTCCGCACCAACGGCACCCTATGCCACTACTACCCACCTAAATCATAGCTCTGATGAAAGTCGTTGAAGCTTCGACAATTGGGGTGGGTAGTGGTGGGGATTGAATGTCGCTAGAGTAAACCTTTAAAAATATGGTAATTTAAAAAAAAAAGGTTTGGATCTACCGTGTGTGTATATATATATATATAAACTCAGTAAATGTTACCGTTTGTGAAAATGTTATATATATATTGTGTAATATTAACTCAGTAAATGTTACTGTTTGTGAAAATGTTATATATATAAAACTATTTCATAAATATATTATCACAGTAAATGTTATTGTTTGTGAAAATGTCACAAATATAAAACTATTTCATTTTCTGGTGTATACAAAAAAGTTTAATCTCTATGACATTTTTACAAACTATATATATATATATATATATATCCAATATGCTCCTATTTTTAAAGTTCCGTGTTACCCCTATTCACCCCAAATTGGTGCTCCAGATGATCCCGATCCCATTTATCCAATCTTATCTTCAAAGGTCCACGCCAGCGGCCCCCCATGATACTTCGGTGGATCCAAAACCCATTTATTCAAAAGTATCTTATTGTCAAAGGTCCGCGCCAGCGGTAAGACATGCCACCCTTACCCACCCCATATCGGAGCTCTGACGAAGGTCGTTGAAGCTCCAATAATGGTGGTAAGGATTGGATACTGTTAGCGCGAACCTTCAAATATAAGGTAATTTTGAAAAAAAAGGGTTTGGATCCACCGTATATATATATATATATATATATATATATATATATATATATATATATATATATATATATAGTGTGTAATATTAGCACAGTAAATTTTACTGTCTGTTTGTGAAAATGTCACATATATAAAACTATTTCATATTCTAGTGCATACAGTAAAGTTTACTGTTTGTGTAAATTTTTTTCTTTGGAATTTTATAGCCTTCATGGATCTTGTTTGATAGATCTCGTCGAGCAGATTTCAAAAATAGTAATTTTGTGAAAAACGGATTTGTGAATCAAAAGTTATGATCATTTGAAGATTAAAAAAAAAGTTCAACCACTTATGTAACTTCCTCAAGGAAGTTACGGATTGTTGGTTTTAAAAGGGTAAAATTGGAAAAAAAGTTTCAAAAAATTAGGAATAGGACTTATATGTAAGGGAAAAACATGATGGGACTAAAATGTGTATAAGAAAGTCTAATAGGATCTAAACGTAAATGCCCCAAAATGGATTCAAAGATTATTATCCACTTACGTCTATTTACAGTGGTTGAGAATGAATATCTTTATGTTTGTTTGAGGTAAGTAGCATATGAATAATTAAAAATTCACCGATTATTTGTGAATTTAGACGGGTTGAGAAACGATTCGCGGTCCATTTCTACTCGTATAAATTAGGAATCTGTAATTAAAAATTTTGAATGAGAAAACGAGTCAGCAGTTAATCCAACCCAAATTCGACTCGCAACAATCATCAACCCGCTATTAACCCATCCATATCCGACCCTAATCCGTTAATGACTCGACCAAATCCGCCCAAAGCCACCCATTTGCCGACACTGATTACGACGCACTGATGTATCGCACTCACATTAGATTGTGTTTGGAGTTCATTATAGTTGGATATGTTGGATAAATTTCAATATAATATAATATTTTTATTATATTAATTGATGTTTTATTTTAATATTTAGTTGTTAACGTTTTATTATATTATTGGTGTTTTATTTTAAACATAGTTTGAGTTTTATTTTAGAAGGTAGAAACATGAGCAAATGGGTGAAAGATATGGGAGTGTTCAAAATCCCATATTGTCTCACATTGGAAGAATACTACAAAAAGTAGTGGTATATCAACTAAAGGACAACTAAGATTCTTAGTTGACAAGTCAAATAATAGGTTGTGATCCTACACATCGCGGTGGTGCTTAAGCACCACCAATCGCGACACGCGTCTCGCGAAAGGGCGATTGAGCGACTTAGAGCGCATTGCGCGCTTTGACGCGCACTTCGCTTGGAGCGTGGGAGCCTAAAGTTTTGACGAGGTAAAACAGATCAACGGTTGTGATTAAACAATTTGATCAAAGGGTTTAAAATTCGATACGACTTTATCTAAACCGTTAGATGAACTCGTAGTGTTTCGTGTAGGGGATGTCCATTCGCTTACGATGGGACGCCTAATCTGAACCGTTAGATCGAAGCTTACGATGGGACGCCTAATCTGAACCGTTAGATCGAAGCTGTTCCAAACAAGCACGATCCAACGGTTGTTGAGTTGCTACATGAAGAGCTGTGACTGTTGAAGAACAATCACATAAATGGTTATAAAATGAGTTTCAGGCGTCTGTTTTGGATACCGAAAATTGCTAATTTATCCTCTCTCCGTCTTCTATATTTTGGCATTATCAAGTTACAAATTCAGAGTGTTCTTGGTTTGATCAAACAGTACATAGTTTGAATCAAACAACTATTTATACACTGCATTATATCCTAAAGGCAGATTCTATAAAACCCATAGTGTACTTGCGGTTCTGTCTCAACCGGATTAGGATAAATTTTGCCTAAAAGAAAGCGTTCCAAGAACGTGCCTTGCAGAAATTAATTATTATATTTAGTTCTTTCCATAACAAAACTCCAACAAGATCCGGACATAAGTCAACACGAGTGCGACAAGTAAGTGCGTCCACACTAAATGTGTCAATTTTTTATGTGTTGACATACAAGGATCCTTATGTATGACAGTATGATGTACATTTTCATGGTACTTCTTTTAGCACTCACGTCTTTTCCCACAACAATTAGATTGTCGCAACAAAAGTAAGTATATTTTTTAAAAAATTTGTTTGATTTGGAAAACATAATGACATAATTAATTATAGTGTTTAATAAAAGGCTAAAAAATATATAAAATATGAGAAAATAAGTATTGTAGTAGAATGGAATGCGAGGTTGTTGTGGCATTCTAACTTTCGTGATTTCCCCTCCAACGTCAATTTGCCGGCTATATGAACAAGCATTTGCTACTTCTGAACAAGCAAAATTGGGAGCATTTATCTCCTAATTTTACCTATTTGGAACAACTTTGTCAGTTTGCTCCACGCCTTGGACAATGTGTCATAATAATGATATAAATTATTTGAACTATATCAGAAGAACAATATTTATTGACGATGACATCCAAACTTTATACCGCTTATTGGATATTTTTAGAAGAAATTTCTCTATAACTATGGCCAAGTATTTCACATCTCTCTCTCTCTCTCTATCTATCTCTCTCTCTCTCTCTCTCTCTCTCTCTCTCTCTCTCTCTCTCTCTCTCTCTCTCTCTTCTCAGGAGTTTAATCTTTTCTAATTATAATCGAATTAAATTTGGAGCGTATACATTTGTAAGCAATTTGTTTTAATATAATAACATAAGAGAATTTTGGTAAATAAATAAATAAAATATAACATTCATAAAACGTATAATTTTCTTGATTTAAGGTTGGTTGTTTAGTTCATCATTACATAGTAAACTCATTTTTACATCCATCTTTCAATATTATTGTGTATTGTGTGATGGTTATTGTACTTAATTTTAATTTAAACACTGTGGGGTCTTGAAATTCCCTAATTATTTAATGTCAGGGTCTGGAGTTCGTTAAAATTTTGAAATTTGGAAATTGAGTTCCAATGAAAGCATACCCTTAAATGAAACATGAAGTTTTGATATAGTAGGTTAGTACCGTCAAAGTCATTATATATATATATATCTATTTAATAAAGTAGGAAACTTATGTATGTCATAAGCTTACTTGATGATGTCATCAATATGCATTTTTTCCTACAATACCTATTTTACCCTTAAAAATTTTTGAATTCCCCCTCTTTTCTTTCTCACAAAATAATTCCCCCTCTTTCATTTTAATTCAAACACAAGGTCATTTTGGTAAAAACAACTTATCTACATCTAAACATCACTTTATCTCTACTTTATCACTATACTCAAACTATCTCTACAGCTGAAGACCCGTCGAACTCTCTCTCTCTCTCGACCACCATTCATCCACCACCTATGCAATCTCCATAACCACCTACGCAATATCCATACACCACCTACACTATCCATCCACCATCGAACCCGCCGCCCTACTTCAACTGGGCCGCCCTTCTCCATGCTTCCACCCTTCTCTCTTCTCCCTGCTGCCTGCCTCAGCTCCTCACCTCCAAGCTCTTCACCAAGCTAGGGCTTTCTTCTATTATCCCCACTAGGGACAGGTAATTCGTCGAGATTTGTGTATATTTTTGCCTTTTTTATCTTATCCCCACTACGAAGAGGTAATCCAAGCTAGGGCTTTTTAGTTTTGGCCTTTTTTGTTTTGCAGATCTTAATTGGAGGTTTAAATTAGAGTTTTTAATTTTAGTTTCACATTTTGGGATTTATTTTTATTCTATATTTTTTAGAGATCTAATATGTTTTGTATTTGCAGATCTAAGCACAACAATTGTTTGCTCTTGTTGGTAATTTGAATATGTGGTACTTAGATCAGGTTATATTTTGAATTTTTTGTTTTGAAATTTAGGCTTTTTTGTGTGGATCTCAAATATGATCTCTCACTCTTTTCGTGTTCTTATTTTTGGTTCTTCAATCTACCAAGTTTTCTATCTCATTATATCTAATTGTTTGTGGATTTAAAAAGTGAGGAATTTAATTTTGGTTTGAACTCTGTCTAAAAGTATTATTATTTTGGTGTTTCAATATTATGAAAAAATTCCAACTTTTGCTTGATGGTGCTAGATGGATGGATATATTAATCCGATTTTTTTTTTGTTCTACATTGTTTCTTTCATCATCAATGGTACAATATCAGTGGTTGTGGTTGTCTTGCAAAATACTTAAAACGGTTCGTTAGAGTTGGAATACATATTGCTCGATAAAAAATTCGGTTAATTCTATCATCTCCTTCCTTCAAAACCATATAATTGTTGCCTATTCAGACCTGTTAGTAGTATAAAAATTCATTCGAATACATTTATAATGAAATATGTATTTTACATTTTTGCAATAGATTTTTGTAAATTATTCTTTATTGCAGGATTATTATTGAAAGGAAAGGAACATAATAGCTCATATTAAACTTCTCTTCAAGATCCATTAACATGACAGTCAGAGAATTTGGGAAAGGCTTGATAGAGTTCTGTGTAAAGCCGCTTAGAACAATTTGTTTCAGGTTTCTAAGGTGGATTATTTGTGCCCTGAAATCGACACGTGTGTCATAACCTCACGTATCTCCCTCAGGTTAAAACAAATGGTTAACCCCCCGAAATATTAGTATATATTGTAACACAACTTTATGTTTCTCCTTTTTTCTTTTTTTTCCAAGATGTTTATCATCGTCCAAACACACAAATGCGCACACACTTTTTTGCCTAATGAGGGTTTATGAAAAGTAACGCTGGACATGCACTTGCACACACACACACACCCACGTTTTTTAGTCTTTGACAGAACTTAACGGGTGTTAAAAAATTTAGTTTGCAGTTGAAGCAAAGGTAATGAAGAAGATCAAGTGAGAGCATGAGTTCAAGAAAAGGTAGTGAAGAATATCGTGATGGAAAGATAAAGATTGGAAGAAAAAAGGTCTGCAGTTGAAGCTCGAAAAAATAGTGAAATTAAAGAAATGGACTTTGAGATGAGAAATCAAAGATATCAAAGAAATTAAATGAGGTGAGAAATCAAAGAAATGGACTTTGAGATGCACATTTATAATGATCTAAGATTTGATAGAACCTAAAGAACTACTATTATATCTAATTGTTCTATATTGTTAGTGGGGGATTTTGCCCATTACTATTTATTTTTTTCTCATTTCATTTTTTACTTGCAAGTTTTATTGACGAAAGTTAAACTATTTTAACTATATTTTCACACATTTTAGATATGGACGGTACTCATAGTTCTTTAGATCAAGAAGAAGTAAAGAGGCTGGGGTGTTCAGGTTATGGTGATTTTATATTCAATGTATTAAGGTTGTGGTGATTTGCTATTACTCTTGGTCTCCTTAGGCCTTAAGCTTTTATTTACACTGTTTTTTCTTTTTTCTTTTGTACACGTAAATATGTCATCATATCTTCACATCATTATCGTCCAAAGCTACATTATCAACATGTCCAAGGTTGTTTGTCTATTTTCAATAAATCAGTCAACAATATGATTGGTTCCAAAGAGCTGAATGTTATAAATCCTGAAGGAGGCACTGAAGATGCTGAATTTGAAGCACGGAGAGGAAGATGGAAGCAGGACACACTCTATCTCGATATGTGGTTTACGCGACAATTCATTATCAGGGACGCGCTCTCCTGATATGTGTCAGTTGACTGGCCCGTGGTATTTGTATGTGTCCATGCTATTTTTAATTTGGTCTTTTAATCTGTTTCAAGTCGACTGCCTATTTTATTCAATGTAGACTTTTTTTGGTGTTCAATTTAGTGATGTAAGAGGCAATAACATAGCTGGACCGGTCCCAGCGGTAACTGTACAAGCTTTGAGATATTGTAAGTTTCTTTCAGTAGATTGCTATTTGCATTGCTTATTTCATGTCTTTGTTTCCAATGTTTTAAACATCAATGGGACCACGTATAATAAACCTTAGCTATTTGGTGCTTCTTTGGTGCTGGGTGATCATCCAGTGATTAGTGTCTACGTTAAATCATGTAGTCTTTACTGGATGTGTATCTTTAGTTGGGCTATAACTTCAATATCACATTGTATCCCTGGCATCCCTATTTTTTTGGGTGAAAATAGTTAAGGCAATGGATATCTACAATGACTAATGATTTAAAAACCATTCAGCGTGAATTGAGGAGATTAGAGAGTAAATTTTGAATTGGAAAAAAGAATGTTATGAAAATTGTGTTTCATTTACTGATGCATAACAGTTCCTGCAGAAATAACACGCACACCATCGTTATTCCTTCACGACACATTTATTCATTCACACCTTTAAACATGCACACAATATCGTTATTTTTTGGATCTAACTTTTTATCCGGTTCTTTTCTTTTAGGTACTTTAGGGTGCTAATGCGGATCAGGTATCTCGGATCTGCTACTAGAAAAGCTATTCCTTCACACCCTTCCACTGTTTTGGATACTACAATATTTGATCATAATAAATGGACTTATTTATTATTGTACTTTAAATTATCATACTTTTTTATTCCTTCACACCCTTCCACTGTTTCATATCTCTTAACTCTATGCTGAGGTCTTGGCAGTTGAGATCCCCTAAAGCTGATTTCATCAAATATCATAACTCTTTTCAGTGGTCTAAACCTCCTCCAAGCTACTTCAAATTGAATACTGACGGGGCTTCAAAAGGCAATCCATGCGTAGCTGGTTCAAGAGGGATTATTAGGGATCAAGGAGGCAAGTTCATCATGCTTTCTCAGACTTTAAAGGATCTTCTTCGAATAATTTAGATGACTGTATGGCCATTATGAAGGGTCTGAAGATGTTTTCTGATCTTAATATTTCTAAAATCATTATAGAGTCCGACTCTAAACTTATCATTGATATCTTAAATGGACATATAAAGAAACCTCCTTGGACTCTTATCTGTGCTCTCAACACTATCAATAAACTTGCTTCAAACAAGGTAGTCATTAAGGATATAATTAAGGATATAATTACTGTTTGCATGTATATAACGTAATGACATATTGTGTGTGAATATTAAACTATTATCTTTGTATTTCCATATTATTTTATCTTTGGATTTAAGGTGTTGGATGATACAAGAATCAGAGGTGTTACAGAAGAAGAAGATAATTTCTTGGCTATGCATTATGGAAATGTCATTTGGAAATCATCTACAACAGGACAGTTCACCTTCAAATCAACTATAAAGGTTTGTTGAAGACATCGCCCCATCTCTTTAAGTATAAACTTCGTAATTCTGATGTAGCTGTGGATTCTCAAAATAAAAATATTGGGATTAGACTCACATCTAGATGCAAATGTTGCCAAAATGCAGTGGATTCTATCTGTCAATTTTTGGATGGGTTTCAAAAGTTTGCATTTTTCAGTTTCTTTATTTGAAATCATATACTAAATACATAGATTACGCTTCTTGATTTCATACGTTTGAAGGCTCAAACTTAATTTTGATGATTTATCATTATTAGATCTCTGTGTTTATAATTGTTCTCCACTTATCTAATTTGATATATGTGTATTATTTTTTAGATATTTGGTTTCTTAAACATACTTGATCTTCTTTTTTGAATACTTATTACTTATATAGTTTATAATAACTGTTAAGAATTTTTACTCAGATTGAGGATGTATGTGAAGGTTATGTATCATTTTGTTTTCATGTAGACTATAACTTTCACAATGATTCTTTTAAAAATGGTGACATGAAGGCTTTGTGCAATTTGTCTTGGGATGATGACATGAAGGCTTGGTGTTATGCTCCAATCTTGATTCTTCTACTTCATTAGTTGTTCTATTTTGAAATTATAAGACATGAGAACTAATGATCCTATTGTTCTCCAATTGTGTTTGTGTTCATATGATTTGTTTCATTTCACATAAAATGACTCGAAGTTGCCGGGGGGGGGGGGGGGGTATAGGTCATCCTTCTTAGACAACATCTGCAAGCTCTGAAATAAAAGGTATGTCTTTATTTATTTAAATGTTTAGTTTATTTTACTTTAATAATTCCACCTACCTCAACATAATAACCATTTCCTAAGTTTCAGAACTTTAATTTTTATGTTCATATTACCTTAACATAATAATTTGACTTATCTCAATTCAATTTTTTTCACTATATGACTCATGTTTTAATGTTTCTAATGTCATTTTTCTAATAATGTGATGATATCAGGCGTTTTGGAATGTTTGCAACTATATGCACTATGGCGATCTTCAAGAGATCAAAGATATCCGCACTGTGGCGATCTTCAAGTGATCATTGTGAACCTATATTGGGAAGCTATCTACACTATGGCGATCTCTCTGTTTGGGTCATGTTTTTATTCTTCTTTCTTTAATTTTTACCTCATTTTATATTGGAACCATATAGCAACAAATTATATTCGTGTTACAAAGTTCACGGGGCATAACATATGTGACTAAATTGTTGTGGTTAGAGGGGTTGAATTTTGTCATTGACCCAGATTTAACATTAATAATAGTATACTTTCTTTAATTATTTTATTCTTAAATAGGGTGGATTGTCTCATAAACAAAGCAAGTTTTGTCCAATTTTTTTAAACTAACACGTTCTTAGCATAGGTTATTTCAAAAAATGTTTATATGTTGCGAACTAAATACGATGTATGGTCCATATCAACGACATACATTTCTTAAAATTAGCGTCGTGCCTTCAGGCACGGGCATACCCTAGTGTGTGTATATATATATATATATATATATATCATGTATTTTTATGTATATTTATATACCTCATTAAATATATCATGTATTTTTATGTATATTTAATGAGGTATATAAATATACATAAATATATATGATATATTTATACATTCACATCCATGTACCATGCATGTATGAATGTTTTATGTATGTGTTTATATATATATACACACACATATATGTATAATATAAATATATTGCCAATTTTGTCAAATTTTTAAAAAACTATATTTAAAAATAAGTTTACTAAATGCGCACTAATATTTATAAATACAAAAAACTGAATTTTAAAACTGTATTAAAATATAGTGTTTAAATCGAGTTTTCTAAATACATAATCAAACGGCCCTTACTTTCTTTTATCGGAAGAACTATAAATTCTCATAAACAAACTATGCAACCTAAAGTTTTAGAATTTGAATATTTAGTTCTAATAGGACATATATCTCACATTTGCTACTTTTCTGCTTCCTCTACAAACTTCTAGTTTTATATTATACATAACAATTATTAAAAGAAATTCCCGCACAATAAACAAGACTCTCATTTTTCCTGTGTAATCATATTCATATTAACTTGGAGAACAAGCACTTGTCGGTCTTTGGCAATCCTTAACTATACGTGCGCTCGCTAACAGATGGTCGTACAACGAGTGCTCAAAGTGAATGGTTACCCTAAAATGATTTTTAAATATAATCATACTCCTATTGATAATGTATATCATTTGAGAGTATGTTACCAATAGTATATAAAATCAAGTTCTTTCTTGAAGAAATTTGGGCTAGATATATAAACAATAAATCTGGAAATGAAATTGAAAGTGAAAGGGTTTCAAACTCTTTTTTAAATAATTAATTAAAAGCTAACACAAATGAGATATAAGAAGATAAACTTAAATATTATTGATGAACATGACATTTATATGAGAGGAACTTTTACATAGAGAATAAAGGAAGACAACATGAACACCTAGTTAAAAACTAAAATCTAAAATTTGCACTCTTTAAACTCTTCCTTAGACAAAAGTTAAGAAATCCCTTTGATAAGAATAATACAGTAGTATGCATCTCCTTATTAGAATCAGAGTTATCCAGACTTTTTCCACGGGTCCTTTTAGATAAGTATGAATCTCGCACTTTTAGAAAAAATCAAAAATATTCTTTGGATGAGAATCTCTACAACAACATAAGAGGGAATCATTTTAGATTCTTATGTGAAGGGATTACTTCAAGGCTGAGATTTCTTAGCCTTTAGTACAAATTTTTTTGTCTCCTAGATAATCTTTGCGGGGCTGAAAGATTTGGCCATTCTCTATGATTATTTTATTGTAAGAACTTTCAAAGTGGTTTTATAAATGGTTCTCAAGAATGAGACCAAATGAAGATTTTATTCCTTAAGAGCTCAAAACTCTAAAATAAAATGGTTCTCATTATGTGAGGTCTTTTACTTCTTCCGTATCAGCATGCCACTGTTTTAGGTATGTCTCCAAAATAGGTTTCCATTTACTATAGTGATGAGACATATTTCTCATCATTAGATATTAATTATTCAAATTGAGTTGCTAAGATTTTCATTGCTTTAGCTTTTAATTATTTTGAAGAAAGGAGAGGATTTTGGGTTAAAATTATATCTTTCAAATATAAGGGGATCATTTTCAGTAATTGTACTAATGGAAGCGGTTGATTTAAGATTTTTCTATTTTTTCTAAATTTTGATTGTCTTTTAGAGACTGGTTAATAACTTTAAGAGTTTCTTCATGTTCAAATTTATCCCACCACTTGTAGCGAAAATTTCATAATTAAAATTGGGATTCTAATTTTTCCTTTAGAAATTCTGAAAGTCCATCCCTAGATCCATAAAATAGAAATTTAGGTTATAAACCGAAGTAGATTTGACTATAAAATTATTTGAATACCCTTTATTTTAGGGTGAGTTTTCTTATATGAAATTGGTTTAGTTTTTGGAACATCTTCTTCTTCGGGTTTTCTCCTCTAAAACCATCCAATGGAGGTTTCTGCCCTGTCCAAACACAAAAATTAAATCTTATAGCATTACCCTAACATTCTAGAGGTATTTTAACACAAAACCAACCCCAAATCCCAAATGAAACCCTAGGATTTGAAATCAAACCTCCAATTAATTCAATCCAAAAAAATTCCCCAAATTAATTATTAAGATCCAATCTTTATATACAAATTCTACATGGTCATCCATTTAAATCCTAGAATATATTCCGAATTTCATGTATGATTGATTTCCATTAATAATTCATTCACAAACCCTAATCTTTTATCATTTAAATCTCTATATCGATTAAGAAAGTTATATATTTAACATCGTAATTTTTCATATTTGTACATCTAATCATGAAAATAAATAACTACTCTCAAATTGCAACATAAAGAAAGTATCTACTCGCCTCATTGGATTAAAATACGAAGTATTATGTGAATCTGATGACGGGTTGAGTCCTCTTTTCTTCTCCTCTCCAAGATTCCTCTTGTTTCTTCTTCTTTTTCTCTTATCTAGGGCTCTCTCTCTAAATCTTTTATGTAAAACATGAAAGGTGGGCTGCCATACACCTTCCCATCCTCTTAAATATCCCCCTTAATTTTACATACAAAAGCTCAATTATACCTCTCAAAGCATATAAACATAAATAATAATTGTTGTCTAGCTAACAAGCATAAATAGAGGAATTAATGCATGCGAAAATGCTAGGTAGCGTAAAGATAAAGGGTACTAAAATATAATATTCAAGATGAATCATCTGTCATGCTTGCCCGCAGCCAATCCTACCTGCACTGCCTATGATATCAGCTCAAAAAGCTATTGAGCTCTAACAATAAATGTCCTTGGGCATAGGGAGTTAGGATGAATGGCATGTATAGAAGTGGTGCAATAGGTGGTGCAAATGGCAGTGGTGTTATTGGCTCTACATGTGCAGCTCTTACAGCAGCAGGACATGTCTTCCTCTTCAGAGCCATATAAAATATGGTACAAAATGCTTATGCATTTTGTGATAAGAGTACAAAGAGAATAACATATCAAAGAGCTCTATGCTGAAAACAAGAATGCATCGATGGGACCTATGTTGCCTAAGACTATGCTATGATACTAATTGTGACACCCCGTAATTTTTAATAATTAGGTTGATAAAGTCTATTTTATGAAAAATTCTAGTTTTTCAATACAATTTAAATAACATAATTAACATGAAGTTGGAATCAATGAATAATGATAAAAAAAAAGAATAATGATAGGATAAAACCTCAAATTATATTATAGATAAAATCAACCACCACCACTAAGTAATATGAGTACTACCTAAAATCACTATTGCATGCCAAACTCCCAAAAGTAATATCGTTTTCTAACTAGAATGAGTACAATTCTAAGATAAACTTATGACATCCCGCATTTTTCACGCCTAGTTGATCAAGCTACACATGACATACGGGGGATGTATAAATAGTTTATATCACTCTCAGCATCAACG
The DNA here is from genome assembly GCA_949130495.1 of Sambucus nigra. NCBI lineage: Eukaryota > Viridiplantae > Streptophyta > Magnoliopsida > Dipsacales > Adoxaceae > Sambucus > Sambucus nigra. The sequence continues at coordinate 153,717,660 of OX422211.1, read as the reverse complement.
TAAACTAAAAACCATGGTAAATTAAAACAAGCACAATAAAGGAATTAATAGGAGATGATGAGTAAAAATACTAAGTTGTGAAAACTGAATACACTATATAAAATCCTTTGATTACAATTAATCAACTAAATAAAAGAGTATAACTAAAACTTCCTCTAACTACAAAATACCAAATGAAATATAAATAGAGTATGAAGATAACCCTTCCACGTAACTCTGAATATGTTGACAACTATAATGAATCAGTGACTCCAACTCTATGAATACCAAGTTGTACTACACCAAAACTGGGCTAATGGTCACGGACTTTATCCCTGACCAGGAAGGGAGGGTCGTGGATTTTATCCGTGACGAAATTGGGCATTACCAATTCCGGTAGTCACGGCCCAAATCCATGATCCATAGTCTAGTCACGGATCCCTCATAGTCACAGATGTGGCCATGGCCCATAGCCCTGACCCTAATTGTATATGCGATCACGACCCAAAATCATGACGACATATCAAGATTAAAGGCCAGGTGGTCACGAACCTCCACCGTGACTAGTTCTTTGTGCCATGCATATTTGTCACGGCTTAAGATCGTGACCAGTTCTCTGTGCATCCATATTTGTCACGGCTTAAGACCGTGACCAGTTCTCTGTGAATCCATATTTGTCACGGCTAAAGGTCGTGATGAAACTTATTGTATATATAATATTGTCACGGCTTAGGACCATGACCACCCTTGCTAAAATATTGTCACGGCTTTGGGCCATGACTATACGTACTGTGTATTCAATACTGTCACGACTTTAAGCCGTGACCAATTTTAAGAATAATAAAAAAAATCCTCGAATCAGGAGGCTAATCGGTCATTTACTGAAAGTGCTCCTTGGGTGACCTCGAGGAGGTCTTGTGCTCTAAAATCAGGGGTCCTGTGCTCTCAAATCGAGGAGTCCCGTGACCACGCGATCACGGGACCCGTGTAGGCATTCTGAAATATGGGTCATACTCTCAAATTGGGGGTACTGTGGCCACATGGTCGGCTCGTGTGGGCTAAGTTGGTCCCATGCGAGGTGTTGGCACCGCTCACGGGGCCGTTTGGGGGGCGCTAAGGGGTTTCGCCCCTCGACGGCACCTTTTCAAGACTAAGTATGGATAATTCGAAATATGGGCCATGCTATCGGTCCTGTGGCCACACGATCGGCTCGTACAGGCTACGTTGGTCCCGTGTGAGGTGTTGGCGCAGCTCACGGGGCCGTTTGGGGGGGGGGGGGGGGGAGGCGATAAAGGGTTTCGCCCCCCGACAGCACCTTTTCAAGACTAAGTGTGGATATTCTAAAATATGGGTCGTGCCCTCAAATCAGGGGTCCTGTGGCCACGCGGTCAGCTCGTACGATATACGTTGGTCCTCTACGAGGTGTTAACACCACTCACGAGGCCCTTTGGGGGGGCTCTAAGGGGTCTCCCCCCCCCCCCCCCGACGGCACCTTTTCAAGCCTAAGTGTGGATATTCTAAAATATGGGTCGTGCTCTCAAATCGGGGGTCCCGTGGCCACACGGTCGGCTCCTGCGGGCTACGTTGGTCCTGCGCGAGGTGTTGGCGCTGCTCACGGGGCCGTTTGGGGGGGCACTAAGGGGTTTCACCCTCCGACGACACCTTTTCAAGCCTAAGTGTGGATATTCTGAAATATGGGTCGTGCTCTCAAATTGGGGGTCCTGTGGCCATGCGGTAGGCTCGTACGAGGTACATTGGTCCCGTGTGAGGTGTTGGATCCGCTCACGGGGCTATTTGTGGGGTGCTAAGGGGTTTCGCCCCCCAATGGAACCTTTTCAAGCCTAAGTGTGGATATTTTGAAATATGGGTCGTGATCTCAAACCGTGGGTCTCGTGGCCACACGATCGGCTAGTACGGGCTACGTTGGTCTCGTACGAGGTGTTGGCATCGCTCACGGGGTCGTTTGGGGAGATCTAAGAGGTTTCGCCCCCCGACGGCACCTTTTCAAGACTAAGTGTGGATATTCTGAAATATGGGTCGTGCTCTCAAACCAGGGGTCCCGTGGCCATGCGATCGGGACGTGCGAGCTACGTTGGTCTCGTGCAAGATATTTGGCGATTATCACGGGGCCATTTGGGGGGAGATAAGGGTTTCTCCCCCCGATGGAAACCTTTTCAAGCCTAAGTGTGGATATTCTTAAATATGGGTCATGCTCTCAAACCAAGGGTCCCATGGCCATGCAATCAGCTCGTGCGGGTTACGTTGATCCTGTGTGAGGTGTTAGCACCGCTCACGGGGCCGTTTGTGGGGACCTAAGGGATTTTGCCCCCCGACGGCACCTTTTCAAGACTTAGTGTGGATATTCTGAAATATGGGTCGTGCTCTCAAAATAGGGGTCCCGTGGCAATGAGGTTAGTCGTGCGGACTACGTTGGTCCCGTGCGAGGTGTTGGAAGCGCTCATGGGGCCGTTTGGGGGGAACTAAGGGGTTTCTCCCCCGATGGCACCTTTTCAATCCCAAGTGTGGATATTCTCTCTTTTCGACCGTGCTCTCAAACTTGGGGTCCCGTGACCATGCAATTGGATCCTAATAGCTACGTTGGACTCGTACGTGGTGATCGCTCCCCTAAAAGGGTCGTATGGGGGTCATTAAGAGGTTTCCCCTCTAATGGCACGTTTTTAAGCCTAGGTCTAGATTTTCTCAAATTATCGTCATATTCTCAAAATCAACAATTATCCCATACTCCTTCTAACATACTATCCAACAACAAGCCAACAACCAATAATTATCCAAAATCAAAACCAAACAAAACCAATAATTATACCTTACTCCTTCTAACATACTATCCAATAATAATCCAATAACCAGTAATTATCCAACATCCAAACCAAACAAAACCAATAATTGTCCTATATATCTAAAATATTTAAAAGATAATGCATATCAATTATATAACTACTTCAGTTAAAGTAAAGAGTACATGATTCCTGCGATTTAACAAGGCCATTAAATAAAGTCTTCTGAATGTGTGATTGGACCTAATTGATCCTGGAGCCCCCAACATATTCTTTTACATGTACATTTGTTGACTAGTTTCTTTAATACAATCTTCATAAAATCAAGCTAATTTAACTTCATTTTATGAATATTGCATCAATGAAACTGATCAACAAATGTATATCTATAGGAACAGGTGGAAATTGAGCTGGGTCAATTCGATCCAATCACAAACTCAAATGACTATATTCTCAAACTGGGTGTCTTGTGAAAGTATCTAAATATTCGACTGAGCATAACATATTATCAAAAGTTAACTTACATAAACCATATTAAACATTCGTAAAAGTAACTAAACATTCATACATCAAAGTAAAGAGCTAATACAATGTGAATATCAAAATAGGATCCAAATTGAAGGTTAACATAATATTTTGATACTCAATCTTCCTATAAATCAACTAAAAGATCCTTCAAATTAGGTTTGTCATCAAGAGTTGATTGGAAATCTTTTGGAGCCTTCAATGCACCCACTTCAGTAGTCATACCCTTCGGTGCATACACAACAATAGACCAATTGCCATCGTTTATGCACTTGGAGTAGAAGACCTTATTTACGTTCTTAAAGGCACAAATAAAAGGCTCGTCGACTATGCGATCTTTACTCTTCAGCTTTGATAGATCTACCATAATAAGTTTGGAGTTAGGATCAACTTTGCAAGAATTCGTAGTTTTCTTCACCTTTACCCAATCACAATAGAATACGGTTTCTGTGAAATCTAAGTAATCAAGTTATAGGATTTGTTGGACTATCCCATAATAGGTTAGCATCGTATTCTTTGGATTTTTATTGCTTTTGCTAGCGACACAGGTGGTCAAGGTAGAAATTGATATTCCACTATTTTGCATCAAAATTTTTGCTCATATGGATATGGAATGAAATCAAAACCATTGGTGAGGAATTTCTTAAACTCATTCGCATGAAAATTAGGGACTTTTGCTAGGCGTACAAGCCTAGAAGAGACATCACCTCTTTTTAAAATATGCATTTATTAATGAATTTCTATTGAGGGATGTTTTTATCACACACGAATAAATAACCACACACATAAGATGTGAAGTTTACCTATTTTGATACCCATGCCCTAAAATTAGTTGTCGTGCAATTTCTCTTTTGATTTTGAACAATTTCATTCTCGTACTTCCTACGAGTAAATTGTAGAGTTTAGATCGTAAAATATAAAATACATATAATCAAAGAAGAAGAATTCAATAGATACTCACTCTCTCCATTCTTCGAATTCGTCTTGCGATTCGAAGACATAACGAGCTACTTGCTTGTATTGTATATTTGTGATTTTCACCTCTTCAGGGTTCCCAAATGGTACTTCGTCCTCAAACTCGTCAAGTTCCTCGATCACTCCTCCTCTACGAGGATTGAATCTCCTCACCTCTTGTTTTGGCATATATTCCCTAGCGTATAACGATGATTCCACACTTACATATTCTTTAGTAATTGACCCACTAATATGCTGTGTATTCTTTACATCATCTTTGAAATTTTTTATCAATCGCTCAATAGGGTACATCCAACGATACCTAACGGGAACACATAATAAAGCTTCATCGCATAAATGCAGAAGCAAGTGGATGCTGATATCGAAGAACGACGCGGGAAAATATTTCTTTAATACATAAAATGCATCGGCTAAAGTTGATTTTACAGCTCTAATGTGCCTTCTGTTTACCACTTTTGCACAAACTAGGGTAAAACACAAATTGATTTGCATAATTGCCCGACGGAGATCTTTGTGTTCAGAGAAGCAATGTCGAAATAACAGAGGGATTAATTGGATGATTACATGCCAGTCATGAGACTTGCACTGTTTTAAGTCATTTGTTTGGTAGTTAATGACCCTACATAAATGACCAGAATAACCAGTTGAAGTATTCAAGTTGAACAACGTGTCTAAGAGGATTTTCTTCTCACTAATAGTCAAAGTGAAAGAAGCCAGAGGGGTAGAAATTCTTCCTATTGTAGGATCATTTTTTAAACAGAGTTTCTTCTTTAGCTTTATATCCTGTAGATCTCGACGGGCCCACTCTCCATATTTGGAATGAAATCCACCCAGACATGTTCCTATGAGATGTTCTGCAACATTCTTCTCTATGTGCATCACATCAATTACATGCCTTACACGGTGATCTTTCCAATACAAAAAATTAAAAAATATTGATCACCTGGACCATGGTTTTGCTTTAGTAGGGTCGGTAGGATATCCTATTGCTTTACGCTTTGGGTTTACAAACTTGGAGAGTTTGCCTACGTACTTATTCCCCGTAGTTGAAGATGCCGTCTTCTCCTCGATCTGTTGACCAGAAATCCGAGAAGGTTGCATTCGACGCTCGTGACCAATAGGATAAAAGTTAGATTTGTCATCCCTGAAAGGGTGATTGGTCGGTAGAAATATAAAATAACCCGTGTAACTCATCTTACTACTATGTTGTAGCCAAATGGCTTCAGTTTACTCCCCACATATGGGACATCCATAATAACCATGAACATTACAACTGGACAAGGTCCCATAAGCAAGAAGGTCGTGGATCGCCCACATCACCATTACTTTAAGTGTGAACTCTTCACCCTTGTGAGAGTCGAACGTCGTCATGCCTTTATCCCACAACTCTTTAAGCTCTTTAATTAATGGGGCTAAGAATATATCAATATCATCACCCGAAGCCTTCGACCCGAGTATCAATAAAGATAATAATGTGAACTCCTTTCTCATGCACAGTGTCGGAGGGAGACTTAAAGGCGCCATTAGAACTGGACAATAACTTTGACTAGTATTTAAATTACCGAAAGGGTTAAACCCATCAGTTGAAATTGCAAGACGAACGTTGCGTGGTTCTTTTGCAAATTTATGGTGTCATGCATTTAAAATTTTCCATACGAGTGAATCAACCTAATGACGCATCATATTCCCACTCACCTCGCATCGAGCGTGCCATGTCATGGCCTTCGCTATCCACGGTTACAATAAAAAATCATTTTAACCGTGGCCTAAGTGCAAAATACTTTAAAACCTTTTATGGGACTTGCGAGCTCTTTCGATATTTTTCAGGTTTGTCATTTACCTTCTCACAAACAACATATTTATTGCATACTGGACATTCATCCTTCTCTCTGTGTTTGTTGCGGTACAATATGAAATCATACTTGCATTCATGAATAGATTCGTATTTCAATCCCAAACCCTTCAAGCTCTTATTCATGGTAGGATAATTGTCTGGTAACGTGTTCTCTTTTGGGAGAATTTCTTTAACCCACTTAAGAATTCCGATTACGCTATTCCCAGACAAGCCAAATTGACTCTTCAAGTTAAGCAAACCAATCATCGCATATAATACCGATTGATCTTCATCGCAATATTTATACAACGGTCTAATTGCATGAGCTTTCAACCGTATATATTCTCGATCTCCTGGTAGTTCAGTATCAAATTGTTCATTGTGCACATTATCTGTCTCTATAGGCTGGTAATTTTGGTCGTGGTGGAGTCCGTAAGCATCGTCAATTAGGTCAGTCGATAGACGATGTGTTGGCGAATCATTTACCACTTCCACTCGTTGGTATTCTGTTACGTGGTCGGTTATCGATAATTCTTCGGGAATATAAGGTACATGTTTTTCACCATGGTATGTCCACTTGTTATAATCTTGACAAATTCCCCACATTATTAAATGTAACTCAACATCTTCTAAAGATTTCTATTTTCCATTTGTATAATGGGTGCATGGACACAGAATATTCTCACTTTTAAGGTTCTTAAAAGTGCATCTAATAAATTTTTGAACTCCTTTAACATAACTATTAGCTATTCGGTCAGTACCCCCCATCCATTCTTTGTATTGTGGAAAATCCATTTAATAATCTTCAAATTGCGGTCCTGTGTTAACATGATAAAATAAATATCATGTTGCATAAATATCATTGTTGATACCAAAATTAATATGCTGATGTGAATGAATCATACGAAGACACTTGTCAGTCTACGTGGTACAATAACAACGAGGAAGTTCATTTCCTCGACCAACTCATGTTCTCTCCGAGCAACGAGGATATACCGAGGAACTGCAACACTCCGAGGTACTCTAGCACTCCGAGGAACTCCTGAGCAACGAGCAACTAAGGCGGTCCGAGCTGCATCTCGGTCGTAGTATTAATTGCCAGAATGTCAACAGTTCAACTATTCATTGAATGTTCATCATCTTGACGCACACGCTCCATTAAATGTATTACCCTTTCATATGTATTCTCATTTAATGTATCGACCCATTCATGTACAGCCTAAGGGCTATAAATACCTTGTATCATCCTCATTGAAAAAGGGGGGAATTTCTGGATTGAACTGTTAATCGAGAATTCCCAAACACTCAGCAATAACATAACAGTGGACGTAGGCCATTCTTATAAGGCTGAACCACTTTAAAAATCTTTGTTCATTTTATTTATCTGTGATTGAATAATTAGGGTGATCTAATTTTGTACATCAACAGATTGGCGCCGTCTGTAGGAACGACTGTTACTATCGTTTTTCACCAAAAATCATTTATCATCAATGGCAGATAATCCAGAATCCAGTAATCGAATTGCTGGAAATGTTGGAAATCCTCCGAATCCGTCTGCACCTCCAGATCTGGCTGGAATTATGACGAATCTGGCTGAAGGACAAACCGCCATGCAAGAAACAATGAGGCAACTCATTCAAACTCTTCACGGTGGTGAACCTACCCATTCAAGGAAAAGGAGTGATCGTGGGCAATCGCGATCCAGGCGTGCTTAGTCATATCGTAATGAAGAATCTAGTAATTTTTCTTATCAACCTGGGCGAACTTCATCGATACGGGCTACGGATACAGATCAACATATCACCCTCTCTCCGGAGAGAACTAGCGCCCTGGAAAGATTAAGCAGAGCATCTCCTTTCAGTCTGTTATGACCAAGGAGATATATGAGTCCACCTAGAGCCCCATCGAGAAGCTTTCGACCACCATCAGGTTTGAGAGAAGGATCAGCGCAATCAAGACCAGTTACTTATCGAGATAGATCTCAGGAAGCTACGTCAGAACAATCAATTGCTCGGACTAAGCAGCCTGAGGAAGGAAATGAAGCATGAAAGGGTTCCATTCAACGATTGGAGGATAGACTTGGAGAAATGGTTAAAGAAAGGAATCCCTTACAGAGAACTTTTGTTCAAGGGACACCTTTTGTGCAAGCCATTGTGAATTTTCCTACACCGTCGAAATTTAAAGCACCTGTAGTGACACCTAAATATGATGGAAAGACATATCATGTTCTTCATATAGAGAAATACCAAGCTGCTTCCGACATATATGCTGTCCACGACGAGATGAGGTGTAGAGCGTTTTCGGGAACTCTTACCGGATCTGCACAGATATGGTACAATAATCTTTCTCGGGGTAAGATTTTGACTTTTATTCAGTTAGCCGAGTTGTTTATTGGCAATTTTTGTTTTGGAGCAAAGCCAGTAAAATGAGTAGCACACTTGTTAAGTGTTAGACAAAAGTCTGGTGAAATACTAGAGATTACATAACTCGTTTCAATAACGAGAAGTTGGAAGTCATAGATTACGAAGAAAAGACAGCGATCACTGCTTTGATGAGTGGATTGTTGCCTAACAAGTTATATTATACTTTGGCCAAAGATCCACCTAAAACTATGTCGGAGTTGATGGCAAAAGTGGCCAAAATCATGAATGCCGAGGAGGCTATGGCTGCGAAGAAGAATATGGATAAAGAAACCAAGGTGGAGGTTGACAAATCTAAGAAGAAAGAGCAAAAAGGTAATGGTGGTGACAAGCACTCCAAGAATAACAGGACGTCATGGGAAGTCCTGAAGAAATATGATAATTATACTCCATTGAAGATGGGTATTAATCATGTTTTAGAAGAAATCAAGAATAACGAAGAAATCAAGTGGCCAGATAAACTAAGGACCAATCCTGATCTGAGGAATAGTGCCAAATATTGCGAGTTCCATAAAGATCATGGCCATACGACCAAAAATTGCATAGCCCTTCAGAACGAGATTGAAACGCTCATCCGAAGAGGAAAGTTGTCAAAGTATGTAGATCGCAGAGGTGAAAGGAAAAATGATGATAGAACCAGAGACCGCTCCAGATCTCCTCGTCGGACGGAGGAGAAAAAGAAAATAAATCATGAAGATGATCTAGATGAAGACCCCGATCTTCCAAAGAAGCCAAGACAGCCTGAACGAGAGGTATTTTCCATACGTTTTGGGTCAATTGATTGTAATGTTATAACAGGAGGAGATGCTGGAGGGGGAGACCTTACTGCAAAAATAAAGGCCTATCTCGGAGAGGCCCAAGCCTGCTCATATATTCAACGAATAAATCTTGCCGAGGAAGATCGTCCGAGGAAGGTAAATAAAGAGAAGCTGGTTATTGGTTTTTCAAAAAATGATTTGGCAGGTGTTCTTTTCCCTCACGACGATCCCTTGGTGATCAAAATGAGGATGAAAGATGTGGTAATTTCAAGGGTGTTGGTGGACAATGGTAGTTCGGCAGACATCATGTACTATTCATGTTTTGATAGCTTGAATTTGAAATTATCTCAATTGGAACCTTATCACAGACCCCTTCTGGGTTTTGCTGGCGAGAAAGTTTTTCCACTTGGGACGATCAAGTTGGACATATTCATTGGAACTTGGCCCGCTTGTCGAACAGAAAGAATACGCTTCTTCGTTATGGATAAGAATGTGCAGTCAGCCTACAACATCATCATGGGAAGAGTTGGTTTGAAGAAGTTCGAAGCAGTTCCATCTACAGTGCATCAATGCTTAAAATTCCCAACAAACTTCGGAGTAGGAGTTGTAAAAGGTGATCAAAAAGTAGCTCGGGAATGCTATTATTCGTCTGCCGAGCAAGAGGAGTTTGAGGAATCAAGGAAAAAAACTATTACCTACCAGGTAGAGGAAGGTACAGAAATTGAAACTCTTGATCCAAGGGATGAATCCCAACTTGTAAAAGGACAGGTGGTAGAATCTACAGAAAATGTTATTCTGGACGAGGAGCACCCTGAACGAGTAACCCAGATAGGTTCGTCGTTGGATGCTTCAATAAAACAAGAGTTGATAATGTTCTTGAGAAATAAAAAGAAAACTTTCGCATGGAGTCATGAGGACATGCCAGGAATAGATCCAAACTTCTTATGTCACGAACTCAATGTGAATAAGGAGATAAAGCCCGTAAAGCAGAGAAGAAGGGTATTTAGCCCCGAGAAGAATCAAGCCATACAAGAGGAGGTCGAGAAGCTCCAGAAAGCCCAATTCATTGAAGATGTGAAATATCCAGACTGGCTGGCAAACGTGGTGATGGTAAAGAAGAAGAACAATAAATGGAGAATGTGTGTTGATTTCACTGATCTCAACAAGGCATGCCCAAAAGATCATTTTCCATTGCCCAGAATTGACCAACTAGTGGATGCTACCTCGGGACATGAGCTGCTCAGCTTCATGGATGCGTATTCTGGTTACAACCAGATCAAGATGAAACCTAAAGACATGGAAAGTACTTCTTTTATTACCCCTAGGGGAACTTATTACTATAATGTTATGCCTTTTGGTTTGCAAAATGCAGGAGCAACATACCAGCGGCTGATGAACAAGGTCTTCACCGAACAAATCAGTTGCAACATGGAAGTCTATGTCGATGATATGCTGACAAAAAGCAAGAAAGATGTAAATCATTTAGTTGACTTAGCTCAGACATTTGATCAACTGGATAAATACCAGATGAAACTCATCCCGACGAAGTGCACATTTGGAGTACGAGAAGGAATGTTTCTCGGATACATTGTCAACCAGCGGGGCATTGAAGCAAATCCAGATAAGATCAAAGCTCTTTTAGGGTTGCGATCTCCAACAACAAAGAAAGAAGTGCAGAGTCTTACAGGACGAGTTGCAGCGCTCAACAGATTTATATCTCGAGCAACTGACAAATGCCTCCCATTCTTCAAAACACTTCAAAAAACTTTTGAGTGGACTGATGAATGTGAAAAGGCCTTTCAAGACTTGAAAAAGTATTTGGGAGCACCTCCATTGTTGTCTAGGCCAATAACAGGAGAGAAGTTGTACTTATATCTAGCAGTATCAGAGAATGCAGTTAGCTCGGAATTGATCAGATTGGAGAATGGAGTCCAGAAACCAATTTATTACACAAGTAAGGCTTTCCGAGGTGCAGAGATCAGGTACCCAAAGTTAGAAAAATTGGCATTGGCATTAATTGAAGCATGTAGAAGAATGAGGCCATATTTCCAGGCCCATACCATCATTGTGTATACCGACATGCCATTGAGACAAGCCCTTCACAAGCCAGAAAAATCAGGAAGACTGATGTACTGGGCGATAGAACTCGGTAAATATGATATGAGCCCAGAGCATCATTGAAAGGGCAAGCTGTAGCAGATTTTATAGCAGAATTTACATATCCTGATACCCCCGAGGAACAAAAACTGCTCGCTGACCAACCTGTGGATGTTACAGGATCAACAGACATAAGTCCAGACCAACTCCGGTTGGTAAAAGGGCCTATGGATGTAGAAAGATCATCAACTTCAAATTCAAACCAGCCCCGGATGGTCGAAGAAAGAGAAGAGATGGTCAACGAGGAGCGAAAAGTGCCAGGGGAGGATGAAAAGAAGCAAAAAATATTTCACCGAGGAACCCTATCAGATAAGGAATTTGAACATGGGATACCCATATGGAGATTATATGTGGATGGCTCATCTTGCACAGCATGTTGCGGCGCAGGAATTGTTTTAAGCACCCCATATGAGATTGACATGGAATATGCTTTACGATTCCAATTCAAAGCCTCTAATAATGAAGCTGAGTATGAAGCCATGATAGCGGGGTTAATCTTAGCAAAAGTTATGGAAGCACAACAAGTGATGGTATTCAGTGATTCTCAACTAATTGTGAATTAGATGACGGGAATATATGCGGTTAAAGGAGAGTTAATGATCAAATATCACGCAAAAGTGATGAAGTTGTTGACAGAATTTGATGCCATTCGGTTGGTGAGAATACCGAGGATGAAGAATGTACAAGCAGACGCACTGGCCCGACTAGCATCAACTACTCGTATCGAGTTGTGAAGAACCATACCGATTGAAGTATTAGAAGATCGGAGCATAGATGAAGACCTGACAATGAATGTAATAACCCTTGATTTAGGACCATCTTGGATGGATCCCATCAGGACATATATTGAAGAGGGAGGATTGCCGGAGGACAAGCTCGCTGCTAAGAAACTGAAGTATAAAGCTACTCGGTATGTGTTGACTAATGGTATTTTGTATAGACGAGGAATTATGGCAGGTTTGCAGAGATGTGTACATCCCTCCGAGGTGAAAGAATTGATTGAAGAAATCCATGAAGGGTCTTATGGAGCTCATGTAGCAGGTCGAACGCTTTTACAAAGGGTAATGACTCAAGAATACTATTGGCCAACAATGAGGGCTGATTGTATAACCTATGCTAAGAAATGTGACAAGTGCCAACGTTTTTCCTCTATCCGACGAAATCCACAAGCATGGTTGACACCCATAACTTCCCCTTGGCCATTTGCCATGTGGGGAATTGATTTGGTGGGACCATTGCCGATCACCCGAGGAATATTTAAGTACCTCGTCGTCGTAGTAGACTATTTTACTAAGTGGGTAGAAGCTGAACCCCTCATCGACATGACATACGAGAAGGTATACCAGTTCATTTGGAAGAATATCATCTGTCGATATGGTCTCCCTCATGCCTTCATCACAGACCATGGAACCCAATTTGATAACGAGGAATTTGTTGCTTATTGTCATCAGTCGAACATTTTGAAGGTCCATTCAGCACCAGGCCATCCTCAAAGCAATGGACAGACTGAAGTGACGAATAGAACACTGCTAAACGGTTTGAAGAAAAGGTTAAGTGAAGCTAAAGCTAACTGGATTAACGAGCTACAATCAGTATTGTGGGCTTACCGAACAACTCCCCGAGAAGCGACTGGAGAATCACCATATATGCTGGCATTTGGAAGTGAGGCTGTAATACCTGCCGAGTTAGGTCTCCCAACACACAGAGTGCTGAACTTCAATTCTCCGATCAGTGACTTGATGAGAAGACTAGATTTGGATATGCTCGAGGAAGTCAGAGAAGAGGCAGCCATTCGGAATGCTGCTTACCAAAAACGCACAGCTCTGTTCTACAACAAAAGGGTGAGGAAATATGACTTAAAAGAGGGAGATTATGTGCTAAAGAAGGTCATTCAGAAGCACAATAAACTGGAAGCAAACTGGCATGGACCTTACCGAGTTACAGAAGTTGTTCGACCAGGAACTTACCGAATAGCAACTCTAGAAGGAGAAGAATTCAAGAATGCTTGGAATGCTGAACACCTTCGCAAGTATTATCAATGATGTAAAATGTACAACGGTTCCATCAATATGAATAAAACGATGATGTTTTCACCATTTTCTTCTCCCATTATTTGAAAGTTTTTCGGGGAATACTAGTGTTGTACACTACGCTACTCGACAGCAAAAAGAAGACAAAAAGATATCATTTGATTTAAAACCAACAAGTTAGTCGGAAGGTAAAATCATTCCAGAAAATACAAAGAATTCCAAACTGAACCAAGTATAGTTGGTTGGTGATCAATTATACTTGGTCGACGAAAATAAATTATCGACCATGGTTGGTCGGGCACATTTTATGAACCAAGTATGGTTGGTCGGGGAACAAAACCCATCAACTGTAGCTGGTCGATAAGCACAATCTAACAACATTGGTTGGTTGGAAACATTTTGAACATTTTATACTCATTACTTTATTATTAAGTGATTGAGTAAACTTGATACTTGTAACTTTTTATTAAGTTGGTCGATGAACAACAATATTGTTGTTATTTTTTAACTTATATGAACAGATGTAGAGCATTTTACAAGACAATAACAATACAGATTTGCAAAATGAAAGTCTTTCATTAAAATTCAAAATAAATTATAGGTTACATGAATGTACTAACTATTACATTGAGATTCCTATTCTATGGGTTTCTTGCCCTTTGCTTTTGAAACAGGCTCTTCGCCAGCAGGAGGATCTTTCAGGCAAAGGGGAGAATTAATAAAGTTCAAGTCCTTTAGCATTCTGACATTCATTATTGAGGGTGTATCCATTAGATGCTCTGGACGAGATACTTCGACCTGGGAGTGAAGACTGTAGTCACCAAGGTATTTTGAAATTAAGCTCCGAGGAATGGAACGAGCTGGGATCCATTCCATGTCCAATTTATAAGGGGGTACAGGCAAGTCTAATAACCCAGGAGCATGATAATCCCATAAATAATGCCCTTGCTCCAATTTTAATACACCCAAGGCGTTCAACCACCCCTGCTTATAACCTTCATTATTGGCGTGTTCAATACGAGCATCCAAATGACAAAGGGCCTCATTGTACCCTGCCATCCAAAATTTCCTGGGCTGTTTATGGAATTGGAAGGTTAATCTATCCAATTGTTCATGAAGGCTCCTGACAAAAACATCCTTATTATCCAGAGCAGAATTCATCGCAGTAAGTTGATCCTCCAAGGATAGATTTTTCTTGGACATTTTAGACAGAGCTCGGTCTTTTGCGTTCAATTGGAATGCTTGAGTTTCTAACGTCGACTGAGTACGAGCTTCTTCAACATTGAGGCTAAGGACTCTTGATCGACTCCGAGCAGCGACTGGAGAACTTTGCTCCTCGGCAATATTTTGAACAGCTCTTCCTCGTCCGCGAGAACCTCTTCCTCGTCCCTGAGCAATCGCAGGAATAACAGATTTTCTTAAGTTGTCCAGTTCTTGCCTTAATTTGGCATTCTCAACCTCTAAGAACGAGAAACCTTCATCAGTAACTTACACTAAAGAAGTAGAAGATGACGCTGCAGATTCATACTGTGCCAGCTTTTTCTGCAAATTATTGTTCTCCTGTTCCAGCAACTCAGCAATCTGCCTGCAAGCTTCAACTTCACCTTTTAAAGTTCTTTCCCTAACATCGTATCCAACCAGAATCTTTTTATGGCCTGTGTTAGAAGAAAGCTGTTGGTATCTATTTTCATATTCCTTGTGCAACAAAGCCATTGATTCATTGTGCTGACCTTGTAGATCTTCTAAGGAATAATGAAGTTCCTCAATCAAGTCGTAGTAGGCTACATTGTTGGCCACAGCACGGTCGAGTAAATCTTTCAAGTATCGATAAGCCTCAATTGCCTGTTCTGAGGCATCATGGCCAAGGATGTCAGCAATTTCTGATGTACTAAGGTCTGTATGACCAGCCTTATAATATTCGTGACATTGCTGCATCAGCTTGGTATTATGTGCAGATATCAGTTCCATTCTAGCAACAAACTAAGGATGAGAAAAAGACAACAATCAACAAAAACAAATCATTAACAACAGAGATGAACAAAAATGTATTTTATTAGATCATCAAAAGATTACATTGTTTGATTACAAGTGATAATAAAAGATAGAAATGATACCGAACAACTTCACACCTTTTCCTTGTCTCCCAAGACTTTCTCGGGAGGCTGGGACGAGGAGCTTGGTTGCTCGGAGGTGATAGCAGCTTGAACAGCAAGAGTTGAAATTTTCTCAGAAGGAGGAGGCATGGAAGAAATGTCCTCGTTGGCAGCAGGAAGAGAGGCAGGTACTTGATCACCTATAGCCATAGAAGATTCATCAGAGGCAGGCTCATCTTCTTCTTCTTCCACAATTGGTGGAGGAGGACCAGGGAGGTGCAACTGGAATAGATCGGAATCATCCTTGATCTTCAATTCCTGTAGGGCAGCTACCCAGCCATCTCGGAAGTATTTCAACTTCCCATATTGAACTTGGGATGTCATCGCAGCAATCCCCTTATCCCATCCTTTTTCCCAGCCAGCGCTGAAGGATTTTTTAATGGCGGGTTTTCTTTTTAGCTTCTCCGAGGAGAGCTTCACATCCAATTCTTCCTTTTGGACCTTGATATCTCGCAGGGCGGACAACTTTTCCTCTGCCTTCTTCAACTTATCTTCAAGCTCTCCAAAGTTCTTGAGCTTGACATCATACTTCTGATGTTCGACCTCTAAACCTTTTACTTTATCCTCCAAATTCTTGGAGATCTCAGCCATCTTCACCTTCTCAGCCTCAACTGCAGACAACTTTTTCTCCCAAACAGCCTTGTCCTCATTATACTGTTGGCAAGATTCCTTCAAGGATTGGGTCAAACCCAGCAGAGCATCCTCTACGCCTGACGATGAGCTTGAAGCTTTAATAGCTTCATCTTTCTTCACGATATTATTGAAACAGTTCACCAGCTGAAAGATGAGAAAAACAGTAAAGTCAATACAAAATGCAAGCATTCAGAGAAAGAAAGAAAATTCAGAATGTGAGAAATTTACCGAAGCAAGATGACGAGTATCTAGGGATGTCAGCATATCCCTAGAAATTTTCTCATCAATTCCTTGGACCTCAGGTATGATCCAAGTTTTTACCGAGCTCATTGCAGAGCTCGGAGGAATGATGGTTGGAATACCAACACCACCAGCAGGTAGAGAAGGGACAGTTTCAGCCAAATTGACTGAGGATGATTTCCTCAATCTTCTCAAAGGGACTTCAGCAGCTTCAACCAAGGAAGAACTCTTGGTCGGAGAGATAGTAATCACTTCCATAGGAGCAACTTTCTTGCTCGGAGCCACTGGGGGCTTCTCGGCAGCTTTGGAAGGTGCATCATCCACCTTCTTAGTCCCCTCTGGGACATCAGTTTTGCTTTTCTTAGCCCCAACAGCAGAAGTAATGTCATCAAAAAGAGCAGGAAGAGCTCTTTTCTTGCCCATTCTTTGACTTAAAGAAAGATGAGAATCTGAAGAAGAATCCTTTGGAGTTGAAGCTGGTTCAACAGGGCGAGCAGTATAAGAGGTTGTGTAACTCTTATACTGTAGCAGATATGATGCAGACCTGATGTGCTCGTCTGCAACGTTCTTATGCAAACCCCAGATAAGTTTCAGATGCTTAATATTAACCTCTGATTCTTTTGGAGTTTTTCTTTTACTATCAACTGCAAACAAACACATAATGAAATATCAGTCATACATTTTGTCAAACATGATAAAAGCATAACTTCATAAGTAAAATAAAATGAAAAATAAACCTATCCCATTGCCATATGGGGGGCATCTGGGACCGTTGTATACTCCATCTCCAACTAAAGGGGCATATTGCCAATTTTTAATAACCAACCCATGTTCAAAATAATCTCTATTTGAGTCAGGGAGGTTAACTACAAGAGCCCTATTCAGAAACCTAGTTTTTAAGTAATAAATATTATCTAGAGTGGCCCATTTATAGCAATACAAAATTTGAGGGATCCCTATACGAGTCCCATGAGTTAGATTTAATTTGTGCACCCCATTAATTATTCTCCATGAATTGGGGGCTATTTTTGCAGGGACAAGATCAAAATACTGACAAAACTCAAGACACAATGGGTTTGGTGGAAAAGAAAATCCACATTCAGCTATGAATAGACTGGGGAACCAATGTCCCTCAGCCAATCGAAAATAATCTAAAGGTTCAGAAAGAACCTCCAGAGTTACCCAGGAAGGAATGGAAAAATCGGAACGAAATTTCTCAACAGACTCCACAATATAAACCATACTGAATAAAAGAGATACAGAAGAAAGGAAGAAAGATCTTACAGGAAGAAAAGAGGTATGTTGACAACGAACGAAAACTAGGATGAACGCACAAGAGAGAAGGAGAAAATAGAAAGCTCGAATGCAGGAAATTGGAAAAAGAAGAAGACGGTATGGTTACCTAAGAAGTTTAAATACTTTGCCTTGGGAAGCGGCGAATGAAATGATTACAAAAAAGAAACTATTAAACTTCCGACGGCTAAAAGGACAAAAAGGGCACTAAGATCGAAGCGCTCTTAAAAGTTCGAAAAAAGGCGGATTCGTTGAATTTGGGAATAAATTTAAATACGATGCTCCTAAAACCCAGGAAGATCATTCAATATTGCCATAAACCGAGAAAGAATGTTCCATACTCCTCAAAGTTCAAATATGAAACATTGGGGGCTTCTGTTGATACCAAAATTAATATGCTGATGTGAACGAATCATACGAAGACACTTGTTAGTCTACGTGGTACAATAACAACGAGGAAGTTCATTTCCTCGACCAACTCATGTTCTCTCCGAGCAACGAGGATATACCGAGGAACTGCAACACTCCGAGGTACTCTAGCACTCTGAGGAACTCCTGAGCAACGAGCAACTAAGGCGGTCCGAGCTGCATCTCGGTCGTAGTATTAATTGCCAGAATGTCAACAGTTCAACTATTCATTGAATGTTCATCATCTTGACGCACACGCTCCATTAAATGTATTACCCTTTCATATGTATTCTCATTTAATGTATCGACCCATTCATGTACAGCCTAAGAGCTATAAATACCTTGTATCATCCTCATTGAAAAAGGGGGGAATTTCTGGATGGAACTGTTAATCGAGAATTCCCAAACACTCAGCAATAACATAACAGTGGACGTAGGCCATTCTTATAAGGATGAACCACTTTAAAAATCTTTGTTCATTTTATTTATCTGTGATTGAATAATTAGGGTGATCTAATTTTTTACATCAACAATCATATTGCATAGTAAAGCACTAACATAGTATCAAAGAAAAGCATTAATATAGCCAACAACGCACCAATCAATCAAACTATGCAATAACTTAAATACAAGAACACGCCAATCAACGATACTACAAAACCACTTAAACTCAAATTAAATAAGTTTGTCTACTGATATTATTACAACATAAGAAAAAAGTTGCTACATCTTCATCAAGCGATAAACTAGCCAAGTGGTAATAGAGTTTAAAAAAAATTTCAAAAACTTTCGTTCTCCACTGTTGACTTGTGATGGAGCAGTTTCATAACCCTCACCCTCCGGCAAAGGTCGATTATGTACTAACGTTTCTATGACAGTGGACATGAGCGTGCAAATCCCAACGATAAATTTACCGCTCAGGTCCTGTATATGGTATTTCTCGCCATAGTCACCGTGGGTTGTTAACGATGATCCAAGACTTATGCCATGCTGAGGCGTTATGAAAGGGAATGTTGAAGGAGGAACCGAAATGTGTTGGGGGAATAGAGAACGAGGAAAATTTTGAGGAAACCCTGGCATCTCACTACACCAAAAACAGCAACCCGTCACGGTTAAAAAATATGCCAAATCAAATCTGGCACGGTTTTGAACTGTGCCAGAATCAGGTGTTCAAAAATGGCATGTTTTTTCTGGCACGGTTTAAAAGTGTGTCAGTTTTGACAAATCAAGAACACAACTGGCACACTTTATAGCCGTGCTAGAATTTAATATTTCTGGCACATTTTTGGCACACTTTCTAACTGTGCCAAATTGAGTA
Source organism: Sambucus nigra (assembly GCA_949130495.1). Lineage (NCBI taxonomy): Eukaryota > Viridiplantae > Streptophyta > Magnoliopsida > Dipsacales > Adoxaceae > Sambucus > Sambucus nigra. Next base: position 153,698,142 of record OX422211.1, on the reverse strand, counting down.
CTTTTTGGTACAGTTCAAAACTGTGCCAAAATTTGATACACTTTTGGCACGGTTTTGAAGTGTGCCAAATTTTTTTATCAAAGAAAAAAATATATTATATATAATATTTCCCAAAAAAAATCAGCAACATTTTCACTATTTTTTGTACCTGTTTTACAGTAACAAAAATTCAATAGTAATATAAAACTAGCATAGCAAAAATAATACAACAATACAAATAGTCCGCAACAACACTAATACACATACAATAAGCCCACTAAAAAAAATGGCTCAAATTCTATTAATATAAAATTCAATATCAATACATATGAAATTCATCTCAATACATGCACAACCATCATGTCGATAGATATGAAATTCCATTAATATAAAATTCATGTCAATACATATGAAATTCATCTCAATACCACTTGCAATCATCTCCAAGGCTACCTGAGTGAACTCTAATGAGTTGGTACCTGCAGATGCAAAGTAAGAACTGGTATTAACACTAAAATCGTGTGTATAGTCACAATGACTTGAGCCTGAAAAAGACTAAAATATGTATAAAATATTCGTGAAATAAAGAAAGTAGCAGATAAGAATTTTACAGAACTAATTCCGAAGTTTTATGTTGAGATATATGTGAATTGCATACAATTTGTAAACAGTTTACAAAATTTTGGCAAAGTTCGCTTTGTTTATAGGACTATCCAACCTATTTAACAACTAAAAACTACTCAAACCACAACAATAGTAATATTATTTACTAAACCTAGAGGCTACATCATATGGTGTGTTTCATAAGCAAACATCGATTGTGCACCCATCCAAGGCCAATGGAAAGCATACCAATGCATATCACCTAAATCTCGTGTCAGTGGAAAGCATTTTAACTCGTGTTATGTACCACTTCAAAAACAATAGAGAAACGATTTATAAGAATACATTTTAAAATTGTACCGAATCAGCGTTCTTTTCTATGTGACGATAATTTGCCTAAATAGTGCGTCCAACTCCACAACAGTTGTGCATTGGTGCAATTGGTCGTATAGAAACCTGAAATGGAAGAAAAAAATGATATGATATGAAGTTAGGTGACACACGAAAAAAATATGAAATGAAGTTGCAAGATTATGCACAGGACGTGACGGCAACATGAAATTAACACAAAATGCCATGTCACTAATCACGAAATGCGTACTATATATATATATAGTCTCCTGCTGCTATATATAAAATATATATACAATAGGTGCTATATATATATATATATATATATAGCAACAGGAGACTATCTCTCTCTCTCTCTCTCTCTCTCTCTCTCTATATATATATATATATATATATATATATATATATATATATAGCAGTGGGATTCAAGCAATGAACCACCACCCTGCCTACCGATCGCCAATGCCCACCGACCCATTCTCATACTATTTAACTTTGGAGGTGCGCCAACTTCACCTTCCTCTGATCAATTTTGTGATGCTCTGTTTCTGAATCTGTCATGTCATATGACTTTAAACCTGCTAAGAACCAAAAACCGAATCAAATATCTCAAATATGTGTAAATTAAAGTCAGCTAGTCGGGTGTAAATTTGAGACAAATTTTCAACATAGCTATTCTAATCTAATGGGAAAAACACACAACTATATGTAGGGTAACCACAAAAAACTCACCATATTCTAATTGAAAAACCATGTGCTAATTGAAAATACCTCACTTTCCTCTGCGCGTTCCATTGATGCATTTTCCACAGACTACCGGTAGCCAATCCAAGTGCAGTTCCAATTACTAAGATTTAGGATAACTTGGTTCCCAAAGCAAAAGAAATGCACAATTAGTAAAATTAAAATTCAAAAGAGTAGCTAAGCCAAAGTTGAATACGTATTATTGACATATATACCAAGATGAGTTAATATTTATTTCCACCATACCTGATTCAGGAGTTCCATAAGAATTCTCTGAACCTCTCTGTATCAGCTCTAGTTTGAACATCAAATCTAGAAGTTGCAATTGCAAGAACACTCTCTTTTGCAATCTCAATAGCCAAATTAAGCCTCTTGTCATGATTACTGGATTCAACCGAAACCGAAATCGGCGGCATCGTGATCATGGAGTTTTTGGTGACATTGTGTGGATGAGTTCTTGGTCAAATCGGGTGGATCCCAAAAGTGTGAAAGCTCCAATTTTCAATCATATGAACCTCAGTACTTCCCTCGGTTGACGTAGTGGAGTAACTCGAGAACACTTGTAACTTCCCCTCCACATTGTTGTAATCAATTCAAGATGAAATAGAATTACCACTTTTAAGATCAATACCCTGTGAATTACAATCAGCAGATCTAAGCGAACATGGTTATAACATTGATTCGTGATCTCATACTCTAAACAATCAGATGCAACACCTACTGCAAATAATTAGACTCAACACTTGCTAGAGACAATTACTTGTAATAAATGCATGGTGCTAGATAAATGGATGACTGTTTTAAATAATTAACACTGAATGATTCATAATGTAGTATATTAACTGATCAATATTAACACTGGATGATTCATTATAGCTGATCAGTATAATCATATTTATAATACCACTTTCAATATTAACACATTTAAACAATTGATGAAGCATATGGAACATAAACAGGTGATGAAAACATTCCAACGTTGATTAGATATACCTCATAGTCTCAACACCAAATTTATTTGCAACGGTTTGAAGGCTTGAGCAAAGAAGGATGCTCATACCGGTTTACGTTCATATTGAATATTAGAATGCCCGGACCGATTTTAGGGGAGATTCCAGTGGGGGGTATGAGAACAACTTCCCTGTATAATGTGAGAAACAAAAATGCATTACAAAAACGTAAATAAATATATATATATATATATATATATATATATATATATATATATATATATATATATATATATATATATACTATTAGAAGAAGAAGAAGAAGAAGATAGACATAAACCCACCTTCAGAGGTGACGAGTCAATAATCTCGACCAAGAATAAGAGTATCAGTTGTGCGGAGAAGTTTAACGCGCGTGAAACGAATAGTCTTGTCATTAGAATTCTATTCAACACTATTAGGCAGTTGGATTATAAGTGAGACATAGTGTCCCAGATTTGTTTCTATCACTGCACTAGCACTCACTGACCAATACATCCATAATCGAGTCCCGAATGCTCATTTTACTAAAGCTATAATCATCATCCATGACAAAAATATTTGATGCAAAGAAACAAAGGATGTGATAATAATATTTTATCCCAACACCACAAAAGAAAATATAATATACAAAGAAACAAAAAACAAAGATAACAGTTATATTGTCAGTAGTGATAGTTACTTTTACACTTGGGACTACAAAAGTGGACGCAATACCTAATTAGAACCCAAACAACTGTTTTAACGATGTAAGAGCTCCATGTTCATCAAACACAATACCACAAAAGTTGACTCAATTACATCATTCGCCGGTGTCACCAATGGGAGGACAAAGGTCGTCGAGCCAATACATAATTCCAGTTTTACCAACATCTTTCAAGTTCTCTCAATGAGCTTGTTTTCCACCCCAAACTGGATACTTGGGCACTTTAATGTCATCGAGTAAAACTCGCACCTCATTCTTTCTCAACGTATGGAAGTGAACGGTAGAGATGGCTCCTAGTTGCGTTTTCCTCCTATAACCAACAAGTTCACGTGTGTGGGATAGTATTTTTCATTAAATTAGAGAGCTCAAATTTGGAACCTCAAATGCAGGGGAGGAAAGAGAGCACGAAGGAGTTCCAGTGCCTAAAGTAGGTAACTCCTAAACGTTGTGTCCACCACAAGAAAATTTTCCGATTTTGAAGTCAGTAATGAATTTTGATAATGAGGACTTCATCCCCTCTACTTCACTCCTAAGGTGATCAACATGATCATTTTAATTTGCGGTGTCCTCTTTCACCACTTCAAGCATTTCTCTAGCAAATACTGACCCTAATATAGAGGTTCTCAAAATTATGGACCCAACACAACGAACACGTGCTCGCGTATCTTTTCCGAAAACCTCAAAAATAGGCCCGGTATCCAAGGTCTCCTCCTGACCACTTGCTTTGTATACATCCATAAGAAATTGAATTTGATCCTGTACAAATATATATTAACATTAGGTTTGATGATATGATACTTTTTTTAGACAAAACGAACATTAAAAAATTTAAATTATCGCAAATATTTTATCATGAGGGGCATAACCACCTCCTTTGACTATATGAGTTGCCAACCACAATTTAGCACGAGTAGGTGCACGCCCATGCTTCTTTCTCCAATTATCTGAAGCTCGGGCATAACCATGAGGACCTGTGTTATGAGTTGTCTTTCTCACACAATTTTGTTTAGTCTCTTTTTTCTTTCTTTGCAAAGTTTTTTAAACCTCTAAAGCTTCATTATTGATTATTGCAAAACACCTCCCAGTCCTCAGATTTGCCATTTTGTGGCACTTTCTCCTTACACTTTCCAACATCACCATCCTTCAGATTAACCCTTAGCTTTGACCTAAACTTTTTCCAAGCATCGTTCGCTTTTTTCATGTATATAATCTTCTGACTTTCGCGCACATCTGGAAACTCTTTCTACAATATATGAAGAAATAAAATTAAAACATCACATACTTGAATTTATTAAAGATTACATTATTTGGAAAAGAAAAGAATAGTGTACCATTAATGATGACCAAACTGAGTTCTTATATCGCACATCCACTTGTTTCCAACTCATATAAGAAATGGGAACATGTGTCCTTTCCAAGTCTCTCAACCTAGTTGAGAATGCATTTGAATCTTCACCAACTGGAAGGTCGTGCTCATTAAATTTTAATTTCTTAGCGAAAGATTCATCGCCTACTATTGAAGCACCCGAAACAACCGTAGAACGGGAGGTTGATATAAGTGTCGCTCCATTTATTGACGGTTGCGAAGTATCACCCATATGAAACATTTATCTCGAAAAAAATGACTATTGGACACCAAAATAATCAGAATAAACATTCACAAGAATATTACATGTTCAAATAGCAATATAAAGAAGATTACATGTTCAAATAGACACCAGTATATTACATGTTCAAATAATAGTAAACATAAAATTACAAGTTCGAATAGCCATACCTGTATTAAATGTTCAAACAAAAGTAAACTATTAAATGTTTACAACAACAAGAACAACAAACGGAATAAATAGAATATTAACCGTTCAAAATAACAAAAAAATATAATATTACATATTCAAAAATAAGTTCAGAACTAAATCATTGCATTTGAAATCCATGTCCAAAAGCTCCAGCAATTTATCATTTTCCTTGAGAATGGAGTCATACATCGCACGGTCAATATCAATCGCTTATATTTCTTTTGTCAGTCTCTTGGGTGAGTATAAAACAACTGACCAACCCTTTAGCTTTACATCTTGACAATAAAATACATGACTTTCTTGAGATGCAAGGATGAACGGATCATCGTGAATTGTATTTTTACTCACGAGCTTACTAAGATTCACCATCACCAAGTTTGCGGTGGGTTCAACTTTGCAAGAATTCTCATCATCAATATTCACCCAATCACAATTAAAGACCGTATGTGTGAACTCAATGTAATTGAGATCGAGTATTTGTCTAATAACTCCATAAAAGGTTGTCATAATCCCCTTCTTATTAACGGCCTTAGTGAATACACCACTACTCTGAAAGTTATGATTCTTTTCATGTCCAGAAGTACAAAAGGTGTACCCATTGCATTGAAATTTCTCATGACTGTTAACTCTATGGAGTGGACCATCGACATATGGCAAAATTCTCGTATCATTAAATCTTGAGGCCTGTAAGGAATTGATAATTTTTTAGAGTTTGATTAAAAATAATTATGGTTGATAAAAAAGTACATGTATAAATAAAAACTTGCCTCGTTCCTTAGTCAATGGATGAAATCATCAATTCTATGCGTCGATTGAGTCTCAGTTACCACAAATTTTCTACAAGAAATAAGTTTCAAAATTAAGAAATATCACATTACAATCAATTAATATGAATTAATATAGAACTAAGTGTGTACCCTCTCCATTCATCAACATCGTCACATTGAGATAAAACCCATCTTCGCACTTGCTCATATTGTACATTATTTAAGATCAATTCTTTACTTTTACCCAATGCTCGTTGGCATTCTGAGTCATCGAACTCATCATAAAGAAAATCCTCAAGATTCCTCTTATGATTTCCTTCACCTTTTTTTGATATGCACTCCATGTCATACAAAGAAACTTCATGTAACAAATATGCATTAGCAATGCTCCCTTCAATGTACCTCTTGTTTTGTGACCACTTTTTATATCTTCCCCTTTCTCTCTCAAACAACCACATCGCCAGATATCTTTGTGGCCCAACTATCAAACCTCCATCGGCTAAATGGTGCATGAGGTGGATCATCACCACAAAAAAGGCAAGTGGAAAATAAATTTCAAAGACACAAAGTGCCTCTACCAATGCGTTTTTAGCCTTCAAAAGATGTTCCCTAAATATCACTTTGGCACATAACACATTAAAGAAAATGCTAATCCGTTGTATAGGTTTAAATAAAGGCTTATGATCCGAAAATAAATGCATAAGCAACCCAGGAAGCAAACATTGCATAAGGACGTGATAATCGTGGGACTTGAGATTGGTAAATCTAGGTGGATCGAGGTTAACATTGCTGCTAAAATATGATGAAAATCCGATCGGTACCTTTAATTTTTTTAGTGTACGAAAAAATGCATTTTTCTCTTCCTTTCCTAATGCGAAAGGTGCCTTTGGCATCCGCCTTTTTTTACTTCCTTCAACATCTTTCATCAATAATTTCCTTTTAAGATTCAAATGATCTTTCAACTCTTCACGGGCTTTGACTGTATCTTTATTTGATGAACCTTTCACTGAGAGTATTGTACCTAAAAGAGTATTTGTGACATTCTTTTCAACATGCATAACATCTAAATTATGTCTAATATCACGATCCTTCTAGTACTCTAAGTCAAAGAAAATTAACCTCCTTGAAAAACCCTTGGTACCTATTAGATTATCATCATCACCCTCACTTGGATAATCATCGTCTTCCATTACGACATCCTCCTTATCCTTTTCCTTCCCCTTCCCCTTCCCCTTCCCCTTGCTCTTTCGCTTTCCTTTTCCCTTCCCCCTTCCCTTTCCCTTTTTGTCTCCTTCTCCCTCCCTTTGAACACCTTCTCGAGCGATAAGTGACACTACCTGCTCAACTTTTACACTTGTTAAATTTATTGGAGCTATAGTATCCTCTATTTTGCCATTAAATGTTTATTTTGATGTGTCAAACTTGTAAGGATGGTTTTTAGGAAGGAACATACGAGATCGTTGGTAACAACATTTTGTTGACTTAGGAAGTTATTGAGAAGGTGTATTTGTAGAACAAACAGGACACCCATTGTAACCTTGATTTGAACAACCTGCTAACATCCCATAAGCTGGAAAATCATGTATACCCCACATCAACATTGCTTTTAACTGAAATTTCTCATTTTTGTACGCATCCCAAGCCTCAACTCCAGACCGTAAGATCTTTAACTCATCGACCAACGGTTGGAAGAAGACATCAATATTACTTGATGGTGACTTTGGTCCGGGAATCAACACAGACAATATTGAAAACTCACTTTTCATACACATTGATGGAGGAGGGTTAAGAGGTTGAATTATCACTGGCCAACAACTATACTTGCGGCTAAACATGTTATTCGGACTGAAACCATCCGTTGCTATTGCAAGTCAAATATTTCGCTGATCTTTTGTAAAATCTATCCACATAATGTTTGAATTTACCCATTCTACTGAATCTCGGGGATGACGCAAGAATTCCAAACAAGATCTTGCACGAGCGTGCCAAGTCATTTTCTCTGCTATCCATTTTATGGTATTGTTAACGCAAAAATTCTCCATCTGCGAGGACCAATCAGAAAAGGACACGTGTCATCCTACGTGGCAATATTCGACACCCGAGGAGTGTTAGTCGGCACCCGAGGAGAGTTGGTCGGTACCCGAGGAGAGTTAGTCGACACCCGAGGAGAGTTGGTCGACACCCGAGGAGTATTAGTCGGCACCCGAGGAGAGTTGGTCGGCACCCGAAGAGTGTTGGTCGGCATACCAACCAGGAATATCAAAGGATAACTACGTATTTAATGATCATTAATGTACATTTATATTGTAGATGACAACAGATAGCATACCAAGCAATTAGATTCGTTGAATGTAGACATAATGTATAAATTTCTACATACAATGAATCTCTTTATCCCCCACCACTATAAATACATGTATTCCCTTAGCCAAAAGGGGAGAGAGATCCGAGAGAACGGGAGAGATCCAAGAGATCCAAGAACCGAGAGACACAATACACAAGATCCATACCTTTTTCTCTCTCTACACCACATTGTGCTATTGTAAACCCCTGGGAATAAAATAACAGTGGACGTAGGCTTTTCCTTATAGCCGAACCACTTTAAAAATATTTGTCTCTCATGTGCTTGATTGGATTGTTTTATCTATTTATCTGTGATCATAAAAATGGGATTCGGTCCAGTTTTTTGCATTAACAGATTGGCGCCGTCTGTGGGAACGTGTTACAACCATTGTTCTCCATCAAAAGCTAAGTTTTTATTTTCTCTACGTATAATCAATTATACATACATCTTCTGATTCAATCATGATTTTTATGTTTATATACATAAATTAATTGTCCAATTTTTATCTGCAAAATGTTGCATATCATGATTTTTAAATCATAACTATTAGATTAATTCTTATTTAGAAATCTGAAAAATAATGGATTTCATAAATCATAAATTTTTGCTTGATTCTCAAGTTTCAATTTTATATCATGGAATAAATATTTTAAATGATTACATATACCAATATATACGACGATGATAAGATTTGATAATTTTCATTGTTGATTTAGAAATAAATTTTGTAAGATCTTTGATGTTTATTCAAATTCCCATCATATTTTTAATAAAAGAATGGGAAAAGGTTAAAGACAATAAAAAGTCTTCTCATGGAAATCATGACCCAAATCTATTTTCTCTCTCTTCAAGTTTGAGTCTCTTTGCATTCACTTTTATGAACTATATACTTAATTTGGTTCATCTTCCATCTATGCCAATAAAGTCTCATTGTTTGATTTTTTATATAAATTTGGTAATAACTTTAATCATTCACCATATTTTTATCTCTCCAAATTGGGAATAGGAAGGGATCAATATAAAAAATAATTTTCTCTCACCTGAAAAATCATTACCCACCTCTTGTAAAAGAGGATCAGTAAAACAAATCATGACTATATCAAGACTCTGGGCACAAATTTGATATGTTGGCCCCTCGTTCATCACATCACAAGGTTTCTTTGTCTAAATCACACGATCTAGTGGGTTATATATTTATTCATTTAATTAACATTCTTAAGGCTTAAATTTTACATTGAATGTTATTTTTTGATCTAAAGATTCGAGATATTCTGGTCATCCAACCATATATTCTATAATTTGAGATATCCTTAAATGTTGGTCGGCAACATCCATGTTGTTTATCGGCAGCAGTAGAATCTTGGGGTATTAAAAAATGCTAAGCATCCCCGATATTTCTTTAAACACGAGTTCGGCTTGGGGACAAGCAGGGGGCTTAAGTCTTTTTAACTTATGATCATCCAAAAAATATTTTTAAAACCAAGTGATAAATAATTTTCAAACAACAACTAATACCTGATTAGTTGTTGGAGATTAAATAATTTTACGTCTTATTTATGATGCATATTTGATAATAATTTGTCCATCTCACACACATTTGGCATATTATTAATATTTTTATTTCTCAAGCATATACATATCATATATTGATTGGATGAGTAAATTATTCTCATGACTAATCAATTCAGCCTACACAAATGGTAGAGCAAGATATTAATTTTTACAGGTACAAGATTCAACTCCGACGAATGCTCAGAAATAATCTTACTCTTCTGAAAAATATTATCATAGCTCGGCAGTATGAAATTTCACCTCAGCGAGGAACTATTGATTTTATTATTGCTATGATATCTGCTCCAGCACAAATGATTCTATATATCCATTGGGATTCATATTCTATATTCATCTCAATATGGAGCACGGCGAGATACTTATTATCGTATTCAGCTCTGAGGAGAACTATAACATTTATTATATTTCACCCCCAACGGATAGTTGGTCGGGGTAATTCTTATTTATATGCAGGCCCAGCAAAGTTCTCGGCCATATTCTTATGTTCTGGAAAATATTAATCTTATTCGGCATTCTGCAATTATGCCTCGACAAGATACTTATTCAGCTTTAAGGAGAATTACAACATTCGTTCGGATAATTCTTATTTATATTCAGGCCTGACAACGTTCTCGGCCATATTCTTATGTTCTGAAAGATCTTATTCTTGTTCGGCATTATATGATTCTACCTCGACTGATCGGCGAGGCACTTTATTATTATTCTTTATATCTATTTGGATGCATATTCTATTCTCATTTCAGCATGGAGCTCGACAAATATTTATAATCATATATTCAGCTTCAAGGATATCTCCAACATTTATATTATCTTATTCCCAACAATCTGTTGAGGAGGTCTCCAGCATTTATTATATCTTATTCAGCTCCAAGGATGTCTCCAGCATTTATTATATCTTATTCAGCTCCAAGGATGTCTCCAGCATTTATTATATCTTATTCCCAACAATCTGTTGGTCATCGCCGAGGAGGTATCCTGCATTTATATTATCTTATTCCCAACAAATCTGTTGGTCAGCGCCGAGGAGGTCTCTAGCATTTATATTATCTTATTCCTAACAAATCTATTGGTCAGCGCCGAGGAGGTCTCCAGCATTTATATTATCTTATTCCCAACAATCCGTTGGTCAGCTCCGAGGAAGTCTTCATCATTTATTATCAATTACCACCAACTCCGATTGGTAGATAAAGCCCAACTCCGGTTGGTAGACAAAATCCAACTCCGGTTGGTAGATAAAATCCAACTCCGGTTGGTATTGGTCGATAAATCTCATTCAAAGTTCACATTCCACAGTTGGGGGCTTCTATTACAGATATATTTGTTCATTTGGTGGCACATTCTTATATCATCATGCAGTCGATCATCAAATTCAACTCCACAAACTCAAACGATCGGGGCCCCGACCAATCATCATTCAGGAGTTGTTTTTCTTGCTCAGGAATTACTTTTGATATTGAAGTTCAGGAGGTATATTGAATTTCAGGAGGTATATTGAATTTCAGGAGGTGTATTCAGAAGTATCAGGACATGATGAAAGAAAGCGATAAGTATTCCACCGAGGAACTCTGTCAGACCAGAAATTAGAAGACAAGTTGCCTATATGGAGGCTATATGTAGATGGCTCATCTTACACTACAGGCTGTGGGGCAGGGATCGTTTTGAACAGCCCAGACGAGGTCGACATGGAATACGCCCTACGTTTCTAATTCAAAGCTTCTAATAATGAGGTTGAGTATGAGGCCATGATTGCAGGTCTTAATTTGTCAAATACTATGGAGGCACAACAGGTTATTGTCTTCAGTGATTCTCAATTGATCGTAAACCAAATGTTGGGAATATTTGCAGCCAAAGGAGAATTGATGATCAAGTATCAAGCAAAGGTGATGGAGTTAGTATCAAAGTTTGTTGTTGTTCAACTGGTAAGAATATCAAGAATGGAGAATGTGAGAGCATACGCCTTGGCCCGATTAGCATCAGCTACTCGTACCGAGCTGCGAAGAACGATACCAATTGAAGTATTAGAAAGTCGGAGCATAGATGAAGACCTGACGATGAATATTATTACCCTTGATTTAGGACCATCTTGGATGGATCCCATCAGAGCATATATTGAGGAGGAGGAATTACCGGAGGATAAGCTCGCTGCCAAGAAATGGAAGTTTAAAGCTGCTCGATATGTACTAATTAATGGTATTTTGTATAGACGAGGAATTATGGCAGGTTTGCAAAGATGTGTACATCCCTCTGAGGTGAAAGAATTGATTAAAGAGATCCATGAAGGGTCCTGTGGAGCCCATGTAGCAGGTCGGACACTTTTGCAAAAGGTGATGACGCAGGGATACTACTGGCCGACGATGAGAGCTGATTGTATAGCTTATGCCAAGAAATGTGACAAGTGCCAACGCTTTTCCTCCATCCGAAGAACTCCACAAACATTGTTGACACCCATCACTTCTCCTTGGCCATTTGCCATGTGGGAATTGATTTGGTTGGACCACTGCCGAAGACCCGAGGAAGATTCAAATACCTCGTCATTGTCATCATCACAGACTACGGAACACAATTTGATAACGAGGAGTTTGCTGCTTATTGTCATCAGTCAAACATTTTGAAGGTTCATTCAGCACCAGGTCATCCTCAGAATAATGGACAAACTGAAGTGACGAGCAGAACATTACTAAAAGGTTTGAAAAAGAGGCTATGTAAGGATAATTGGATTAATGAGCTACAGTCAGAATTGTGTGCAACACTACGCTACCCAGCAATAAAAGCAAACACTGATACTTCAAACCCACGATCAACTTCGGTTGGTCAGATAGTTCGAAAGAACCAAAAAATACTCCTTTGGTTAGGAGGTGACACTAGCGTGATCAACTACGGTTGGTAAGATAACTAGTGGATAGTTCGAAAGAACAAAAAAAAATACTCCTTTGGTTAGGAGGTGACACTAGCGTGATCAACTATGGTTGGTAAGATAACTAGTGGACAGTTCGAAAGAACCAAAAAATACTCCTTTGGTTAGGAGGTGACACTAGCGTGATCAACTACGGTTGGTAAGATAACTAGTGGACAGTTCGAAAGAACCAAAAAATACTCCTTTGGTTAGGAGGCGTACACTAGTGTGATCAACTATGGTTGGTAAGATATCTAGTGGACATATAGTTCGAAAGAACCAAATAGTTCGAAAGAACCAAAAATACTCCTTTGGTTAGGAGGCGTACACTAGTGTGATCAACTACGGTTGGTAAGATATCTAGTGGACATATAGTTCTAAAGAACCAAATAGTTCGAAAGAACCAAAAATACTCCTTTGGTTAGGAGGTGTACACTAGCGTGGTCAACTACGGTTGGTAAGATAACTAGTAAAAAGTTCTTTGAAAAACAAAATACACCAAGTATGGTTGGTCGGGAATAAAAACCCACTCACTGTAGTTGGTCGACAAGAAGAATTTATTGACCTTAGTTGGTCAGATACATTTTATAAAGACAAAAATTTACCAAGTATGGTTAGTCGGGGATAAACTCTCACTAACTATAATTGGTCGATGAGCACAATTTAACAACCTTGGTTGGTTGGAAAAAATTTAAACATTTTTATACTCATTACTTTATTATTAAGAGATCGAGCAACATTTTTAATACTTGTAATTCTTTTTATTACTAAGTTGATCGATGAACAACACAATATTGTTATCTTTTTAACAAATACATATGCATAAATGTAAAGTGTTTGATATTTACAAAACAATAGCAATTGAGATTGCGAACAAAAATGAAAGTCTTTCATTAAACGCAAAAAACAAAATACATTGATAATGAAAATGTATACTAACTATTACATTGAGATTCCTATTCTATTGGTTTCTTTTCCCTCTTCTTTTAAAACAGGTTCCTCACCAGCAGGAGGATCATCCAAAGTATAAGGGGAGTTTATGAAGTTAAGATCTTTCAACATTCTGATATTCATCACAGATGATCTGTCCGAGAAGCACTAGCTCATTCTCGAGAAGCCCTTGCTCGTCCCTGAGAATCACTTGCTCGTCCCCGAGAACCTATTGCTCGTCCCCGAGCAGAGGTAGAAGTCAAAATCAACATCTACAGCACTGAGATATTTGCTACTACTGTCTCGACCAATAATGAAGAAGAAATTGTGTGAAAATGTTTCGAAGTCCACCACTAGCTTGGTACTAATCAGATTGAAGAGTTGGGTTCAAAAGCTAGTATGTTACTCGACAAAGTATTCAGAGGATCATAAATCAGAAGAATCAAGCACGTGAAGTTAGCATTCAGTTGCTCGACACAGGAAGCATTTGGTCGGCTGGCGAACCAATCAACATACTTGAAGATTATGACAAGCTACAAGTTGCATACTATGGCATGGCTGCATCCAAATTCCCAGGGGTGATACATAGCACACGGAGTTCCTCAAAAGAAAGATTAGCAACCATCGATTAGCCTGCGTCATATGTAGTCCAAGAGATAATGCACTTTGTGTTGAACAAATTAAGAAGGTAGATCAAGAATTTCACGAGCACCGAGCAACACTGCAGAATAAATACTCCATCCTTTCAAGTAAACCATCAAGCATGGAGCATTGGGGGCTTCTGTTAACGCAAAAATTCTCCATCTGCGAGGACCAATCAGAAAAAGACGCGTGTAATCCTATGTGGCAATATTCGACACCCGAGGAGTGTTAGTCGGCACCCGAGGAGAGTTGGTCGGTACCCGAGGAGAGTTAGTCGACACCCGAGGAGAGTTGGTCGGCACCCGAGGAGTATTAGTCGGCACCCGAGGACAGTTGGTCGGCACCCGAAGAGTGTTGGTCGGCATACCAACCAGGAATATCAAAGTATAACTACGTATTTAATGATCATTAATGTACATTTATATTGTAGATGACAACAGGTAGCATACCAAGCAATTAGATTCATTGAATGTAGACATAATGTATAAATGTCTACATACAATGAGTCTCTTTATCCCCCACCACTATAAATACATGTATTCCCTTAGCCAAAAGGGGAGAGATATCCGAGAGAACGGGAGATCTAAGAGATCCAAGAACCGAGAGACACAATACACAAGATCCATACCTTTTTCTCTCTCTACACCACATTGTGCTATTGTAAACCCCTGGGAATAAAATAACAGTGGACGTAGGCTTTTCCTTATAGCCGAACCACTTTAAAAATCTTTGTCTCTCATGTGCTTGATTGGATTGCTTTTATCTATTTATCTGTGATCATAAAAATGGGATTCGGTCCAGTTTTTTGCATCAACAGGTATACAACCACTTTAGCCTAGGAATTAGAGGGAAATGTCGCATTACCTTCTTAGGAACCCTGGAGTACTTTATTTCCCATTAGTATTATGAATTTCTACCCCGTCCTCATTTAGACAAGTAAACTTGTGGCGTAAAGAAGCACATTTTATACATTTATTAGATTTTTCATGGTCTTTCCAAAATAGCATACAGTTTTTAATTCATAGATCATACTTAACATAATCCATACCGAGATTTCTAACGGTGTTTTTCATTTCTGTATAACTAGTTGTCAAGTTGTTTCCTTCAGGAAGTAATTCATTTAACAATCTAAGAATTCCACCTGTAACACCATCCGATAAATTGAATTGTGTTTTCAAATCATTCAACTTTATAAGAGCATACATTGTGGTATGACGCAAAGAACCAGTAGCTGGGTGCAATGTCTCCTGTGCGAGTTGATGTAAACGATCATACTTCTTGCCTTTGTATTTATGCGTGTGATAATCATTGGGAACCTCAAAAGTTGGTGGGGCTTCATCACTGCCTACATAATTATGTTCATTAGATTCACTAGGTTCCGCTTCACCCATAAACATCTCACAAGCATCATTCACTAGATAATTCAAAATTGGAATATTGTGCACATCAGCGTGTTCTGTCAGTGTCACAGATTGAGGTGTTGGTTGGACTTGATCAAAAACTAATGTCTCACCATGAAAATGCCATAAGGTATAGTTCATGTCCATGCCATATGCCATTAAATGAACGAATATAGCATCTATAACAACATGTCCTTTCCCATTTCGACAACGTCTACACGGACATGAATGTTTAGCATTCGAAGTATTAATACGCACATAATGTAGAAACAACACCCCATCTCTATATGTATCGGTCTCGATATTTTTCTCATTTATCCATTCTTTATTGATTCTCGATGACATCCTGATAAGTTTAAAGAACACACATTATAATATAAACGCTTACTATAAATGTATTTAAGTTTATTTAAGTGTAAATATGTATATATTTTAGCTCCTATATTTTCTCCATCTCCTCTACAGGGTAAGGGTCTTATCCCATTAGAAAATGCATCTTTTGTATTATTCATAATGTCTCATGCATTGTCCTAATCTGAAAAATTTCGCCAGCATCTCCCTATAGTTCTTCAAGTACACAACTTGAATTGGGAATGTTCATGTGTTACTTATGTTTTTCAACCAAGAAAACACAAAACACACTATTAATCTAACATGCACCCAAAGAACATAAAGGCATACCACCAAATTTTTCAAAATATGACAACATAAACATTATGTACAATACAAACTTTAGCATTTCCAAACTGTCCAAAAATGAGACAATTCAAGAGTTCTCACCACAGTCATAGGGAGACCTCTTGAACGGGTCTAAGGTTTTTCTACATGTGTAACATTATTATTGAATGTTTAGTATTAATGTCTACTTACTATTTAAATAGTTTTTTTTTTTGCTTTTTCCTAAATTTTCAACACAAAATCTCATTTATCCATTTAATTAGTGGGGTGTCTACTGTTTCAATTTGTTGTTTTTACATTATTATTGAATATTTAACACTTAAATTTTCTTAAAACTCCATAACCTATACAAATTAGAACAAATATGCATTTTAAATTGAAAGGTAAGAACATAAAAACATAGACTACCAATAAAAGATCCCAAGCTCTGTCCAAAAACCATTGATTTATTTTTTTCCATTATCAACATTCAATTTGCACTAAAAACTCACACATTAAAAAAACAAAATAAATATTTAAAAATGTATATATAAAACCCTAAAAATGCAAACACGAATCAAATCACTTATTGTATAAACTCTACGGTCAAATCTGATACCTAGGTTAAAAAAATAATGCACAATGTTAATAGGTTATATATATATATACAGGAAAGTGATAAAGCTTATAGATTAACTGATTGGAATGAGTAGCGAGAGTGAAGAAAGAGCGGGAATGAGGAGAGAGAGTGCGCCGGAGGGGCGAGACCCCTCGCAAAGAGAGAGAGAGAGAGAGAGAGAGAGAGAGAATGAGGAGAGAGAGTGATAGGGGCGATATATGAGTGGGAATTGAATGAAAGGACGTCTAGTGTTTTTGGGGGGTGACCAAGCGTAAATCCTTCTGAATTTAGCCCCTTAAGTTAGTGATTTTGATATCTCGAACAAGGTAATTGAATCATTTTTCTCCCATATCATTGCCATTGATTGTTTCTAACAATTTCCCCGAGTTTCGTGTATTTCTGATGGATTTTATAGGAATTTAGTGCAAGAAAAGAGAGAAAGAAACCGAAAGAAAGGAAATAATGAAAGGAGGAAAAGTCAAAGGGCAAAAGCGTAACTTTCTATCCAGAATTCGAATTTGACACCTAAAGGGAAGTTGAAGTGCTTGATTTAACAAGAATATCGGAAGAAACGACACTCAAATTGGAGCTCGAGATCAAAAGTTATAGCCAGTCAAAGATGAAAGAGAAAAGTCAACATGGAAGAAAATCAGACCGATCTGGTGTATATCCGGACTGATCCGAAATGACCCAAGTCCAGTAGACCCCATATGGATGACAAAACGATGACAACAGAACCGATCCGATGGTACCGG
The DNA here is from genome assembly GCA_949130495.1 of Sambucus nigra. Taxonomy (NCBI): domain Eukaryota; kingdom Viridiplantae; phylum Streptophyta; class Magnoliopsida; order Dipsacales; family Adoxaceae; genus Sambucus; species Sambucus nigra. The sequence continues at coordinate 153,680,392 of OX422211.1, read as the reverse complement.
ACCGATCCGGTGCTGAAAAATGGACCGATACGAGGGCTATCCGGACCGGTACGGTCATGCGAAATCCTGGCATTTATTGTGAAGATTTTTATGTGCATAGCTGGTGAAATCTTGCACCACAAGCAACTCTGGCTGTCAAATTCGTAGTACTTGGAGCTATAAAAGCCCATGCCTTACCTCATTCTTGGGGAGATTTTTTGGAGAGGATTTTAGGTCAATTTTAGAGAGAGAAATTCAAAAGTTAGGAAATTTTCATAGGAGTTTTCATAAACCCTAGTTTGTAAGAGTGATTACAATTTCTGGATTCAAGTCTTTTCCTGTTTCTTAAATCAAGTATAACAATTCCATTCTCTTAGTTGGTATTTATGTTAGTTAAATTTCAATTGCTTTGCAAATTATTTTCAATAGTTGTTAGACCTATAATTTTGTGTATGAAGTTGTTCTTTAATCAAATCATGTCTAGCTAAATTCTTAAGGGCTGGGGTACATGAACTCACTCCGAGGCAAATTACTTATATAGAAAATAGAGGGTAAATTAAATTATGACCGAATCGTGAATGAAAATTATACAAACATAGTCAATCTTTTAATCTCTCTTGCCCTAGGTACTTGAGATGTTTAAGAACGCTTTGCAAATGTAATTGTTCATTCACCACTTTATATTTACCTTTGATTTCATATGATGAGGGCTAGATCCTTCATATATGTAATGCTTAGGATCTATAAAGGCTGGATTTAGTCAAGAATTTTAATTTTCAATTCTAGTATTCTATACGGTAATTCGTTAAGGTTTGAGGGATTGTACCCTACCCTATTTTCTCTCATTTGTCAATCTAATTTCTTCACAATTTTTAGTTTATTTCACTAGAAACTTCCCAATCATTAATCATCTTTTCATATTTCTTTTGAGGAATCATTTCAAGATTAAATAACTTCTCCTACACAAGTACCAATTGTTGATCCCTGTGGATACGATCCCAACTTATCGGATTATTACTAACGCGACGGGCTTGCACTTGAGACTAAAGAAAACGCACTTTTGAGACAAATTCTTAGTCGCGTCAAGTTTTTGGCGCCGTTGCCGGGGATTATCAATTGGTATAATTTAGGAAAGTGATTTTAATCTACAAGTGATTTCAAAAAAAAAAAAATTATTCTTTTTACATCTCATCTCTTATGCGCTTATATGCAGAATTCATCTTCCACCCAAGTTCACGAAAATCCTATTGCCGAAGCAAATTCTGAAAATTCTCATACCACTGACTCTCCTCATTTTTGGGTTCCACCTCCTTCGCCTAACAATTCAATCACAAGTCGTTCATTGAGTCAAACACTGAGTGAGAATTCTGAATCTTTCGGTAGCAATATGTCTGTGCAAGGTAGTGTTGGTATTGGTGCTGGAGAGGATGAGATGCCATACCTTCCCATGAAAGATTTGTTATTTCCTGAGAGAACTGTTACCCCTGGTTGCATTTTACTCCCGTATAATGTCGTTCAGTTCCACTTTCGAAATGGTATGATTCAAATTCTTCCCACATTTCATGGGATGGATTCGGAAAAACCATATCTCCATATTAGAGAGTTCGAGGAAGCATGTGAGACGTTTGGTGACCAAGCTTGCCCACAAGATGTTATCCGGTTAAAGCTTTTCCCTTTTTCCTTAAAGGATAAAGCTAAGACCTGGCTATGGCCGCTACCCCCGAATTCCGTATTATCCTGGAGAGATATGCAAACCAAGTTTCTCTCAAAAAAATTTCCTCAACACAAAACCAATTCTGTTAAAGCCCAAATACAATCTTTTCGACAAAATGAGAATGAGGCCTTCGATAAGTGTTGGGAGAGATTTCAAGAGTTAGTTAATGCTTGCCTACATCATGTATTTGAAAAACATCATTTGATTTCATTTTTCCATCAAGGCCTTACTTTAGCATCTAAACAACTTGTTCAAACCATGTGCGAAAGTCCTTTTTGGGAGTTAGACTCAAGTGATGCGGAGGCTCATCTGAAATATGTAGCAGAGACTATCCAAGAATGGGATATTTCTGATCCCAATAGTCAAAATAGAAATCGACAAGTGTCCAATGTGCCTGCTGCGTCCGGAATCTATCACTTGGATAAGGACACGTTGTTAGATCGAAAATTTGACCAATTGGAGAAGAATTTCAAAGATATGCTTGAAGTGCGATTGAGAGAAGTAGCTGGACCCGTGCAAGCCGGGAAGGAGAAAGTGTGTACCATTTGTGCTGCAGGTCATTCTACCAAAGGATGTCCTACCATCCCTGCATACAAGGCGATGTACACTGAACACGTTGAGGCAATAGGGGGGTTTTGCAGAAATTATAACGCACAGCAAGGGAATGCATACAATCAATCATGGAGGAATAACCCTGGTTTCAATTATGGACAACCCCAATGGGGAATGTCTACTACCCTGCATATGACTCTACCACCACCTCCTCAATTTCAGCAAGTGGCTCCTCCGATGCCAAATCCTATGCAGGTACCACCTCCTGGTCCGTATGTCGCTCCACCTAGGCGATCTCTTGAAGATAACCTGAATCAATTCATCCAATCTCAAAAAGAGAGCAATGATAAATATGATCGAATGTTCACTGAAATTCATACTAGCATCTCTAGGTTGCAATCTGCAGTGAATACTCAGGAGAAGGGTGAATTCCCAGCCCAAGGCCAAAGACCTCCTCTTCAAGGACAACCCACAGTTAGCTCCACATCATCGAATTTGCCAGAACAATGTCAAGATGTTACTACTCTTCGTAGTGGCCGCGTAATTTATCTAGCACCACAACTTCCAAAGGAGAAAGATGAGGGAGTTGAACCTGAAATTCCCAAGGAATCTAAAACTTTCGAGTCTACTGAGATTCCATCGGATACGAAAGACAAGGATGAGGGAGTTGAATCTGAAATTGAAGTCAAACCATCAACTGCTGCTCCATTTCCTCAACGCTTAGCTCCACCCAAAAAATGGGCGTCGCGTACAGAAGTGTTGGATGTCTTGAATCAAGTAAAATTGAACTTGTCGTTCCTTGATGCTATTCAACAAATTCCGGCATATGCTAAGGTCATCAAAGATCTTTTTACTGTCAAACGACGGCTCAAGGTGAAGAAGAATGTTTTCTTGGCACAAAATGTGAGCTTGGTCCTTCTCAATGATCTTCCACCAAAATTCAAGGATCCTGCTGCACCCACAATTTTATGTGTCATAGGAGAAAAAAGAGTGGAAAAAGCATTGCTTGATTTAGGTGCGAGTGTGAACATCCTTCCATACTCCATCTATAAACAGCTTGATTTAGGTGATTTAAAACCTACCCGAATCACTCTATAGTTAACTGATCGAACAGTGAAAGTGCCTCGTGGGGTTGTAGAGGATGTGATAGTTCAAGTGGACACGTTCTACTTACCATTTGATTTTGTCATTTGGGACACTGAGCCTGCTCCCCATGCGATAAATCATGTTCCAATAATATTAGGCCATCCGTTTTTATCTACTGCTAATGCTTTGATCAATACATGGAATGGCCAAATGCAACTCACTTTTGGAAACTTGACTCTCGAGACTAATATTTCCAATGTTTCTAACCAAATGGGTGATGAGGATGAAATTCTTGAGTTTGATCTTATTGAAGAAGTGGTAGATGAGCATATCGAGAAGATCATAGGAGGAGATGCACTGGAGGTGTGTTTAGTTCAAAGTGGTGAGAAAAAGAGTCGTTACACTGCGTTTGAGCGTGAGGTGGAAGAGTTGGAAACTTGGTTACAAGAAGAAGAGAGTTTTGAGAGTTTAAGAGATGTTGACTGGATTTCTAGGTTTGAAGAATTGCCTCCGAGGGAGACAACCATGATTCCCTCTGAAAATAGATTTCCTAGTCTTGAGTTGAAGAAACTACCCTCACATGTCAAATATGCTTTTCTGGGAGATAATGATACATTTCCTATTGTTGTTTCTTCCAGTTTAGAAAAAGAGCAAGAGGGTATGTTGTTGGATGTGTTACAGAAGCATAGAAATTCTTTTGGTTGGACTATAGCAAATTTGAAAGGTATAAGTCCATTGATTTGTACCCATAAAATCCATCTTGAGGAAGAGGTGAAGCCCTCGCGTGAGATGCAAAGGCGATTAAACCCAACCATGAAAGACGTTGTAAGAGCGGAAATCATCAAATTGCTAGATGCTGGGATTATCTATCCCGTTTCTGATAGTAAATGGGTGAGCCCAATTGAGGTCGTTCCAAAAAAATCGGGTATGACCGTGGTTGAAAACACTAAGGGAGAACTAATACCTCAACGCACCACCACCGGGTGGCGTGTATGCATTGACTACCGAAAGCTCAATGCTGGAACCAGAAAAGACCATTTTCCCTTACCGTTCATCGATCAAGTGATTGAACGAGTGGCGGGTCATCCTTACTTCTGTTTCCTAGATGGGTATTCTGGCTATAATCAGATTGAAGTGGATGTACTTGATCAAGAAAAGACGACTTTTACATGTCCGTTTGGTACGTTTGCCTATAATCGTATGCCATTTGGATTATGTAATGCACCAGAAACTTGTCAAAGGTGCATGATAAGTCTCTTTAGCGACATGATTGAAAAAGGTCTTGAGGTGTTCATGGACGATTTCAGCGTTTTCGGTCCATCTTTCGACCAATGTTTAGCTAATCTTGAAAGAGTTCTATTCCGGTGTGTTGAAAAAGACTTAGTCCTCAATTGGGAAAAATGTCATTTTATGGTTACCGAGGGCGTAGTTTTAGGCCACATAGTCTCATCTAGGGGGATAGAAGTTGATCGAGAAAAAATTGAAGTAATAGCTGAGTTACCCCCACCAAAATCACTTAAGGATATGAGGTCCTTTCTAGGCCATGCTGGATTTTATAGGAGATTTATCAAAGACTTTAGCGCCATCGCTAGACCTTTGAGTAATCTTCTCATGAAGGACACTCCATTTGAATGGAATAAAGCATGTCAAGAAGCTTTTGATAAACTTAAAATCATGCTAATTTTTGCTCCTATTATGCAAGCTCCTGATTGGTCACTCCCATTTGAGCTTATGTGTGATGCAAGTGATTACGCGATTAGGGCCGTTCTTGGACAGAGAAAAGACAAGAAAGCTCATGTTATTTACTATGCTAGCAGAACGATATCTGCTCCTCAGCTTAACTACTCTACTACAGAGAAAGAGTTACTAGAAGTCATTTTTGCCCTCGACAAATTCCGCTCTTACATTGTTGGGTCTCCTGTCATTTGCTTCACTAATTATTCGGCCCTCAAATATCTCTTCAGTAAGAAAGATGCCAAACCCCGTCTAATCAGGTGGATCCTACTCTTACAAGAGTTTAATCTCTCGATTCAAGACAAGAAAGGAGTAGAAAACGTCGTTGCTGACCATTTGTCATGACTCTCGTCCGACATACCTATTGATCCCATTTCCATAGACGAGTATTTTCCGGATGAAAATCTATTTGCTACTTCTTCTCTCCCCTGGTTTGTGAATATAGTAAATTACCTTGTCACTGGAATTGTTCCCTCTAATTGGACTCCGCAAGAGAGAAGGAAGTTAATTACACGGTCACGCATGTTCTTTTACGATGATCCATATTTGTTTAAGTATTGTGTTGATCAAATCATCCGGAGATGTGTACCTGATGAAGAAATCCAAGGGGTAATTCGATTATGTCATACGGAAGCATGTGGAGGTCATTTTTCCAAAAATAAAACTGCTGCGAAAATCCTTCAAAGCGGTCTCTACTGGCCCACAATCTTTCAGGATGTGAATACTTTTTACAAATCATGCAATAGATGCCAAAGAATGGGAGCTATTACTCGTCGTGACATGATGCCATTAACCCCAATTCTCGTCTTGGAGTTGTTTGATTGTTGGGGTATTGACTTCATGGGGCCCTTTCCACCTTCTTTTGGTTTTCTATACATCCTCGTCGCTGTAGACTACGTCTCAAAATGGGTAGAGGCCATAGCTACAGGGACGAATGATAATAAAGTGGTGATAAAATTCATTCAAGAAAATATACTTTCTCGTTTTGGAATGCCTAAGGCCATAATTAGTGATAATGGTACCCATTTTTGCAATAGGCCTATGGAGAAGCTCATGCGAAAGTATTGAGTTGTCCATAAAGTTGGAACAACTTATCACCCTCAATCGAATGGCCAAGACGAGCTCGCCAATCGGGAAATAAAAAATATCTTGGAAAAGGCAGTCGAACCTAATAGGAAAGACTGGTCTCTCAGATTGAATGATGCGCTCTGGGCATATAGAACTGCATACAAGAATCCCCTTGGGATGTCCCCATTTTGATTTGTGTATGGCAAGACTTGTCATCTTCCGGTTGAGACCGAACACAAAGCATATTGGGCTATCAAAGGGGTGAACTTCAACATGGATAAGGTTGGTGAAACACGTAAACTTCAGTTGAATGAGTTGGAAGAAATACGCAATGATGCGTATGAAAGTACTAAAATATCCAAGGAACGAATGAAACGAGCTCATGACAGAATCATTCATAGGAAAGAGTTTCATTTGGGACAAAAACTACTTCTCTACAACTCGAGGTTGCACTTGTTTCCCAGAAAATTGCGGTCAAGATGGTCGGGTACATTCATTGTGAAAGAGGTATTTCCCCATGGAGTTGTTGAACTCAAAGATGAGAAAGGGGGAAACACATTTAAGGTCAACGGGCATCGTATCAAGCCGTATATGGAAGCAATCGTCAAGGAAGCCGACACAATCTGGTTGTCGGACCCCATTTATGGGGATTGACTGAAAAAGAAAGGTGAGGTCATCTCACCCCCGACATGTATGGGGTGATTGTTGTATATAAGATTCTTAGGAGTTAAAAGTCGTAAGTACGTGTTAGGCCGGGGTAAGGAATCCAATGATTTTAGGGGTGTTAAGGTCTTGATGAGCATTGCGGGAATTTTGAAGTGAGAGAACTTGTAAAGGAAGCATTGGAATGGAGAAAAGGAGCATAAACATTAAGAAGAATAGAGAAAAGGAAATTCTGAGAATTCAGCAGATCGGACCGGTCCGGTCTTGAATTAAAAGAACCGATCCGAAGGCTATCCGGACTGGTCCGGTCATGCGAAATCCTGGCATTTATTGTGAAGATTTTTATGTGCATAGCTGGTGAAATCTTGCGCCACAAGCAACTCTAGCTGTAAAATTCGTAGTACTTGGAGCTATAGAAGCCCATGCCCTACCTCATTCTTGAGGAGATTTTTTGGAGAGGATTTTAGGTCAATTTTAGAGAGAGAAATTCAAAAGTTAGGAAATTTTCATAGGAGTTTTCATTAACCCTAGTTTGTAAGAGTGATTAGAATTTCTGGATTCAAGTCTTTTCCTGTTGCTGAAATCAAGTATAACAATTCCATTCTCTTAGTTGGTATTTATGTTAGCTAAATTTCAATTGCTTTGCAAATTATTTTCAATAGTTGTTAGACCTATAATTCTGTGTATGAAGTTGTTCTTTAATCAAATCATGTCTAGCTAAATTCTTAAGGGCTGGGGTACATGAACTCACTCCGAGGCAAATTACTTATATAGAAAATAGAGGGTAAATTAAATTCTAACCGAATCGTGAATGAAAATTATACAAACATAGTCAATCTTTTAATCTCTCTTGCCCTAGGTACTTGAGATGTTTAAGAACGCTTTGCGAATGTAATTGTTCATTCACCGCTTTATATTTACCTTTGATTTCATATGATGAGGGCTAGATCCTTCATATATGTAATGCTTAGGATCTATAAAGTCTGGATTTAGTCAAGAATTTTAATTTTCAATTCTAGTATTCTATACGGTAATTCGTTAAGGTTTGAGGGATTGTACCCTACCCTATTTTCTCTCATTTGTCAATCTAATTTCTTCACAATTTTTAGTTTATTTCACTAGAAACTTCCCAATCATTAATCATCTTTTCATATTTCTTTTGAGGAATCATTTCAAGATTAAATAACTTCTCCTATACAAGTACCAATTGTTGATCCCAGTGGATACGATCCCGACTTATCGGATTATTACTAATGCGACAGGCTTGCACTTGAGCCTAAAGATAACGCACTTTTGAGACAAATTCTTAGTCGCGTCAGGGGGTATTATATATTTTAGTAAGTGTACTCAATTTTGGCACACTTTAAAATAGTGCCAAATTTTGGTACTGTTTTAAAATGTGCCAAATTGCTATTAAACCGTGCCAGAATTTGGCACAATTTTAAACTATGCCAGATTTCTATTATCCGGGTGTGCCAAATTGTTATTTTTGGTGTAATGTCTGTGGAGGGAAACCGAGATGCATTGGGGGCTGCAGGGGAATACGACCGGTTAAAAGAGACACAATATGTGCAATTTTATCATTCACACCTCCCAAATCATTTCGAAGCCCCACTATATCCCCTTCCGTCCTAGATTGACGTTCATCGATGGACGTGAAATGCTTATTAACAGAAGAAAGCTCGTCCTTGAGAGGTGCGGTGTGTTTGAATCTTGTTTTTGACATATGCGACCCCAAACCTCTCGTCCTCCCTCCATGGTCCGTCCTAAAGGTTTGTGCGATGGCATCATTTTCAATATCCTCGATCGAGCTTGAATCTGATTGACTACTGATAGACTCTATTGATTTTAGAGTCTTGGCCAAGTTAGGAGGGAGTTTATTATCTTTGTCTCGTCTAGCATGCACGTACAAGTTGTCCCTATTCGGCATCTTTCTTTCATCCGGGCTACCTTTAGTAACGGTCGTCCACTCATTCTTCAAATCTTCATAAGATTTCGAGCTAAGCCGATGGGCATCAGTTTTTTGGCCATATTCTACTTATTTTTCTCCTTTTGCAGCATTTTGGAGTCCTTCGTCTCATTCTCCAGAAAATCATTCCATTGAGAGATTGGCATCTCTACGGTCGAAGGGACTTTGTCTTTGAGCGCCAAAATATCGAAGCTTGATGCTCCCTTTGGGAAATACTTCTACCTAACGTTTCTCCGATATGTTCGGAGTTGTTCAGCAACCCGAGAAAGCACCTTATTTTTTGAGTTGGAGGAAAATGAAAACAATTTGTTGAGTTTCTCGTAGATGTCATCTTTAATTGTTGTATCTACGAGGTTCCAATTATCATCTCCTCCTACTTTAACTTTCATTTTTTCTAAGGACAAACAATTGGCTTTAAAATGTTGAATGTGATTCTTATCCCTCATGGGGTTATTTCCCAAAAGAGAGAACCCAATGGGCTTCTTCTCAACCGACTCAGCAGTTTTTGGAGCGTTGGGCGTGTCTGTTGGATTAATGGGAGGGGTACGTTGCCTACTGCAACTCGGAGTAGGGGAGTGAATAGTTTGTGGAGTAGGGGAGTGAACAGTTGGTGGATTTGAGTATTGCTCACTAATTGGTGATGAGAATTCTCCTTGTGGTTATTGGTTGGAGCGTTGGTTCCATTACCGCTCGACATTATCTACAAAAATAATAAAAGTTAAATGTGTATGTCTAATAATAGATGCATAATTTCAAAGTTCAATATAAAAATATAAATAACAAAATGTTTTTTTACTATATATTATAATCAACATGTTCATGGTAAGACTTTAACAAAAGTTCAATGTTTCTGATCTCCATTCATTATGGATTTGTATTTGAAAACCCATGAATTTTTGCACGCGGCCAATTAAAAGGAAGAGTATCTATAATAGATGCATAGATGTCGGCGACATGAACTCGAAATATTATCCTCTTCAGCCACTTGGCAAGATCGAGTTTGATGTGCATATGTCAAGAGACATCACACTCTTCGTCAATGCTCTTTGTACGTAATTTTATCCATAATGTGTGAATTTTTTTCATCCTTCTATAACAGTGTAAGAAAGGTCAATGCTCTATCGGGATTATGTACGCGATATATATATATTGTACACCTTCATCCCAACATTATGGCAGGGAAAACAGAATACAATCAAATAAGTACTTTTTCTAGAAATGAACTCCATGGTTTACAAGGTAGTTAAATTGTTCGATCTTCCTATTCCCATACCAATAAACCAGAGTACCCACTTTATGAGGATCATTAATGAAAGAGGTATGAGTGAGGACCAATTGAGACCTTTCATACTCTTGTTGCCATCGATTATCACCGTGACTCATTTTTCCTGAGAATAATGAGCGGGGGTGTGAATATGATTCCTATAAATAATGGCTTTAATGAAACATTAACTAGTTATTGTGTACGAGAGCGTGGATATTGTGGCCATCCCCGATCCTCGCCATGTGGGCGGGCGGGTGGTGGAAAGGATCCTGCAGGTCCCGCGCGTCCCTCTCAGGAGCGCTTCGACCGACGTCGTTTGTGGTGTTAAAATGTAGAGAGATATAGAGTTTCCAGTCTATTTTAATCAAAACAGATAAAAGAAAAAAGGTGAAGCCACCCCGAAGGATGGCATCCGAAGACATACTGGTGCGTGCGAAACCAAGATGATTCGAGAAGGGTTCGGAGGCTTAGTTACGAAATGGGAAGGTGTTAGGCACCTATTTCGCCCTTTCGGTCTCTCATGAATATTTTCTATTTTCCTTTTGTTCCCCCCCCCCCCCCCCCCCCGTGATATGTGTGCATGTGTATATATAGAATGGAGGTAGGAATCTTCGACTTTTATCATGGAAGAGATAAAGTGAGTCATCCGTAGGAAGGTATAATATTAGAAAAATAAGATTTAAGTGATTACCCCTACCTTGATCGTTATAATGGAACGATAACGCATATGGAGCAATACGTTATTAAGGGAAAGTATACAGAATATAAGGAAAATGGATTTAGAGAGGATAGAAAATGAGAGAAAAAGTGAGGAAAAGGACTCGAGTCTCGGGTTTTACCCCGAAACGCCTATGTAGCCTATAAAGACATCAAAGTCCACATAGTTCGCATACAAAATGAGGGGTGGGGTTTATCCCATAAATCCAAATATGGGATCTCTTATTTGTAAGTGTGTGTGTGTGTGTGTGTAGAAAAAGTGTTTTAGTTGTGAGAAGAGTGTGGAAAAAGTGTGAGAATCCCTACTTGGAATTTATGAGCAAACCCATTTTTTCTTTTTTTGAGGGGGTTTTATTTATATAATTATAAGAGATGTGTGATAATACTAAATAAAAAGTATATTAGGATGTGTGGGATCAGATAATAAAAAGTGCTAAGTAATAAAGCAAGTTATTGAGAACTCAAGGGAATTTGAAGAGAAAGGTGAGAAAGTTGGACCTTCTTGAAGATCTTGAGCTTGATTTTGAATGTTGGAGAGCATCCCTTGCACTTGGATGATGTTGGAGAGTGGCTAATTCACCAAGTTTGATGAAAAGGATGATGAAAACTGGAAGTAAATAGGGGATTTGGATGTTGAAATCACGTTGCCTTCGAGAGAGGTTTCTAGGATTCGTTGAGAGAGGTTGCTATCAGATCTGGGCTCCCCTTGTAAATGAGGTGAATGCCTCCTTTTATAGGCCCAGGTGGGTGCCGATCGACATAGAACTGTTCCTGCCTATCGGCAGGTGCCGATAGGCAGGGTCTGGAACCTGCCATTTGGCAGTGCGCTTCAGGCTTTTTCAGAAAATCGGCCGCCGAGGGCAAAACATTAATCAGAATCGTGCACGGGGCATACTGTTGGAAAGGTAATTGAGAGACCTTTGAAAGTCCTTAGACCTCTCCCGGGTTCAGGATTTGAATTTGGGTCAAATATGGCTCGGAAGCATCTGTCGGTCCATTGGACAGGGAATCGCTCGGACGCAAACGGATCGTTCGTTCGCACGGTAAGTATGAATCACGTACGGGGCAAACCGTTGGAAAGGTTAGGAGATTTACTTCGACATTCCAGAGAGTTTGACCCGATTTGGAGAGTTAACTTTGGTCAACCAGGACCGGGAAGCGCTCGGTGGCTTCCCGAAGTCAAACGGATCGTTCGTCCGCATGGAAAGTCAAAATCGCGCACGAGATGGACCGTTAGAAAGGGTATTCAGACACCTTTGATGATTCATTCAGCCTCGGTCGAGCTGAAGAGTTGACATAGGTCAAATAGATCCTGAGAGCGCCCGGTGGCCTCTAGGTCAGGTTTCGAACGCAAACGGATCGTTCGTCTGCATGGTAAGTCAGAATTGCGCACGGGGTGGACCGTTGGAAAGTGTATTCAGTGCCCTTTAAAGATTCATTGAGTCTCGGTTGAGATGAAGAGTTTGACTTTTGGGTCAAACTGAGCCGGGGAGTGCTCGATGGATTTCAGGTCAGTACTCGGGACATGACCTGGGTTTACAGTGATGAAGGGAGGTACTAGGGACCTAAGGAAAGTTAGGGGGTAACATAATGGGGTGTCTACAGAGCCCCTCGAGGGTGAGTTTGGAACAAATGATGACCGTCGAATAGACACCATATGATGCTTTCGAGGGAGTATGACCGATTTAGAGGGTCGAGGTCGATTCTGAGGACCTAAGGAGTGTGATGGGGATGACCAATTCTATGGGTCAAAGCCGAATCTGCGGGCTTAGGGTAAAGGTTTACTGGGGTCAATTATGACCAAAAGAGTGGTGACGATCGAGGACCGAGGTCAATTCTGACCTAACTCAGGTGACGATCCAAGATCGGGGCTAATTTTGACCCGAGAGCGGTGATGGTCGAGGACCGAGGTCAATTCTGACCTAACTTAGGTGACGATCCAAGACTCGAGCCAATTCTGACCCAAGAGTGGTGATGACTGAGGACCGAGATCAATTCTGACCTAACTCAGGTGACGATCCAAGATCGGGGTCAATTCTGACCGAAGAGTGGTGACGACCGAGGGCTGAGGTCAATTCTGACCTAACTCAAGTGACGATCTAAGACCTGGGCCGATTCTGACCCAAGAGTGGTGACGATCGAGGACTGAGGCCAATTCTGACCTAACTCAGGTGACGATCCAAGATCGGGGCCGATTCTGACCCAAGAGTGGTGACGACCGAGGATCGAGGTCAATTTTAACCTAACTCAGGTGATGATCCAAGACCGGAGCTAATTCTGACCCAAGAGTGGTGACGATTCTGCTGGAGAAAGAGCTCTATGATTTTTATCTGAGCTAGGGAGGTGATAGCTGGGGAAGCTTTTAGGAGACCTCATAGGGGAGAATATCCTACTTTGGGTGATATAAGAGAATTCCGCTAGGGAAGTGATCAGATGATCCTTAAGTATCCTCCGAAGTTTTTCCCGGAGGAGTTTTCACTTGGTTTTTGAGGATTCCGCTGGGGAAGAGGGGTTCCGCTCGAGGGAACGCGAAATTTTCTTAGTAAAAAGGCTCTAGATCGGCCCTAGGATATTTAGGAATTTTTCGAGACTTTCTGGTATTTTCTGGGAATTTCTGTATGAAATTTTAAGGGGGGTGCCGGTCGGCATGGTGTGAGAGGTGCCTTTCGGCAGTGGCACGAACTTTTGGGCTGCCTCAGGAAGGCAAGGGGTCAGTGCCGATCGGTATGGTAGGGGGAGATTCCGATCGACATGGCGCTTGGCATCCTATATAAAGGGGGCGAGTCCCCTCATTTTTTCCACATCTTGTTTTGCTTTCTCTCTCTACGATTCTTCTGCAAATCGTTCTAGCATTCCGATCTTCAAGAAATGGCCGCCTTTGTGAGCACTGCAGTCCACCGGGAGTGGTTGATCATTGATGATTGGGCGAATGTGGAGTGGAGGGCTAGGGCGCCCCTTGCCTTGGGGAGTGAGAACTCCTTTGATGCATTTGAGCCTGTTGCGAATGAGCGGACTTTGTTGCGGGAGTCATCGCGTCATCGCTCTTCGTGAGTGATCCCCAATGATTATGCAAGTAACCTGACCTTTGGCATTCTTCTCTTTCTGGTGATTTTTCTTTCTTGACTTTTGATGAGACTTTTCTTTTTGCCAGTCTGATATCTCTTTGAAGAACATGCGTGCCCGTGGGACAATGGGGCTCAAGGATGTCTGGGAGCATCTCCCACCTGTGGTGCGTTGGATGGTATCATCAGCGGGTTTTGGACGGTTGGCATCGGCGCTGGATGAGACTCCTCGTTCGACAGCGGTCTTGTGCGCTTTAGGAGAGAGGTGGTGGGACACTACCCACACCTTTCATTTTGGATTTGGGGAGATAACTGTGACTCCCCTAGACGTGCAGCAGCTGCTGGACCTGGATTGTGATGGAGAGCAGATAGAGGTGGATCGCTCTTTACGGGTGAGATCGGAGGCTGTGCGTGCGGCACTTGGTGATGTAGGGAGGATAGTTTCTGGGGATTCTATCCGGCTGTCCCTGCTGAAGGATGTTTTGTTGGGTAGGGAGATTGATGCGAAGGACGGCCTGCAAGTGAGGCAGATTACCCGGCTATTCTTTCTTTTGGTGCTGGGATGTTTCATGGTGGTGTCGAGCGGCGACGTCGTCCATTTGTGGTTTCTGACGTACTTGAGGATGTTTTTAAACATCCCTTTCTATGATTGGGGGAGTCTGACCTTTGGGACCCTTTACTTTTCTCTGGATGCATTCAGCCGGTGCTCCCGGTAGACCTTTACTGGGGCCACGCACCTTCTTGAGGTATTCTTCAGTTTGTGCATTTCTTTTCATGCATTCGTATTTTACTTTCATGCATTCGCATTTTCCTTATGCGTCTCTTTTTGCTTGTGAATTCAGACATGGTTCTATGAGGTGATTGGGTGCAACACCCCGCTAATTGCTTTGAAGGACGACACTGTTGGGGATTTCTATCGATTGTATCGATGGCGTAAGGCCAATCAACAGTCGAAGGGATCTCTTTCCCTGGATGCAGTGCGTCAGGTCTTGAATGACCTGATCAGTGGTAGGGTAAGACTCTTTCCATTTCAATATTGTTTTTTGCACCTTTGATCTTGTATTGATTTATACTCGCTTGGATATTTTCTAGTGACCTTTTACCCGTGGGGGACAGCCATTCAGGATGCGGGGGCGAACGGGGTGAACGCGCGGATGAGGCGTTTGTTGGCGCATGATTTTGGCCATTCCTGGTACCTTGGGGAGAGGGTGACTCGCCAGAATGCTGAGGAGGAGGTGGTGGTGCCACCCGTGCAGCCTCCTACATCTATGAGGCAGGAGCGACTGATGTTGGAGGATGAGAGGATCGAGGCGATGATTGGCGATTCTTACTTGCTATACACCGATACAGCTGCGCCGTATGACTATATGGATTTTTTGACGAGATGGTTGATCGAGCCCAGCATATACGATGCACTGCCCTTCCCTCCGGTGAGTTCAAGTTGGGCGGTGGGATCTTCTCACAGCGGTGGTGGACCGTCGATATCTGTGGCGGTGGTGACCTCGGAGGTCCCTTTTGTACGGCTGCATACCCCTTCATACAACATTCGACGGGCTGATGGAGGGATGGTGCCTATGCTGCACCGTCCTCATGCGATGGATGCAGAGGAGTTGGGTTTGACAGAGGAGGTCCTTCGGCCTGCGGTATACCTTTTTGTTCCTTTCTTTCTTTCTTTCTTTTCTGTTTTGGTCATCCTTGCTTTGATACTGATTTCGCCTTTTCTTTCAGCAAGTCCGGGTGTCGACCACTTGGCTCAGGGACATCAGAGACTTGATATCTTCAGCGACTACCCATATTCGGAATGCGGTTCCCGTTCCTTCTTGCTTGGTGCCGTCTGCTTCGTCCGGAGAGGACTCGGGCTCGGGAAGTGGTGGTGCGTCGTCTCGCCGTAGGGGGAAGAGAGCGCGTCACAGGGGTGGAAGCTCTTGAGAGAGAGAGAGAGAGAGAATGAAATGTGGGTTCGGGATGAGTCTCGTTATTTTTGTCTTTTTCTTTTTATTTCCTGCAAAACTGATGTCATACAGAACATAAGTATATGCAATGTGATGGAGTTTTTTTATTGTCTTTTATTAATGATGAATGAATGCATGCACATGCATTTTTTACTTTGCTGCTGAGACCGTAAAAGGAATATTTTTTTAAAAAATTTTAAGGAAAGTTTTTGATTAAATAGAAAAAGGATTTTGAAATTCTGTTGAGAATATCAATTTATTTTTATTTGAGTTTTCTGATTTGACAAAAGCGAAAAAAGGGAAATTTCTAAAAATGGGGGGTTGCCGATCGGTAAGCACCCTATCCTGCCTATCGATAGTCCAGTCCCGTCCCATCAATTGAAGACTTTGATTGGTACCCTCTTCAGCCTTTGCTACCTTGTGGGGTAGGATTCCCTCCGATTTCTGCAGGGATTATGTCCCTTGTGAGGATTTTCAAGTATAAAAAGAGGGAAAGGGTGGAGTGTTTTCATCACACTTTTTCATTTTCACCTACTTGCCCACCATCTCTTACCCTTGTAAGATGACTCTCCCTGGTAGCACCGAGTTTGCCAACTACCTCGAAGCCTTGGAAGCTATGTGCTCTTATAATGTCGACTACAAGGCTTTGAACATGCGTAGAGTCTCCTTGTGGCGCAATCGGCCTATTGAGTGGAATATGTTGATGGCGGCGGTATAATTCTGGTACCTCGAAGACCATGTATTACGCTTTGGGTTGGAAGAAGTTTGTCCTACCTACGGGGAATTTTCTTCCATACTGGGTGTAAATTCCAGCGTTACTGCGGCTTTGCCCGAATTTTCCCCTTCTCCTAGGGATTTATTGGGCAGGCTTCTTCACATTTTGCCTTCGGCGGCTATATCATTGGTTGCTGGAGGAATGATCTCCCTCCCGGCGGTGCTGCAATCCGTGCATTTGCGGGAAGTAGCTGATGCTGGCTATGCTGGAGCCGTTGTTCTGGGCCTGGTTTTAAAATTATTGTTGGTGAGTGGGGAATTGCAGGTGGACCCACAACTTGCAGCTATTACTTCATGGATGTCATGTCGTCGCAATCCCGCGGCGGTGATATTAGAGGAGACTTTGAATGGCCTGGATGCTTGGAGAGAAGGCCATTCTGACTTTTTGAGGGGTAGCCCTGTGATGTTGTTCATGTGGTTGTTTGAAAGATTCTGCTTGTCGACTCCTCTAGAATATCCCTTGTCGGTCGTACCCAACTTCTTTTCGCGCTACTTCATCCGCGTTGGCCTGTATGTTGAGAACTGGGAGAATTGGCTTGTGGAGCATGGGGCTTGTGGTTTGTATTGGTCAGTGCCTTGGTGGGGGAAGTTGCAGCCTGTTCTGGAGCTAGGAGAGTATTCATATGTGCGGCTGGTTGGTCTCAGACCGACCTCTTTTTACATCCCTTGGTGGCTTTTACGCCATTCGGCTGGGCGCAGGTCGTGCAACCTCGGATCTCAAATTTCTTTCCACTAAAGGATTTAACTGAGCGCCTGCGTCTGTTGCTGGGGTCTTTGTGGGAAAATCAGCGCCTGTCGACCCGTCCTTCTCAGTTTGCCATAAAGGTTTGCCATGTCCCTAAAGATTATATGAAGTGGTTGTGGAGGAAAGTAGTCAGCAAGATGTTGGCAGTAGAGACTGGACAAAGATGGTTTGTTTTATCTGACTCCATGGAAGGGGTGTTGTGGTCTTTTCGAAGATGATTAAGGCTCATCGATCCATGGAATGTTTACGGCACTCTATTCAGGAAGGGGAAACTTGGGGTCCTCAGGATTTAGATGATGCGGGTGCAGGCTCCTCTGGTAGCTGTGGGTAGGACTCCTGGGGAGTTTATTTGTGTAACAGGTGTGGGGATTTTATTTGGCTTTTTATGGTAGTGGGGAAGGGATTTATCCGTTCCTTTTTCTTATGTAATCTGTATTGTAATTTCTTATTAATGAAATAAATAAGTTTCTAATCATCCAGCTGTGCCTCTCAATGAATTTTGTATTTTGAATTATCTATATTGATCGCTAAGGCATACATAATCCTTTTGTTCAAGTATTGTTAGAATGAACCACCGTTCTCGGAGGTTAGAAAAGAATAGTATTTTGTGAAAAAGAAAGGGTCGTGCTCATGAGAGGAGTATGAGCTGCCTACGTACCTCTGGTGTTTTTTGAAAAGTTTTTAAAAATAGTTTTTGCTGAGGATCAGGCCCATGTAGTTCTGGGTAGAGGGAAATGAAGCCTTTTTTTTTAGAATAGAAGGGGGATAAGAAGAGTCGTAGCATGCCGAGATTTCGGACTAGGGGTAGAATTTCTTGAGACGGTCCAGATTGACTGGACGAGCCATCTCTTCCCGATCCAGGTCAGTGAGCATGGCGGCACCGCTGGATAAGATTTTCTTCACAATGTAGGGGCCACTCCAATTGGGCTTGAATTTCCCTGTGGGTCCCAGATGGGTTCTATTATCTCTTTGAGGGATAAATCCCCCTCCCGAACACAGCGATCCTTGACTTTCTTGTTGAATGATCACGTTATTCAGCCATGGTACCCTTGTATGTGGTAAAGTTACTTTAATCTTCTTTCATCTAGGAGGGGTAGCACATCAAGACGGCTTTGGCACCAGTCTTCTTCACTAACTTTGCTTTCGAGCACGACGCATAGCAAGGGTATTTCCAGCTCCATAGGTAGGAATGTTTCCATGCCATAGACCAGGGAGTAAGGGGTAGCCCCAGTTAAGGTTCGGATTGAGGTTTGATAGCCCCAGAGGGCGTACGAGATCCGGTCGGCCCAATACCTACAACTTTTGGTCATCTTGCTGATGATGGATTTGAGGTTCTTGTTGGTGGCTTCAACTGCACCATTAGTCTGAGGTCGGTAGGGAGAAGATTTGTGTCTCTGAATCCCGTACTCATTGACTATTTCTATGACTTCTGCTTCAAAATGCAGCCCATTATCTGATACCATCTCGTGAGGGACCCCATATCGGCAGATGATATTTTTCTGGAAGAATTTGGCCACTTTCTTGGCATTCAATACCGCGTATGACTCAGCCTCGACCTATTTGGTGAAGTAATCGATGGCAACCAGGATGAACTCATGTCCGTTTGCAGCCTTTGGTGTAACCTTCCCTATGATGTCGATACCCTAGGTGGAGAACGGCCAGAGAGAGGTCATGTTGTATAATTCTCGCGGAGGCAAGTGTTGAAGATTGGATAATTATTGGCATTTGAGGAACCTCCGGACATAGGCGGTGCAATCCTGGATCATGGTGGTCCAGTAGTATCCCTGTCAGATGATCTTCTTGGCGAGCATGTGACCATTCATGTGGGGTCCGCATTCCTCGCTATGGATTTTCTGCATTATTTTCTCAATCTCAGCCCCTGCGATGCAGTGTAGATGAGTTCCATCAAAATTCCTCTTGAGGAGAGATTTATGACAGATGATGTACTGGGCGACCAGTCTTCAGAGGGTTGTTCGGTCCTTCTTGTTGGAACCCTAGGGATACCTACTGTAAAAGGGTACTTTAGATTATAGATGGAGGCGTAACCCCTTTTGAGTATGGTAATGATAAGTTAATTAGCCCAAGACCTTGTATTAATGATTGAACATACAAACGCAAATCCAATGAAGACGAACTCAGTTTAAACTCACAAGTCTCTCGTGTATAACTCAGGAGATAGTAATGAACTTTTAGAAGTAACTTAGGTAGAGGAAGAGAGAAGTAAGCACCCTATATACACCTTGGTAGGCAGGTAGAAACACACCATACACGCTCAAGAATCTCTGTCAAGTATTAAAAGCTTCGCAATAAATAACAATGGTGAGTGGATAAACCCTCTGGTTTGCAATAACTCCCTCTCTCTGATGTGTATCTCTTGTAATAACTCCAGAGTTCTCCAAAAAGATCATATCTCTCCTCAGGGGTGGTTGGGGTCCTTAAATAGCCCCCCACACCATCCCCGAGGCAACTCAATCATTAAAACTATGAAAGACATTCCTCATACTTTATGTCACAACATTAAATGCCTGATGCACTAGTTACCTCAACGTCATAAACATTAAATGCCAAGACATTCCTTTTGCCTGACCACTGTGTGTCAGGGGAGGGGGCTGTTGTCGCAGAGGTGGCTCACCAACTGTCTGACAGCCCCAAATACCATGGTGGTTTACTCAAGTGCATGTCTGACATTGTTTAGATGGCTAGTGACATCACCTACAGTAGATGTGACATTACGTAGAGGATTATTTGGTTCACAGCCTAACGCACGATGGAACTCCAAGCTGCTCCGCCCGAGGTTCCACGGTTAAGGTTCTGCGGTGTTTTACCAGGTGTATCTAAGATGGTCAGGACAAGCCCCAATGGTGCCTCACTTCTCAATCCTCCATATCAAGTCCCTCTAAAGTTCCCACGGTGAGGTTATTCGATAGAGCATGAAAGCTCTCCCAGGCCATGCCAAGCCTGGTCTCTCGCAAGTACCTTTTGACCTCACACAAACTCATTTATTATTATCTTTGCGTCAATACAACCGTTATAGCTTAAAGTCAACAAAAATAAAAATACAATATGACTAATATAACAAGCTAAAATATGAGCTGTTGTGCCAAGCTGCCTCGCTGAGTTGCCACGCTTGAGCTGTCACGCTTGAGCTGCCTTGGTTTCTTAATCTCAAACATTGTTGACAATTAGGGATTTGTCCCTAATATCAAGATTACCTTCAAGCCCCCTCTACATTTTCCCCCTCGTGGAGAGATTTGTTGGAACAAGAAATGTCTGCACGAAATGTCTCAAACCGATGGACCTTTCTCTGTGTGAAAAGATTCATCTCTCCTTTATTCAGAACCAGAGCGTTAGAGTCTCTAGGAAAAAGTAAAATTCTCCCCGATGTACCTGAGCCGAGGCACTACCGTTTGTTAATGCTTCGGTTGAGGGACATCGCTAATTTTTCCTTATGTTGAGCTTCGATCGTTCTAGCTTCAATATCTAAAATTCTCCCGAAAGACCTGCTAATATTCTCAAATTTCGTTGGGGCTGCAAATACCGTTATGACTTGTGAAATTCTCCCTTGGAACGTTTCATCATGTTCGAAAAAGCAGAAATTCTCCCCGATGTATCCGAGTCATAACTAAACAATGTTTTAACTTATGACGAGGGAACATCGTTGCCTTTTGGAACCATTGGGACATCTTCTTCGTTAGGAGTTTATTGGATATTTCTGATAAAAAAAATTGGCACCAAAACTCAATCTTGCTTAGGAAGGCAACGGTTTGTGTTCCCCAGGTGTCACTTCCTTAATGATGTGGCGTTGTCTTTTCAACTGTCAAAACACTTCTCGAAGTGCCACGTGTTCATTTGAAATGATTGCAGGCGACCTTGCACGTGCGATGGTGGGAAACTTAAACGACGAACTCCAAAATTTCAAACGGCTATACCCAAACACTTAAACCATTTTTTCTCTTACTTTGTCACCGTCTTCTTCAAACTTCCATTTGCTTTAGAGAGAGAAAGTCTATGAGAACTCCATTGTTGTTAAGATCTTTCTTACCTTCTTCCCCTCTCATCTTCTAAACCACCACCTGTGGTTGTGATCTTCCATTATCGTTCTTCAAACCCTTCTTGCTCGAAGCTTTCCTGTTACTTTATCGTTATTTTCCATGGCATCCTCAAGCAACCCCACCGCGTCTGCTGTCGGTGCTCCGCCCACTGCCTCTACTATTGCCACCACCCTGGATGCTGCCCGCCAGGAACAACTAAGGTTTTATCGTCGTTCACCTATTTTTGTAGAAGGTGATGATTTTTCTGTTGCCTGGAAGACTGTCCATTTTTCTTCTAAGTTTGACGCCTTAGTGTTTGGTGACGAAGACGAAGATTCTTCTGAGTGGGGCTTTCTTCCTCCAGAGGGGGCTCTTCGATTTCTCCTGGAGCGAGGGGACTTCCCATGGTCCCATATTGATTTCGAAGCACCCGGGGGATCTCCTTCCCACTTCGCTGCCTGGAACTCTTATATTGAAAGTTCCCATGCTGATATTCTCACCAAGCTTGGGTTACAACGGGCAAAATGGTTTGGTGAGTTCACTCTCTCGAAGAATAATGCTTCCCTTCCTATCCTGGTCTCTCGATGGAACGTTAATACTCATACGTTCATCGCTGCGTGGGGAGAATTCACCATAACTTTGGAAGACGTGTGCGAGCTCCTGGGCCTCGATGTAACAGCTCATGAGACCTATACTGATGAGGCTCTAGATGCCCAAGAGGTTGCCTACCATTTGGAGTTGGATCGTATATGCCTAAGCTGCATCGGTTCGTCCAACAAGGCTACTTTCTCTCCTCTGATTAATTATTTCTTCAAGGGTTTTGGTGGAGGAAGTTCTTCAATAGATGCTCCTGGTCAAGGTACACCGTTGGAACTTCCTGCCTATATTCTTGTGGTTCTCTCCCGTTTCCTTTTGACGGGAAAAACTAATGACCATCCTCGAAGGGACCTTATCAATATATTCCTTCATTTGGCCCGGGGCATCAAACTTCCCCTGGCTGCAATTGCCTTGGAATCCCTCTACACCTAGCAGGATAGGACTTTTCTCGATATGGAATAATCGCTTGACCGTTATAACTTGGCCAATTTTGCAAACTGCGTCCTTCTAAATAGCTTCCTTTACTTTCGTTTCCCTGCTGTAGCGGCGAAAACCAACCGCTCTACTTCGGGGGAAACAATTCTGCTGTAACAACCCGCCTAATGGGATACCGAGCGATCACTCCTATATTGAATTAAAACAGGACTTACTTATGGATCTTTCTTAGCATTATTGTCGAAAGTCCATTTAATTACTAATATCCTATTAGGCGAGCGTTAAAACTTTACCTAACTACTCTTTTTAAACCATTAAAATAAAACATCCACAAGTTAATGCGTAAATGAACTGAAATGAAAATGAAATAAATTAAAAATAACCGAACACTCGGTTAAAATTATACAACCATATCGAATAACGGGCAAAGAATAAATAAAAACAGTTGGACCATTGGCCCGAATATTTATACAGTACCTCCTATCTAGAGTACAAGGATAGAAGAGGCTATCAAAAACCTGCACGCATCCACAGCTGCTGCAGCTGACGTCTGACTCGAAATAAGTGCCATCCAGGCGTCCCTGTGTCTGGACACCTATATATATATATATATATATATATATAATATAGGAAGAAAGAAAAAGTAGATAAACGGGTCAGAGCCCGAGTTTTGAAAATATTTAGCAAGTGCATAAATGCCTTATTATTTTGAAAAGGGTTTTATTTCATATTTAAATTTGGTATCGCACTCCCATGAGATACCCCTCACCTCTCCACTAATAGTGCACTCCTAGCGCATCCCTTTAAACATCCTAGTCAAGCTACCCTGCTAGAGTAGTCTATCACCCAACCACTATCAACCCTAGATAGTCTAAGCAATGTACTAGGGCTAAACTTCACCCCAGTCTCAACGCTATGCCATGTTTGTGCGTGGGGTATCTCGCAAAGCGAAATCCAAATAAGGAACCCCCCCGATACACTACTACGCGGCAAGGTCGATCGTCGAGATCCGCCAGTCCCTCAGTACAGAAAGATATATATAAATATATATACCATAAGAATTAATAATATAGGAGAACTAAGGATTAAACTTCTCCCCAGTCTCAACACGTTGCCATATTGGTGCGTGGGGTGTCTCGCGAAGAGAAATCCAAACAAGGAACCCCCCGATACAATACTATGCGGCAAGGTCGATCGTCGGGATCCATTAGACCCTCGGTACTCGATTCATCCATATATATATATACATTTTACCATAACCATCCGGATCTATCTCCCGAACTGAGGATTCATATATCAAGTATTTATCAATACCTTTATTTTTCTCAAAATTTCCCATTTCCCTTTTTATACTCAGGAAATGTAAATATAAAAGACAATTCATTATCATGAATTGATTTAACAAATCATATACTTTTAAAAACCAATTTTATTATCATAAAAATGTTTTTCCGTTTTATATCATCCCATTTCCCTTTTTATACTCGGGAAATGTACCCAAAGCCATTTTCATTATCATGAAAATGCTTTGATCATATCATATGCTTCCACATCCCTTCATCCATCCGGGAGTGTTACCGAAGCCAAACCTTTATCCCATTTCCCTTCTTCCATCCGGGAAATGTATTTAAAGCCAATTTATTATCATAAATTGCTTTAACATATCTAAGACCGTCCCTCTGGGTTTCCCCAGAGAACGCGCCCCTAAATGGCTATCATCTTCCAGGGCCTATCTATACAAGACAACCTGGGAACCTACCAACGTCGAGAAGCGGTCATATGCCTGCGGGAAAGTCAAGACCACACCCAGAATCTCCTAACCAGCGCAGTAAATATATATAATCGCCCATATGGCCTAGGGACTATATCCACCCTGCTCAATAGCCAGGGGAATTCACCACAACGCGCGCAACTCCCTTATGATAGCGATTTAGGGAGGTGTGTAACCATAATTTATCAATTATGAAAATCATTTATCTTTCCATTTTGAAAATATTCATTTTTATATTTTCAAAATCATTTACATCATATCATATATATATATATATATATATATATATATATAGGGAGAGGTTCACAAGTGGACCAAAAGAATGGACTTTTTAATGGACTTAACAAAAAAGACTAATAAGTCTCGGTTATTGGGTGCCGCTGGCGCGGACCCATTACACCAAGGAATTAAAATTAGGGGGTTATTAGTCTTTTTTGTTAAGTCCATTAAAAAGTCCATTCTTTTGGTCCACTTGTGATCCTATATATATATATATATACTTTAATCACATAGTATATACATATACCATATATTCCTCCTAGAATATATAAACGGCCATAATGGCCTATAGCATCTAGCGATGACCAATAATTCCAAAGATTCCCTCAAGGAATCAAAATCATGCATTCATATAAGCATGATACTAAATCCAAAGTATTTTCTTACTTTAATAAGTAAAACATACCTTAATCCCATCTGCGGATTTAGCGGATATCCCCAAATATACTAATTCACTCTAAGTGAATTTACATAAATATATATATATATATATATATATATATATATATATATATATATATATATATATATATTCCCAATTCACCAAGTCCTTTAGGACATAACCCTCTATAATACTCTAACTTAGAAGGTCCTTAAACTTTAAACTCAAAGAGGAGAAGTCATATTAATCTCCCAAAATCTTGGGCTAAAAATAGGGCACCGGTCGACCGGTCCTGGACCCCCGGTCGATCGGGGGTTGCAAATAAGCCTACGAAACAAAGCAGTAGGCCTTTTCCCCTTGACGCGGTCGACCGGCCATAGGGGCGCGGACGACCGGTCACACCAGGTCCTCAACACTAATCTCCTCAAATCCTCCATCCAACAACCCGACTTCATTATCGGGGTTTCTAAACTACCCCAAAAATTATCCCGAACATCTACGCAATTAATTCTAGCCGTAATTTTTCCAATTCCCGATTTGATTTCCGAGTTGATGATTTCAACCCGGAGCTGCCAACTTATAAAAATCATATCAAATCGTAGAAAAATCAGAAAAATTCTCGGTCGGCACCCACGCGACCGTATCGAAAATATCTACAACTTTCGTGTTTTGGCCGAGATCTAAATCAATTCTTTTCTTGTCCAAAATGTCCCCCTTAAGTCACGAGATACTATTTATCGTCTTCTCCGAGACGATTTCGGCCATTAAAGCTTCTCCCAAGCTTTTGTCGCCTCACCCAACGTCCTACAACCTCAACCAACTACAAATACACATATATTAAGGGTTTTAAACATCCTAGAACCCAAAACCACCAATTAATTTAGGTTAAAACCTAATTCCACAAATTGAAATATTATTGGGGTTTAATTGTTTTAACTCCCCAAAACCCATTTTATCCACGATAACCCACCCCAAAACCTTTAGGGTTTGTTTATACCAAACTACGGTATGAGATATTTATGCAAAAAGATAAGTAAAGCAAGTAAACACTTTCCTCGTGGATAAAATCCGACGACCTCGAGTCGAATCCGGCGGAGTTTGGCCCGAATCTCCATTTTCTCCTCCTCTTTCTCCTTCCTCTCTCTCTTCTCTCTCTTTTCGTTCTTCCGTTTCTCTTTTTCTCCCTCTCCCTCTCTTTATAAAGAAAGAAAAAGGGTTATACCCCATAAAACCCAAAAATGACTTGTTTACCCAACTACGAGTTACTTTTACCTCTAAAATTACCCGAAACTCATTTTCGACAATCGGACACTCTTTTCCGACTATCTCGGACATTCCGAGACTCACGGCGCAGTCGAAATTCCCATCCAAGGTACTTGACCGCAAATCACTATTCCAACCCAAAATAAATAAATGGGGGTTTTCCAATTAAAAATCTTACCTCGTGTCGCTTTACTCAACGGAGACATATAATTAAAATATTTCGACCTATATAGTCCCAAAAATAATCACAACATCTTTCGAAAATCATTTAATCCTCGAAAATCCCAAAAATTACTATTTTAGGAAATTCCCCAATTTGCCAGTTTATATTTAATTATGGAATTTAATCGTCTCCAAAAGGGCGGGTTGTTACATACTCCCCCCTTACAATGCAATTTCATCCTCGAAATTCAGGTATAACCTACACCATCTAACTAGGATCACTACAAATCCTAAAACCTCAAGGGAAATATACTAACTCAATGGTTCCCAACCATGAGCTACACGACTACCACGATCGTAAAGTGACTCTAATACATCACATAATACCCATCATCTATAATGCCTCTCGGCATGAATTTAAACCTTATATAATACGCCCATCCTATCTTAGGCGGTATACACAACCATCTTACCAAGGTGCCCATACACCTTTCTAACTTGTGCACATCTGCACATCCGTAGTGAACGTTTGACACGTAACACTCTCTCCTAATAAGGGTCTCCTTTCCTCGGTGTAATACTCATTTATGGGTCCCCCCGACCCGCGAAATTTCAATCCTCCTAACCTCGGCGCCACTAACTCTATCGAACCTACATCCTACAAATGCTACGATCTATGCGTTACCCTACTTAAGCGAAATGAGTATCCTAAATATATCCCTAGTGCCCAAGGCCTCTCTCAACTCCCAAAATTTGCTTGGTTTCGTGCGTGGGACATCTCGCAAAGCGAAATCCAGACAAGGAACCCTCCCGTTACACTACTCCCTTGCGTTGTCGGTCATCGAGATATAACGACCTAAGGCACACAAGCAGGACGTCCTAAATCCTGCCTACGCTAATCCTACAAACGTATTTCTACTATCTTATCCTTCCGCCCATACGGAAGGAAACCTAACAAATCGAAGTGCCCACTTTCTATAGAAAGTGTCACGAACATAATACCCAAAATGTATCTTCTCAAAATTTGCCTTTTCATTAAGGCCTGACTGTAATCCTCAAATCAATTTCTCTAAGTCTAACCTTATCCACCCAGTTGTGGTGAGGGGACCACTTTAGTGCTTTCCCATAGCACAATATCTCCATAAGTAAATCATCATTATGTGGCTCATAACCTATAGTGGTTCATCCACACTATAAGACTTTTCCACAAAATCAACATCCTCGCATGCTATAACAGCTCTCCACGCCCGGCTCCGTTAAGAGTCATGTGTGGAGCATCTCGCAAAGCGAAATCCAAACAAAGAACCCCTCCACACATTAACACTTGACTTCGTCGATCACGGAGTTCCGTTATTTCAGGCATGCAACCGGGATAATCCTATCCCTTATCAACAAAAGGTGGTCTGAACTCCTATCTCTAACTAAGAGTCACATCACCAAGCGCTCGTACCAATATTCAGTCCTCGCGTAAACCAGCACTGAGCTTAATCTTATAGCTCAACAATAATCCTGTGGGCCTTAAATTATATCTATAAGGTTGCCACATACTCACGTCAAAATAATGAAGCCTCTGCTCATCGAGGTTCCATCAATCCATAATAATAAAGGTGTACTCAACCTGTATCCAGGTGAGACTCCGCAACCATAATATGTTCCCTCCAGGAACTGCGAACACGATAGTCTTGCCATCATTAGCCTGCTATCGCTCCGATAATACCATAATCTTATACAATATATACAAAATATAAACACCCGCCTCTATGATGAGAGACAGAAAATAAAATTCCGCTACCGCGGAAAACACATAAGCCTACATTATTATGTTATCGAGACCAACACAGCTCAAATTACACACACGAGTCTAAAGCCAACAAATACTACAACTTCATCTAGCAACACCTCTTACTAGAATTTCTTACTCTAGGCCCCATCTGGGCACCCTAACCTCGTCCTTTATTCCTACCGGGAAAGGACTAACTGTGTGGCTCCTCACTTCAACTTACTAATCCTCTTAACCTCTTCGTTAAAAGGAAAGTACACTACCAGTTCCAACAAATCTCCCCACATGGATGTCCCCAATGGGGCACATGAACACACACACATTCTCCCTACAAGTGAAAATCTTCCTTAAATTTTCACATCCGGGTATTTCCACACCCTACTCTAAGCTAAAGCTCCCGAGCCTTCTACGTCCACTAGGTAGTGCCATGCTCACATTTCACAACCCCAACTTTAATGTATGGTCCTTATCCAAGACCCTTTTTAAACCCTTATCTTCACGGGGTAGTTCAACTTGAGTACCACTTTCCATCATAGCAGTATTTGGATGCTCATAACTACTATACTTTAGTAGTCGTTGCAACGATCCCTAATAATTACCGTAAGGGGAGTGACCTCTACGGCGGTCCTAATCCCCCGACTTCTATCAGCTACTCCCGCTAAGCCTCACCCCCTGCGGCCATCCAAGCCTCGCACACGAATCTCAAACGAGCGCGCAAAAGATTACTATAATCTTCTACTGTAACAGGAGAACGAAATCTCACAAGAGAGATCAATAATCCTAATCCTGAGGCTCTATAACAAATCGAGAGCAACGCTGAAAGCGTTGTACGTCCGCACAGATTCCTAAGGACAATAGAACCTGATGCTCTGATACCATCTGTAACAACCCGCCTAATGGGATACCGGGCGATCAATCCTATATCGAATTAAAACAGGAGTTACTTATGGATCATTCTTAGCATCACTGTCGAAAGTCCATTTAATTACTAATATCCTATTAGGCGAGCGTTAAAACTTTTACCTAACTACTCTTTTTAAACCATTAAAATAAAACATCCACAAGTTAATGCGTAAATGAACTGAAATGAAAATGAAATAAATTAAAAATAACCGAACACTCGGTTCAAATTATACAACCATATCGAATAACGTGCAAAGAATAAATAAAAATAGTTGGACCATTGGCCCAAATATTTATACAGTACCTCTTATCTAGAGTACAAGGATGGAGGCGGCTATCAAAAACCTGAACGCATCCACAGCTGCTGCAGCTGACGTCTGACTCGAAAGAAGTGCCATCCAGGCGTCCCTGTGTCTGGACACCTATATATATATAATATAGGAAGAAAGGAAAAGTAGATAAACGGGTCAGAGCCCGAGTTTTGAAAATATTTAGCAAGTGCATAAATGCCTTATTATTTTGAAAAAGGTTTATTTCATATTTAAATTTGGTATCCAACTCCCATGAGATACCCCTCACCTCTCCACTAATAGTTCACTCCTAACGCATCCCTCTAAACATCCTAGTCAAGCTACCCTGCTAGACTAGTCTATCACCCAACCAATAACAACCCTAGATAGTCTAAGCAATGTACTAGGGCTAAACTTCACCCCAGTCTCAACACTATGCCATGTTCGTGCGTGGGGTGTCTCGCAAAGAGAAATCCAAACAAGGAACCCCCCCGATACACGACTACGCGGCACGATCGATCGTCGAGATCCGCCAGTCCCTCAGTACAGAAAGATATATATAAATATATATGCCATAAGAATTAATAATATAGGAGCACTAAGGATTAAACTTCTCCCCAGTCTCAACACGTTGCCATATTCGTGCGTGGGGTGTCTCGCGAAGAGAAATCCAAACAAGGAACCCCCCCGATACACTACTATGCGGCAAGGTCGATCGTCGGGATCCATTAGACCCTCGGTACTCGATTCATCCATATATATATACATTTTACCATAACCACCCTGATCTATCTCCCGGACTGAGGATTCATATATCAAGTATTTATCAATACCTTTATTTTTTTCAAAATTTCCCATTTCCCTTTTTATACTCAGGAAATGTAAATATAAAAGCCAATTCATTATCATGAATTGCTTTAACAAATCATATACTTGTAAAAGCCAATTTTATTATCATAAAAATGCTTTTCCGTTTTATATCATCCCATTTCCCTTTTTATACTCGGGAAATGTACCCAAAGCCATTTTCATTATCATGAAAATGCTTTGATCTTATCATATGCTTCCACATCCCTTCTTCCATCCGGGAGTGTTACCGAAGCCAAACCTTTATCCCATTTCCCTTTTTCCATCCGGGAAATGTATTTAAAGCCAATTTATTATCATAAATTGCTTCAACATATCTAAGACCGTCCCTCCGGGTTTCCCCACTGGACGCGCCCCTAAATGGCTATCATCTTCCAGGGCCTATCTATACAAGATAACCTGAGAACCTACCAATGCCGGGAAGCGGCCATATGCCTGCGGGAAAGTCAAGACCACACCCAGAATCTCCTAACCAGCGCAGTAAACATATATAATCGCCCATATGGCCTAGGGACTATATCCACCCTGCTCAATAGCCAGGGGGATTCACCACAACGCGCGCAACTTCCCTTATGATAGCGATTTAGGGAGGTGTGTAACCATAATTTATCAATTATGAAAATCATTTATCTTTACATTTTGAAAATATTCATTTTTATATTTTCAAAATCATTTACATCATATCATATATATATACTTTAATAACATAGTATATACATATACCATATATTCCTCCTAGAATATATAAACGGCCATAATGGCCTATAGCATCTAGCGATGACCAATAATCCCAAAGATTCCCTCAAGGAATCAAAATCATGCATTCATATAAGCATGTTACTAAATCCAAAGTATTTTCTTACTTTAATAAGTAATACATACCTTAATCCCATCTACGGATTTAGCGGATATCCCCAAATAAACTAATTCACTCTAAGTGAATTTACATATATATATATTCCTAATTCACCAAGTCCTTTAGGACATAACCCTCTATAATACTCTAACTTAGAAGGTCCTTAGACTTTAAACTCAAAGAGGAGAAGTCATACTAATCTCCCAAAATCTTGTCCTGAAAATAGGGCACCGGTCGACCGGTCTTAGACCCCCGGTAGACCGCGGGTTGCAAATAAGCCTACGAAACAAAGCAGTAGGCCTTTTCTCCTTGACGTGGTCGACCGGTCACACCAAGTCCTCAACACTAATCTCCTCAAATCCTCCATCCAACAACCTGACTTCATTATCGGGATTTCTAAACTACCCCAAAAGTTATCCCGAACATCTACGCAATTAATTCTAGCCGTAATTTTTCCAATTCCCGATTTGATTTCCGAGTTGATGATTTCAACCCGGAATTGCCATCTTATAAAAATCATATCAAATCGTAGAAAAATCAGAAAAATACGTTGTTAGTTCCCACGCGACCGTATCGAAAATATCTACAACTTTCGTGTTTTGGTTGAGAGCTAAATCACTTCTTTTCCTGGCCAAAATGGCCCCCTAAAGTCACGGGTTACTATTCATCATCTTCTCCGAGACGATTTCGGCCATTAAAGCTTCTCCCAAGATTTTGTCGCCTCACCCAACATCCTACAACCACAACCAACTAAAAATACACATATATTAAGGGTTCTAAACATCCTAGAACCCAAAACCACCAATTAATTTAGGTTAAAACCTAATTCCACAAATTGAAATATTATTGGGGTTTAATTATTTTAACTCCCCAAAATCCATTTTATCCACAATAACCCACCCCAAAACCTTTAGGGTTTGTTTACACCAAACTACGGTATGAGATATTTATGCAAAAAGATAAATAAAGCAAGTAAACACTTTCCTCGTGGATAAAATTCGACGACCTCGAGTCGAATCCGGCGGAGTTTGGCCCGAATCTCCATTTTCTCCTCCTCTTTCTCCTTCCTCTCTCTCTTATCTCTCTTTTCTTTCTTTCCTTTCTATTTTTCTCCCTCTCCCTCTCTTTATAAATAAAGAAAATG
This sequence comes from Sambucus nigra, assembly GCA_949130495.1. Lineage (NCBI taxonomy): Eukaryota > Viridiplantae > Streptophyta > Magnoliopsida > Dipsacales > Adoxaceae > Sambucus > Sambucus nigra. Next base: position 153,648,353 of record OX422211.1, on the reverse strand, counting down.
GGTTATACCCCTTAAAACCCAAAAACGACTCGTTTACCCAATTACGAGTTACTTTTACCTCTAAAATTACCCGAAACTCATTTTCGACAATCGGACACTCTTTTCCGACTATCTCGGACATTCCGAGACTCACAGCGCAGTCGAAATTCCCATCCAAGGTACTTGACCGCAAATCACTATTCCAACCCAAAATAAATAAATGCGGGTTTTTCAATTAAAAATCTTACCCCGTGTCGCTTTACTCAACGACGACATATAATTAAAATATTTCGACCTATATAGTCCCAAAAATAATCACAACACCCTTTGAAAATCATTTAATACTCGAAAATCCCAAAAATTACTATTTTAGGAAATTCCCCAAATTGCCAGTTTATATTTAATTATGGAATTTAATCGTCTCCAAAAGGGCGGGTTGTTACATCTGCCTCCACGGTCCTTTGTTTATCATAAGAGACAAAGCCGAAAGGAGTTGATATCTGTGATTGGTCGCTTTTAGAACTTCGTGATGAGGCCCTACTAGGAGGATATCTTCTTCCACACTTGTGAATTTTTTCAACATGAAGCGAGGGTGGTACAGGCCCCTATCATGGATATTGAAGATCCCTCGCTGGTTGTGGTCCTTCTGTTCTCCATAGGATATCTGCCTTCTTACACTGAATGGGGATATTCTAGTGAGCACTATAATCCCAACCGATGACGTCGCCAGTTTGGGTTTGACCAGGGGGCTCCTCGTCCAGTGTTTCAATCGTCAAGCCCCAAGGTTTCCTTTAGCGAGGCGGGTTCTCTATTTTCTTCAACCGCTGCGTGGAGAATAATTTTTACAATGGCTGGGTGAGTCACCATTCCCAGCATCACTAGGGAAGGGGACGCGACCCCTCTGTTTGCAATAAAATACTGGCCGAAATAATTGGCTGAAATTACTGAGTTCGTTGAGGGAGATCTAGTGTATCCTCCCGTTTCTTTATTTTCTGCCTTAGAGTTAGGGTTAAAAGGCAACTCCATTCTTGGGATTAAATTACCTCTAAGTACGAACCCTAAGTCACCTCCTACTGAATTCCACCACTATGTTCCATGATCCCCGTTGCCACGCCCAAACCCAAAATCGCTGCAGCCCCGAAGAAACCTTCCCCTTCAACTGAAGCTGCTACTGGCGAGGGTCTTTCTCAACCCCCTGCCAATAAGGCGAAAATGGCCAAAAGTGGGATGTCAAAGTCAAAATATAAGTCCCAGACTCCTATGGCAGCCTTCCCCATAGCCTCCGTTCCTCATCCCATGTCTACCAAAGTGGCTGAGCGATTAAGGAAGGAAGCCCAGGCGGAGATAGCTCGGATAAATGTTGAGTATCAACGGCACGCTATCGTTGTTCCTCCTTCGATTACTTTTCCCACCGTTGTGGTTGATCCCACAGAGCCAACGACAAGGAGGAGAATGAGTTCAAGGGTTCTTCGAGCTGTTGGCACTGATGCAACGGGAACAAGGAAAAAGACTCTGGGTACCAAGTCTCAGAGGAAGAAAACTCCTGAGGTGCATCAAACTCCTGAGGTGCATCTCTCTCCTGCCCCTTCTGTTGCTGCCACCCCTCCTTCTTCGCCCATGGTTATACCTTCTCGTTCTCCTTCCGAATCTGAGGTATGTATACTTGTTTTACTCATTTCCTCTTTGCTTAAGGCAAGCTGCATTTTCTTTTTTTTTTCTTGACAACTGTGGTGAAGGGGGTTAAAGAGGAAAGACCCAATCCCCCTAGTCATCCCGTGAGCCCTTTTGTGGGGGGGCATTTTGGTATTTATCGAACCGATGTGACTCCTCCCCGTTCCCTCATGACGGGGCTTACTTATTATCGTCGTACGGCCTCCCAACATGCGAGGGAAGTTGTTATGGGTGATGCTGCTGAATCTGTGGGCGTCTCTTCACAATCAGAGATAAATCTCCCCATCCCTTCTAGTTTATCCCCTCCATCCTAGCTTCGTCTGCCCATTGTTCTAGCTGAAGAAAATGAGCCCGAGGTATGATTTCCTCTATAATTTATTTGGTATAACGTCCTTTCAGTCTCACCCCATTATTTCTTTATCATGCTGAACCTTGAGGTTTTGGGTGCCCCAGGTTGAAGTGTCCTCGTTATTAGCTAACACTCTTCTTCCAACGATGCTGACGAGACCTTTGGCTGCAATTCCCCTTTTCAGTGCCATAACTGAGGTAAGTAACACCTAGAGATACTTCTCCCTTTTTTCTGTACTTATTCCTCTTTTCTAACACTTGTCTTCATGTTGTAGCTTTCTCCCGATCTTGTACCACCTACTTCTCTTGGTGGTCTTCATGGACACAAGGCCAAGGTTGGTGCTTCTGCCCGGCATAGTGTCTCTTCTGCACCCCTCCGTGTTGGGGCTTCGTTTAGGAGTCCATTATCTTCTCCCGATGAAACTCCTATGCTGGCCTTGGTGCCTTATGTTGGTGAGGGAATTTTGCCGACCGTTGAGGCTTCTGCGACCAGGGACCCCTCTGTGCCTTATGAGGTAATGAGCCCGCCCCCAACGGTTCCTATCCCTGCGGCTGCCACGATGACTCCCATTCTTGCCCCTGTTGTGACTGAGGTATTTTTGTTACTTCTCATAAACTCCACCTTATAACGATCACTTAACAACGAAAACGCATGTTAAGATTTTCCATAAACTCCACCTATAACGGTGACTTAACAACGAAAATGCTTGTTAAGATTTTTCATAAACTCCACCTATAACGCTGACTTAAGAATGAAAACGCTTGTTAAGATGTTTCATAAAATCCACCTTGTAACGGTGACTTAACAACGAAAACGCTTGTTAAGATTTTTCATAAACTCCACCTTATAACGGTGACCTAACAACGAAAACGCTTGTTAAGATTTTTCATAAACTCCACCTTATAATGGTGACTTCACAACGAAAACGCTTGTTAAGATTTTTCATAAACTCCACCTATAACGGTGACTTAACAATGAAAACGCTTGTTAAGATTTTTCATAAACTCCACCTTGTAACGGTGACTTAACAACGAAAACGCTTGTTAAGATTTTTTCATAAACTTATTATGCCCTCTATCTCTTCTCAGGTTGCTCTGGAAAATTCTCCCCCAGTTCTTTCACCTATGGGATCACCCCATCGGGAACCTGTTGTTTCGGAAAACTCTGGCCATGATGATCAAGGTTCCACGGTCGGTGCTACAGCAGAGAGCGAATCTGGGTGCAAGCTTCCTCTTCCTGACTTGGCTCCTCATGCTTTCTGCCTGATGGTGCTTCGACATTCTCCTCAAATGCCTGTCAACCATCGCTTGGTGACTGAAAAACTAGTGAATCATCACCCCGAGACCTTCACAGTGGATTTCCTACGTTCCAATATTCACGTGATGATCAACAGACTTCAAGGCATGACTATCTTTGTTGCTGAAATTGCCAGTACTCCTACTGCAAGCGTTACCAGATCCCTCCTTAACAAATTTTTGGGTTTTATGAGGGAGTTGGGTCGTGATGGTTTCCGTTTTGAGTGGCTTATAACACATTTAAAGACTTTGAAAAACCAGCAACTGATCAGTCAGAGGGAAGTATTGCGAAAGCTTCAGGAGGACCAGTGGGCTGAGGAAGCTAAATTGGCCGCATTACCACCCCTTTTAAAAGCAATGGATAAAGAGGTAAAGGATGCCGAAGAAGCTTTGTGTCTGGTCAAGTTGAAACGAGAGAGACTCCTCATCGAACGTACACAAGTGCAAATGAGGCTGGAGCTTTCTATCAACGCCCAACGGTCTTTCACCGTAGCTTCTTCGGGCCTTCCTGGAGATTTTTCTCTTCTTTGGATCTATGGCTTCTCTTAGGCTAATGGCTTTTTGTATATATCATCCATCTGCTTCTATCTATGTAATTCTTGGGCGATAGCTCCCAATTTTGTAATGCTCCATTGTTTATGAATAAAGAACGTATATTTTCCAATTCTTCCATGTGTTGTGACGACTTTTATAAATTTCTACATTTCTACAATTCTTTCATTGTGTTCAAGTCATAACTAAAAATTTTATATTCGTAATAATAGCTAGTTACAACAATGGTTCAAACTTGATTGTTTACACATGATAAACCTTCAGCCATTTATTGTTAATCTTAAATGGCTTATCTTCCTCCAACTTCGAAATTAAACAATAACCTGAATCATGAGCTTCCTTTACAACGAAAGGTCCCTCCCAGTTGGATGCAAACTTTGGTAGAGTAAGCCCCTTGATATGTTTCACTACTGCTTTCAAAATGAGGTCTCCCTCCACGAACTTCCTTGGTCTCACCAAGTTATCGTATGCCCTAGAGAGTTATTTCGTATACATTTGATAGTGTTGCATCACATTATCTCTGTGTTCATCCAATGCTTCCAACTGCACATGTCTATTGTAAAGCATTCTACTTCGCAAGGCATATCGAGCAGAGGGAACTTCCAACTCCACTAGAAGGATTGGCTCAGCCCCATAAATAAGAGAGAACAGAGTGTATCCTGTGGGTTTTCGCCTGGTTATTCGATAGGCCCACAATACAGCTGGTATCTTGTCATCCCATGACCCTAGAAAGTCCTCCATCATCTTGGCCAAAATTTTAACCAAGGTTTTGTTATTCACTTCGGCTTGACCATTTCCCTTTGGGTAAGCCACCGTTGAAGTGTGATGAACAATGGAGTACTTGTCTGTGAGCATTGTTACTTCTGAATTGACGAAGGGAGTCCCGTTATCTGAAAGAATAAACTTTGGGATCCCAAAATGGCAAATGATGTATTCTCTAATGAAGTTTCTCACAACCCCATCCGTTTCTCTTTTGAGTGGTATCGCTTCGGCCTATTTTGTAAAACACTCCGTTGCTACCAGTATCCATATCTTGCCCCTCGAAGAAGGATATACTGCCCCTACCAGGTCAAACGCCCAAATGTGAAACAAATAGGGTGTTGCCAAAGAGTGTAATTCTACCGATGGGGCATGGATTATATTCCCATGAAGTTAGTAAGCTTTTCATTTTTGAACAAACTCGGTAATGTCTTTCTCCATTGTTGGCCAATTGATGATGCTGAAATCTAGCACCACCAGGTAAGTGATGATGAGCTCAAACAGTAGTAACCATGGCAGTCATGGAGATATGTATGTGTGTAAGTGTGTAGAAGGAGATGAGTATAAGTGGAATAAGACAATGATGTATAGTGGTTCAACCAATTAGGCCTACATCCACTGTGAGTGTGTGATCCACTAGGTATGGGCACTAATGGTCTTGGATACAATACACATAAGCTCACTTTCTCTCTCTACTGTGTGTAGAAGCAGAGATTTTTCTAGCGTTACAATTAATGATCCATCCTCTTCTAGGGTTGTAGGTGATAAGTATATATAGGTCTTGAGGGGTGTAGTGTACCCCCCATGTATGCATGGTGCATGTGAATGATAATCTAGCCAATCTCCTGTTGACACCTGTAGATGCCAAATGATGACATAATATTCCCTCACGTGAGGGGGTTATATTGTTATAATGATCTTCCACGTGCCATGTGAGCCTCATGCGCACTGTTCCACGCGTCTCCCAAACCACGCGCTATGATGATGTCACCCTCGGCCTATGATATGAGGCCGAGGGCAAAGTTCCTTCTGGTAGTGAGTCTGGCCTAATATAGGCCTCGTACTGTCATACCCTCGGAGGGTCGTCTGAGCCTGATGAAGGGTCGGCCCCTTGAAGGGTCGTTCGGACCATGATGAGGGGTCGGCCCCTTGAAGGGTCACCTGGACCTGATGAAGGGTCGTCCCCTTGAAGGGTCATCTGGACCATAATGAGGGGTCGGCCCCTTGAAGGGTCATTTGGACCTGATGAAGGGTCGTCCCCTTAAAGGGTCGTCTGCACCATGATGAGGGGTCGGCCCCTTGATGGGTCGTCTGGACCTGATGAAGGGTTGGCCCCTTGAAGGGTCATCTGGACCATGATGAGGGGTCGGCCCCTTGATGGGTCACGAGACCATCTTAGGCACGCCTTTATGGAGGGCGCCCTTGGCCCGGCCAAGGGTATATATATGGGTATATCAATCACCCCCAGCCCTTAGCCATAGATGATCTTAAGATGGCAGAGGGATAGTGTTGCTTTTGAGATGAGTGTCTGGTCAGTTAGATGAATGACACCTGTCAAGATGATGTGACACCCAGGCAGATTTCAACTGTCATTCCATTTCCCAAGGTGTGGCGGCTGCACACTTGGCCTGGGACTTTGTGCCCTAATGATGCCCTCCTCATGGGCTGTATTCTACCTTGGTTAATTGGCCCACTCATTACTAAGTTATTTAAATAATTTTTGAAGTTTTACTCCCCTTCTTCTTCTTCTTCGCGCCTGAACTCTCTCTCTCTAGATTTTTCTACAGCACCATAGCCATTTCTGCAACTTCTGCATCAAGCCTCGCCATCCCTTTTCAGGTAATCCTTCTGAGCCAGTGCCCTCTTTACATTTCATTGTTTTTAACACTTCGACTGCTTTAGGTCTGTAGGACTAAATTTTTCTTTGGCTACTTCATACTTTCCGACATTCTTCTCCAGGGTCTAGTTCTTGAATGTTCTTGGTTAAAACTTTTACTTTCCTTAGTTTCAATCCAAAAGTCCAACTTAGTCAACTGCCAATCTTATTTGTAACTAGGTTAGCTAAATTATTCAAGTGTAGGGTCTTCCTCTTAATGCTTAGTAGGCTTTATAGTTTAGCTGAAGATTTTCCATCCTTGAGAGAGAAGTTCTTTGCAGAGATAAGACGAATAAAGGAAGAGGAGGAGAGAGGATGAGGGGCCGACCCTAATTGGGTACGACCCATTTTTCCCATTCCTCTAGCCACAATAAAACCATCTGAGTCTTGTGGGTCGTCCTTTCGTCCAGTCGAGAGTCAATCTTGCGAGGGAGAGATGGATGAGAGAGCATCATCACCAACAGGGGCTGGCCCTTCTGGGAGGAGAGAAACATCTGATCTTAGCCTAGGCCGAGGGTGTGGCCCCTTTCGAGACTATTCATGTGACAACCTTATCCCCCCACGCCTTCCAGATGGCTTTTCCAGATGGGCCTCTGACAGGTGATGAGGCCGAGGGAGAGGGGAATGAGGATGATGGTGAAGACTCAGACGCTGACCCAGTTGACACCTCCCATGCCTCGTCCTATATTTCCTTAGTCAGGGATCGTGACCTCCTACTGTGGAGGCATGCATTTGGTGTGCCCCCAAACATAAGTATGAGGGTCCCCTCTAAGTCTGAGAGGGTCTTTGAGAGTGAAGAGGGAGAGATCGCAATATATGAACATATGTTTAAGGTCGGTGTTAGGTTTCCTCTGCACCCTGCCATTGTGAATATCTTGTCAGCCCTCGGCGTTGCCCCCTCTCAACTTCCTCCCAACTCCTAGAGGACGATCCTCGGCTACATCTCCTTATGTAAGAATGCCTTTACTGACGAGCCTTCGACCGATATGTTCTTGTCTTGTTATAATATCACTTCCTCATCCAAGCAGCCTGGGTACTATCATCTGGGGGCGAGGAAGTCTGATAAAAAACTTCTCCACATGGCACAAACCTCCAACCATGATTGGAAGAAGAGATTTTTCTTCGTCTCTGGAGAATGGGAATTTTCCGTCGAGGCTCAACCTTTGGATGATGGTCTGAGGGTTCCAAAGAGATGGTCTAACCCCTGGATGAAGGCTAGTTCAGACCCCGGACTTAGTCTGGATGAGAAGGATATAGTCGATTATCTGAGAGAACGAGGGAAAGGGGGTGAACTTGCAAAGTTTGAAGATCTGATGACCCCTCGGTTCCTCAAAGAAGCTGGTCTGAGGGTTGGTCCCTTAACAGAGATATGTGAGTTATTATTATTTTTTGTCCAATCTTTGCTTTTTCCTAAGTGTTTCATCTTTTCCTCTGCATTTCTCTGATGTGTCATCTTCTTCTCTGGTCGTCCTGCAGGTATCCCTGACCAACTCTGGGAAATGACTGCCCCAAGTTTATTATCTGGCCTAGGCAAGAATAGGGGCAAGGAGCCTCAGCAGACTCCAAGGAAGTCGAAAGCCGTGGGGCCGACGCCTGTCGAACATTCCGTCGAGGGCTCCAAACAAAAGGGTCCTGAAGTTCCTGTTGACCCTCGGCCAGATTCGAGGACGAGGGCCAGGGTGGAGCCGTCTGAGGGGACTGGTTCTTCCTCCAGCATGGGGGCCTTTTGGTCCCAAAACTTGGCATTTTTAAAGGCTGAGCCGTCTTCCCTGATAGCCAACCTGAGGGCTTCCAAAGCCTCCATTTTCTCTGCCCCCTCGGCCGCCGACTATGATTTCCTATCGAAGATGCCCCCGACCAAGGTGTATGACTATGGTCTGCACACCCTTGCCCGAGTATTTGCTCTTACTTCATTTCCTTAGTTGAATTCTTTCATAAACTATTTCCTCGGCCTCTTAACAAGTTTCTTTTCTTATGCAGTCTATCTGTGCCTTTACCTCGGCCACTAAGTGGATGGCTGAGAACCAACAAAAATTCCATGAAGCTGATAGGGCTATTCAGCACGAGGCTGATCTGCAGTCAGAGCTTGAGACTGTCAGGGCTGAATTGGAGAGTGTTAGGACTGAACATGCAAGGGTCCTGGACGAGCTGACGAAGAAGCATGATGCAGACCTGGAGGCCAAGGACTTGCTTCTTAAAGAGAAGGATGAGGCCTTAACCAACTTGGGGGTTCAATTTAAGGCTAACCTTGAGGGAGCTGTAAAGAAAGTCGAGGCCGATGCTGTGGAGGCCTAAAAACTCTCGTATGAGTTTCAAGGCTTCGATCTTGAATACTTAGAGAGGGGGATTAGGACGGCCTGTCGATGGGCCGTCCTTAAGTTTGCTGACACAGTATCATCTGTCCACCCCTCTATCGAAGCAGTCCAACTGGAAGACCCTCTGATTGCCGAGGCTTTGGCACAGGTGGAGTCTCAAGTGTATGTCGAGGGCACCGGTACGTCTGAGCATCGACCTATCTTGGTCATCGAGGAAACCCTATCATTAATGTTGAATCATTGCCCTCTGCCGTTTCTCAATAGGGTGGCTGCCTGTAGCCCATACCCTCTTCATGTAACTAATGTTTTTGTATTCTATTTTTTTTAACAAGACTTTGTAACACTTCATTTATAATACTATCTCTCTTGTTGTCTTCCATACTCGTCTCTTGTGTGATTTGCATTGTGAATTTTTTATATTAACAATATCACTAGCCCCCTCCCTCGTCTTTCTTGAGGGTAAAGTAGGGGTCGTCCCCGCCCTTCGCCCTCATTATAGCCGACGGTGGTTTCACACCAACTAAATGATGTTTACAATTAAGTCCCCCCAAATCTTTCTTGAGGGTAAAGGAGGGGTCGTCCCCGCCCTTGAGGGCAAAGGTGGGTCGTCCCCACCATTGACCCTCGTTATAGCCGAGGGTTGTTTTTACCAAATTAATGATTTTTAAGTGCTCCCTCATCTTTCTTGAGGTCAAAGGTGGGGTCTTCCCCACCGTTGACCCTCATTATAGCCGAGGGTTGTTTTTACCAAATTAATGGTTTTTAAGTGTCCTCCCTCGTCTTTCTTGAGGGAAAAGGTGGGGTCGTCCCCACCATTGACCCTCATTATAACCGAGGGGTGTTTTTACCAAATTAATGGTTTTTAAGTTCCCTCCCTCGTCTTTCTTGAGGGCAAAGGTGGGGTTGATCCCACCATTGACCCTCATTATAGCCGAGGGTTGTTTTTACCAAATTAATGGTTTTTAAGTATCCTCCCTCATCTTTCTTGAGGGCAAAGGTGGGGTCGTCCCCACCATTGACCCTAATTATAGCCGAGGGTTGTTTTTACCAAATTAATGGTTTTTAAGTGTCCTCCCTCATCTTTCTTGAGGGCAAAGGTGGGGTCGTCCCCACTATTGACCCTCATTATAGCAAAGGGTTGTTTTTTACCAAATTAATGGTTTTTAAGTGTCCTCCCTCGTCTTTCTAGAGGGCAAAGGTGGGGTCATCCCCACCATTGACCCTCATTATAGCCGAGGGTGGCTATCCAAAGGTGATCCCAGTCTTACTATAACTGACAAACACAAGATGAGGGAAAACACTATTATTGCTCATTATCATTCCAAGTGTTCTGTTGGAGAAACACCCATTACAATCGTGGTCCAATAGGAGATTACAACACTACTGATAGTATTTCTTCAAATGATCTGCATTTCAGGGGTTGGAAAAAGGTTCCCCTTCTAGGTTTTCTAGCCTATAAGTCCCTGGGACAACTTCATCAATGACCCTATATGGTCCATGCCAATTTGGGTGGAGTTTGTTGGTCTTCTGCCCAGTCTTTTTGAGGACTAACTCCCCCACTTCAATTGGCCTCTGCTTCACCCTTTGGTTGTAAACCTTGCAGTCCTCTGCTGGTAGGCAGCTTGCCTTATCTCGGCATTTTCCCTCCTTTCCTCAATCAGGCCTAAGTCAAGTCTCCTCTCTTCCATATTTCTCTGGGGGTCATACATTTGGACCCTGTGAGTAGGAAACCCAATATCGGTGGGGATGACGTCTTCTGAGCAATAAGCCAGCATGAACGGGGTTTCTCCGGTAGTGGTCTTCGTCGTTGTCCTGTAGGCCCACAGTACAGCATATAACTCCTCAACCCATTGTCCTGAGGTCGACCTGGGGTAGAGAAGAATTATTTGATACTCACCCTTTCACAGTACTTCTCTAGAGATGTATTCTTGAATTGAGTCCCGTTATCTGAGATGAGGGTGTTGGGGAGACCATATCTGCATATAATATTTTTTCAGATGAACCGAAAGGTCTTCTGCTCGGTAATCGTGACCATCGGCTCTACCTCCACCCATTTTGAAAAATAGTCAATTTCCACGATGAGGAACCGATAGTTATTGATGTCCCTAGGCAAGGGGCCCACCAGGTCGATCCCCCATACTGCAAATGGCCATGGGGATGTAATAGAGGTAAGAGGCTGATGGGGCTGGTGAGGGATGGTGGCAAATCTTTGACATTTATCACACTTTTTTACATATGTCGTGGCATCTTTCCCCAAAGTCGACCACCAGTACCCCTGGGTGACCACCATCTTTGCCAAAGATCTCCCTCCGATGTGAACTTAACATGACCCTTCATGCACGTCTTAAAAAATGCGTGGGACTTCAGAGGGGTGCATACACCTAAGCAAGGGGAGCAAAAACCCCTTTTTGTACAAGGTGTCTCCGATGATGGTGAATTTTACAGCTCTGTATCTTAACTTCTTCCTTTCTTTCCTTGCTTCTGGCATCTCCCCCTCTTTAATGTACCTGAGCAGAGGATCCATCCATGAAGCTTCCTTAGAAACATTTAAGCAAGTGCCAAGTGTTCCCTCAGCATCTTCAATAGTTGGTCGAAGCAAAAATTTCCACTGGGACTATCCTCCTGATATCTGTCCTAGTTGCTGAGGCCAGCCTAGCAAGTGCATCTACTCGGCCATTGTCATGCCTAGGTATCCTCTTCAATTTCACTTCTCTGAAGCTCTTCAGTAATGACCTTACTTTCTCAAGGTACTTGGCCATCCTCTCATCCTTGGCCTCATAGGCTCCTAGTATCTGATTCACTACTAGCCTCGAATCACTATGGACCAAAATTTGGCCGACACTAAGAGACTTGGCCAAGGAGAGGCCTACTATCAAGGCCTCATATTCGGACTCGTTATTGGAGGCTTTGAAGTTAAACCTCAGGGCGTACCCAATGTCTGTGTCATCGGGTGCTGATACTATCTGTCCAGCTCCACTTTTGCTATCGCAAGAGGACCCGTCAACGAAGAGGCTCCACACAGTCTTTTCCTTTGAGAAATTTCCCTCAGTGAGGGATCCCTATCTAAAGAGGTATCTTCCCTCCTCTTTTTTGGCCACTTTGCTTCTAGCGGTGCTTGTCTCAGCCTTATCTGTAGTTGTGTCGGTGAGTCTGTCTTATTGGGTATCTGTCTTCTCGAGGCTCTCATCCTCGACTTCATTATCTTCCCAAGTAAACTCGACCACGAAATCTTCCAATGCTTTCCCCTTAATGGTTGTCCTAGGTTGATACACAATGTCAAACTCCCCCAGCTCTATAGCCCAGGCCATTAACCTGCCTGATTTTTTTGGCTTGTGTTGGACCTGCTTAAGAGGAGAGTCAGTGAGGATGACCATTGTATTGGACAAGAAGTATGGCTTCATCTTTATTGATGCATGGATCAAGGCATAGGCTAACTTATCCATCCTTGGGTATCTTTGCTCTGCTCCCTAGAGTGCCTTACTGTTGAAATACATAGGCTTTCGTACCCCGTGTTTGTCTCTGAAGATTGCTGCGCTAATGGCTGACTCTGAGACAGCTAGATACACATAGAGTCATTCACCCTGCACTGGTCGTGACAACAACAAGGGAGACCCTAGGTATGACTCTAGCTCCCTGAAAGCCTCATCACACTCTTCGCTCCATTCAAAAGACTTTTGGAGAATCTTGAAGAATGGTAAACACCTGTCCGTGGCCCTGGACACAAACATATTCAAGGCAGCCACTCACCCCGTGAGCCTCTGAACGTCTTTAATGGTCTTGGGGGTCTTCATCTCTATAAGGGCCTTTATCTTCACAGGATTAGCCTCAATGCCCCTTTGATTCACGATGAACCCTAAGAATTTCCCTGCTCCAACCCCGAAGACACACTTAGCCGGGTTGAGCTTCATCCGATACTTGTCCATCGTATTAAAGGTCCTCTCAAGGTCTGCCACATGATCCTCTGCCTTCAAGTTCTTAGTCAGCATGTCATCTACATAGACCTCCATAGACTTCCCAATTTGGTCTTCGAACATTTTATTTACAAGGCGCCGATACGTTGCCCCTGCATTCTTCAGGCCAAAGGGCATGACCCTATAACAGTATGTCCCCTTTTCAGTAATAAAAGAAGTTTTCTCCGAGTCCCCAGGGCTCATAAAGATCTGGTTGTACCCTGAGTAGGCATCCATGAAACTCATGAGCTCATGGCCTGCGGTAGCGTCTACCATCTGATCAATGCCGGGGAGAGGGAAGATGTCTTTGGGACAATGTTTGTTGAGGTCTGTGAAGTCTACACACATCCACCACTTCCCGTTGGCTTTTGGGATAATGACTGCATTGGACAGCCATTCTGGATAGATGACCTCTCTGATAAACTCATCATCTTCTAATTTTTTGACATTATCCCTTATGACCTCATACTTTTCTCTAGAGTAAATTCTCCTCTTCTGCTTTACCGACTTTACACCCTCTACCACGTTGAGCTTGTGGTACATGATTTCAGGGTCGATCCCCGATATATCTGCATGAATCCATGCAAAGACGCTCCGTCTTCTCCTCAACAGTTTATAAGGTCTTCCTTGATATTTGTCTTCAGAGACTTGTCTACTTGGACGATTTTTTCTGGGTCATCCTCATTGAGGATGATGGATTCTACCTCTTCCGCAGCCTCTCCTTTCTTCAGCTTCGTCTCGTCTCTGGGGTCTAGGGTATCAATATTGTAAGTGGTTATAGCCTTCTTGTGTGCCTTTCTTTGTTCAGCGGAGTTATAATAACATTCCCGTGCTTTCGTCTGGTCTCCCTGAACTTCCCCCACCCCGTAAGGGGTTGGAAATTTAATCATATGATGGATCGTAGATGGCACAACTTCAAACCCCTTGAGGGCTACCCTCCCTAGTATAATATTATAGGCCAAAAAGACATGTTCATCCATCATAAAGAAGCTGACCTTCTTGGTAAACCATCTCGACCACTCGTCCCCCATCCTGACATCCGCCTCATACACTCCGAGGGGATGGCCCTTTTCCCCACTGAACCCAATTAATGGGTGATGGTACGGTACAAGTCTAGCATGGCTGAGACCTAAGGCTTTAAAGCATGGACAAAATATCACGTCTGTAGAGCTACCCCCATCTACCAAGATCCCAGACACCTCACATCCATGTACCATGGTAGTGATGACGAGAGGGTCATCATGTGGGGCTAAGAGGCCTTTGAAGTCCATTCTTGAGAATTTCACTATTAGGGTATTCATATCGACCTTCTTCCTCTTTTCAGACTTTGCCTCCAAAGAGGTTGAGTGCACAGTTTTCGTCACTGCCTTGGATTTAGCTACATGGGCCTTCCTGTCTGCGACCTCTGACCATCCTCCTGCTAGGCCCCCCGAGATCATCCCCACACTGAGAGAGATCATATTAAGTCTCTTGAAAGTCCCGTGGTCGTCTCTCGGAGGGAGGTCGGGCTCGTCCTCTTCATCAGAAGGGTTGTCCCCTCTTTTTGGAGGATCTTCTCGGCATGCCTCACCTCTCTGCTTTCTGGGGTCATCCCCTCGGCCCCTCTTAAAGGCACTCTTGTCAACATACTTCCTCAGCTTCCCTTATTTTAACATTTTTTTAATCTCCTCTTTCAGAGAAAATCATTTTTCTTTCACATGGCTATGGTCTTGGTGAAATTCGCACCACAGGTTTTTGTTCCTCTTATTGGGGGCTGCCCTCAACTTCTCAGGCCACTTCAGGGATCAAGCACTCTTTATCTCATTGAGAATATGTTCATAGCTGACCGTTAGAGGGGTGTAACCAGCGAACTTGTCGTCCGTAGACCTCTTCTTCCCATCTTTGTTCTTCTTAGGGTACTTACCCCCACTAGTGCCTCCTTTTTCATCTTCGTATTTTGAGATCATCGCCTCTTCGGCGTTCATCACCTTTCCTACTATTTACAACAATTCATCCATCGTCCTCGGAGGGTCTTCAGCAAGCTTCCATAACAGCTTCCCCTTATGGAGTCCTCCAATCAGGGCTATCATAGCTATGCTCTCCTCATAGTCTTCCACCTCTAACTTTTCTTTGTTGAATCTGGCTATGTAGTTTCTTAGACTCTCATTCTTCCCCTGCTTAACATAGAGCAGGTGTGTGGTCTTCTTCTGTGGCCTCACCCCAAAGAAAAAGTCGTAGATAAATCGGTCTGCCAACTGCTTAAAGCTTTCAATGGAGTTGTTTGGAAGAGACATGTACCAGTCATGTGTAACCCCAGTCGGAGTACCAAAAAAGACACGACACCTCATCTCATCTGAGATAGAGTATATGTCTGCCATTGATTAATATATCTCAATATGATGGACAGGGTTGGTACTCCCGTCATAACTTGGGGTGACCACGGGTGGCTTAAACTTTGATGGCGTAGGGAAGTTGACTATCTTTGCCATAAAGGGAGATCCTATGGAGTATCCTCTCTGAAGAGGGTCCCGGCTCTTCATAATATCACTGATCTTATCCTCCATTTGCTGGATTGAGTCATTCCAAGGCCTCGTGGGGTCGTCTTGGCCGATGTTATCCCCTGCCGCCTCTTTGAGGAGGACGGAGGGCTCTGCTGCAGTGGGCCTGTGGCGGCTGTTTACTTCCCCCTGGTCGTCATCCCGTCCTTGGGGTCGGCCCTCTGCTGCCCCCCTTTTGGACCTCGCAAGACTCCTTGATCTGGACAATTTTTCTCACAGGTCATTTACTGGGCCCAGCCTCTCAAAGGCCGACCCCCTGCTCAGGCGATCGAGAGAAGAGCCTCTTAGGCGATCGTCAGGATTTTTCCTTCCACACTTCCCTTTACTCTCCTCGAGAGGTCGTACAGTATTGTTGGAGACCTCATACAGCTCCCAGCACTCTATGGGGGCCTCATCTCCCTTCAAATTGTCATACTTGTCCTCAGGGAAAGGGTTTCCTTGCCTCCCCAGGCGTAAACGCTGGGGGTCAGCAACATCCCTCCGTCGCTGAGGGGGCGGTAAGTCTTTGTGTGGTGCATGGGGTGGTCCCCTGGTGTCATACTTCCCTGGAGCCGCTGCCAGAGTAATTATCTCAGTTGAGACCCCTGGAGGTCTTAGTATGTTCTGGCTTAGAGTTGTGAACTGCTCCTGCATGATCTACTGGCTTGCTGCCAGAGACTTCAAGGCTGCCGCCACATCAGCCATCTCAGACTGAGGTGGTGGCTGACTGGAACTGGGTCCTACTCCACTATCCGGTGGAGTAAGTGGTGGTGGTGGCATCTCTTGTGCCATGTGTTTGAGTTATGAAAAGCTAAACTGAAGAAAAGACTGGTGAGCTTGAGAACCTTAATGGGTATCTTTTCAATGGTGAAACATCTCCTCTCAGGGGGAGAGCTGGTCCACCACCAGAGTGACCAGTGAGGTCAAGCTGTACAAAGGAAGATATGTCTTCTCGTTCCCACAGACGGCGCTAAACTGATGATGCTGAAATCTAGCACCACCAGGTAAGTGATGATGAGCTCAAACAGTAGTAACCATGGCAGTCATGGAGATATATATGTGTGTAAGTGTGTAGAAGGAGATGAGTATAAGTGGAATAAGACAATGATGTATAGTGGTTCATCCAATTAGGCCTACATCCATTGTGAGTGTGTGATCCACTAGGTATGGGCACTAATGGCCTTGGATACAATGCACATAAGCTCACTTTCTCTCTCTACTGTGTGTACAAGCAGAGTTTTTGCTAGGGTTACAATTAACAATCCATCCTCTTCTAGGGTTGTAGGTGATAAGTATATATAGGTCTTGGGGGGTGTAGTGTACCCCCCAAGTATGCATTGTGCATGTGAATGATGATCTAGCCAATCTCCTGTTGACACCTATAGATGCCAAATGATGACATAATATTCCCTCACATGAGAGGGTGATATTGTTATAACGGTCTTCCACGTGCTATGTGAGCCTCACACGCACTATTCCATGCATCTCCCAAACCACGCGTTATGATGATATCACCCTCGGCGTATGATATGAGACCGAGGGAAAAGTTCCTTCTGGTAGTGAGTCTGGCCTAATTTAGGCCTCGTATTGTCATACCCTCGGAGGGTCATCTGAGCCTGATGAATGGTCGTCCCCTTGAAGGGTTGTCAAGGGTCATTTGGACCATAATGAGGGGTTGGCCCCTTGAAGGGTCGTCTGGACCTGATAATGGGTCGGCCCCTTGAAGGGTCATCTGGACCTGATGAAGGGTCGGCCCCTTGAAGGGTCGTTTGGACCATGATGAGGGGTTGGCCCCTTGAAGGGTCGTCTGGACCTGATGAAGGATCATCCCCTTGAAGGGTCGTCTGGACCATGATGAGGGGTCAGCCCCTTGATGGGTCACGAGACCATCTTGGCCGCGCCTTGGTGGAGGGCGCCCTCGGCTATCAGGTCCACAGGGTATATATATGGGTATATCACCAATAATACCCCAATGTCATCAGTTGATCATACAAGTTGGCCCCTCCTATGTGGGTTGGATCGTGCGCTTGTTTGAGGACCTCCGTTGCTTCTTCCTTCGTGATGCAATGAAATGGCCTGTTGAAGTACCCCCTTCGATAAAGCTTCCCCTCCTGAACATAGAACCTTGGGGCCCTTCGCCTCAGGCCCATCGCATCCATTTTCTCCGTTGGGACAACTCCATCCAGAATGAAGTCGATATAGGGCTGCCTCTAGTCCATTTGAGTTTTAATAAAATGGCACTCAGCTGCTTCGAAGAATAGTTGACACTTATCGCACTTTCGTTGCAGCTCTGCCGCATCTTGCTTCATTCTAGGCCAGAAATACCCCTCTCTTTGAATTCTCCTATACAGAGGTATCTCAATCATTTCGCAGTGCTCCTCATGCGTTTTCTTCAACCTTCGCTGTGCTTCCTCTGGGCTGATACATCTTGACAATCATCCCCCAATATTTCTATAGTAAAGATTTCCCTAGTTCGTAAAGTATTGGGATAACTCTCCTAGTCCCATAGATCCTTCACCAGACACCAGTTGCTTCCTAATCTCTCCCCTCCAGTCCTCATCCTCCTCCATCGGTACTATTGACTGTACCACCGAAGGATCTATCCTTCGTTGGATCACAACGATAGTCTTATCGTTCCTCATGACCATTTTCTGGGCGATAGTGGCATAGGCGTCTAGATGGCGGTTCATCATTCTGGGATGTCTTCTGATCTTGGTCCGATGGAACTGGTTGAGAAGCCTCTGAATGGTTGTTCTGTACGGCGCCAGGCTCATATGCTTCAACGCATATTCTCCATTTACCTGCTGAATCACTAAGTTCGAGTCACCCTTAATGCAGAGTGAACGAATTCCCCTTCGAAGAGCCTCCAACAACCCCAGTACCAACGCCTCGTACTCTGCTTCGTTATTGGAACAAGGGAAATCTAGCTTATAGGAAAGGAAAATCTCCTCCATCCCTTTTGAAAGAATAACCCCTGCTCCTCCCTTCTTTTCCGCCGAAGATCCATCGAACTGCATCGTCCAATCCTCATCAGTTGTATCCAGATAATTATCATGTAAGTTATCTCCTATAATGTCTTCTTTAGGAGATTCAAACGTTCCTGATGGAAAGATTGCCAATAGATCGGCATATGCCTGGCTCTTTATCGCACGAGGAACCACACACTTCAAGTCATATTCTGAGAGGATGAGGAACCATCTGGCTTCCCTGCCAATCAATGTAGTCCTTGCCAACAAATACTTAATAGGATCACATCTAGTTAAAATATGAATTGTAAAAGACAGCATATAATGTCTAAGTTTTTGTGCTAGAAAGACTAAGGCTAAACAATGCCTTTCTAAGCTACTATATCTAATCTCTGGCCTATGTATGATTCTGCTGAGGTAGTAAATCGGTTGTTCTTTCCCGTCCACTTCTTGTGCCAGTAGAGCTCCAATGGACCTCGTGGTAGACGTAAGGTATAGCTGCAACGGTACTCCTGCGTGGGGAGGAACCATGATTTGTGGTGAAACGAGCAGTTTCTTCAGCCCAACAAGAGACTCCTGGTGAACCTCCTCCCACCTGAATTTCGTGTTCTTTCGCAACAGCTGCATCAGTGGGTGTGTTATTTCGGCCAATCCAGGCACAAATCTTCTAAGGTAGGAGACTTTATCGAGAAAACTCTTATACTCCTTCGCCATTCTTGGATATGGCATCTCCAAGATCACCCGTTGTTTATCCTGGTCCATCTGCACCCCTTGTCGATCAACCACGAAGCCTAGAAACTTCTCGCTCGTTACTTCGAAGACACACTTTAACGGGTTCATCCTCAATTTATACCTCCTGCACCGAATAAACACCTTCCTTATATCATTCAGATGGAACACCTCCTTCTTCGATTTGATGACCAAGTCGTCCACGTAGAACTCTACAAATTTGTGGAAGAAGTCATAACAAATGGCCATCATTGTCCTTTGGTAAGTAGCCCCAGCGTTCTTGAGTCCAAACGGCATCACTTTGTACATGAAGTTGCCCAACGGAGTTCTGAATGACGTTTTCTCTCTGTCTGTGGGGTCCATCTTGATCTGGTTGTACCCTACATACCCATCCATGAAGCTATACATCTCATGACCAGCCGTGGCATGTATCAAACTGTCGATGGAGGGTAAGGGAAACTCATCCTTAGGGCAAGCCCTATTCAAATCTCTGAAGTCCACACAGATCCTTATTTGTTTTTTATCTTTCTTCCCCACTGGCATAATGCTAGATAGCCAAAGGGGATGTTGTATTGGCTTGATGAATCTGGCTGCCAACAAATGTTGGACCTCTTCCTTAATCTTTAAGTCTAGTTCAGGTTTGTAAGTCCCCGTTGCCTTCTTCACCGGAATAGCTGAAGGCATCACGTTCAGTTTATGGCAGCTCACTTCTTCATCCAGCCCTTCCATTTCAGTGTATTTCCATGCGAAGACGTCTATGAATTACCGAATCAGCTCAACCAAGGCTTCTCATTTCTCCTTACTGATATCTTTCGAGATAAAGATAGGCCTTAGATCTTCCCCTTCTCTTGCTAGGTTCAGCTGCTCTAACTCTTGTGCCTGGGTCTTCGGTTGATCTGCCATGTAGTCTTGTTCTTCGGCGACATCTTCTACGAACTCCTGTATGTTGGAGTTATCTATCACCATACATTTCCCTTGTTGATCCACCAAAAAACACTCATATATCGGGTCAACCTCATCCTTAGACTCTTCGGCTGCCCATTCACACCATTATAAGCGATACACCACTTTTCCCTCTTCAGTGACGATTTTCTTGCATTGCCTGCTGGTAGCTGTTGCCACAGCCTTCCTCTTCTTCTCTCTGGAAGCCTCAGTAATTCTTTCCCCTGAAAAGTGACTCAACACGCTTTTACGTTGGACCTCATGCTCCACCGGGTCTGTTCTAGGCCTCACCCTGTCTTTGAGTTGCTTCGAGATATTTTGGGGTCGAGGGGTCACCTGATGGGCTTCTTCGGCCCTCACCCCTTCGCTACTTGCACTCTCTTTACTTTGCTCATTTAAGGGCCCCATTCTCTCTCTAATCGAGGTAACCCATGCTCCCTCCATTCTTCTTGTTAGGACCCGCACATCCTCCTCCAGCTCTGTATAAAATGCCGCATCCACCAAGTGTGCTTCTTCGATAGCGAAAGGCCTCTTCGTAGCCCTAATGGTCACTTCTGTTCCCTTGATATTTTCTTTGGCGCATTAATGATAGGTTGAAGAGACTAACCCTTGGTTATTCATCCACACTCTCCCTATTAGTAAATGATAGGAAGTTGCACTTTCTATTTCATGGAACTTGATGTGGAAACTCAGATTTCCCATCACAATCCCAATATTCACATACCCGATGGACTTGGAAGATTGGTTGTCATACCTCGAAATTACCAAAGTCATGGGAACCAACATTTCTTCCAGAATATTAGCCGTGTGGAAGGAGTTGATCAGCATAATATTGATGGAAGCACCCCCATCCATAGGATTCCTTACAAAGCTAACCCCGTTGACGCTAGCGGTTACATACAAAGGCATGTTATGAGGGAACCTTACAGCTCTATCTGCATCGCTGAAGGTTACTTCTGACAGAAACTTCTTCACCAGCCTAGCCATGGGTCCCCCCCCCCACTTTAGCGAGGGGACTGCGTTCCTCCTTGTAATGTCCAAAATCGCCTAAGTTATCTCCATTCTGCTATCCTTCGGTATCCCCACTTGATCGAAGAACTAAGTGAACTTTGGAGATTTTGAAACTGCACTATACTCCATGACCGGGTCTGTTTCCTCACCTTCAACGCTGTATACATCTTCCACGTCTTTAGCGCTTGCTTCATCGTAGGCTAAAACTACATTAGCCATTACCGCGGTGCAATGTTCCAGAGCTTCTTCGAGCTCCTTCTGCTTCATCGTTAACCCTCCTCCTTCTCTTTCTGCCTCCTCATCATAGGCCTTTACCAGATTGGGCCCGTGCGCTGGAAGTGGGTTGTTGTTAATGTTCTGCGGGGGGATTTGCAATGCCCCCGCCTTCATGTACTTGTCAATGATTCTTCGCAGTGTGAAGAATCTCTCTGTTGGATGCTGGATCTTTCGATGAACCTGGCAGTATTTGGGATCCGCCCTCATCGCAGCATCGGGTTCTTCCGCTGGAACGCCCTTTGGTTCATAAACCGTTCCGCCTTGGACCATTGCGTTATAACAACTCACAGCCTCTTTTATCGTACAAGGCAACGGTGGTAGGTCTTCTCTGTCCCTTCCAAACTTTCTCTTATTGTCCTTCTTCGGTGCCTTGCCCTCATCCGTTCCTTCGGTGTACCCTATCAATGGAGGCTGAGGCCTTCCTTCCCAAGGTTGCATCGGCTGCCTGAACATCATAGGTACCACCACCGGGTTTGGTCGTACAACCAGTGAGATGTTCCTTGCGGATTTTAGGAACACTAAAAAAGTTCCCTCACGCGTCTCATTGATCAGGTGGCATATGTACTCAGGGAGCAGCCCTTTCGCACAGATTTGTAATAGTTTATACTCCTTGGCCTCCTCTTTTACATTGAGGGACCTTTCCCTGAACCTTCAAACATACGTCACCACGTCTTCTCCCGGTCGTTGTCTCTCTCTCCCTAATTGGGTCAGGGTAAAATCATCATCTGCCAGAAAGAACTTCTGGACGAACAACACATGCATCTCTTCCCACGTAGAAACACTCTTGGGGGCCAAGTGGGAGTACCAAGTATATGCTTTATCGGCTAGGGATTTGGAGAACTCCCTCAACCTGAGCTTTTTATTGTTGCAATGTGCCCCCACGTGTTCGATAAAATGTTTAATATGCTCCTTCGGATTTCCCCCCTTTCCTGTGTATTTTTCAAAGATAGGAGGAACATAATCCTTTGGATAAGGCTCGTCTTTGTATTCCTGAGGGTAAAGTGTTAGGAAGTCATCATAGATCGAAGCTACCTCACCCACAGATTGCGATGAAGCCTACATGAACTTCAGCATCTCCTTTTGCCTCTCCCTTCTCATTTCTTCCATATGGGCGATGGGGCAACGACCAATGGAGTCACAAGCAGAATGCCCGTTACAACTGGAGCCATCGTTACTGCTGGCGCCATTGATACTCTAGAGGTTCCCACCGTCGGATTCACGATGAAGGGTATGCTTTTCGGGGCTGTTCCTGTTGTACTTGCACCTGGTGGGGCCGTTGGGGCTGCTCCTGGTGTGACGAAGGAATTGACTTTGAATCCTCCCAGCACCGTTGAAGCTACGGGGGTCTGTAAAAACTCATAAAACTTACTCATGAGGAGGGCCACCTGAGCAGGTTCCAGCCCAGCACTCGTGGAAGCTTGCATTACCCCTGGAGCACCTGTTGCTGTCTGAACTGGAGGCACTTCTATTCGAGGAGCCCTGTCCCTTAGGACCTCCAGTTCTCTTATTGCCTGCTCTTCACTATGTTGAATGTCATCAAAGTTGAGCCTTCGATTAACGTTATTTTGGGCCATACTCCTTGCTTAGAAGAATGCCTCACCAGCAGAGTCGCCAAATGTAAGAGGGTACTTTAGATTATAGATGGAGGCGTAACCCCTTTTGAGTATGGTAATGATAAGTTAATTATCCCAAGCCCTTGGATTAATGATAGAACATACAAATGCAAACCCAATGAAGACGAACTCAGTTTAAACTCACAAGTCTCTCGTGTATAACTCAGGAGATAGTAATGAACTTTTAGAAGTAACTTAGGTAGAGGGAGAGAGAAGTAAGGACCCTAGATACACCTATGTAGGCAGGTAGAAACACACCATACACCCTCAAGAATCTCTATCAAGTATTAAAAGCTTCGCAATAAATAACAATGGTGAGTGGATAAACCCTCTGGTTTGCAATAACTCTCTCTCTCTCTGATGTGTATCTCTAGTAATAACTCCAGAGTTTTCCAAAAAGATCATATCTCTCCTTAGGGGTGGTTGGGGTCCTTAAATAGCCCCCCACACCATCTCCGAGGCAACTCAGTCATTAAAACTATGAAAGACATCCCTCATACTTTATGTCACAACATTAAATGCCTGATGCACTAATTGGCTCCACATCATAAACATTAAATGCCAAGACATGCCTTTTACCTGACCATTGCGTGTCAGGGGAGGGGGCTGTTGTCGCAGAGGTGGCTCACCAACTGCCTGATAGCCCCAAATACCACGGTGGTTTACTCAAGTTCATGTCTGACATTGTTTAGCTGGCTAGTGACATCACCTACAGTAGATGTGACATTAAGTAGAGGATTTTTTGGTTCACAGCCTAACGCCCGATGGAACTCCAAGATGCTCCGCCCGAGGTTCCACGGTTAAGGTCCTTCGGTGTTTTACCAGGTGTATCTAAGATGGTCAGGACAAGCCCCAACGGTGCCTCACTTCTCAATCCTCCAAACCAAGTCCCTCTAAAGTTCCCACGGTAAGGTCATTCGATAGAGCATGTAAGCTCTCCCAGGCCCTGCCAAGCCTGGTCTCTCGCAAGTACCGTTTGACCTCACACAAACTCATTTATTATTATCATTACGTCATTACAACCGTTATAGCTTACAGTCAACAAAAATAAAAATACAATATGACTAATATAACAAGCTAAAATATGAGCTGCCGCGCCAAACTGCCTCGCTGAGTTTCCACGCTTGAGCTTCCTTGGTTGCTTAATCTCAAACACTGTTGCCAATTAGGGATTTGTCCCTAATCTCAAGATTACCTTCAAGCCCCCTCTACACTTACCATATTTGAGGAGGCACCAAATATCATAGTACCAACAATCGGCTAGTTCGGGATCTTCAGTGGAGACAACCTCAATATGGTAGCAATGAGTCGGTTTATCTTGCTTTTAAACTAGGAAAGGGGTCATTGTTATTCCTTCGGGCATGTCGACCATGGAGGCTAAGGTAGCGAGAGATCCAACTAGGTTATTCTTTGCTTGGCGTAGGTAATGGAAGGTGATATCTCAGAATTGGGAGGCTAACGCTTCTAATTGGGCATGAAAAGGTTGGAGCTTTTCGTCCTTGACTTTACACTTTCTGATCACTTGACCGATGATGAGGGCAGAATCCCTGTAGACATCAAGGTATTAAATACCTTTCTTGAGAGCGACCATGAGGCCCACTATGCATGCCTCGTATTCCGTCATATTGTTGGTGCAAGGGAAATCTAATTTAATGGCGATGGGAGTGTTGGAGTCATCTGGGGCAATCAGGAGGATCCTAATACCGTATCCCTTTTTGTTGGCAACACCGTCAAAGAACATTTTCCATCGAAGGCGATCTTGAGTGGTGCAGAGAATATTTTCATTTGGGAATTCAGAGATCTGGACATCTGCTTCTTGTACAGGGTAGTCAGCGAGGTAGTCAGAGATGGCTCTTCCTTTAACAGCTTTTTGTGTGACGTACACGATATCGAACTCGGTTAGGAGCATCAACCATCGAGCCATTCGGCTGGATAAGGCGGGTTTCTCAAGCAGGTATTTGATGGGGTCCATTCGGGATACAAGTTTAATGGGGAAGGTGAGCATATAGTGTCGCAACTTTTGGGTGACCCATACAAGTGCGACACATGCCTTTTCTAAAGCAGTGTAATTGACCTCGTACCCAGCCAATTTGCGACTGGCATAATATATGGCTCTTTCTTTGCGGGAGTCTTCAAGGTATTGGGCTAGCAAAGCCCTAGCTGTAGTGTCGGTTGTGGTTAGGTATAGGAGCAAAGGGAGACCAGACTGTGGTGGCATGAGCACTGGAGTTTGGGTTAGGTATTATTTGATTCGGTCAAAAGCTTCTTGGCAGGCCTCGTTCCAAACCTTGGTTGAATCTTTTCGGAGGAGCTTAAATATCGGTTCACAGATAGAGGTTAGCTGGTTGATGAATCGGCTGATATATTGTAATTTCCCAAGAAAACCTCGGACTTCTTTCTCTGTTCAGGGCGGTGGCATCTCAAGTATGGCCTTCAACTTTGCAGGGTCTGCTTCTATCCCCTTTTTGCTGACCATGAATCCCAAGAGTTTTCCCTTTGTAACGCCGAAGACACACTTCTGTGGATTAAGTCGCATCTGATGTCGTCGCAGTCGTTTGAAGAACTTCCGGAGAGCGGGAACATGACCTTCTCTAGTTTTGGACTTGATAATCATATCATCCACATAAACCTTGACCTCCTCGTGGATCAGATCGTGCAGGATGGTTGTGGCAGCCCTTTGGTAGGTATCCCCATCATTCTTGAGATCGAAAGGCATAACGGTGTAGTAAAAGGTTCCCCATAGGGTGATAAATGCGGTTTTTTCTTCATGGTGTGGGTTAATCTTGATTTGGTTTTATCCAGCAAACCCATCGACGAATGACTTGAGAGCATGACTGGCTGTGTTGTCCACGGTCATGTCGATATTGGGTAGCGGATAATCATCCTTTGGAGAAGCTTTATTTAAATCTCGATAATCTACACACATTCGAACCTTTCCTCCTGATTTCGGCACAGGTACAATGTTGGCTAGCCATGTGGGATATTCGATCATCCGAATGAAACCCACGTTCAACTGTTTAACCACCTCTTCTTTGACCTTGAGCAACCATTCGGTGTGGATTTTTCTCAATTTTTGTTTGACTGGATTGTAATCTGGGAGAGTGGGGATCTCGTGTTGAGCTATTTCAAGATCAATACCGGGCATATCATCATACGACCATGCAAAGACATCTACAAACTCCTTCAGCAATTCTTCGAGTTGTGCGCGCTCATGCTCGTCAAGGGTGGCCCCTACCCTAATATCGCGCAGTTGGCTACTAGAACCGAGATTAATAACAACAGTCTCTTCTTCATTAACTTGAATGCGGTTATGTTGTTTATTATTAACCTTATTTAGATTAGTTAAGAATAGTTCATTTGCAAAATCTTCATCATCAAAAGTTTGATTAGAATTCAAGCAGTTAATGTAAGGCACAACAAGATACTCAAAATCTTTGTTTATTTCATTGATAGGAAAAACAGCATTGAGAACCTCATCAAAAGAGGTCTCGATTACATTTGATCAAGGATAGACAACAGAAGAAGAAATAGGGTCAACATTGGGGTTAGGGGAGATTTCAAGGGGTAGAACTGGCATAGCATGCCAGTTGAGGGGAGGAGTATCAGCAGCTTTAATCAGACGGGATGGATCCATTGATGTAGTGCCTGAATGAACCATGCAGAGTGCCAGTTCCAGTATCTATAAGTTGAAGGAATCTTCAGAATCGCTTTCCTCAGTCTCTTCGGTATCTTTGATGAGATATTGTACTTGGTGTGGGAAACTTTCGTCCCATGGGTAGCTGTATTGGAAAAAGATCTCCATTCCAGGCTTCATCTTCTTGTCTGTGTGGTCATACCGTGGTTCTGGAAAACTACAAAAGGGGAAATCCTCGACTTCTTTGGTGAATCGTCCATTTAAGGAGTCTCCTGAGATAGTTCGGATGCAGTCTGATCTTCTCTTTGGTCGAGACTGGAGGATCATTCTGAGCTCTTGTTCCGATGGTTGATACACCAATCCACAAGGAGGGAAAGCTTTCTTCAGTTCGATGGCCTCAAGTATCCCTTGCTGCCTTTGCCCTAGCCCCAGTCCGAGCATGAAGTGCATGTTTCTGAACATCTGAATCACATTGATATTTCCATGAGGGTCATATTCTGGACAAACCCTTTCTTTGAAACCGTCCACTGCCTGGAGTAGGAGTGGCTCGACTCGAAATCCTGATAGGAGCATATCATTTGACCCGTGCTGTATCTCGAGAATTGGACTGTTGGTGCTTGCACCCCCGAAATTTTTATCGTTGCCCAAAATGGTGATGACTCACCCGTCGGCGAAGAGCTTCAATTTCTGATGGAGTGAGGAAGACACACCCTTGATATTGTGGAGCCAGGGTCGTCCGAGCAACAGGTTGAAATTGGCTGGGATGTCTATGACTTGGAATTCGACGACAGGGGTTATAGGGCCAACCCCTATTGCAAGTTTTATGGACCCCATCACCTCACGACGGGTATTATCGTAGGCGCGCACAATGGCGAAGGTTGGAGCGATGTTGCTTTCTTTCAGGCCTAAATAGTTGAAGGTTCTCAGAGGGAAACATTTAAGGCTGATCCGTTATCGACAAGAGCGAGTGGCACGGCCTTTCCCATAACTTCGACGGAGATGTTGAGTGCATGATTGTGATTCGACCCAATTCTGGGGATTTCTTCTTCAGAGAATGATAGCATTCGGGTGGAGGTCAAGGATCCGACCAGATTTACCGCCTCTTCTGGTGTGGTAAAGGGAGGAACTATTTGTCCAGTGAGAAGCTTGATTAAAGCATTTATGTGCAGCTGGGAAGACATAAAAAGTCCCCATAGAGTGATGTTGGCTTGGGTTTTCTTCAGTTGATCGAGGATCTTGCTCTCCTAAATGGTCATCTCTGGCATAGGAAGCTTTTCAATGCCCTTCCTTTTGTCATTTGCTGGTCGTGAGCTTGGAACCTGGTAATGTCTCCCTGATCCGGTCATATAATTTATTGAAGAAGGAAAGAATATGAATCCCGTTTCCTCATCAATATCAGGTAGTTTTGCCACCTTATTTATTTCTCTGAGGAGTTCTTCAAATGATATCATCCCACATATGTCGACTACTGGGCCATCTCCTCCTAAAGCTTATTCTTCGCTCGAATCTTTGAATTCTTCCCCCCATCCGGTGGTAATAATTTTGTCTTTCCATGTAAAGTCGATGCATTCCACAACTTCAACGGCTTCTTAATACAGGTCCTCCCATTCTGTGGGGATATGTGTGATTGAAGGCACCAAATGCCCATGTATCTTCAAAGTGTTAAGTAATCAGGTGATACTTCAAATTCTGTTGGTTTGCTCAAATAATTCTGCTATAATCTGGACAACATCATCTAGGATGACTTTATCGGTTGGTACCACCAACTTGTCTAAATCTCGGGCCCATTTCCGTGCCTCCATGAACAGTGTATTGAATCTCTGGTAATCGATGACCATCTGTGAGGGCAATTTCAGCCCGAACTCTAGGAGTTGGTTTAACACCTTGACAATTCCATACTTCTATTTTTAGAATGGGTACGGACAGCGATGCATGCTCTGGTAAGGAGTGACAGTGCCTGATCAGCGAGGCTAGTAGGCTGTAGGAGGAAATATGGGCAAGTTTGAAGAGGTTTAGGAGAGTATATGGATGTGATTTGAGTTGAGGGATTGAAATCTGGGTTTTCATCCAAGAAGATGGCATTGGTGTGATTTGGGAGTGGATTATGAGTAGTGTTTGGCTTAGGATTGGCTGGTGGGTCAATGGTACCCCCGTGGATGAGATCTTGAATTGTCTTCCGAAGGTGAAAGCATTGGTCGGTGGTATGGCCGACAGTTTGGTGAAAGGCACAATGAGCATCGGTTTTGAAGTTTCTTGAGAGTGGATTTGGCAATGAACGGGGATCCAAGGGTTTGATGAGGTTTTGGCTTAACAGGGCTTGGTAAACTTTGGAGAGGGGAGCATGGAGCTCAGTATATTCCCTTCGGATAGGAGTAGGGCGGCTTTCGGGTGCCCATGATGTGGTTGGTTAAGAGATGTTGTTGATGGTCGAGACGGTAGTACTGGCAGGCTTGTCATACTTTCTAGGTGTGAACTGTCCGGACACCTTCTTTAGTTCAATCTCTGTTTTAATGAGGCTCTCCTCGATTTCCACTCCAGCCTCTCTCAGAGCTCGGAAGTGGGGATAGTATTGTCCTCCCATCGTCGCTCAGACATGGGGCAAGAATCTTTTCTTCACTATGTTGACCTGTTCTTCTTCGGATGGCCGATTAGTCATGGTAGCTGCTTGTTCCCTCCACCAGGTTATGAAGTTACTGACTGATTCTCCAGGATTCTGTTTGAGTAGCTCAAAATCACGACGGGTGACCTCAAGCTCTTAGTTGTATTTGTATTGTGACATGAATTCTCGGGCTACATCCTCCAAGCTACGGATTCTGGATTCCTCAAGAGATAAAAACCATCGGAGGGCACTATCCTTCAAAGTTTGCTGAAACAATTGGGCCATCACTTCTTCAGAAGCCCCTAGTAGAGTTATGGAACGATGATAACTGCGATGATGAACAATTGGGGGGTCCACTCCCTCCGAACTTCTCGATATTTGTCATCTTAAACTTCTCGGGTAACCTTTCTTTAGGATAAGGAGACATGTGGGTGTAGTCCATGTAATTTCCAGAGATCTTAACTTGGTCAAACTTCTTGGTGAGCATCTTGATATCCTCTTTGACTTTATTCAACTCCTCCTCCTTTGAATCAACGACCACAGGCAGGTTAGCAATATGCTGGGCAATATTTGGCATTGGAAGTTGGGAAGGCGGAGGCCCATTGGCATGAAGGGCACGTGGAGCGTGATGATATTCTTTCAGAACCCAGATAGGCTTGGGTGGACCTATAAAACAAGGAAACAGGGCCTCGGGCTCTTGAGGAATCGAAACTTGGTTTCGTTGCATCTCTCAAACCTCAGTTTGGAGGTTGTCAATCTTGGACATGAGCTGAGCTAGGACTGTCGTCAGATCCGGCTGTATGACTGGTGCTTGATCTGTATTCTCCATGGAAGATGGATGGATTCCAGACTCGGAAGAAGTAGTAGAAGAACGGATGAAACTCTGGGGTGATTTGACTAAAGACCGAAGCCAATAGGGAGCCAGGCCAAGGGCTTGCGATAGACCTGAGAAGGCGTAGGATGAGAGAGGTATATGCGGGTATGAAGTTGGTTAGGTGAATCAGCATGGGTTCCCCCCTTTGGTGTGACTTCCAAGATCTACGTCTTACTCTTGCGGGCAATCGGTATGTGCGGACAAGCCATTTGATATACCTGAGTGTACATGAATTGCCTCACCATATACCTCGTCGGGACGGTACGTGTGAGAGCGAATTCAATATACTCGATGTACGTGAAGGAATTCCCTGTGATAAACCTCCCGTCATGACTTCGGTCAAGCGGTACGATGCGGGGGAACCGTTCGATATACGTCGAAGGTACTTGACCAATGGAAGGTGAGAGTCATATGGCTTAGGCTAACTGAGACCTGTCGGACCAGCGCCCATCACGAAGTGACCCTCCAGTTACTGGGTAAAATTTGGTCAATATCAATGCTCTTTGGTGATGTCGTGTGAATCATGCATGATTCTCTTATTAGTATCTTATGATGGGATGCCTTTCTTGATTATGCCAAACCAGGAGCCGAGTATGAGTACCCTAAAAGATACACTAAGTATGGATAAGTGATGCGTGCAACATGGGGATATACATGTGATCCTAGGTGCATGTGGTGTGAAGTGTACATGGAGAAATTTCTACAAGTGTGTGAATATAAGCATAAGCATGGGATACAAATGAGAAAGGGGAACATGCAGATATGGGGGAAACATAAGCAAATATAACATCCATGTAAATAGAGACAAGCCCACAAAATAAATATTCCCCAGCAGAGTCGCCACTGTGGCCATCCATGATCCTCGCCGCGCGGGCGGGCGCGTGGTGGAAAGTCTCCTTCGGGTCCCGCGCGTCCCTCTCGGGAGCGCTTCGGCCGACGTCATTTGTGGTGTAAAAATGTAGAGAGATTCAGAGTCGCCAATCTATTTTACTCAAAACAGACAAAATAAAAAAGGGGAAGCCACCCCGAAGGATGGCATCCAAAGACATACTGGTGAGTGAGAAACCAAGATGATTCGAGAAGGGTTCGGAGGCTTAGTTATGAAATGGGAAGGTGTTAGGCACCCATTCCTCCCTTTCGGTCTCTTATGAATATTTGTTATTTTCCTTTTGTTTCCCCCCGTGATATGTGTGCATGTGTATATATAGAATGAAGGTAGGAATCTTCGACTTGTATCATGGAAGAGATAAAGTGAGTCATCCGTAGGAAGGTATAATATTACAAAAATAAGATTTACGTGATTACCCCTACATTGATCGTTATAATGGGACGATAACGCATATGGAGCAATACGTTATTAAGGGCAAGTATAAAGAATACAAGGAAAATGGATTTAGAGAAGATAGAAAATGAGAGAAAAAGTCAGGAAAAGGACTCGAGTCTCGGGTTTACCCCGAGACGCCTACGTAGCCTATAAAGGCATCAAAGTCCACGTAGTTCGTATACAAAATGAGGGGTGGGGTTTATCCTATAAATCCAAATAGGGGATCTCTTATTTGTAAGTGTGTGTGTGTGTGTGTGTAGAAAAAGTGTTTTAGTTGTGCGAAGAGTGGAAAAAGTGTGAGAATCCCGACTTGGAATTTATGAGCAAACCCTCTTTTTCTTATTTTTTTGGGTTTTATTTATATAAAAATAAGAGATGTGAGATAATACTAAATAAAAAGTATATTAGGATGTGTGGGATGAGATAATAAAAAGTGCTAAGTAATAAAGCAAGTTATTGAGAACTCAAGAGAATTTGAAGAGAAAGGTGAGAAATTTGGACCTTCTTGAAGATCTTGAGCTTGATTTTGAATGTTGGAGAGCATCCCTTACACTTGGATGATGATGGAGAGTGGCTAATTCACCAAGTTTGATGAAAAGGATGATGAAAAGTGGAAGTAAAAGGGGTATTTGGATGTTGAAATCATGCTGCCTTCGAAAGAGGTTTCTGGGATTCGTTGAGAGAGGTTTTTATCAAATCTGGGCTCCCCTTCAAAATGAGGTGAAGGCCTCCTTTTATAGTCCCAGGTGGGGGCCGATCGGCATAGACCTGTTCCTGCCTATCGGCAAGTGCCGATAGGCAGGGTCTGGAACCTGCCATTTGGCAGTGCGCTTCAGGCTTTTTCGAAAAATCGAACGCCGAGGGCAAACCCTTGGTCATAATCGCACACGGGACATACCGTTGGAAAGGTAATTCAGAGACCTTTGAAAGTCCTTTGGACCACTCCCGGGTTCAGGAGTTGACTTTGGGTCAAATATGGCTTGGCAGTATTTGTCGGTCCATTGAACGGGGAATTGCTCGGACGCAAACGGATCATTCGTCCGCATGGTAAGTCCGAATCGCGCTTGGGGCAGACCGTTGGAAAGGTTAGGAGATGTACTTAGACATTCCAAAGATTTTGACCCAGTTTGGAGAGTTGACTTTGGTTAACCGGGCCCGAGAAATGCTCGGGGGCTTCCCAGAGTCAAACGGATCGTTCGTCCGCATGGAAAGTCAGAATCGCTCACGGGACGGATCGTTGGAAAGGGTATTCATCTCCCTTTGAAGATTCATTCAGCCTCGGTCGAGCGGAAGAGTTGACATAGGTCAAACAGAGCCCGGGGGCGCCCGATGGACTCTGGGTCAGGTTTCGAATGCAAACGGTTCGTTCGTTCGCATGGTATGTCGAAATCGCGCACGAGGTGGACCATTGGAAAGGGTATTCAGTGCCCTTTGAATATTCATTGAGTCTCGGTCGAGACAAAGAGTTTGAGTTTTGGGTTAAACTAAGCCGGGGAGTGCCCGATGGCTTTCAGGTCAGTACTCGGGACGTGACCTGGGTTTACAGTGATGAAGGGAGGTACTAGGGACCTAAGGAGAGTTAGGGGGTAACGGAATGGGGTGTCTACATATATAATTCCTAAAAATAATGGCTCTAATGAATTATCAAACGTTGATTTATTATGTTTTAAATACCTACTTTTGTCATTTAACCCAATAATCCCTAAAATTAACCCTTATGTTTGGCATTTTTTTAATGGTCTGGTATTTTTTTAATGGAGAGGTATTTTTTTATATTTCAGCCCGAAACTTAAAACAAAAATATCCATAAAATTAAAATTTGCCCTAGTTTGAAAATTAAACCAACAATATCCATTAAATTAAACTTAAACCGACATTAATCATATATATGTATTTTTTTCTAGAATATAGGCACAATACACAATGATATTTATACACACCTACGTACTCAATACACACACGTATACACATAAATACACATACGTATACACACACGGAGAGAGAAAGGCACACACACAATGAAATAAATAACAAGGATTTGGAAATACAAACACATAATGAAATAATTATTAAGGGTTTGAGATTATATACACAGGTATACACATACGTATACACACACATAGAGAGAAATACACACACAGAAATACACATGCACACACACACATAAAAACACACAAAAATACACACAGTGAAATAAATAAGTTATGTGCCCTAAATATACCCCCTCGGCTTAGAGACATCAACCTCGGCCATGGAGATGGACGATGTTGGAAGGGCCTTAGATCAATAACCATCGGTCTCGTACCAAGCAAGGTTGTCCATGGCCGACGTTACTAGATACCTCGACAAGTGAGGTCTCCATAATCTACAGGGGCGGTTAGCCATCTGGTCATCCAAGGCCTGATACCTCGGCTTGGTTCAGGCCGAGGTTGCCGTCCCATCATCATAACCAATCTCGGCTGAGGATCAGTCGATGTTCCTGCTAAGTTACCATTACCTCGGCCCAGGCCGACGTCACAGCTCAACATGCCTTACCTCAGATCTCCTACTGAGCCAAGGTTACCACCTCGTCCTCTTCCAGGCCGAGGTTGGGACCATTCACAGATGGCCGAGCCC
The DNA here is from genome assembly GCA_949130495.1 of Sambucus nigra. NCBI lineage: Eukaryota > Viridiplantae > Streptophyta > Magnoliopsida > Dipsacales > Adoxaceae > Sambucus > Sambucus nigra. The sequence continues at coordinate 153,614,507 of OX422211.1, read as the reverse complement.
TCATCAGCATATGTATTGCTGGGAACACGTGTACACAATCAGTTATAACCGAATCATTCCCCTCACATGAGGGAATATTGAGCTCATCATTATCTAAATGAGATCATCCAGGTGTTATTCTCATAATGGTTCGATCCTCATGCAAATGTTCATTGCATGCTTGGGGGCTACATTACACCCCCCAGGGACTATATATAGAGGTCATCCTCTACCTTGTAAAGGATTAAAAATGAACAACCCTAGATGAAACTCTGTCCAAATATACAGTAAAGAGAGAAAGCTTGAGAGATTGTATCTATGGCCATTAGAGCCCTCATACTATGATATTAATCACACACTTGCACAGTGGATGTAGGCCTAATTGGCTGAACCACTTACGTCAGTGTGTTCATCTTCTACTCCTCACCTCCTTCAACTATTTACTCATATTCTGCCATTGTTAACACTAATTGATCTTAAAGTCACCTTGAAGGGTGGTGTTGTTTCAAGCATCATCATTTTGGCACCATCTGTGGGAATGAGAAGCTGTCTCTTCCTCTTTATTTTCTTAACCTCACTGGAGACTCTGGTGGTGAACCAGGCCTCACCCCTTGTGTGGAGCTGTTTCACCATTGAAAGAGGTCCTGTAAGATATTAAGCTCATCTACTACACCAGCTCTGTAGTGCTAACACATGGCACCAGAATTACAACCACCTCTTCCGCCGCCTGGGGCTGGTGGACCTAGCTCTAGCCAGGCACTGCCTCAATCCGAAATGGCGGAGGTGGCCACAGCCTTGAGGTCTTGGCTGCAACGCAATAAGCAATGCAGGAGAAATTTTCACAGCTCAGTCAAAACATGATGAGGCCACCTAGAGTCTCACCGGAGATGATCACTCCGGTGACTATTCAGCCTCATCTTGATGCCATGGGACCACCCCAAGCACCGCGGAAAGACCAACCTACACCCCAGCGGAGGAGGGACATTGCTAACCCTAGGCGCATGGGCCTGGGGAGGCAAGGAAACCCTTGCTCTGAGGACAGGTATGAAGATCTAGAGGCGGAAGATGTCCCAGAAGATTATTGGGAGCCGTATGAGGTTTCGAACAACACAGTTTGTCCTATCCGGCGAAGCCAAGGTTGTGGAGGCAGAAGAGGTGCAGAAGCCAAACAAAGAGGATCATCTTTTGATCGAATGAGCAGAGGGTCAACTTTTGAAAGGCTCGGCCCCGTAAACGACCTAAGATAAAGGTTTTCAAGGTCGAGAAGTGCAGCCGGCTCACAAAGGGAAGAGAGATAACATCGGCCTCAATTGGGACGAGGAAGAGACTAAGAAGAGGTCAACAACAGACGTGGTGTTGCGGCTAGGGAACCCTCAGTCCACCATTTGGAGGTGGTTGGGGACAACCTCGACCAGGACGACGTTGCAAAACTATGGAATGATTCCATCCAGCGTCTTGAGGACAAGATAGGAGATCTCATCAAAAGTTGAGATCCGCTGCAAAGAGGTTTCTCAGAGGGATCTTTGTTCGTGGCTAAGATAGTAAGCTTCCCTACCCCAGCCAAGTTCGAGCCACCTACAGTTAGTCCCAATTATGACGGTAGCACCAATCATATACATCATATTGAGATGTACTAGTCAACAACAGACATTTACTCAATACCAGATAAGATGAAATATCGGGCCTTCTCCGGGACCTTAACGGGAGAGGCGCACATATGGTTAACTTCTCTTTCCAAGAATTCAATTGAGAACTTTAAAGGCTTAGCCAAATGGTTCATTCACAATTTCTGCTTTGGGGTAAGAACTCAAAGGAAGACCACCCATGTGTTGTATGTCAAGCAAGGCAAGCACGAGAGCCTAAGAGACTTCAACACCAGGTTCAATAAAGAAAAACTTGAGGTTGAAGATTATGAAGAGAATATTGCCATGACCTCCCTCATAGGAGGACTTCAAAAGGGGAAGTTATTGTGGAAACTTGCGGAAGACCCTCCAAAGTCCATAGCGGAGCTATTGGCAACTGCGGGGAAGGTCATGAACTCTGAAGAGGCCATGATTGCTAAGTATGAAGACGAGAATGGAGGTAGCAGTGGAAAGATCCAAAGAAAGAAGGATGGAAAGAAGAGGCCAATTGATGACAAGTTTGCACATTATACCCCTCATACTGTAAGCTGCGAACACATCCTCAATGAGATCAAGAATGATCGGTCCCTAAGATGGTCAGAAAAGCTAAAGGCTCCTCCACATAAGAGGAACTAGAACTTATGGTGTGAATTCCACCAAGACCATGGCCATATAACAGACAAGTGCTTCGCCTTAAAGGATGAGATCGAGAAGATGTTGACGTCAGGAAAGTTGAGGAAGTACGTTGATAGAAAGGCTCCCAAAAGGGGAAGAGATGACCCTAAAAAGAGGAGAAACGATAGGTGTCGTGATGATACCCCAATAAAAAGGGGCGATGACTCGGATGGCGATGTTGAAGACGATCCCGACCTCCCACCAAAGGATGAAAACACCCCCATGAAGAGGGTTGGTATGATCTCCTTTGGTGTTAACACCATATGCAGAGGACTTGTAGGGGGTAGTTTTGAAGTGGCTGATCACAAAGCTCATGTCGCGGAGGCCAAGTCAGTGACCAAACTTGAAATAGTAAACCTGACGTCTTCTGAAACAATGCAGAAGAGAAAGAAGGTGGATATGGACACTCTCATAGTCGGGTTCTCCCGACTCGACTTCAAAGGCATCTTAGCTCCACATGATGACCCTTTGGTAATCACAACAAGAGTTCATGGATGTGAGGTACATAGAATTCTTGTAGACGGAGGAAGTTCAGCAAATGTGATATTCTGGCCCTGCTTCAAAATCCTAGGCCTTAGAAGAGCTAGGCTGGTACCCTATCATCATCCGTTAATGGGGTTCAGCGGTGAAAAGATCCGTTCGCTGGGCATGTATGATATGGACATGCGAATGGGTGATGAGTGGCCTAAGAGGTTAACCCGGAAGATTAATTTTTTCGTTATGGATGAAAGCATCTTCTCGGCCTATAACCTCATCATAGGAAGAGTAGCCCTTAAAGAGTTTGAGGCAGTGCCATCGACGATCCACCAGATGCTAAAATTCCCGACCCCCTATGGGGTAGGAGAAGTGCAAGGCGACCAGACCACGGCACGAGAATGCTAATTCAACTCGGCTAAAGAGAGAGGGGCACATAAGAGAGCTACTACCACTTATAACATTGATACACTTGACCCCAAAGATGAAACAAAGTGAAAGAAAGTAGAGGCCGCAGAAGAGGTAGAATCCATCGTCCTCAATGAAGACGAATCGGAAAAAACTGTCCAGATCGTCAAAGCCTTAAAAGCGGATATCAAGGAAGAGCTGATAAACTTCCTGAGGAAGAGGCAGATTGTCTTCGCTTGGAGTCACGCAGACATGTCGGGCATCAACCCCGAGGTCATATGCCATAAACTCAACGTAACTAAGGATGCTAAGCCCATCAAATAGAGACGAAGAGTGTACTCCAGGGAGAAGTACGGCGTCATTCGGGAAGAGGTCAAAAAGTTGGAAGAGGCTGAATTCATCAGGGAAGTGATATATCTGGAGTGGCTATCAAATGCAGTCATTGTGCCCAAAGCTAACGAAAAGTGGAGAATGTGCGTAGATATTACTGACCTGAATAAGTCTTGCCCAAAAGATAGTTATCCCTTACCTCGGATCGACCAGATAGTAGATGCAATGACAGGACATGAGCTCATGAGCTTCATGGACGCGTACTCAGGCTATAATCAGATCATCATGGATGCTGAGGACTCGGAGAAGACTGCCTTCATTATGGAAAAAGGGACATATTGCTACAAGGTTATGCCCTTCGGATTGAAAAATGCGGGGGTAACTTACCAACGTCTTGTGAATAAGATGTTTGAGGCCCAAATAGGCAAGACTATGGAGGTGTACATAGACGATATGCTAACAAAGAGCTTAAAGGCCCTCACCCATATGGATGACCTAGAAAGGACATTCGATAACATGGACTTATACAAAATTAAACTCAACCCAGCGAAGTGTGTCTTCGAGGTAGGAGCTGGGAAATTTCTCAGATTCATTGTCAATCAGAGGGGAATAGAGGTGAATCCTGAGAAAATCAAGGCTTTGCTCGATATGAAGACACCAAGGAGTATCAAGGACGTTCAGAGACTGACCGAAAGAGTGGTTGCGCTCAACAGATTTGTTTTAAGAGAGACGGACAAGTGTCTTTGGTTCTTTAAGGTGATTAGAAAGGCCTTCTAGTGGGACAAAGAGTGTGATGAAGCTTTTGACCAGCTAAAGTCCTACCTCGGATTTCCCTTGATCTTATCTCGGCCCACAATGGGTGAGAAGTTGTATGTTTATCTAGCAGTTTCTGAATCGGCTATAAGTGCAGCCATAGTACGGGAGGACATTGGGGTCCAAAGGACTGTGTATTTTAATAGTAAGGCCCTTCAAGGGTCTGAACAAAATTATCCTCGGATAGAAAAGTTAGCCTACGCCCTGATACATTCTTCTAGGAAGATGAAGCCTTACTTTCAGGCCCACTCCATGGTCATCCTCACCGACTCCCCACTAAGACAGGTCCTCCATAAGCCTGAGAAGTCGGGCCGATTGATGACATGGGCCATTGAGTTGGGGGAGTATGACCTTACTTATCAGCCTAGGACGGCCATCAAAGGGCAGGCACTGGCAGATTTTGTCGCAAAGTTCACATAGGAAGAGGCCGAGGTTGAGAATAACCTAGAGACTGCTGAGGGATCAAACAGAAACGTCTTCTGAGATCAGGAAGAGGTAGTATCCAAAAAATCCAGAGGTGGGGTGGCCGAGAATGAGGAATATCGGTACCTCTTCAGGCAGGGAGTCATGTTAGAAGGGGGTTTCTCATCAGATAAAGACATCTGGAACCTCTTCGTCGACGAATCTTCTTGCAAAAGTGGAAGCGGTGCAGGGTTAATACTCTCAACTCCTGATGGTACCAATGTTGAATATGCCCTAAGGTTTAACTTCAAGGCGTCAAATAACGAGTCATAATATGAGGCAATGATAGCAGGCCTCTCATTGGTAAAGACTCTTAGGGTAAGACGACTCTTACTTCACAGCGACTTGAGATTAGTGGTTAACCAAGCATTGGGGGTTTATGAGGCCAAGGACGAAAGGATGGACAAATACCTTTAGAGAGTGAGATCGATACTCGAAGGTTTCGAAGAGGTAAAGATGAAGAGAATACCTCGAAAAAATAACATCCATGAAGATGCATTATCAAGGTTAGGTTCGGCGATAAGTACAGATGTCAGAAGGACAGTCCCAGTTGAAATCTTGCTTAAGGTGACCATTGAAGAAGAAGAGGTCAGTAACCTTGCTTAAATTTGAACCTAGGGGACTCATGGATGTATCCCCTGATCAGATATATCAGAGAGGGAGAGATACCGGAATCAAAGTTAGAAAGGAGGAAACTGAGGTACAGAGCCCTAAAGTTCTCAATAGTAGGGGATATCCTGTATAAGAAGGGATTCCTATTACCTCTCCTCAGATGCGTTCATCCCACGGAAGTTCCCTATGTCTTGCAGGAGGTACACGAGGGTTCTTGCTCCAGTCACATGGGAGGGAGACCTTTAGCGAAGAGGATTATCACGCAAGGATACTGGTGGTCGACCTTGGCCAAATATATTGCAGCCTACGTAAAGAGCTGCGATAAATGTCAGAGATTCTCCACTATTCCACATCAATCTCATCAACCTATGACGTCAATCAGTTCCCCTTGGCCATTCGTAGTATGGGGAATTGACTTAGTAGGACCCCTGCCAGGGGCTGCAAATAACTACCAATTTCTGATAGCCGCCATTGATTACTTCTCTAAATGGGTAAAAGCTGAACCGATGATCACGATTACAGAGCAGAAGACCTTCCAATTTATTTGGAAAAACATCATATGCATACATGTCCACCCAAACACCCTCATCTAGAATAAAGAAATCCAATTCAAGAATTCTTCCTTGGAAAAATATTACGAAAGAGTTGGGATAAAGCAATTTTTCTCTTCTCTTGGCCGACCTCAGGCAAACGGTCAGACCCGAAGTCACTAATAGAACAATCCTCAGCGGGATCAAAAAGAGGTTGGAGGAGGCTAAGGGAAGATAGACTGAAGAGGTTTATGTTGTGCTATGGGCCTATAGAACGACGGCTAGGACACCAACAGGGGAGATCCCGTTTATGATGTCACATGGCTCAGAGTCCGTCATACGAACAGAGGTAGGACTCCCTACTCATAGGGTTCATACCTACAACCCTGAGAAGAATGAGCAGGAGATAAGACTCGACCTAGACTTGATTAAAGAGAGAAGGGAAGATGCAGAAGTTAGGCAGGCAGCTTACCAACAAAGAATAGCAAAATTCTACAATCAAAGGGTAAAATCAAGACCCGTAGCTATACGATACCTAGTGTTGACGAAGACGTTACAGAAGGCGAACAAGCTTCACCCAAATTGACATGGTCCATACAAAGTGATCAAAGGGTAAAATCAAGACCCATAGCTATACGAGACCTAGTGTTGACGAAGACGTTGCAGAAGGCGAACAAGCTTCACCCAAATTGGCATGGTCCATACAAAGTGATTGAGGAGGTTGTACCCGGGACCTACAGGCTAGAAAACCTCGAAGGGGAACCTTTCTCCAACCCTTGCAATGCTGATTATTTAAAAAAGTATTACATATGATGTTACTAGGACTTTTATGTAAATGTATCATCTTATGAAGAGATTATTAATGAGAAGATCGGTTTCCATGTCAATTCTTGGTTCATTATGCTCGGATGGAAAAATTATTTATGGGGATAACATCTTATTTGATTACCTCAGACCTTATAACATCATGATTTGGTAACAAGGTCTGAGGTCAGACATCATTCTTGGATGACCTTAGACCCTTAACATCATTAATTTGGTGAAAATTATTAATGGGGATAACATCATAGTTGATGACCTCAGACCTTATAACATCATGATTTTGTGACAAGGTCTGAGGTCAGACATCATTCTTGGATAACCTCAGACCCTTAACATCATTAATTTGTTGAAAATTATTTATGGGGATAACATCTTAGTTGATGACCCCAGACCTTATAACATCATGATTTGGTGACAATGTATGAGGTCAGACATCATTCTTGGATGACCTCAGACCCTTAACATCATTAATTTGGTGAAAATTATTTATGAGGATAATATCTTAGTTGATGACATCAGACCTTATAACATCATGATTTGGTGACAATGTCTGAGTTCAGACATCATACTTGGATGACCTCAGACCCTTAACATCATTAATTTGGTAAAAATTATTTATGAGGATAACATCTTAGTTGATGACCTCAGACCTTATAACATCATGATTTAGTGATAAGGTCTGAGGTCAAACATCATACTTCAATGACCTCAGACCCTTAACATCATGATTTGGTGATAAGGTCTGAGGTCAGACATCATATTTGGATTATCTCAGACCCTTAACATCATTAATTTGGTGAAAATTATTTATGGGGATAACATCTTAGTTGATGACCTCAGACCTTATAACATCATGATTTGGTGACAAGGTCTGAGGTCAGACATCATACTTGGATGTCCTCAAACCCTTAACATCATGATTTGGTGATAAGGTCTGAGGTCAGACATCGTACTTGGATGACCTCACACCCTTAACATCATTAATTTGATGAAAATTTTTTATGAGGATAGAATCTTAGTTGATGACCTCTGACCTTATAACATCATGATTTGGTGATAAGGTCTGAGGTCAGACATCATACTTGGATGACCTCAGACCCTTAACATCATGAGTTGGTGACAAGGTCTGAGGTCAGATATCATACTTGGATGACCTCAGACCCTAGACATCATTAATTTGGTGAAAGATTATATTGAGACTTTAGAACTGCACACATCGCATGGAAAAGAGAATCATTCAGATAACATTAAGAAAATAAAGAAATAAATCCCTCATTAGAGAGGGATATAGATTAAAGTTAAGAGTTACAATATACAAGCTAGTTGAATTCGTCATCAGAGGTTACAGTTTGCATGATGAAAAAGTACAAAAAGCTTCACAAAAATGGCCTAAGGGTCTGCAGCTACAATGTTGGGATCCTCAGATTCATTCCCTTGGTCGACGTTAGTCACCTCAGCCCCATCATCTTTGAGGTTGTCACCCTCAGTCTCAGTAACATCTAGCGGAGAGGTCTCTGCAGGGGCAGCATCTTCCTCTTCAACCTCTTGAAGGGCCTGGGAAAATTGAGGATTACCAAAACCCAGACCAATGAAGTCAGAGGCTTTCAGGCTCCTTGACTCCTTCTCCTTTGCAGCAGCCCATTTGCCAGTGGCCTTAATACCTCTTTCGAGGTATTCAAAGCCAAAGTTGATGAAATCATCAGAGACTTTGTAATCAGCCAGGATCCCCTCAGAAGCATCCTCAATGGCTGCCTTTACTGCATAATCAACCTTCTGCTGGAGAACGTCGTCCTTCTCCTTCAGGGAAGATGTGTGTTCCTTCTTAAGCTTGGAGATATCTTTCTCCAACTGTTTAACCTTATTATCAGACACTTCAAAGGAAGACTTCAGACGATCCACCTCTACATTTAGAGAGCTTTGCACCTTCTTGGCCTCTTGGCCTTTCTCGATGAGGGGTAAATTCTTCAGAGTCTAGTTGGCAAGATGGTGCATAGGAATGAGGCCCTGCAAATCAAGAAATCAAATGTATAAGTTTAAATTCAAAGAAGAGGTTACACTTCAAAATTAAACTAAAATCCAAGGTTTTACCTGAATGGACCTGTGAAGGCCAAATTCAACGAGCATGGGAGTATCCATGGAGCGAAAAAAGTGTTTGTCAGCATCGGTCATAGCAGAGATGATGGCATCCAATGCCTGTAAACTGTGGCCTATTATACTATCATTAATTTTCAGTTGCTCCAGACGGGAAACTAATGCATCTTCAGAGGATATGGGGATGGCCTTTTGGGCCTTACTTTTCCTATGATCCTCAGGGGAAGTGGTTGTAGTTTTCTTCTTTCTTGTAGCATCAGCCTTGGACGCGCCGACACTCTTCTTTGGTGGAGGAGGGGGTGCATTCAGGCCTGCCTTCTTCACCAACTTCGTGAGACTTGGGGAAGACATCTCCCAAATGTCGTTTGAGATGCCCATAGGGCGTTCTGCAAATGGAAAGGTCTGAGTTAGAAGGTCAAATACATAAAAAGTCAGAGGTTTAACTTGCCGAAATAATAAAATAAGAACTTACGGAGCTCTGTCATAGGACTACCCCCAAGCCCAGTCTCAGAGAGATAGTAAAGGGTCATCAGATGTTCAAACTTGACCAAGAGACCATGCTCCCCCTGATCTTGAAGGTCTTTCACTTTTTGATGATTATTTTGGCTTAGCCCAGGGTCGGCCCTGGCATCCATTGACACCTTGCTCCATCTCAGGGGTATTCTCGGCTCTAAGTTCGAAGAGGGGACACAAGGGCCAAATTCCTATGCCCCTGAGGCAAAGAAATACCGCGACTTCCAATTATGGTTACTAGTTTGGGTAACCTATAACATCTTCTTAGTTGAATTCTGAGCTAAGAAATGGTAATAGCTCATATGATTTCTCGCAGAGGAAGGGATATAGCACCCGATGAAGACCTGGACAAGAAGGTCTGAATTGTGGACTGCCTTCCATAGAACTATAACTCTAATTATCACCCTCCAATCATTGGGGGATAACTGAGAAGGAGCTAAGTTGATGTAGGAAAGTATGTCTCTAATGATGGGATAAATGGGCAGACGAAATCCTAACTTGAACCTCTGCTCATACAGACATATCTCACCATCTCGACCACCGAAAGCCCCCTCTTACCTCAGAGGTCTCCTGAGTTTTATAGAGGTACTGATGGAATATAAATGCCTAAAGGCAAAAAGGTCAAGCTCAATGACAGTGCTCTCTATCTCGGCCGACTTAGAGGTGTCAACATCGCTCTCAGCATCATCATCATCTGGTTTAACGTCGACCTGAGCAGACGATATGGCACCACTTGGGAACCTCTGAGCGAACTCGGCTCGTGTAATAGCCGACAGTGGAATGGCTTCAAGAATTGGTGGAACAGCAACGCTGGGTCCTACAAATTCAACGTCGGAGAAAGGGTGCGATGTGCTTGAACTCTTGTGAGATGAGGCCCGACTAGAAACCTCGGCTTGATCAGGGACCTGATCCTAATGAGTGGAAAAGTCCATAGCCTCTTGAAAAGAGTCCATAGGCATAGGGTCTGAGGTAAATGACTCAGACTCAGACGTGGGGGTAGTTTCAACTGGGAATTCTGTTTATTTAACTGGTTCAGCTGGCTCAGGGTATATGACCTTCAGAGGGGGTGTAAAGATAGGTCTGAGGGGGAATGCCTCTGCCCTACGACCTTCCTCTTGGGCTATTTCTATTTCCCTAATTTTATCTAAGGTCTTATACCTAAGGGAGGGGAATTCCTCTAAGAGTTGGTAAAGGGGTCTAAGTATATGAGGCAGACCCTACACTTATGACTCTCCTAAATAAACAGGATTGGCAAATCGACTAAGGATCAAACTAAGCTTTTAAACAAGAACAATTAAAGAACAGTTCGCTGGAAAACTCTTAGGATCGCCGAAAAATGCATAAACTTGCCGAAAATTGCAACAAAAGGAAGAACAAGGCATAAAAGTGCAACAAATGGAGAAAGAGGGCTGATAGACGATACTTGAAGAGGATGTGTGAAGTAGAAAGAGAGAAGTTGGCAAGAAAGAGCCATTAAAAGCACTGCTAACCAAACTCTTGTAGAGAGAGAGAGAATAAGAAAATTTCAGGCGAAGAAATGAAGAAGTGGGGAAGAAAGAGAAAGGAAATGAGGGTTTAACCCTCAAACAACCACACACGCATCCCAATCCCCATCATTTCCTTGGGAGCCCAAAATACTGCAATCGTTACCCTTTCCAAGCACGCTAGCCACTTCAGCAGCTGACACTTGTCAAAAAGGTACCAACACCTAAGGAAGTCCAACCTCGGGAAAATATACCCCTTAGGCACCTGATCACACAGGTAACTAAGGGCTAGGGGGTGATTTATGTGCCCTAAATATACCCCCTCGGCTCAGAGACATCAGCCTTGGCCATGGAGATGGCCGATGTTGGAAGGGCCTTAGAACAATAACCATCGGTATCGTCCCAAGAAAAGTCGGCCATGGCCGACGTTGCTAGCTACCTCGGCAAGTGAGGTCTCTGTAATCTAAAGGGGCGGTTATCCATCTGGTCATCCAAGGATTGTAACCTCGGCTTGGTTCAGGCCGAGGTTGCCGTCCCGTCATCATAACCAATCTCGGCTGAGGATTAGCCGATGTTCCTGCTAAGTTACCATTACCTTGGCCCAGGCTGACATCACAGCTCAACATGCCTTACCTCAGCTCTCCCACTGAGCCAAGGTCACCACCTCGTCCTCTTCCAGGCCGAGGTTGGGACCTTTCACAGATGGCCGAGCCCTCATCAACATATGTATTGATGGGAACACGTGTACACAATCAGTTATAATCGAACCATTCCCCTCACGTGAGGGAATATTGAGGTCATCATTATCTAAATGAGATCAGCCAGGTGTCATTCTCATACTAGTTCTATCCTTATGCACATGTTCATTGCATGCTTGGGGGGTACATTACACCCACCAGGCACTATATATAGAGGTTATCCTCTACCTTGTAAATGATTCAAAATGAGCAACGCTAGTTGAAACTCTGTCCAAATATACAGTAGAGAGAGAAATCTTGAGAGATTGTATCTATGGCCATTAGAGCCCTCATACTCTGATATTAATCACACACTTGCACATTGGATGTAGGCCTAATTGGCTGAACCACTTACGTGATTGTGCTCATCTTCTTCTCCTCGCCTCCTTCCACTATTTACTCATATTTTGCCATTATTAACACTGAATTGAGCTTAAAGTCACCTTGAAGGGTGGTGTTGTTTCAAGCATCATTAATAACAATGAAATAACTAGGGTTCGGATTACCTTTGAGATTGACAGAATGAGAGAGCTTCAAAATAACTAGCGTTTAAGTTTAGGGAAATGAAATTACTGGAGAGAGGGAGGGAAATCGCCGGAGAGAGGGAGGGAAAGTGTTTAGAAGTTTTCGAGGGAAATGAAAACCCTTTTTGTGTTATTGGGTATAAAGTCCATGGTCACGGATTAGGACCATGACCCCTTTATTTTTAACACGTCAGCGTGAAAACAAGACCATAGTCACGGTCACAAGTCGTGACTCAATCCTCAGAATGGTCACGATCCTAAGCCGTGACTATAGTGGTGTGTATTTGAGCCCATGGTCACGGGCATAAGTCGTGATCCCATCAATGACCACACTTGGCGGGAAACTTGGCCCCATAATGGTCACGGTTGACTACCGTGACCCATACGAGTCAGGTTTAGAGGCCGTGACCACTTACAAGTCGATCCATTACCACACTGGGTCTTGGAATTGGTCACGCTCATTTTGCATGTAGGCACGGCTTTGGGCCGTGACCAGCCAGCCGGTCACGACTCTTAACCGTAACCCCATTTCCATGACCATTTACAGTTTTTAGTGTTGTGTTGGATTGCCACAACTAAAAGTCTAGCCGCTCAGTCCTGTTAACTTGTTTATACAATAATAATAATAATAATAATAATAATAATAATAATAATAATAATAATAATAATAATAATAATAATAATAATAATAATAAAAAATAATAATAATAATAAAATAATAATAATAATAATAGTATTAATAATAATAATAAATAAAATAATAAATAAAATAATAATAATAATAGTATTAATAATAGTATTAATAATAATAATAATAATAATAATAATAATAATAATAATAATAATAATAATAATAATAATAATAATAATAATAATAATAATAATAATAATAATAATAATAATAATAATAATAAAACTTGGGGGAAAAATATTTTATAATTTGTGTCAACGCCCTAAAGTTGGAAGAATTAACTATCAATACCAATAAATAATAATGCAACCGCAATACATGTCAGCCATCAACTCTCACATGCAATGAGTATCTTACCTCTCACCTAAGTGTAATACTACGCGCATGTCCCAACCCAAGTCCTAACTATATATGGAGTCTCCATATCTAGACAATTAAGAACTATCATGTAATGAATAACTACTACGGACCGCTACCAATAAACTAAATAGGACTTCACCCAAGGTCCACACACATTTTTATTAACATATTCTTAGCCTCATAAACATAATGCTCTTCCTGTTTAAATATCTTATAATTAAATGAATTGTTATCCAACTACCATAAGGGATAGGTCACAAATACATACCATGGACAAAGGAATGCAACTAGACGCACACATAAAAATACAACTAAAATACCTCCCCTCGTAATATCACTCACAGAGGACATACAAGTAAGTAAACCACATAAAGTACCTAACATGCCATAAGGTTCATTATCAAAATATATCATTAGATTACGTAAATTTTTATGTAATATATATATACATATATATATATATAGCACACAAAGGCGTCTCCCCTCGGTGTCCATCTCGTGCCTTTATCGCCAAGTCCGGAGGAGTACCTCACCTAACGGACTTAAATAAAACACACATAATTAGGGAAATCACTACACAATAACACTAACTACCACCCATAACTAGGCTATGTAGATGGATCCGGTCATCCTACTTCATTCATCACGAAGTTATGACCCTGGACGTATGATCTACAATAACGACCTCGACTACGATAGCACATCTCAGCCAATGCGTGGTACACGGTCCGATGTCGAACACAACTTCTAACCGATAGATTCACCAAGAGTATGGGTATGTGCATATAATAACACAATATATATGTATATATATAGACAGAGGATAATGCACACACTCAGGCATACCCAACCAATGTTGGATCCTTATTTAAATTAGGTTTATAATCTCCCAAAACTAGAGTAAACATATAAAAAAGTACGATACTACGCATACACTCAAGAATACACCAAATAATTTTAGTTCCCTAAACACCGAATTATTCTTTAGGCTCTTAGGTTTATCAACTCTAGCCCTTATTAAGTTAGGCTCCAAGTTTATTTTGTCCCAAACCCTAAGCACATCTACTTCCTCCTCCATACATGACATCTCGTAACGTACCTGTATGTTTTCTCATCTACCCATTAAATAATTCACACATCCCATAGTATCTCAAAATTAGACTTGATCTTCCAAATACCTTAACTCATTCCCCCTATGTTTAATGCATACACTCCACCATAAGACAATGCTCTTTCACTCGTCGACCAAATCTAACTCAAAATCCAACGTTTAATGGTATAATTGATTAGAATCTTAACTACACTTCTCTTTAATTAAAGCTACCCCCTTTTACTATTAGTCACACTACTAAACTAAACTTTTCATTTATGCCAACTACCACTCATACGGATAACCTCCCGCATACTTGAATTAACTTGAGATAAACCAAAGATCCATTTCCCACCACTAATTTGACACAGCTCAGGGATCAAATCGATTCTCCCTTGGAGCCGAATAGATTTTCCCATGGACGAATATATTCCCTTTCCAGGGTGAATCGATTCCCTCCGACAACAATCCCAATTTGCCTACAATCGAATGTGTCATCTCACCAAACCTTCATTAAGGACTGCTAAAGCTTTTAAACATACACTGAACCAAATCTGCCAAATTATCACGGCCATTGACCTTGACAAGTTGGACTTGTCAAGGTCAATGACCGTGACAATTCTGGGGTGACAAAGAAAATTATCACGGACGTGTGACAGTCATTGACCGTCACAAGCTTTTAAAAATTGTCACGGACGTGTCACGATTTATGACCGTGACAAGTTTTGTCACGGTCATAAACCGTGACAAACCTGGGACATTTTTTAAAAGCTTTTCACGGTCAATGATCGTCACACGTCCGTGATAATTTTCTTTGTCACGGACATGTCACGATAAATGACCGTGGCAACTTTGGGCAGAATTAAAAAAAAATTGTTGGGCAGTATGGCCACTGCCACTGTCCAGCAGTATATTTGTACCTATTATAGCAACATTATACCTGTTCAAACATCATATATCCAAATAAAATAGAGATAATGCAAATATACATTAAAAACAATATGCATTAAAAACAATATGCATAACGATATAATCCAAATATAATTCAAATGTAACAACTTAAAAACAATTTAATTCAAATAGTTTTACTACATGTCTGGGGTAAGGTTAGCTCTGAGGAGGTGAGTAGGCCACACGATATATGAATTGACACACCCACTAATATACATCGTGCCACATTGTTTGCGCAACCACAAGGGGGAGTTCTCCTTCTCGGGTATCACATGCGTGACGAGCACCTTGGACTTGATGTCTTGAAGCAAACGTCCATGAACTGGCATACCCTGGACGGTATTCGGGTCCCTCAATCCCCTCACTATCCGTTGTCCATCAAATATGTCCAGTATAAACACGCTCGACCAACCAAGTGTCGACATCGATCGGTTGAAGGGAGACAAATAGGGGAGTGGATCATCAAAGTTCGCATGTATCGGCGATGAAGTAGTGAGGTTCACATCCTTGTCATCCTTCACTCCTCTTCCACCGCCTTCTCCTTCTCCTTCCCTTTCCCCTTATAGTTTTCGCCCAACGAACGCTTCATGAATGAGAACATATCTTGGACCGTCGCCTCTAAACGGGACAGCTTCACATCAGGCGAGTCCATCGTTCGAGCCCACCAAGTGTCGCTCGTCTCCAATCCGATGATCCTAGATTTTGCCATCCACGAGCTCACCCCCTTGTCCTCCCCTTACGATCAGCGCCAAGCACTTGGTTGAGTGCGTCTGTGGACAAAGATGCCTTGTCGGCATTAGACTGCAACTCATGCACTTCCTTAAGTTTTGCCTGAAACGACAAAAAGAATATGATTAGTAAAATAAGTAAATAGAAAATTATAACGTTATTAACAAAAAGTAAACTATCGGATTACTTACAATCGTGGGGGCGAAGCTTGAGGACACCTCCTTATCCTTCCCCTTCTTCGTCTGAATAGCCACATAAGTATCGAGCCTATGTGGCCTACCCCTAGGGCCACTCCCTGTCCCCTGAAATAAAATAAAGTAAAATTAGTATCGGCCTCGCAAAGTAAAATAATGCAGAATAGCATATTTCTCTAGTTATAGAAAAATTAAATCTTACCATCATCCTATGCTCCATGTCGGCATAAGACGTTCGACTGGAGTAGTGCACGTCCATCTTTTTTGCCCGGTTTTCCCTCCCCAATTGGCGATATGCCAATTTTCGCTCCCCGATCTCATTATCAATGAATTGTTGCCATTTTGCCAATGAGATCAGCTCCTTCGGCGGGACGGATTCACGCATTCGGATAACGGACTCTCGGGTCTTCCCAAAGTACCGGGTCCGCATATTTTTCTTTCACTTCTTGTGTTGCTCCGTCAACTGCTCCAAGACGGAATCGCGTAGCTTTGGATCCAGGCTGAATTGTTACTGTCCAACAAATACAATGTTAGTTGCGAATAAATATAAATATAAAATGAAATCGAAGTTGAAATATTCATATAAATATAAATATAAATACATTACCTATAGTGCCACCCAAACATCTAACTTGAGCTCATTTGTCACCTCCCTCCAACTTGTGTACCCCGGGCCGATGATCGTCTTTACCAGCTCGAGGGATCTCGCTAATAGCCCCATATTGTTCTCGACGGCCATCCCCAATTTTCCATATTTGGGGAGCCTAGGGGCCGAGGAGCCCTCGTCGCCTCCGCTACCACCGAGCCTAGACGATATCACCATAACCAGCATCATCATCCTCGCCTTAATACCTGAAGGAGATATTTACTATAAAAAAATCTTGTTATTAGTACAAATCACAGCCAAAGTATAATGGTTGGGTCGCCTTAAATTTTAAACTTTGGTAGTCATCGTCAAGGTTTATCGTGATATCTTCACGAGCACTTGAACCTTGTACATCATCAGTAACCTCATTCTCCTCTGCTTCATAAACTTCGTACGCATCATCAACTAAATCCTCTAACATATTATGATATACGTTGTACCCTTCTACATCTATCCTACTTGTTGAAGGTTGTTGTGAAGGTTGTTCGGGGATAAAAGGAACTTTTAATTCATCGTGAAAACTCCAAAATCGATAACTATCTTGCATACCCGATCTTAACAAATGTAGTTTAACTTTTTTCCACTCAAACACCTTACCATTCTTACACCTAGCACACGGACACGAAAATTCATCATCATTATGACATCTCTTTCCGTATTTCACAAATTCATTAGCACCTCTGTGAAACACATCCCCCATTCTATTTGTCTCACCCATCCACGCTTTTTATTTCGGATATCCCATCACAACTACCATACTAATCACCTATTAAAGGTAAGAAACGTATATTCATGGATTAGTATAAACAAAACTTAAATTTATAGTATGTTTTATTTAATTATGTCTTCGATTCTTAAATTTCAAATTTAAATTCAATTTATAATAGAAATTCCTATTTCCTCCATCTCCTCTAAAGGGTGAGTGGTCTTATCCCATTCAAGACCTCATATTTCTGTAATATACTTAACAGCTCATGCACATTGTTACGATTTGAGAAAAATTCGCCAGCATATCCCCTTAGTTCTCCAAGTACACAACGTAGATTGGCAAGTGTGAGTGTTATTTCAATGCATCAATTGAAATAACAGTGACACTTGTAAATCTAGTATGCACCCATAGAACATTAGGATGCGACTGCAGAACTTTCTCCAAAAGTAACAACTTTAAGCCACTAAGAATATTATTATATAGAAATTATGCAGTCCCGAACTGCCCAAACAGGACAATTCGAGAGATCTCATTACAGGGGTAATGACTCTCGAACGGGTCTAAGGGTTATTGAATGCGTACGCATAAGAATAAGAAGGCTAGTACCTATGCGCACTATATGTAATTTCAAGTATATATCTATTGTTCGTTATATAAAGTAATTTTCAAAAAAAGTTAAAAAATCCCACCCCCATATGGAAAATAATCCAGTGATCATGCCACTTTTAAAATTAACCAACCCAACATCGATCCACTATAATCCAACCGCAACGACAACAACAAATGTGTATCCCGTACTCCTTCTAATTCATCTACTTAATTAATTCTTTTCATTAATTAAACTAACGATTAAAGTATACAATTATTAATTTACTAATTTACAATGAGGGGCAATCCTACTTTCATATATTAATTTACTAAAAAAATTAATAATCAATCAATTCGTTTACAAGGGACACTACTTGCATATGAGGGAAAATATCTAATAAACCAATCAAAATTTAATAAAAAAAAGTTAACAAGACCCACCCCCGCCCTATTTTCCCTTCCCCTTCCCCCACCCCCATCCCCCGCTCCCTCCCCCCACACACGCAACCCAACCCCCCGCATCATTTCCCCCTCCCGTACATATGCACAAACACACATATACACACGCACATACACACGCGCGCGTAGTCCCCTTCCCCCTAGGCATTGCAATTCGGGTTACCGTGTCGTGTTCGAGTCGTGTCGAGACCTAATATTTTCAGCTATACCATTGACACGAACATGACCCGTTTAAGTAATCGTGTCATTGTACCCGACACGAACACGAACCTGTTTATTAGTAGGTTACACGATATGACCCGTCTAACCCGTTTAATAAATAGGTCGTGTCCAACCCGCTAACACGACACGACCCGTTTAACCTGCTTAATAATTAGGTCATCTGCAAGGGGAACACAACCTGACTCATTTATAACCTATTTAGTAATTAGGTCAAGTTTAACCTGTTTACATGATCCACCATGACCTGTTTATGAGATTAAATAATTTTAACTATTTATTTCCAAACACAATTTAACAAATAAACATCACAACGTTAATCAAAAAAATATTTGTCAAATCTAATAAACATAACAAAATAATACCACCATTAAGTCATTATCGAAAATAACATCATACAACAAACTCTAATCCATTGGTTAAATCCATTATCTACTACAACACATTCAAAATTTGAAGTTCAAATTAAAATTTGTAAATCTTCAACCAAATTGCAAAAAGATGTCATGCTCCACTCTATCCAAAAGCTAGTCTCCTTCTATTTCATTTCATACCTACGAACAAAAAAAGTAATGAGTATAACGCACAATAAGATTAAAAAAACAAATAGGATACTTAAACTATATATTAATATGCAATATTTACCTTCTTTGGAATTGATTGATGTTTTTTTGAAACCGATCTCATTTTTTCACCCCAAGTGGTATATAGAAATATACAATATCAAAATAAATATATAACTCATAAGTACACAATAACTTATCACATGAATTTAACATAACATTTTGCTCACCGGAAATAGAGGTCGATCATTGAGCATTAGATGATTGACTTTCTTCTTTGTTAATATCCAAATTCAAGATATCCTCGGTGAGATTGTCAATTTGAGCTTGTGCCGCTTCTACAAAAATAATTATTAAGTATATCAAAAGTTGTAATGATAAAACAACTAGAACAAATGTATTATAATTTATATTAACCGTTAATAATTACCAATAGCACCAAAAAGCCAATCTTTTGTGCAAAGCAATGCCTCGGCCACCTCCGGTTTCAATGAACTTCTATTTATCAATTATCCTCCCACCCATGCTAAAGGCCGACTCTGAAGCCACGGTTGATATAGGAATGCTCAAGACATCTCTTGCCATTGATGTGAGTTGGGGATACCTAAATTGATTTGCTTTCCAAAATGACAAAATGTCCAAATTGGCACTCCTTTCAATCCTTGGTTCGTCCAAATAAAGTTCAAGTTGTGACTTTTGAGAACAATAACTAAATTCCGCACTCTCAAAATCATCAAACTCCTACAAAATAAGATGAAAAAAAACTTAGATATGAGTTAAAAAAGACCTAAATTTGAAGTCAATAGAACTTAACAAATGTACTTAATATTTACCTTCAAAGCATCACGTGTATCATCCATGGTAAATGAATCATGATTAAAGTTATCACCCGTTTTTTTTGTGCCGAGGTAAAAGGAAGCTAAACATCATATTCGTCAAAGAGGATGAACAAATTTTCTCGTACTTCCGCAAATTCAAGTGAGGCCATCTCATACACTTTATTCTAGCAAAAATCCACAAAATGAATTTTGTACCGAGGATCTAATATCACCGCTATAGCTAATATCATGCTAAAATCTGCCTAATACTTCTCAAACTTTGCATACATCATCACGGCAATGTTTTATAAGTATGGATCACTACTTTCCATGTGTTTCCTTAATGTCAAATGTGCCATAAACACTAAAGGGAAGTACAAGTTTGTAGTAGGATATTTCGTGCCAGAGAAAATACAAGTTAAACTATAAAAAACACTTAAGAACTTGCATATTTTCTTTGCTTGACATCAACGCCATTTTGTTTGAGAATTTCAAAGAATGGCCACACGTTGGAAGTGCATCGTCTTTTGCGCTTTCCACCCTTAATTTGGCTTTTAGTAGTAGTAGCAAATTCTTTATTCAGATCCACAACATCATCATCATCATCCATTATTTCATCAACATCAATAGAATTGTCAATTATATTAACATCAACTCCATCAGTTTCCATCTGCAAAGAATAAAATAAAACTAATTTGTATGTTCTGTCAAAAAATGAGTGTGTATGTTCTGTCAAAAACTAAAATGGAGTTAGAAATGAATGTGTAGACAAATAGAAAAAGAAATTATAACAGATTTCATTTTGAGTTATGTCTAAGAACAAATTTCAGATAATAGAAAAAATCGACAACAGAAAAAGAAATAGATCTGAAAAGATTTCGTTTTGAGTTTTGAGGTCGAAAAATAGATCTGAAAAAACAAATTTTAGAATGAAATTTCGGAAAAAATCGTAACAAATTTCGGAAAAAATCGTAAGAAAATAAGAAGTCGTAACAGGAAAAAAAAAAGAAAAAAAAAAGAAATCTGAACCGTGGTTGTTCGCCGGCCGTCCGTGTCCGTGTCCGTTCTTGTTGTTCGTCGACCGTGGGATCGCGCGGTTGCTGAGAGAAGAAGAAGTAGAGTCGCACGGTTGAGTCAGCCGTCCATGGTTGTTCTTGTCTGTGGCGGTTGAATCGCGCTGAGAGAGAAGAAGAAGTAGAACCGTGGTTGTTCTTGTTGAGAGAGAAGAAGAATAAGAATCGGCCAATGTTTTTTGCTTTTGTTGGTAGTTTTTTTTTTTTACCTTTTATATGGGTAAAGTTAACTTTTGTTGTGACCATTAGATCAGAATGAAAACACAATCTAACGGCTAAAAATAAATAGATATTTTGACATGAAAATGACCCGAATTGACACGATTATTATTCGTGTCAATTATCGATCAATTTCAGGTTAACAGGTGCGACACGAAACACGACATGTTTACTACACGTGTTAAACGTGTCTGACCCGAAATTGACCCGCACCTATTTAAGCATGACCTGACCTGCCATTTGTGTGTTGAGTTCGTGTCGTGTTTTCGTGTCGTGTCAAAAATTTCCATCCCTACTGGACCCCCTTCCCCCACCACACACACACACACACAGCCCCACCCCCCACCCCCACCACACACACCCACACCCACACCCACACCCACATACACGCACACACACACACACACAGAGAGATATACACACACATATATAAATGGAAGAGAGAGAGAGAGAGAGAGAGAGAGAGAGAGAGAGAGAGAGAGAGAGTAGAGGGAAACAAAGCGGTGAGAAAAAAAAGGAGGGGAAATGGTTTTTTGCTGCTAAACTTGTCACGGACATGTCACGGTCTTTGACCGTGACAATATTATAAGAATTGTCACAGTAATTGATCGTGACAAAAAACACGTATTTTTTTGTCACGGTCAATGATCGTGAAAAGTCTGGCCGGCTAAAGGGTGCCAATTTGGACTTTATGATGTAGTGATCAACTTATCAAGCAAACATTTCATCCTAATCAAAGGAGAATACATCTATATAGATTCATAATCAATATAAAAGAAAAACAGTCCTAAAATTCAAGTTTTATTAATAAAAACATATCTTTGTCCAAACTAACAATGGGTTATAATTTCTATCAAAATTCTCAGATAAACTTTTAATTCTTTCATGGGTTTAATTTCGAACTGAAATGGGATCCTAGCACTTGGATATTAACAACATTACCATTAGTTATTCAATGTTAATTTTGGATTTTGTCACCAAATTCTTCACTTTCAAAGTAAGATTAAATTAACAAGTAATCATAAATAGTCCCAATCCTAAATCATTACATAAATCAGTCCCCAACATGTTTACAAATTCGAAATTGTATGAGAAAGCATGCTTATAAATTAAGAAACATATTGTTAAAGGTTTTGCAAGAAAATTATTACATTTGAAGATGGATAGAGGATCATCCCTTGAGATTCTCCTCTTTTGTTCCTATCTCAAGTTATTAACTTCTCCCATAAGGTTTGAGGATGCTAGGTTTAATTAGGAACGGATAGAAAACTTAATTAGGGTGGCTTAGATTATAATATAACTCTATAATCTTGTATCTCCCCATAAGGCCTAATTTCGGGCCCTTAAAAGGGCTCCAAATACTACTCGAAATAGCCTAAAATATCTCCATAGGGCATACCTACCCCCGGGACCAATTTAAAGTGATAAAAACACATAAACGGATATCGTGTCACCGTAGAGTCTATTCCTAATGATATTTTTCACAACTCACGGTGTCAATAAAATGACACACTTAAATATTTTACGTGTACATATTTTCAATTACCATCTAAATTGTGCCAAATCATTATTACTAAGTCATACAAGTAATAATTAATTCCATTTATTAATTTACTAATCACTTAATAAATAATAATTATCATGTGCGAAAATATAGGGTATAACATTCTTTCCCCTAATAAATGAATTCCATCTTCGAAATTCTCTAAAGCATAATGTCAAAATATAAACCTCATAATTATCATAGACTTATACATAATTTTTTGTACCCGTATCCCGTGAGATAAAAGAAAAAGGCTCACGTACGCTTACCATAGTGTTCCACGATTGAGAATCCCATACACCCTATACCATATGCACATACGCATAAATATCACATACGAATAACATATATACACACATCCAAAAATAAACCACACATATAATACATGACTATAAAATAAAGATATACCCTAATACCTTAGTAATCGCGACTAAACTCTTCTTGACATTGCCCCACTCATTTAACTAGTGATGTGAACATCCCTCAATGCTCTCAACAATGCAGTCATTGGCCCCGATGGTCTTAACTATATAATATCTCGCCACTCAAAGCGTTATATCTTCACATAAGTAAAGTCTAATGTATCAAACCAAACAACTTATAGACACTTCCTAATCTTCATGCATGGGATGTCTCGCAAGTGAAATCAAAATAAGGAACAATTTTGATACAATATTGCCTAACTCAGTCGGTTATCAAGATTTGTTGGACCAAGACCAAACACGAAACAATGCACTAACCACACAAATCTCAACAGTTGATAATCCTAACAAAAGGCTCACCCCTTCCAAACGTGATACGAAACTCCCTGAGTTAATTGATCTAATAACGTTAAAAATATCATGTTTTCCTCAAATATTCGCTATGACAGCCTCTACTCATCCTTAAGTCCAATAGATAGTTTAACCACTCTTAAATCTCTTAACATCTAACCACTCCAACAAGTGTCTACTACTACCACCACCAGTCGTCTTGAGAGCATCACTACGCTAACACCATATGTGACTATACACAAATTCATGTAACCAAGGCCATCAGTAGCTATACAATTCTCAAAATAACCAAAATTTTAACAATACAAATGCTTATCGTCATGTGTATCCTTACATACAAAGATAAATCCATCATCGGCTAACCATCCCATGTAGCCATCCTATAGAGTATGCCACTACTAGCATATTTCCCAGATAAGTACTCCGAACTTGAAAATCACCTTCATAGACACACTCATACCGTAAGTCAAAACCAATATCATCATCACATTCACTATGAAAATCCATAGTAGGGCAACGCGACCTCACATTTACGTAACCCATCAACCATTCGGCCCTCTTTTAACTCATAATTAAGTGATGACGATGTAGAAATTCACACGTCCACCACCATACAACAACTATGGAAGAATATACACATAATATACCCATACAGAATAAATTACTTAGTCACTTCCATATGAAATATCATTTATCCCACCAATACCATATCCTAGTGAACACTAACCCATAATCCACGTGATTCTGTCAATAGTCAGGCCACCTATAAAGAGATAACTCTCAGCAAAACCATTATGCCCAACTAAGGAACAACACTATATCACATATAGATATTTTTAACATAGAGCTTGTTTATATCCCTAACCTAAGAACTACGTCAATAGACAACCTAAAATCCTCACATCATCATACCTACTTTTGATGATGTGATACATTCCAAATCATTCAAAACCTGTTGATATAACCCCAATGCATGTAGAAACCCCCACCGTGTAAAATCTATAAAACCTCAATATAATCATCCTTGCTTCTACACCACCACACACAAAATCTATATTCGGTCTCCTGCCAACCACATGTCCATACTCCACACGTCATAAAACTAGAATCACTATTCATCTTAGGAGCCTTCTCTATCTCGACTCAACTCATTATTTTTTAACATTCTCTTGTATTCTCCCCCAATTGTCTCTAATACGAGTACTCTCAATCTTATCTTCGTAATTACAACCCTCAATCAAAAGACACTCTTTCTTTGAGCCTCTTGAAAATTACTTGTTCCTAAACCTTTTCATAACCAATACATTAACAAAGCACATGCCTATAACGCACAAGAAACTACATCCCCATACAAATATCTAATTGGGTCATCTCAACTTGAAATAATAGGAAGATCAATACCCTCCTCTCTTATTCCACTCACTCAAGTGTACTATAGTTTATTTATAACTAGTATCCAACTCATATTCTATAACCATACACTGAACCCACTCTTAGGTACAAATACTCTCACATTATCATCACCCTAATCACAAACGGTTTCACTACATAAATGAACCTTGATCCAATCTCAGTGCAATATCAATTCCACTCTTTAATGGTAACGATCAAAATCCTTGTATTTGCTAAAATGGAGCAATACATTGCCCTCTTTCTTAGGTGCACAAAATTTTATAAGGTCATTCTACTAGACTAAATTCCTAGCATAATTCATATTACCTTAGGAAAAACTCAAAACTCAGATTGGTTCCTCAAAATTCAAATTCCTTAATGTTGCCAAAAATGGGCTCGACATGAAACACATTCACAAATCTCGTGTCTGCAAAAGTTTCTAAGTTGCAGGCTTTACCCCCAAACATGATAACGTCCCATAATAATCCTCAGGGCTATGGTGAACACCATTGTCCAACCACTCATCCTATACTCGACCACTAACTCCATACGGTCATGTTTCTCTAATCTCGAATACTCTTTAAGTTTTTCCATTGCTCAACGATGATAAATGATGTTGACACACATGTTATCGAGACACTAGAGTACAAAATCCTATAACAGGCTCTAGACACATCAAATACCACTTAATAGAAAATGCAACAAATGCAACACAGATTCTAAGGACACTATGACCTTAATGCTCTGATAACAACTGTGACATACTACGATTTTCCACTCACGGTTGATCAGGCCACACATGACATATTGGAGATGTTTAAATAATTAATTTCATTCTCAGCATTAACGTAAACTAAAAACCATGGTAAATTAAAACCAACACAATAAAGGATTCAATAAGTGATTATGAATAGAAATACTAAACTGTGAAAACTGAATCCACTATATAAAAACCTTTGATTACTATTGTTCAACTAAATAAAAGAGTACAAATGAAAATTCCTCTAACTACAAAATCTCATATGACATACCAATAGAGTACGAAAGTAACCCTTTTATGTAACTCCAAATATGCTAAATGATATAATGAACCAAAGAGTCCAAATCTGCGAATACAAAGTTGGATCGCCACAACCACAAGTCTGACCGCTCATTCTTCTAAACCTATTTATATAATAATAATAAAACCCAAGGCAAAACATTTATAATTTGGGTCAGTACACTAAAGTTTTAAGAATTAACTTCTAATACCAATAAATAATAATGCAATCAATTCGTAATACATGCCACCCATCGACTCTCATATGCAATGAGTATACCATCTCTCACCTAAGTGCAATACTATGTGTAAGTCCTAACCTAAGGCCTAACTATGCTAGAAGGCTACAAACTTACACAATTAAGCATTATCATGTAACAAACAACTGTAACCTATATATGAATTCATCCCAAGATCCACATATATATTTTATTAACATATTATTAGCATCATAAAATTAATACTCTTCCTGTTTAAATATCTTTTAATTAAGTTAATTATTATCCAACTACCATAAAGGATAGGTCACAAATATATACACTGGATAAAGGAATGTAAATAGCCACATACGTAAAAATACAACCCAAATACCTACCGTCACAATGTCACCCATAAGGGATATACAAGTAAACCGCATAAAGTACCTAACATGCCATAAGGTTCATTATCAATTTTTATCATTAAACTAAATAAATTCTTATATATATATAGTCCATGAAGGCATCTACCCACGATGTCCATCTCGTGCCTTTATCAGCAAGTCCAAAGGAGTCCCTCACCTAATGGACTTAAATAAAACACAGATAATTAGGTCAATTACTATGAAGTAACACCAACAACCACCTATACCTTGGCTATGTAGATGGATCTAGTCATCCTACTCTTCTCATCACGAAGTGGTGGCCCTGAACGTATGATATGAAATAATGATCTCCACTATAAAAGCACATCTTAACTGATGAGTGGCAGATGGTTCGATGTCGAACGCAACCCCTAACCGATAGATTCACCACGAGTACTGGTATGTCCAAATAATCACACAATATATATCTATGTACACAATATATATAGCAATATGATAATGCATACACTTAAGTGTACCTTAGGTCCCCATATCAGTGGATCCTTATTTAAATTAGGTTTATAATCTCTCAAAACTAGGTTAAACATATATTAAAAAGTAGGATACCGCGTATACAGTTAAGCGTACTCCAAATCACAATAAATCCCAAAATATTGAATTATTCTTTACGTTCAAAGGTTTATCAACTCTAACCCTTATTAATCTCGGTTCCTAATTTATTTCATCCCAAACCACGAGCACATATATACCTTCCTCCATACATGCCATCTCGTAATGTACCTATATATTTTCTCATTTACCCACTAAATAAGTCATACATCCCATAATCTCTCAAAGTGAACTTAATCTTCCAAACACTTTCACTCATTCCTCTCTATGCCCAATGCATACACACGACCATAAGACACCTCTCTCTCTCACTCGTCTTCCCAATCTAAACCAAACTCCAACATCAAGTAGTACAATTACTTATAATCATAACCACACTGCTTCCTTAATTAAAGTAATCACCTTTTTCGATTTGTTTACACAGTAATAAACTAAACTTTCCATTTCTACCAACTATCACTCATATGGATAACCTCCCACATACTAGAATCAACTCGGTAACCCAATGATACATTTCCTATCCTTAAACATACCGAATCAATTCCCTCTCCAGGGTGAATCGATTCCCTCCGACAGAAAGCCCAATTTTCCTACAATCGAATGTGTCACATTTCCCAACCTCCATTAACAACTTATAATGCTTTTAAACATCAAATTATCAAGCTAAGAGATCATCATAATCTAAGGAATATGTATATATAGATTCATAATCAATCTAAAAAAAAATCCTTCCTCCAATTCAAGGATTTATTATTAAAAACATATATTTGTCTAAACTAACAACGGGTCATAATTTCTATCAAAATGCTCTGGGAAACTTCTAATTGATTCATGGATTTAATTTAAAAATAAATGGATCCTAAAATATTTACTCTAACAACATTACCACTAGTTATTTAATGTCAATTTCGGGTTTTATCACCAAATTCTTCACTTTCAAAGTAAGTTTTGTCAACAATTAATCATAAACATTCCCAATCCTAAATCCTTATATAAATCCATCACCAAGATGTTTATAAACCCGAAATTGTATGAGGAAACATGCTTATAAATTAAGAAATATATTATTAATATTTTTGCAAGAAATTTCTTTCCTTAGAAGATGGATGAAGGACCTTCCCTTAAGATTCTCCTCTTTTTCTCCTCTCCCAACTTTTTAACTTCTCCCAGATGATCTTAGGTTGCTAGGCTTGATTACAAATGGATAGGAAACTTAGTTAGAGTCTCTTATATTGTA
This sequence comes from Sambucus nigra, assembly GCA_949130495.1. Classification (NCBI taxonomy): domain Eukaryota; kingdom Viridiplantae; phylum Streptophyta; class Magnoliopsida; order Dipsacales; family Adoxaceae; genus Sambucus; species Sambucus nigra. Next base: position 153,585,946 of record OX422211.1, on the reverse strand, counting down.
AATAAGCTCCCTAATCTCGTATATCCCCGTAAGGCCTAATTTCTAGCCCTTAAAGAGCATAGAATACTACCCAAAATAGCCCAAAATATCTCTTAAGGGTATACCTACCCAGGGACAAATTTAAAGCGATAAAAATACATAAACGAACATTCTTGTCACCTTAGAGTCAAGTCTAATGGATGTTTTCCATAACTCGTGGTAATACCACATGGTGTCAATAAAATGACGCACTTAATTATTCTAAGTGTACACTTTTTTAATTACCATCTAAATTGTGACAAATCATTATTACTAACCCATACAAATAATAATTAATTCCTTTTATTAATTTATTAATCCCTTAATAAATAATAATTATAGTTTGTGAAAATACAGGGTGTTATAAAACTTCGTATCTCTCGACATAAAGAAAAATAAATGAAAGATAAAACTAAGGATAACTCAACACCTACGTAATTAAAATCAGTACTGATTGAACATAACGACTAAGTACTCCGCAAAGAAGGTTAAGTCTGGTACCCTTGAGCACTTGTAATAACGCGACAATTTAGGCCGACTATAATAAGGCAATATCTACGCACTTGAGTAGTAAAACTTTTAATCATGAGTATAAATAATAAGCTCTACAGTTATTTGACAAATAATTATACCTCACCTTTAATGGTGTCATATCCGTTAACTTAAGTATTTTTAATCACTGTGTTTTAAACCTCAACATTTCCCTTATAGGCAGAATTTACTGAGTAAAGGTGCACTTCTAAAGTTATCATACAAGTATTTAAATTTTAAGTAAATTACAAACTCCACTGGATCCGTGCGCACGATACAAAATGTTAGTCGTGCACATGCCACCGTTCACACAATTAATTACATAGACGTTCCCACGATAATCGTTCTTATGGTAAAAGTCATTATCGTTCGCATGACGCAAGGAACTAAAATTGCCCGGAAACATATCTACATTCAACCTACATCCTCTACACAAGCCCAGAACTCAAAATCATTATTTTCTTTCTAAAATGCGGTTATAAGACGTATTACCCTCCAAATTTTTTCTAGGGTAGTTATTAAAATCCATCCCTACCGAAAAACCCAATTTTCCATATTAAATTATCAGATTTCAATGTAGAATTTTATGCCCAATTGCTACATTGGAATTTGAAAGGAGATATTTAAATACATGTAAAGGAGTAGTCTACCACATGAATTCTATTTAAATAGGAATAGATAATGGGAACATACAATTCTCTTACCCAATTTGAATTAAACTAATTTGAACTAATCATAAGACTGCAAGAATTGGGTTCACTCATTTACGTACAAAAAGTCACCATTTTTTTAATACATTAAATAACCGTAATAAATTCCACACAATATTTATAATTTAAAAAAATCTTGTTTGGGTAGAAATCGTTATTTACATCATGAAAGGAGATAGTATAATTATCTTGTGATGAATGATGAATAGAAATTCCCAAAATAAAGACAAGAGAACCGCCTCCCCCCCTTAAAAAATGTGTAAAGAAGCTCCCAATGATGTAGAAAAGAATCCACTTGAGAAAATAGTTGAATTATTCTTCCAAGATGTCCTCAACAATATTTTATTTTTTTTAATTAGGTTGATGTTTTCCCAAAATTAGGTTTAGAATTGTAAGATTTTTTGATAGAATAAAAGGGAATAATTTGTGGATTGAAAGTAGGTATTTTGTGTGAACTTTGAAAGTTGGATTGTGGGCTTAGGAGGAAGTATGATTTCATTTAGTTGCTTTTGTATTTTTCCTTTTGTCCTCAATCCTAACTTTCTCTACAAGTATGCTTCACTTACCTTATTAACCTCATCCATCCAACTAATTACTTTGCTTAGTTTTCAAATAATAATTTAAAAAAATCTTTATTTAAACTAAATCCAAATTAGACATTTTAAATCTTATTATTCTCTCAAATAAAACCCAAATTCCAATTAACTCCAAATTAGTGTCAAAGTTTCTTATAAAAATTTATTATAAAAATTCAGTTTTCACTTAAAATAATTATTTAAATTTTCCCAAAATTTTTGAAATCCTAATTAAATCCCAAAATTCTGAATGAACTAATTATTTCAATTAATTAAATTCTTTTAAATTTACGAGGTATTACAACTCCGAACATGGTGGAATTTGACCACAAACTTAACCTTGGGTGGGGCATGTTCAATGCGGTTGTCATGATGATCATAGTGAGATTGAATTTTATAGATATGTGAGTGAGACAATATTCGACTATTGTTGGCTAATAAAACCGAGGAAAATAATCACTCCTGCAGACGATACCAATTGTAGGTGATAAAATTCTAGACTTTAAGATTCAATACAAACCATCCACGAAAACAAAAATATCATGCACAAACAGATAAGAAAAGGATATACGTGGTCTGGCAATATGCCTATGTCCACAAGTGATTCCTCTTCTTTGTTTATATAGTTTCAATGCTCGTGACTACATTTTCCTTTTCCCAAAGAAGGAACTCATAAATTCCCCCGGACTTAAATCACTATTGTAGTTATCCTTTGTTGATCGACTCGATCTTCCCATCATATATCATCTATCTTCAGTGATCTTTATCCACACGATGAAAAGAATAGATGATATTAGTAGACCATACACTTCCTTCCCTCATGTGGAAGATTATTTCCCCTCAGAGTAACTAATTTGAAATCCTAATGTGTCCTTTTATTAACTGAAAACTAATTTATATAACATTAGATGTGACTAGTTACATATGTATATATACCTACCAATATAAGCCTTGTGCGATGTACATGCGAGTTATATGAAGCATCATATCACAAATTTAAATTTTCAAGAAAAAAATATTATTTTAATAATATATTACTATTTATTTTGTAATTCGTTGTATAGATTTATTTTGACTACTTTAAATAAATGAATATTTTAACAAATAAAATTTTCAAATAATACGTTACATGACTATAACAATAAAAAAATATTTAAAAAAAATATTAGTTCACATTAAGAAATAGCTAAACCAATAATAAAAAGGCAGGAAGAACATTGTTTACGAAAAAAAAAGGAAACAATGATACAAACTAATGACAACACGGAATAAAAAATATATTTGTTTACTTTAAGACTTCTTAAAATCATCCAATTTGTTATTGAGATTGGCCTACTATTATAAATGAAAAATATCATTAAAGCTAATATATATCAAGGTTCTAAAAAATGCGGGGCGTGACTGAGGCGTGGAGGTCAAGCCTTAATCCTTGGAAGCCTAGGCGGGCCTTAGGCATAAAAATGCGTGAAAAGGCATTTAGAGATTTTTTAATATATTTTAATATTTTAAACTATAATAGGCTATTAAAAATACTAAAATGGTACATACCTTAAAATATGTTTGAATATATGCAAACTAAAATAATCTTTTTTTTAAGTGCTAAGAAAAAAATAAAAATAATAAAAAACGCGCGTTTTTTTGGACGAGAGGTAAAGAGGTTTGAGATACCATTTGTCTTTTGATTGTTTTAAATGAGATATTGGTCATTTTTTTAAGTCTTTAAAAGGCGATATCATTTCACTAAAGCGTTTTTTTTTTTTTTTTAAAAAGTACGTCTTAAGCCATTTATCAAGAATAAGGCTTAAAAGGTCAAGGCGAGACGTTTTTCCGAAACCTTAAGTCTAGGCGTGCATTTTAGAATACTGATATATATATATATATATATATATATATATATATGTTTAATTTTGTAACGTATGAGGTATAATATTCATTTTTCATAAAACAATACTCATGAGATTAATTAGTCTAAAATTGAACAACAAAATTTTTGAAAAATTAAATATCATTTTTTTATTTTTTATGACATCGAACATGAGATGTGGAGCATATATAATTTAAATGGATTTAAAAAAGATTATGTTAAAAATGATTTAAGAACTGTAAGGACAATTTGTCCATCATTATGTATATGATATGTCATACACCGTTACAAGAATGATAGTTGAAAAGATCACATCGTCATCAACGAAATCCGAAGATCAAAAGAAAGGAAGAATTCAGAAATTCAGACAGCCGGACCGGTCCGCCTGATATTAAAACGAACCGATCCGCCTAGCCGGACCGATCCGCTGAGACCCGGACCGATCCGCCTTGCTCGTTTAAGACCACTGAGCCCCGGACCAAATGCGAACCGAATCAGCCTCAAAATAAAAGAACCGGTCCGCCATCGGACCGATCCGCTTAAGGCCCGGACCGGTCCGCCCTGGATAACCACGAACAGATCGTGTGCAGATTTTTAGGGCAAATGAATTCTTATTTATACCACGATCGGGGAGTTGGTTTTCTTAAGACTTACACACGATTTTCTGAGTTCCATAACTCATAAGTCTTCATGGTATTTGAGTCCATTGATTCATACCCTTGATTCACACAAATTCCATACATTTGTGAGTCACTTTTGGTAACCCAAGAACACAATTGATGTTCAACCCTTTGTGAAGTGGACCGCTTCTTCCTCTTCATTGCAGCCCTACTGGACAGGGATAGTTCCAGCCGCCATCCCTACTGGAAAGGGTTTCTTCCAGCCGCGACTACAGAATCTGATACCCGAGGGTAATTCTTAGTCAAACTGTATTTCATTGTAATCCGATTGTAAACCGCCTTTTACAAATTTTAGTGATATACAAATGGTTTTGCCCCTGTGGGGGATTTTTCCTTAACTTTGTGTGTTGAATATCTTGTGCATGATTTCATATTGTTTCAATCACACCTAGTTGCATGCTTAGGGTTAATTTGGGTTAAAAATGGCAGTTATTATATTATTTCTTAATTGAACGCAAGCGCCAACTCTTTCAAATTGGTATCAGAGCGGGTTACGCTAATCTATCGCGTATTATTTTTTCCGCAAAATTTTTCTAAGATATCAATTTTCTGAATAAATTGATTTTTGAAAAGAGCGTGTTCAAATGGAGAAGTCGTATTATAAAATGCCTATTTTTGACAGGTCGAATTATGCCTATTGGAAAGCCCGTATGAGGTCGGATTTAAAAGCCATTGACGAGCGTGTCTGGATTTTGGTTGAACGAGGGTGGACTCCTCCAACCGTGACTGTTGATAATGTGACCAACTTGAAACCTGACATCACTTGGACTGATGATGAATTTAAATGGTCATCTTTTAACTCTAAGGGTCTAAGTGCTATTTCTGGGTCGGTCACTCCTGATGAGTTCAAACGCATAATGACGTGCACCACGTCAAAAGAAGCATGGGATATTTTGCAACTTACCCATGAAGGAACGAATGCTGTTAAAGAGTCAAAATTGCAAAATTTAACAACTCAATTTGAAACCATCACCATGCATGAAAATGAATGTTTTGATGAATTTTATGCTAGGCTTTCTGACATTGTTAATACTAGCTATAATCTTGGTGAACATATTCCAAATGCTAGAGTTGTTAAAAAGATTCTTCGTTCCCTTCCTAAGCGTTTTATACCTAAAGTCACTGTGCTAAATTCCTTGGGTAATTTAAATACTCTAAAATTGGAAGAACTGGTAGGAGATTTACAAACTTATGAAATAGACATGTTTCCTAAATCTGCCAAGTCAAAAGATAAGGGAATTGCCCTTAAAGCCCAAGAGAGAAAAACTGAGGGGTCGGCAAGAAAGAGAGTCGAGTCGTCTAGAAAGATAGAAACTTCTGATTCTGAATGTGAGTTTGACCTAGATGATTTAGCACTTTTTGCTAAAAACTTCAAGAAAATTCTGAAATTTAAGAAAAATGGGAATTTCAAAGATAAAAAGAATTTTTTAGAAAAATAAGTTTGAAAAGAAAGATTTCAAAGAACCCCCTAAAGACAGTGAGAGGTGTTTTGAGTGCGACTGTAAGGGACATAGAGCATTTGAGTGTGCCACTCGTCTGAATAGGGAAAAGGGTAAAGCTGTCCTAAATGTTACCCTTAGTGACGACAGTGAGGTCGAGACGGTGGACTCGGGAGATGAGTCACCGCATGAGCGTAACTTCACCGCGTTCATGGCTAGTCATGTGAGTAATCCTAGTGCATCTCACGACGATGAGATTGCTACTTCACAGGGACACCTCGACAACGAGAGCGAAGGGAGTGAGGGAGAGGAGGAAGGTAGTGAGGACGAGAGTAACCTTCAACGCGATGAATCATTTAAAACTAAAAAGCGTAATAAAGCCCTAGTGCTTAGGATCACCGCATTAGAAGAGGAGTTAGGAGAAACGAGAGAGAGAGAGTCCTCCACCTGCACCACCATGAGAGAGAAAGAGTCTGCCTGGGTTAGTAAATAGAATTTTCTTAAAGAGAGCGAGAGCAGTTTTGAGAAAGAGAAAGCGGACTTGACTAAACAAGTGGATAGTCTTACGAGTGAGCTCCATTCCTCCCTGGAGACTCAGAAGAAACTTGAAGCCTTTGTTGCCCAGCTTACTCATGACCTTGAGAGAGCTAGGAAAGTCAAGGTACAAATCGAGGACAGATCTGGAAAGATGGGAAAGATGCTCCTCGGTCCCGCTTTAGGTTTTGGTGACAGGCAAGGAATAGGTTTTGATGGTGCCTCCACATCCCAAATTGCACCCGGACCAATTCCTGAGTTTACTACGACTCCTTATGGCCATCATAAAAAACCAAGAAGGAGAGTTCGACCAAGAAAAGCAAACCAAGGTCCTCCAAATACTGTGCCCTTTTGCTCCCATTGCAAAAGAAATGGACACCTTAGGGATGATTGTTATAAGTTGGGTCGGACACGACGTACGTTTGCTCCACCACTTCAGACTGATGAGTTTTCTAGTCTGAGAGAGCGTGTTGAGTTCCTAGCCGCCACATCACAGAGTTTGATGGAGGAAGTCCGACGGATGACCTTATCATCAATGAATGCGCCCCGCATTCCGGCTAAAACCAACAACAACAAAGGAATACAAAAAGGTACCTACTCTTGGGTTCCTAAGAAAGAGAAAAAATCCCTTGTTGTCCATGTAGCTCTCAAAGCCCATAATACATCACAGTGGTATTTTGACAGTGGTTGCTCCAGACACATGACAGGTGATGCCTCATATTTTACCCATCTTGGGGATTATAATGATGGGAGAGTCACCTTTGGAGATGGTAGCAAATCTAGCATAGTTGGACGAGGTACAGTAGAGTTACTAGGATTTCCAAAGCTAGAGAACGTGCTGTACGTCAAAGGTTTGAAAGCAAACCTTCTTAGCATCAGCCAGCTGTGCGACGATGACTTTGCAGTGAAGTTTGACCGAAAATCTTGTAAGGTCTATAATCAAGCCGGTAAACTTTTAGTGCAAGGGGTGAGGACAGAAGGTAACTGTAATGGGACTAAGCCCAAATCCTCACTTGTCTGCAACAGCGCCACGATCACTCCTATGGATATGTGGCATCAATGTCTAGGTCATGTGAACGTTAGAGACTTATCTCGTTTAGTCAAAAAGGACCTAGTACGTGGCTTACCATCACTTGGAAAGTCAACTTCCATGATTTGTGGACCCTGTCAGTTGGGAAAACAAATCCGTAGCCCTCATAGGAAGTTGAATTCCATTACCACTTCCCGTGTTCTTGAGTTGATTAACATGGATCTTATGGGTCCTACTCGCACGGAGAGTCTAGGTGGTAAGAGATACATTCTCGTGATGGTGGACGATTTCTCCAGGTACTCCATTGTAGGTTTTCTGAGAGAGAAATCCGATGTTGTAGAATTCCTAACGACCAAGTGCCGTGTCCTGCAAAATCAACACGGAGTCACTATTAACAGAATACGTAGTGACAATGGCACTGAATTTAAGGAAGCAAAGGTGGATCTGTACTGTGATAGCCTTGGGATCAAACATGAGTTTTCTGCTGTGAGAACTCCTCAGCAAAATGGGATTATTGAGAGAAAGAATAGAACGATCCAAGAGATGGCTAGATCTATGCTTCTAGGTCGTAAAGTTTCTAGGAGATTTTGGGCAGAGGCAGTGTCTACTGCATGCCATACGGTGAATAGGGTGTATCTGCGTCCACACACACTTCACACTCCTTATTAGTTGTGGACTGGAAAGAAGCCCAACCTAGCATATTTTCGTGTTTTGGGGAGTAAATGCTACATCCTACGGGATAGAGAGCAATTAGGAAAGTTCGACTCCCAGAGCGACGAGGGAATATTTCTAGGATATTCATCGAACAGTAGAGCGTACCGGGTTTTTAACCTGAAGATCTCTAAGATTATGGAATCAATAAACGTCACCGTGCAAGATGACGAACCTTCAACGGTTATTGATCCTAATCTTTAGTGTGAGAATGAGGATTGTTCTGACAGTGATTTACCTATTCCTCTCTCACACTCTGTGGACCCTACTCCTGTGTTAGGGGACACACCTACTTGGGTTGGCAAGAGTCATGATCCTTCAGCCATTGTTGGCGATCCCACTCTAGGGGTCAAGACTCGTGCTCAATTAGAGAACGTTATTAGTCATCATTGCTACACGTCCAAAGTCGAGCCCAAAAATCACAAAGAAGCACTCAAAGATGAACATTGGATATCCGCTATGCAGGATGAGTTGCTTCAGTTTAAGAAGAACAATGTCTGGGAACTTGTCCCCCGACCTAGTGATATTAATGTTATTGGTACCCGGTGGATTTTCAAGAATAAAATGGATGAAAATGGTACCATAATCAGAAATAAGGCTAGGTTGGTCGCTCAAGGCTACACACAGATAGAGGGTGTAGACTTTGGGGAGACATTTGCTCCTATTGCGAGGCTTGAGTCCGTCCGTTTACTACTCGCCATCGCATGTCATCTGCACTTCAAAGTATACCAGATGGATGTCAAGAGTGCCTTTCTGAATGGCATTCTACAGGAAGAGGTTTATGTGGAACAACCAAAAGGGTTTGAAGACCCTAAGCACCCTGATCACGTCTACTATCTGAGGAAAGCCTTGTATGGTTTGAATCAAGCACCCCGTGCTTGGTACGAGAGGCTTACTTCCTATCTCTTAGCCCGTGGCTTCAAGAGAGGGGGAGTTGATATGATGTTGTTCGTCAGGAGAGATGACAGTGCTATCTTGGTTGCCCAAGTCTATGTGGACGACATAGTCTTTGGATCCACATGCTCCCAGCATGCTCACCACTTTGAGGAGGAGATGAAAAGTGAGTTTGAGATGAGCATGGTTGGTGAGCTTACATTCTTCCTTGGTCTCCAGGTTCGTCAGCTAGAGGATGGGATGTTCATCTCTCAATCCAAGTATGCTAGAGACCTAGTGAAGAAATTTGGTTTAGACTCCGCTAAGCATGCTCGTACTCCTATCAGTACCACTACCAAGCTTAGTAAGGACACTTCATGCAAGGACGTAGAACAAACCTTATATCGGAGTATGATAGGCAGTCTTCTCTACTTGACTGCTAGTCGTCCCGACATTGCCTTTAGTGTTGGAGTCTGTGCGCGTTATCAGGCGTCTCCAAAAGAGTCACACTTACTCGCTCTAAAACGTATTATCAAATACGTGAGTGGGACTCTCTCATATGGTATTTGGTATTCCTTTGATACCGATGACCGTTTGTCCGCCTATTCGGATGCCGATTGGGCAGGGGACGTAGATGGTTGTAGGAGCACTTCTGGTGGATGTTTCTACTTTGGTTCTACTCTTGTCTCTTGGTTGAGCAAGAAGCAAAACTCCATCTCTTTGTCCACTGCGGAGGCAGAGTACATCGCCGCCGGGAGTTGTTGCACGCAACTCATGTGGATGAAGCAAATGTTGGAGGATTATGGGATTTCACAGGACACCATGACCATTTCCTGTGATAACACGAACACGATACACATATCCCGCAATCCTGTCCAACATTCCCGCACAAAGCACATCAGGTTACGCGAGCACTTTATACGTCAGTTTGTTGAGGAGAAGGTCGTAACCCTGAGTTTTGTTCCTACCTACCGTCAGTTAGCCGATATTTTCACGAAACCTTTAGATGCCCTTAGATTTGAGAGTCTTAGGAAGTCTTTGGGGATTTGCACAGTTGACTGAGGGGTTGGTCTATGTCTAGAATAGGATGCTTCTTCATGATCATATCATATGCTTCCTATTGCTAGTCTGTTTATATGTACTATTCTTTGTTGTACAGCTTTTATGTATTTTTTATTATTCTTAGAAAAATACAAAAAGATTTTCTTTTTTGAAAAATTTTGAGAAAAGCACAAAAAGATTTTATTTTGATAAAATTTTTGAAAAAGACCAAAAAGAGATTTGCCTTTTATGGATGAGCATTTTAGATAGCCAAGTCACAACTTCATTCCATATATCCATGTGACTGTTTGATAGAGATTTGAGAGGCTACATCATTTCATCCATGTGCTTAACATTGATTGGAGTCCTTGAGATGTAATTAGTGATATTTCCTACATGCTTGACTCCTATATCCTTTATTGCACACATGCACGGCTATATTTGATTGTTACGCTTGTCAATCTCATGTTGGCTTGAGTGTTTCCATCTCAATCCTGTCTATACAATGTATAAAATGCGATAAGACTTGACAAGATTGGATTGCATGTAAAAACCATTTTGGTGAGACTGTGTGATAATTTGCATAACGGGGAGGGGCTGCGAAAGTTTATTTTTATCCTTTGCGCAAAAGCCACCGTTAAAAAGGACCTAAAAAATGGAGGAATTGTAATATCCGAGGTCCTAAGAGGTTAAAAGAGCCCGAAAAAATTGAAAAGGCAATAAAAAGCAATACATGCCATATATGGGCCATTTAAGTTTCACCATCAATTCTCCAAAGTTTGAGAATTTAGTATACCTCTATTCAAAATATAAATCTGAGGGAGTTTGGTTGGAGATTGAAAAACGGGTTTGCACTTCCTTGAAAGTCCTGAAAAAGCATGAAAATCATTTTGGACGTTATTGGTGTAGAAATCACTTTGAGCTTTGATTTGTAGATTTGATATAGTCAATGTCGTATATTTCCATTCTTTTACACCAAAGGAAGTATTTGAGTTCATTCGTTAGGAATATCCAATATTCATCGTGCACATATGTCATGTTTGTATGCTTTGATTTTCCTATCGAATTTTGATCACACCCATTCTTTTACGCTATCACCGACTTAGTTGTTTTATGTTCATTCATGGTGTGATTTTATGCCTTGTGTCACCCCGGTACTTGATTGCTTGATTTATTTCTCTCATTTGTCTATTTGGGGACATCATAAAAAGGGGGAGAATGAATTATCTGATTATGGGGGAGTTTTGAAATTCTGAGAATATCATCTTAAATGGATATATATGCTTATGTTTATCTCATTTCAAACTCGATACGTCACTTGGTATTTGCTTTGTCTCATGTGTGTAGGTACATCCTTGATAATCCCATGATGCACACCCTGATGAGAAAAGCGGTGAGATTTCTGAAGATTCGAAGAACAAACGATGCAGCCTTAGTCATTTGTACCTCTTTCAGTTTTGGGTTCATGGAAGGGTAGATTTGTATAGGCATTGTTTCATACTTGATAATTCGGATTTTTTATGTTTGTTCCGGCATAGACATAGGGGGAGATTTGTAAGGACAATTTGTCCATCATTATGTATATGATATGTCATACGCCGTTACAAGAATGATAGTTGAAAAGATCACATCGTCATCAACAAAATTCGAAGATCAAAAGAAAGGAAGAATTCAGAAATTCAGACAGCCGGACCGGTCCGCCTGATATTAAAACGAACCGATCCGCCTAGCCGGACCGATTCGCTGAGACCCGGACCAATCCGCCTTGCTCGTTTAATACCAGTGAGCCCCGGACCGAATGCGAACCGAATCAACCTCAAAATAAAAGAACCGGTCCGCCATTGGACCGATCCGCCTAAGGCCCAGACCGGTCCGCCCTGGATAACCACGAACAGATCGTGTGCAGATTTTTAGGGCAAATGAATTCTTATTTATACCACGATCGGGGAGTTGGTTTTCTTAAGACTTACACATGATTTTCTGAGTTCCATAACTCATAAGTCTTCATGGTATTTGAGTCCATTGATTCATACCCTTGATTCACACAAATTCCATACATTTGTGAGTCACTTTTGGTAACCCAAGAACACCATTGATGTTCAACCCTTTGTGAAGTGGACGGCTTCTTCCTCTTCATTGCAGCCCTACTGGACAGGGATAGTTCCAGCCGTCAGCCCTACTGGAAAGGGTTTCTTCCAGCCGCGACTACAGAATCCGATACCCGAGGGTAATTCTTAGTCAAATTGTATTTCATTGTAATCCGATTGTAAACCGTCTTTTACAAATTATAGTGATATACAAATGGTTTTGCCCCTGTGAGGGATTTTTCCTTAACTTTGTGTGTTGAATATCTTGTGCATGATTTCATATTGTTTCAATCACACCTAGTTGCATGCTTAGGGTTAATTTGGGTTAAAAATGGCAGTTATTATATTATTTCTTAATTGAACGCAAGCGCCAACTCTTTCAAGAACAAATATGTTTATATCATAACACTATTACTACAATCTCAAACCAAAGGAGATTGCAAATATATGTACCTAAACCCAACGTTAACTTCTCCTCATTCCATATATTCTTCTTCATTCTTTTACTTTTACGTTCATCATATGTGTAAGATAAAAACTTGCACCTCCTTCTATCATTTTTCCCCCAATAAACACACTCAAACACATTGATTAACAAACACGTATGTGTATATAAACTAAAATAATTACATATACACACACACCCCAACGTAACCAAGATCTTTTTTGTCGGTCAACGACCACGTCTTTATGGGTCACCCCTAGTGCTATAAACGGATATTCAAAAATTCGCATCCATTCGATATCCGAATTCGAATTTGCGGATATTGATCCGAAAATATGGAAACGGATACATATATGGATATTCTATAAAAATATTCGAGAAAACGTATATGGATACGGATAGTACTAGTATCCGACACAGATAATCCATATCCGATGCGGAGTATCCATTTTATCGGATATTCGTTTTATCGGATATCCGTATCCGTTAAACATATGATTAAAATATTACTAGTAATATTAGTATTAGTATTACTAATAAAATAATATTAAAAAAAATTAATCGTTTATTTCCTAAAACAAAATAAACATATACGCCACTCAAAATAATAACACCCTAAAGTTATTATTTTATTGGGTATATTATCATAGCGTTACACTAAAGTTATAATACACCATATCACATACAACATACACCCACTAAAGAACATATACTCCACTAAAAAAAACTAACTTCATTTCATTTCTCTTTCGTACAAAACAAGAAAAAAGAGACCCTCATGTGGTTGTTAGTTAGTTTTATTATTTATAAATAAAAGTAAGAGAGAAATAGAAAAGAATGTAAGAGAGAAACATAATAGAATATAAGAGAGAAACATAAAAGTAAAGAGATGGTTTTGATTGTGATGAGAAATGAAGTTAACAACAGATATATTATATACAAAATAAAAATGTATACTTATTAAAATAAAAATATCGGTATGTTTTTAAGACAAAAGGTCCATGAGGTTATCATTCTCAACAAATTTGATTTAATAAAAAATGTGCATATTTATTTCTATTGTCATGGAATGTGACTGTTATTTTTTTTTTATATGGATAGTTGTTTTAACTATCCGGTCGGATACGGATACGGATACGGATAGTACATTCAGATAGCGAATACATATATGGGAAGCATGGTATCCGATCCGTATCCGTCCGTTTACCACCTCTAGTCACCCCACCAACGTAACTACACGTACTCCCACTAACATGAATACGATATTTCCTCTAGTTAAGGGCAAGGCAGTGAGGACGCCACTGATGTTGGGACATCAAGAAAGTTAAAAGTAGTTAGTGATTGAAGTGTTGAGGTTTCCCACCTCCATAATTGGGAGGCACAATATTCTTGGGGCTTTGGAGAATGAAATCAACTGATATTTATATGGAAAATGATAATTTTCATTTTTATGACACATATTATGAGTTTTAAAATATGAATTTCTATCCTATTAAATATATGTCAAAATTTTGTTCCTATTCTTTTTTAATTTTTAATGCGTATCCTTAAAACACATATTATCATAACCCTATTTATATTTATTTGAGAAAGAGGGTTACATTGGAAAGAAAGATTAAATGAATTAATTTCATTTACTATAATTTTCCGTATGTGTTGTTGCTGGAGAAATTGGAATAAATAAATAAAACCTTCTAATCATCGAAGGGCGGAAATCGCAATGCAACTTCATTAAAGATGACACATCAACTTGCTTTTAAATCTTCGATACGTGGCATGTAGAAAAAAATGGATCTTTCATATTTATATTAAGTACTATAATATGATTCATTATGTTTAAGAGGTTTTTAAATTAATGAAAAAGACGTTCTGCATTCCTAATGATGTTAATAGAAAGTAGCATGTATACCCGCAATGCGGGATCATTTTAAAAAAATAATATTAAAATATAAATAACAAATAATAAAATAGTGTTCGTAAAATCGTAAAAAAAAACTTTTATTCAGTAAAAAATAAATTCATACGCAAAGAAATTTTTCGAACATAACCTTAAATAGTAAATGAGGCTAAAATACAATGAAGTGAAGCAACAACTCCAAAATTTAAAAACTAAATCCATCGACCTAAACTACGGTTTGAGGTTGGATGTGTATTATTTTTTACCTAGGTAAAAAAACATAATTAGTAAATTCCCCATTTGTATTTCATTCAAAATAACTTAAAGGAGATTTTTAGTCCTAAAAATATAACATAATAACTTAAAGGAGATTTTTAGTCCTAAAAAAATATAACATAACATAATAAATTCCTTTAAGTTATTTCATTCAAAATAAAATAAAGGAGATTTTTAGTCCTAAAAAAATATAACATAACATAATAAATTCCTTTTTTCAAATAAACCGATTCTACAGGGATGATAAAAACTATCACATCAACAATTACTATCATACCCTTGAACATGACAAATACAAACATTACCCAATTAAAAATCTAGGCAAAAATCACATAAATGTTTGAAGAAGTGTGACTTAAGATGTAAGTCTCACCGTATAAATCAAAGATGTAAACAAATCCTTGAAATAACATCTTAGCAAATCTCCCAAAAAATTACCCACTGAAATTCAATATAAATAACATAATTAAATTTGCATTAATAATAGTAGCAAATTACAACAGTTCAAATTTCAATACATACACACATATATATATATAGGAAAAGGTTCAAAAGTTAATGCTAAAAAATGAACATTTTAATGAACATTAATCAAAAACACCCAAAATCCATTAATTTTAAGTCCTACGTTGTAATTGGTCCGTGTCAGCGGCAACAGACACGTGTGTCTTTTAATATACAAAACCTACCTACCCCCCCCCCCCCCCCCCCCCCCCTCAAACACTTTTTTTTCAAGTTTAGATCATTTGAAAGAAGGAGGGTTTCTATTTTAAGTTGGTAAATGGGTTTTGGAGATTGAGGTTGGGTTTAACAGCTGTGGGTTTGAAATGGCCGGTGGACGGGGTTATTGGCCAGAGTTTGGCAGGGCTTTAGAGCTCGTCGATTTCCATACCATCACCGAATTGGATCTTGTTGGGATATATGGGTATATGGGTTTAAAATGGAGCTCGCAAGTGGGTGAATGTGGTGGAAGTCGGCCATGGCTGCTGAAGATGTCGGCGATTTGTAGCATGAACAAGGGTATTGGTAAGGTTGGATAATGTTTTAAACAGGAGAATTGGTTGGGTACGAATAGGGGCATGGGGTTTTTGGTTTGGTGCAGGGAGTAACATGAAGTAGGGGGTTATGATGGGGTGGGGTCAGGTGGTGGTGGGGGGTGGAGGGGGGGAGGGTGTGGTGTAAAAAAATCTGTCGACACGTGTGTCCGTTGCCACTGGCGCGGACTAATTACGACGTAGAAATTAAAATTAATGGGTTATTAAGTGTTTTTGTCAATGTTCATTTTTAGTGTTCACTTCTGAACCTCTCCATATATATATATATATATATCAAGAGAGAGAGAGAGAGAGAGAGAGAGAGAGAGAGAGAGAGAGAGAGAGAGAGAGAGAGAGAGAGAGACTTTTCGCCAAAGGTAAATTGTAACCTCGAGAGTGAAATGCACAACATTAAATTAGGTTACCTAGATATTGGAATGAATGAATTAGGATAAGGAATCAAAGTTAGAATCATATTAACAGACGAAAAAAATAAATAACATAAGTCGATGTAAAAATACCAGCAAAAAAATCATATGATGAACCATACTTTAAACCATATCTCGATACCAAGAACTCATTTTACAATATAATTTTTCAACGCCAAATATCCGAACAAAAGCTTAAAAAAAATATTGTGTGTTTAACACAAATTAGCGGGGAGAGATAGAGAGAGATGAATGAGTTTACTTTATTTATCAAAAAATAAATATCTACAAAACAAAATGTAAAGAAAAAAATAGACATATGAGGATTATTTGTGTGATGAAATACGACAACTGAAACTCTATTGCATCTTTTGAATTTATCAACTCCTTTGATACCCAATGCTATGTTGCCTCAGTGCCAAAATTAGCTGAGAAAGAAGCAAGAGAATGACCTTGGTGATTTCTAATAACCCGTACACCAGTAACCACATCATTCCTCTACTTTACACATCGAGAGAAATTCAAAAGACTAAGTTGGGAACCATGAATGTGAATGTTTTTACTTAAATTATATAATGCGATGTAATGAAGAAATTGACTCACAGTAAAAAAATAAAAATATTGCGCCAAATGAAATACACGAAATCAAAAGAGAATACATAAAATGAAATGAATCATTAATTCAAGAATCTGAAATTGAAAATGGCGTCTCTGTGTTCCGTTGTCAATTTTAGTTATATACTATAATTTTGAGATAAACAATTGTGTAATTGTAAAGAAATAATGCACTAAGTATTATTTTTTCTCTAAAGACATCTCATTTATGGCTTTGGAAACAATCTGCATCTTAGAACCACGTTTGAATGATAAGTATCTCTAGGGTGAGTCTGGTGACTATTCAACTTCTCTACTTGAGAATACCAAATGTCTAAAGGTTGTGTTGTTGTATTCTTATCTCTCTTCTCTTCCCAGCTTACTCCTTATCTATGACACCCCGCCTTATAAAATATTGGGTGATCAGTCCTATACCAAATTAAAATAGGAATCCCAGTTGGTTCATCCTTAGCATCACTGTCGAAAACCTTTTTAAAACTTACTAACCACCTAGTATTCCAAAAATCTGGTGCCAAATTTTATCTTTTTAATTAAACAAAACAATAACATGCGAAAAGATAATATGAGTCATATACCACGACTGAATTAAATCAACTAAATAAATAATAAACTACATGCCGAATAAACCATCGGTCACCAAAGTAAATAGTCTAATACAAATATTCAACACCTGAATAAAATAAATCTGAAAACTGTACTAAAAGTCTGGGCGACATGCCCTAAATAAAACTGAGACTGATAAATGATTCCTACTCTAGGAATGAATGAACAATGCGTCTAATCCAAGCTCCTGCTAGCTGTAATACCCCGTACTTTTGGCTATATTTATTTTTGGGTTTAATTAATTAAATGCGTATTAATTGGAAATTAATCCGGGTTATAAATACTAATGAGATGCGAGTTGGTATTTGATTATGTGCATATATGATTATATATGAATTTGGAATTATGAAATTTGTCGTGAGTTTTATATACGGCAATTTGGAAATTTCATTGAGACGCGTGGGACCGCCGCGTCACGGTGTAATATTTTGATAATAAAAGTTAATTTAAAATCAATAATCTGTATGGTCGTTTTGAGTGCGCCAACGCGTCCGGAAGGGTCGAGATAGTCAGAAAATACTAGCCGGGGGTATAGTTTGGATCCCGGGGTATTTTTAGGCCATACCGGCAACTTAAAGGGTATTTTGGTAATTTTACATTTTAAGGAATTAAAAGTGACGAAAATTGGTTAATTAAATCTGATGTGGATTTGACCCACTAAGCCCATAACCAACCCATATTAACCTAGAAAGCTACGTAGATTATCATTTAGGTTTTCTAAGTTCCCCAAATCAAACCCTAGCCACCTTAAGCCACCATTGGAGAAGGAGCTTGGAGAGAGGAATTTCTGCAGAAAACTTCATCAAACCTACACCAAAATCAGAAATCAAACCAAGGCAAGTGATTTAAATTACATTCCTTAAGCAGTGAATGCTTCTTCCATGTTAGAAACCTTGATAATCAATCTTATATAAGAGTTAAAAGAAAACCCATGAAATTGGAAGTTATTATTTAATTTTGGGATAGGTTTGCATGTAGAAACATTGTTTGAAGATTGAATTCAGAGATTTCATATCTATGTGATGTATAAACGGATTAAAATCTGGGAAATTATGATGAGAAAAATCTAGGGTTTATGTTCTTGAAGAAAATTAGGGAATAATGTAGAAACTTGTGATTTATTGATGTTTAGAAGGTATTAAACCCTTAAAAGATGTTAGTATATCTCCTTAGCATGATTTAGTATGATTAGAGGACTTAATACATTGTTGGAACAAATTTTAGAAGAGACTTGAGGAGTAAAAATGGTGAAAAAATGATTTTTGGGAAAATCTGGGCTTGAACTGGTCGTTCGTTAGAAACCATTCCCAGGTCGTTCGAACGAGCTCGTTCGAACGAGCTTCTAACGAATTGACCAGTCGCTTCTAACGAGGGGTAGTTTCGTTAGATATCTCGTTCGAACGAGATATCGTTAGAAGGTGCAGTTCGTTCGAATGAACTGGAACTCGTTCGAACAGTCTCGTTCGAACGAGACTTCTAACGAGCTGACAGTCCAAACTCGTTTGAACAGTCTCGTTCGAACGAGACTTCTAACGAGCTGGCAGTTTGGGCCATTTTGGACTGTTTTGATTTTTTGGAGTTCCGTAAACTTATTCGAGGATATAGATATCATTCCGTAGATATAGTAATGATAGAATTTGGACATTTGGGTATTATGAGAAGGAATTTACATACGAGAGTTGTATTACATGGACGGTATGGGTTGAGACGTGAGTGTCTACTACGACGTGAGAAATTATGGCGCGTATGATTACAAACCAAAATAGTACAAATTGTGATAATTATAGTTAGTACGAGAGTGCAATATGTACTACGATTAAAATACGGTATTACTAAGATGTGTGTTTACTTAGTATTGGTATATGAATTGTGTGTATGACATACCTACCATACTTGCTATCACGGGAGGTTGCGTTCGCTTAGGACCCTCTAATCCTTGTGTGCCTACGGGGGGGATATAGACTGGTACCTCGATGAACATAGGTCAGAGAAAGACTTATTGGGATGTTAATAAGTCCGCTGATCGTGGGAGCGTAGGTATGTGCATGACCCATGTGATGTGACTGTGTTCGCCTCCACTATTTGTGATTTGTGTTATCTGAACTATTCCTGAGAGATTCAGAATGTGTGATCCTTATGTACGTGATGTGCCGGGATGGATAGCAGAGTATGTGTGCACCGCAGCTTAGTTCTTAGGGTGCTTGTATTGTATATTTATGATGTATATAATATACACTTAAATAAATGAGAACATTCATGTTAATGTTGTATAAATAATTACGGTATTGTTTCGAGAAACATCATGAGTTAGCTGATAGAGAAATATATTGCATATTGAGCATCTGAGTTTACATTAAATCCCTATCTAATCACGAGCGTTATATGTTAATAGGACCGGGTAATAAGGGTAGGAACTATTACAGTCTAGCTAGTTATGATGTCACTTAGCTAGTGGTTTATATCGTTGTAGATGGGTACTTACGTTAGGAGTGCACAGTTAGACGAGAGGTGAGAATATCATGCGAGTGCACGTCCTAACATGTACTTTGCATTTAATGTTTTAAATGTTTTTAAAGCACTTGCAGGTTTTAAAATATAACTCCACATTCGGGCTCTGACCCATTTGCTTTTCAAATCTTTTTCTTGTAAAACCATTTTAGGTGCCCAGTCACAGGGATACCAAGCATAGGATACTCATTCAGGTGACGAGTTGTAGCTGTTTGTGGAAGCTACAGGGATTTGCATGTAGACGCTTCTATCTTTTGGATTCCAGAGTCACTATCTATCAGTTGTAGGGCATGTTGCCCATTTCTATTTAGAGTCACCTTTTACATTTCAGATTTTCAGACTTTGGCATGTATTATTTCTATATTCAGTTTAGTTGTTTCAGTTGTGGGATTTGTAGTGAGGAGTTTTCCTCCAGACTTTATTTACTCTATTGTGATGGTTATTCGTTTTACTTCAGTATGGTGAATGGTGTTATTTATTTCTTCATTACACTTGTTGCATGTTAATCAGACTTAAATTAAAATTTGGAAACTTACTTTTTAAATACTAGGTGGTTAGTAATCTTTAAAAGGTTTTCGACAGTGATGCTATTAACTGAGCCAACTTGGCATTTTAAATTAATTTAATAAAGGAGTAGCTACCCGATATTTAATTAGTCGGGGTGTCACAGGTGGTATCAGAGCATCAGGTTCTAGTGTCCTTTAGGATCTGTACGGCTATTATGTTTCCGCTACGTTTCTTTGATATAGAGCCCTATATTTTAGGACTGTTGTATTCTTTTTGTGTGTGCTTCGTTCTTCAGCTATTTTAAGTTTATAAACAGCGAACTTATAAACTTTGTTCTTATTTCAGATGCCTTCACGACGTGCACGACGAGTTCCCAGGGATGCAACGCCCGAACCCCAGCCCGCTCCAGTTCAGGGTATGATGAACGCCGCTGAGGTTGCAGCTATAGTAGCCCAAGCGGTAAATGCCGTGATTGCCGTGATTCAGCAGGCACCACCTCAGGCCTCGGTTGTCGCGCTGGTACAGGCAAATGCATTCCCGTCTACTTGGGAGCGTGTACGTGACGCTTTTCAGAAAGTGCATCCGCCCGAGTTTGCAGGTAGCTCAGATGTGGTAGTCTCGAGCCAATGGAGGAAGGATATACATAGGCACTTGAGAATGAATGAGTGCACTGATGTTTAGAAGCAGGTGCTAGATACTTTCAAGATGGTTGGATCTGCACTGCAGTGGTGGGTGTCCATTACCACCGCGGAGGAGAGGGATGCTCTCACGATTCAGGAGTTCTGGGTGCGGTTCGACCGCAAGTACTTTCCGTCCGCTGTTCACACGGAAATGAGGAGGAAGCTGATGAGTCTGAGGCAGGAAGGCAAAATAGTGGCCGAGTATGAGGCCGAGTTCACGAATCTGTTGAACATCGTTCCAGACGAGATACCAACAGAGAAGAAGAAAATTGAGAAGTTCACCGACGGGTTGACTTGGAGGATCCGTCAGCATCTGCTAGGTAACCTATCGTTGGCCACCTATTCTGATGTGGTTAACGATGCATTGTTGCACTTCCAGGACCACCGTTTTCATATGGCCGAGGGTAAAAGGTCGGGAGAGTCTAGCCATCAGGGCAAGACCGGAGGACATGGTGCCAGCGGGGCACAATCGGGTCAGGGGCAGAGACAGAATGAGCAAGGCTCCCAACAGTGGGATAATAAGAGGTTCCGGTCAGGGAACTACAAACAGGGACAGGGAGGTTTCCGTCAGGGCCATCAGGGTCCAAACGGCCAACAGGGGCAGAATGGGCAGCAGTTTCATCAGGGCCAGCAGGGCTAAGGGAGGAATGGTAACGGCCACCAGGGCCGGGGACAGCAGGGGCAGAGGGGAGGGAACTTCCCAGGGAAATGCTTTGTTTATGGCAAGACTGGCCATAAGAAGCAGGATTGTCCTGATAGGGGCAGGGCCCCACAGCAGCAGGGTGCTCGCTAGGAGCCACAGAGGCCTATGTTTCCCGCCGCTCTTCCCGCACCGCCACAGATGGCAGCATTGCCACCCATTCCAGCAGTCCCAGCTCTGCAGGGGAAGCTACAGTATGGACGTGTCTACAACGTCCACCAGGCTGCAGTTCCATAGGCACCGCCCGCGATCGAGGGTACGTTTCCTATCCGTGGCACTATAGGGTCGGGTGTTATTTGATACGGGTGCTACGCATTGTTTTATAGATACACACTTCGCGAAAGCTTTAGGATTGTTAGCTACGGCAGAGAGCACAGTGACGTGTGTCGACTCACCATTGGGGAGTGGGTCACTTATTTTCTTTATATGCCGGGGAGTGGGGGTAGAGATCGGTGGTTTGGTATTACCTGCAGACATGTTAGTGTTAGACATGCATGTTCACGATGTGATCATCGGTATGGATTGGCTCGTAGCATATAGGGCCATAATTGATTGCTTCAGCGGGAGCATTATTTTTGCCATTCCGGGGCAAGAGATGTTTGTAGTGGCGATGCCTCGCCCAGAGGGAGGATCGACCGCTCATCTGTATTACATTGAGGAGGATACCTCTAAGGAGGTTGTGATTCCTTTAGATTCCATCCCGGTTGTCAGGGAGTATTCGGATGTGTTTCAGGAGATACCAGGCTTACCACCCAGTCGAGAGATAGACTTCGTTATAGATTTGCTACCGGGTACGAGACCTATAGCACGCGCACCGTACCGTATGGTTCCAGTTGAGATGCGAGAGTTACGAGATCAGATAGAGCAGCTGTTGGGACAAGGCTTTATTCGAAGGAGTACCTCACCTTGGGGCGCTCCAGTTTTGTTTGTGAAGAAGAGGGATGGTTCACTGAGATTGTTTGTGGACTACCGAGAGTTGAATAAGGTCATGATACGGAATAAGTATCCATTGCCTCGAATCGATGACTTATTCGACCAGTTGAGAGGAGCTTCTTTCTTCTCGAAGATTGACTTGAGATCGGGATACCATCAGTTGCGTATCAGGGAGGAGGATGTCTCGAAGACTGCGTTCTTATCGAGATATGGTTCTTACGTGTTTCGGGTTATGCCTTTCGGCTTGACCAACGCTCCAGCAGTGTTTATGGACTTGATGAACAGAGTGTTCCGGGATTTCCTAGATCAGTTTGTCATTGTCTTCATTGATGAGATTCTAGTTTACTCTCAGACAAAAGAGGAGCACGCCGGGCATTTGAGGCAGGTTTTGCAGACACTCCGTCAGAACGAGTTGTATGCAAAATATGAGAAGTGCGGGTTTTGGCTGAAGGAAGTCCAGTTCTTGGGTCACATTATTTCCGACCAAGGGATATCTGTTGATCCGGGGAAGGTATCAGCGGTGAGGGAGTGGGGACAGCCCATGACACCAACGGAGATTCGTAGTTTCTTGGGTCTAGCAGGATACTACAGGAGGTTTATTCGGAGTTTCTCGGAGATAGCAGGTCCTTTGACACATCTTACTCGTACGGGTGTGCCATACATCTGGAGTGATGCCTGTCAGTTGGCATTCGATGAATTGAAGGACAAATTAACCTCAGCACCTGTGTTAGCATTGGCGAGACCGGGAGTTGAGTACTTGGTTTACACCGACGCGTCTTTGCAAGGACTTGGAGGTGTATTGCAGCAGGAGAGACAGGCTATAGCTTATGCTTCCCGTAATCTTAAGCCTCATGAGAAGAATTATCCCACGCATGATTTGGAGTTGGCAGCGGTGGTATTTGCCCTACGGATTTGGAGGCACTATCTTTTGGGGGAGAAGTTCCAACTGTTCACGGACCACAAGTCTCTACAGTACATGTTCACGCAGAAAGAGTTGAATATGCGGCAACGTAGGTGGCTTGAGTTTGTAAAAGACTACCAGTTCGACATCCAGTACCACCCGGGTAAGGCTAACGTGGTAGCAGACGCGTTGAGCCGTAGGCCAGCAGATGAGGTGGCAGAGGTGTGGAAAGAAAAGTGGAAGGAATTGGGACACCAGGATGAAGTGGCCCGATCTTTCATGTCTGTGATGACCGTTACACCGTAGATTATCACGAAGGTAGTACGGGCACAGGCCGATGAATCGTTCTGTCAGGAGCAAATAGTTCGATTACTAGCAGAGGGAGCTGAATCCTACACCGTTAGCTCAGACGGGGGTTTACGCTTCAATGGGAGATTGGTAGTTCCGGAAGGGGAGGAATTGCGACATGAGGTGATGGCAGAGTCGCACGGCTCACGGTTCGCGGTACATCCCGGAGGGGATAAAATGTACCAAGACATGAGACGACAGTATTGGTGGAGCGGTATGAAGAGAGATATCGCTGAGTTTGTTTCGAAATGCGCCAATTGTCAGCTTGTAAAAGTGGATCATTAGAGACCAACAGGATTGCTACAGCCATTGGAGGTCCCGGTGTGGATGTGGGAGAGCATATCCATGGACTTTATCACGGGGTTGCCTACGTCGCAGAGGGGTCACGACTCCGTTTGGTTAATTGTGGACAGGTTGTCCAAGGTCGCTCACTTCTTACCCGTAAGGACTGACTACACCACGGGACAGTATGCCCAGCTCTTCATTTCAGAGATTGTGAGACTTCATGGTGTGCCCCTAAATATCGTGTCTGACAGAGACAAAATATTTGTTTCGCGGTTTTGGGAGAGTTTCCAGGAGTCCATGGGCACGGAATTGCGGTTGAGTACGGCTTATCATCCGCAGACCGATGGGCAGACAGAACGCACCAATCAGATGTTGGAGGACATGCTACGCATGTGCATTATTGACTTCGGGGGTGGTTGGGAGCAGTACCTTCCACTGGTGGAGTTTGCTTACAACAACTCCTATCAGTTAACTATTGGCATGGCTCCGTTTGAGTCATTGTACGGTAGGCCTTATCGTTCCCCAGCATGTTGGTTAGAAGTGGGGGACAATAAACTACTTGGGTCGGAAGTGATTCAGGATACTTCGGCAAGGATTGAGTTGATTCGGAGTCGCATTCGGGTAGCTCAAGACAGGCAGAAGAGTTATGCTGATGCGAAGAGGTTTTTCAGGGAGTTCCAAGTGGGGGACCAGGTTTTGCTCAGGGTATCTCCGATGAAGGGGATTATGCGTTTCGGGAAGAAGGGGAAGTTGGCACCGAGGTATGTGGGGCCGTTTCCTATCATTGAGCGGATCGGACCGGTTGCGTATAGACCTGGACTACCGGAGCACTTGCATCGGATTCATGACGTGTTCCATATTTCCTCGCTGAGGAAATACCTTAGAGATAATTTGGCCCATTCTCACATTGTTGTGGAGGACACCGATCTCCAGCCGAATAGCTCCTACGAGGAGGGGCCAATTGCTATTTTGGACCGAAGCGAGAGGAAACTGTGGTCAAAGATAGTCCCGTTAGTGTGTGTTCAGTGGCGACATCACAATGTCGAAGAGTCCACATGGGAGCGCGAGGATGAGATGCGCGAACATTATCCAGAGTTATTTTTAGCAGGTACTTTCAAGTTTCGAATTTCGGGACGAAATTAAGTCATTAGGGGGGAAGTATGTAATACCCCGTACTTTTGGCTATATTTATTTTTGGGTTTAATTAATTAAATGCGTATTAATTGGAAATTAATCCGGGTTATAAATACTAATGATATGCGAGTTGGTATTTGATTATGTGCATATATGATTATATATGAATTTGGAATTATGAAATTTGTCGTGAGTTTTATATATGGCAATTTGGAAATTTTATTGAGACGCGTGGGACCGCCGCGTCACGGTGTAATATTTTGATAATAAAAGTGAATTTAAAATCTATAATCCGTATGGTCATTTTGAGTGCGCCAACGCGTCCGGAAGGGTCAAGATAGTCAGAAAACACTAGCCGGGGGTATAGTTTGGGTCCCGAGGTATTTTTAGGCCATACCGGCAACTTAAAGGGTATATTGGTAATTTTACATTTTGAGGAATTAAAAGTGACGAAAATTGGTTAATTAAATCTGATGTGGATTTGACCCACTAAGCCCATAACCAACCCATATTAACCTAGAAAGCTACGTAGGTTATCATTTAGGTTTTCTAAGTTCCCCAAATCAAACCCTAGCCACCTTAAGCCACCATTGGAGAAGGAGCTTAGAGAGAGGAATTTCTGCAGAAAACTTCATCAAACCTACACCAAAATCAGAAATCAAACCAAGGCAAGTGATTTAAATTACATTCCTTAAGCAGTGAATGCTTCTTCCATGTTAGAAACCTTGATAATCAATCTTATATAAGAGTTAAAAGAAAACCCATGAAATTGGAAGTTATTATTTAATTTTGGGATAGGTTTGCATGTAGAAACATTGTTTGAAGATTGAATTCAGAGATTTCATATCTATGTGATGTATAAACGGATTAAAATCTGGGAAATTATGATGAGAAAAATCTAGGGTTTATGTTCTTGAAGAAAATTAGGGAATAATGTAGAAACTTGTGATTTATTGATGTTTAGAAGGTATTAAACCCTTAAAAGATGTTAGTATATCTCCTTAGCATGATTTAGTATGATTAGAGGACTTAATACATTATTGGAACGAATTTTAGAAGAGACTTGAGGAGTAAAAATGGTGAAAAAATGATTTTTGGGAAAATCTGGGCTTGAACTGGTCGTTCGTTAGAAACCATTCCCAGGTCGTTCGAACGAGCTCGTTCGAACGAGCTTCTAACGAATTGACCAGTCACTTCTAACGAGGGGTAGTTTCGTTCGATATCTCGTTCGAACGAGATATCGTTAGAAGGTGCAGTTCGTTCGAATGAACTGGATCTCGTTCGAACAGTCTCGTTCGAACGAGACTTCTAACGAGCTGACAGTCCAAACTCGTTCGAACAGTCTCGTTCGAATGAGACTTCTAACGAGCTGGCAGTTTGGGCCATTTTGGACTGTTTTGATTTTTTGGAGTTCCATAAACTTATTCGAGGATATAGATATCATTCCGTAGATATAGTAATGATAGAATTGGGACATTTGGGTATTATGAGAAGGAATTTACATACGAGAGTTGTATTACATGGACGGTTTGGGTTGAGACGTGAGTGTCTACTACGACGTGAGAAATTATGGCGCGTATGATTACAAACCGAAATAGTACAAATTGTGATAATTATAGTTAGTACGAGAGTGCAATATGTACTACGATTAAAATACGGTATTACTAAGATGTGTGTTTACTTAGTATTGGTATATGAATTGTGCGTATGACATACCTACCATACTTGCTATCACGGGAGGTTGCGTTCGCTTAGGACCCTCTAATCCTTGTGTGCCTACGGGGGGGATATAGACTGGTACCTCGATGAACATAGGTCAGAGTAAGACTTATTGGGATGTTAATAAGTCCGCTGATCGTGGGAGCGTAGGTATGTGCGTGACCCATGTGATGTGACTGTGTTCGCCTCCACTATTTGTGATTTGTGTTATCTGAACTATTCCTGAGAGATTCGGAATGTGTGATCCTTATGTACGTGATGTACCGGGATGGATAGCAGAGTATGTGTGCACCGCAGCTTAGTTCTTAGGGTGCTTGTATTGTATATTTATGATGTGAATAATATACACTTAAATAAATGAGAACATTCATGTTAATGTTGTATAAATAATTACGGTATTGTTCCGAGAAACATCATGAGTTAGCTGATAGAGAAATATATTGCATATTGAGCATCTGAGTTTACATTAAATCCCTATCTAATCACGAGCGTTATATGTTAATAGGACCGGGTAATAAGGGTAGGAACTATTACAGTCTAGCTAGTTATGATGTCACTTAGCTAGTGGTTTATATCGTTGTAGATGGGTACTTACGTTAGGAGTGCACAGTTAGACGAGAGGTGAGAATATCATGCGAGTGCACGTCCTAACATGTACTTTGCATTTAATGTTTTAAATGTTTTTAAAGCACTTGCAGGTTTTAAAATATAACTCCACATTCGCCCTCTGACCCGTTTGCTTTTCAAATCTTTTTCTTGTAAAACCATTTTAGGTGCCCAGCCACAGGGACACCAAGCATAGGATACTCATTCAGGTGACGAGATGTAGCTGTTTGTGGAAGCTACAGACGCTTCTATCTTTTGGATTCCAGAGTCACTATCTATCAGTTGTAGGGCATGTTGCCCATTTCTATTTAGAGTCACCTTTTACATTTCAGATTTTCAGACTTTGGCATGTATTATTTCAGTATTCAGTTTAGTTGTTTCAGTTGTGGGATTTTTAGTGAGGAGTTTTCCTCCAGACTTTATTTACTCTATTGTGATGGTTATTCGTTTTACTTCAGTATGGTGAATGGTGTTATTTATTTCTTCATTACACTTGTTGCATGTTAATCAGACTTAAATTAAAATTTGGCAACTTACTTTTTAAATACTAGGTGGTTAGTAATCTTTAAAAGGTTTTCGACAGTGATGCTATTAACTGAGCCAACTTGGCATTTTGAATTAATTTAATAAAGGAGTAGCTACCCGGTATTTAATTAGTCGGGGTGTCACACTAGCATCCACATATGCCGCAACTCCGTGTCCATAGAATAGAATATCAAGTCTGACGTCCCTATGGCTGGACACCTAAAAGGTTTTGAAAATAATTTTATAGCAAGGGTTAGAACCCAAAACATTTTGAAAATATTTAGTTTAAAATATATGAATGCGCTCTATATTTAAGTTAGTGCCGCACTCTCTTGAGGACATTCTCACCCCTCCACTAATGTGCACACCTAACGATTACCTTAACCCCACCTAGTTGTACTACCCCGTCCAACTAGTCCTTGTAATCCTCTTTTGCCTTTCCACTCTAAACCGAGTATTATTATCCATGGGTTGTAAGTTATCTTACTAATTAACTGAATTAATTTCCTTTAAATAATATCATATAACTGTGACACAAGTTATATAAAACAATTACATCACACACTGTATTATTACCCGCATATAATACTTACTACCATTATATACGTGCCTTTACCACAATATCCACACATATATCATATGTATATTCATCCCTCCGAGTATACCCTCACCGGATGATTCCCTCTAAAATGCTATCTCACTAGGTGTGCTCACATAACCTAGTTCCCCAAGTTGTAATCGCTCCCCAACCTGGCCCAAAATATAAACGTAGTGGAGGCGGTCATATTTCTTCCCTGAAAGCGAGATAAACCACTCACCCATATACTGTACGCTATGACTTGGGGATATACTCACCCTACTCCTCAAGCTAGGGGATTCACCCACATCGCGCAACCTCCCTTGATGGCACTAGAGTATATAACTTAAATAAATATATAGTCCCTGATACTTAATAACACACACAAAGTACACACATGTATATATATACTATCACCACACCGTATATATATATATATATATATATAAATTCCGTCTTAACCATGTACTAAAACCCGTAACACTAGCCTATATATTCCCGAGTCTATGGTCCGACTCAAATTTAATTAATTCACTCCTTAATAATTTATTACTTTCACGAGTCTACTGTCCGACTCTAATTTAATTAATTTACACATTAATTAATTATCACCAATCCGAGTCTATGGTCCGACTCTAATTTAATTAATTTACACATTAATTAATTAATACCAAACTGAGTCTACGGTCTGACTCTAATCTAATTAATTTAAACATTAATTAATTTAACAGTTGGTGTCACCCAACCATTATACCCGGACTCGCTCACTTGGCCTATACCACCGTCAATACCCGATTCTATACTTTTCCCCATAACTAATTAATTACACCTCGATTCCTTTAATAACGTAGTGCCACTCAAGAACAATATCCAAACCTTTTCCCTCGGTCCAAAATCAATATCTACAAATTTATTCCCGAAATTTAATCGTCCAGTGACATATAATTATCACCCTCCTAAACCCAATTATAATTACCTAAAAATACCAAAAGTCATGCCCTTATTTAATTTTCATCATTTAAATCATCCCAATACCCTTTTTCAATCAAAATCTCCCATGTATTTAAAAATTGGCATCACTGACGAAAATTTTGAATCATCGATCGATCGATCCCCCTGAGTCGATCGATCGATTGACCAGGTCATCGTCTTCTCCAGCCTTCTATTCGGATATGGATGAAACC
Source organism: Sambucus nigra (assembly GCA_949130495.1). Lineage (NCBI taxonomy): Eukaryota > Viridiplantae > Streptophyta > Magnoliopsida > Dipsacales > Adoxaceae > Sambucus > Sambucus nigra. Next base: position 153,555,948 of record OX422211.1, on the reverse strand, counting down.
TCAAGCTTTTATTCTCATTCCAAACCCTTACCCAATCACAACCAACATTTCATTTACATAGAAATATATTCTAAACTTCCTAGAAGACTTAAATGATTCATCAATTCATCAAAATCCCAAACTTTTCCGAAATAGGTCTCACTCGGGTTTATCCAACAGAGATATGAATTCGTCCCACTGATTCGAAATTTGTCACCAATACTTACTAATTATAATACTACAATTGATTCCAGCAAATGCCATATCCATATTCACCATTAGTTTAGTCTCAAATCTACATATACTAATCAAATTCGGAAAAGCCCTTTTTAGCTATTTAACCCATAACCAAGACAGATTTTTGATACACATAGTATGATATGAATTGATTATCACAATTTAACAAATCACAATAGTTAACCGCTTGCCTATAATCGTTCGTAGAGTCTAATCCGTTGTTGTAGAGAATGGTTGACGACGAACACTCACTTTTGTCCCTTAATTTGGCTCCGAAAGGTCCCCAATTGCCTCTTGATTTGTTTCCTCTGTGTCTCTCTCAAACCTTAGGTTTAGAGTTGTGTTAACTGTCATTCAACACTTCCCAAATTAGTATTAAAACTCCTAATCCCATTTTTGGCCACATGGGCCTAAATAAAATGGCCCAAATCACCCCGTGTGGGCGCGGCTATGCCCAAAAATGCCCCGAGACCCGATTACTACCCCCGAGTACTCTTTTTTTTACTATCTCGACCCATCTGGACTCAACCGCGCACTCAGAATCGTCATTCGAAATACTTTATAATATTTTCCAATTTTGACCTCGAAAATGCGACACACGTTAATTCGGACAATTTATTTAAAGTCGCCCAATAATAAATAATTCTTCCCACTCAAATAAATTCTCCAAATCATAAATTTAAGTTTCTCCAATTTAAATATTTCTATTTCTCCCAAAAATAATTAAATTTTAAATCCTCAAAATTATGGAGTATTACATTATCCTCAAAATCTTGCTATAGCAAAGTAAGTTCCAACTTTTTCCTTATATTTACACTCGTTTGCATGTCTTCTCTTTTTAGGGAAAATAAAGAAACCGTTGGTTTTCCCAAGATAAAATCTATTGGAGATACCAAAGGACATGGGAAAAGAAAGGGTAACCGATCGAGGACTAATGAATGAGTACCAAATAGAGAGAGAACAGAGAAATAATCCAATTAAATGGAAACTTTTAAAAGTAAAAAATCCATTTATGACATCCCACGTGGCATGTTGAGGTTGCAAGTTGAAGTTTAAGGCTCCAATTTTATATGTACTAAAGATGTCAAGATAACCTCATGAATTCTCAATTAATGTAAATATAAATTTTAAAATTACCTTATGCATTCACAATAAATGTCTTAATAACTCTTGGGAATACTTTATTAATCAATACATATATTTATCTTAGAATTAGGTGGGGAACCTAGAAGTCTTAATCAAAGCATTATGCAGTCTCTCCTACATTGGACTAACTAGACCACACCAAATGACACGACATTTATATAATATTATTTAATTTATTTATTATTTAAAATTATGTTGTTTTGTGTTTTATCAATTGAATTATGAAATAAAATAATTTTGGACAAATTTAAAATTAACCGATAGAAAACTTACAATCGAAGAAGAGGAAATAGAACAAGTCGAATGTTGGATACTTACTCCTTGAGATAGAATTAACCCCCGCTAATGGTGCTTATGGATGAAATCAATGGGTGTGTGCCTCCCATGATAAAATGATCTTTAACACATGCTAAAAAGTACTAAAATGTGTGTGTCCAATGAACTAATTGTGTTTGAACATCTCCATGACTTTATTAATATGGAATAGGTTTAAAACAATTTTCCTCTATTTTAAAATGAAAAAAGTCTTGTATTTATATGCAACATGGTGGTTTTTCATGAAAAGATGTGACTTTCTTAAATAGTAATTTTAGGAATGTTTTTCGGGAACATTCACAAGTAATGGTGAACATTCACGATCTTTAGTGAAAATTATGATAAACAATCAAACATATAGCGAATAATCACAACCTTTAGTGACAATTTTAAAAAATTGTCCCAGAATAATAAATAAAGTTGTAATACTTTCATTAAAAAAATGGAGCACATTGGAATCAAATTTACCATTCATTCTTTGCCTGATTATAACAAAAGAATGTATCGTGACTCGTCTTACTACAAGGAATACATACGTATTCGGTCCCATAACATTTTATATGCGGGTCTCACTTTTATAATGGCTCAAAGTTGAACAAAAATTAACTTAGCCAAAATATTAATTTGTGTAAAAATACAATATTTCTAACAATATCCCACATGAATGTAATTTGGTTGAAGAATCAAATTAACATGAAGACAAATTTAGAGAGTATATGTGAATAAAAGCTACAATTGTAAAGATAGATTTTGGGCTTGAATCTTTCCTAGTGAGAGACTATCGACTTTATTAACCAATCAATGAACGTGATGTCTCTACATTTTGACACCGTTATGATATCCAAGTGAAGAGTTAACTTGAGAGCTTGTATTCTCCATTTATCCATGGATTTTTGCCCATCGAATCAATGCATTAAACACATGCACCTGTGGACGTAGGCACCTCTTTGGGATGAACCACGTAAATCTGGTTTCATTATCTTTCTCTCATTTCTCTCTATTATTTACTATAGATTATCTTTTTTGTGATTTGTATATCTTTATGTGTCATTGTTTATAGTCAGAATACATTTGCTAGGACTAAATTTGTATACTAGTTTTAGACGATAACCGATTGGTGCCGTTTATGGGAATTGGAAAGACATTTGTTTTTTCCACCAATGTTGACTTTTGAAACTCGAGGATACCCACTTCTAAAAATAGTGAATCTTAATCCAATTAGAGTCTACTAATCTGCTAATTCCTTTTAATTTTGTTTGATTATTAGAATCCACCATTGAATTTTATTTTCCCTGCTTTAAATATTCTTTTTCTATAACTTCAGCTATCGCAACTGTCGTAGTCTGTTTTTGGTATTACAGTATTTTTTTGCAAATTCTGTAAACATGGGACAAAACCTAAAAAGCAGTCAAGTTACTGAGGGGATTCGACCTTCCACACCTATGAGTGTGGGTGACCTACAGGGAATATTATAGAGCTTGGTAGAGGCCAAGAGGCTATGTATAAGAGTGTTAAGTAGTTGACGCAAAGTATTTTGGCAAGGCAGAATAGGCTCGAGGTGAACCCAGTTACCCAATGAGAGGGTCAAACTCTGGTAGAAGGTGAGGGATGACACTTCTAGCCCCATACAAGGATATGAGGCATTCACATCACAAACGAGCAATATAAAAGTCTAGATGGTTGGATTTGGGCTCAAAATGTGAATGTAGCATGTCAAAATACTCTAGATCGAAATACAATGAGATTGGCTATCGCCTATGGGCAATATCCACCATCTGATAAGGTGGATATGACGATGAATAAACATACTCCCTGTAATGGCTAAGCATTTTGGAAAGTATCAACAGAGATTTTTCCTTTAACCGATTGGGCCGAAGAGCTGTGATGGCTAATAAGTACAAAGATCCAAGGGAGCCGAGAGAGTATATAGAGGAATCAAGAACAACAAAGATCAGAAGGGTTGAATGCTCAAGCAGGTCAAAACCAAGAATGTAAGGATCGATTAAAGCTGAGAAGACTTCTCAGGAAGAGAGATCAGCTAAAAGTCAAGGCCGAGCACAAGAAATAGTGATGGTTAAGGTTGATAAGGATGAACAACCCTGAAAGGGGTGTATTTAAAGCCTAGAGGATTGTCTGAGTAAGATTAGAAAGACAAAGAGCCCTTCTCGAAGGGGTTTCGTGCAGGGATCACCATTCACAGCAAAAATTGTGGGTTATCCAACACCCAAAAAATTCAAACCGCCTATCATCACTCCAATATATGAAAGAAAATAGATCTTATGTTGCATGTGGAGCTGTACCATGCGGCCTTCGATATTTAATCCATACCGAATGAGATACGATGTGAGGCCCTCTCTAGTAACATCTCTGGATCAACTAAAATTTAGTATAACATTTACCAAGTGGGCAGATCTCAAACTTCCAACAGCTGGCCGGCCTATTCGTCAGTAATTTCTATTTTAGTACAAAGCCATGTAAGAGGGTGGCTAACTTATTACGCATCCATAAAAAAAATGAAACTACAAGGGAGTTTATCACACGCTTTAATACCGAGAAACTTAAAGTAATTGATTACGACAAGTAGATCACGATCACGATCATTATGAGTGGTCTATTGCCTGTGAAATTATATTAGGCACTGGATAAGGAACCGCTGAGCACGATGGTAGAGCTTTTGGCCAAGGATAAAAAATTACGAATGCTTAAGAAGTGATGGCAGTAAGGATCTGAGTCACGCTAAGTTCGATGTTGGAAAGAGCTCAGAAAAAAAAGTTTTAGGACAATATAAAGTTAAACAAAGTGAAGAAGTATACCCTGCTTACCATAGGTGTGGACTACATCCTCGACGCGATTCGAGGAAGTAGTGACCTGAAACACTTGGGTAAATTAAAGGCTCCGTCAAATATGATAAAATAAGAGAAAATCTATGAATTTCACAAGGATCAATTCCAAAACACTGATAGTTTCTTGGCCTTAAAGAACGAAATTGAAAATTTGATCAGGCGAGGAAAACTGGCAAAGTATGTTGATAAATATGGTTGATCAGATATAAAGGAGGAGAAATAACCAAGGAGACGATCTAATTCCCCTTGCAAAAATATGGAAAAAAAGAAAGGGGGCCGAGCCTAGGACTCAAGGGATGATCCATATCTTCCCAAGAATCCTACGGAGCCTATAAATGATGTTGTCAGGACTTTTTTCGATTGTCACTTTACAATTGGAGGTGATGTTTACAGTGAAGATGGACTAACTAAGAGAAAAGTCTACCACAATGAGGCATAGGAATGTGCTCATGTCATAGAGGTTAATATGGACGATACTGTGGTGTCATTATCTCATTATTGGTTTTTTAAAATATAACATGTCGGGTATACTTTATCCACATATTGACACTATAATTGTCACCATGATAGTATGTGACATATGATTAGTGAGAATTTGAGTGGACAATGATAGTTCTGTGGATTTTCTGTTCTATAATTATTATATGAAACTGAGGTTAAAGGATAGGAAGTTGAAGGCATACCACCGACCTCATTATTTTTTCATCCTGGACGAGAACTTTCACTCGATATATAATATTATATTCGATAGGGTCGGCCTGAAGAAGTTGGAAGTTGCGCCTTCCACTATCCACCAATGCCTGAAATTCCCTACACACTATGGAGTTGGTATAGTAAAGAGTAAGAAAGTGGAAGCACGTGAATGCTACAATACCTTTGTAAAGAAGGAAGAGCAGAAGAAGATGACCACCACTTATCATATTGGGACTTTGGATCCTCAAGATGAAGATAATATGGTCACATGCAAGGTTGTAGACCAAGTTAAATTGGTGATTTTGGATAATCAGCACCTAAAGAGGACGATTCAGATCAACTCATCATTGGATCCTACCTTCATGAAGGATCTGGATGGTTTTCTTAGGTAGAGGAAAAGCGTGTATACGTAGAGCCATGATGATATGCTGAGGATAGATTTAAAGTTTCTTTGCCATGATGTGAAGCTCGTCAAATAGAAGAGTCGTGTTCTCAGCTAGGAGAAAAATATGGGCAACTAAAAGGAAGTTAACAAGCTAAAAAATAGATTTCATAGATGATGTTAAGTACCCATAATGGATTGCAAACATTGTTATGGTTCTAAAGAAGAATGACAAGTGATGCATGTGCATTGACTTTATTGACCTTAATAAAGCGTGCCCTAAAGACCATTATTCTTTGCCTTAGATTAACCAACTAGTCCACGCTACTGCAAGGCATGAGGTTCTAGGTTTTATGGATGCCTACTTAGGGTACAACTAGATTAGGATAAATCCTGAAGACACAGAAAAGTCCTAATTTATTACTAGTCAGGTTATGTGCTGCTAAAATGTTATCCCCTTCGAGCTCAAAAAATTCTAGAGAAGTGTATTATTGGTTGGTGAATATAGACTTTGAAGGGAAGATCAGAAAGACCATAAAAGTGTTTGGGGATGATACACCGATGAAGAGTAAGAAAGAGTCTGATCACATTAGTGATCTTGGTTGAACATTTGACCAGTTGGAGAAGTGCCAAATGAACCCGAATTCGACGAATTGTGTCTTCATAGTTAAGGAACTTCATAGTTAATTAGAGGGGAATAAAGGACAACCCTGACAAGATCTAGGCCTTGATAAATATGCAACTTCCCAAGAGCAAAAAGAGATCTAGAGATTGACAGGATGAGTAGTCCCACCTAACCATTTTGATTAAAGAGACACTGATAGATGTCTCCAATCTTTAAGGCTCTTAGAAATACCTTTGCATGGAATGAAGAGTGTGAAGTAGCTTTCTTGGAATTAAATAAGTACTTAGGATCAACACCTTTGCTTTTAATTCTAGTCCTAGGTGAAAATATTTACTTATACTTCGTGATATCAGAGTCAGCAGCAATCATGACGTTGATCCAAAAAGAATATGGAGTACAAAAGCCCTTTTATTATAATATCAAGGATTATCATGGAGATCAAATCTTATTCCCTAGAATGGAGAAATTGGCATTAACTTTGATTGATGGTGCTCAGAAAATAAAACTGTATTTTTAGGCACATACAATCATCATTTATAGAGACCTTACTCTACGACAAGCTATCCATACACCTATAAAATTAGGCACACTAATAGCTTGGGCCGTAGAATTAGGAGAGTATGACAGATTTTATGAGCTTAGAACGGTAATTAAGGGCCAGATAGTGGTCGATTTCATAAAAAGTATTTATCGATGAGAGGAAGACTGTAAGGACATTTTTGTCCATTATCAATTTGTATGTCGTACGCCGTTACACCGTTGAAGAAATTCAAGATTGCATCTACATCAACGGATCCGAATATCAAAGCGTCTTCAACATCATAGCCTCTGCGAGAATGAACTTGGTAAAATTTTGTTTCTACGTCCCTTAAAGTTCATATTTAGTATTGGGAAATTTTTATAAAATGTTTTTTATAAAAATAAGGCGTAAGTTTTTTCAAGCAAAATGAGGCATTTATTATTCTGGGTCAACCGGACCGATCCGGTCACAAACGGACCGATCCGTTTTGCTGAAGGCCAGTATACCCCGGACCGATGGCAAACCGATGAGGAGAAATAGCCGAACCGATCCGACCTCATTCGGACCGATCCGCCTCTTAATAAAAGAACCGATCCGGTCAAATCGGACCGATCCGCCCTCAATCCGGACCGATCCGACGGGGATAATCACTGCCAGATTCGCTGCAGATTTTTTAGGCTCAAAGACTTCTTATTTAAATCCAACTTCGGGGAGTTATTTTTTAAGACTTTTTAACACGATTTTCAGAGTCCTAAATACTCTAAGTCTTCATCTTTTTGAGTCCCAAAACATCTTTTTGATTCACACAAAAAATTCCCAATTACTTTTGTGAATCTTTTAGAACCCTAGAACACAAGCTTTGCTATTGTTCAACCCTTGTGGAGAAGCCGTTCTCTTCTTCATTGCAGCCCTACTGGACAGGGATAGTTCCAGCCGCCAACCCTACTGGAAAGGGATATTCCAGCCGCGACTACAGAATCCGATACCCGAGGGTAATTCTTAGTCAAAAATCTTGTATTTCAGTGTAATCCGATTGTAAGCCGTTTCTCTTACAAATTATAGTGATATACAAGTGGTTTTGCCCCTGTGGGGGATTTTTCCTTAAACTTTGTGTGTTGAATAATTCTTGCATGATTTCATATTGTTTCAATCACACCTAGTTGCATGTTTAGGGTTACTTTGGGTTAAAAGGAATTTAATTAAAATTGGTTTTTATTTGAGAAGTCGCAATATTTCCGCTGCTGCTGCACTCTCAAATTGGTATCAGAGCGGGTTACGCTAATTTATCGCGTGATCCTGATTTTTCGAGGATTTACTTTCTGATACAATTTGTCTACTCACGTTTACAAGTCAAATTGGTATCAGAGCCTGTTGCACTAAGTTATTGTGCTTTGATCCTGTTTTTGCAAAAATGGCTTTTGATGGTTTTGATGATCTTCGATTTCAAATTTTTGAAAAAATTAATTGGAAAATTCGCACGAACTCTTGTTTTAAATCTTCTGTTGAAAACGAATCTGAGAGGTGTCCTTGTTGTGAGGGTGTTGGTCACACGTTACATGAGTGTACCACAAATTTAAAGAAGAAATTGAATAAACCGATTTCTCATGTTTCTACCCTTAGTGATTGTGATTCGGAAGAAGAAGTTTTTTATGCTTCTAGGCGAGAGTTTCCCATCCATGTGATTAGTGATAGTGAAGGTGATGGGAGTGTGGATGAAAGTGAGGAGGAAAGTGTAGATGAGCATGACTTGCAAACTGCTTTCAATGAACTTTATGCTGAAACTTTGAAAACAAAGAAAGAAAATTTGAAATTGAAAGCTCAATTGAAAGAGTGTGCCATAAAAAATAATGATTTTTTAGTTGAAGAACTTAGGGCTCATGTGAAAATTTTGAAAGAGAAGCTTGAGTACGTCGAGGGTGAGAGAGATAGTCTTAGAGGGTTGATGGAGACTATGAAAAAGGAGCTTTTAGAGTTTGAGGATTCTAAACTAGTACTTGAATCTAGGATAGGTGAACTTCAGGTGAAATTGAAAGATTCAAGTAAAGTGAAATTTGATTTGGAGTCTAGGTCTGAAAAACTTGATAAGATTTTAGGCACAGTCGAGATCAAAACTGATAGGGGTGGGATTGGTCTTGAAAAATATGTTGCACCCATTCCCACACGTGTGAGAGAGCCTCCTAGGATTGTTAAGAAAGAGGCACCTAAGTTTGTTAAAAAGGCGCCCCATAGGAACATCGTGAGAGAACCTCCTAGGATCATTAGGAGAGACCCACCTAGGCAAATTCGGAGAGAGCAACCGATAAATTTGAGGAGAGGGCCACCTTTAGGTAACACACACCGCCCGATTTACACTTGCACACATTGCGGTAGGCAAGGTCATCTTAGGCGATTTTGTTACAAGCTTTTAAATGGACCTAGGAAGGTTAATGAAAGAATAAATTCGATTCCCAAAACCCCCACACTTCGTTACACATCAATTTGGGTTAGAAAATCGGATTTAGAGGCTTATGGTTTATTTGTCCACGATTCCCGTTTGCTTGCACGTGATTCACCCCATGTGAAATCTTTTGGTTGATTGTGATTGCATGTTTGTCATACACTAGTTGTAGGTTCATGATATATTTTTACTAGTGTGATGACTTGTACTTTTTGTATAAATTCTTGTTTTTGATTTTTTTTGAAAAAATACAAAAAGATTTTATTTTGATAAAATTTTGAAAAATCCAAAAAGATTTTTGTTTTTGTTTGCGCCGTTTATGGATGAACACTTTGGATGACCAAGTCACAACATCATTCCATTTTCATGTGACTATTTGATAGTGTTTTGAGACAATAGGTCAATTCATCCATGTGCGTTATAATGTTTGGAGTCATTAAGATGTAATTAAGTATTACTTCCTACATGTTTGACTCATGTTTCCTTTATTGCACACATGCACGGATTTGTTTGATTATTGTGCTTGTCTTATCACATGTTGGTTGGGTGTTTTCACTTCAATCCTGTCCTTAAAACGAACCAAGCGCGATAATTTTGATAAGGAATTTGTGCATATAAAAACCGTTTTGTGAGTTTGTGTGCTTTGTTTGAAAACGGGGAAGGGCTGCGAAAGGTTCTTTAGCCTTTGCGAATACTAAGCCACCGTTAAATTGGACCTAAAAAATTGAGGAATTTTATTATCCGAGGTCCAAAGAGGTTAAAAGAGCCCGAAAAAAATTTAAAGGCAATAAAAAGATATTCATGCCAAAATATGGGCCATTTAGGTTTTTGCACCAATTCTCCAAAGTTTGAGAATTTAGATTACCTCTAAAAGAAAATATATATGAGGGTGTTTGGTTGGAGAATTAAAACGGGTTTGCACGTCCTTGATATTTGAAAATGCGCTACATAGTTTTGGACGTTATTGGTGTGGAAATCACTTTGACTTTGATTTGTTGATTTGTATAAGACGATGTCATCTAAATTCAACAAATTTTTTTTACACCTAAGGATACTTTTGATGATCATTCGTTAGGAGTACACATATGCATCGTGCACATATGATTGATTGAGTTGATTTACCTATCGAATGTGTTCACACCCATTCATTCCATTTCCATGACTTGGTTGTTTGAGTCAAAATCCATGGTGTGATTTTTGTATCATATTGGTATCCTATCTTTGTATGAAAAATTTGAAAAATAAAAAAAATTGTTTGATGCCCTATTTTGTGTACCGTGACACCCCGATTTCGCTTATTTGATTCATTCTTCTCATTTGTCTATTTGGGGACATCATAAAAAGGGGGAGAAAGAATTATCATATTATGGGGGAGTTTTTGAGATGTTGCTTATGTTTTTATCATATATTGATATCCATATTTATCTCATTTCAAACTCGATATGTCACGTGGTATTTGCTTTGTCTCATGTGTGTAGGTATGAAGATTGAAGATCAATATGTTGCACACCCTGATGAGAAAAGCTTTGAGATTTGATGATTGTTGAAGATTGAAGAACAAACGATGAAGATTTATACCTTTGTATCTTTCCATCTTTAGGGTTCATGGGAGGGTAGATTTGTATAGGTCATAAAGTTGATAATTCGGATATTTTTTTATGTATGTACCGGCATAGACATAGGGGGAGATTTGTAAGGACATTTTTGTCCATTATCAATTTGTATGTCGTACGCCGTTACACCGTTGAAGAAATTCAAGATTGCATCTACATCAACGGATCCGAATATCAAAGCGTCTTCAACATCATAGCCTCTGCGAGAATGAACTTGGTAAAATTTTGTTTCTACGTCCCTTAAAGTTCATATTTAGTATTGGGAAATTTTTATAAAATGTTTTTTATAAAAATAAGGCGTAAGTTTTTTCAAGCAAAATGAGGCATTTATTATTCTGGGTCAACCGGACCGATCCGGTCACAAACGGACCGATCCGTTTTGCTGAAGGCCAGTATACCCCGGACCGATGGCAAACCGATGAGGAGAAATAGCCGAACCGATCCGACCTCATTCGGACCGATCCGCCTCTTAATAAAAGAACCGATCCGGTCAAATCGGACCGATCCGCCCTCAATCCGGACCGATCCGACGGGGATAATCACTGCCAGATTCGCTGCAGATTTTTTAGGCTCAAAGACTTCTTATTTAAATCCAACTTCGGGGAGTTATTTTTTAAGACTTTTTAACACGATTTTCAGAGTCCTAAATACTCTAAGTCTTCATCTTTTTGAGTCCCAAAACATCTTTTTGATTCACACAAAAAATTCCCAATTACTTTTGTGAATCTTTTAGAACCCTAGAACACAAGCTTTGCTATTGTTCAACCCTTGTGGAGAAGCCGTTCTCTTCTTCATTGCAGCCCTACTGGACAGGGATAGTTCCAGCCGCCAACCCTACTGGAAAGGGATATTCCAGCCGCGACTACAGAATCCGATACCCGAGGGTAATTCTTAGTCAAAAATCTTGTATTTCAGTGTAATCCGATTGTAAGCCGTTTCTCTTACAAATTATAGTGATATACAAGTGGTTTTGCCCCTGTGGGGGATTTTTCCTTAAACTTTGTGTGTTGAATAATTCTTGCATGATTTCATATTGTTTCAATCACACCTAGTTGCATGTTTAGGGTTACTTTGGGTTAAAAGGAATTTAATTAAAATTGGTTTTTATTTGAGAAGTCGCAATATTTCCGCTGCTGCTGCACTCTCAAATTGGTATCAGAGCGGGTTACGCTAATTTATCGCGTGATCCTGATTTTTCGAGGATTTACTTTCTGATACAATTTGTCTACTCACGTTTACAAGTCAAATTGGTATCAGAGCCTGTTGCACTAAGTTATTGTGCTTTGATCCTGTTTTTGCAAAAATGGCTTTTGATGGTTTTGATGATCTTCGATTTCAAATTTTTGAAAAAATTAATTGGAAAATTCGCACGAACTCTTGTTTTAAATCTTCTGTTGAAAACGAATCTGAGAGGTGTCCTTGTTGTGAGGGTGTTGGTCACACGTTACATGAGTGTACCACAAATTTAAAGAAGAAATTGAATAAACCGATTTCTCATGTTTCTACCCTTAGTGATTGTGATTCGGAAGAAGAAGTTTTTTATGCTTCTAGGCGAGAGTTTCCCATCCATGTGATTAGTGATAGTGAAGGTGATGGGAGTGTGGATGAAAGTGAGGAGGAAAGTGTAGATGAGCATGACTTGCAAACTGCTTTCAATGAACTTTATGCTGAAACTTTGAAAACAAAGAAAGAAAATTTGAAATTGAAAGCTCAATTGAAAGAGTGTGCCATAAAAAATAATGATTTTTTAGTTGAAGAACTTAGGGCTCATGTGAAAATTTTGAAAGAGAAGCTTGAGTACGTCGAGGGTGAGAGAGATAGTCTTAGAGGGTTGATGGAGACTATGAAAAAGGAGCTTTTAGAGTTTGAGGATTCTAAACTAGTACTTGAATCTAGGATAGGTGAACTTCAGGTGAAATTGAAAGATTCAAGTAAAGTGAAATTTGATTTGGAGTCTAGGTCTGAAAAACTTGATAAGATTTTAGGCACAGTCGAGATCAAAACTGATAGGGGTGGGATTGGTCTTGAAAAATATGTTGCACCCATTCCCACACGTGTGAGAGAGCCTCCTAGGATTGTTAAGAAAGAGGCACCTAAGTTTGTTAAAAAGGCGCCCCATAGGAACATCGTGAGAGAACCTCCTAGGATCATTAGGAGAGACCCACCTAGGCAAATTCGGAGAGAGCAACCGATAAATTTGAGGAGAGGGCCACCTTTAGGTAACACACACCGCCCGATTTACACTTGCACACATTGCGGTAGGCAAGGTCATCTTAGGCGATTTTGTTACAAGCTTTTAAATGGACCTAGGAAGGTTAATGAAAGAATAAATTCGATTCCCAAAACCCCCACACTTCGTTACACATCAATTTGGGTTAGAAAATCGGATTTAGAGGCTTATGGTTTATTTGTCCACGATTCCCGTTTGCTTGCACGTGATTCACCCCATGTGAAATCTTTTGGTTGATTGTGATTGCATGTTTGTCATACACTAGTTGTAGGTTCATGATATATTTTTACTAGTGTGATGACTTGTACTTTTTGTATAAATTCTTGTTTTTGATTTTTTTTGAAAAAATACAAAAAGATTTTATTTTGATAAAATTTTGAAAAATCCAAAAAGATTTTTGTTTTTGTTTGCGCCGTTTATGGATGAACACTTTGGATGACCAAGTCACAACATCATTCCATTTTCATGTGACTATTTGATAGTGTTTTGAGACAATAGGTCAATTCATCCATGTGCGTTATAATGTTTGGAGTCATTAAGATGTAATTAAGTATTACTTCCTACATGTTTGACTCATGTTTCCTTTATTGCACACATGCACGGATTTGTTTGATTATTGTGCTTGTCTTATCACATGTTGGTTGGGTGTTTTCACTTCAATCCTGTCCTTAAAACGAACCAAGCGCGATAATTTTGATAAGGAATTTGTGCATATAAAAACCGTTTTGTGAGTTTGTGTGCTTTGTTTGAAAACGGGGAAGGGCTGCGAAAGGTTCTTTAGCCTTTGCGAATACTAAGCCACCGTTAAATTGGACCTAAAAAATTGAGGAATTTTATTATCCGAGGTCCAAAGAGGTTAAAAGAGCCCGAAAAAAATTTAAAGGCAATAAAAAGATATTCATGCCAAAATATGGGCCATTTAGGTTTTTGCACCAATTCTCCAAAGTTTGAGAATTTAGATTACCTCTAAAAGAAAATATATATGAGGGTGTTTGGTTGGAGAATTAAAACGGGTTTGCACGTCCTTGATATTTGAAAATGCGCTACATAGTTTTGGACGTTATTGGTGTGGAAATCACTTTGACTTTGATTTGTTGATTTGTATAAGACGATGTCATCTAAATTCAACAAAATTTTTTTACACCTAAGGATACTTTTGATGATCATTCGTTAGGAGTACACATATGCATCGTGCACATATGATTGATTGAGTTGATTTACCTATCGAATGTGTTCACACCCATTCATTCCATTTCCATGACTTGGTTGTTTGAGTCAAAATCCATGGTGTGATTTTTGTATCATATTGGTATCCTATCTTTGTATGAAAAATTTGAAAAATAAAAAAAATTGTTTGATGCCCTATTTTGTGTACCGTGACACCCCGATTTCGCTTATTTGATTCATTCTTCTCATTTGTCTATTTGGGGACATCATAAAAAGGGGGAGAAAGAATTATCATATTATGGGGGAGTTTGTAGTTTGGGGGAGTTTTTGAGATGTTGCTTATGTTTTTATCATATATTGATATCCATATTTATCTCATTTCAAACTCGATATGTCACGTGGTATTTGCTTTGTCTCATGTGTGTAGGTATGAAGATTGAAGATCAATATGTTGCACACCCTGATGAGAAAAGCTTTGAGATTTGATGATTGTTGAAGATTGAAGAACAAACGATGAAGATTTATACCTTTGTATCTTTCCATCTTTAGGGTTCATGGGAGGGTAGATTTGTATAGGTCATAAAGTTGATAATTCGGATATTTTTTTATGTATGTACCGGCATAGACATAGGGGGAGATTTGTAAGGACATTTTTGTCCATTATCAATTTGTATGTCGTACGCCGTTACACCGTTGAAGAAATTCAAGATTGCATCTACATCAACGGATCCGAATATCAAAGCGTCTTCAACATCATAGCCTCTGCGAGAATGAACTTGGTAAAATTTTGTTTCTACGTCCCTTAAAGTTCATATTTAGTATTGGGAAATTTTTATAAAATGTTTTTTATAAAAATAAGGCGTAAGTTTTTTCAAGCAAAATGAGGCATTTATTATTCTGGGTCAACCGGACCGATCCGGTCACAAACGGACCGATCCGTTTTGCTGAAGGCCAGTATACCCCGGACCGATGGCAAACCGATGAGGAGAAATAGCCGAACCGATCCGACCTCATTCGGACCGATCCGCCTCTTAATAAAAGAACCGATCCGGTCAAATCGGACCGATCCGCCCTCAATCCGGACCGATCCGACGGGGATAATCACTGCCAGATTCGCTGCAGATTTTTTAGGCTCAAAGACTTCTTATTTAAATCCAACTTCGGGGAGTTATTTTTTAAGACTTTTTAACACGATTTTCAGAGTCCTAAATACTCTAAGTCTTCATCTTTTTGAGTCCCAAAACATCTTTTTGATTCACACAAAAAATTCCCAATTACTTTTGTGAATCTTTTAGAACCCTAGAACACAAGCTTTGCTATTGTTCAACCCTTGTGGAGAAGCCGTTCTCTTCTTCATTGCAGCCCTACTGGACAGGGATAGTTCCAGCCGCCAACCCTACTGGAAAGGGATATTCCAGCCGCGACTACAGAATCCGATACCCGAGGGTAATTCTTAGTCAAAAATCTTGTATTTCAGTGTAATCCGATTGTAAGCCGTTTCTCTTACAAATTATAGTGATATACAAGTGGTTTTGCCCCTGTGGGGGATTTTTCCTTAAACTTTGTGTGTTGAATAATTCTTGCATGATTTCATATTGTTTCAATCACACCTAGTTGCATGTTTAGGGTTACTTTGGGTTAAAAGGAATTTAATTAAAATTGGTTTTTATTTGAGAAGTCGCAATATTTCCGCTGCTGCTGCACTCTCAAATTGGTATCAGAGCGGGTTACGCTAATTTATCGCGTGATCCTGATTTTTCGAGGATTTACTTTCTGATACAATTTGTCTACTCACGTTTACAAGTCAAATTGGTATCAGAGCCTGTTGCACTAAGTTATTGTGCTTTGATCCTGTTTTTGCAAAAATGGCTTTTGATGGTTTTGATGATCTTCGATTTCAAATTTTTGAAAAAATTAATTGGAAAATTCGCACGAACTCTTGTTTTAAATCTTCTGTTGAAAACGAATCTGAGAGGTGTCCTTGTTGTGAGGGTGTTGGTCACACGTTACATGAGTGTACCACAAATTTAAAGAAGAAATTGAATAAACCGATTTCTCATGTTTCTACCCTTAGTGATTGTGATTCGGAAGAAGAAGTTTTTTATGCTTCTAGGCGAGAGTTTCCCATCCATGTGATTAGTGATAGTGAAGGTGATGGGAGTGTGGATGAAAGTGAGGAGGAAAGTGTAGATGAGCATGACTTGCAAACTGCTTTCAATGAACTTTATGCTGAAACTTTGAAAACAAAGAAAGAAAATTTGAAATTGAAAGCTCAATTGAAAGAGTGTGCCATAAAAAATAATGATTTTTTAGTTGAAGAACTTAGGGCTCATGTGAAAATTTTGAAAGAGAAGCTTGAGTACGTCGAGGGTGAGAGAGATAGTCTTAGAGGGTTGATGGAGACTATGAAAAAGGAGCTTTTAGAGTTTGAGGATTCTAAACTAGTACTTGAATCTAGGATAGGTGAACTTCAGGTGAAATTGAAAGATTCAAGTAAAGTGAAATTTGATTTGGAGTCTAGGTCTGAAAAACTTGATAAGATTTTAGGCACAGTCGAGATCAAAACTGATAGGGGTGGGATTGGTCTTGAAAAATATGTTGCACCCATTCCCACACGTGTGAGAGAGCCTCCTAGGATTGTTAAGAAAGAGGCACCTAAGTTTGTTAAAAAGGCGCCCCATAGGAACATCGTGAGAGAACCTCCTAGGATCATTAGGAGAGACCCACCTAGGCAAATTCGGAGAGAGCAACCGATAAATTTGAGGAGAGGGCCACCTTTAGGTAACACACACCGCCCGATTTACACTTGCACACATTGCGGTAGGCAAGGTCATCTTAGGCGATTTTGTTACAAGCTTTTAAATGGACCTAGGAAGGTTAATGAAAGAATAAATTCGATTCCCAAAACCCCCACACTTCGTTACACATCAATTTGGGTTAGAAAATCGGATTTAGAGGCTTATGGTTTATTTGTCCACGATTCCCGTTTGCTTGCACGTGATTCACCCCATGTGAAATCTTTTGGTTGATTGTGATTGCATGTTTGTCATACACTAGTTGTAGGTTCATGATATATTTTTACTAGTGTGATGACTTGTACTTTTTGTATAAATTCTTGTTTTTGATTTTTTTTGAAAAAATACAAAAAGATTTTATTTTGATAAAATTTTGAAAAATCCAAAAAGATTTTTGTTTTTGTTTGCGCCGTTTATGGATGAACACTTTGGATGACCAAGTCACAACATCATTCCATTTTCATGTGACTATTTGATAGTGTTTTGAGACAATAGGTCAATTCATCCATGTGCGTTATAATGTTTGGAGTCATTAAGATGTAATTAAGTATTACTTCCTACATGTTTGACTCATGTTTCCTTTATTGCACACATGCACGGATTTGTTTGATTATTGTGCTTGTCTTATCACATGTTGGTTGGGTGTTTTCACTTCAATCCTGTCCTTAAAACGAACCAAGCGCGATAATTTTGATAAGGAATTTGTGCATATAAAAACCGTTTTGTGAGTTTGTGTGCTTTGTTTGAAAACGGGGAAGGGCTGCGAAAGGTTCTTTAGCCTTTGCGAATACTAAGCCACCGTTAAATTGGACCTAAAAAATTGAGGAATTTTATTATCCGAGGTCCAAAGAGGTTAAAAGAGCCCGAAAAAAATTTAAAGGCAATAAAAAGATATTCATGCCAAAATATGGGCCATTTAGGTTTTTGCACCAATTCTCCAAAGTTTGAGAATTTAGATTACCTCTAAAAGAAAATATATATGAGGGTGTTTGGTTGGAGAATTAAAACGGGTTTGCACGTCCTTGATATTTGAAAATGCGCTACATAGTTTTGGACGTTATTGGTGTGGAAATCACTTTGACTTTGATTTGTTGATTTGTATAAGACGATGTCATCTAAATTCAACAAAATTTTTTTACACCTAAGGATACTTTTGATGATCATTCGTTAGGAGTACACATATGCATCGTGCACATATGATTGATTGAGTTGATTTACCTATCGAATGTGTTCACACCCATTCATTCCATTTCCATGACTTGGTTGTTTGAGTCAAAATCCATGGTGTGATTTTTGTATCATATTGGTATCCTATCTTTGTATGAAAAATTTGAAAAATAAAAAAAATTGTTTGATGCCCTATTTTGTGTACCGTGACACCCCGATTTCGCTTATTTGATTCATTCTTCTCATTTGTCTATTTGGGGACATCATAAAAAGGGGGAGAAAGAATTATCATATTATGGGGGAGTTTGTAGTTTGGGGGAGTTTTTGAGATGTTGCTTATGTTTTTATCATATATTGATATCCATATTTATCTCATTTCAAACTCGATATGTCACGTGGTATTTGCTTTGTCTCATGTGTGTAGGTATGAAGATTGAAGATCAATATGTTGCACACCCTGATGAGAAAAGCTTTGAGATTTGATGATTGTTGAAGATTGAAGAACAAACGATGAAGATTTATACCTTTGTATCTTTCCATCTTTAGGGTTCATGGGAGGGTAGATTTGTATAGGTCATAAAGTTGATAATTCGGATATTTTTTTATGTATGTACCGGCATAGACATAGGGGGAGATTTGTAAGGACATTTTTGTCCATTATCAATTTGTATGTCGTACGCCGTTACACCGTTGAAGAAATTCAAGATTGCATCTACATCAACGGATCCGAATATCAAAGCGTCTTCAACATCATAGCCTCTGCGAGAATGAACTTGGTAAAATTTTGTTTCTACGTCCCTTAAAGTTCATATTTAGTATTGGGAAATTTTTATAAAATGTTTTTTATAAAAATAAGGCGTAAGTTTTTTCAAGCAAAATGAGGCATTTATTATTCTGGGTCAACCGGACCGATCCGGTCACAAACGGACCGATCCGTTTTGCTGAAGGCCAGTATACCCCGGACCGATGGCAAACCGATGAGGAGAAATAGCCGAACCGATCCGACCTCATTCGGACCGATCCGCCTCTTAATAAAAGAACCGATCCGGTCAAATCGGACCGATCCGCCCTCAATCCGGACCGATCCGACGGGGATAATCACTGCCAGATTCGCTGCAGATTTTTTAGGCTCAAAGACTTCTTATTTAAATCCAACTTCGGGGAGTTATTTTTTAAGACTTTTTAACACGATTTTCAGAGTCCTAAATACTCTAAGTCTTCATCTTTTTGAGTCCCAAAACATCTTTTTGATTCACACAAAAAATTCCCAATTACTTTTGTGAATCTTTTAGAACCCTAGAACACAAGCTTTGCTATTGTTCAACCCTTGTGGAGAAGCCGTTCTCTTCTTCATTGCAGCCCTACTGGACAGGGATAGTTCCAGCCGCCAACCCTACTGGAAAGGGATATTCCAGCCGCGACTACAGAATCCGATACCCGAGGGTAATTCTTAGTCAAAAATCTTGTATTTCAGTGTAATCCGATTGTAAGCCGTTTCTCTTACAAATTATAGTGATATACAAGTGGTTTTGCCCCTGTGGGGGATTTTTCCTTAAACTTTGTGTGTTGAATAATTCTTGCATGATTTCATATTGTTTCAATCACACCTAGTTGCATGTTTAGGGTTACTTTGGGTTAAAAGGAATTTAATTAAAATTGGTTTTTATTTGAGAAGTCGCAATATTTCCGCTGCTGCTGCACTCTCAAATTGGTATCAGAGCGGGTTACGCTAATTTATCGCGTGATCCTGATTTTTCGAGGATTTACTTTCTGATACAATTTGTCTACTCACGTTTACAAGTCAAATTGGTATCAGAGCCTGTTGCACTAAGTTATTGTGCTTTGATCCTGTTTTTGCAAAAATGGCTTTTGATGGTTTTGATGATCTTCGATTTCAAATTTTTGAAAAAATTAATTGGAAAATTCGCACGAACTCTTGTTTTAAATCTTCTGTTGAAAACGAATCTGAGAGGTGTCCTTGTTGTGAGGGTGTTGGTCACACGTTACATGAGTGTACCACAAATTTAAAGAAGAAATTGAATAAACCGATTTCTCATGTTTCTACCCTTAGTGATTGTGATTCGGAAGAAGAAGTTTTTTATGCTTCTAGGCGAGAGTTTCCCATCCATGTGATTAGTGATAGTGAAGGTGATGGGAGTGTGGATGAAAGTGAGGAGGAAAGTGTAGATGAGCATGACTTGCAAACTGCTTTCAATGAACTTTATGCTGAAACTTTGAAAACAAAGAAAGAAAATTTGAAATTGAAAGCTCAATTGAAAGAGTGTGCCATAAAAAATAATGATTTTTTAGTTGAAGAACTTAGGGCTCATGTGAAAATTTTGAAAGAGAAGCTTGAGTACGTCGAGGGTGAGAGAGATAGTCTTAGAGGGTTGATGGAGACTATGAAAAAGGAGCTTTTAGAGTTTGAGGATTCTAAACTAGTACTTGAATCTAGGATAGGTGAACTTCAGGTGAAATTGAAAGATTCAAGTAAAGTGAAATTTGATTTGGAGTCTAGGTCTGAAAAACTTGATAAGATTTTAGGCACAGTCGAGATCAAAACTGATAGGGGTGGGATTGGTCTTGAAAAATATGTTGCACCCATTCCCACACGTGTGAGAGAGCCTCCTAGGATTGTTAAGAAAGAGGCACCTAAGTTTGTTAAAAAGGCGCCCCATAGGAACATCGTGAGAGAACCTCCTAGGATCATTAGGAGAGACCCACCTAGGCAAATTCGGAGAGAGCAACCGATAAATTTGAGGAGAGGGCCACCTTTAGGTAACACACACCGCCCGATTTACACTTGCACACATTGCGGTAGGCAAGGTCATCTTAGGCGATTTTGTTACAAGCTTTTAAATGGACCTAGGAAGGTTAATGAAAGAATAAATTCGATTCCCAAAACCCCCACACTTCGTTACACATCAATTTGGGTTAGAAAATCGGATTTAGAGGCTTATGGTTTATTTGTCCACGATTCCCGTTTGCTTGCACGTGATTCACCCCATGTGAAATCTTTTGGTTGATTGTGATTGCATGTTTGTCATACACTAGTTGTAGGTTCATGATATATTTTTACTAGTGTGATGACTTGTACTTTTTGTATAAATTCTTGTTTTTGATTTTTTTTGAAAAAATACAAAAAGATTTTATTTTGATAAAATTTTGAAAAATCCAAAAAGATTTTTGTTTTTGTTTGCGCCGTTTATGGATGAACACTTTGGATGACCAAGTCACAACATCATTCCATTTTCATGTGACTATTTGATAGTGTTTTGAGACAATAGGTCAATTCATCCATGTGCGTTATAATGTTTGGAGTCATTAAGATGTAATTAAGTATTACTTCCTACATGTTTGACTCATGTTTCCTTTATTGCACACATGCACGGATTTGTTTGATTATTGTGCTTGTCTTATCACATGTTGGTTGGGTGTTTTCACTTCAATCCTGTCCTTAAAACGAACCAAGCGCGATAATTTTGATAAGGAATTTGTGCATATAAAAACCGTTTTGTGAGTTTGTGTGCTTTGTTTGAAAACGGGGAAGGGCTGCGAAAGGTTCTTTAGCCTTTGCGAATACTAAGCCACCGTTAAATTGGACCTAAAAAATTGAGGAATTTTATTATCCGAGGTCCAAAGAGGTTAAAAGAGCCCGAAAAAAATTTAAAGGCAATAAAAAGATATTCATGCCAAAATATGGGCCATTTAGGTTTTTGCACCAATTCTCCAAAGTTTGAGAATTTAGATTACCTCTAAAAGAAAATATATATGAGGGTGTTTGGTTGGAGAATTAAAACGGGTTTGCACGTCCTTGATATTTGAAAATGCGCTACATAGTTTTGGACGTTATTGGTGTGGAAATCACTTTGACTTTGATTTGTTGATTTGTATAAGACGATGTCATCTAAATTCAACAAATTTTTTTTACACCTAAGGATACTTTTGATGATCATTCGTTAGGAGTACACATATGCATCGTGCACATATGATTGATTGAGTTGATTTACCTATCGAATGTGTTCACACCCATTCATTCCATTTCCATGACTTGGTTGTTTGAGTCAAAATCCATGGTGTGATTTTTGTATCATATTGGTATCCTATCTTTGTATGAAAAATTTGAAAAATAAAAAAAATTGTTTGATGCCCTATTTTGTGTACCGTGACACCCCGATTTCGCTTATTTGATTCATTCTTCTCATTTGTCTATTTGGGGACATCATAAAAAGGGGGAGAAAGAATTATCATATTATGGGGGAGTTTTTGAGATGTTGCTTATGTTTTTATCATATATTGATATCCATATTTATCTCATTTCAAACTCGATATGTCACGTGGTATTTGCTTTGTCTCATGTGTGTAGGTATGAAGATTGAAGATCAATATGTTGCACACCCTGATGAGAAAAGCTTTGAGATTTGATGATTGTTGAAGATTGAAGAACAAACGATGAAGATTTATACCTTTGTATCTTTCCATCTTTAGGGTTCATGGGAGGG
Source organism: Sambucus nigra (assembly GCA_949130495.1). Classification (NCBI taxonomy): domain Eukaryota; kingdom Viridiplantae; phylum Streptophyta; class Magnoliopsida; order Dipsacales; family Adoxaceae; genus Sambucus; species Sambucus nigra. The sequence goes on along the minus strand of OX422211.1, from coordinate 153,533,297 downwards.
TAGATTTGTATAGGTCATAAAGTTGATAATTCGGATATTTTTTTATGTATGTACCGGCATAGACATAGGGGGAGATTTGTAAGGACATTTTTGTCCATTATCAATTTGTATGTCGTACGCCGTTACACCGTTGAAGAAATTCAAGATTGCATCTACATCAACGGATCCGAATATCAAAGCGTCTTCAACATCATAGCCTCTGCGAGAATGAACTTGGTAAAATTTTGTTTCTACGTCCCTTAAAGTTCATATTTAGTATTGGGAAATTTTTATAAAATGTTTTTTATAAAAATAAGGCGTAAGTTTTTTCAAGCAAAATGAGGCATTTATTATTCTGGGTCAACCGGACCGATCCGGTCACAAACGGACCGATCCGTTTTGCTGAAGGCCAGTATACCCCGGACCGATGGCAAACCGATGAGGAGAAATAGCCGAACCGATCCGACCTCATTCGGACCGATCCGCCTCTTAATAAAAGAACCGATCCGGTCAAATCGGACCGATCCGCCCTCAATCCGGACCGATCCGACGGGGATAATCACTGCCAGATTCGCTGCAGATTTTTTAGGCTCAAAGACTTCTTATTTAAATCCAACTTCGGGGAGTTATTTTTTAAGACTTTTTAACACGATTTTCAGAGTCCTAAATACTCTAAGTCTTCATCTTTTTGAGTCCCAAAACATCTTTTTGATTCACACAAAAAATTCCCAATTACTTTTGTGAATCTTTTAGAACCCTAGAACACAAGCTTTGCTATTGTTCAACCCTTGTGGAGAAGCCGTTCTCTTCTTCATTGCAGCCCTACTGGACAGGGATAGTTCCAGCCGCCAACCCTACTGGAAAGGGATATTCCAGCCGCGACTACAGAATCCGATACCCGAGGGTAATTCTTAGTCAAAAATCTTGTATTTCAGTGTAATCCGATTGTAAGCCGTTTCTCTTACAAATTATAGTGATATACAAGTGGTTTTGCCCCTGTGGGGGATTTTTCCTTAAACTTTGTGTGTTGAATAATTCTTGCATGATTTCATATTGTTTCAATCACACCTAGTTGCATGTTTAGGGTTACTTTGGGTTAAAAGGAATTTAATTAAAATTGGTTTTTATTTGAGAAGTCGCAATATTTCCGCTGCTGCTGCACTCTCAAATTGGTATCAGAGCGGGTTACGCTAATTTATCGCGTGATCCTGATTTTTCGAGGATTTACTTTCTGATACAATTTGTCTACTCACGTTTACAAGTCAAATTGGTATCAGAGCCTGTTGCACTAAGTTATTGTGCTTTGATCCTGTTTTTGCAAAAATGGCTTTTGATGGTTTTGATGATCTTCGATTTCAAATTTTTGAAAAAATTAATTGGAAAATTCGCACGAACTCTTGTTTTAAATCTTCTGTTGAAAACGAATCTGAGAGGTGTCCTTGTTGTGAGGGTGTTGGTCACACGTTACATGAGTGTACCACAAATTTAAAGAAGAAATTGAATAAACCGATTTCTCATGTTTCTACCCTTAGTGATTGTGATTCGGAAGAAGAAGTTTTTTATGCTTCTAGGCGAGAGTTTCCCATCCATGTGATTAGTGATAGTGAAGGTGATGGGAGTGTGGATGAAAGTGAGGAGGAAAGTGTAGATGAGCATGACTTGCAAACTGCTTTCAATGAACTTTATGCTGAAACTTTGAAAACAAAGAAAGAAAATTTGAAATTGAAAGCTCAATTGAAAGAGTGTGCCATAAAAAATAATGATTTTTTAGTTGAAGAACTTAGGGCTCATGTGAAAATTTTGAAAGAGAAGCTTGAGTACGTCGAGGGTGAGAGAGATAGTCTTAGAGGGTTGATGGAGACTATGAAAAAGGAGCTTTTAGAGTTTGAGGATTCTAAACTAGTACTTGAATCTAGGATAGGTGAACTTCAGGTGAAATTGAAAGATTCAAGTAAAGTGAAATTTGATTTGGAGTCTAGGTCTGAAAAACTTGATAAGATTTTAGGCACAGTCGAGATCAAAACTGATAGGGGTGGGATTGGTCTTGAAAAATATGTTGCACCCATTCCCACACGTGTGAGAGAGCCTCCTAGGATTGTTAAGAAAGAGGCACCTAAGTTTGTTAAAAAGGCGCCCCATAGGAACATCGTGAGAGAACCTCCTAGGATCATTAGGAGAGACCCACCTAGGCAAATTCGGAGAGAGCAACCGATAAATTTGAGGAGAGGGCCACCTTTAGGTAACACACACCGCCCGATTTACACTTGCACACATTGCGGTAGGCAAGGTCATCTTAGGCGATTTTGTTACAAGCTTTTAAATGGACCTAGGAAGGTTAATGAAAGAATAAATTCGATTCCCAAAACCCCCACACTTCGTTACACATCAATTTGGGTTAGAAAATCGGATTTAGAGGCTTATGGTTTATTTGTCCACGATTCCCGTTTGCTTGCACGTGATTCACCCCATGTGAAATCTTTTGGTTGATTGTGATTGCATGTTTGTCATACACTAGTTGTAGGTTCATGATATATTTTTACTAGTGTGATGACTTGTACTTTTTGTATAAATTCTTGTTTTTGATTTTTTTTGAAAAAATACAAAAAGATTTTATTTTGATAAAATTTTGAAAAATCCAAAAAGATTTTTGTTTTTGTTTGCGCCGTTTATGGATGAACACTTTGGATGACCAAGTCACAACATCATTCCATTTTCATGTGACTATTTGATAGTGTTTTGAGACAATAGGTCAATTCATCCATGTGCGTTATAATGTTTGGAGTCATTAAGATGTAATTAAGTATTACTTCCTACATGTTTGACTCATGTTTCCTTTATTGCACACATGCACGGATTTGTTTGATTATTGTGCTTGTCTTATCACATGTTGGTTGGGTGTTTTCACTTCAATCCTGTCCTTAAAACGAACCAAGCGCGATAATTTTGATAAGGAATTTGTGCATATAAAAACCGTTTTGTGAGTTTGTGTGCTTTGTTTGAAAACGGGGAAGGGCTGCGAAAGGTTCTTTAGCCTTTGCGAATACTAAGCCACCGTTAAATTGGACCTAAAAAATTGAGGAATTTTATTATCCGAGGTCCAAAGAGGTTAAAAGAGCCCGAAAAAAATTTAAAGGCAATAAAAAGATATTCATGCCAAAATATGGGCCATTTAGGTTTTTGCACCAATTCTCCAAAGTTTGAGAATTTAGATTACCTCTAAAAGAAAATATATATGAGGGTGTTTGGTTGGAGAATTAAAACGGGTTTGCACGTCCTTGATATTTGAAAATGCGCTACATAGTTTTGGACGTTATTGGTGTGGAAATCACTTTGACTTTGATTTGTTGATTTGTATAAGACGATGTCATCTAAATTCAACAAATTTTTTTTACACCTAAGGATACTTTTGATGATCATTCGTTAGGAGTACACATATGCATCGTGCACATATGATTGATTGAGTTGATTTACCTATCGAATGTGTTCACACCCATTCATTCCATTTCCATGACTTGGTTGTTTGAGTCAAAATCCATGGTGTGATTTTTGTATCATATTGGTATCCTATCTTTGTATGAAAAATTTGAAAAATAAAAAAAATTGTTTGATGCCCTATTTTGTGTACCGTGACACCCCGATTTCGCTTATTTGATTCATTCTTCTCATTTGTCTATTTGGGGACATCATAAAAAGGGGGAGAAAGAATTATCATATTATGGGGGAGTTTTTGAGATGTTGCTTATGTTTTTATCATATATTGATATCCATATTTATCTCATTTCAAACTCGATATGTCACGTGGTATTTGCTTTGTCTCATGTGTGTAGGTATGAAGATTGAAGATCAATATGTTGCACACCCTGATGAGAAAAGCTTTGAGATTTGATGATTGTTGAAGATTGAAGAACAAACGATGAAGATTTATACCTTTGTATCTTTCCATCTTTAGGGTTCATGGGAGGGTAGATTTGTATAGGTCATAAAGTTGATAATTCGGATATTTTTTTATGTATGTACCGGCATAGACATAGGGGGAGATTTGTAAGGACATTTTTGTCCATTATCAATTTGTATGTCGTACGCCGTTACACCGTTGAAGAAATTCAAGATTGCATCTACATCAACGGATCCGAATATCAAAGCGTCTTCAACATCATAGCCTCTGCGAGAATGAACTTGGTAAAATTTTGTTTCTACGTCCCTTAAAGTTCATATTTAGTATTGGGAAATTTTTATAAAATGTTTTTTATAAAAATAAGGCGTAAGTTTTTTCAAGCAAAATGAGGCATTTATTATTCTGGGTCAACCGGACCGATCCGGTCACAAACGGACCGATCCGTTTTGCTGAAGGCCAGTATACCCCGGACCGATGGCAAACCGATGAGGAGAAATAGCCGAACCGATCCGACCTCATTCGGACCGATCCGCCTCTTAATAAAAGAACCGATCCGGTCAAATCGGACCGATCCGCCCTCAATCCGGACCGATCCGACGGGGATAATCACTGCCAGATTCGCTGCAGATTTTTTAGGCTCAAAGACTTCTTATTTAAATCCAACTTCGGGGAGTTATTTTTTAAGACTTTTTAACACGATTTTCAGAGTCCTAAATACTCTAAGTCTTCATCTTTTTGAGTCCCAAAACATCTTTTTGATTCACACAAAAAATTCCCAATTACTTTTGTGAATCTTTTAGAACCCTAGAACACAAGCTTTGCTATTGTTCAACCCTTGTGGAGAAGCCGTTCTCTTCTTCATTGCAGCCCTACTGGACAGGGATAGTTCCAGCCGCCAACCCTACTGGAAAGGGATATTCCAGCCGCGACTACAGAATCCGATACCCGAGGGTAATTCTTAGTCAAAAATCTTGTATTTCAGTGTAATCCGATTGTAAGCCGTTTCTCTTACAAATTATAGTGATATACAAGTGGTTTTGCCCCTGTGGGGGATTTTTCCTTAAACTTTGTGTGTTGAATAATTCTTGCATGATTTCATATTGTTTCAATCACACCTAGTTGCATGTTTAGGGTTACTTTGGGTTAAAAGGAATTTAATTAAAATTGGTTTTTATTTGAGAAGTCGCAATATTTCCGCTGCTGCTGCACTCTCAAAGACTATCGAGAAAACTTCTCTAGAAGAGAGCTTGACAATAAAGACAACATATCAGACTTCTACGGAAGAGAAATCAACTGTAAATCCAATTGAGAAGAATTATGTGGAAGAAAGATCAATGACAAAGTCAGTCGACTATATTATGACAAACTAGAGTCATCATCTCGTCAGGAAGAAAGAGTTCGTGATTTGGAGTGGATGAAAAAGCTATTCAAAGATGGATGTTTAGTGTAGGGTAATTTTAAAAAAGAACCTCCTGCGTGGCAACTGGTTGTAGACGGTTTGTCATATGCCAACAACAGTGGAGCATTACTAATCATCAACACAACTGATGATACAAATGTCGAGTATTCCCTCAGGTTCAACTTTGAGGTCTCCAAAAATGAGGCTGAGTACAAAGCCTTGGTCCCAGGATTGGGATTAGCACTATCATTGGGTGCATAATAGTTATTGGTGTAAAACGACTTTTAAGTAGTAGTGAACCAAGTCCAGGGCATTTATGAAGCCAGAGAGGAGACCATGGAAAAATATGTGGTGAAGTTGATAACATTGGTATCAAGGTTTTCAGTCATACAAATGCTTAGAATCTTAAGAGTTGAGAACGCCCAAGCAGATGCAATGGCTCGTCCGACATCAACTAATCAAACTAAAAATTGAAAAATAGTACAAGTTGAGATCTTATCCCAGCACACATTGAGGAAGAATGTGTAATGGTTATGGAGTTATATGTGGGGATATCTTGGATGGACCCGATCAGAGCATATTTAAATACTGGCATAGTACCAAAAGATCTAAAAGAGTAAAGGAGACTCTGCTGTAAGACGTACTCGAAGGAGGAAAACTATCCAGACAGGGATTTATTATGTCACTTCTCAGATGTGTTCATCCTACTGAAGTCCATGATCTGATCAAATTAGCCCATAAGGGCTCATGTGGAGTCTATTCAGCATGCATTTCGTTGATGAAGTGAGTTTCCACATAAGGATATTTTTTCCAATAATAAAAGAAGATTGTACTAACTACACAAGTATGTGTGATAAGTGTTAGAGGTATGCCGTGATACATAAGAAATTAAGAGTTGCATTAGTATCGAATACATCCCCTTGGTCATTTGCTAAGTGGGGAGTAGATCTGGTCATCCCACTACCAAATACTAGGGAAAGATTCAGGTATCTGGTCGTCCAAGTTGATTATATCACTAAGTTGGTACAAGCAGAGATGTTAGTAAATATGTCGTATGAGAAGGTTTTACATATTATACGAAAGAACATTAATTGTTGCTATTGTATGATTTACACCTTCATCACATAGCACGGTAGGTAGTTCGATAATGATAAGTTTAAGAAATATTATTGTCATTTGATGATCAAGAAATTGCGCTCTACACATGCTCACCCACAATGCCACGGGAAAACATAGATTACCAACAAGACCCTTTTGGATGGAATAACTAAGAGACTTAGCGATGGAAAAAGTAAGTGGATTAGTTAGTTATCCAGTGTACCCTGGGCCTACTGAACCACTCTAAGGACTACAGCTAGCGAAACCCTATTTTTGTTGGAGTTTCACATAAAGGCGACGGTGACCACAAAGATCATATTTCCCAGTCCCCGAGCACTCAATTTCTAATCACCAAAAAGGGATTTAATGAAAAGAATCAATATGGATTTAGTATAAGAAGTTAGGGAACACATAACACTTCAGGTGGAAACCTACCAATAGAAGATAACATGGTTTTACATATCAAGGGTAAAATTGTCCACCTTGGAGGAAGGGGACGATGTGCTCAAGACGATTATTCGAAAAGGGAAAAAGTTGGAACCAAACTGGCATTGATCGTACATAATTTCTACTATTACACGAGCTAGTATGGGGACTTTTGTGGGGCCAAAATTCAAGAATCCACGAAAAGCAAAGAACCAGAGGAAATATTATCAGTGATTAAGAGTGTATTACAGTTCCCAAAACTAAAATACTACATAAACATTTTTTTCATCAATCTTCAATGATGAATGAGAATTATAATTTCCTCCTACACACATGGTGTCAATTTAAGCTTTTCATCATTGCTTAGTATATTTTTTCAGTTTGAGATATGTTCAAGATGCCCAGGCTAAAGATATCCCAGAGACAATCATATCAGAATATATGATCAAAGCCACATTTCATGAATGTACTCATCTTGTACAGGTTAAGATCAAGAAGTTTGTACAAATATAGAAAATATGGTGCAGTCATATGGACGATATGATCTAATCATAATTGACTATTGGAAGGATAGATCATAGTACATTTGGTCAACTCAGGAAACTAATGTTGACACGTGGTCAGGACGTAAGACGCATAAGCACTAGTATATCGTAAGTCATGATAACTTAGGTTCATCCAAATCTGTTAGCTAATAAGGAAAATCAGGTTAACAAGATGATCATAAGATAAAATTATTGGAATACCTATCTCAATAGTAAATACCTAATAAGTCGACAAGGCAGGTGGATAAAATCCCCCATGGGACCATAAGACTATAATTACTTGCGAGTTCGATGATATCTGAACACATTACTTGTTAATTTTTTTTTGAACAAATACTTAACTACAAGTGGTGGCTAAAATCTTATCCGAAGAAAAATAACTTGTAGAAATTTATACACAATGAGCAACACATACATGCATGTAGACAAGAAGTTGAATAATATTCAATTTCAAAATAAAGAAAGCACAATAATAAGTGTTCATTATAAAGTACTAAATTTGTAATCAAAAGACATTCATAAAGACATAAGTTTTGGAGTTCTTAAGCCACTGTACCATTCCCCATTTGTGGGTTAACTTTAGGAGTATTGACACTTTCTAGTATAACTGTAGAAGAATTAGTAGTAGTAACGTCAATAATATTAGTGTCATGAGCAACTTATGGACCAATAATAATAGTTGTCTCTTTAGCAATGGTCTCATCGGCTTCACCAATTTCTTCATCTTTCGTTGCGGAATCATCCATCTCCACTTGGTACTTAGTTGCCAAAGTTATGGCTTCCTCATCATCGCCTTCTCACTTTCTAACAATATCTACAATGTCAGGGTGATGTTTCATAACCCTCTTTTTTAGCTCTTTATAGCTCTCAAAGAAGAAGGTTACAGTGAAGCCCTTATACTTTTGACTCAATTGAGTCTATATTGTATAAGTGCTCATCTAATTTGGAAATTGTGATGAAATTATGTCCTCCCTAGTATCCAAAGAACCTCTGAAGTTGGTTTGCTACTTCATCTCTCTATCTTATTTTGATCAAGATCAAATTGCCAACACTCACACACAGTAGAATTTATCTCTTGCATATCATTCTGCATAATAATGTGTGAACATATGTTGAGTGTGTTTAAATCCTTAAGTTGGAATTTTAATAGTTTTTGGGGATTTTTTAAACATTTTTTAAAATAAGATTTTATTAATTAAAACTTGATTTAAAAGTTTTGTGGTCAATTTGTAAATATTATTTGTTGGGTATTTTGGCCTAATGTTACCTTGGGTAGAATTCGAAAGCGGAGTAAACTTTGGCGTGTGGTTTTAATTAGTTTCAGACGCGCGTTTTATATCCTGTTATTGGTCAACACCTGTCTTCATCTGATTGGCTGAAACTGTGTTTGTTTACTGAGTTAAAAACGCGTATGTTTTTAGCCCTTGGATCATTAGTTATCGACGATCTGCATGTTGTCTTGGTGAATCCCAGTACAACTTTCTAAACCAATCAAGATTCGTTTAAGCACCGCCTTATTAGAACCCTTCGATCAAAGTCAATTTGACTTGACTTAATCCTGGCCCATGGTTTTGGTCTACTCTCTCGAACCTTCTCTTCACCCTATAAAAGGGACCCTACTCTCAGACTTCGAAGACTTTTGCCATTTTCATTTCCTCTAAGAAATTGAGAGAGTAGAGAGAGAAGAGAGAAGAGAGAAAACAGAGAAAACAGAGAGAAGGGAGAGAGTTAGAAACCCTAACCTATTTCGTCAAAGCCTCTTCCATCCAAACTCAAACATTTCTTCAAAACTCCATATCCAAAACACTACCCTGAGTGTTCTTGAGTGATTGAGAGTTTGAGTTGAGTTTGTTATTGCTGTTGTAACCTCTTGTTCGTTAGATCTTGTTTTCAACTTAAACGTTTACTTAGATCTACTTTCTGATTTCATAGAAATTTCGGATCTGAGTTATTCATGTTACATTACACTTAGTTTCATTCTTTATTTCTCATCTTGAGAAATATATTGTTGATTATTTTCCATAAAACGTTTGCTTACTTTGAAATCAACAATAAATGCTTTATGTTTCTAGTTCTTGTAAAACTAAACCTTTAACCTAGTTTGGAATCTCACTTGGAGGTTTTCAATCTCGAAAAACTTTTCTAAATTCTGAGATTGATTAAGAACTTGTCTTTATTCCTAGCAAGGTATCCGTGGATTCTGGGAATGATTTAAAGGTCAAATAAGGCACAAAGTTTTGTAAGAAGAAAGAAAAAGAAAAGATCACAGCATATAGTGTTACTGTAATTTGTTAGGACTGTTTGTACTTAATAATTGTGTGTGTGTGTGCATGCATGTGTTAGAGAGCACCTCCACAAACACTTTCACCCTACAACACGAAAAGTGTCGGTAATAAGATCTTGTGAACAAAGAGTCGACGTAAAGTGCTGGAACAAATCAGAAGTTAACAAACTGGGAGAACTACATCTACAATCAGAACTGCAGAGAAGTTTTAAGGACACCAGAGGGTACATTCCTAAACTTATATAGGTCTGAGTTGTTTGCATGTTAGTTATATAGTTTGTAACTCATATATTTGTTTTAGTGGATTTTTCATTTTACTCCGTAGAGGGAGTCGTGGATGTTTCCTCAATTGGTGAGGTTTTACCACGTAAAAAACATCGTGAACATAATCTTTCTACATCTCCTCATATCATTCTTGGTTGTGCTGAGTTTAAAATTTTTAAACTACTTTATAAACCTGTTATTCAATTCTTGAATAGATCTCGTACATATTGATTTGTTAAACACATCTTGTGTTCAAATAGTTTGGTTTTTACAAAAAGAGTTTCTCAAAAAAACAGATCGGAGTTACTTAAATAGTTTATTTTTAATAAACGGCTTTAGTAACATTTTTCAATTGGTATCAGAGCTTGGTAAACTTCTTTCAAAAGAGATCCTGTGTTTCTGAAATTATTTTCTGAAAATCAAATATGGACGAGAAAAATGAATGATTTGGTAACTTTACCAGACCTCCAATCTTTGATGGAACTAATTTTGCTTACTGGAAAGTAAGGATGATTGCCCTCATTCAAGGAACTCTGGGAGATGATGTCTGGGACATTTTTGAAAATGGTTATACTTTTCCTACTAAACCAGCCAACGAAGGAAGTAATGAGAGGGTTAAGAAAGCTCTAAGTGAGTTCACTCAAGAAGAGAAACAAGTTTCTCTAAATAATAATAATAAAGGAAATAATGCCATATTTATGTCCATAAATGAACATGAGTTCAAAAGAATCTCATCCTGTATCACTTCTAAGGAAGCTTGGGACACCTTGGTTACTGCTCATGAAGGAGACACTAGAGTTAAGGCTGCTAAAACCCAAATTCTTATTCAGCAGTATAACTCCTTAATTATGTCTGAGACTGAGTCATTTGATGACTTCTATATGAACTTGACTGATATTGTGACCAAACTGCATGCTAATGGGGTGACTTATGACAGACATGAAATTGTATCTAAAATTCTAAGATCATTACCACAGAAATTTGATAACAAAAGATATGTTATTGAGGAAATGTGTGATCAAAATCTCACTCCTGAATTACTCAGTAGTAAACTAAGAACTGTGGAAATGGAACTACAATTTAAGAAACAATTGACTCAAACCCATAGGAAACAGACTAGTTCCAATCTGAGCTTCTCTTCTAAGTTAACTAAGCCTGAACTTATATTCCCCACTTATGATTCTGATGAGGAATGCAATATAGAGAGTTTGGACAATCAGATTGCCTTAATTACTAAACAGTTTAAGAAAATTATTAAGTTTAGAAACAAAGTGGCAAATAAACAAGGCAATTCAAATCATCCAACTTCCTCTAATCACAGACCTTATGAGAAAAACCATGACAAAAATCACAAGGACTCTCACATCAGACCTAATAGAGACCTTAAGAAGACTGAATGCTATAGATGTGGTAAACTGGGGCACATTGCACAAGACTGTAGAGTTAACTTGAACACTCAAAACAAACACACTAGAGCTAACATTTGCAAAACATGGGATGATTCAAGTGATTCTGAAAAGGACGAACTTGAGTCATCTGATGTTTTTTATCCTTGCATGTCCTTCTTTGCCAAGATCATATATAATGATGATGTGCTTATGCCTGTGTATGAGAATGCTTCTAGTAACTCTACTCCTGCTATTGAGAATCATGTTTATACTGGTTTAGATGCTTTGATTACTGAGAATGTTGCATGTTCTACCTCGGGGTGTGTGAGTCAAAGGGATAGCGATAATGACGATGTCAATGGGTGTGTGAGTTTAACAAATGAATCTTTAGGGGTCACTCCACGCACCACACTTAGTGACTCGTACAATGAAGACCTCCCTGACATTCACACACTTTATGCTAAAACTCTCAAGAAAAGCACTAGACTAGAAAAGATTGTGAAAGATCTCACTAAGAAGTTAGAAGATCTAAGCCTAATGGTTAAACTAAATGCTGAAGAGTATACTACCCAATGTTTGACTCATAAAAGTGAAATCAAAATGTTTGATGAAAAACTCAGAGATTTAAAAGAAACAAATGAAACTCTGGAGAAAAAATACAAAGGGACATTGTTAGAATTGGAGCAAACTAAAGAAAAGACAACAACTGTTTTCAAAAAAATTACAAAATTTGAAAATAATTCAAAATGTTTTAATGAATTTGTTGCTGAATCAAAAACCAATTCTGATGATCGAACTGGAATAGGGTTTTGCCCCAATTTGAAAACACAAGCAAAATCTTTTGAACCTATCAAGTTTGTGTCAGGAGGCAAAAGACCTATTGAAACATGCCTAGACTTTCATTCTCTAAAAACTGAGTTTGATACAAAAAATCAAAATTTTAACATTGGGGAATCAAGTTGCTCTAAACATGAAAGTTCACCTAAGGCTAAATACGTCTGCCCTTCTATTAGGAAGAGTGAGTCTGCATTCAAGACTGTCACACCTAGGAATAGAGTTTAGCCTCAAAACTCTTCAAAACCTTTGTTTAGAGACTTTCCTAGGGAGACCTCAATTCTGAGCAATCTTTATTGCTTCTACTGCGACATATATGGTCACTCTTTTGATAATTGCTATGCTAGGAGACTAGTTAAACATGTCTATAATCCTCATATCTATCTGAACTTTAACTATTCTAGGAGGAACCGAAACAATTATATACTTCCTAGACAGCCAGATAGAAACTCTAATTATAGAAAGAGAAAGACCAAACCTAAAAGAACATTTCCTAGAAGGAATCATAAGCACTTTCTTAAGCCAAATGCTCAAGTCTTTCACAAAATTCAAAATCATGCGCAAAACATTTTTCAACAAAAATCCAAAGCTCGCAAATTTTATCAATTGAGAGCTAATAAGCGCAAGATGAAAAATAAGGAAATTTGGGTTAGAAAAGATGATCTATTACCTCAGATGAAGTGTAATGTTGTTGTTACTGCTTTAAAAGTTGAACACACATCATCTGGTTGGTATTTAGACTCTGGATGTTCTAAGCATATGACTGGTGATGAAACTAAACTTTTAAACAAAACCAGCTTTACTGGTGGTAAAGTCATTTTTGGTGATGGAGTTTCATCTCAAATCATAGGCAAAGGAACTCTCCAAGAAGATGGGCTTCCTATTCTTCAAGATGTTCTTCTAGTTAAAGGTCTTAAGGCAAATCTACTTAGCATATCGCAATTTTGTGACTCAGATCATACTGTTACCTTTTCAAAGAACAATTGCAAAATTTTAAATGAAAAAGGTGAATGCATAATTACTAGATTCAGAACTCCTGACAATTGCTACACTGTCATGAACAATTCTGAAATCTGTAATGTTGCCAGAATGGATGACAATGAGATATGACATAACAGAATGGATCATATAAATTACGATAACCTTAGTAGACTGACCTCTCAGGAAATAGTTAGAGGAGTTCCTAAAATCAAACTTATACCCAATCTTATCTGTGGTTCCTGTCAAGAGGGTAAAATTGTTAAGGCACCTCATAATAAAGTTAAAGATATTCTTACCTCTAATCCCTTAGAACTCATCCATATGGACCTAATGGGTCCCTCCCAAACTGTTAGTCTCTGTGGACACAGTTACATCCTAATTATGGTTGATGACTTCACTAGATTTACCTGGGTAGCCTTCTTAAAACAAAAGCCTGAAACATTCCAAACCTTCCTAAAAATTCTTCTTAGGATTGAAAATGAGAAGGATACTCAAGTGAATAGAATTCGTAGTGATAGAGGTGGTGAATTCAAAGACACTGGTATTGTAGAATACTGTGACTATAATGGTTATAAACACGAGTTCAGTGCTCCTAAGACCCCTCAACAGAATGGTATTGCGGAGATAAAGAATCGTACCCTTCAGGAGATGGCACGTGTTATGTTACATGCCAAGAATTTACCTAAATATTTTTGGGCAGAATCCATTCGCACTGCTTGTCACATTATAAATATGGTCTATCTGAGAAAGAATTCAAAAACAAACCCCTTACGAACTTTGGTACAATAAAAAGCCTAATCTCAAATACCTTAGAACCTTTGGCAGTACTTGTTATGTATGAAAAGATAGGGAACACTTGTCCAAATTTGAGAGCCCGGGAGATAAAGCAATATTTCTAGGATATTCGCCTAACAGTAGAGCTTATCGAGTGTATAATCTTCGAAATAAAAATTTGATGGAATCCATAAATGTAATTGTTAGTGACACTACTGTAGAAAGCAAGACCGGTGAATTTACTATTGAGGAAGAGTCTACAAATATTTTAGAAAATGACTCCTCTGCAATGGATAATTCATTACCTATTGAGACACCTGAATTACCTAACTGGGTTTCTAAAGATCATCCCATAAATAACGTAGTTGGTAACCCTAGTGAGCCAGTGCGTACAAGATCCCAACTCAGAAACTATGCACATTATGCATGTTTTGTTTCCCTTGTGGAATCAAAGAATGTAAATGAGGCATTGAATGACTCTCACTGGATTTCTGCTATGCAGGAAGAACTTTTACAATTTTTCATTCATGATGTTTGGTATCTTGTTCCACGTCCTGATCACAAAAAGGTTGTTGGCACACATTGGATTTTCAAAAATAAGACTGATGAAAATGGGATAATAATTAGAAATAAAGCTATATTAGTTGCTCAAGGATACTCTCAAATAGAAGGAATAGATTTTAACGAGACCTTTTCTCCTGTTACTCGTTTAGAATCTGTTCGTCTGCTTTTTGCTATAGCTTGCCACATGCATTTTACACTGTACCAAATGGATGTCAAATCTGCATTCCTTAATGGAATACTGGCTGAAGAAACCTATGTAGAACAACCTAAAGGGTTCATTGATCCTAAACATCCAAATCATGTATTTCGTCTGAAAAAGGCTTTGTATGGCCTTAAACAAGCTCCTAGATCTTGGTATGAGCATCTTTCCAGTTTTCTTTTAGATAAAGGTTTTAAAAGAGGCAAAAATGACCAAACTCTTTTTGTCAAACATTTTGACAAACACATCACTATTGCTTAAGTTTATGTTGACGATATTATATTTGGATCAACTTCTCCCTCAGAAGTCAAATCCTTCTCTGAAACTATGCATAAGGAATTTCAAATGTCCCTTATGGGGGAGCTACAATTCTTCTTAGGCCTTCAAGTCAAACAAAATTCAGAAGGATTATTTGTATCGCAATCCAAGTACGCTTTAGAGATAGTAAAGAAATTTGGCCTCGAGAGTGCTAAAGATACTAAAACGCCCATGAGTACTACGCTAAAACTTTTCAAAGATGAAAATGGAAAACCTGTAGATCCTACTCAGTATCGTAGTATGATAGGCACCTTACTGTATCTTACTGCCTCGCGCCCTGATATTATGTATATTGTGTGTGTATGTGCTCGATATCAAAGTAATCCTAAAGAGAGCCACTTGAATGCTGTTAAACGTATCATTAAATATGTAAAAGGCACTCTAAATCTAGGACTTTGGTACACTAATGACACACCAAGCACTATAATTGGGTACACTGATGCTGACTGGGCTGGGTGTATTGATGATAGTAAAAGCACATCGGGAGCATGTTATTATATAGGTAATAACTTGGTAGGATGGAGTAGTAAAAAACAAAACTGCACATCACTCTCAACAGCTGAATCTGAATACATAGCCACTGGTAGCTGTTGTGCTCAATTAATGTGGCTTAAACAAATGCTAAGTGATTATGGTATTCAAGAAAACCAATTGTATCTCTATTGTGATAATCAAAGTGCGATTAATATTTCTAAAAACCCTGTTCAACACTCGCGAACAAAGCATATTAAAATAAGACATCATTTTATACGCGAATTGGTTGAATCTAAGGAATTAGAAATCAATTACCTTCCTATTGATCTACAACTCGCAGATATGTTTACCAAACCTCTAGATTATAATAGATTCATTTCTTTACGTAAATCTATTGGTATGGTTTATGCTGACTAATAACTTTGCTGTTTATCCAAGTTTTTCCCTTTGTCCATTTGAGACAAAATGGGGGAGAAATTTGAGTCTATTCAATTCTTTCATATGCTAAACAGCTTGATCTTAGTGATTTATTGCAGGTTCTTATTGTACAGTTACTCTCAACAGTTGTAATAGGGTATTCAAATGTACTTAGTTGAGTTATGTACTTTTTGATTTCTAGGTATTGGGTAGATAGAATTTTGATAGGAATAAGTTTTTCTTATTTTCATGTTACCCTACGAGTCCTAGATGACTCAAAGGAGATTTTGTCTCATATTTCAAAGGGGGAGATTGAAGCCCTTATACTTTTGACTCAATTGAGTCTATATTGTATAAGTGCTCATCTAATTTGGAAATTGTGACAAAATTATGTCCTCCCTAGTATCCAAAGCACTACACCAAATCTGCCCATTTGTCAAGGTCATTGACCTTGACAAATTCACCTTGTCAAGGTCAATGACCGTGACATTTCGAGGCGAAACAACTTTTTTTGTCACGGTCGTGTCACGGTCATTGACCTTGACACAAAACTCGCGTTTTGTGTCACGGTCGTGTCGCGGTCAATGACCGTGACACGTTTGTCACGGTTTATAACCGTGACAAAGCCGTGACCCTTTTTAAAAAAATTGTCACGGTCAATGACCGTGACAATTCTGGGCAGAATTTAAAAAAAATCTGCTGGGCAGTATGGCCACCGCCACTGCCCAGCAGTATATTTGTACCTGTTATAACAACGTTGTACCTGTTCCAAACATCATATATCCAACACAAACTAAAGATAATGCAAATATATATTCATGACAGTATAATCCAAATTTTCAAAGTAAAAATAATATACATGACGATATAATCCAAATATAATTAAAATGGACAAACTTAAAAATAATGTTACTACATGTCTTGGGTAAATGTGAGGAGGTGAGTAGGCCACACGACATACGAATTGACGCACCCACTAATATATGTCGTGCCGCATTGTTCGCGCAACCACAGTAGGGAGTTCTCCTTCCCGGGTATGACATGCGTGACGAGCACCCTGGACTCCATCCCTTGAAGCACACGTCCATGGACTATTCCACCCTCAATGATATCCGGGTCCCTCAACCCCCGCCCTATCCGCTGGCCATCAAATATGTCCAATATGAACACGCTCGGCCAACCAATCGTCGATAATGGTCTGTTGGAGGGCGCCAAATAGGGAAGCGGATCGTCGAAATACGAACGTGTCGGTGATGAAGCAGCGAGGTGCACATCCTCGTCATCCCGCACCTCCTCGTCCTCCCGCACCTCCTCCTCCACCGCCTTCTCCTTCCCTTTCCCTTTACCTTTCTCTTTACGGTCTCCACCCAACGTACGCTTCATGAATGCGTACATATCTTGGACCGTCGCCTCCAAACGGGACAGCTTCGCGTCGTGTGAATCCACCGTTCGAGCCAACCCGGTGTCGCTCGTCTCCAATCCGATGATCCTAGATTTGGCCACCCGCGAGCTCACTCCCCTTGTCCTCCCCTTGTGATCAGAGCCAAGCACTTGGCTGAGTGCGTCTGTGGACAAAGATGCCTTGTCGGCATCAGACTGCGACTCATGCACTTCCTTAAGCTTTGCCTGAAACGACAAAAAGCACATGATTAGTAAAATATGTAAACTAAAAAATTATAACGTAATTAACAATAATTAAACTGTCGGATTACTTACAATCGTGGCCGCGACGCTCGGGGACACCTCCTTGTCCTTCCCCTTCTTCGTCCGAAGAGCCACATAAGTATCGAGCCTATGTGGCTTACCCCCTGGCCCACTCCCTACCCCCTGAAATAAAATAAAGTAAAGTAAAATTAGTATCGGCCCCGCAAAGTAAAATAATATCCAATAAGATATTTTTGTAGTTATAGATAAATTAAATATTACCTTCATCCTATGCTCCACCTCAGCGTAAGAGGTCCGGCCGGAGTAGTGCACGTCCGTCTTTTTAGCCCGATTTTCCCTCCCCGATTGGCGAGATGCCAATTGTCGATCCTCGATCTCATTGTCAATGAACTTTTGCCATTGTGCCAATGAGATCGGCTCCTTGGGCGGGACGGATCCGCGCCATTGTAAAATGGTCTCTCGTGTTTTTCCAAAGTACCGTGTCCGCATATTTTTTTTCCACGTCTTGTGTTGCTCCCTCAACTGCTCCAAGACGGAATCGCGTAGCTTTGGATCCAAGTTGAATTGTTCCTGTCCAACAAATACAATGTTAGTTGCGAATAAATATAAATATAAATATAAATATAAATATAAATATAAATATAAATACAAATATAAATATAAATATAAATATAAATTGAAATTGAAATTGAAATATTCATATAAATATTACCTGTAGTGCCGCCCAAACAGCTAACTTGAGCTCATACGGCACCTCCTTCCAACTCATAAACCCCGGGCCGATGACCGTCTTTAGCAGCTCGAGGGATCTCGCTAAAAGCTCCGACTTGTTTTCGACGGTAATCCCAAATTTTCCATATTTGGGGAGCCTAGGGGCGGAGGAGCCCTCGTCGCCTCCGCTACCACCGAACCCAGACGACGACATCATCATCTTCGCCCTAACATCTGAAGGAGACATTTTTGCTGTAAAAAAAATGTTATTAGTACAGATAAAAAAAATGTTTCGTCTATATTATAACGTATGTGTAAGTTCCGTCAATACCACCCCCGCCACACGCACACACACACACACACACACACCACCCCTACCCACCCCACCCCACCCCCACCCCCGCCACACGCACACACACACACGCACACACACATATTTTGAATGAAAATATCAATTATTTATAAAATTGATGTCTACTTTTAGTGTTGTGTATATATGTTAGTCTACTTCTGCTTTTTTTTTAAAATAATCAATTAACCAAATTTCATAATAGTGAATTGATAGTATGATTTTAATATGTCCTCTTTCTTGTTTAGTGTCTCATGAATTGATAGTATGATTTTAAAAATAGAATACAAAACTAGGTGAGAATTTAGAATTACACGTCGAAATAATACATGTTGTATAATAATAATACAAGTGCATGCTTTGCAATCAAAGGTATTTATCTTTAGGGGTTTGTAAATTTAGGATTTATTGTAATATGTATTTTGAAAATAGGACAACAAACATTTTATTTATGATTTTAGTCCCTATTTTTGAATAAAACCGCTGGTGCGGACCCATATTCATAAAACATTAACCAATCATAACATGCCACGTGTCCCTTTAATTTGAAAATAGGGACTAACAATGGAAACAAAATGTTTATTGTCCTATATCCATAATCAATATTATTTTAAGTCCTAAAATTACATAATCTATTATCTTTATAAGGATAAAATTATCTTAAAATGATTGGTAGGGAATGTCTATGAGGTGTATGATAATTTATTTGATATTTTATTTTATTTCTTTTGGTTAGGTTATTAAGACTTTATTTCAATTGATATCTTAGTAATTATTATTTAATATTTATTTTGAGCAATTATCTTATAGTAGGATTATTATCCTAGAAACAATTCTATCAATTCAAATAAATTGATATCAATTCAAATACATGTCTTGGATATCAATTCCCACCCCACCCCACCCCTCCACCACCACACACCACCACACACACACACACACACCACCCCACCCCACCTCACCCCCTGCCCCCCTCCACCACCACCACCACACACACACACACACACACCCCACCCCACCCCCTCCCCCACCACACACCACCACACACACACACACACCCCAAGCCTAACCACCCCCTGCCCCACCCCTCCACCACCCCCTCCCCCACCACACACACACACACACACACCCCACCCCACCCCCTCCCCCACCACACACCACCACACACACACACACACACACACACACACCACCCCACCCTCCACCACCCCCTCCCCCACCCTGCCCCACCCCCTACCCCCCTCCACGCACACACATACACACATATATATATATACACATACACACAAATATATATATAAATGAGAGAGAGAGAGAGAGAGAGAGAGAGAGAGAGAGAAAATGGACCTGAAAGTAGAGAGAGAGAGAGAGAGAGCAGCGTCGAGAGAGAGAGAGAGAGAGAGAGAGAGAGAAATGGAGGGAACGGCGCGGGAGGGAAAAAAGTAGGGTTTTTGCTGGAAAAGTTGTCACGGTCGTGTCAAGGTCATTGACCGTGACAAGAATTGTCACGGTCTATGACCGTGACTAGACCGTGACAACTTTAATTGTCACGGGCTTGTCACGGTCATTGACCGTGACAATTCGTTGTCACGGTCGTGTCAAGGTCAATGACCGTGACATAAAACGCGTGTTTTTTTGTCACGGTCAATGACCTTGACAAGGCTGGCCGGCTGAAAGGTGACAATTTGCCCATTTTGGTGTAGTGAAGAACCTCAGAAGTTGGTTTGCTACTTCATCTCTCTATCGTGTTTTGATCAAGATCAAATTGCCAACACTCACACACAGTAGAATTTATCTCTTGCATATCATTCTGCATAATAATGTGTGAACATATGTTGAGTGTGTTTAAATCCCTAAGTTGGAATTTTAATAATTTTTTGGAATTTTTTAAACATTTTTTAAAATAAGGTTTATTAATTAAAACTTGATGTGACACTCCGACTAATTAAATACCAGGTAGATACTCCTTTATTAAATCAATACAAAATGCCAAGTTGGTTCAGTCAATAGCATCACTGTCGAAAACATTTTTATGATTACTAACCACATAGTA
Organism: Sambucus nigra; assembly: GCA_949130495.1. Classification (NCBI taxonomy): domain Eukaryota; kingdom Viridiplantae; phylum Streptophyta; class Magnoliopsida; order Dipsacales; family Adoxaceae; genus Sambucus; species Sambucus nigra. The sequence continues at coordinate 153,512,680 of OX422211.1, read as the reverse complement.
TTTAAAAAGTAAGTTGTAAAATTCTAGATTAACCGATTAACATGCGATAAATGAAATGTAGAAATGTAACACAACCATTCACGATAAAGTCTCAATAAAGTAACCAACAATTAATAATGAGTCTGGAGGAAATACTCCTCACAACAATCCCAATATGGAAAATAAATGAAACAAGTCTGCATCCTGAATTAATCACAAACTCAAGTCTGAATAACTGAAATATAAAATGTCTCTAAAGGAAATGGGCGACATGCCCTACAAACATGAAAACTGAATATGGAGTCAAGACAAAATAAGCGTCTACTAGCAAGGCCCTGTAACTTCCACAACAGCTACAGCTCGTCACCTGAATGGAAATCCTATGCATGGTGTCCTTGTGGCTGGGCACCTAAAAGGTTTTTACAAAAATAGATTTGAAAGCAAACGGGTCAGAGCTCGAAAGTGGAGAGTATTTTAAAAACAACAAGTGTTTTAATAAAATTAAAACAATGAATTCAAGGTACATGTTAGGACGTGCTCTCACATGAAATACTCACCTCTCGGCTATTTGTACACTCCTAACGTACCGTACCCATACAAGTGTTTCTCATATCTAACTAGACCAAAACAAATACTATCCTTTTTACTCGCTTCACACTATAAGTCCCAACATTATCAATTTAATAGAGATCTTTACTTAAATTATCAAGTTTCAAAGTATTAGTAATACAATTTACCAAAGGTTATCTCCCATTTTATATTCTCAATGCGTTACTATAATGATTCTCACATTCAAACATAACAATTCTTTTCATTTAACCGTATATTATTCACATCATAAATATACAATATAAGCACCCCGAGGCTAAGCTGTGGTGCACACATACTCTGCTATCCATCCCGGTACATCATGTACATAAGGATTACAAATTCTGAATCTCTCAGGAATTGTTAGAATAAGCACAACACACGAAAATGGAGGCGAACATAATTCAACATATCCATGGGTCACGTACATACCTACGCTTCATAGTCAGCTGACTTATTAACTCACAAATAAGTCACTCTAGCATTATGTTCTTAAGGTACCAATCTAAATTCGGGCACACAAGGATGAGATGGCCCTAAGCGAACGTAAACCTCCCGTGATAGCAAGTATAGTAGGTATGTCATACACATAAAATCATATACATATACTAAGCATGCACACATCTTAGTAATTACCATAATTTATTAGGGGTATACTTATCATTCTTATACCAATACACGTGTCCCCGGTTTATACGTATATACATCATCCATTATCCTCACGTCGTAATTAGTTACTCGCGTCCTAACCCACAAATATCATTCATTCCAATTTACTATTTTATAAATTTTTCTTCTCAATACATCCCAAATCTTCCAACTATACAAATTAGTTAACACGGGAAAGTTATCTCATCAATTAAACAAGGTTACGGAACATTGGGAATCAAAACAGGCCAAAAAGGCCAAACTGTCAACTCGTTAGAAGTCTTGTTCGAACGAGGCTGGTTCGAACGAGAGTTCATTCGAACGAAGTGGGCATCTAACGAGATCTCGTTCGAACGAAAGGCATAGAACGAACATCTCCCTCGTTAGAAGGCAAACTGTCAACTCGTTAGAAGCTCGTTCGAACGACCTGGGCAGGTCTTCTAACGAGGTGACAGTTCGAGCCCAGAATTTCTAAATTCGTTTTTCCTCCAACTTTCTCTTCTCAAAACTCATCCAAACATTATCCCAACAGTGTTTTAAGGTTTCTAATCATTTATAAACATAGTTAGGTCGTATATTAACATATATATGGGATCAATTCATCTTAAACCACATCTAATCATCAAATCTCCCCAATTTTTCCCAAAAACTCATGAACATGAACCCTAAAAATTTGCAGTCATCAATAGACATAATCAAATCCGTTTTTGTGATATCAAAGATGTATTTCTATCAGGATAATTACCCAAGCATAATTCTACATGCAGTCTCTTTATAAAAATGTGAATTTCTAATTCCAATTCAATGGGTTTTTATCAATCTCCCAAATCAATGCAATTTTCATAAATGTCTAAGGATAGAAGAAACATTCGTTGTAAATAACGTAATTAAACCACTTGCCTTAGATAGTTCTCTGAATTTGATGTTGAATTGATGGAGGTTGATCTCTCTCTCTCTCTCTCTCTCTCTACCAGTTTTTTTTCCAAGATGACAATGGTGGTTTAGAGGTTGCCTTAGGAAACTCTTAAAACTTTTTCCAATAACTCCCGTAGCCCATTAAGTCATTTAGTGTTGTTAGTGGGTTTAGTGGGTAAATACTAAATCAGATTTTAACTTCTAATTTTCGTGGGTTTTAATTCCCAAAATTCCAAAATTACCAAAATGCCCTTTTAAGTTGCCGGTATGGCCCAATAATGCCCCGGGCCCCCGGCTAGTGTTTTCTGACTATTTCGACCCTTCCGGACACGTTGGCGCACTCAAAATGACCATACGGTTGATAAAAATAAAATTTAATTTTTAATTTAAATAATTATATTCCTGACGCGACTGTCACACGCGTCCCAACAAAATTTCTCAAATTGCCGTATTTCTATCTCGTGACAATTTCAATCGTTTCATTATTCACATAACATCATATGTATACACATTATACTCAAATACCAACTCACATCTCGTTAGTATTTTATCCGGATTAATTCGCAATTAATTCACATTTAATTTAATTAATCCCATAAATAAATATCGATAAAAATGCGGGGTATTACATACTTTCCCCCTAATAACAGAATTTCGTCCCGAAATTCGGAACTAAAAAGTACCTGGTAAAAATAACTCTGGATAACGTTCGCGCATCTCATCCTCGCGCTCCCATGTGGACTCCTCGACATTATGATGTCGCCACTGAACACCCTCTAACGGAACTATCTTTGACCGCAGTTTCCGCTCACTTCGGTCCAAAATAGCAATCGGCCCCTCCTCGTAGGAGCTATCGGGCTGGAGATCAATGTCCTCCAAAGAAATGTGAGAATGAGCCAAATCATCTCTAAGATATTTCCTTAGTGAGGAAATATGAAACACATCATGAATCCTGTGCAAATGCTCCGGTAACCCAAGTTTATACGCAACAGACCCAATCCGCTCGATGATAGGAAATGGTACCACATATCTCGGTGCCAACTTCCCCTTCTTCCCAAATCGCATAATCCCCTTCATAGGAGATACTCTGAGTAAAACCTGGTCCCCCACTTGGAACTCCCTAAAGAACCTCCTCGCATCAGCATAGCTCTTCTGCCGATCTTGAGCTACCCGAATGCGACTCCGTATCAATTTTATCCTTGCCGAAGTATCCTGAATCACTTCCGGCCCAAGTGGTTTGTTATCCCCCACCTCCAACCAACATGCTGGGGAACGACAAGATCTACCATACAACGCCTCAAATGGAGCCATGCCAATGGTGAACTGGTAGGAGTTGTTGTAAGCAAACTCCACCAGTGGAAGATACTGCTCCCATCCACCCCCGAAATCAGTGATGCACATACGGAACATGTCCTCCAACATCTGATTTGTACGCTCGGATTGCCCATCGGTCTGCGGATGATAAGCCGTACTCAACCGCAATTCTATGCTCATGGCCTCCTGAAAACTCTCCCAAAACCATGAAACAAATATCTTGTCTCTATTAGACACGATATTTAGGGGCACACCGTGAAGTCTCACTATTTCTGCAATAAAGAGCTTGGCATACTGTCCCGTAGTGTAGTCTGTCCTTACGGGTAGGAAATGAGCAACTTTGGTTAACCTGTCCATAATTACCCAAATGGAGTCGTGACCTCTCTGTGACGAAGGTAACCCCGTGATAAAGTCCATGGAGATGCTCTCCCACATCCACATCGGGACCTCTAATGGCTGTAGAAGTCCTGCCGGTCTCTGATGATCCACTTTTACCAGCTGACAAGTGGCGCATTTAGAAACAAACACGGCAATATCTCTCTTCATCCCGCTCCACCAATACTGTCGTCTCATTTCTTGGTACATTTTGTCCCCACCGGGATGTACCGCGAACCGTGAGCCGTGCGACTCTGCCATCACCTCGTGTCGCAATTCCTCCCCTTCCGGAACTACCAGTCTCCCATTGAAGCGTAATCCTCCGTCTGAGCTAACGGTATAGGACTCGGCTCCCTCTGCTAGTAATCAAACTATCTTCCCCTGGCAGAACGAGTCATTTGCCTGCGCCTTTACCACCTTCGTGACAATCTGCGGTGTAACAGTCATCACAGACATGAACGATCGGGCCACTGCATCCTGGTGTCCCAACTCTTTCCACTTAGCTTTCCACACCCCTGCCACCTCATCTACTGGCCTACGGCTTAACGCGTCTGCTACCACGTTAGCCTTCCCTGGGTGATATTAGATATCGAACTGATAATCCTTCACAAACTCAAGCCACCTTCGCTACCGCATATTCAACTCCTTCTGCGTGAATAGGTACTGTAGGGACTTGTGGTCCGTGAACAATCGAAACTTCTCTCCCAAGAGATAATGTCTCCAAATCCGAAGGGCAAATACCACTGCCGCTAACTCCAAGTCATGGGTGGGGTAATTCTTCTCGTGAGGCTTAAGATTACGGGAAGCATAAGCTATGGCCTGACTCTCCTGCTGTATTACACCTCCAAGTCCTTGTAAGGACGCATCGGTGTAAATAAGATACTCAACTCCCGGTCTCGACAATGCTAACATAGGTGCTGAGGTCAACTTGTCCTCCAACTCATCGAATGCCAACTGACAGGCATCACTCCAGATGAATGGCACACCCTTACGAGTCAGATGTGTCATGGGACCCGTTATCTTGGAGAAACCCCGAATAAACCTCCTGTAGTATCCTGCTAAGCCCAAGAAACTACGGATCTCAGTCGGTGTCGTGGGTTGTCCCCACTCCCTCACCGCGGATACCTTACCCGGATCAACAGATATACCTCGGTCCGAAATAATATGCCCCAAAAACTGAACCTCCTTCAGCCAAAACCCGCACTTCTCATACTTTGCATACAGCTCGTTCTGACGTAGAGTCTGCAAAACCTGCCTCAAATGCTCGGCGTGCTCCTCCTCTGTCTGGGAGTAAACCAGAATGTCATCAATGAAGACAATGATGAACTGATCTAGGAACTCTCTGAACACCCTATTCATCAAGTCCATAAACACTGCTGGAGCATTGGTCAAACCAAAATGCATAACCCAAAACTCGTAGGAACCATATCTCGTTAAGAAAGCCGTATTCGAGACGTCCTCTTCCCTGATACGCAACTGATGGTATCCTGATCGCAAATCAATATTTGAGAAGAAAGAAGCTCCTCTCAGTTGGTCGAATAAGTCATCGATTCGGGGCAACGGATACTTATTCCGTATCGTGACCTTATTCAACTCCCGGTAATCCACACACAACCTCAATGATCCATCCCTTTTCTTTACAAATAACACAGGGGCACCCCAAGACGAAGTACTCCTCCGTATAAACCCCTGACCCAACAACTGCTCAATTTGATCCCGTAACTCTCTCATCTCAACTGGAGCCATACGGTAAGGTGCGCGGGCAATAGGTCGAGTGCCCGGCGTCAAATCAATCATGAAATCTATCTCCTTACTCGGAGGTAATCCAGGTATATCCTAAAATACATCGACAAACTCTCGAACAACCGGAATCGAATCAAGTGGTATCACCACTTCCTTAGAGGTCTCCTCCTCTATATAGTACAAGTGGGTGGACGATCCTCCCTCAGGACGAGGCATCGCCACCAAAAGCATCTCCTTCCCGGGAATGGCAAAGATAATACTCCTACTAAAACAGTCAATCATGGCTCGGTACGCAACTAGCCAATCCATACCAATAATGGCATCATACTCGGTCATCTCTAACACTAACATATCCGCGGGTAGAGTAAACCTCCCGATCTCTATACCCACGCCTCTACATACAAGGGAAATCATGGAACCCCTACTCAACGGAGAATCTACACAAGTAACCGTACTCTCGGCGGTGTCTAACAACCCAATAGTGCGTGCAAATCTCATAGCAATAAAACAGTGTGTAGCCCCCGTGTCAAATAAAATGCGCCCCATAGTCCCCTGAATAAAGAACATACCCTCAATGGCCGGTGGATTCTGTGGGGCTGCGACCTGCTGGAGCTGATACACTCTCCCAAACTGAAGCAGTCCCTGCTGAATTGGGACTGCTGGAATGGGTGGTAATGCTGCCATCTGTGGTGCTGGGAGGGCGGCGGGAAACATAGGCCTCTGTGGCTCGTGACGAGCACCCTGCTGCTGCTGCTGTGGGACCTTGCCCTTATCAGGACACTCCTGATGTTTGTGGCCAATCTTACCACAAATGAAACACTTCCCCTGGAAGTTTCCCCCTCGCTGTCCCTGCTGACCACGACCCTAGTGACCGTTACCATTTCTGCCCTGGCCTTGCTGGCCCTGGTGAAACTGCTGCTGTTGACCATTTTGACCCTGCTGGCCCTGATGGCCGTTCGACCCTGCTGGCCATTCCGAAATCCTCCCTGACCGTTCCTGAAACCCCCTGATCGGAATCTCTTAGAATCCCCCTGCTGGGAACCCTGATCACCTTGCCTATACTGACCCTGAGCTGATTGTGCCCCGCTGGCACCATTTCCCCCTGTCCTGCCCTGATGGCTGGACTCTCCTGATCGCTTCCCCTCTGTCAAGTGAAAGCGGTGGTCCTGGCAATGGAGCAGTGCATCGTTAACCACATCAGAGTAAGTGGCCAACGAAAGATTCCCCAATAAGTGCTGACGGATCCTCCAAGTCAATCCATTTGTAAACTTCTGAATCTTTTTCTCTTTTGTCGGTATCTCATCTGGGACTATATTCAGTAAATTAGTGAATTCGGCCTCATACTCGGCCACAGTACTTCCCTCCTGCTTGAGGCTCATCAACTTCCTTCTCATCTCCGTGTGAACAGCTGACGGAAAATATTTGCGATCGAACCGTACCCAGAACTCCTGTATCGTGAGAGTATCTCTCTCCTCTGCGGTGGTAATAGACTCCCACCACTGCAATGCAGATCCCACTAGCTTGAAAGTAGCTAGTATCTGCCTTTGAACATCGGTTCACTCATACATCCTCAAGTGCCTCTGAATATCCTTCCTCCACTGACTAGATACCACAACATCGGAGCTACCTGCGAACTCCGGCGGGTGTGCTTTCTGAAAAGCATCACGTACTCGTTCCCAAGCAAACGGAAATGTATGTGCCTGAACTGGCGCGACTACTGGCGCCTGGGGTGGTGCCTGCTGTACAACGGCTAGGGCGACATTTACCGCTTGGGCTACAATAGCTGCAACCTCAGCGGCATTCATGGTGCCCTGTACTGGTGCCGGCTGTGCATCCCTAGGAACCCGTGGTGCACGTCGTGGAGGCTTCTGAAATAAGAGTAAAGTCTATAAGTTCGCAGTTATAAACTTAAAATAGCTGAAGAGCGAAGCATACATAAAGGAATACAACAATCCTAAATATAGGGCTCTACATCAAAGAAAGCTCAGCGAAAACATAATAAGCCGTACAGATCCTAAAGGACACTAGAACCTGATGCCCTGATACCACCTGTGACACCCCGACTAATTAAATACCGGGTAGCTACTCCTTTATTAAATCAATACAAAATGCCAAGTTGGTTCAGTTAATAGCATCACTTTCGAAAACATTTTTATGATTACTAACCACCTAGTATTTAAAAAGTAAGTTGTCAAATTCTAGATTAATCGATTAACATGCGATAAATAAAATGTAGAAATGTAACACAACCATTCACGATAAAGTCTCAATAAAGTAACCAACAATTAATAATGAGTCTGGAGGAAATACTCCTCACAACAATCCCAATATGGAAAATAAATGAAACAAGTCTGCATCCTAAATTAATCACAAACCCAAGTCTGAATAACTGAAATATAAAATGTCTCTAAAGGAAATGGGCGACATGCCCTACAAACATGAAAACAGAATATGGGGTCAAGACAAAAGAAGCATCTACTAGCAAGGCCCTGTAACTTCCACAACAGCTACAGCTCGTCACCTGAATGGAAATCCTATGCATGGTGTCCTTGTGGCTGGGCACCTAAAAGGTTTTTACAAAAATAGATTTGAAAGCAAACGGGTCAGAGCCCGAAAGAGGAGAGTATTTTAAAAACAGCAAGTGTTTTAATAACACTAAAACAATGAATGCAAGGTACATGTTAGGACGTGCTCTCATATGAAATACTCACCTCTCGGCTATTTGTACACTCCTAACGTACCCTACCCATACATGTGTTTCTCATATCTAACTAGACCAAAACAAATACTATCCTTTTTACTCGATTAGCACTATAAGTCCCAACGTTATCAATTTAATAGAGAGCTTTACTTAAATTCTCAAATTTCAAAGTATTAGTAATACAATATAACAAAGGTTATCTCCCATTTTATATTCTCAATGCGTTACTATAATGATTCTCACATTCAAACATAACAATTCTTTTCATTTAACCGTATATTATTCACATCATAAATATACAATATAAGCACCCCGAGGCTAAGCTGTGGTGCACACATACTCTGCTATCCATACCGGTACATCACGTACATAAGGATTACAAATTTCGAATCTCTCAGGAATTGTTAGAATAAGCACAACACACGAAAATGGAGGCGAACATAATTCAACATATCCATGGGTCACGTACATACCTACGCTCCATAGTCAGTTGACTTATTAACTCACAAATAAGTCATTCTAGCATTATGTTCTTAAGGTACCAATCGAAATCCGGGCACACAAGGATGAGATGGCCCTAAGTGAACGTAAACCTCCCGTGATAGCAAGTATGGTAGGTATGTCATACACATAAAATCACATACATATACTAAGCATGCACACATCTTAGTAATTACCATAATTTATTAGGGGTATACTTATCATTCTTATACCAATACACGTGTTCCCTATTTATACGTATATACGTCATCCATTATCCTCACGTCATAATTAGTTACTCGCGTCCTAACCCACAAATATCATTCGGTCCAATTTACTATTTTATAAATTTTTCTCCTCAATATATCCCAAATCTTCAAACTATACAAATTAGTTAACACGGGAAAGTTATCTCATCAATTAAACAAGGTTACAGAATAATGGGAATCAAAATAGGCCAAAAAGGCCAAGCTGTCAACTCGTTAGAAGTCTCGTTCGAACGAGACTGGTTCGAACGGGAGTTCGTTCGAACGAAGTGGGCATCTAACGAGATCTCGTTCGAACGAAAGGCATCGAACAAACATCTCCCTCGTTAGAAGGAAAACTGTCAACTCGTTAGAAGCTCGTTCGAACGAGCTCGTTCGAACGACCTGGGCAGGTCTTCTAACGAGGTGACAGTTCGAGCCCAGAATTTCTAAATTCGTTTTTCCTCCAACTTTCTCTTCTCAAAACTCATCCAAACATTATCCCAACAGTGTTTTAAGGTTTCTAATCATTTATAAACATACTTATGTCGTATATTAACATATATATGGGATCAATTCATCCAAAACCACATCTAATCATCAAATCTCCCCAATTTTCCCCAAAAACTCATGAACATGAACCCTAGAAATTTGGAGTCATCAATAGACATAATCAAATTCGTTTTTGTGATATCAAAGATGTATTTCTATCAGGATAATTACCCAAGCATAATTCTACATGCAGTCTCTTTATAAAAATGTGAATTTCTAATTCCAATTCAATGGGTTTTTATCAATCTACCAAATCAATGCAATTTTCATAAATGTCTAAGCATGGAAGAAACATTCGTTGTAAATAACGTAATTAAACCACTTGCCTTAGATAGTTCTCTGAATTTGATGTTGAATTGATGGAGGTTGATCTCTCTCTCTCTCTCTCTCTCTCTGCAAAATTCTCCTTCCTCTCTCTCTCTACCAGTTTTTTTTCCAAGATGACAATGGTGGTTTAGAGGTTGCCTTAGGAAACTCCTAAAACTTTTTCCAATAACTCCCGTAGCCCATTAAGTCATTTAGTGTTGTTAGTGGGTTTAGTGGGTAAATACTAAATCAGATTTTAACTTCTGATTTTCGTGGGTTTTAATTCCCAAAATTCCGAAATTACTAAAATGCCCTTTTAAGTTGCCGGTATGGCCCAATAATGCCCCGGGACCCAAACTAAACCCACGGCTAGTGTTTTCCACGTTGGCGCACTCAAAATGACCATACGGTTGATAAAAATAAATTTTACTTTTTAATTTAAATAATTATATTCCTAACGCGACTGTCACACGCGTCCCAACAAAATTTCTCAAATTGCCGTATTTCTATCTCGTGACGATTTCAATCATTTCAATATTCACATAACATCATATGTATACACATTATACTCAAATACCAACTCACATCTCGTTAGTATTTTATCCGGATTAATTCTCAATTACTTCACATTTAATTTAATTAATCCCATAAATAAATATTGATAAAAATGCGGGGTATTACACTTGATTTAAAAGTTTTGTGGTCAATTTGTAAATATTATTTGTTGGGTATTTTGGCCTAATGTTACCTTGGGTAGAATCCGAAAGCGGAGTAAACTTTGGGGTGTGGTTTTAATTAGTTTCAGACGCGCGTTTTATATCCTGTTATTGGTCAACACCTGTCTTCATCTGATTGGCTGAAACTGTGTTTGTTTACTGAGTTAAAAACGCGTATGTTTTTAGCCCTTGGATCATTAGCTATCGAAGATCTGCATGTTGTCTTGGTGAATCCCAGTACAACTTTCTAAACCAATCAGGATTCGTTTAAGCACCGCCTTATTAGAACCCTTCGATCAAAGTCAATTTGACTTGACTTAATCCTGGCCCTTGGTTTTGGTCGAATCTCTCGAACCTTCTCTTCACCCTTTAAAAGGGACCCTACTCTCAGACTTCGAAGACTTTTGCCATTTTCATTTCCTCTGAGAAATTCAGAGAGTAGAGAGAAAAGAGAGAAAACAGAGAGAAGAGAGAGAGTTAGAAACCCTAACCTGTTTCATCAAAGCCTCTTCCATCCAAACTCAAACATTTCTTCAAAACTCCATATCCAAAACACTACACTGAGTGTTCTTGAGTGATTGAGAGTTTGAGTTGAGTTTGTTATTACTGCTGTAACCTCTTGTTCATTAGATCTTGTTTTCAACTTAAACGTTCACTTAGATCTACTTTCTGATTTCATAGAAATTTCAGATCTGAGTTATTCATGTTACATTACACTTAGTTTCATTCTTTATTTCTCATCTTGAGAAATATATTGTTGATTATTTTCCATAAAACGTTTGCTTACTTTGAAATCAACAATAAATGCTTTCTTTTTCTAGTTCTTGTAAAACTAAACCTTTAACCTAGTTTGGAATCTCACTTGGAGGTTTTCAATCTCGAAAAACTTTTCTAAATTCTGAGATTGATTAAGACCTTGTCTGTCTTCCTAGCAAGGTATCCGTGGATTCTGGGAATGATTTAAAGGTCAAATAAGGCACAAAGTTTTGTCAGAAGAAAGAAAAAGAAAAGATCACAGCATATAGTGTTACTGTAATTTGTTAGGACTGTTTGTACTTAATAAGTGTGTGTGTGTGTGCATGCATGTGTTAGAGAGAACCTCCACAAACACTTTCACCCTACAACACGAAAAGTGTTGGTAATAAGATCTTGTGAACAAAGAGTCGACGTAAAGTGCTGGAACAAATCAGAAGTTAACAAACTGGGAGAACTACATCTACAATCAGAACTGCAGAGAAGTTTTAAGGACACCAGAGGGTACATTCCTAAACTTATATAGGTCTGAGTTGTTTGCATGTTAGTTATATAGTTTGTAACTCATATATTTGTTTTAGTGGATTTTTCATTTTACTCCGTAGAGGGAGTCGTGGATGTTTCCTCAATTGGTGAGGTTTTACCACGTAAAAAACATCGTGAACATAATCTTTCTACATCTCCTCATCTCATTCTTGGTTGCGCTGAGTTTAAAATTTTTAAACTACTTTATAAACCTGTTATTCAATTCTTGAATAGATCTCGTACATACTGATTTATTAAACACATCTTGCGTTCAAATAGTTTGGTTTTTACGAAAAGAGTTTCTTAAAAAAACAGATCGGAGTTACTTAAATAGTTTATTTTTAATAAACGGCTTTAGTAACATTTTTCATACAGTCTGTAACAACCAGTAATTTTATCCGATAATTAATTAAATTAATTCAACATTCAAAAAGCTAGCTTAAAAGACTCCTAATATGAGTATATATAAGTCTTGGATCATTTAGAAGAGTCCTCAAAACATAAAACTCTCTAGGCTAAAAAATAGGGCCAAAATAAAATTCATGCTTTAGATAATTTGTCACGGCTTTAAAGTGTGACTAAATATTTTTCACGGTTTGAGAGCGTGACTAACATGAAAACTGTTTTAGTTTTAATAGGATTCTAATGACACTTAAATTCTCTAACATTTCTCCACTTAAATTGATATAGGGTTAAGACTTTTCAAACATATTTTTACAACCTCTAAAAGCAGTAGACCCTTATAATTTTCATCTTCTTCCTCCTACAAACCCTAGCCCCAAAGTTATCAAGTTTTAACTTAAGATTTGAAGGCTCAATTGGTGTTTTCTCAAGTTGGGGAAAGAGGAAATCTTTGTTAGCCTTTCAAGAGGATTCCAATCTATCTAATCAGATTTCTTAACCGAATAATCTCAGGTATGAATATATCTATCCTCTCCCTTTAGTATCATGCATCTTAGATGTTGTCTAAATCTTTATTCATGTGCTTTTCTTAAAAGAAATTAGAAACTTAATTAGGAAAAATGAAAGTTAATAATGGGACAATTTTTTTGAAAAATACTAATTTGATTTTAATACTGGTAACCCTTATGTGATTAGGGTAGAGGTTGGATTTTGGGTATAGGTTTGCATGTAGAAACCATTTCAAGTCGATTTATTTGAAAACTAGACGCGTATAACCATGAAAAATTATGTAGACTTGGTTAAAATAAATTATCATTGTGTGTTGAATATTTGCATGACATTACGATCATAATTATTGAATAAAATTATTGAAGTTTGTTATGACTACGAATTTAATACATTTAAATTGAGATTTAGTGTGCCTTTATGAGAAATTGTGTGTTTCTCAATAGATTATAGTTATGCGATTTATTGTGTTAATTAAAATAATCGATGCGGGGACGACGGGATTTGGGTAATGCTCTCACCTTAAACTTAGGAATACTTGCTAGGTATGGGACTAGTGGGTATGCTTTGCCACGATTAACATTTGCTAGGTATGGGATTTATTAGTGTAAAATTATACGGATTTGAGATTACGGGGTGTGGCTAATTTTTGGTGTCATTATGTTGTTTTAGTTAATCTAAGTGCGGGATTAGGAAGAGATTAAATATATAAATTCATCCTATGAAATAGGATAGGACGCGGTCGTGTTTTGGAGACCTCTAGGTATGGGACTAGGGGTAGGTTTGAGATTTATGCTCTATAATAGGGTGGGGATAAAATAAAATAAAGAGAAATTGAGATGAGGAGAAAATAAAAAAAAATGAGAATTAATGCCTAAGATAATAAATGGGTATTAAAATGAATTGGCTTCGTTAACAAGTGCAGGACTGACAATTAAACGGGTTGGTAGGCTATTGCGACGTGTGGGTGTGTGACGGCATAATAAGTGCAGGGCTCACAGTTAAACGGGTTGCTAGTTATTATGACGTGTCGTGCGTGGAACCTAAAAAATAAGTGCAGGGCTGACAGAATACTGACTGGTTGGCTATTACGGGGGAATGTGTGTGGTGTAAAACTTAAGGTGGGCCCGAATAAGTGCAGGACATACAATAAGGTTGGCTATCTATGATGCCACAACAACAACAACAACAACAACAACAACAACAACAACAACAACAACAACAATAATAATAATAATAATAATAATGTGATAAATCAATTTGAAAAAAGAATCTTTAAGCGGGAGTCCTGCATCAGATATTAATGATGATAATAAATAATCGGGTTAATTGAATTAAATTAGATGGATAACTTTTAATAAAATAAAATATTTGGACTTGGACTTTAGGTTTGACTTAGATGTGGATATATGGTAATTTATTTTACTCTCACGTTAATAATTATTCTGTTAATTTACAATATTCTTTTGTGATTTTTATTATGTATGATACTACTGTCTGGGTTCACGAAAACTATTTGGGGTGAGTGGTTGGTATTCATGTGGTGGGCTATAACCCATTGCTTTGACTAACATTTCAAGTTATCGCTGGAGTAGCTGCACAAGATTTATTTAGAGAATTTTTTGGAGGTGCAGCTGGAGTTTATTTATTAGTTGCTTAGTAGTTAGATTTATTTTTTATCATCGCATTTTATTATGAGACTCTTATTATGGATTTGGTGGTCGATCTGTTCCACTATTATTTACGATTTATTCAGATATTTGTAGTTGGATCATTTTATTCAGTTTTATATTGTTGGAGAATAGATTATTTGGAGTTTAACATGGTGATGGATTTTATTTATCACATGGATGGTTATTATTTTTAGATCGGGTTCAAATTATAATCTTGTGGAATGAAATTTATATGTCTCATATCTGTCACATGCTAAGAATGATTAATTATTTAGTTAACACCCGTCATGGTTTGGCGTCGGTGGCTGTCCACCCCGTTCATCGGATTGTGTGGGGTGTTACACAGTCTCCATGTTATAATCAACAAATGTTTTTAACTTGGCCACCCCAATCTCCTCAGCCTTAATCAAAGCCTCATTAGCCTTAACGAGCTCCCCATTGGCCTTCGTAAGATCTTGATTACACTTTATGAGATATTATTTGGCTTTATTGAGTGCTTTCTCAAAACTTTGAAGTTTGATGGCATCAGTGCTAGGCTGGTCCTTCAACTTATTATTGTCATCCTCTGCCTTACTGAGAGCCAACATCTTTTCCACCACCTGGTCATCTCATTCTTGAAGCTCTCCATATGTCTTTTGTAGATTGATAAGCACCCAAAAGTGTATAATTTATGCTCCGAATATGTACATTTTAGTCACTCGTTTAAATAAAAATGACCTTATGTTCGTATTTATTTATTTCTCAGGTCAATACGCAGTTGCGTTACAAATAATGTTAAATCAGTACAATTGCGACTCAATAGCGGTCAAAAGCTTGCAACGAAGAAATCAAGGAGATCGCGAAGTCTGGAGTCCATTTGAGCATGCCGAGATGTGTTACAATGCCCCGAATCAGTTCCGTAACCAAACCTAAGCCTACACTGAGCGCAGACCTTCACCCGAGCCGTGTGTGTTTAATTTGTACTTTTTAGATTTTTCTTAGATTTTTAGTTTGAGTCGTTTAATTTTTAGGATTTATTTAGAATTTTTAGGATTTATTTTCTATTTTTATATTTCTTTTTATTTAGTGTAGTTTTATTTTTATTATTTTTTAGTTTTTATTAGGATTAGTTTTTTTTAGGAATTCATTATTTTTTTTAGTTTTATTAGATTGTGTTTTTTTTTAGGATTTTTATTTTTATTAGATTTTTTTAGTTTTGATTTCTTTTATTATTTGAATTTTATTTTATATATTAAGATTTTATTTTTTTTCTCATTGTTTTTATTTTAGTCGTATTTAATTTTTTTAGAGTTTGTGTAGTGTGATGTGTCGTGTCATTTTTATTTTTTTTAGTTGATCTTTATTTTTAGTTTAGTTAAATTTTTTTTATTTTATTAGGTTAATTTAATTTAATTTTATTTTGAGTCTTAATATTTTTTTAGGTGTCTCAATTAAAGACACACCCTATACACACTATCATACACCCTCACCCTCACACTACACCCCCTACACCTCACACACCCAATACCCCCCTTCCATCTTCAACCTCACCCCACTCTCTCTCCTACCTCCATTACCATATTCAAACACCTCTCTCTCACTTCCAAAACCCCATCATCTAAACCCACAAACCAATACCCATCTCCCACCATAGCAGCCCCCAACCCATGCTCAACCCGGACCAGCCCCGCCAAAAGCAGGCGGCGCCAAAACCGCTGGCAGTCCCCAACCGGTCGGACCTCCATGGCCAGAAAACCGCGACTCGCGGCACCCTACAACCGTCGCCGGAGGCGACTCCGACCCGCGCTCCAGCCGCCAGCGAGCCATCATCCATCCCCTGGCCGATCAAACCCGAGATCCACTACATCGCACACCAAACTCAAACCCGGACCTGCTATGGTCCGGTATTCCCACAACCAAAACCGAACCCATGGCAGACCCATTTCCGAAACCAACATCAGACCCCCACCTGTCCATATCTACATCAAAGTAGGAACAAAACCAAATTCAAAAAAGAAACCCACGTGAGCTCCCATTTTACCTTTAATTTGGCCAAAATAAAATCCCAAAAAAATCTCCTCTACAATCCATTTTTTTCATGGGAATGATTATAAGAGACGGGAAGCTCACTTTAGAAGACTCTCAACAACACAAAAAAAGGATACGCAGAGAGAGAAAAATACGCTGTATAATATGTACATAGTAGGTCCATAAAACATTTCAGAAAAATATAAAAAAATTAGTTTAGCTTTAGAATAAATTTTTAGGTTTGTTTTTTATTCTTTTTGGTGTGATCAAGTGTTGGATTTGTGAAAACATTGGGACACACGTGCATGAACGCGATTCAACGAATCAATTCAAAGGGAGACTTTTGTGTATTGTATTTCTTGCGCTACTCTTTAATTTATTGTTTCATGTTTGTGGTTGTGATTAATTGTTTCATTATGCTTGTCTAAACACCCCGTTCAAGGTGGGATGCACTGCGTATGATGTTAGTTTAATTAATTGGTTTCTTTAATTTTATATTTGTAGGTAAATTGATTTTAATTGTCGCCAATTAATTTATATGACGAGAGTTAGTAAATTAATTGAACGAATTAATATTTGAAATTAGGAATCGGACTAGAGATAGGTTTTTCCCATATTTGAATATTAATTCGGTGTTGAAATTTGAGGATTGAAATTGTTTTCATTAAATTGATCCTAGCGGGTAATTTTCTGAAAATGGTGTAGTCCTAATTTTTCATCGTGTGACATTTTTAAATTAATTTTCTGAAAAAGATTTTATTAAATTTATAATTTTAACGAGAGTTAGATTATCGATTTAATATTATTTCGCAATATTTCAAAATTAATAAATTCAGAAAAAATAATTGAAAATGCAGTGTAATCCCATCTCTTGACATTCTCACATATTTCACACTCGGTTGCACATTATTTTTCATTATTTAGTCATTTTATAATTTTTAGCATTTGTTAGTTAATTTTTCCCTTGAAATTGTTTTTAAAAATAAAAAAAAAATTATATATTTTCATAAAAAAAATTGGAATTGCACGTTTTCACATTAATTGTTTCACCTTGAAAGTTGGATTGATACATGTACTTACCGTAATACGAGTTATTTTTAGACACGTTTTGTAGGACTCAAGGGAATTTTGAGAGTGACTTTTGCACAACAATGATATACATATACGCAAAAAAAGCTACTTATCATAGATTATCATCAAGCTGCTTCAAATCATCCTTTAACTTGGTGTTCTATTAAGTGAGTGTCGTAATGTTCTCTCCTTGCCCCTCCAAAGCATGATGGTTGGTCACAACTTTCTCTATAAGGATAGTGGGAGTCGAAACTGAGCTATGTGGGAAGAAGGTTCAATTATGAAACCTGAGCTAGTGGGAGTCGAAGCTGCACAAAATCTCAATAATTATTTACATTGCATTACATAAGGGAAGAATACCATATATAGTAAAATCTTCTTACATTATTCAACTTCAGCCTCAACCCTCTGATTGTCTTCAACAGGGCCTTATGCTACTAGTAGAATCAAGGTCTCCTGAGGAGGAACACCACCTGGATAAGTGTGATACCCAAGGTTTATGAACTTGGGTATATAAAAGAGATGTTCAAATTTTTTGGGGTTTACACATGTAAAAACTCTCAACCAAGTCCTTCAGCGTAGAGGGCAATAAAAACGTTAGATAAAGGGTATTAGCATACGATCAATTAAAAAAATCAGAAAGAAAACCAATTTTTTTTACCCATACAACTCAGGGGGAATATTACAAGATTGACCCTTCTCACGTTCTCGAAAATCCCATTTACCTTTCAAGAACACAAATTGATTTTTTCAACTATGATTTCTCGATAACACAACCTTCACTATTCTTAATTGTGACTTCCTGGGAGAAAGGTAGTATTACCTAATGGCCTTGGCCTTCTCATTTATGCCATGAACGAACCTAAAAATATCCCCCATAAGATCAAATTCGGTCCGTGACTGCTAAAACATCATTCCCTCGATAACTATTCTATAGGCATTTTTGGTGAAGTTGGTTGGAGCAACCCCATAGACCTTTGAGATTGAAATGATACTAGGTATTAGGGGTTAGAGAACCTCAACTTAGAGATCCCACAAGATGAAATAAATCTTATCTGCATTAGGTTGATCATAATCTCTCTTGTCACAATCAGGCAACCTTATCGTGATATTGATGGGGATACCATACTGATCTCTCAAGTCATCCAACTCATACTCAAGGATGTCACATGCATACTATTTGGTTTCAGTGTTTACAGGATCATATGAGTCAATATAACACCTAATAGTACTTTCCTCGGTACAAGGTATGATAACAAGATAAACTAAGGGCACATGTCTATCGAACATGACTCTTTTAGTTGAAGCCTCTAAGTTAATGATTGATATATATAAAATTGTGTTTATAAGATTTTTAACAATAGGTTTGTGGTCATCCTCATCAACTATAATAAGCCTCATTAACTCATGATTGTGATATTCCATGTCCATAGGTTGTGGAGCGAACCCAGTGGAAGATTGAGCTTGAGTGGTATACCAAGGGTGAGAAGGACTATCCTCGGGCCAGACTACACTCAGTGGAACAGGAAACCTCTTTGCTAGAATCCTAGGGAACCATATCTAAGATCTTAAGATGTTCCAACCACCGGTTAACCCAGGAGTCTCACTCATAAGTGTTAAATAGGATTTAGGGGCGGAATCAATGATGAAATAGATGGAATTGCAGAAGAAATAAAGTTTTAGGTGTTGTTTGTCTTTAGAAGCAAAGAATTTGGGAAAAAAAACTCTAAAATGCCTAAAGTCTCTAAACTTACGAAACCATAGGCCAACCAACTAAATGGCCAACTATAAGAAAAATATCTCCAACCAAAAGTCAATTCATCCGCAAATATCAACAAACAACATGAAAGCGCAACAAAAATTGAAGAAATTACAGAGAAAAAATAAAGAAAGATTGAATAGTAAAGTTACGTATGTGAAACCCTATGACGTTAATGGACAATAGAATTTCTAACTCCTGTAATACTAAAAAATAAGAAATCCTGTCGAAAAGGAGTTTACCCAGTTGAATCCAATCGAAAGTGGTAAAAATCGAGGAATGTTTAATCAGATAAGAAAGGTTTTTGGAGCGGGAAAATAATTTCTCTCTCTAAAAAAATCCATTTGAAGGAAGCATTTGGAAAGTTTTAAATGATTTTTAAATTTAGGTTTTATGCTTTTTACATGGTAATCGTTACCCCTTTTAAAGCTAAGCATGATGTAACAATTGGGAAAGGTAACAAGAGCTTTAGTGACAGTGCATAGACTACCCTAGGCATGCATGTCATGATATCACCAGGAACCACTCCTAACGTCTAACAGATATAAAGTTCAATTCCAAAGGGAATTTTTTACAAGTCAATATACTCAGTGTGCACCAAGAAGCTTCAAAGATAACTAGGCCAGTGACATTCCACAGTTAACACTTTACTTACTCAATCTTCTCATCACATATCTAAAAGACGCAATGCTTTTGAGAATCTGATATAATCGTCAATCGTTAGCAAAGTCTAGGGAGATTTTGTTACACCATAAATATGGTATGGCTTGCAGACCAATCAGAAGAGGACACCTGGACTCTTCACTCACAAAAATGAGGTCGTCTCAGTTAATATCCTGGTCGACTAAGGCAATATGGTCGACCACATTGACATCATAATCGGTCACTATAGCCCAACTAGATTATCATAGGTTAAAATCATTATGCAACTCCATCAAAGCACGTATTTACTATATGATTGGATGATCTTAGTAGCACACCTCACGTGGGGAAGATATGTAAATATTCCCACATGTGCTTATAACAAACTTTATGATTATTCTCCCACTTGCGTATAAAAGGTGTACCCGCCTAACCTATAAAGGCATGATACATGCCCCTCTATATTATATCATGTCAATCAGTCTATAAATAGCACACACTCCCTCACTATAAAGGGATCGAGATATACTTTTATACTGTTATGCTATCCAAGTGAAAAGTGAACTTGATAGTTTATATTCTCCATTAATCCATGGCTTTTTCCCACTGAATCAATACATTAAACACCTGCACCCGTGGATGTAGGCACCTCTTTGGGCCAAACCACATAAATCTGGCATTATTATCTATCTTTCACCTCTCTCTACTATTTACCCTAGATTAGATTTTCTATGATTTGTATCTCTTTATCTGTTATTGTTTATAATTAATATTCATTTGCTAAGACTAAATCCGTACACTAGTTTTAGACGATAACATTTAATATACTATATTGTGATAGTGTTGTTTGATTAAAGTTAAACAAGGTAACTATAATGACAAACTATATGTTTAATTTATGTATTGCGCACAAAGTTCAATTAAATTATCATTATTGGCTAACTTGGTATACATGGTTAATAAAATGAGATGTAATAATATTAGTTATTAGTGATTTATAACTATTTCATTGCCACTTAAATTACAGTTTCGAGTGTTAAACATTGCATTTCTTGAACTATTATATTATTTATGTAACATTCAGTTTATTTGAATATTGATGGAAAATAATATAATTTGTATTAATATTGTGGCGTTCGTTTGTCATGAAGAAAGCTTTGAAAAATTCAATAGGATTAATTTCAATATGGGAGAATTGTCATTGCACTCTAAAGAGAAAATAAAACCTTTAAAAATTGAGTATATATGTAGAAAATAAAATTCACGTTTGAATATAATTTCAAACGTATGTTTAAAATTATGGGGGAAGCATAGTTTTCTAATAAGTTTTGATATGCCCAAAGTGCACCCTCTTACTTAGAATAACTAACCTCGGCCAGTTTCACAGCCGAGTTGACAGGAATCTTATGACAACCATCAGCAAGGTCGTCTTTTATAAGGTCGCCCCCCATATACCAACCCCGGCTAGCCATCAGTCGAGGTCGGCAGAGTCTCATAAGCTCAAGTAACTGCCTACATCATCATCTGCCGATGTTATAGTTATCTCACACCTAACCTCGTCTAGCCCTCCTGGCCGAGGTCATCATGGATATTGACAAGACGAAGCAACACAGTCGGACTTCACCAACCTCTTAATCATCCAGACCGAGGTTACACCAGTCAAGGACACAGGATTGAGGTTACATCAGTCAAGGACACAGGACCGAGCATTTGCAAGTACATGTAAGGTTTGGAACACGTGGACAAATCAGTTATAACCAAATCATTCCCCTCACGTGAGGGAATATTGAGGTCATCATTATCTACATAAGACCAGCCATGTGTCATTCTCATATTGATTCGATCCTCATGCACATGCTCATTGTATGCTTGGAGGTTACATTACACCCCCCAAGAACTATATATAGAGGTCATCCTCTACCTTGTAAAGGTTTCAATTAAAAACCTAGCCAAACTCTGGTCCATTTACAGTAGAGAGGGAAAGTGGAGTGACTGTATTGCTAAGGCCATTAGTGCCCTCTTCTGATAGTGATACTTACACTCACTTGCACAGTGGATGTAGGCAATTGCCGAACCACTTATATTGGTGTGTTTATCCTCTTTTCCTCATCTCCTTATACATATCTATGTTGTTATTTGTTTCCATTGTTATGCCTGTTTGAGCTCTACTACCTCTTTATCTAGTGGTGATAGTGGTACTGTTTATAGTATTATCATTTTGGCGCCGTCTATGGGAACGATAAGATTCATCTCTTTCTCTTTTGCTACCTAACCTCACTAGAGACCCCGGTGGTGAACCAGGCCTCACCTTTCGTGTGGACCTGTTTCACCATTGAAAGAGGTTCCTTAAGGTTTTCAGGCTCTATAGTCCTCTCATCAAAAGCTCAAGCATATGGCACCGGAGTTACCACCACCTCCTCCACCATCTGGTGTTAGAGAACCCAGCTCTAGCCAGGCACCACCCTAGTCCGAGATGGCTGAGGTGGCAGCAGCCTTAAAATCCTTGGCTGCAACTCAGTAAGTGATGCGGGAGCAATTTTCCCGACTAAGCCAAAATATAATGAGACCACCTGGAGTCTCACCATAGATGATTACTCCGGCAGCTGCTCAGCCACAACATGAGGATAAGGGACCACCCCAGGCACCACGAAAGGATCAACATACTCCTCAACGGAGGAGAAATGTTGTTGACCCTAGGCGTTTACGCCTGGGGAGGCAAGGAAACCCTTGCCCTGAGGATAGGTACGATGACATTGAGGCAGAGGATGCCCAAACAGACTGTTGGGAGCCATATGAGGTCTCAAATAACACCATACGCCCTATACAATAGAGTCGAGGTCAGTGTGAAAGACGAGATGGTGATGTAAGACAAAGAGGGTCATCTTTTGATCGTTTAAGTAGAGAGTTGACCTTTGAAAGGCTCGACCCAGTTAATGATCTGAGACAGAGGCTATCCAGGTCAAGAAGCATAGTTAGCTCACAAAGGGAAGGTGGTGATCATCGACCTCACCATGGACGACCCCCACACGGCCGAGACTGTGGCCAGGGGAGGTCAACAACCGACGTTGCACAGCAGATGGGGAACCCTTAGTTCACCCTTTAGAAGAGGCTGGGGACAACCTCGGCCAAGACGGCGTTGCCAAACCATGGAATGACTCTATTCAGAGGTTGGAAGAGAAGATATGGAACCTCATAAAAAGACGAGACCCATTACAGAGGGGGTATTCAGAGGGCTCACCATTTGTGGTGAGGATTGTTAACTTCCCAACCCCTGCCAAATTCAAACCTCCGGTGATGTCTCCCAAGTACGATGGTAGTACTAACCCGGTCCATCATATTGAAATGTATCAATCTGCAGTAGACATTTATTCAATCTTTGATGAGATGAGGTGCCGAGCTTTCTCAAGCACTTTGACTGGGGCTGCACATGCCTAGTTCACGTCTCTTTCTAAAAATTCAGTTAAAAATTTCAAAGGTTTGGTCGAGCGATTTTTTCATAACTTCTGCTTTGGGGTAAGACCTCAGAAGAAGATGACTCACTTGCTATATGTGAAGCAAGGGAAGAATGAAAGCCTCAGAGACTACATCACGAGGTTCAATAAGGAAAAATTGGAGGTAGAATATTATGAAGATAGCATAGCCATGACAGCCCTTATTGGAGGACTTCAGAAGGGAAAACTACTTTAGAAGTTTGCTGAAGACCCTCCCGAATCTATGGACAAGCTGTTAGTGACAACTGGAAATGTCATGAACGCAGAAGAAGCAATGGCTGCAAAGTATGAGGATGAGAATGGAAGTAGTAGTGGGAAGTTTCAAAGAAAAAATATGGAAAGAATAGGACTTCAGACGACAAGTTTTCACACTAAACTCCTTTAACTATGAGCTGCGAACACATCCTTAATGAAATAAAGAATGATAGATCCCTGAGATGGCCGAAGAAGATGAAGACTCCTCCACATAAGAGAAACAAGAACCTATAGTGCGAGTTCCATTAAGATCACAGCCATCTGACTGACAAATGTTTCACCCTGAAGCTTTTAAAGTTTATGGATGGTAGAGCTTCTAAGGGGGGAAGAGATGACCCAAAAAAATGATAAATGTTGGGACGACGTCCCTACCAGAAGAGCTGATAACTCAGATGATGATGACAATGACCCTGACCTCCCACCAAAAGACGACAATGCCCCAGTGAAGAGGGTCAATATGATCTCTTTCTGTGTGAACACTATTCGTGGGGGACTAGCAACAAGTGTCTCAAAGGTAGCTGATCGCAAGGCTCAAGTGGCAGAGGCTAAGGCAGTGGCTAAAGCCTATGTTATGAACTTAGAATCTACAGAGGTTAAACGTGAGAAGAGAAAGAAAATAGATATGGACACCTTCGTGGTCGGCTTTTCACGATTGGATTTCAAAAGTATCTTAGCTCCCCACGATGACCCATTACTCATTACCATATGGGTGCATGGGTGTGAAGTTCAGAGGATCCTGGTTCTACAGATGTTATGTTTTGGCCCTGTTTTAAGAGCCTGGGCCTCAGTAGAGATAGGCTTGTCCCTTATCATCATCCCTTGATTAGCTTCAGCAGTGAGAAGGTTCATCCATTGGGTATGTATGAAATGGATGTGAGAATGGGAGATGAATGGCCTAAGAGGTTGACCAGAAAAATCAATTTCTTTGTGATGGATGAAAACGTCCTTTCATCTTACAACCTCATCATAGGACGAGTATCCCTCAAGTAGTTTGAGTTCGTGCCTTCAACAGTCCACCAAATGCTAAAATTACCGACTCCTTATGGAGTAGGGGAAGTGCAAGGTTACCAAACATCGGCACGTGAATGTTATTTCAACTCTATGAAAGAAAGAGAGGCTCATAAGAGGGCAACAACCACGTATAACATCGACACACTTGATCTTAGAGATAAAACAAAGATAAAAAAGGGAGAGGTCGCGGAGGAGGTAGAATCCATCATCCTTAATGAGGACGAACCAGAAAAAACATCCAAATTGGCAAAGCCCTAAGACCTGAGATTAAGGAGGAACTAGTAAAGCTTCTAAGGAAGAGATATAGTATCTTTGCATGGAGCCATGCAGACATGCCAGGTATTGATCCTGAGATTATGTGTCATAAACTCAATGTTGTAGAAGATGCCAAGCCCATCAAGAAGAGAACAAGAGTATACTCAAGGGAAAGTATGATGTCATCAGAGACGAGGTTAGAAAGCTTGAAGAGGCTATGTTCATTAGAGAGGTCATTTACCCAGAGTGGTTGTCTAACACTATTATTTTGCCCAAAGCTAATGAGAAATGGAGGATGTGTGTAGATTTCACTGATTTAAACAAGTCTTGCCCGACCGATAGTTTTCCCCTACCTCGTATAGATCAGATGGTGGATGCCACGGCAGGACATGAGCTCATGAGCTTCATGGATGCATATTCAGGGTACAATCAGATATTCATGAACTCGATAGACTCAGAGAATACAACCTTCATTATAGACAAAGGGACCTATTGCTACAAGGTCATGCCCTTCGGCCTGAAGAATACAGGGGATACTTACCAACGTCTTATTAATAAGATGTTCGAGGATCAGATAGGCAAAATCCATAGCAGTTTATGTGGACGACATGCTGACGAAGAGTCTGAAGGATGACACCCATGTGGTCGACCTTGAAAGAAGTTTTAACACCATGGATAAATATAGAATGAAGCTCAACCCGGCCAAATGTGTCTTCGGGGTAGGAGCAGGAAAGTTCTTAAGATTCATTATCCAAAGGGTAATAGAATCTAACCCTGAGAAGATCAAGGCTTTACTGGAAATGAAGACACCCAGGACCATCAAAGACGTTCAAAGGCTAACCGGACGAGTTGTTTCACTTAACAGGTTTGTCTCAAGATCCACATATAAGGGTCTTTCTTTTTTCAAAGTTCTTAGAAAGGCCTTTGAATATGATGAGGAATGTGACAAAGCTTTTAAAGAGCTCAAGTACTACCTCGGATCCCCTCTACTCCTATCTCGGCCAATTCAGGGAGAAAAACTGTACGTATATTTTGCTGTCTCCGAGTCAGCTATCAGTGATGTAATTGTAAGAGAAGAGGATGGAGTGCAGAGACCAATGTACTTTAATAGTAAAGCTCTTCAAGGGTCTGAACAGAAGTACCCTCGGATTGAAAATTTATCCTATGCTTTGATACATGCATCTAGGAAAATGAAGTCACACTTCCAAGCCCACTCCATAGTTATCCTCACTGATTCCCCACTCAGACAGGTCCTCCATAAGCCTGAGAAGTCAGGCAGACTAATGACCTGGGACATTGAGTTAGGGGAATATGATTGTTTATCAACCTAGGGTTGCCATCAAGGGGAAGGGACTCGCAGACTTTGTAGTCGAGTTTACCTGGGAAAAGGTCGAGGTTGAGATTAGTTAAAAGGCTACAAAGAAATCGAGCATAAATGTCTTCCAAGATTCGGATGAGGTTGAATCAAGCAAAGCCAGAAAAATAATAGTTGAGAATGAAGAAGATAGATACCTCTTCAAGGAAGGGACCCTATCAGAGGGAAACTACTCTTCAAATGCAACCATTTGGAACCTCTTCATTGATGGGTCCTCTTGTGAAAGTGAAAGTGGAGCAAGGTTGATAGTGTTAGCACTAGATGGTACCAATATTGAATATGCATTGAGGTTCAACTTTAAAACTTCCAACAATGAGTCAGAGTATGAGGCATTGATAGCAGGTCTCTCTTTGGCAAAGGCCCTTAGTGTCGGCCAATTCCTACTCCAGAGTGACTCAAGATTTTTTTTTAACCAAATTATGGGGGTATATGAGGCCAAAGATGAAAGGATGGACAAATACCTTAAGAGGGTTAAAATAATGCTAGAAAGTTTCAAGAAAGTAAAGATGAAGAGGATAACTCGGCTAGACGGCAACCGAGTTGATGCACTCGCGAGGTTGGTCTCAGCAATAAGAATGGACATAAGGAGAAAAGTACTAGTTGAGATTCTGCTCAAGCCGACCGTCGAAGAGGAAGAGGTTGCTAGAACTTGCCTGAATCTGAATTGGGGAGCATCATGGATGGACCCTCTTATCATATACATCAGAGAGGGAGATTTGCTATAGTCGAAGTTAGAAAGGAGAAAGCTGAGGTCTAGAGCTGCTAAATTCTCAATTATAGGAGATGTCCTGTATAAAAAGGGTTCCTAATCCCTCTCCTTAGATGTGTTCACCCTTCAGAGGTTCCAAATATCTTGCACCATGTGCGTGAGGGCTCTTATTCAAGTCACATAGGAGGGAGGCCATTGGCTAAGAGATTAATCACTCAGGAGTATTGGTGGCCAACCTTGGCCAAAGATGTAGCTGCGTATGTGAAGAAGTGTTATAAGTGTCAAAGATTCTCTGCCATACCTCATTAGCCATACCAACCTCTTACTTCTATCAGCTCCCCTTGGCTATTTGTAATATGGGGCATTGACTTAGTAGGATCCTTGCCAAGAGCTATAAATAACTATCGGTTATTAATAGTGGCAATTAATTATTTCTCCAAATGGGTAGAGCCTGAGCCAATGATCATAATCACTAAGAAGAAGACCTTCCAGTTCATCTGGAAGAACATCATATGCAGCTATGGTCTTCCAAACACCCTCATCTCAGATAATGGAACCCAATTCAAGAATATGTCCTTAGAAAAATACTGTGAAAGAGTAGGGATTAAGTAGTTCTTCTCTTCTCTTGGCCGACCCCAGGCAAATGGTCAGACTGAGGTCACAAACCGAACAATCCTTGATGTGATAAAAAAGAGATTAGAAAAGGCCAAAAGGAGATGGACAGAGGAGGTATATGTTGTGTTATGGGCCTACAGGATGACAATAAGGACGCCAATAGGAGAAATCCCATTTATGCTAGCCCATGGCTCAGAAGCTGTAATCCCAACAGAGGTAGGACTTCCCACTCATATAGTTCAGACCTATGACCCTCAGAGGAATGGGGAAGAGAGAAGACTTAATCTTGATTTGATCGAGGAAAGAAGAGAGGATGCAGATATAAGACAGGCAGCATACTAGCAGAGAACCGCGAAATTCTACAATCAAAGGGTGAAATTAAGGCCTATAGTTGTGGGAGACCTAGTCCTAAAGAAAATGTGGCAAAATAAAAATAAACTCCATCCAAATTAGCATGGTCCTTATGGGTAATTGATGAGGTTGTGCCTGGTACCTAGCGACTAGAAAATCTTGAAGGAGAACCTTTTTCCAACCCTTGCAATGCCGATCATTTAAAGAAATATTTCATATGATGTTGCAGTTATCTTTGTAATACGTGTATGACTTTATACAGAGGATGTTAATGAAAAGATAGCAATGTTGTGCTGGTACTTTTGTCATGTCCTTAAACATAATTAGTTTGGTGAAAATTTATGAGGGTAAACATAATAATATGGTGACCTCAGACCTTAAACACCATTAGTTTGGTGAAACTTTATTAGGGTAAACATCATAATATGGTGACCTCCGACCTTAAACATCATTATTTGGTGAAAATTTATGAGGTGAAACATCATAATATGGTGAACTCAACCCTTAAACACCATTAGTTTGGTGAAAATTTATGAGGGTAAACATCATAATATGGTGACCTCAGACCTTAAGCACCATTAGTTTGGTGAAAATTTATGAGGTGAAACATCATAATATGGTGACCTCAAACATTAAACATCATTAGTTTGGTGAAAATTTATGAGGGTAAACATCATAATATGGTGACCTCGGACCTTAAACACCATTAGTTTGGTGAAAATTTATGAGGGTAAACATCATAATATGGTGACCTCAGACCTTAAACATTATTATTTGGTGAAAATTTATGAGGTGAAATATCATAATATGGTGACCTCAGACCTTAAACACCATTAGTTTGGTGAGAATTTATGAGATGAAACATCATAATATGGTGACCTCAGACCTTAAACATCATTATTTTGGTGAAATTTTATGAAGGTAAACATCATAATATGGTGACCTCGGACCTTAAACACCATTAGTTTGGTGAAAAATTATGAGGGTAAACACAATAATATGATGACCTCAGACCTTAAACAACATTAGTTTGGTGAAAATTTATGAGGTGAAACATCATAATATGGTGGCCTCAGATCTTAAACATCATTAGTTTGGTGAAAATTTATGAGGGTAAACATCATAATATGGTGACCTCAGACCTTAAACATCTTTAGTTTGGTGAAAATTTATGAGGTTAAACATCATAATATGGTGATCTCAGACCTTAAACATCATTATTTGGTAAAAAAATTTGAGGTGCAACATCATAATATGGTGACCTCAGACCTTAAACACCATTAGTTTTGTGAGAATTTATGAGGTGAAACATCATAATATGGTGATCTGAGACCTTAAATATCATTATTTGGTGAAAATTTATGAGGTGAAACATCAAAATATGGTGACCTCAGACCTTAAACATCATTAATTTGGTGAAAATTTATGAGGGTAAACATCATAATATGGTGACCTCAGACCTTAAACACCATTAGTTTGGTGAAAATTTATGAGGTGAAACATCATAATATGGTGACCTCAGACCTTAAACATCGTGAAAATTTATGAGGTGAAACATCATAATATGGTGACCTCAGACCTTAAACATCATTAGTTTGGTGAAAATTTATGAGGGTAAACATCATAATATGGCGACTTCAGACCTTAAACATCATTAGTTTGGTGAAAATTTATGAGGGTAAACATCATAATATGGTGACCTCGGACCTTAAACATCATTAGTTTGGTGAAAATTTATGAGGTAAGAGATTTCAAGCAAAACATCTTATGAACCAATATAATCTGAAGAAGATTGGACTAATGATTACCATTAAAAAGATTCACTTACAAATCAAGAGTATTAAGAGGTCGTTAGAGTTCACAAAAATAAAAGGTACAGACAAAAGGGAAATCAAAATTACAACTTTGAAAAGCTTCACAAGAAAAGGGCATATGTCTCTGCAGCTGCAGTCGTCTGGTCATTACCGACGTTTGTCACTTCAGCTTCATCATCATGATGAGTAGCGTCTTGAGTTTTAGTGACTTCGAGAGGAACAATCTCGGGTGGAGCAGCATCAGCCTCCTCAACTTCTTGCAAGGACTGAGCGAACTGAGGGTCTCCAAAGTCGAGACCCACAAAGTCTGATGCAGTCAAGACACCAGACTCGCTCTTCTTCTTGCCCACCCATTTGTCAGTCGCTTTGATAACTCTTTCAAGATATTCAAAACCAAAGCTGATGAATTCATCGGGACCTTGTAGTCTTCGATGGTCTTCACAGCAGCATCTTCCAAATCAGTCTTAAATGCAGCATCAAACTTAGACTGAAGGGCATCATCCTTGGCCTTCAGAGCTACGTCATGGTACTTCTTGAGATTAGATATATTGTTGTCCCTTTACTGGACAACTCCTTTCATCCTTTCAACCTATGCATTCAAAGAGACTGAACCTTCTCAACTTCCTGACCCTTCTCTATAAGGGGAATCCTCTTCAGAGTTCAATCAACAAAGTGATGGAAAGACAAGACACCCTGCAGAAGAAGGTCAGATGTAAGAATATATGAGATATAATTTCTAAAAAGCTGAGGTTACACTTGTGAAGAGCAAATGATCAAATGAGCAAAAATTGGTACCTGAATTGACTTGTGGAGAGCAAACTCGGCCAATAACGGGACGTCCAATGCGTGTAAGAAATACTGGTCCTCTTTAGTCATTATTATACCAATAGCATCGACAGCCTTTAGATTGTGGCTGATCAAGCTATCATTGATTTTAAGCTGAGAAAGACGAGCATCCAGGGCATTGTCTGTAGAGATGGGAATGACACGATCCCTGGCCTGAGTCTTGCCCGGCCTCATATGCTCCGGGTCAGCTGTGGTCTTCTTCTTTTTACTAGCATCGGCCTTGGAGGTGCCGACGTTATTCTTGGTGGTAGGAGGGGGTACATTTTTTCCACCCCTTTTCTCCATTAGCTTTATAAGACCAGGAGCAGACATTTCTCAAAGGTCGTCTGATATGCCTGCTGGGCGCTCTGCAAAAGACAAGACTCTGAGTTAGTCAGTCAGAGATATAAAACATAAGAGGTATAAGTTGTGTGAGAAAAATTAAGACTTACGAAGCTCTTCCAAGGGACCACCCCCTAAACCTGTTTGAGATAGGTAGTAGGGGGTCATTAGATGTTCATATTTAATAAGATGACCCTTCTCGCACTGACTGCGAAGGTCTTCAATATTTTTATAATTGTCCTGGCTAAGTCCAGGGTCGGCTTTGGCAGTAAGGGAGACCTTCCCCCACCTTAGAGGGGTCCTTGGAATCGACGTTCCATAGGCCTCATTTGCACCAAATTCCCATGCCCCGAAAATAAAAAAATACCGAGGTTTCCAGTATGATTCAAAGTTTGGGTAAGCAAGAGCATTTTCTTCTCTGATTTCCTGGCTAAGAAGTGGTAATAGCTAGGGTGGTTTTTGGTCGAGGAGGGAACATAACAACCAGTGAAAACTCTAACTGGAAGGTCTGAGTGGTGAACAACCCTCCAAAGGATGATGACCCCAATCATAACCCTGCAGGCATTAGGGGATAGTTGAGAAGGGGCAAGATTTATATGGGAGAGTATAGCTCTGATGGATGGGTGGATAGGAATCCGAAAGCCCAACTTGAACATCTGCTCATAGACACAGATCTCTCCATCTCGGCCATCAAAATCACTCTCATCCCTCAGAGGTTTCCTAAGGATGATGGAAGAATTTATGGAATAGAGGCGCCTAAAACTAAGAAGGTCGTACTCGCTGATAGTCCTCTCATACTCGGGCACATCATATGTATCGAGATCACTCTCCTCACCATTATCACCGTCCCTAGTAACATCGGCATGAGCAGGTGTTAAAGCACCACCAGGAAACCTCTGAGAAAATTCGATCCCAGTGGCAGCTGACAGGGGAATGGCATCAATGGGAGGTGAAAGTGCCACATTTGGCCCTAGGATTTCAACATCAGAAGACCTATGCGAAGTGCTAGCACCTTGGTGAGATGAGGAACGACTTGAAACCTCGTCTTCCTCAAGAACCTCACCCTGTCTAGGAGAATAATCCATAGCCTCTTGAAAAGATTTTACAGATTCTCCTACTTCAAAGGTTGACATGGGGTCTGAGTAAGATGACTCAGACTCAGACATTGGTGCAGGATGCTCAGGAACCTCTGCAGGCTCAGTAGGAACGACTTGCTTAGGATCTATAACCTTCAGGGGTGGAGGAAAAATGGGTCTGAGGGGAAAGGCCTCAGCCCTACGAGCTTCCTCTTGGCCTAGCTTTATTTTCCTAATTTTCTCAAAGGTCTTCTCACGAAGAAAGGGGAACTCTTCAATAAGTTGGTACAAGGGTCTGAGCATAAGTGAGACGGCAATACACTTAAAGGAAAGACCCAAACCACAAACATGTACACAACTTAAAAGAACCCAAACTAAAGATAAAAAAGGGGAAGTTGAAACACTTGATCAAAGAACACCAAGAACATTCAAGGGCAGGTCACCGGAGAAGGTGACCGGAAGGCCACCGGTAAACCTAAAAAGGGTTGTTTGTGGCTGAAACAACCTCAAAGCAGCCTACAACAGTTATAAAACCATCTAATCGCTACAAGCCTAACCTAATAACCACTTGGCAGTGGTGGAAACCCTCGCTGGAAAATGAAGAACTCGCCGAAAAATTGAAGCTATAAAAATTGATACCAGAAACGAAAAATGATAGGTTGAGAAGCAATACATAAGAGTTTGATTGAAGAAGGAAAATGATGATGTAAACAAGACTATCAAGTTTTATTCTCAGTGTATCGAACCACGATAAGTTGTTATTAGATAAGGAAAATGTCAAGAACCATCATATAAACTCTTATAAATGCGGGGGTCTTAATCTAAGGTGGTGATTCCATATCCAAAATAGGAACAATAAATGTTTCCTCTCTATAATAGGAACAAGACCATTAAATGTTTACCTATTGGTTTTGTAAGTGGATTTAATATGTTTTGATATTTCCAACTTGCATTTTCTTGAAAAGTGTGTATACTTGATTCTTTGAACCCCAATTAATACTTAAGTACTTTGATCATATTCTAAGGTTAAAAAATGATTCAGAGTGTACATAAATCTTCGAATAGATGATAATGTATTAAAGACTTTAAAGACTAATTAAGTCATTTGGAATATGTTAGAGCAGTAAACTAAAACCATACTTTATGTAATAGTTTTAGTTGTGGACTTATTAGTTAATAAAATAAGTATTCATGTTTTAATGAGAATCATATATGGGTATAATGATGCGTTATTTTTTATATTGTTGGTGTCTTTTATTCTAGTTAGTAGGTTCTCTTGTGTGTAGAGTATGAATTATGCATAGAAGATCATATCACCCATGGAATGTAAGTTTTATCATTCATAGTCTTAGATGGAGTTGGACACACCATCGGTAGGGTTGTAGCATAACATTTTAGCAGGTCTATCTTGATTACGGAAAACAATATAGTTTCAAATTATTGTGCACTTTTGGGTGTAATGAACATGACCACCTTGAGGTCATTGTCTTTGTACTGATTTTATAAGACAATTTACACCTCATGATTATTAGATTTACTTAAGGCTTTTAATCCTGAAATGATTGATGGACACATGCACTAGTTATTTGTTGCTTTAACGTATTAGGTGAGATTCATTATTTGATCAATAACCCTAATAACTTGGGTAATAGTAATTATTATTTGATTAAAGTATTTTATTGATGAAATTTATGTCTCGGTGTAGAGATTGGTGATACCCTTTAGAGATGCTTACAAGTTTTGTATGTGTCAAGAGCTACAGGTGTATTATGTTAATTCGACACTACAAATAAGTTAAGTTGAACTACTCAAGGACTTAAAGAAGCTAATCAGATAAATTATCAGTAATTTATTTTATTGATGGGTACCTGAACCTTAACATGAGTAAAATTAAGTAATTAATAATAAGGAGCTCGAAATATAATTTTGGGTTAAGGAGTTGAGTTGAAATTATAATTTTTTAGGGCATGTGGTTATGTATTCAGAAAACTCGATTTAAAAGACTTTTTAAATACAATTTTTAAATTTATTTTTCTCAAAAATTAAAAAATTACACACAAAATTGGTAAATGTGTATATATATACAAGTACACATAATATATATAAACACACATATAAATAAAACTTCCATACATGCATGATACATAAATGTATACATATATACATGCATAAATTCATAAATATAGCATGTGTTCTTTAAGTATGTTTAATGAGATATGTTGGAGAGTATAACTATATATACATAAACATACATACATATATACATAATACAAATGTATACGTACATACATAAGTGTATATATATATATAATATGAGAGGGGGTGTTTTACCGTTTCAAAAAATCAACGATTAGAATCGAATTTTTTTAGACCATCTAATGGTGTGAGATTGTGCCACGTCACCACTTGATCATTGTGACATGGAAAAATCAAATGGAAACTTTGCATCTAATGGTTCAAAGTGGTTCCATGTGCGGTTTGTAAGGAAAAAGCAACAAACAAGGGCGCACCTTTTTCAGATTTTCAAATCTTACTTTAATTTGAAACTTATCACGGTCTCCTATACACAATTTCTAACCTAATCTTACACGCAAAAATCTATTTTTTCTATGCACACTTCCCAAATCAAAATACTCAATAATCTCTCTCCTCCCTCACCCTTTTCTAAACCTTTTCTTTCCATTTGAGCGAAGGAAAACCATAAAGTTAAACCGAGTCCTCTCTCTCTACTCCGCTCACCTCACGCCGTTCAGGTAAGACCTCCGTAGTCGTTCAGATCAGAGCTCCATCGCCGTTCAAGTAAGCTGAGTTTTGTTTTACACCTGAGTTTCGTTTGGTGTAACAAAAAACTGAGGCATCAAAACTGTTTTTTTTTTTAACACCGAACCATTGCAAACCCTTACAAATCTTTCCGATCAAAACTCAGACATCAAAATGCAAGAGTCTTAGTAAGTTTTTTGGTGTAACACCTAGCATAATTTTTGTTTGTAATGATTTGTTTTACACCGGAATGATCCGTTCAGTATAATTTTTTTTGGTTATGTTTACCCCTAAGACTGAAATGGTTCAGTTTTTTTTTTTTTTTGCATGTGTGTTATTTACTTGAAGTATTCCATATATTTAAGGCACAGTTTGGCTTGATGTGTTTGTTGAGGAAATCTTCGCATATTTGTTGGATATGATATGTATTGTGTTTGAGAAAATTTTGATTCTGAATTGTTATGTGTTTGTTAGATCTGTTAGTTGAGGAAATCTTCAATGTTTTTTGAGGATTTTTCTATCATTGTGAATTTATGCTTATGAGTTAGATTTGTTAGTAAATGATTTTTTTTCCAATTACATCTGTTAGTTAGATCTATTAGTTAGTGCTATTCTTTCAATCAACAACACATTGTGTTCTTCTTTCGATTTTGTTTTTTTTCATTTCTTTTCATTGCGACCATATTTGTTTTTTTTACCTTCTTCTTTCTATTTTGTTTAAGACTTACTATTATCTCAGATTCTCAGAATATTTTTCTTTCTCACTCACCTTGATTCGGGTTTATATATATCTGTTTAAGTTTAAGAGGACAAATGTTTCTTGCTCACCTCCCGCACAGGCCAATACTCTTTCTCTCTATTCTTTCTCTCTTTCGCAGGTATCCCAGTCAAGCTATAAATTTATATAGTGACGACACCCCAGTCAAGCTATTCTTTCTCTCTTTTGCAGGTACTCTATATCTCTTCTTATCTCCATCTCTTTACCATCATATTCTGCAAATTTACCGGACTCTAAACACATAAAAGGTCAGTTGTGATTGCTCAGTTCCTTTTCTCAGATGTGTAGTTGAGGGTGTTTCACGTGATTTTGTTATTTATTTTAGCTACTCTACTTTTCATCTGTCTAATTAGGTTTTTGGGTGTTGTTTCAAGTAAGAAGATTGAAAGTTTGTTATGTGGATGTTTCCTGTCTACATCCCTCTACTCCATTTTCCATTTCCTTTGTGTATTTAGTTTTAAAGGTATGGTGGTGCTTTTCAGGTGTTGGAGATTTTTATTGTGGTCGCGGTGGTATTTTGCCACCTCAGTAGAGGTCGAGTATTCATTCTATGGTCTGATTGAATTTTATCCCAACTATATAAAGTTGTCCAAAACCTTTTTTTCATGGAACTACGTTATTGGTTCAAAACCTAATTTCATTTGTGATATGGAAATATAATTATTATCAAAGTTGAATCGTTATGTTGGAGGTATTCATAGGTTCAAACCTCATTTCAATGCTATTTCAGTTCGGGGCCATCATGTTCCTTTTGCCAATATGGATATCATCTTTTAGTTTTTTACATCGTTTCCTACTTCTCACTAGAGGTCACCAGGTGGTGAGTAACAGGGCTACTAATTCAATATGGTTAGAGGGTTTGGAAGCTATAATGGGTTCCATAAAAAATATTTTGAAGATAACATACAAAAGAAACCTCTATTGTGAACCCATAAAA
The DNA here is from genome assembly GCA_949130495.1 of Sambucus nigra. Classification (NCBI taxonomy): domain Eukaryota; kingdom Viridiplantae; phylum Streptophyta; class Magnoliopsida; order Dipsacales; family Adoxaceae; genus Sambucus; species Sambucus nigra. The sequence goes on along the minus strand of OX422211.1, from coordinate 153,476,185 downwards.
ATATTTGAAAGAGAGTTGTTACACTTTCTCATTTGAGAAAAATGTACTCATAAATAACATATTATGTAAAATTGAATAGATTGTGTAGAATCCATTGTTTGTATATCTGTGTATTTTAGCCTGTTGGTTTTTTTTTTTTTTTTTCTTGAGTGTTTGTTTATCTATTCATTTTTCCTTTTCCTTCCTTTTTGTTACTTCTTCCCACCTTTTTCGTAATATTTTTATTTTAAATTAAATGTGGATTTTAAAAAATTATCATTTTTTGTGATATATGAAAACCTTTTTAGTTTTATATCTTGGGGAGTACATAATCCAGTTTGATTGAAAAATATAATTAAACAATTATATTAGTTGTATTTTTCAAAATTAACTTTCTTTTTTTATGTTCACAGTACACTATATTTGCATTCATATTATCTATCTGCATAATGTTATTTAATATTTGTATCACAGGGCATCATCCATTTATATTGGGATTGGGATTTTTATTTTGATCTCGGTGAGGAAGGAATCTGTAAAGGAATAGATAAAGTAAAGGACAATGTGATGTTCTCTTTTGAAAGTGGATATTTGGAGCTAAAGTAAAGGATAACTTATTATAGTTTCCACTTGGATTTGTTGATTTTAATTTTTAAAAAAATGATTGTGTGAACCAAAGGAGGGATTGTTCTGCAAATGTAGGTGAAGTGGAGGAAGTATATAGGGATATTTAAAAAAGATCCTGTTAAAAAACATGAAAAGGAGGCATAAATGAAAATGGGAATGCATGTCAAATGTTCTTTCATGCTCTCTCTTTAAGATATAAATAAAATTTGAATTTAATTTAATTCTTCAAATTCATGGATATTGGTGGAAAAAAATTAATAAGTATGTTTTTTATTATTTTTTTAAAAGAAATTATGGACATTAAATACTCGATTAAATAATTTTGAAAAAAATATTCATCCTTCCGAAAAATTAACCACGATGGATATTTTGGAAAATTATACTATAGTACAAAATTTTTATGACATTGTGTCTTCAGGCTCGCGCACGACTTTGGAAATTATGACCAAATTTTTTAAATTATAATTTGTTTTATTGGGGAACAAATTTTTTTTCCTTTTACAATTACATACTTTGAAAATTTTCACTGTGCCTTCATGCACGGTCATACACTTCTTTGCGTTGTGAAAAGCTGACTTAAATTACTTACGATTCATTATTTTGTAAAAAATAATGTTATTGGACTATTTCTTATTTGTTATGCAGTTATGTACTTCATAAATTTTTGCTATTTTACAATTTACATATTTTGAAAATTTTCGACGTGCCTTCAGGCACGGGCAGCCCGTGCCTGAAGGCACAACGAAATTTTTTCAAAATACGAAATCGCAAAATGGTAAAAAGTGGAGGATTTCTCGGAGCAGGTTGCTATAGCATCCTTTAAGATTGGTTTGCCGACCACATCTCTACTGCACCAGTCCCTGATGAGGAAAGAGATGAACACCATTGACAACCTCACGGCACGAATTAATATGCCAAGGTTAAGGATGTGGTTTAGTCTCCCCCGGGGAACAACAGGTGCACAAAAGCAAGCAAATGAGGAGATAAAAGCGACACTCCAAATAAAGGGAGTAAGAACGGGGTCAAGAATGACTCTAAGAATAAGAGCAAAGCCAATCCTTCAAAGGCATTCCGGGTTGTTAACAAAACTTCAAAGAACCAATCTATAAGATCTTGAGCAAGATAAAGGATTAATAATTTGTCAAGTGGCCCAAGAAAATGGGTGGTGGCCCAGTAAAAGGAACAATGTGTTGAGATGCGCATTCCACAAGGAGAGCAATCATAGGACAGAGAATTGCGTAACAATGAAGTCACACTTAAAAGAGTTAGCCCAATATGGACATCTGAAAGAGTACATAAAGAAGAAAGTTGACAAGGTCATAGCCAATGGCGACCAAAAATTGAACAATGTCCTTGATGATGACTTAGTACAGGAGCTCGCAATAATTCATAGAGCATATAACCTGAAGCAGATCGGGAACGCTGTTTAGATGGTGTTGAAAAAAGTTATAGCTGTCATGGGAGCATTCTGAATTGGACCTACAAGAGCCAAGATGGAAAACGCCAACAACCAAAAAATGTTGACTACACTAAACATATCCTCTTCACAGAGGAAGATCTGATTGGAGTAAGGAATTCACACAACGATGCGCTCATGATCACTCTCAGTATCATGAATTAGGATGTTTACAAATTACTAGTAGACCAAGGAAGTTCATTAAGCATGATGTACATGGAGATGTTCCAAAAGTTGAAGCTTAACTTAGCCGACCTCAAGGTGGCCACAGTCCCATTGGTTGACTTTGCGGAGAAAATTACGATGCCATTGGGAAAGATAGTCTCGTCGATCAGGGAAAGTAATATTTCAAAGCTAATTGAATTCTTGGTGGTAGATATAGAATCACCATATCATGCCATTTTAGGTAGAGGTTGGTTGCACGTTATGAAAGTCGTACCATCTATATACCACCATAAGCTTAAGTGTGTCACCTATCAGGGCGTGGTCGAGATTCATGATGACCAGACCACTGCAAGGAAATACTCCATTACTGTCATTTACTCCCGAAATGAGAAGAAAAAGGAACCATAGGTCACTCCAGAGAAACCCCAAGACAGGGATACACCCTCTAAATAGCAACTATGACACGGCTGACCAAGGGTGGAAGAGACCAGGATCCACCCCGATGATAGGGTCATTGAAATCCTGAAGGAAGTTGGTGCTGATGAAAACTTGTTGGATATAAAGCTTCTGATCAGGACTACTCTTGTCAAAAGAAAGAATTGATTGCCATTCTGAGAAAATTTTTAGATGTTTTTGCCTGGTAGCCATAAAATCTACTTGGGATTGATCCCAATGTAGCCTATCACCGTCTCCGCGTTGAACTAACCTTCAAGTCGATCACTCAGAAGGCACATCGAACAGCCCCAGAAAAGGCTAAAACGGTGGATAACGAAGTTGGGTAGCTTCTTGAAGTCTATATTAGGGAAATTTGGCTCCCCAAATAGTTATCCAACTCAGTGGTAGTATGTAAGGGCAACGACAGCTGGAGAGTTTGCATCGATGTTACGGACCTTAACAGAGCATGCCCCAAAGACAGTTTCACTCAGTTGAAGATTGATCATCTAGTCGATGCCACAACAACTCGTGCGAGAACAAGTTTTTTATGCCTATTTAAGGTACCATCAGATCCCACTGTTTAACCTGAACTGGACAAAACATCCTTCATAAATCCAGTAGGTTTATATAGTTATAAGGTTATGCCAATCAACCTAAAGAATACAAAAGCAACTTATCAAAGGCCGGTCATAAAGATGTTCAAGTAGCAGATGGGAGATACCATGTGAGTCTACATCGATGATATGCTAGTCAAAAGTAAGGACAAAGATGACTACCTCAAAGACCTAACCAGAACTTTCAAAATTTCCATAAAGTACTAGATGAAGCTCAATGCAAGAAAGTTCTCGTTCGGTGTCTACTTAGGAAAATTTCTTGATTATATAGTTCGAAAGAGAGAGATTGAAGCCAATCCAGATCAGATCGACGGGATCAATAGGGTCCAACCACCAAGGAGGTTGTGAGATATAGAGAAGCTTATCAGAATTCTTGTAGAACTCAATCATTTGATCTTTAAGTCCTCATAACGTTGTTGGTGATTCTTTCAATTCTTAAAGAAGGATAAGATCATCGTTTGGAATGATGATTATTCAATAGCTTTGGAGGAGATCAAATACTTCCTCAGCAAGCCACACCTAGTGGTAATCCTTGATGGCGAAGACCCCCTTTACCTCTACCTTGCAATATTAGGCCATCATGTTATCTCCGCTCTGGTATGTGAGAAGGAGGGAAGACAATACTCTATCTATTACTTCATCAAGATGCTCCTCGATGCAGAACAACACTACTTACCTCTAGAGAAGTTATCATATGCTCGGGTAATTTCCTCTAGGAATCTTAAAAACTATTTTGAAGCCCACTCAATAATGGTTATCAAGTCTTTCCCCGTCAAAGTTGTCCTTCAAAAAGTCGACCTCTCTGGATGACTGTCAAAATGGTCAATCGAACTCGAAAGGTTCAATATTCACTTCCATCCAAGGACATCGATTAATGGTCAAGTCCCCATTATTTTCATCGAATTCATAGGAGCAAGACAATTGACCAACAAATCATAAAGTAGTCAATTAGTAAGGAAGCGCAGTCCAAGGACTAAATCCTATACATTAATAAAGCCTTTAATTCCAAGGGGGTATGAATAGGGATTATCCAATCACACTAGAGGATAATGTCATCGAACAAGGAATTATGTTGGTATTTGAAGCTTTTAATAACAATGCCAAATATGAAGTGTTGATAGCTTATCAGTACAAATCCCAACTATTGGGGGACTAGGCATCTCAATGTGTTCGACGTCTCCAAACTAGTCGCCAAACATGTAAGTGGCCATTTCAACGTAAAAAATGACAAATTAACAGCCTACCTTGTCATGGCGCAAGAGCTTAAGACAAGATTTGAGGGGTCCATATTCAGCAATTCCCCCAGGGACAGAATAGTCATGCTGATACCTGAACAACCCTCAGCTCAATAGTGGACTTTGACATCAAAAGAACTATCCAAGTGGAGTTCCTCACCCGGCCTAGCATTGACAAGACAATGGTCGTTAAGAAGATTCTCTCTATAGAAAGAGCTTATAGTTGGATAAATCAAATCAGTACCTACTTGCGGAATGAGACACTACCAGACGATAAGAAGTTGGCTCACCAAATGAGGGTGAAGGCAACTCATTTCTATCTTGATCCATAAGGGAAGCTCTACAAGAGATCGTTTACAAGTCCTTACCTATAATGCATCCACCCGTAAGACACCGAGAAAGTTCTCAACGAGCTTCATGAGGGTATTTATGGGAGTCATGTAGGAGGAAGATCATTAGCGTTTCGAGCAATCAAAGAAGGATACTAGTGGCCACACATGCAAAAGTATGCAAGTACCTATGTTCGAATATGTGAAAAATGCAAAAAGTTCTCTTATATAGTTCATCAAGCAGTTAGCAACCTAAAATCCATGACCAGTCCTTGGCCATTTGCACAATAGGGGGTTGGACATTATGATACCACTACCTACCGCACTAAGGAATCGTAAGTATCTATTGGTTGACACAGACTCCTTCACCAAGTGGGTAGAGGTAAAACCACTAGAAATCATCCAACATGTCGATATGATAAGGTTCATCTAAATGTACGTCATAACACGCTTTGGGGTACCAAGAGTTATCATCATCAATAACGATGCATAGTTTGAGAGTGGTTTCTTCCAAAACATCTTTGACGAGCACGGTATTAAAGATCACTTTAGCTCGGTAGTGTACCCCCAAAGCAACAGTCAAGAAAAAGATTCCAATAAGATGACGCTCAATGGTTTGAAAAAGAGGCTAGAAAGAGAAAAGGGTGCTTGGGTCGACGAACTCCCTCACGTCATTTGGGCCTATCGTACAACGCCTACAAATCCTATAGGGTAAACGCCCATCGCACTCATATACGAAATGGAATCCATCATCTGACTTAAATCAAGTCTCCCTACCATGAGAAATAACTTGGTCGACCAAGGGCTAAATGACGATGCCTTGAGCACTGAACTTGACTTAGCGAATGAATGAAAAGAGCAAGCCGTGATCAAGATGGCTTCATATCAGCAGCAATTTGAGAGGAACTATAATAAGAAACTCAATCTGAGGAAATCTAGGCAGGAGATTACGTCCTAAGGAAAGTCCTCAACAGTGTAGTAAGACTGTTAGATGGTAAACTGGGACCAAACTAGGAAGGACCTTTAAAGGTAATCAGGGATGACCTTTTAGGAGATTATCACTTGGAAATAATGGAGGGTAGAGAGATATGAATAGAATGGGATGTGGCCAGCCTCAAGAAATTTTATTTTTATTCTTCTTTAGCACATCTAGTTTCTACAAATTTTTGTTTCAGACTTATGTTGCTTTTAAGTATTATTACTTTATAAACAAAGGCCTATAATCACTCACATATTGCTTTCAGATTTTGATTTTATATTATGTATCTCGATACTATGCACCATTTCCATGTAACAGCTCCATTCTCGAGATACTAAGAAGAATTACGCTTAGTTACACTAAATTACTTGTCATACTTCAACCAAGGAACTTCCACGTGCATAACAAAATTCCTTTAAATTACGATGGGTTATTCAACTTATTCCAATCAAAGAATCTCCTCGCGCTGAGTAGGGTTTACACTAATTACAGTAAACTATTAATTATGTTTCAATTACTGGAATCCTGAGGTCTTTGTCATATCAAACACAAAGGGCCTCACGAGTTTCCCCAAAAATAATAAAATCCCTATAGGGGATCCTTAGGAAAAAATCCTACTGAGGTTGGTCGCCAACTATATTGGTCGCTGAAAGATTTATCGGGTAGATGGGCCATTAACCAGGTGCATTCTTTCCATCATCTCTCCTAGGCCTAAGGGATTGTGACGACACAACCTAAAAGGTAAGGTAAGTGAAATGATATTGCTGAGGCATATTGGACTGGAAGAATGATCAACATTAGTTATTAAATCATTTAGTCAGCAAAAGCCCCAAAGGAACAATGGTTATTAACACATTTAGTCGGCAAAAAGCCCAAAATGATTAACATTAATTACTAACTCATTTAGTCGGCGAAAAGCCCAAAATGATTAACAACATTATTTAGTTGTCAAAATCCCTAAATGATTAATAGATATCAACGTTTCCTAGTCGGCATATGCCCTAAATACATAAATAATTATTAACTCTATTTAGTCGGCAACTGCCCAAAATACACTGCAGTTAATAAAGAAACTTTATTCCCTTTAACAAAAGCCTGAAGAGTACAGGGACACAAAATATTATAAAAATTATATAATAATACCGACCAATTATGGATAGCGAGCTAAATATTTTGCTATCCGTGCTCTCCGACCATCATCTAGATTGAGGGAAAACATTTACGTGTTATCTTTAAGGTAATAGTTCATCAGCTTAGCAGGAATAGTGTCAATTGGAATCCACTTCTCATTCTTACCAAATGGGGGTTGATGGTAAGCTGGGAAATCCACCAGCTACTTATACCACATCTCTGAATCTTTTATAGTCTTGAGCTCTCTGAGTGCGTTCAACCACCCATGCTAGTATACAATATATTTGGCTTCCTTCAGCCTTACTGGTGCATCCATACTGCCCTCATCATAGCCTTCTTCCCACACTTCTCGAGGACCCATACTAAAGAGATGCCTCAACCTCTTGACGTCTCTTTGAGGAGTAACTATAATAGTGTATTTTCATTGGATATCCTTCTTCAGCTCGATGAATTCCTTCTTTCTTGCATCATTCTTAGCCTGAGTCATCTTGTCCACCTGGCTTACAACCCTGCTCGTCGTAATCTAGGCCGTTGGATCATTTATTTCCCCCTGTACGGAGGAGACGATTTCCTCCATGACTTGGAGATCATCCTTTAATATGGTCATTAGCTTAGACTGGTCCTTATACGCTGTTAGTTTTTTCTTTTAGTTGTTTACAATCCTTTAAAAAGTCCCAACGAGCCTACCCACTCACATCTAGGTCAAGAGCCTTCCCAAGATTTAAGTAATGAGATGTATAGTCCTCCACAATGATAAGCTACTAGCAGCAAAATAAATTATAAGTGTAGAAACATTTGCAAAAAGGAAAAAAACTACAATACAATAGAAAAATAAAGGAAAGGCGCTCTAATACTAATGGACTTCACTCCTTCACCTTCTCAGAGGATCTGTCTCTTTTTACTTTTCAAAAATTTTCTCCACATGTTCAATAGTTGTCTCGACCTCATTTAGCCCTTTTTCAGCCTGGTTGGCAGGCTGACCAGTTGGAAGCTCTTCAGCAGCAATAGTAGAAGGCCCTGAGAGATGAAGCTTATACAGTCGGACTTTAGTGGGACTCCTATCTCCCCCAAGGCTTGGTCCCATCCCTTCTTGAAGTATATCACCTTGGCATAAGAAATAGGGATCTCAGTGTTGTCGTAGGCCCCATTTCATCCATTCATGTAGCTATTCTCCTTGATGTTTAGGACTTCGCTCTCCAGCTTCTGGACCTTCCTAACTATATCAAAAGTATCCACCACTAGCTTCTCCTTCTTCACAACTACAAGGTTGTTTGCCACCTTCAGATTGACTCGATCCTTCTCCAACTTCTCCCTCTCCTTCTCGAAGCTATCCTGAGTATTAACCAAGTCCTTTTGGGACTTATTCAGGGCTTCACTCAGCTCCTGGATTTTCTTGGGCTGTCGGCCTGACCATCCCAGAATGTGGTGAAGTCGGACAAAAATTATAATGAAAAATAAAGAAGAGTTAACGCATGGAAGTCGAACAAAAAGAAATTACTAGCAAAAGAGAGAGTACTTACCAAGGCAAGCGTTTGTGCAGACTTGACTGCTAGTTGGTCTAACCCCAGTCGTGATGAGTGCTCATAGTTGATTGCGATCACTTCCCCCTTAGTAAGCCAGTGGAAAAGGATGGGGTGTTGGCCCCCTCAGTAGCAATAGAAAGGGAGATGGGAGACTCAATTGGGTCCTTGAGAGGTTGCTTTTTCTTCCTCTCCTCCTACTTCCTCCTATCTCCCTTTCTCCTCTTTTCTTCCTCTTTATTTTTATTCCTTACCTCATTCTCCTTCCCCTTTATTCTCGAGTTAGAACCACTGACTCTGGGGGAGTCCTCTTCAGATTTTTTTCAGAAGCTTAACCCTAACAGACAATAAGGCCTGGTCTTCACCGTTCATGATTAACAATCTCCTCTTCAGGGGGCTACGTCTTCTTATTCTCCTTCTCCTTTTTCTTCCTTTTATGCTTCCTCTTTTTCTACCTCAATTGACCCAAATGAACCAGAGGATTGCTATTCTTGGAGATCTAAGATTGGGATCTTATCTACCGATCGAGAAATAAAACTGGAAGTTCTATTTGTGTATTCTAGAAGATAAGCCACTGCATGAGGGTACTCCCCGTTAGGCAACCTATCTCTAACCATCCATGCCTTTAGAAGATCGCAACCCTTAGCTCACAGAGAGAAGGATATTAGTTCTTGTCATGAGATACAAAACAGGGGAAAAACACAAATTAGAAGGAAAAAAAAGAAATAGCAAATAAAAATTCAGTAATTTGACAGAAGAAAAATAGATAGAGATCTATGTGATCCTCCACCTAGTGGGCACCAGGGAGCCCCGATACCTCCCTTCCTACTCCCAATACCCTTTGTAGAAGTGAGGCATAATTACGACCAAAACCCTTTCGTCCTTCCTTGCCTTTATGTAAAGAACACCATCATTGGTGTGTGACTAAACATAGCAATAGAAAGTTTTTGGGTGTCCTAAGTTTTTCCCATTTAATTCATTAATTATGTGTACCCTATTCACTATTTTCCAAGTGTTTGGGGAACACTGAGTGGGGACAACCTCAAAATAACTGAAATTTTTCAAAAATAAAGGGCTTGAGTGAAAGTTAAACCACCATAAATGACAAGAAGGGTGTGAATCTAGTGTCTATCTTCTATGTCCCGTACATCTTTAGGCATAAGGACAAAGTTGATTTTTACCCACTAAGGAATAAATTATGATTTCCTAAACTCCACAACAGTTTTACCATTGAGAAGAGCCAAGAACAAAGGTTACAAACAGTAAATAAGACTAACTAAAATAGTGAATAAAAGGAAGAAGATTATAGGAACTTACAGGTAAAAAAGGTGATAAAAAACTCTGAAAATATGAAGGTCAAAGGAGAAGACAAAATAGCAGGTCGTGAAGAACAAAAGCTCGAACGAGCGTGTCCTCAGTAACTTCACAAATACTACTGATATGCCATGCCCGTTTTAAAATAGTTATGGGCCTTGGGCCTTGAAATCACTTAAAATCTATTGGCCCAACATTTTATCTCAAATATTTTAGGGGCAATTGTGGGGGCTTATTTATTGTCCAAGCCCACTGATACATCCGACCAGCCCAGCATGCAAAGTGGACTGCCCGGCCCCAACTAAGATATTTATTTTAGATCTGTGTACTTAACATGTGCTTAAATGAATTGAGATAGACTCAAATCGATTACCAACAATATCGGAGAGACATTCGGGGACACCTATAAGGTATCTACAAGTTGATTGAGTTACTTATACAATTTAATCACTTATAATCGCAACTACAAATGTAAACCCTGACCCGGGGTGATGTAATCTCGATTATTTGAGAGACACTAATAGAAAACAGTAATATCTCCGTGGACGTAGGTAAGTTGCCGAACCACATACCTTTGGTGTTATGTGTGTGATTATTTATTTTCTGCTCGATAATGCTTTTTAAATTTTTTATTATGATAATTCTTGCACTTACAGTTATAAAAGTATTTTTAACATTGTATTTATCGAAAAAATTTTAAGGTTTTTTATATAAATGACATAAAGTTTTTTAAACTAAAAACAAATAAAAATATGTATAATGTTTGTTATATAAAATAAGTATATTTTTTTTAAAATATAGTTTTTAAGTTAAAAAAAAGTTTTCAAAAATTAAAAATTGTTTTTATATATACATAGAAAAAAAATTGTGGTTACAAAAACATTTTTATCGTCTTATATAGAAAAAAAATTAGTTTGTATCTATAAATGGCATATAGTGTTTTAAACTAAAAATAAATAAAAATATGCATAGTTTTTTTAAATAAAATACGTATTGTTATTTTGAAGCTTTTATTTATTAAAAAATAGTTTTTATATAATAAAAATATTTAAAAATAATAGACAAATTTTATTTATGAAAAATTAAATATTTTATAATGGCTTTAAGATAAGATATTGAATTTATGATATATACTTTTTTATTTAATTATCATTATGTTTGTTTATTATACATCGCCCATGCATCGCATGGGTTGTATGCTAGTTAGGAAGAATATCAGTTGTTAAATAATCAATATGGGAGTTAAGGCTCATTTAATAGGCCATTGATGAGGGAATTTGAATGGTTAAATGGTGAAATGAACTAAGAAAGAGTGGGAGCCAAGTCTCAACTTGTTCTTGAAGGTTTTAGGGTTATTTTAAACATACCTATATATATATATATATATATATATATATAAAAGTGCCTTATGGTTTGTGAATTTTAGACACCCTTTAGGGAGAGAATTAAGAGAGAAAATAAGATAGAAACTAAGATGAACTTGACAGAAATTTGTAGAGAGAAATAAAACTAGTTTTTAATTGAAGATGAGGATTATCAACATCTCCAAGCCAATAATTTCAAGATTTTTTAGTGTTTTGATTCGACGGTTGCATTTTAAGCGATTTGAAATCAGTGTCATCATCCCGTTGTTATTTTGTGTGCTACATGTATTCACCCTTATATATATATATATATATATATATTTCATACTGTGTATTGCATCCTTATATGTAGGGGTGAAAATGAGGCGAGCCGAGCCGGGCTTAAGACTGCACAAGCTTGGTTTGTAAATGTAAATGAGCCTAAAAGTATGTTCAAGCTCAGTTCATTTATCCTGCGATCCAAGATCGAACGACCTTCTAAGCAAGCGAATACGAGCCGAGCTCGAGTAGCTTGGTTATTTTACACTAGTTTAATATGGATATCGATGATCGAGCCGAATCCGGGCCGAGCTCAATAAGATAACGAGGTTAAATTTTTGTTCAAGCTTGGCCCATTTATTTTACGAGTTAGTCTCGAACGAGCTTTTTTCTGAACAAACACGATCCGATCTCGAATAGCTTGGTTCATTTTACAGCTCTACTTATATGTATTACTTTCATTTATATATCATTCTTTTTGCACACATTTTATATGATCGTCGTTATTATGTCGAGTCATTAGGAAGAACCGTAATTAAATGAATTTATGTATATATTGGGTTATAAAATTTGGGTAGAATAATTATACCTCAACTATAGAAATTATTCTTGATAAAGATGTTAAATTTATAGATTGATACTTTTATTGTTATTTAAGGATGCCTCCGCATCCCTTCACCTAACCACCCATTGAGCGGGGTATGCTTTCGGGCTATGATTTTATCTCTTATCAGAGGAACTAGGTCATAAAATCCTTGGGTTGTAAATATATTTTTTATGGGATATTAACGAATTATGGTAGGATCATAAGGGGAATAACCTATCATGACTTATTGATGTATTATGAGATTATTATTATTATTTTTTTGGGGGGGGGTGGGGGGGTGGGGGGGAGACCAATGGATTGTTCGGAGTATAATTGGAAAGAGAGTGAACATAATTTTATACCATCTTAAGGGAAGTGTGATTGGGATTATGTTATATGGAAAATTGGAAAGTGTAATAATACATGTTCAAATCCTAGGAGTAAACTTGAGTGTATTGAAATTTTATTTGACTTTTCATATGCATACACTCTTATATATGTGCACAAACGAATATATATATATATATACACACACACACACACACACACTAGGGTATGCCCCCAGAATTCGCACTTGTACTTGCGATAGGAAGGCCACCACAAATACCCTAACCAACAAACCACACATAAACAAAAAATTGAGGAATATTTGTGATTATCAATACGACAACTCAATTAATTGACCCAACATTTGAGAAATTATAAATAAAGGTAGCCGACACGACAAAAACTGTCATCTAGGTAATCGCACTCTTGTTACTTTTCTATATCACGAACCAAATTAAATAATTATATACGTTATATCTATTTTTTCAAATCCACGTCATATTGAAACAAACGTTTACATAAACCCAAAATAGATTGATCCCCAATGAAACCAACTCTTCACAGTCAGCTAAAATGAATAAAATTCCACAACACTTATTTTAAACTAAAAGCAAAGAATACAACATGAAACACACAACTCAAAACTTGCACAAAATATCCCCATGTGGCGACTTCGACTTGGGGTCTACCCCCTCTCTACCAGTCTCTACATTGCTAGAATTTGTTTTGACATAATCGAGGAAAAAACACTGGTCTGGTCCGCTAACCGTAATGATCCAGCAGATACAGGATCAAGAATCAGACTAACTTTCAATGGCCAGTTAGTGCTCACACATAACAACTGAGTAATCATTCCCGTCGTAGCCAAGTTTAGAAGCTACAACATTTTTTGCTAAGGCTGCTTTATCTGCAATTGCAAAAGTTATAGATAAGATAGCCCCAGTATAGATACTGCTCTACATATCAGTGGTTGATGCTACCTTAACATCATTTACCTCTTTGGGAATTTTATCCGATCCAGTGTTCTCTTTTCCTCCATCGCCAAGCTTAGAAGAAACCACATTTTTGGTCGAAGATGCTCTATTAGAAAAACCAAAGCATAACCTATTAAAAAAAATAAGCAAATCATTAAATAGTTTGTAAAAAAATTGAGGGGACAAATATATTCTTCATGAAGGCTGGTTATAAAATTTTAGATGAAAGCACCACTAAACAGAGCATATATTTATAGAAAGATGGTGCTAGAATCCACATCAATATATAGCTAAACGTATAATATTAATAACATTAATTCACTATTGAAAATGTAAACGGTGAACTTTAGATAAGGTGGCTACCAAACTTTAAAGAGAGAAATACTCAGCGGGGGTGATGGTGCTACAGATCCAAAGCATGGATAGTCTAAATCTAAGGAAAAACATATAATTGTGATATTCCATCTATCAAATAAACCTAATTGAACTCTTGATCACATTCCTACATAATCAAAAATAAAATATACCTTATAAAATAGGTAAAGTCAAGTTAAGACAGTCTAAGTAAATAGTGTACACCATAGAAACCATAGGGATACATCGTGAAGGTTCACCAAATAAAAGAGAATTCAAACCCCCAAGTTGTAAGAAATAAGCAAAATTACTACTAAAAATGGAATGAGAAACAAATTATATCAAAAAATATAAATGTTTAACACTTTACCTTTAGTGGGTGCCCGTAGAGAATAATTCGAAGCTGCTAAACTGGTTTCCTCGAATTTAATTTTGAAGACTTCAATTGTGTTATTGTCTTTGGAGCTAGGAAGATGGTGCAACCCACACATATTCTCAATGATATTCCGCACGTCATTGAAATGATTTGCATCAAACCCTTGCCTCATGAACTGGGCAACCCACTTATTATTCGCATTCTATTCACATAACTTTTACGCCTCTCATCTCCACTTCCACAAATTCATACCTAAAAAAAGGAAAGACAATAAAATAATTTTCATGCGACCTATTTAGTTTGTTGAATGGGAGTAGTGTCTAAAATATAACTAATTTAAATGTTGTCATGTGTTTGGATTCTACTGAAGTCGTGTTGTGAATATAACATTGTGTCGTGTCGTGTATTCTTCGTGTCTAAACGGTGCTAGTTATTATATAGGCAAATTGTTTTTGACATCTGGTATTATAGATCTGACCCAAGCAGAATTAATTCGTGTAATGCAGCTCATTCATATACATCAGCAACGTGCTCATTCAGCCAACCAAATCAGTGAATTACAACCAAACAATGTACTCATATGTATAGGATATATGCATATCAACTGATCACCAAAGGCTTTAAAGACATCAGATGAAGCCATGATGGAGGTTTTGATTAAGCCATGATGGAGATTAAAATAACCTTTTAATTTTGAATGCAGCGCTCCTAGTTTCACTCATAATAATCACCTCTCAACATAAATTGAGTGCCCACATCCAAAATGGCCTTCATCAATTGAAAACCAATAGGTTGTTCACCAATTTAGTAATCTACATACATAGAATCTATTTAATTAGATTTATAAAATTTTAAATCGAAATTAGACAACATGAAAATGATGATGAAAAAAATTCACTAATATGTCCATAGTGTAGGAGATGGAGATTAAAAAAACTCAGAGAATGAGGGGAGAGACACCAAACATGTCAATATTCATGGAAAAATCAGAGAATCAGTTAGAATGAACTATCAATATTAAATTACGTACCTTTTGTTAATGGTGTCCAACATTCCAAAAATCTGTATCATAGCTATTTTTATTAAGCACTTACCCCGCATCCACGTAAACAACATCCAATTAGACTTCAAATGATTGATTGGAAAAGAGAAAAAATAAACCTCTTAATTCAGATACAATCGGTTTTTCATTAATTCATAATTTAATTTGTTACTTTGATGTTTAATAATAGTTTTCACATGTTTATGGTTAACACAAACCAAGACACAATGGATGTTGGCCTACTTTTTTTTACCATTCCCCACGTGAATTCAATATTTCCCAATAAACTAAGTATTGGCCATCAGATTTTCTGTATCTGGAGTTACAAATGACTATATTAGGACCATATTATTGTTTCTCTACATGATTCTCTTGAGCTATTAATAGAGTCTCGGAGTCTTCAATTGTATGGGTGTCCTGCCTTGAATTAACAAATAACACAAATGCAACATATTTGGAGGTAAAACCTTCAAAGATCACATACATAAAACATCAACAATACTTAAATTTTTAGTAGACTCTTTCAAACATATGAGAAAAGAAAGAGCAACTGATGTATTTCCTACGAGTTCAGAAATTATGGATTGATATGTGCAGTTTGTTCATTGATAGCAGGATGAAATTGGAAAAAAGGATATTTGCTTTCATCGAGAAACTCCATGAGTGTTACTTTATGTTCAAATGATAATGAAGACGAACACGCCAATAAAGGGAATGTGACGAATATAAATGATACTTGCAAAGATAAGATAGTTCAAAGAGTGACTTATTGACTAAATAATTCATCGCTGCAAGTTCTACTGTTGGTGAAATGATTGGATAAATGGAGTTAACTATATGTAAATGTATACATAGATACATTTGAAGCACATAATATATATACATATCGTAAATCAAGCAAAATAAATACGCAATAGGTCTCTTGAGCGAAAAATGATTTTCTCCTCTTTGGGAATAAAGTATTACTTCAACAACTTGTCAAATCCAAAGTATGTAGCATCTCGAACACTAAATTCTATATGAAAACAACCATTTGAAAAGCTAACAAATGAAAGGGATAACTCCCACTGGATAATAGTAAGTCAACTAATGCAAGAGCTAACTCCCACTGGAAAATAGTAAACAACCATTTGAAAAGCTAATGACAAAAGTTCAATAATGCCAACAAAGCTCTTGAATATAGACTACTCGACACTCCAAGAGAGAAAATTTGGGCATGGTCATACATTACAAATAGACCACTGGACCACTGAATTAAAAATATCTCACACATGATCGTATTAGAATTAGTTTGTACATTTCAATTTAAAAAAAAAAGAAAAAACAGAGAATGATTCCCTTTCATAAAGAAGAAGATGAAGGGGTATGTATGTTCGGGAGAGCGTATGCTTTGAATTAAAGTAAAAAGTATGCACGAGACTCGACAATAGAAGTTCATCTCAGCCACTGGTGCACTTGACAAAACCAAGAAACAACTTAGTATAACAGTTGAACAAAACAAACAAACATCAAATGATTAGTAAAATGAAAAATTCCCTCATCAAAATTCCCTCATGATTAGTATAACATCAAATGATTAGTAAAATTCCCTCATAAAAAAAATAGTAGGAAAATTTGAATAGAAAACAAAAAAAACAGTTCTGATCACCAGTAGCTAAGAAGCTTTCCACAATAGCTTTTTATCTTAAAAAGCTTTCAACAGTAGTTGAATCAGCTTGTGGTCTAATGCACCAGAGGAGGTGGAGACTATCAACTGATCGCCAAAGGCTTTAAAGACATCAGATGAAGCCATAATGGAGCTTTTGATTAATCCATGAAGGAGATCAAAATAACCTTATAATTCCGAATGCAGCGCTCCTAGTTTCACTCATAATAATCATCTATCAACATAAATAGAGTGCCCACATTCAAAATGGCCTTCATCAATTGAAAACCAATAGGTTGTTCACAAATTTAGTAAATCTACATACATGGAATATATTTAATTAGATTTATAAAATTTTAAATCGAAATTATACAACATGAAAATGATGATGAAAAAAATTCAATAATATGTCCATAGTGTTGAAGATGGAGATTTAAAAAACTCAGAGAATGAGGGGAGAGACACCAAACATGTCAATATTCATGGAAAAATTAGAGAATCAGTTAGAATGAACTATCAATATTCAATTACGTACCTTTTGTTAATGGTGTCCAACATTCCAAAAATCTGTATCATAGCTAATTCTATTAAGCACCTACACTGCATCCACGTAAACAACATCCAATTAGACTTCAAATGATTAATTGGAAAAGAGAAAAAATAAACCTCTTAATTCAGTTACAATTTGTTTTTCATGAATTCATAATTTAATCTGTTACTTTGATGTTTAATGATAGTTTCCACATGTTTGGGGTTAACACAAACCAAGACACAATGGATGTTGGCCTACTTTTTTTTACCATTCCCCACGTGAATTCAATATTTCCCAATAAACTAAGTTCTGGCCATCAGATTTTCTGTATCTGGTGTTACAAATGACTATATTAGGACAATATTATTATTTCTCTACATGATTCTCTTGAGCTAGTAATAGAGTCTCACAGTCTTCAATTGTATGGATGCCCTGCCTTGAATTAACAAATAATACAAATGCAACATATTTGGAGGTAAAACCTTCAAAGACCACATACCTAAAACATCAACAATACTTTAAGTTTTAGTAAACTCTTTCAAACATTGATGATAGGAGAAAAGAAAGAGCAACTGATGTTTTTCCTACGAGTTCAGAAATTATGGATTGATATGTGCAGTTTGTTCATTGATAGCAAGAAGAAATTGGAAAAAGGGATATTTTCTTTCATCGAGAAACTCCATGAGTGCTACTTTATGTTCAAATGATAATGAAGACGAACACGCCAATAAAAGGAATGTGACGAATATGAATGATACTTGCAAAGATAAGATATGTTCAGAGAGTGACTTATTAACTAAAGAATTCATGGCTGCAGGTTCTACTATTGGTGAAATGATTAGATAAATGGATCAATGGATAAATGGAGTTAACTATATGTACATGTATACATAGATACATTTTAACCACATGATATATCTACATATCATAAATCAAGCAGGAGAAATATGCAATAGGTAGCTTGAGCGAAAAATGATTTTTTCCTCGGAATAAAGTA
This sequence comes from Sambucus nigra, assembly GCA_949130495.1. Classification (NCBI taxonomy): domain Eukaryota; kingdom Viridiplantae; phylum Streptophyta; class Magnoliopsida; order Dipsacales; family Adoxaceae; genus Sambucus; species Sambucus nigra. The sequence goes on along the minus strand of OX422211.1, from coordinate 153,457,946 downwards.
GTACTTCAACAACTTGTCAAATCCAAAGTATATAGCATCTCGAACACTAAATTCTATATGAAAACAACCATTTTAAAAGATAAAAAGTACAAGGGCTAACTCCCACTGGATAATAGTAAGTCACCAAATGCAAGAGTTAACTCCCACTAGAAAATAGTAAACAACCATTTGAAAAGCTAATGACAAAAGTTCAACAATGCCAACAAAGCTCATGAATATAGACCACTGGACACTACAAGAGAGAAAAGTTGGGCATGATCGTACATTACAAATAAACCACTGGACCACTGAATTAAAAATATCTCGCACATGATCATATTAGAATTAGTTTGTATATTACAATTTAAAAAAAAAAGAGAAACAACAAATAATGGTTTGCTTTCATAAAGAAGAAGATGAAGGGGTATGTATGTTCGGGAGAGCGTATGCTTTGAATTAAAGTAAAAAGTATGCATGAGACTCGACAATAGAAGTGCATCTCAGCCGCTAGTGCGCTTGGCAAAACCAACAAACACCTTAGTATAATAGCTAAACAAAACAAACAAACACCAAATGATTAGTAAAATGAAAAATTCCCTCATAAAAAAAACAGGACGAAAATTTGAATAGAAAATAAAAAAACAGTAGTCCTACTCTTTTGTATTCTTATATCTTACAACACAATGAAATAAAAGGGAATGTTGTAAATATGGGATTAACGAAGTTGAAAACAAAAACGTGAATTAATACAACACATTCAACACATCCAAAAATGTGGACAACCTACTGAAAAAAGGAATAGAATAAGTGTGAGACTCCCACAACTTATAAACCAACGCCTATAGAAAAAATAACACTGATATAGAAAAAATAATCCAACACATTCAAGTTTCATCACTAAGACCGAACAATTATTTCACCACCATGAAATTATGACACATTCAAGTTTCGAAATAACACGTGACAACACATATGCCCGAAATTATGAAAAAAATATGGCACTAATGGACATTCAATCAATGATCTTATAAAACATATATGCCAGAAATTAATACCTATTGGCCTCTTTTATTTCCACTAAAAGTTAGTTTGATAACCAACAGACTTTGTTTACCCTTTAAATTTTAATGCTCCGCCAAGATTCTACTCCAGAATGAAAAGTCTTTTAGCCAAAAACCTGGAATGAAAACGCATAAAAAGTCTCAAATGTAGTTTACTGAGTGGTGAATTATCAAGAAACATAAAATCTAAATAAATGAAGAAAAAAGACATCTTAATGAATGATACAAAAATAAAAAACTAAAAAACTAAGAACAGAGATCTTAGGTTTCTCCTTGCACATTTTCTCTTGCATTCGGATCTTTAAACACTGGAAATGGTTTTTTATTTTTTAAAAGAGTTATAAAATTTAGTAAAAAATCTCACAAAGAAAGTTAGTACCTAAAAGAGATGAAGAATCGCACCATGAGATCCGAAAATAAATCTCACCATCAGATCTGAAAATAAACTGCAACATGGAACAAAAAAATTGGATATTACGAAACTAGGGATGATTATGTTTATGTGTGTTTAAGAGATAGGGAGATTACCTCTAGGGGTGTGGTGGAGAGGAGGAAGGGGTGACGTGGAGGGGAGGAGGGGGCGGCAACCGAGGGGTTGATTTTTGAGAGGGAGAAAATATGGTGAGGGTAGGGTTTTGGGACGACATCGGCTGAGAGAGATCGAATGAGGATGTCATGATAGGTTTAGGTAAATAGAAAAAGAGAAGTAGAGAATGAAGGGGTTATGACCAAAATACCCAAATTTTGAATTAAAGTGTAATTTTGATAAGTAGAAAAAGAGAGGGAAATCAAAGATGTGAGGGGCAAAAGAGGCATTGCATGAAAAAAGCACATAGATGACATCATTGTTCCATCTTATGACATACATAAGTTTCCTTTCCTACTTTTTATATATATATATATATATATATATATATATATATATATATATATATATATATATATATATATATATATATATATATATATAGTTCATTTATAGAATTTATATGAGCCTACTGAGTTTTTCCCTCACACCCACACAGCTTATACGCATTTTACGTTTTTGTACGAGTTTGGATTGACTACGGCTATATTCGAGTTTGGGATTCATTAAGATGTTTGGAAGCTCTAAATGTTTCTTTTTAAATTTGTATTTTATTTTTTGTTGTAAATTGTAAAAGAGACTTTGAATATTAATAAAAAAAGAAATTATTTCATTGAGTATAAATTGTTATTTTAGCTCCCACAACTGGTTTTATTTTAAATGGGATTTTATTTTAAACAGTTTGAATTTGGCAACTATTTTCATCATTTTATTTTTAAATTTCTCAAGTGTTATAATGAGCTCTTCAGTCAGTTGTGTGGGGTTCCATGGAGATGATTGGTGAATTTACTAGGGACTTCATAGGGATGTTCATGGTGACTCCATAGATTGTAATATGGGTGAAACGAATGAAGACACGGGACACGAAGCGCAAGGAGAAAGTATTTGATCTTCTCTCTATTTGGATACAAGAAACTGGTGTTACCCTGATATGAGGAGTTGAGATAGGCAGTTTGAAGACTCAACCCTCACAATTTGTAGTGCATGCAGATGGGGATAAAATATACCAAGGTATGAGACAACAGTATTAGTGGGATGGCATGAAAAGAGAAGTGGTCGAATTTTTATCCAAGAACACCACTTCTCAGATGGTGTAGGTAGATCATCAGATGTCATTCGGTGTATCTACTCATTTTCGAGTGGAAGTGAAATAATATATCCATGGATTTTATTATGGGTTTACATTTAAATCCCTGACAACATGATTCAATTTAAGTGATAGTTGAATTCATTATGAAGGTCGCACACTTTTTAGCCGTACGTACCAATTATTTTATAAAATAACTATCCAGGTTGTATATTGCTTATTTGTACGATTACATGGGGTTCCATTATCGATCATTTTTTATTGGGGACCGACCTTTTTGGCACACGTTTTGGAGATTTTCCAACAGGCTAATAGGACTCGACTACACCTTAATATGGCTTACCATCCACAAACGAATGGCCAAACAGAAAGGTTAAATTAGGTGTTGGAGGACATGTTGAGAGGTTATGTTAGGGACTTTAAAGCTAGTTGAGAGGTACATTAGTTAGACTGGGTGATGGTAGACTACTAGGGTCAGAGTTCATCCAAGAAATGACAAAGAATATCAAGTTGATTAAAAATAGTATTAAGACTACACAAGACAAACATAAGATTTATTCAAATATAGATAGGAAACCTATGGACCTTGAGGTGAGGGAATAAGTACTACTTCAGGTTTCCCCCATGAAAGGGATTATGTGTTTCGAGAAAAAAGGGAAGTTGGAGCCGTGATACATTAAGCCTTTTATGATTCCCAAAAGAGTTGGGAAGTTAGCCCACTGTTTATCTCTTCCAGACCATATGGACTGCATTCACAATGTGTTTCATGTATCCTTACTTCATCATTTTCTACGTCCTAAGTTCGCATATCAGCACATAGATTTGGGGGAGATTGCGCTAGATTTGGATACCTGTTATAATGAGAAGTTGGTGAGTATATTGAATAGGAGGGTTCAGATTTTGCATTTCAAGGATATATCATTAGTACGTATGCAGTGGAAACACCATAATGAGGAGGGTTTTACATGGGAGTATGAGAATTTGATGAGACACCAATACCCATAATTATTTTGAGATGGGTATTCTTTTATTTGTGAATTTCGAGGACAATATCCTTTTTGTTAGGGGGGAGATTTTAATTCCCAAGATTTAATGGATTAAATAAGTAATTAAAGAAAAAAGGATTAAAATTAAAGTAATTTATATGATTTTTATTAAAATTGGAAAAATTAAAATAACTTAATTTGGGATTAATTGAATTAATAGTAATTTAGTTATTGGGCCTTACTTTGTTTTATTTATAATTGGGGGCTTTGTTGGGTTATAAATGATAAGAAGGATTATGGTTGGGTTAGTAATTAGCAATTGAATCCAAGGTTAATTAAGTAAAATTATACTAACTTAGGGAACAAGTAGGGCAAGCTAGGTGTGACACCCCGCTTATTAAAATAATGGGTGGCCGGTCCTCTACTAAAAGAAAATAAGAATCTCAAATGGCTCACTCTCAGCATCACTGTCTCACATAATAAAAATATAACTAACCACCCATAAATAATAATATAGCGGATGCCAAAAGTTCTAATTTGTAACATAATGTAATCCATTAACGACAATTGCAAACATGAACATATACGCATATAACAAAATTGCACAAAAAAATAACCGAATAAGTTGTCGGTTAATAGACCCATACAATATAACAAATGTGTGAAATATAAAATATATACATCAGTACAACACTTGGGCAACGTACGCCCGAATTACACTGCTGATCCTTAACTAAATTAACGAAAATGAGATGCGATTATATCAAAAATCCTGCAACATTCCACATATGTTGCAGCTCCAAGGACTCTGTAATGGAAGCTCATCCTTGGCGTCCTTGTGGTGGGACACCTAAAAGATATAACACAGGACAAGAAAAAGAAAAATATATATGGGTCAGCGCCCCATTTATAAAAATATTTTAGCAAGTGAATTAAAATGCATAATAATTATGAATGCAAAATTCCATAATTAAGTTGGTGCCACCATCTCTTGAGATTCATACTCACCCCTCAACTATAGCGGGCACCTAAACTTATGCATTTTAAATCATAGTTAATCTACATGACTCGTCTATGGATAACGAAACCTCATGCTTACGCGTTAACCCACTCTCGCATATCTAATCATACCAACATAACCGCTTTTAATATCATTCTCAATGATCATAAGACAACTCCTTACTAATAACTTTCACTAGTTATAAACATATTGATTCACATATTAATCATTAAAGCCTGTAAATATTACTCTCATTATTATACATGATTTATCATTTCATAAAAAGTACACATACATATCACTCATTATACGTATACTAACCATCCCTTAGAGCATTATCTCACTGGATGCAGTATCTAAGTGCTACCATCTTCCTGGGGATACACACACCATCCTGGGTACCAACCGTTAGACTCTCACATTGACTTGGTAAAACAAAGCACAAACGTATGGGAAGTGGGCCATAGTTCGTCACTTGAAAGTCAGACGAATCATACCCAAGACGTCTCACCTATGATAAAAACCACATTGTATAAATACCGGACGCTATGACGTGGGGACTATACTCTCCCTGCATTCACTAGCTAGGGGATTCACCCACATCGTACAACTTCCCATGATAGTACTAGGGGGTATGTTCCACATAATATATATCATACACATACAATATATAAACACATCATACTTATACATACCATCTCATATCTGAATGTATATATGAATAAATCCGGCAACCTGTGTATATCACTCATTACACTAGCTGATACTTCCTCACATATATTCCTAATTCGCTTTATTACTCAATCACTCACTTAAGATTTAATAATCAATCACACACTTGAATAAGCTACAAGTTTAATATAACTAAAGACACACGACTTCTCTCAACTAGCCCGTATCCAATGTCTTAAATAGGGAACCGGAGTATAAGTCTCCCTAAAATACCTCCATAATAATCTCGACGTCTCACTACCATCGTATAGTATCATTATCCCGCTTTTTACACCATAAAAATTAATATCACTTCATATCAAAGGGTTTTCAATCACTAAACCCAATTGTAAAGGAGTTAAATAAGATTTAAAAATCTGTGGCATGCGAACCGAGCCAATGGCTTCAAAAAAGAACCGAGCCAATGGCTACAAAAATGAACCGGTCTGCTGCACTGAATAAGGAAAACCGAATCGATGATTCTAAAAAATGAACCGATCCACTGCTTCAAAAACGAACCGATCTGGGGACCACTAATCGAACCGATCTAGTCTGTTCAGATTTTGTTCTTTACGATATTTACCCTAAACCTCTAAAACCCATTTCTAACATAACTCAACCATTCAAATCATATATATATATATATATATATATATATATATATATATATATATATATATATATACACATACATACATATAACATCAACTTCAAGAATCTAACAACAAAATCCAGATTTAACCATATCTAATTATTAATTTCAAGGGTTATCAACAAAATCAATAGTTAGTAAAAAGGGGAGTTGCACACACGCTAGGCATGAACGCACCCGAAACGGGCTGCAAACATAGCTTGTTTGTGATCCAGGTCGTGGGGTGCCCAAGTTAACTATTTAAAAACACACTAAACTTCATGTTTTCTCACTTTTCAACTCATTTTTTCTCTCTCTCAAAACCTTAATTCTCTATAGTCTTCATAAATACAAACCCAAACTAGTTCCCTAAACCAAATACAATACTTCTCACATAATTCAAGTCCCAATAACGTTAAAAGGATATTTCAAACAAGGAGTAAGGAGAATTCAAAGAAGAGGAAGAGGAAGAGGACGAGGATTTCTAACACAAATCGAGAGGGATTTTTACATTGGGAAGCTTTTATTGGGATCTTGGTTTTTTCGCACCAAACTCCCCATTATTTCATCAATTAAGGCAAGATAAAATTCAGTCTCCTCTCATGCTAAAAGTAATAGTTTCTAAATAAGGATGTTTTCCGAATTATAAAATTCGTGTATGGATGATTAGGTTCAACTCCCATACTTATCATTCTTTCAAGAATTATGTTTGTAAAACAAAATGAATTTCAATTAATAAGGATTTTATATGATGATAGCACAATTAATATATCATTACAGTTCACTATATCCTCACTAATGTACTTGGTATGAATACAAACACTCAATATAGTATAAGATATGTTACAAGGAACATACCATCCATGCAACAAAACAACCATTTCCTAAGCATTACAATGAAGATTCAAATCACTAAAACAAATCCTAGAAAGTTCAACTCACAAACATCTCACAAGCGTCAAAAGTTCAATTCAAAAAGATAAAAAAAATATCAAAAGAAGTTCAAGTACAAATAAGAATTATCATCTCATAAAAAGAAACATTACATGTCGTATGCATCCCAGAGGAAAAATCAAAGACCATAATACCTTTTCACTTTATGATTTTTAAGAATTGTTATAATAATAAAATAAAGTCTTTTGATCTTGAATATGCTCAAAATCATCCATTCTAGACCTACCCTAAACTAATCACAGGACCAAACCCAAACTTTTAAGTACCTCATACTAGAAGGATATAACCGACTATAATTTTTGTATAGTTGACTATAAGACAATATATAACTAGTAATACATATTGAGTTATAGCCAATTATCTTAGTCTAAGTGGATCTATCCTTCAGGATAGAAGGAGTTGGCCAACTATACCAAATGTACAGTTGAGTATACGTTTTTGAAAACCCAAACATCCATAATGGATAGTTTTCAAATTTGAATTCCAATTGATCCTACATTTACCTTACAATCCTCTAACGGTTAGTATCTCATTGAAATTCTATAAAATGGTACATCAGTTCCTTCAGCACACACATAAGCATACAACAAAAATTCGATTGAGTGAAGTTCCATATACAAGTTTGTGTCAATATCCCCAAGTTTCTTCTAGAGAGGAATCTATAACCAAACCAATTTCATGCAAGAAACTCCATTAAAGAAAATATTAACACTAAACCATTTGATCTTGAATCTTCATCTACAATCACTCTTTAACAAATTCATAAATCCAATACTCACTTGTGTCAAAGATTTAACCATTATACTTGTAATAACTTGTATGTTTACTTTTTTTTTAAAGAGATAGAGTAAACTAATTTCACCATTGCTTTAGTAAAGATATTTTTCTTTGCATTTCGATTACAATATTACTATTGTGACTTACGATAAACTTCATTGTATCTTCTTAGCTGATAGAATCATTATTGCATGGAGTCAGCGCATTTACAGACCCAAAGCTCATGCATGAGTACTGCTTGGGCAAGGACGATTTTAGCCTCTTGTTGGCTGCGATTTCCAATGTGTTGTTCCTTGTACGTATTTTGGTTCCACCTTAAGTGAGCTAGAGATAATGAATTTTCTCCAGTACTGTCTCGAACGTGGACATACGCAGTGGCCGAAACACGTTGAAACCTCGGGTTACAAAGTTTTCTTAAACTCTCCCTATTAACTACGTATGCATATTTTTGATTAATTTTTCACACTTGATTTGATATATCATATGTCAATTAATCTTTAAACAAAGTTAAAAAAAAATAGCATTAAAACCAATATACCTAATTCACCCCCACCCTCGGGGTATATTTTTTGGCCAACAATTGGTATTAGAGACTATCTCATTGATACTTATTTTAAATAATATATTTTGAGTAGGAAGATCATAAATAAATGGCATTTCACAATAATTTTTCAGACGATGTGATATACATATTTTTCACAAAGAACATTTAAAAACATGGAAGACCAAACCTTTTGGAATATTCAATCGATTTATTACTTTGTTTAAAAAATAATGAGTGACAAAAAATCACCTCTATTAAATAAAATAACCCCTAAAAAGATGCTTGAATTAATTAATTAAGCTATGATTATTCTACGATCTTCTCTAAATAGATTTATTATAGGAAAAGTATCTCATTCCAAGGAACCTAGCAATAGTTGGGACACTCTTACAAAAGAGTACCTGAAGAAAGTTCCACAAAAGTAAGTGGTGTTTAGTCCACGAAGCGAAGAACTCATACAAATGAAAAAAGAAGGAGAAATAATGAAGGAATCATCATGCTCCTCATCCGAAGAAGAAATGAAAACTACATCATGCTCACAATAGCAAACAAGAAATTATTAGATAAAATCTTAATATACTAAATCTTTATATTTCAACAGTTTCACTAAAAAGGATGCCATGTTTGGCTTAAAAGAATTAAATAACTTTTGTGATCAGCACATGAGTGGATATAAAAAAGTTGCTTGATGAACACATCCCTTTAGAAAAGAAAAGTAGAGATTTTTACATTACATATAAAGACTTAATAAAAAAATCTAAAAATTAAAAATGAAAATACAAATGAATGATTAAAAGAAGAGAATGAGAAACCAACATCAAACGATAAGGGGACACAACTTGGAAATCTCAAATTAAAGGAGGAGGTTAAATGTTTAAAACAAACTTTTAAGAAATTCGAATCAAGTAATGGAATTTTAAATCTACTCTTTAAGTAACAAATATATGAGTCCGGTAAGGAAGGTGTATGATACACAAAAGAACTTGCGAACTTAAAATCAAATAAAAAATTTGTAAACGAAAAGGAAGGATTGATTTTTAGAAAGAAAGTAGGGGAACCCAAAAATAATGTCACAAAAACCAAAACATCAATCATGATGCCCATTGCACATTTTGCAAAAAGAAAAATCATACTTTAAAAAAATATAATGACAGACCAAAGGTATAAGAGAATTATTTTTGTATTATTTGCAAAAAGAAAGATCATACATACATTGATTGTGAATCTCGTTCATCTAATGCTAATTGCACATTTTCTGGAAAAAATAATAATACATTTGATGTTTGAAAAATAAGAAAAAGGAAAAACCAAAAGTAAAAACAAAGGAGACAATCCTACTCCTTCATTAACAAAGAAGGACCCAAAACTCAAAGGGTGCCAAAAAGGAATATTCATTCTTTGTGTTGTGTAGGTACTCAAAGAATACAGAAATGAACTTATTTTAAAGATAGAGATGGAATGAATGGAGAAAAGACATACATGATGAAAGATAAAGAAGGCATAAAATGATTAAACAATGAAGGATTGTCAATGTCCGAATGATATAAAGTAATCTTCAAATAGGTTACATATAATTCCCCCTTATAACTAAAACTAAAACATATGATGCACACAACCTCAAGCACAATCTAACAATCACAATGACACATGTACAATATTAACATGTTAATCAATTTGTTTCTGAAATACTCATCGCATATCAACTTGTAACAATATGTTTGGAATATAAAACAATATGAAAATGGGGAGTATATAAATAGTTATATTATTAATATTGGAAAATGATTTTTGAAAAGTGATATTTGTGGTAAGAGTATATTTCTACAAAACATAGTGAAAGGATTTGAAGAAAATGACTGGTTGGTGAAAATTAATGAAGATTCTTGTATTTTACAATTTATTTTGGAAACTCCAAAGTCAAATAAAAAAGTTCTAAAAAGAGAAAAGTGATTCCTGAAAAATCAATCTGCGAAAGGTGATTTGAACATCCCTTATCACATAGTTATGGTGGATATCCAAAGTAAAAAATTGATAGCATGCCTGCCATAAATAAAAAGGGAAGAGGAAGATAAAATTTGTGGAAATGAATTATTATCTACAACAAAATATAAAAACCTATTTGAAACTCACTACGGACATTGAAAATGAGACTTTCACTTGAAATAAAAAATGAAATTTTACACATACATCTCCACATTAGAACTCACATATATTTGTACAAATTTGGTTTCACATAAAACTAATAATACATTCATAATTTATGATTATCGTCATAAGAAAGATTCGTTTTCATAAAAAATTTGAAGATAACCTCCACATGAAACAAGAGTCTACACTAAAACAAGTTATTTGTCATGATAAAAAACCTTGACAAGACATCGTGACATGCTCGTGGGTGACAATAATATTTATCACGGATGTGTAATGGTCGACATCCATGACAAGTTTTATTTGTCACGGACGTGTCATGGTTAGGGATCGTGACATGTCCGTGACAAATAATAACTTGTCATGGTCTTGCATGGTCAAAGTTCGTGAAAAATCTGGGTGGAAGTATAAAAAAACACTGTTGGGTAGTATGGCCACTGCCACTTCCCAACAGTATATTATAATCTCTAGCAGTAATATATGATATGATTTCTCAATAATTAACAACAACCAACATTCAATATTCATAATAATCAAACATTAAACAAATATAAATACGAAAGTTAACACATAGACCCAAATTGAATATTTAATACAAATTATTACAAAATGTTAATTGATTATAAACTTTGAGGAGAAAGTTAGGACATACAATATACGAACCAAGATAATGCACAATATTTCGTACGCCGCACTATTAAGTTAACCATAAGGGTTCATTCACTTTTCCTACCAATACTTCAGTGATGAGGACCCGAGTCTTGTGAGTTTGCTGCGAACGATTATGCACCAATGAACCTTGGTGTATACTCAAGTCCTTCATACCCTGTCTATTCTATCACTCCCCCATAGGTTTAATAAATAGACTTTATCCCAACCAATAGTACATAGAATTTGAACAGTTGGGACTGGGATGGGGGTGGCGAATAAGTCATACTGAGATGAGGGGGATATTGGTAAGGGTGAAGGTGAAGGTGAGAAAGATAGAGCAGTGGTCTCCTCATCCACTAATTTCTCCTTGCCTTTCCTGAGCTGGACCCGACTCAACCTTGAAGAGAACTCTTGACAAACAAAAATATTTTATTCAATGTTTTTTTAGGTTCTTAAAATTTTCGGTGTTATTGGTTGGCAATTCATCAACCTTGCATGTCAGTCCATTGTTGCTCGATGCAATCCCATTGAGACTTAACTTCCCCATCCGAGAGCTAACACCCCGAGTACAGCCTTTGTGATCCCGCCGGAGCAATTGGCTAAGTGCATTCGCACTCAGAGATGCCTTGTCAGCATCACTCTATGAGCGATGGACTTCTTTCAAATTTTCCTTACACAACAAAAAAATACACCATTAGATGAAATAATAAAAATTATGTGATTATAAATGTTAATTTAATGACATAATTAAAATTATAACTTACAATAGTGGCAGCCATGGTCAGAGTGACCTTCTGATCCTTCCCTTTTTTTTGAATTGCCGTATAAGCATCGAGCCTATGTGGCTTACCCCCAGGACCACTCCTTGTCTCCTAGAATAAAATAATGAAAAATTAGTGAATTAGTATACAATTACAACCAAATAGAAGAAAATAAAAGTAAAATGAAATAACATTCAAAACATACCATCTTATGCTTCACATCAGCGTAGGAGGTACGCCCGGAGTAGTGAACATCTACCTTCTTGGCTAGAATTTCTATCCCCGATTCACGAGAGGTCAATTATCTATTATATATCTCATTATTGACAAACTGTTTCTAGTTTTCCAATGAGATTGGCTCCTCTTCTAGTACCATGTCCCTACACCATAAGATGGACTCTCGGTCCTAGCCAAAAATACTGTGCACGCGTATTTTTCTTTCACGTTTTCTATTGTTCTCTTAGTTATTCCAACATGGAGCCACATGCTTGTGCAGACAACCTAATTGTTCTTGGCAAACAAATAGAAAATAGAAAAGAAAAAAGAAAGTGAGTTAGTAGTATTTAATTTATAAAATAAAATATATATATTATTGAGTCAAGCAAGTACTTGTAATGCCCCCCAAATGGACATCTTAAGCTCATAGGGCACCTTCCTCCAATCAGTGTAATCGAGGCCAATAATTATTTTGAGCAATTCCAAGGCCCTAGCTTGGAAGGACGTCTTGTTTTCCACTAAGATCCCAAAATTGCCCCACTTTAGGGGCTTAGTGTTAGATGAGCCTTACTTGAAGCCCTGATGGAGGCATATCCTACAAAAATTGTTATTAGTAGAAACATATATATAAGAAGATGATTTAGAATTACAAACATATCCTTTTAATATCCCAATGTCAAATTATATATATATATATATATCCAAGTTAGTACATTGAGTAAAGCTACATATCCAAGTTTGTTTCAATATCACCAAGTTTCCTAGAGAGAGAGATGAAGTCATATTTTAAGGAAGAAACTCCATTAAAGAAAAACATTTTCCAAAACCCATTTGAGCTTCAATCTTCACTGACAATCACTCTTTACCAAGTTATAAACCCAATTCCCACTTGTGATAAAGCTTTAACCCATTTGATCATTATACTTGTGATAACTTGTCTGTTTACTTTTCTAGAGAGACAAAGTAAGCCCATTTCACTAATGTTTTAGTAAAGCTATTTTGCTTTGCATTATGGTTACGAAATCATTATTGGGACTTACGGTAAACTTTATTGTATCTTGTCAACCTATAGTGCCATTATTGCAAGGACTCAAGGAATTTAAGGACCTTGGGCTCTTGCATGGGTACCGCTGGGGCAAAGGACAATTTTAGCACCTTGCTAGTTGTGGTTTGTAAAATGTTGTTCCTTGTAAGGATTGTAGTTATACCTTAAGTGAATCGTGGATTGTGAAGTTTCTCGAGTACCATCTTGAATGTCGACATAGGCAGTGGTCAAACCACGTCAAAACCTCGATTTGAAGGTTTTCTTAAACTCTCTCTCTCTCTCTCTCAACTGCATATGAATATTCTTGATTAATATTTCACACTTGCCAATTCCCCCCCCCCCCCCCCGGGGGGTATATATTCGGGACAATAATGTTTTTATAAACAAATGATCCTACTCTAATTCGTGAATCCATATGCTAGTTAATTCAACTTAATCAATATAATTGAATTAAACTTTCAATTTTGTATGTTCTCAATCCAAGTGAAATGAAAAGTGTGATTTCATCCTTTACTTGAAATTATATAAATTGACCCCTTTTATATATTGAATTTAGAATTACACTCCTATTTCTAAATACTGATAATTGGATTAGTTATATGGTAATTCTTCCGCTACATAATGTTTTGGGAATCTAAATTAGAGAATTAATATTAAGTTATAAAAAGCATTGATATAAATTCTTCTCTTAGTTGTAATTGTGATGGTAGACACAAATTCATCTCCCCTCCATAATTTGTAATTCTAAATGATAAACACTCTTATGGAATTTAGGTAATTCCAATAATAAATCCTTTAAAAGGATAAATGACACTAACTTGATGGGTTTTAATTGACTTGGTTGGATTTCTATATTGGTAATAGATTCCATATGATGGATATTCAACCCATGCAATAGAAAATGTTAAATGTTAAAATACAAAGTTCAATGTTGAACTTAGCCTTCGTTTCTATTTACATTGGTTATGACCCTTATACATATAGGGAAGATAAATTTGTCAAGAGGTGTGCCAGCTAATATTATTGGTCGGGTATGGATACTTTATTATTTTTGCATGGCCTAGGTTAGAGGTGTGCCAGTTATATATTTGGAGGCAGGTAGAGAGGTGTGCATGTTATATATTTAAAGGCAGTTAGAGGGGTGTGTCAGTTATATATTTGGAGGCGATCAGAGAAGTGTGTCGGTTATTGTAGGTGAGCATAGGGGTGTGCCAATTTATTTTGTTGGCGCCAGCGAAAGCACAACGGACTTGCATGCTAGTGACCTCATATTAAATGGGGGCTAATCATGGGTTATTTAGTGTACTAGTGATCCCATAATAAGTGGGGACTTGTTTTAGTTAATATATTTATTATAATTTTAAAATATAATTATTTAGGGTAAATCCCCATTATGATATTGTATATACCAGTCATTTATTCATTTATGGAACTAGTGATATATTGCATATATTCATAAAACACATCTTCTAAAACAAGTAACATCGATAAGGGTAAGGTAAGGTATAACATTTAGATTAATAATTGTAGATTTATTATTTATATGACTTTTAGTTTTATTACTTGAGTGTAACTTTTATCTTGTTGCGGTGGGCCTAACCCGTCACGTTGTTCCAAGTGATCTAATCCATCCATCTTCACTTTCTCACTCGAGTACCCAATCATCCAGTCAAGTCATCACTAGTTTTGGAGATATAGGTGTTGCACTTACTATTGGCTTTATTTATTTTATATTTGAAAGATGCGAGGTTTATCTTACCTCTTAGCCTTGTATCAAATTTTGGCATTTTATAGTCTTCAAGATGATAATGATATTACCATGTATTCATGATGGTATATTTTATGAGATAGTTTTACTTTACTGATTGTTATGGGTGATGATTGACTCTTATTTTATATTTATGGTCATTTGAGGATTACTCATGTTGTAATCTACTTTTAATTATCATTATTCGTTGCTTCTTCTTTCATTCTAAGGATGATATATAATTATTTTAACAGCCTATATAGATTTAACAAATAGACTTAATTGACCTAATTATAAAAATATACAGCGTATCACAACTTGGAGCCAAAATAATTAGTTATTACAGGCAACTTTAAGTTCATCCCTTAATAAAGATAAGAAGAGGATTGCCTCAACAAAAAAACAAAATTTACTCATTTAAGACTTTTCTCCTTTCCTTTTGTTTTGTTTTGTTTTCTTTACAAATTTTATTCTTCTTCGAAGTAGTTTGTAAGGTATACTTATTGTAATTTTCTTTACGTGTTATGAAAAGTTCCTTTGCCTTTTATTTAAACTAGATTTACATTTTTTAGTATAACTTTCTTTACATTCATTAGCCTAAGATGTTTTACTTTAATGTTTATTTACCATAATATGCTGTTTTAATTATTTTGAATCTTTTCTTAACTTTATTTGTGGCACTTTACATTTTCTTCCTTATATTCTCATTAATTCAGTTCGGGAACTTATTTAGTATTCACTAGAAAAAATTCTTAATTGAAGCATTGAACAATAAACAACCATCTGATTATTGCGAAGATAGGATAATCAATTTTTTGAAACGACCATAACCTTGTTCGGCATGCTCTCATATAATCAAAACACATAAATCAACAAAGCAAGCAAAACTTATATTTTACTCACTCTGTGGGACCATAATGTTATATAAGTGTTTATCATGGCTAAGGCACAAACTATCGAAATGAATGATTGACTATTTTTCGTTCAATATTTAGACCAATATTTGGTGAGTGATGATTTTCAAAGGTGTATGGGACATATGGTCAAAAGCCTAAACAATTTGACCTAAAGTGTACATCATTTTGCTAAAAATCTATAAAATTCGATCATAGCAGTCTCTGCCACACAAACCTTCTATAAAGACCTTGTTTTGGCAAAATATACTGGCAAATGAATTGCCTTGGATTTTCATAACAAATGGGATGATGATCCAAATCCCTTTGCATTACAAAATTATAATGTTGGGTTGAAAGATCATTAAAAAAATTCAAAACTCGGGGCTCAAAAAGTTAGTGTTCTAACTAGATTTTGGGCAGATAGAAGATGTTCAAACATATGTACAGTTGTATAAAATATTACCAAGAATATGTTCTTCGAAGATAATGAAAATCTAATTTATTCCCAATGATGTTTATCATTTGAATTGGATCCCATGCATGGTGAGATATAATGGAGGTTGGTAGGAATTAGGTAGGATGTTGTCTCTACAGTTATTATAGACCAATTACTATGAAACTTATTGAGCCATGGTCATGGAGAATAAATTTTAACACCAACAATTAGAATTTTGTTTGAAGGATAATATCCTTGATTTCATTTTCATGTTGTCACGAGAAACATGTTTTAGTAAAATGGTCATAACCACCTCTACAGAGTTTCAAATGACAAACAGTTATTTTCATTAAAAGTCTGACTTCAAGAGGTTTCTTTTTTATATGACACATTTTGTAGGTCAAAATACACATATGACCCCATTCTCAGGAAGTCAAACTAAAATTTGGGATTGTTACAAAGTTTTGTGCAGTAATCGAAAATGTATTTTAGGACATTGGTCATAACACTTTCTACAAATTTTTAAATGATGAGACATTTGGTGCATTGAAATTGTTGCTTTTAGGGCTTTCTTTTTATATAAGGGCCATTTTCTAGTTCAAAATACAAAATAACGCCAAAATTGGGAAGTAGGGAAAAATGTTTTGACTGTTATAGTACATTCCATAGTATTATTCTCCATCTTTGGTGACCTTTGAAGATAAAAAAAATGTTACAATTATTCACTATCTTTCGTAACCCTTATAAAAAAATAAAAAAATAAAGAAAAAATGTTGTTATTATTCACCATTCTCGATAACCATTCGAAGGTTAATTTTTTTTGTGATTATTCACGTGACCTTCGAAGGTAAAAAAAATAATGTTGCTGTTGTCCACTATCTTTGGTGACCCTTCAAATGATAAATGTTTTGTCATTATTCACGATCTTTAGTGAACTTCGAAGGTAAAAATAATGTTGCAATTATTCACTATATATGGTGATGCTTTGAATTTTTTTTAAGTAATGTATTGATTATTCACAATCTTGGGTGACATTTGAAGGTTAAAACAATGAGAATATTCACCATCCTTGGTGACCTTTGAAGTTAAAAGGGTTGAGGTTATTTACCTTATTTGGTGACGAAAATAAATTATGCCACTTTTTATTATAAGCTTTAACATTGATAAAATTTATTCAAGATTGCAATTATCAGGGCTCCAGTGCCTAAATTTGGCTCAAAACTCAGGCGGCATAGGGAGTATGTTTATGCCAAATTTTACTCGATTCATCTCATGACATTTTTTATATGTGTCTAGATGATGGTGTAACTTAGTGGTGGTTATATGGTGGTTATTACGGAAATTTTCGATGGAAGAAGTGAGTTGTTTAAAGTGGCTATTGTATTTAAGACTATTTTGAAGAAAATATGGGTAGTCATTGTAGAGAATCAATTCAAATTCAAATCGAAAGTTATTTTGAGCCAAAAGAGTTATTTATTGTTAGACAAATGTAAATTAAGCTCTTCATTGAGACAAGAAGATGATTGCCACAACCAAAAACTACATGTGCTCGTTTAAATCTTTTTATCTTTTCTTTAATTTTCTTTGCAGTGTCATCTTCTTCTTCAGAGTAGCTTGTAAGGTAGATTTACTGTAATTATTTTTACACTTTATGAAAAGTTCATTTGCTTTTACATTTAAATTGTCATTACATTTTTTTTAGTGTAACTTGCTTTACATTCTTTGGTGTAAATTATTTTCCTTTAATGTTTAGTTATCTAACTTCATTGTTTTAATTATTTCTAATCTTTATTTTTCTTTATTTTATGTACTTTACATTTTTTCCCCTCATATTCTAGTTAATTTCAGTTCCCAAACTTATTTAGTACTCGCTAGAAAGCCTTCCTAATTGAAGCATCGAACGATAAATAATCACTTGATTATCGCACGACTAAGATAATCAATTGGTTGGCAAGACCATAACATTGCACGGTCTTCTCGTACACAATCAAAACACCCAAATAAACTAGGTTAGCTAACTCATATACATGTGACTACACACACGACCCTTGTGTCAACACATACATTATTAGTATGCTTATAGTGCCACGTTAAAGACATGGAAACAAATACATCATGAAAAATGCTACCAAAATTGAACATCTTATATACAAACACAATCACACATGTGACTATAACATGAATGCACATAAATAACATGTCACTTGATGTGTGATACAACATTATTGGATACCATCGCATCAAGATGATATAAGAATTATGCAAAATTTGACATGTCACGTAAATATGACTTTTCAAACACATCATGTTATGTATAATGAAATGATGTCATTTAAAAATATTTACTCAATAAATTATTTTCTATTTGTACACATCAAATAATAAATAAGACCAAATATTTATTTACTTAATCATTTAAGAACGGTGTGCCCCTTGGACACCAAATTTCAAAACCAGAGAGTTTAGTGAGTGTCGTGCATATATATATTTATTATAATTATAAACCTAACCAGTGAATATTTATATTTTTTTAATTATAAACCTAGTCGTTGATTGTGAGGCTCACACAAAATCGGGCAAAGAGAATAAACAGAACAAATTATGGAAATTAGAGAAAATCTAACATGTAAATGTGCATAATAATGATTCATCCAAATGCCTCTAAATTTTTAATAGGCGATGGTTCAGAATATTTAATGTTTTTATTTCAAGACATTTAATCTTAAACCTCATTTTTGGAGACTCGGAGTTAACATGGTAGTTCAAAGAACTAACCCAAATGGACACATATATGTTTAAATTTTTTTTCTTTTATTTCATTTTAAAGTGAATTTTCAATTACATTTAATTTCTTCCCATGGATTCATTTTCGGAGTGCACCCATTTAAAAAAAATAGTGTACCATTTCAAATATACCCATTAAGAAGTTCCACTTACAATGACTACATATTCTACACAAAAAATTTCTACTTTTTGGGATTATTCCCATTTCTAAAGTTTAATTAGGCTCCCATCCATGTAATTTTATTAAATTTGCAAGTATTATAACCACCATAACCTCTCTGTAACCAACTCTATCCACCCACCTTTTTTTTCGAAGATAATGACACGTGTCCCATAGTTGTTACAACATGACAAACAACTAAAAAAATAAAAACATAAGAGCAGCTAAAGATTCATTTTTAAAATTGGACTAAATACTTATGTAGTAAGTCCCATAAAAACCCAAACTTCCATTAACCACCCTATAACCGCCTTCAACCGCTCATGTTCCTTTCCGTAGAGAATGAAAATTATACCAAAGTTGTTACAATATGATCAACAATTAAAAAATAAAAACATGAAAGTGGATATATATGAATCTTTAAAAATTGGACTAAATATTTATGTCACCAATCATGATTACCTGAAGTCCCTTCAGATGAAGAGTGAAGATATAATTTTTCTTAATGAATATATTACTCTGTATATGATTGACATCATTTTTGGAATTATACCGTTGTTAAAGCGTGAAGACATACATTCAAATAGTCAAAGTTTAAAAAACTTCTTTAAAACTAGTCATCTCATCCATCAACATCATTATTCTATTTCCTGTATGGATAAATACTCGTGGAGAATTGGGGATTCATAAATAATCATGGTTTGAATACAATGTAATACTTTTTTGTAATCGTTTTAAATTAAAGAAGACAACTTAATAGAACTGAATCAGTATATATGTCATGACAATACATATTGATTTATATATATTTTATTCTAAGAGCATTTTATATGTTACTACACAGTTCTCATTTAAGGGAAAATGTTTTGTTTTTTCACTTCATGATGGTATTTCAATTGGTGTATAGGGAGATATTAGTCCTATAATGAGATATTTTTTGGGGTGCGATCCCTTGTACTTTTTTGCTTGTTACTAGTCCTCAATTCACTTTATCATCCCAAAATGTGGGGAATATGGGAATGATTCTAAAGACATAAATACCCCTAACATATACAACAACCACTATTCCATACCTTTGTCAGTGGGAATTTATCCACAAATATTTACAATCGAAAAAACTAGCAGCCTCTGTAATTCAAGAACCCACCGATTTTAAATGCATATGTTATGCAGTATTTGGCACTCATATATAAGTTGTCTTTATTGCAAAATAGATAATATGGTTATTTAACACAAAATGTGAAGCTATATTCATAAAAATTTTGACACATTCACAAAGCTTAAACATATTATACAACTTTTAGAGATATGTTAATATAAAGAAAAAGGCATACCTAAAAATAAAAAAGATATATCATGAAGATCAGATAGTTGAAAAAAAATATATATAATTAAAAATATCATAAATAAAAAAAATATGGTACACAGAAGATATACACACACAAGTTTAAAATTCCTTGAAGATAAATGGGGATCAATATCAAGACAAAAAAGTTGAGATTAATATAGATGTTGATTAGCCAGAGGAGACATCAAAATTTGATTTTCATATGTGTGTGTTATTGAGGATTAGGCGATGATGACTCCAAATAATATTTCCTTTCAAGAATCCGGTTAAAGTGATCAAGACTTTCATATGATTCTCGTGATAGTTGTAATGTCTGGATAGTGGTGGGAAACCAAGTAAATGAAAGACTATCAACCTCAATAAATTTCAATCATAAATCGGAGGTTGAAATTCGAAAGTTCTTGGATCACTCTCAATGATTTCTTGTTAAAAAATGGAATGGTGTAAATTGGAAATTTCAACCTCATTCGAGCTTGTTGAAGAAGAAATCATTTCATCAAGTTAGGATTTTTTTTTTCTAATACTCATTCCTTTCAAATTCATTATCATTTTTCATTTTCCCATTTTGCAAAGTTTTCGAATCTCTTTGTTCAATTCTCTCATTTTCAAGAATATTTATGGAATCACCCGTCATAGGAGGTGGAGAATTTTTTATGAAGCTCAATTGTTTCATTTTTAAGAATTTTATAGCATTACCATGTTGTCTTAAGAGTATAGCTATGATAACCATTATCGTAACAATTAAAACTATTTAAGGAGTTAAAGATGAGATACTTTACCACGTGTGTAATTCAAATGCACGACGAGCACTTAGATTTCAATATTCTCGAAGCTAGAATCGTAGAAATCACAAAACAAGTTAAAATAATAAAAATATATATACAAAGTACTAAATCACTAAAATCCTAAAATACACTGCTCCATGGTAATGGCGCTATTTTGATGAGGCGTAATCTTTATAAAATGAATTTGTTATTGGGTGTTTATCGCCTAACAAAATACAATAACTTGGTACACTATGGGAGTGTAGCGGCAAGTAGGGGTTAAATACACAGGGAATGGTATTTAGGATGAAATTGATTTATTACTTAAAAAGGGAAGATAAAATATGATAAGGTGGTAAAAAATGAAAAAATAATTAACTACACAAATAAAAACTAAATATCAAAGATTAATGAAAACTAGATTGGGATCATTTTCCAACCATAGATTAACAAAATATATTAAGGACTTTGGTTCGAATCACTATTAATCGATCGTATTCAATTAATTATCAACATCAAACATGAAGAGACCTAACCCAAAGAAGGAAGACCAACATTTATTAAATATGGTCACAAATGGATTAATGTTGTAATATCCCTTTAAACACCACCGTTGCGTGATAAATGAAGTTAAATGAATATAATTGCAATATCAATACACATGGTTTCAGTTAAGCATGTTTCAAACCAAAATCTAGATTTTAGGCTCAAGAACCTGTTAATGGTCGAAAAGTGATTTCAACCCTAAAACTAACAACAACACATATTAATACAAATAAAATAACTAATTGATGATGGAACACTATAAATAAAGCAATACAGCTAATTAACAAAGAAAGAAACTAATTAACAAGGCTTGAATAACTTAAGAAATCTTTAATTAATGGAGAAGAAGATGAATAGAACTTATGCAATACCCTGTATTTCTGTGTATTTTTATTTAATTAATTTGAGAAAATAATTAGAAAAAAATACGTTTTAATTAAATTACGCGAGTGAAGTAATTTAATGTGACTAGAAAATAATTGTGACTACTAAATATTCATCGAGAGATAGATACTGATTAATATTGCATTATGATATTTACTAAGTGTGAATAGTAAATAATTGATAATTATGGTTATACGTCATAGCGAGTGATATACATGTATTTTATTAATTATTGTTATACTACATGGCGAGTGATATTTACGTATTTTATTTTATCTCATCGAGAGTCGCGTATAGACTAATTTGAGGTGAGAAATGAGAAATATGTTTTAAGTGAATCGGATGATAATTTAGAGGTCATGAATGATTTCGGATGGGTCAAAATAGTTGGAATAGAGTACCCGACTGTATAGATTGGGTCTCGGGCCAATTTTGGACCAAACCGGCACCTATTAAGGGTGTTTCGATCATTTTACAAAAATAGGTTAAGGGACCTACGAAATATAGATCCATACATATATGATAATTATAGATTGGGGTTAGGGATCACAACACAAAAGATTTGAGAGGCCAATAGAGAGAAGAGAGAACCAATTTTTGAAGCTTAAAGAGGGATTTTGAAGATGGTGAAGAAATCTTGCACCTCAAGGCAATTGGAAAGGAAGATTGGAGAAGGACATAATCAATCATTAACTAATAACCACGAAATTAGATCAATCAATTTTAGGTAAGTGTGTATTTCAAATCGAATTGAAGTTATAATACCCATGTGTAGGGATTTCATGAATACATAGATTTTTATTTCAAAACCTTGATGAAGAGTACCAATTGATTTTATCTTTGGGTAAAATTGCATGTAGTTAGGGTTTATATCTATAGAGGATTGTAAATTAGAAGTGTTTTGATTCTTACTACGAAGTTTAGATCTGGGTTTTGAATTGAATGTAATGGATGAACACAAAACTAGATTATGAAAGAGTTTTGAGGGCTTGATTCATTCTTGATTGATTTCGGTGAAGTTTTAATGTGTTTGAAACATTAGAAATCGTCCTAACTCATGTAGAAATAGTTAGGAATAATCGGATGTGAATTGATGAAGATTATGGGATTTGAGTAAATAAAAAAGGGTGAAAATTGGAGAAGACGAAGTTGTACTTATTTGATCGATCGATCGATCGTCCCATGATTGTCGATCGATCAAAAAAATCCTTCGATCGATCGACCCAGGCAGAATTTGGGTTCTTTTGTTGGTTGAGTTTTATTCGATGTCCAACATTGGAGGGGAACCTCAGGAGTGATATTATACTTATATAGGGACTTCATAAAGACTAGTAGGGTATAGTTAAGGTCCATTAAGTCCATTGGATCTAGGACTTAGAGCATGGACCAGAAGGGATAACCGAATGAGAGATAGATCGAGAAATTTGGGAATTGAGCTAAGGAGAGGGAGTAAACATCAATTCAACATGTATATTAGTAGGTTAAATATGGTAACTACTGAATTGATATAATAAGGGGGTAACTAGGACCCTAGAGTTGTGTAAACACTCCTATATATATACGGTAGTGAGATAAATCGTAAAGAAAATAATACGATGAGTATGCGAGAGATATATACAATGTAACAACATATATTATCGAGTTATGTGAATACCTATTGGTGCATAGTACTACTTAGGTTGTGTGAATACCTAAAGTATATTATATATATATATTGGTGATCAATGTATGATTCCGAACCAAGAGATATAAATTACTATTGGTGATCGAGGTAGGATTCTGAGCCAATAACCCCTAAATTGTGATAGAGGGAGGTGATTATATAGTATATGTTTATAGTATACATTGTGTGCAAATTATATATACATAAAGTGTGCTTAATTCTGAATTGGGGTCGATGATTATCCGAACCAATACATGGAAGCTCTATTTGGGGTCGATGATTATTCGGACCAAATCGAAGATAAATGATATTGGAGTCGAGGAGTATCCGAACCAATATACATATGCATAATATTTACTTTGGGGTCGAGGGATATCCGGACCAATGTAAATGATAGGATAATTGGGGTCGATGATTATCCGGACCAATAATCCTGATGGTATATATTATGTGTGAAATATATACTTCATGATAATATACTTATATGTGAAAGTAGACTTGTAGATGATATATATATATATATAGGGTGAGGTTCAAAAGTGAACCAAAAGAATGAACTTTTTAATGAACCTTCTAAGACATTAAAAAATTTATTTTTAATTTCTTGTTATAATTGGTCCGCGTCAGCAGAAATGAATAATTTTTCAATCCCCCACTGGTGCGGACCAATTACAATAAGAAATTAAGGATCAATTTATAATATCTTAGTAGGTTCATTAAAAAGTTTATTCTTTTGGTTCACTTTTGAACCTCTCCCTATATATATATATATATATATATATATAGAGAGAGAGAGAGAGAGAGAGAGAGACACACACACACACACACACACATCTAAATGTTAAATTAAGTAGAGAGAAATTTAATTTCAAGATTAAAGAATAGATTGGGAATATCTTTAATAAATTAAGTAGTGAAACTTAATTATGGAAGTTGAATGATAACTCTGAAATACTTTACGAATTAATTAGTGAGACTTGATTATGATTCTTAAATGTGACATATGTGAATGTTACCTAAGTAATGAAGAACATTGCGAGATATGTTAATATTGAATCATGTTGAATGAGCGATTTAGGAAAGTATGCTATTGATAAGATCGGTTATATACTTTAGTCGAGATAGCTTGGGGGGCTAAGTATAGAATGTTAGGGGTGCACATTAGATGAGAGGTGAGGAAACTCAATGGAGTGTGCGTGAACCTAACATGTGTAATCAATAATCGATTTTAATTGCGATGAATTACTTGTTAAATATTTTCAAATGTTTTGAGTACTAACTCTTGCTATAAAAATATTTTCAAAACCTTTTAGGTGTCTAGACACAGGGGCGCCATACTTGATGGTTTCATTCCAGGGACTTGGAGCTGTAGCATTGTGGATAATGATAGGATTTTTAGTAGCCGATTCTTTCATTCAGAGCTTGCATACAATCTCACTCTTGTATATCTTGTTTGTACATGTGGTCCATTTTCGGTTTTATAGTTTCAGTTTTATATCAGTTTCACTTTTTAGTTTGGACTTGGATTATTACTTCGTTTTGGTTGTTTTTGCCGACTGTGGCATCACTTTGATGCATTTACATATTATTGATGGTTTGGATTTTTGTACCTCGTGAATGTGGATTTAGCTCTCAAACTACTATTTTATCCTATTTATTTGAAAGATAAAAATTTGGCACCGGTTTAAATGACTTAGGTGGTTAGTAATTAACTTAGTTTTCAACTGTGATGCTAAGAATGAACCATATGAGAAACCTATTTTAATTCGATAAAGTTCTGATCATCCGATATTTAATTAGGCGGGGTGTCATAACTTACAACACCGAAAATGAGCAAGTCCTAGGGGGGAGAGAGAGAGAGAGAGAAGCTCCAAAAATAAATCTCAAGCCTAACTACAACTAAAACTTAATAAATTTGGCTCATGAACTAAATATCTCTCCTTACTATTTATAGTAAGTGAACTAAATCCAAAAGAAAATAAAATGGCATAAGATCGAAATATTTGAGACCATCGATCTATCGATGGTTGAGTGATTGATCAATGAAACAGAGTTTTGTGCACTGCCACTTTCCGTATCGATTGGGGACATGGGCTCAATCGATTCGGCACCTGGAAGTTGGAAACTTTGGCAACCATATTTATTCCCTTGGATGTGAAACTAACTCGGAGAGCTACATTTTTTTAAGTAAAATGACTAAAATGGATGTGAAGTTGTGTATTAAATTGGAACTTTCCCAGAATGTAACTAAACTTCACGTTAAGCATTCCAATACCTATAAAATCTCAATTATATCTCGCAAAGCATATATATAATGAATATATAGGTTTATTGATTAACGAGTATAAATATATGAATTAACATACACGAAGGGGCTAAAATGCATAAATATAAAGGGTAATAAAATGCCAGATTGGAGAGGAATCAATCATTTTCAATATACCCACGAAGTGTCGTGCAACAATAGAGTGTGTGGCCCCCTTATCAAATAAAACTATGGATAATGATCCATGAACAAAAAAAGTACCATCAACCACTTGAATAAGATTTGGGTTATTGTAACAACTCGAGGTTTTGGAGACGAGGATTTATTTATTTTGGGAGAAATAACTAATATTTTATTAGAGAAATAATTAAATTGGAAATTGAGGTCAAAATTTGAGGTTGTCAGAAAGAGTGTCGAATGTCGATTCTGAGGGTACCATAGTGTCCGGAAGGGTCGAGAAAGTCGAGATGACTGTACTTGGGGTCTATTTAGGTTCCGAAATGAATTAGGACCGTTTGACTCGAATTAAAGTTTTTGGGTCATTTAAAGTGTGTATTATCATTTAAAGATGTGTATCTTGGGATCCATGGCTTATTAAGCCTACGAGAGATATTTCTCCAAAGAGAGAAAGAGAAAAAAGAAAAGAATGAAAGAAAGAATAAGAGAAAGAAGGATAAAAGAGAGAGAGGAAATGGAGATTTCTGGCAAATACGCGATCTCAAGGCGGATTCAGACCCTATGAACCCGAGGCAAGTGATTGAACTTGCTAAATAATTGTTGTGTACCATTTATTGCATGATTTGTGGATTGATATTTTGGGTTTTAGGTTTAGTTTAACAAAGCCTAACTTTTGGGTAAAATCCTAGATTTGATATGTAGATCTTTGATTTGAGGGTAGAAATTAGTTTATATGTATTCTAGGATGATTATTGATGATATATTTGTGATTGGGTTGAGAAGAAATGGAGAGAAAATGATAAATATGAATTTTGGAATTTTTGGCTTACTAAAAAGTAGCCATTTTCGAGCCTCCAGGTAGGCCGAATCGATTCGGTCCCCTAGCCGAATCGATTCGGAAATATGCAGGTGCCCAGGTCTGAGTGACCGAATCGATTCGGACCCTAGCCGAATCAATTCGGCTTGAGACAGAATCCCAGGTCTGATGACCCGAATCGATTCGGAAACATGGCTTTTAAGGGATTGTTTTTCTAAAAAGAATTTCATCCCATTTTGTTTGAGGTTATCGATTGGGGATCTCTATAGGAGATATTTGGAGTATGTTTTGGAGAGTTTCCCCTATAAGAAATTATTGGAGTCATATTGACTAAATCTGAGGAATACCGATTAAAGATTTTGGCATGTTCTAAGTGGGGAAGCCCACCTTGATTGGAGATTCAATTTGGAGATGATAATTATAATCATATGAAAGAATGAGATAAGTTTAGAGACATTGGATCTTAGGATAAAATCCCAAGTAGGATATCTTTAAAAGGTTCATAAAATAAATTGAAGCCCATTATGGATGGAGATTTATAAATGCTATTTGAGGTGCATACGAATATAGAAATATCCTTATTGATGCTTAATTTGGGAGATGTCTCACACAATGAGAAATGCTAATTGAAGAGCATTAGGATAAAAGAATATCCTTAACATAAATAGAATTGAGAGACAATTGATATTAGAAGCGACATGTGAGCTTCAAGTGAGAAATAATATAGTGTATACTAAGTGGGGAAGATGTGTGAGAATTGACGATTAGTATATCTTGAGAGTAATATACTAAACAATGATGTTAATCGAATTGCGCCAATGGGCGTATAATAAAAATGAATATGATGTCGCAGGTATACCTTATATAATGGTGTATCTTTATTATGTGGGATATATGTATACCTTATATGATGGTGTATATATATGTTAAGCATACCCCCTCCTTGCTATAATTGGGAAGTTACGTGCGTAGAGGGTGAGCATTCTGGCTAGATGAGCCGGGTGTGGATATTCCCCAGGTCATAGTCGTCCATGGTGGTCAGCAAATGACATATATATATATATATATATATATATATATATATATATATATATATATATATATATATATATATATATATATATATATATATATATATATATATATATATATTTTGGGGTTGAGAGGTCGTGGGTATGTGTCGCTCTGACTTGTCTATTAGGAGCTATGATCGCTTCCCGGGACGTCGTGTGAGTGAGTTGATCACGAGGTGGGTGTCGTGGAACCCCACCAGGTGACCCCAGTTTGCTACGTATATGGGCTGCTGGAAGATGATAGCATGTGAGCCTGCGTCCTTCGAGTTATAGCTCGGTCGGATGGTTATTATTGCTTGTGCTTGTACTTGGGTATCGAGGGCATAAAGGACCTCAACGACCTACATTTCCAAGATTAGTGTATCGGGGGGGTTCCTTATTTGGATTTCGCCTCGGCGAGACGTCCCACGCACGAACCGCAGTGTAATGTTGGAACATAGAGGTAAGTTAGTCCTTAATGCTCATACTTATATATATATACATATATATATATATATATATATATATATATATATATATATATATATATATATATATATATATATATATATATATATATATATATATATATATCACCTATCCCGACAATCGACAGTGCTAGGAGTAATGTAACGGGGGGGTTCCTTGTTTGGATTTCGCTTCGGCGAGACGTCCCACGCATGAAACGCCGTGTACTGTTGATAATTGAGAATATTAATTAATTAAAATTAGATAATAATAATTTGGGTTATATGCATCTTGCATTGAGAGCATAATGAGCCTCTAGGATCAATACGGTCAGGAGTAGTGTAACGGGGGGGTTCCTTGTTTGGATTTCGCTTCGGCGAGACGTCCCACGCATGAAACGCAGTGCCGTGT
This sequence comes from Sambucus nigra, assembly GCA_949130495.1. NCBI lineage: Eukaryota > Viridiplantae > Streptophyta > Magnoliopsida > Dipsacales > Adoxaceae > Sambucus > Sambucus nigra. Next base: position 153,428,890 of record OX422211.1, on the reverse strand, counting down.
TGAGAATCAAGAGGAGTTTAGTCCTTAACTCTTGATCCTAATAACTCATATATAATAATTACATATATATATATTATTTATATGCCAAATAAGGGCATCACTAGAATATAATATTCTAGTAAATGAGAATGTTGATGTATTGTGTTGATGTTGTTATGAGATGGATCATGTAACTTTATATGTTCAACAAATGAACATTATAAAGATAACTATAAATATTACATTAAAGTGATGTACATAATTTATAGATTATAGGAATAAAAGGTAGATTGGGAGATAGGTTAGACGGTTTCACTTAAATACTTCAATTGGGTTTAAGTTAGAATCCTCTTACCAAAATCAGAATCAGGCATCCATTTGGAGATCACGTGCATACGCTTAGTGCGCGCTTTAGATGAGAGGTGAGTTGAATTATTATGGAGAGTTCGATTCCACCATAATCATGTAATAATGCATTTATAATTATTATGCATTTTAATACACTTGCTATAAAAAAAATTCAACTCGGGCTCTGACCCATTTATATTTTCTCCTCCATGTATATATTGTACTACTTCAGGTGTTCCTCCGCAAGGACGCCTTTGATGTTCATCCATTCAGGATTCATGGAGCTGTGGCATAGCGGACTGTCGCGGCATCTTGCTTTAGTCGATTCCTATCTTTGTATATATATTAGGATTCAGTTGTATATGGAGTTAGTATTCAAGGTGTCGTATATTAACACTTTTATATTTCATTTCTCCGATTGTATTGTGTGTTACCCGACAGCATATTCGGGTATTTTATTTGTTCTCTGTATTGCACTCTTGTACATTAATGGAGTTTGCACTTATCTTTCATCATAGTTAGATGTGTATTGTTGGTTAAGTTGAATTATTAGTTTTGTTGTTGTTGTTAAATAAAAAGTTTTAAAATTTTGACAATACGCTTTTAATGATTTCGGGTAGTTAGCCTTGTATAATTAGTATTATCAGTTGATGTTGAGACTGTGCCATCTGAGATACCTGATTTAATGTAGTATAGGTCTGGCCACCAATTATTATTTTGAGCGAGTTGTCACAGTTATCTTTGTGTCCCACCTAATAGACCCGACCATACTATAGTTGATGCTAAGGCACTATAACGGGTGGTGGTGGAAGTGTCGTCGAATCCCTCGGGGGTGAAAGAACGAGCATTTGCTGCTACCTCTGTTATGCCTAATAGTTGGGCCTAAAGCTCTGTTGCCTTGGGATATGTTGGCCCTGTCTATACTACCCATGGCCTTGTCATCCTTGCTTATATTAGCCCTGATTAAAATGGCCTATCCAATCTGGCTCTACTACTAGCCATATTCAATTCACAAAACTTCCTTGTCGCTCGCACACACATTTGACCTATGTCTTGTACCTCCAAATCTATATCAAGTCCCAATGTAAGGATCCAATGCAGTCTTTATTTTTCGCTCCATCCCTCCACTTACCTGAGGGGGTCCCTGCGGATGCTATGATGATTGGGTCAAAATTTCTTCCATAGCCCTTGGCCTAACTATCTTTGTCATCATTTCATATCTCCAACTGCTCCTCCATCACTCTTGATCCCACTAGCAAGGACCATCTTATCATACTTTTTTATGCTCGGTGCAGTCTTGGCTAAGGGTGAGTGTAACATCTTTAATATGTATGTATAGTATATGCTAGATTTTCCATGGGTATATGGGACCCTTCACAAAATAACTAATCTTTTTCTTCTCTATGTTCACCTCATCTTAGCAAACAACGACAAATTGGTGAACATTTTCTTGTACTTATCAACAATACGAGTAACCTTCTAGAGTGGGAGAAACTCCATCTTCTTCTACACACGAATGGATTTAGGAAAATACTTAACATTGAACCTCGTGATGAACTCATCATATACTATATGATCCATCTGCTCGATTGTGGTCACACTCTCCCACCAGTAGAGAGTGTTTCCTATTAATCAAAATGTAGTAAGAATATGTTTATGCACATCCGTGCAGGATAAGAGCCTCACGTGATGATCGATGTCTCTAAGCCACTATAAATCTACTAACGGGTTCGTTAAATAAGAAAATATTAACGGGCTATTTTTCATGAATGCCCATCTGACCTTCTCCCACTTGTCTATGGGATCTCTGCAATTGGATATAGGCCCTCAATTGTCCTCTCCCGTCTCCTTGTGGCTAACCATGCCTAAATGGCCTGTGATATCAACTTCGAATGCTATTAAGCTCCAACGTCAACTGGAATGGGCTGAATGGGGGCCCTGGTGGTGCGGGTGGCACTGGTGCTGCAAGCTGGGGTTGTACAGCAGGGGCGAAGAAATGGGTCTTCCTCTTCGATATCATCTAAAATAATTACGCATCTTACGACAAGAGTACAAAGATAATAACATATTAAAGAACTTTATGTAGACGACTATAATGGACCTATGGAACCTACGTTGCCTAGGATCATGCTTTGATACCAACTCTGACAGCCCCTAATTTTGATAATTAGGCTTCTCAAGTTTACTTATTAAATATTGCAGTTTGTCAATTCAATTTTAATATCATCTTAACATGAGTGACAACCAACAGACAAAATGATAATGTAACTAGAGTACGATAAGATAAATCCCAAAAGAAACAATACAATAGGAATGACATCGCTACCATATAATATAAGAAATAAACCATCATCCACACTATAAAAATATCCCAAGTACTAGAGTCATGAAATAAGACTCCAACAATACATGCCAAAATAATCTGAATAACCACCTACCCAAAAGAGTACATGCTAAAGACTAATAAGAACAATTCTCGCATATTTCACACGTAAATGATTGAAATAAATAAGATGAAACCTACATCCTGAAAGTGGATAAGATAAATTGGAAAAGAAATAACAAAATGGAAATGACATCACCACCATCTAATATAAGAAATAAATCATCATATAAACTATAAAAATATCCTAAATACTAGAGTCGTAAATAAACCTCCAATAATACAATCTAAAATAATCCGAATAACTAACAACCCAAAAGGCTAGATACTAAATACTGATAAGAATAATACTCGCGTCTCTTAAAAGTAAATGACAGAAATAAATAAACTGAAACCTATGTCCTAAAAGTGGATAAGATAAATCCCAAAAGAAATAACACAATACGAATAACATCAACACCATCTAATATGAGAAATAAACCATCATCCAAAATATAAAAATATTCCAAGTACTAGAGTCATGAAATAAGACTCATATAATATGTGCCAAAATAGTTCGAATAACCAACAACCCCAAAAAGTACATGTTATGGATTGATAAGAACAATCCTCGCATATCTCAAAAGTAAATGACTAAAATAAAAAAACTGACAACCAACGTACTGAAAGTGGTGATGGGAGTGGAACAAGATGTTATGCAGCCTGAACTAGGGATGCTAAATCGGATGGTCATGAGCACCAGAAAGGGGGTGCAACAACGACGGTCACGCCATCGCAAGCTAACATATCTACACCACACAATGATAATGCAAGTAAATAATAATTCCACAATTTATAAATGTTACAACTCGTACACTATAATATTCCTCACAAATTAACCATTTAATTTATATTATAAATAAATCATTTTTAAATAATGTGAAAGTACCTAGCATCCCACGCCCCTTGGTGGTAACTAGAGTCCCGCCACGCATATCCAAAAAAAAAATAACCGTAAAATTAATCTATGTTATAAACAAAGTCAAACCTCCATTATAGACACCCCAAAACATCTCCATCAAAACATATAACAACAACAATGGTCACCTACGGAGGGCCATGCGTAAAATATAAATGTATACCACTCTTTATACAATCCAATAATTTAGTCTCTCACATCGCTAATTGTGTTTTATTTCTCCAATTCTTTTAATTCCATTCTTAATATTTTATTATTTCAAAGAGGATAAGGTGAGGAATCAATCATCCAAAAAGTCTAATTGTAACTAATTGGGTGAGGGCTTTACATATTTCCTAAAATTATTTTATTTCATTATTTAACCTTAAAATTTATGGCATGAAAATGTAATACCCCGTATTTTTATGGCGTTTAAAATTGGGGATTTATTAAATTGAAATTGAAATATTAATTTAATATTAATCCAGATTTTTTTTTTATTTACTAACGTGATGTGAGTTAGTAATTATTGGAAAACTGTTGAATATTACTAGACGAGTAAAGTAATATACGAGATTTATTTTATTAAAAATTGTCAAGAGTAAATAAAATGGCAATTATGGAAATTTAAGTCGGGACGCGCCTGTGTCGTGTCAGGACTAAATTATTATTATATAAAGTGAATAAATTATAAGTTTATCGTATGGTCGTTTTGAGTGCGCCAAAGTGTCCGGAAGGGTCAAGATAGTCAGAAAAGTGTACCCGGGGGTTTAGTTTGGGTCTCGGGGAATTTTTAGGCCTAATTGACATCTCGGGAGGGTATTTTAGACATTTTATATTTTGGGGAATTAAACCCACGAATTTCCTAAGGATACATCATCCTTTAGGAGTTGTCTTCTAGGGTTAACAAACACAATATCAAAGGACAACCATTAGAGAAGAAGTTGGCAAGCTTTTCAAGAAATTCAAGGCCAAAGACTCAACCGTTTGCACCGCCACCACCACCAAAACGTAGATCGCGCGACGAGGAACACAACTATACCATTTCATCCAGAAATCAGAACCTTGAATTTCAGGCAAGTATCTATCTTGATTTATTTTTAGTTAATGTCTCAATCATGTTAGTCTAGGGTTGTTTAGGACTTGTCCCATGAAAGAAATTGTTAATTTAGAGGCTTTAAATCGCATGTTTAGAGAGATTCCATATATTTTGGATATACCCATCATATGTAGAGGATTACCAGCGAATTATTATGAGTTTAAAAATAAGAAATCTGGGAAATAATTAGAGGAATGTATATTTCTTTCAAAATTAGGGTTCTTGAAGATTATATCAATTTTACCCCATTAATCCGATATCGTTGATGAATTTACACATGTTTCGCGTAGAAAATCTTGTATATATGTATATAGAACTTGTAGTACTTTTATTTGAGAATTCTAGAGTTGTTATTTTGGAGAAATTTAAAGATGAAAACCGTAGGTTTAATTTGCAGTTTCTGGGCAAGAACTGCTTGATCGATCGATCGAGCCCAGAGCATCGATGGATTGACTGATCGATCGATCGACCCATTTTCTTCGATCGATCGACTCCTCCTGGAAAACTGCATATTTCTCATTCGTTAGTTTAATCCGATTAAGATGTATGGGAACTCTTGATTGTTGTTGTTGGAATATAATGGGATATAGAGATGACTAGTAGGGCCTAGGTAGACCCCGTTGAGTAACATTTTAGTGCAGGACGAGATTTTGGGTTAACGAGGAATGATTCATGGGTATAAGAAATCATGCGTATATTTAATAAAAAGATCGGGACTCGTAAGGGAGTTAGACCGGAACGTAAGTGAGTGAATGCCTACTGAAATTATACTTAGAATACTTCGAGAGAGGAGAAGTGAGTATGAAGTGAATAATAAATGAGAATACAAATAACGAGTCCGTTATACGAAATAATCGAGTAAAATGTGTAATAACGGATAATTATAATTATGGGTCGTGAGCGCACCTAATTTAGAAATGTGGATGTGTATATATATATATATATATATATATATATATATATATATATATATATATATATATATATGACTGTGTGATTGTGCATATATTATATCTGTATAAAAGTCATACTCGAGCTTCTTGCTATCATGGGGGTTTGCGCCCCGGGACGGTCTTATATCGATGGGACCTTTATGGGGGGATATTAACTCTTACCCTAGAACAGAGGATTCCTTGGTACAGGCTATCTAATTGATAGTCAGACGGTCCTAAGAGATGTGAGGGTATGTGCTGACCTCTTAGTGACTTGGAACTATGCTTCACCTCCATTTGTATGTGTTTTATGTTAATGCACTTCGAGAGTGATTCCGAACTAGCATTTCCCTAAATGTGTGTGATACAGGGACTTGATAGCAGAGTATGCCAGCACCATAGATTTTATGTGGGGTGCAGATAGTATATATATATTATATGAGTGATTGGTATATATATACTTATATATGGAAACCTTGCACCATAGATTTTATGTGGGGTGCCGTTAGTATGTATATTATACGTGTAACTAATATATATACTTATTTCTATATGAGAACTTTCTATTGTTCTTATAGTAGTTAAGTAATGTATAAATTTTCAACTTCACTATAAGTATTCGGAAACTTTATGACGGCACGGGGTTATTCTAAATAACGTAATAAATCCTGAAGAGATTGATTTTCGAAAGTGAATATCATAACCATATTTTCAAGTGATAAAACCTTATGGAGAATAAGTTAGAGAGACTTATGAGATTCATTAGTATGGTAGGCGTGCACACTAGGCGAGAGGTGAGAATTCTCAAGAGAGTGTCGCATACTAACATGGTTGTTGCATTAGCAGGAAAGCATTTTAAATACTTGCTAAACTATTTCTTTAAAACTGTTTTATAATCGGGCTCTGACGCATTTTCTGTTATCTCTTCTCTCTTGTATATATATATATATATATATATATATGTATATATTACAGGTGCCCAGCCATAGGGGCGTCATGCATAGGTTCTTTGGATTGGATGCGCTGTAGCTTATGTGGGAGTTACAGGCCTTTGTTTTATACGACCTCTTCATTGATTCGGTTCTTGTTATAGTTCTTCATAGTTAGGGCATGTGTCGCCCATTTCCCATTCCGTGTAGATTTGTCAGAGATGTATGTTCATTTATTTTTAGTATTCGGTACTCTTTGGGTATTAACTCTTGTCAGGATGATTTCATTTGTAGTTTAAATTTGGTTTGGTTAATCTAGATGGATTAATTCTTATGTGTTGATTACTATCCGTAGCACTTATGTGATTCTTAAACTGTTGGTTATTTAAAAGGTTTTCAAATTGGAATTTAATAAAAATGGAAATAAAGTTTTAACTTGTTTTGACACTTAGCTTAATTATTTAGGGTGTATAATTTGGAAATTTATTTTGCGACAGTGATGCTAAGAATGAACCAACTGTTCACCTTGATTTTAATTTAATAAAGGATTGATCTCCCGGTATTAAATTAGGTGGGGTGTCACAGGTGGTATCAGAGCATCAGGTTTTAGTGTCCTTAGGATCTGTACGACTTATTATGCTTCCATCGTTACTTTGTTTGATATAGAGCCCTATGTTTAGGATTGTTGTTTTCTATAGTGAGATTCCATTCTCCTGCTATGACGTATGTGCATTAGTGAATCTTAATTGCATTCGGGTGTGTTCGAACAATGAAATATGGCAGGCAAGGTCCGTTGGGCGGACAACAGGAGGCAAGGATCAGTTGAGGTTGTAGAGCATATTCGAGGATGATGACCGTAGTTAAGGTCACCCCTATTATGGCACGGGAAGCCAGGACTGTAAAGGGAGGATAGGGCGCAACTTATGATTTCCAAATGTTGCTATAGTCGAAAAAGGTGCGAGAGTAAACTCACCCCAACGTGGCACGACTGGGAAAAGTCCGACGAAGCATTGTAGAGAGTTGTCAGTGGTAATTCTAGAAATGGGGGAATTGTGTGTGTTTTCCAAAGGAGGTAAAGTATCAAAAGGTGTAGATATAGGACGGAGTGTGGCTAACTGAAAATGAAAGTTTGGAGAAATGTTTTCTTGGCTTGTCAGAACAAAGTTATAATAGTGGGGGCCAACCACCATTTTTAGAAGTTAAATGCTATGCCTGTAGAAGAATCTTAGGTACAGTTTGACTGCATGTTCCTTCATCAGATGTTCAGGATAATAAGTGAACGTTGTTCTAAACTTATCACAGGAGGACCTGACAGAGGTCCATTTGTGAATATGAATCTAATCCATTAGCGAATCTTGTATCGGAGGATGTAGATACAAATGGAGGGGAGGAATCCAAGTGGGAGATCGACTCGTAAAATAGTTAATAACACCAACAAGGGAATTCTGCTCGACGGTCGATTCAGAAGTTATCAATGTCGTGCTTTGACAATAGAGATGTTACTGCTTCTTTGTGTGGGAAGCTAAAAGAATCGAAGAAGTTAGTCAAGAATAAGACTGGATGCAACAATGGTAGTGTAGCACCACAAGGGGGTGGGGATACACGTTAGGGGACCCATTTAGATGATTTGAATAGCTAAATTCTTACCCAAGAGATGGCGAATTCAGTAAGGACTATTGTAGCCAGAAGCATGTTCTTTAGGGCCAACAAGTCTAAGGGGGATGGCCAATATGAATTGAGCCTACCAAATTTCGAGAGAAGTACAATCCTAATATGGTTGGTAAGACAGGTGATAAGTGGATTATGTGTAAGAGGTATTTTCTGGAGAGTGAAATCGCACACGTTGATGTTTTCCCGAAGTGAGTAAAGGGATAAGGGTATGGTGCCTAGTAAAAGACAACGATTAAAGTAGTTTTTGGTTTGGTTTGGGCATGCGTGTTACGTTCGGAGACCATTTGTGAAGTCAAGACGATTGGCAAGGTAGAAGTATAAGTTTTATCTTCAGAGGACGAGGCGTATTTTATGTGACACGAGCGAGTCATTATATTTGGTTCATTACTAGATTAGCATGTGAGAGGAGTTTAATGCGTATAACTACAAACGATGTTGTCATGTGAATATTCTTCCCTAGTGTAGCGGGATTTTCCTTAGTTCTATTCACAGAGGATGAATGTGTATATTAATAGTGTTATATACTTTATTGAGGTTACTCGTTTTAGTGATGTGATATACGAGTATAATATGGTATTGATTACAACTTTATAGAAATGGTCAGTACGATAGTAAGCTGTTATTGCAAGGCTATCAGAGTGGTTTCATTAGTGCAGCATGTTTTGTTCTGGCGAGGCCTCACCTGCAAGAGGGTTGGACTCGTACTTATATATTATCTATCCTAGAGACTTCGGAGGGGATAGTGGGCTCGAGATATTCGATACCGGTGTGTAGGAACTTTGTGGTTATGATTCAGTATGTATCGAGTTTACGGTTGAGCGAAAAGATTTAACTCAATATTATGTTTAGCGCTCAGGACTTCGTGATAGAAAGAGTGCATTGATATATCTATCCTTTAGAGATGTGGGAGTTAAGATTTATACCCCTCTGATTGGGGAAAGGGATTCCGAGAATCCCGATTGTATGTATTCAAGGTTTAGGGAATTCAATCACCACCAATACTGTACGATAGTGCGATTGGCGAAATGTTCTTTGTTAAGTGTAATTTCAGGAGGAGATGTAATTTTCTGCCAAGAAACAGGAAAAATAGGGGTACATGCTATGGACGGAGGGCCTAACGGATTTCGATAACCGACAATGCTAGGTAGTAGTGTATCCGGGGGTTCCTTATATGGATTTTGCTTTGCGAGACATCCCACGCATGAAACTTAGCGTAAGGTTGGATATAGGGAGATGTTTGGTCATTAGTCCATGAGTTCAGTACCTCGGTCGTAATAGGAGCAGATAATTATATCTGTAAGTTGGTAGTTGAATTATGATTTAAGGTCAGTGGAGCCGGTTGCGTGGTAAGAAAGCATTGAAAGTTTTGTTTTACCACCACGAGTTGAGGGGTGGAACAATGATAAGGAGGATTTAGAATTTTGATTTCTAGGGTGAGTGAGAATACCCAAGTGTTGCAATCACGTTGTGAGCACTAGGAAAATAAAGAATTGGTTATTAGGTGAAGCGTATGTGATGTTTACGCTAGTATGCACGGTTTATAGGGTATGTAGACATCCTGGTTAGTTGATGTTAAAAATCGTCCGAGTTGAAGGGACGTGGGAATAGACGTGCGGAATATATGTTTATGGGACTAACATAACGAAGTAAAAGTGGTAGAGTGGATTAAGTACCGTGTGAAAGATGAAAAATCCATATATACATGTGCAATCAGAGTAGCACACCGAATCTGGTTAGAAGGCTGTGGAAAGCCATTTATAAAGGGGTATTCCTTGAGAAGGGTAGAATTTAACTATATGGAGAACACTCGGGATGGAGTTGTAATTAGTCAAATGTTGAGAGAGAGTTGTGAATACAAAGAGTGATAATATTAGTATGGTATAAAAGATCCATAAGTGCGCATCGTGGGGAAAAGTGCACGGGTCGGAACTTTCGGTATACACCAAGGAAGGGGAGCATTAAGTGCCACTTAATGTGAGACATTTCAAGGAAAGTCGATGTTAAGCGGGACATAGTGAGTAGTCTCTGTGGGCACCACTCATAGATAGAAATCGGTTAGAATAAGAGGATCAACTAGAGAATTTGGGGGTTATCGACAATTCCTGTAATGGAAGAGGGCAGTAAAGTCGATAAATTCCTTGGATGGGCTGCCGTCTTCAAGGTAAGACCAAGGGTTCATCCGAACATGTGGAGTAAGTCTCCCAAGAAGGAAGTGATTGGCATTCCTTTGGGGTGATTTACAATATTAACTAGTGTGCCCCAGTCTCCCTTTGAAAGGAAGGGATCGCGCCGGTACGTGATCCTACACGGTATTATTTTCTGAATCGGGATGAGATTTTTAAATCCCACCTTCAATATGGGATTTCAGGAAAAAAACGGGGATAACGTTTCATTATGAGTGGGAGGTATCATCCATAGTCGAGGAGCAGGCGCACGGTGATTAACGATTAGTGGGGTCGGGCGAAGGTAATTTTGGAATCTTGGTGATTATTTCACTTCCACAACGGATATAACTAGCACGTGAAGTATAGTATGGTAGAGTTCCGTGGAAGCACTCGTACTTGTTTGTCTTGAACAAGGTGCTTATTGAAGTTTTGGTATGGAAAAGCCTTAACTATTCTCCCTCTGCATATGTTTAGAGGTGAGCGGATAATCAGAATTTTGGATCAGTTGTCATGTAGTGAGGTGCGACCTCCCAATGATATTGAAATAATGGAAATTAATAGTGTATATGTGTGTCTTATACGAATGTTGTCGGATAAGAGCACAATGTGAAGTATCTTTAATGAAGAGTGTTAAACAAGCTTGCTGTGAGGCGGGGGCTATAGTGATTGAACGCCTTACTGTATAGATAGTTTGCGTATAGAAAAGACATCCTGATTTATTCTTACCAGGTATGCCTTATTTTTCGAATTTCGGGACGAAATTCTGTTATTAGGGGGGGAGTATGTAATACCCCGTATTTTTATGGCTTTTAAAATTGGGGATTTATTAAATTTAAATTAAAATATTAATTTAATATTAATCCAATTTTTTTTTTTATTTACTAACGTGATGTGAGTTAGTAATTATTGGAAAACTGTTGAATATTACTAGATGAGTAAAGTAATATATGAGATTTATTTTATTAAAAATTGTCACGAGTAAATAAAATGGCAATTATGAAAATTTAAGTCGGGACGCGCCTGTGTCGTGTCAGGACTAAATTATTACTATATAAAGTGAATAAATTATAAGTTGCTTGTATGGTCGTTTTGAGTGCGTCAAAGTGTCCGAAAGGGTCAAGATATTCAGAAACGTGTACCCGGGGGTTTAGTTTGAGTCTCGGGGCATTTTTAGGCCTAATTGACATCCCGAGAGGGTATTTTAGACATTTTATATTTTTGGGGAATTAAACTCACGAATTTTCTAATGATATATCAGCCTTTAGGAGTTGTCTTCTAGGGTTAACAAACACAAAATCAAAGGACGGCCATTAGAGAAGAAGTTGGCAAGCTTTTCAAGAAATTCAAGGCCAAAGAATCAACCGTTTGCACCACCACCACCACCAAAACGTAGATCGCGCGACGAGGAATGCAACCATACCATTTCATCCACAAAATCAGAACCTTGAATTTTAGGCAAGTATCTATCTTGCTTTATTTTTAGTTAATGTCTCAATCATGTTAGTCTAGGGTTGTTTAGGACTTGTCCCATGAAAGAAATTGTTAATTTAGAGGCTTTAAATCGCATGTTTAGAGAGATTCCATATATTCTAGATATACCCATCATATGTAGAGGATTACCAGCGAATTATTATGAGTTTAGAAACAAAAAATCTGGGAAATAATTAGAGGAATGTATATTTCTTTCAAAATTAGGGTTCTTGAAGATTATGTCAATTTTACCCCATTAATCCGATATCGTTGATGAATTTATGCATGTTTCGCATAGGAAATCTTGTATATATGTATATAGAACTTGTAGTACCATTATTTGAGAATTCTAGAGTTGTTAATGATATTTTTGGAGAAATTTGAAGATGAAACCCGTAGGTTTAATTTGTAATTTCTGGGCAAGAAATGCTTGATCGATCGATCGAGCCCAGAGCATCGATGGATCGACCGATCGACTGATCGATCGATCAACCCATTTTCTTCAATCGATTGACCCCTCCTGGAAAACTTCATATATCTCATTCGTTAGTTTAATCCGATTAAGATGTATGGGAACTCTTGATTCTTGTTATTGGAATATAATGGGATATAGAGATGACCAGTAGGGCCTAGGTAGACCCCGTTGAGTAACATTTTAGTAAAGGACGAGATTTTGGGTTAACGAGGAATGATTCATGTGTATAAGAAATCATGAGTATATTTAATAAAAAGATCGGGACTCGTAAGGGAGTTAGACCGGAACGTAAGTGAGTGAATGCCTACTGAAATTATACTTAGAATACTTCGAGAGAGGAGAAGTGAGTATGAAGTGAATAATAAATGAGATTACAAATAACGAGTCCGTTATACGAAATAATCGAGTAAAATGTGTAATAACGGATAATTATAATTATGGGTCGTGAGTGCACCTAATTTAGAAATGTGGATGTGTATATATATATACATATATATATATATATATATATATATATGACTGTGTGATTGTGCATATATTATATCTGTTTAAAAATCATACTCGGGCTACTTACTACCACGGGGGTTTCCGCGCCGGGACGGTCTTATCTCGATGGGACCTTTATGGGGGATATTGACTCGTACCTTAGAACATAGGATTCCTTGGTACAGGCTATCTTATTGATAGTCAGACGGTCCTAAGAGACGTGAGGGTATGTGCTGACCTCTTAGTGACTTGGAACTATGCTTCGCCTCCATTTGTATGTGTTTTATGTTAATGCGGTTCGAGAGTGATTCAGAACTAGCATTTCCCTAAATGTGTGTGATACAGGGACTTGATAGCAGAGTATGCCAGCACCATAGATTTTATGTCGGGTGCAGATAGTATATATATATATATATATATATATATATATATACTTATATATGGAAACCTTGCACCATAGATTTTATGTGGGGTGCCGTTAGTATATATGTTATACGTGTAACTAATATATATGTATATTTATATGAGAACTTTCTACTGTGCGTAATAGTATTTAAGTAATGTATAAATTTTCAACTTCACTATAAGTAATTCGGAAACATTATGACGATACGGGGTTATTCTAAATAACGTAATAAATCCTGAAGAGATTGATTTTCGAAAGTGAATATCATAACCATATTTTCAAGTGATAAAACCTTATGGAGAATAACTTAGAGAGACTTATGAGATTCATTACCACGGTAGGCGTGCACACTAGGCGAGAGGTGAGAATTCTTAAGAGAGTGTCGCATAGTAACATGGTTGTTGCATTAGCAGGTAAGCATTTTAAATACTTGCTAAACTATTTTTTTTAAACTGTTTTACAATCGGGCTCTGACCCATTTTCTGTTATCTCTTCTCTGTTGTATATATATATGTATATATTACAGGTGCCCGGGCATAGGGGCGTCATGCATAGATTCTTTGGATTGGACGCGCTGTAGCTTATTTGGGAGTTGCAGGCCTTTGTTTTAGACGACCTCTTCATTGATTCGGTTCTTGTTATAGTTCTTCATAGTTAGGGCATGTGTTGCCCATTTCCCATTCAGTGTAGATTTGTCAGAGATGTACGTTCATTTATTTTCAGTATTCGGTACTCTTTGCGTATTAACTCTTGTCAGGATGATTTCATTTGTAGTTTAAATTCGGTTTGGTTAATCTAGATGGATTAATTCTTATGTGTTGATTGTTATCCGTAGCACTTATGTGATTCTTAAACTGTTGGTTATTTAAAAGGTTTTCAAATTGTAATTTAATAAAAATGGAAATAAAGTTTTAAATTGTTTTGACACTTAGCTTAATTATTTAGGGTGAATAATTTGGGAAATTTTATTTTGTGACAGTGATGCTAAGAATGAACCAACTGTTCACCTTGATTTTAATTTAATTAAGGATTGATCTCTCGGTATTAAATTAGGCGGGGTGTCACAGGTGGTATCAGAGCATCAGGTTCTAGTGTCCTTAGGATCTGTATGATTTATTATGCTTCCATCGTTACTTTGTTTGATATAGAGCCCTATGTTTAGGATTGTTGCTTTATATAGTGAGATTCCATTCTCCTGTTATGACGTATGTACATTAGTGAATCTTAATTGAGTTCGGGGTGTTCGAACAATGAAATATGGCAGGCAAGGGCCGTTGGGCGGACAGGAGGAGGCAAGGATCAGCTGAGGTTGTAGAGCATATTCGAGGATGATGACCGTAGTTAAGGTCACCCCTATTATGGCACGGGAAGCCAGGACTGTAAACGGCGGCTAGGGCGCAACTTATGATTTCCAAATGTTGCTATAGTCGAAAGAGGTGCGAGATTAAACTCACCCCAACGTGGCACGACTGGGAAAAGTCAGACGAAGCATTGTAGAGAACTGTCAGTGGGAATTCTAGAAATGCGGGAATTGTGTGTGTTAGCCAAAGGAGGTAAAGTATCAAAAGGTGTAGACATAAGACGGAGTGTGGCATATTCGAGGATGAAAATGAAACTCTTTTATTAGACCATTATGGAATAACCATATCTATACACCTTATTAGATGAGTTGTTAATGTTGTGGTACATGGAAGCGATTATGCTCCTGAATTAGTGTGTGAGCGCCACGACTCGCATTAATGATTTGTTTGATGAAGGTGTTTATGAAAAACCATTTAAGGATGACTCAACGATTATTGCGCGCTTTATGATAATTATGAATCAAGTGGGAGACTGTTAGAATTATTTTGTATAAGCCTCCATTATGTGCTCCATTATTATATTAATTCTAAGAGTCACTTTGGTTAATGAAAGGGTACTCCAAATACCAAGAGTCAAAAGGACTCTTGCTCATCTACCTTGATGGACGGTTGATATTAAGTGACTGTTGGAGATTTAGGTCCTATCACTGCGTATAAATAAATGACTGATTTCCATCATTCAGGCACTCTAAAATGACAACATAATGAATTTATAAGAAAGGGAGAGAAATCTAAATTTTCAAGGAGAGTAAATTTTCAAATACCTAATTGGCAATACTGAGAGATCTGACCGTTGGAATGCGTTGGAATTGGAGTATGTTCTTGCTACATACAAGATGAAGTTGTGTTCCAAAATCCAGGTCGATCAGACATCGTTAAGGTTGACTGCTCCGTCAATATTTTTAATTGTGATAATTATGGAGGTATATTATTTTAACAACTTTTATGTTCCACATAATGCTTATATGTGATAATCATGAAGATTCAAGGTCTTTTATTAAGAACATTTGTATATGAAAATTTAATCAATTTAATGTATTATTGATTAATATTATGTTGTTCTTAAAAATGATTTTACACGTAATGTTATGGGTATAAAGTAACTCCACAAAATCTTCACAAAAAATAGTGTTACTGGTGCCCTGACGGGACCCATACCACAAGACAATGTTTAATAAGTATGTGAGAGAATAAATGGAATCCACATCAGATTTTGTGGAGATTTTTGTGAATTTTTTTATACTCATATCATTATACATTTGATAATCGTCTTAAAACACTCTTTACAAGGGCAAGCGATTTTGAATTCAAGCATGTTTGGTTCAACGTTTTAGATTTTGTTGATTTGATCATCCGTCGAACAATATCATCTTATGCGTACCTTACATGAATTGAAATTTAGGGCTTCTTGATTAAATGTTAGAATGTAAAATTTATGTACTTAGTTAAATCACTAGACAGTTTTTGAAAATCTAGTTGTCATGTAGGATTTTTAGTATGTCTTTTTATTAACTCTCTCCTATTAGAAGTCAGGTGCCCTATTGATAATGAAATTTTAAAAAATGCCGGGGTTAAAACTTGCAACAATTAAAGCAGCAGTTACAAAAATAAAATTAAACCCTAGTTTACTTTACATTTTATACTTATTTTAGTAGTGGATTATTTGGACAATTCTAACCTTCTATGAAATTTAACCCAAAGCACAAGGATACAAGACCAGTATTTCATTTCTGACATTAGTCAACCAAGATCTATCATTGAACGGACTTGACATCTCTTTACTTGGTGGGAAGACAACTTCTAAGTCTTCCGCACCACTTTTTCATTTTTCACACATTTGTTACGTAAAGGCGCACTACCATGCTTTCATTCGTTTCATTTCCTTGCGAAACTTCGTCTACTCTATAATTTTGCTATCGTTTTTCATGTACAAACCAAAACATCCCACATGTTTTGCTATGAATAATTTGATAGAAGTTCAACAGCTGATCTGTAAGTCAGATAAATCCACAAAGCATTACGTGCCTCCTCTAAACACATAATTATAGTTTAGCCTTTCTAGAAACATCCATTTTATAAAATATTCGTTAAAAATCATATACTAAGGGGGCGTAACCAAGTGAAAGGCTAGGCCGGGCTCAAGCCCGGGTTACTTTAAAAAAAAAATTAGTTTAAATTTTAAGCGCTAATACATCATAGTCCACCCAATAAATAAAAAAGTTAGTCTGTCCAACCAATCAAACCTCAATGATTTACTTCAAAAACAAAAAAAAAACCTATACGAACCATTAATTTGTACATTATTTTGCGCCTATATTTTTTAACTAACATTATTTTTCATTATTTTTAAGTAAATACTCAAAAATAACTTCAAAAAAATTCGGGCGCAGTAGAACAATTATCCACACCTCTTACACGCTAAACAATCTAATGTGGAGAAGGTTGGACCCACTTCCCATGCAAAACTATTTAGCGTGGAAGACACCGCCCAAATTTAGCCTTTTTTTTTTGTTCGAGCATGAATTAATTGTTTTTTTGAAAAATGCCCTCAAAACAGTTTAGTGTGTAAAGATTACCCACTTTCACACATTGGGTAGAGGCAAGCTAGTTTTACATTTCCACTACGCGTGTGTACAATGAAATGTACACATTATCTAATCCAGTGTGAGTTTATTTTTACCTCTTAACTCTTAACTTTTAATTTGAATCATTTAGAGTTAAGAAATATTAAATAGTATTTATTTTTTTAAATGATTAAGAGACTAACTGTTATATTTGGCGCTTAATGATTAAAATGTAGAGTTACATCTCAAGTTTGATATAACAACTCGTAATTTTATTTGGTAATTAATTAAATTAATTCGAAATTCGAAAAACTAGCTTAAAAGATTCCTTATACGAGTGTATATATAAGTCTTTGACCGTTTAGAAGAATCCTTATAACAAAAAACACTCTAGAAAGAACCCTTATAACATGAAACTCTCTCTAAAAAAATGTTTGTCACGGTTCTCGGCTGTGACTAAAGGATAAACTTTTTTTTTTATTTAAATAGAATTTTATTTGCATTAAAACTCCTAATCATTACAAATTAAAACTAATATGCGACTGAGTTTTTCAAATCACTTTTTTCTACAATTCTTCCTCCAGAAGACCTCTCTAAAATATTTCTCTTTCATCTACAAACCTTGTCTCAATTTTAATCAAGTTTTAATCCAGATTTTTGAAGGCTTATTTGGTGTTTTCTCGAGTTTGGAGCTAGAACGAGTTTTGATTATTTTTCTGAGAGGAACACGGTGGTGTGATCAAAATTTTTAGGCAGAATATATGAGTTTCTTGCGATGATTTTAAGATACGGGGTTTACGCAATATGCTTCTTATAATGATTTATTTGTACTCATATTGTTGATATCGTGATGTGTATTGAAATCTAAAATATTGATTCGATTTGAGATATTATATTTATTGATGGACATGGTGTCATGAATTTTTATATGGTACGGAGAATAGTTACCAGTCAATAGTTCAAAAGTCCAATAGCTAGGATGAGGCTTTACGACGCTCAGGTTAGGTGAGGTGAGGTGAGGGCAGTGACCTATCTATGTGTTATTGAAAAATTAAGTTGTTATAATGCTCGGATGTGGCTTTGGATTTGAAATCAGATACGTATTGTTACATTTTATTCATCGTTATATTTTTGAGCATCTATTCTTGTCATATTACGTACTTTCCCGTATTTTTCTTTTAGTGGATGGTTAGCGTGAATTTGGACGCTACAAATTTTGAGAGTACGACGTTTGGAGCTTTTTTTTTGTAGAGATTGGCAGTGTAATTTATTTGGAGAGCTTAGTATTTTTTGAGTGGAATTTAATTGTAATTATTTTGGAAGTGTAAAATTTGGATTCATTATATTTATTTTGTGGAATATAGATACTATATACTAATTGTTGAGGATTTAGTTTAGTTTTAATCGTAGTAGCGCCTTGTGTTTTACGCGGGTTGTTACATCTGAATCAGTCTAAATACATTCATTCAGAGATACATTCAGATATAAAAAATAATATTTTTAGATTCAGATTTCAGACTTCAGATTTAGTCTTCAGATTTCAAATTCAGACTTTAAATTCAGATGAAAAAACAAATGCAATCTTCGTCTAACCATTGTGGGCATTGTAAGACAGGGGGATCCTCTTTCTCAATACATGTTTATTCTTGCGCTTGATGTTTTTATTCGTAGTCTCAACAAAGCCAATTTGGATCATAATATTAATTCTGCTAGGGCTTTAAAATTTGGTCCGCCTATCCCTATATTAGCTTTTGTCGATGACTGTATTATTTTTTACAGGGAAATGTTAAAAAAGTCGATAATATGCGTAATTTACTTGATTATTTCTGCTCGGTTTCAGGTCAAAGTCTTAAACAAGACAAATCCTCTATATTATTCTCTCCTAAATTTGACAAAACTAATAAGAGGAAAATTAAAGAACTTTTTCATATTCCTAAATTCTCGGCTAGCGAAAAATACTTGGAGGTGCCCCTTATTACTGGGAGAGTAACCAAGAATATGTTCCAGGACTTGATTATAAATTTAGATAAAAAAATTAACATTTGGTACAATAAATTTCTCTCATATTCAAGTCGCCTACTTCTTATTAATTCAGTATATGCTTTTATGCCGGTGTATGTTATGTCTTCGTTCCAACTTTCTAAAACCTTAATTGATGAATTTTCTACTAAAATTAAAAAAAAAAAATTGGAGGATGAATCCTTGTTTTCGGAAATAAGCTACTATTCCCTGGTGATATATGGCAATTCGGAAATTTATGGGAGGTTTAGGTATTAAAAATATGCATACGTTGAATAAAGCATTTATGCTTAAATTAGGTTGGAAACTGTTAACTAATCCCCATACGTTGTGTGCTCAGGTTATGGCTAATAAATACTTTTATAAAGACGCGATTTTCAACGCTAAACTTAAGACTAGGAACTCCCGGGCGTGGAGTAATATATATAAAAGATTGCCTCGTATTCAAGAGGGAGTTCAATGGTCCTTACATGAGTGCAATGTGAGTTTTTGGAATGACAGTTGGTATTCGAATAATTCATTACAATCTATTTTACATATTAATAATTGTGATAATAATCTAAGGGTCTCTCATTTTCAACTACCTATGGGTGATGAGTGGAATATTCCTAAACTTCTACAAACTATCCCTAGTTATCTTATTCCCCCTATTACTGGTATACCTTGGCATAATTTGGGTCTAACAGTATTGAGTTTTGGCATCCCAATAAAACTGGCTTTTTTAATATCAAATCCGCCTATAATTGGTTAATTGAGAAAACTTGTAATATTAGTAGACCTTTATTACCTTGGTTCCGGATTTGAAAAATAAACTGCACCAATAAAGCTAAAATATTTTACTGGTTCTTGGTACACCAATCTTTACCTACTACTGACGTTTTATATGCCAGGCATATTACAGTTACCAATAAATGTAACTTATGCCATCAAGTGGACTCAAATGTACATTTCCTCACTGATTGTTCGAACTTAATTGATATTGTGAAAGAGTTTGGGTTAGAGCCTCTGGATCATCATTATCATTTGCTTCTAAAACAGGCTCCTCAATATGATAACCTTACCAACTGCTTTAATTCCCCAAAAAATCTTTTTGGGTGTTGGATATTATGGAATATGCGTAATGCGATGATCTTTAATAATTGCCCAGCTCGTTTATCGTAGTTAGCTCACCAAGTTCGGGAGGATTGTAATAATTATTCTACTTTTAGTAAAAATAACACTTGCGCTAATATGTATAAATAGTGGATGGGTATTAGGTGGACCCCCTCTAATAAAATCAATTACAAACTTAATACAGACGAGTTATCTCAAATAACAACTAATTCCGCTAGTATTGGAGGTGTTCTTCGAGATCGTAAGAGGGTACCTTTCAATGGGGTTATTCGAGGAATATTGGTTTTAATACTAATCTGATGGCTGAAATTTGGGCTATTAAAGAGGGATTGAAAATTGCTAATAGCCATGGTATTTGTAGTATTCACATTGAGACATATTTTATGCCGACTTTTCAATTATTTTGTGTGGCACAATGTTCCAACCACCATATCCAGGAGCTACTCCAGTACTGCCATAGGGAGACCCGCAAGTTTCAGGAAGTTTGGATGTCTTTTTGCTACTCGGAGGCCAACGACGTGGCAGACATCTTGTCCAAGACTGGAAATGATAATAAATATATGAATGTAATCTTTTGTACCGCACCTTGGTTTATCCACAAACCTCTTTTGAGTGATATTGTAGGTACTTTGTGTAGTAGGTATGTGGATAAACTAACAGTATTTGTAATCTTGTGATGATATAATCTCGTGTTTTCTTTTGTTAAAAAAAAAACTTAACTTATTATTAAAAATAAATTAAAAGCAGTGTAAACTATTGTCTTTCCTTAACATTGAAAATAGCCTTCCAAATATCCTTAAAACGGCTCTAATAATGCTTCAACCCACTACTATTTCAACCAAAATACTCCTCAGATTCACCCAAATACTTTGATACCACCTTTTTCACTCACACATTCATAGGGCTGGGAATCGGTCTGTTTGGTCAGTAAATCGCACATACTAATACCAAACCAGTTTTCATATACTAAAACCAAAATTACCATTTTTATCGCACGGTACAACCTAATGTAAACTAAAACCGAACCATGTGTTTTAGGGTAAAATCGCGATAAAACCTCTTTTTGGTAAATTCCTAAATAACAAAAAATTCAAAAAATCAAATCAGGCCTGCTCATTACAACTTGCCTAACTCAAGTGTGTAAATGTCAAACACTTTTAATAATAAGGAATTTAAAAAAAATAATTAAGTTACATCATTTTCATTTAGCCAATTTAATTTTGACCAAAATATCAATGTTCACCAAATATTTATACTCAAGTTTGGCACTCTCATTAGAGCTAACCACCTTGAATGAAGAGATTGTTTCGGGGGTGTATTTATAAAAAAGGATTGGAGAAATATCTCATCTTCTAACCGATGTGGAACATGTTCTCACATGAAACCACTTCACCAAATGCCCATAATTCTTGAGCATGTCTTGTCCACATACTTTTTTCCTTCACGTCCTATTTTAGCAGCCATTTGACTTTATAAGAATTCTAACATTTGCCCACATTTGAGCATGCCCCATTTGCCCTTATGCCTTTGTCCTTTCTGTAGCAGACATTTGCCAATGCTCACCTTTGCCCACATTTGCCCTTATGCCCTTAACATCCTTCATTGGCAGTGCACAAAACACAAATGTAATATATTATTTCCTATTTTTTTATTAGTCACATTAGTTTGACTTTAATTATCATTTTACCCACATAATAAATCATAGCATTATTTTCTAAGTACAGATTAATCACAACATTTTTACTTTACCCAAATAATGAACTATAACATTATATCTATCATTTTTTCAATGTTACAATATCTCATTTTGGATGGTAGTTTTGGTATTTAATTTAGGTATGTGTAAACCAAAACCAACCACAAAAAATTCGGTAATTTCGATTTCGATAGTTTCGATTTTCGGTAAGTAAAAATGGTAAACCATTACCACTTTTTAGCTGTATAAAACGGTACGATATGCATTTTTATAATACCATGAACACCCCTAGTTGTGACTAAATAAATTAATTAGTGACAACAATATATTTATCATTATGTTATTTGGTTTTCAGTAATGGCCAAAAACTTTTTCCACTAAAAAAATGAGAGAAATACCATGACATACATTTGAGTCCTTTTAAAAATAACAGGTTATTAAAGAATATGGGTGAATAAAATATTTTTTTTAAATCGCTTATTGTTTTGGAAACTAAAATCTAATGAGAAGTCAATTTTTTAACAAGCACAAATTTATATGAATAAATCACAATTCATTTTTTTAAACTTCAGGTATAATATAAAACATATTGGATCAAATATTAGGTTGACAATACAAATAATTTCTTTGGGAACTCGTGCACTAGTTTTAAAGTTATATGTACACTATGTTTAATACTACTAACTAAAGTACAATTTTTTTACCCTTGAATATATGTATGCATACTCAAAATTTAGAGGGGAAAGTTAAATTTTTTAATGGAACAAAACACTAGTTAGAGGGAGTTGAATATCTTAAAAGTAGTTGAACATATTTTTCACCCTTTTTTTTTCTTGAGAGAACTTTCTCTCTTTAAGCCAATCCTTCTCCCCTCAGTGGGAGTGTATCTGTGGTCTTTTCCACCTTTCCATTCAACCGAAATATTCCCCTAAAAATAATGCACAAGACGGCTATCAAACCTACCTCCCATTGATTATCCCGCCTTGCCATCCAGTAATAATCTGGAACGTAACCCTAGCTGATGTTCACATATAACCAAAAACACCCATTCCCAGCTGCCTGTTTCCCTTCTTAGATAATGACCTACAACCCAATCCAATCATATAAGCCTCATATACCATTTTACTTCTAAACCTTTTACCCTTCTTCCATCAGCCCTCCCTCCTTCATTTACCCTTGGAGTTTTTTCAGTCTCTTATCCCTCTATATTATTATGGATATATTGGAACTGGAAGACTCCGATAAATTTGAAAATAAAGGATTCTCACTAGAGGAGAAGGTATTGAGCTACAAGAATATGAACAACAAAGAAGTAAGTGTTATCCTATAAAATGCCTGGCGAACGAAAAACGGTTTTAAAATGTATGGGTGGGGGGGGGGGGGGGGGGAGAACACGTTCATGTTTTTGTTTCCCTTATAAGAATATAGAAACAAAGTGTTAAGGGAGGGTCCATGGAACATAATAGGTAACATGTTACTGCTAAAGTCCATTGATGACACAAAAATAATAGGAGACGTCACTTTCAACTCATGCCATATGTGGGTCCAGATAATATCCCTCCCAAAACACAAGAAAGCCCAAGGGAATATTCAGAAAATAGGAACACTTCTGGGAGGTTTTCTTGAAACCAAAGCAAAAAGTGAAGATAAGATAAGGAGAAGAAACATCCAAAGGATTAGAGTCAACATCCAAGTGCAGCATCCGCTCAAGACGGGGTTCTTCATGAGGGACAACCATGGAGATAGAGTGTGGGTGGAGATGAAACATGAAAGGATGGATACCTTTTGTTATGACTGTGGAAGGATTGGACATGTTGCTGAAGACTGCCACCATGAAAAAGCCATATCGGATATCCACAGCAAGTTAGGTCTTGGAATGAGGGCCAAACCAGGTAAGATTTTCAACTTCTTTGCTGATTGTAGTAAGAATTTTTCTAAGGTTGCTACTATACCAAGTGAGGAAGAACCGACTTCTAACCAACATGTAACCCTACCAACCCAAGAGCCCACCCTAGAGAATAACCTCATATGCCAAACAACCCAAAACCAAACCATTAAAACCATTGTTTCCAACCAGCTATCTACCACTCCCAACCTAAATACCTCAACCAGTCAGACCACTATAAACCTTTCAGAGACAGAAATTAAATTAACAAATGCTATAGTGTTACACCCTTATGTCGTTAAGCTCCAAAACCAACATTTTCATGACCCTGTAAATCTCAGCTTTAACCTCATCAAAAAATCTCCCCAAGTCCCAACTCAGCTTATAGAAAGAATTAAAGTATTATCCCTCAGACGTGCCTATGATGGAGATGAAGTGACCTAGGGGGAAAGGGATTAGAAAAAATAAAAAACTGAAGAGATAGAGGGGCAAGCTGGGATGGGCTCTCATAGAGGTGGCGCTTCAAAGAAGAGAGGTGGATTACGGAAATTTATAAACCCCCATTTCTCTAAGACAGATGGCTTTAAACTAATCACAGTTCTTGAGGAGGAGAATTTAGTGGAAGTTCCCATTCAAAATGCAGTTGTCATATAAGAGTTGGAAGATGAGGATAAAGGTGAACGGGTGGTGGTGGATGACCCAAAACAGCCACAGTCCCAATGGTAGTTATGATGTGGAATTGTCAGGGAGTTCGATGACCCCGGACGGTTCTCGTGTTGAAGGAGATTGTTATCTCCTATCATCCTTCCATTATCTTTCTAATGGAAACTAAAAAAAAATGGAGAGGATTCAGAAGCAAGTAAAGATGGAGTTCTTTTTCCATGTTGATCCTATCTGGTAATCGGGAGGTTTTGCATTATGGTGGATTGGGGATATTTTTACGATCGAAAAATACTCTCCTTGGTGGATTTATTACATACCAGATTACAATGTACTCCTTTACCCACACCCCTAACGATTATAAGAGGAGACTTGTTCTTTGGGATAGCTTGAAACAAGTTATGTCAGATGAGGGGGAGGCCCATATGGTTGTTGGGGACTTCAATATTATTGGTGACAATAGGGAAAAGGAAGGGGGAAATGAAGATATCTATCGAAAGATTGAGGAATATGATAACTTATTATTCCAACGCAATCTTATTGACGTGGTTTTTAAGGGGACTAGATTCACATGGAGCAATAAAAGAGATGCTACTGACCTTGTTAGAGAAAGACTGGATAGAGGCTTAGTTAATCTCACTTTTCTCCAAAAATTCCCACTAGTAAATATTTTGCACGAGTCCATCCGCTGGTCTGATCATTGCCCTCTAATTTTCTTTATCACCCCATGCACAAAAATTAAACAACCCACTTTCAAATTTGAGTCAATGTGGATTGGAGCCCCATATTGTGAGGAGTCCATTAAAGAGGGTTGGTCGATGACAACAGAGGGATCTAGTATGTCCCGTGTGTCTAAAACGTTGGAGAAGGTGTGCCAAAAATTAAAAATGTGGAAGAGGGAACACTTACGTAACAACAATATCAAACTTAAGGAGATCAATGATAAACTTCTTGTTGTCCAAAGTGCCTCATGATATAACTACAATGCAGACCTTGAGAAACATCTCTTGAGGTAAATGGATGAGACATGGGCTAGGGAGGAAAAATTATGGCATCAGAGATCTAGAGTTGACTGGATGAAAATAATGACCAAAATACTCGCTTCTTTCATGACTCAACCATCCAAATAAGGTATAAAAATAACTTGGTTTGTATTCTGGAATCGAATGGAAAGAGAAGTCATGAGGAGGCAGATTTGAGAATGGCGTGTCTGTCCCACTTTGAAAAATTATTCAAAAATGAAAAGAATAGAAATATGCAAGTCCCCCTCGAGGCGGTGGAAAAAACAATCTCTGATAGAGATAACATGCAGTTGTGAGCCCCATTTACAGATGAGGAAATCAATAGAGTGGTGAAACAACTTGGTGCCTATAATGCCCGGACCCGGATGGATTTTCGGGAATTTTCTATCACCAATACTGGGACGTTGTTGGTCATGAGGTTTATGAAGCGGTGAGGGGTTTTACCACTGGCAACTTCATGTTAAAAGAAATGAACCGAACTAATATTGTTCTGATTCCTAAAGTGGACCACGCCGAATCCCTCAATCACTATCGCCCTATCAGCCTTTGTAATTTTAGATGTAAGATTATTTCTAAGTTCCTTCCTAATAAACTGAAACTATTGCTAAAGAAGTGTATCACCCCCAACCAGGCAACTTTTGTCCCTACATGCTAAATTCAGGATAGCGTTATTGTTGCCCATGAGGTCTTTCACCACCTCAAAACCATGAGAAATGGGAAGAATGAAATGGTTTATTTAAAGCTTGATCTCAATAAAGCGTATGACATAGTGGAATGGGATTTCTTAGTGGAGGTTATGAGGAAGATAGGGTTTAGTGAGCATTGGATTAGGTGGATCAATGCATTTCAATAGTTAATTTCACAATTCGAACCAATGGAAAAGACATGGGTTCTTTTGTTCCGAAAAGAGGACTTCGCCAAGGAGATCCGTTATCCCCTACTTATTTCTTATTATCCATGATGTTCTCTCTAGAATTATTAATAATAAAGTCATAAATAAATATATCTCAGGTGTGATTACTAAGAGAGGTTGCCCTATTATTTTCACCTGTTCTTTGTAGATGAATCTATCTTGTTCATCAAGGAAAATGAAAATGAAGCTAGGAACGTTTTGAATCTGTTAACTACATATGGATAAGCTTCAGGATAAAGCATCAACTTCGCCAAATCGGGGGCCTTCTTCTCATCTAACACTAAGGAGCACTCGGCAGCGTGTGTTCAAAATATTCTTGGAGTTACAAGGCTTGAACCAAAATCTAAATATCTAGGTTTCCCATCTGCGTGGGGAAGAACAAAGAGTAGTAATTTTAAATACCTAGAAGACAGGATGAAATCTAAGCTTCAAGGGTGGAAGAATTTATATCTCTCCTTTAGAGGTAGGGAGACCCTCATCAAAGCTGTGGCTCAAGCAATACCTTCATACGTTATGTCATGTGCCCTCCTGCCTAACAAAACTTGTGATGATTTGGATTCTCTTGTGAGCATATTCTGGTGGGGAAGCGATGAAGATAAGAAAAAAAATTATTAGAGGAAATGGGATGACCTTTGTGACCCTAAGAGCAATGGTGGGCTTGGTTTTAGAAAATTTAGGAGTTTTAATCTTGACATGCTGGCCATACAAGCTTGGAGACTCCTTAAAAATCACAATGCTTTCTAAGAAAGAATCTTAAAGTGTGTTTACTTTCCTAATTACTCTTTCTTAAAAGTAAAAAAGGGAGATAACCCATCCCCTTTTTGGAGTGGGTTGCTAGAGAGCAGAGCTCAGTTAGCTCCCCAGGTGGGATAGGTGGTTGGTTCTGGAAGGGAAATTAAGATTTAGGAAGACACATGGATTCCTGGGTTGTCTAACCGAATATTATATTCAAGTCGCCCCCAAAATTGTGAAATTGATAGAGTGGCCGATATTATAAACAACAATTTATGGAATGAAGAGCCAATAAAGGAGTTATTTTCGGAAGAAAAATCTCTCTCTATTTTGAAAATTCCTATTAGCCTGACTGAAGGGCCATACTTAATGGTTTGGATGCCTTCCCAAAATGGGGTTTGCTCAGTTAAATTGGGATACTGGACTATTGAGGCATTTAGGAGGGAGACAGTTAAATAAAAAAGCCAGCCTAGGCTATCTTCTTCTTTTATCCCTAACCCAACTCTATGGAAAAAAATCTGGGATCTGAAACTACCCCCTAAGCTTAAACACTTTTCATGGAAAATGTGTAAAAATGATCTTCCCACTTCCCTAAATCTATTTAATAGAAAGTGTGCGTTGTCCCCATTATGCCAAATATGCGGAAAAGACGATGAATCCATATAACATATTATGTTAAGGTGCAATGTGGTTAAAGGACTTTAGTATTTAACTGGGCTGGATGATTATTTTATTAGAGCTGATGGACACTCGATTTTGAGATGGTTAGATAAGTTAGCTACAACTAGGGAGAGAGAGGGCTTATCTGTATATCTCGCAAAAATTGTTTCACTGTGTTGGCTTTTATGGAGAATGAGAAATGATGTTATTTTCAACGGTCAAACATGGGTGGATTCTTCTTTTAAAACAAAGTTTGATCAGATGTGGCTTGATATCCATGAGACCTTGATTTACCCGCTGGACTATAAAGAAAAGTATAGGTCGATAGCTAGCAGGAGGGGCAAACCTAGTGAGCCTCAGAGGTCAAGTGCAGTAGATACTACCCCATCCAAAGCTCACAGCTGGCCAACCACGATTGGGTCTACCTCAACGGTTGTTGAAGTCTACAAAAGGAAGGGATGGTCGTACAGTTATGCAAGTCTGAGGACTGATATTTCCTCGTCCAACACTCCTAATTCCCCTCAAGCTATTAACGGGACTGATCATGAAGATGGGGGGAACCAGCGGCGATTGATACAGGTTATGAGCTGGGCTGCCAAGGCTTTGAAGCTTCCAATGAGCTCGATATAACTCATTAAGCCTGGGACGAGGGGCGTATCAGTGCATTTATTAGTGACCCATATGAGTTGACAGTTAGAACCCGTGGCAAATGGACCACTACAAAAGAGGTTAAATGCCAACTTCATAGGGTAGCTGATGGTGGTCTCGACTGTACCATTCAGCATGCTACTGTTTGGATGAATGAGATTATATGTAATACTGATGGGTCATTCCACAAAGACAGTGGGTATGCTATTATTGTGGTTTTTTTTCGTGATACTGGTATCCGTATTAAACACCTGTTTTGGATCAAGGCGACGGTTGACAGTCCCTTAGGAGCTGAATTATTAGCAAGTAGACATGCTTGTATGGTGTTGGAGGAGAATGAATGGTCGAAAGGTTTAATTGAAAGTGTGACGCGACTTAATATTTGTCTCAAAAGTGCGTACAATCTAGGCTCAAGTGCAAGCCTGTCGCTTAAGTAATAAACCCGGTAAGTCGGGATCGTATCCACAGGGATCGAAATTGCCAAATAGTAATAAGAAAAATTATTAAATCTTGAAATGATTTCGTAAAAGAAATGAAAAGATGATTAAAAATTGGGAAAATTTATATTAAAAAAATTACTTAAGAAAAACAAACTGAAAAGTGCAAAAGAAATTAGATCTGACAAATGGGAGAAAATAAGGTAGGGTACAATCCCTCAATCCTTAACAAATTACCGTACAGAATACTAGAATTATAAATTAAAATTATTGACTAGATACGGTCTTTATACATTCTAAGCATTACATATATGAGGGATCTAGCCCGCATCATATGAAATCAAAGATATATATAAAGCGGTGAATGAATCCAGTCTTTATATATTCTAAGCATTACGTATATGAGGTTCAAGACCGCACCATACGAAATCAAAGGTAAATATAAAGCGATGCTTTCACGATTCAATCAATATTTTAATTTAACCTCTATTTTCTACATAAATAATTTGCCTTAGATTGAGTTCATGTACCCCAACCCTTGGGAATTTAGCTACTCATGATTTGGTTCAAGAATAAATTCACACACAAAATTATGGATCTACAAGACATTGTAAATAATTTGCAAATAATAAAACTAGAGAATGGAAAGATTTTACTTGAATTCAGCAATAGGAAAAAGAGATGAACTTGAATCAAGAAAAATTCTTCTTCTTCAAACTTACAAAAAGACTCTCTACAATCTAATTCTCTCTCTAAAATTCTATTCTACTCTCTAGAATTTGACTCCTTTTGGAATGACATAGGGATTGGCCTTTTATAGATCTAAAAAAGGACTCTTCCCATGCCTCTCCACGTTTTACAACTAATAAAAATGAATTAAACAAGAAATTTCAAGAGTTGTCTCTTCAGTTCTGAAAATGACTCTTCATTTCTGAAAATGACTCTTCATTATCTCGCAACTTCAAAATATCGTAACTTCTTCACCGTAGCTCGGATTGAGGTGTCGTTTTTTCCAGTATTCTTGTAATTTAGTTCTCTTCAACTTTCTAGTTGGCCCCACCTCTAGACTAAGGCTGTAAAATTACGAAAATGCCCTTCAACTCTCCATTTCTTGGTTTCTTTCACTGTTTTGAGTTCTCCTTCGCACTAACTTGCATGAAATACCTGTAAAACACATGAGAAATACACAAAACACGAAATACTTGCCAAAAAAGGTTAGTAGAATAAATACGAGACAAATTCAAGATATTTACACTGCACGGGATCATAAAAATACTGAAATTAAGGGGATAAATGTGAAGAATATGTGCCTAATCACACCCCCTAACTTAGAACTTTGCGCGTCCCGAGCAATGTAAATGAAATTAGCCAAAATTATACTCTTGAAAATTCTTTTATTAAAATAAAATTCCACTTTCGCAGGCAAGCGATTGCATTTAGCGTATGCAATAAGCCTTTAAACCCCTAGGTTACCCTAGTAGGACGAGTTTTGCCTCGTGAGGGTTTGCAGTGAATTTACCCACAAAATTCTTTATTGACTCAAATAAATATCAAAATACTTAAAAATTGTACAATTTAAACTTTTCGAAAAAATAATCACCATCAACTCATATTCAACTGTTTCAAACCGTAGTGTGTGTGTGCAAAGCCATCAATTAAACCTCAAATTTCCACCGATTGAGCATTACGTTACTTTCCGAAAATTCGTTTTGATTCAAATTCTTACGGATGCACTCACAAACAAATCACTCGAATTGTGGCTATTTTCTCTCGGTATGCATGATATAAAGAGTAAATATAATGGACACAAACTCATGCATACAAAATTGAAAAGAAGGAAATTTATGGTGAAAAGATCTCATCATTGGAATACAGTTATTAGGAAATGGGAAACATCACCTATTATTCACACCATTTAATCTCTCATTTTATCTTTTCATGTCTTAGCTCTCCACGCGGTAACCAGTTTCGCCATTCGGACTCAGTTAGGACTTTTTGGGTTAAAATGTGTAAAGGGTAAAAATGGGAATGGATGGGTTGTTCGGAATTGGAAAATGTCCTTATGATGTCCATTTGTGCTTTTTCGGGCATTTGCTCATTTTTCTCTTTCTTTTTCAATTTTCATTTTTTTTTCACTATTTTTTTTTAACATTTTTTTTTCTTGCCACTTTTTATTGCACAATTTGGACTTACTTGATGAATTTTCTCAATTTTCACAATTCCGGGCTAATTGGGTTTTTCGGGTTATCAAACGAAAGGAAAAATTTTATTTGGCTCAAAGTGGGTTGCAAAGGGATAAATTGTCACAACTTTTTATGGCTAATATTTTTGGGTAACAAACGATGGCCTACTTCATCGTTCAAATTGCTAATCACATTACCATATGCATCTCGAGATTAATTAAGTTTAGAGATATATTCAGCACGAATTTCGAGACAATAATTTCACACATTTCTCATAACCGATCAAAACAAAGGATTGAGATCATCAACGACTTATTAAAACGCTGAAAAGAACTTTGATTTAATCACAAACTCGGATTTATTTAAAAACTCATAAAAAATTAAAAGGCTCGAAATCTCACCGGTTTTGAACTAATCTCCACACTTATTCGTAAAGTCGTCAATTTTCTTTCAATTTTCATCTTTGGTCAATTTTGGCTTAGTGCAATTGAGATTTAACAATTTGAGACTTTAAATAGAATAAAGGTGATATTTTTGAAAAATTTAAATTCCAATTCTTATTTATTTTGAACAAAAATATTTTTGACTTTTTCTAAATTTTTCAATTTTTTTTTTCAAAATTTTCTAAAAAAACACACTTGGAAAGAACATGTGATCGAATCAATGAATCTAAACAATAAATGGGAAGAATATCCCACACCCCCTAACGTAAATGTTGCATTGTCCTCAATGTGAATCAAGAACACAACATAAAGAGAGGAAAATAAAGATATTACCCAAATGGAGCGATCCCCGATGAGTGCGAGTCCATTGAATCTACAAAACATGTTAGAACCAAGCATACAAAAAAATAATAATACTTGAACTAATTACTCTAAATGCAACAAGACACTATATAACACTTATACATGACTCGAAAATACAACAAAAATCACCCCATACGCGTCGGGGGTGCAACGACCTCTCATCTCTCTCTACAAATCACCCGACCCCTTGCACGGGGTACGATGCTCTCCTCGTCTCTCCCGTCTTACCATCATAAGTGAATAGACGGAACAAATTGGGCCCGTGCCCATAGATAAAGGAAAGACCGGGAGATGCATTATGATTAACCGGAAAATGATCCTCTTGTTGTGTAGCACGTGGGTTGGTCTCTAAGTCGGACGAGATTTGAGTCGTATCTTCAAGTACCTCCGAAGACTCAAATGGTATGGGTGGAGGTTTGTTAAGGAGAAATGCATCAATGCTATTGTCCCACTCACTTTCGTCTAAATGACGAAATGAGGCCCAGAAAGATTGGACTTCATCAGTAAGGCTTGCATCTACCTGTCCAAACTCGCGCTCAAACTCTGCTAGGCTCAACTCCTCTAGATCTCTCTCTTGCTTGGTGTCCTCAACCTGTCTTTCGTGCTCACTCGCCGAATGATAGGGTGGTGTGGGTGGGTTGATAGAGCCTCTCCCGACACACTCTAAATCGCCTCTTTCACTCTTGTTCATGGGCTCACTCGTGCTCTCGAATGCATTAACTAAACATACCTCCCCTACCTTGCTCTCAATATTGTAACCACTCCACTCACTTGGCGCAACATAACCTTCCCCTAATGGCTCTCCCTTGTAAGTTCTTTCTTGCTCGTGTGGTTCCCCCAAAAAATCCAACCCCCGCGGTTCCTCTTCATCATCCTCTCTCTTGGAATTATTAAAGATATTTTTGTCGAGGGTCATGTTCCCGAAAGTTAATTGCATACGCCCACTTCGGGTATTGATAAGAGCATTAGCAGTAGCTAAAAATGGGCGGCCAAGGATAACGGGAACATGATTACTTGGGAGAACGGAGGGTTCTTCGTCCCAAATGACAAAATCCACCGGGAAGTAGAAAGTGTATATTTGAACAATCACATCCTCAACAATTCCCCGAGGAAACTTC
Source organism: Sambucus nigra (assembly GCA_949130495.1). Classification (NCBI taxonomy): domain Eukaryota; kingdom Viridiplantae; phylum Streptophyta; class Magnoliopsida; order Dipsacales; family Adoxaceae; genus Sambucus; species Sambucus nigra. Next base: position 153,395,793 of record OX422211.1, on the reverse strand, counting down.
ACAGAACGATCCGCGAGTTGGAGAGTCATTTTTGTGGGCTTAAGGGCCCCCAGTTCCAGTTTCGTATAGATGGAATAGGGCATAATGTTAACACTCGCCCCGAGATCTATTAGAGCTCTCTCAATTCGGTTCTTCCCCATGATACAAGAAATAGTGGGTGCACCCGGATCTTTATATTTTAATGGAAATTCACTCGACAAGACTGCGCTGACATTTTGGGCCAAAGAGACGTTATGGTTTACCTTTAGCTTGCGTTTCACCGTGAGTAAGTCTTTAATAAACTTAGCATACGTGGGAATTTTCTGTATAGTCTCAAGAAAAGGTAAATTTATTTTTACTTTCTTAAGGACTTCCAGAACTTCATCACGGGAGGTCGTTTTGGAGTGAGAGACCAATCGTTGAGGGTATGGGGCAGCGGTGGGGGTGATGGCCTTGGGTCCACTAGTGTTTTCCTCCTCCTCACTCTCAATTAAAGGGGCATCTTCGGCCTCTTTTGTGCCGGGCGAAACCTCTTTATCTTTAGATGCATTGCGTGAGGGAGGTGACATATCAACTACTCTCCCACTACGGAGAGTGGTAATAGCGCTACATTGCTCTCGATGGTCGAGGGATGTAGTGACAATACTGGTTTGTCCTTGGGGAGGGGGTCTTTGGCCTTGAGCTGGGAATTTACCTTTCTCCTGAGTATTCACTGCAGATTGCAACCTAGAGATGCTAGTATGCATTTCAGCGAACATTCGATCATACTTAGCAGTGCTCTCCTTTTGGGATTGAATGAGGTGATTTATGTTGTCTTCAAGAGATCGCCTCGGAGGGGTAACATATGGACCAGGAGGTGGTGGTATAATCATATGTGGGTTAGGAACCATCCCACCTTGGGGTTGTCCATAATTGAACCCAGGATTCCTCCGCGATTGATTATATGCATTCCCTTGCTGTGCATTATAATTTCCGCGAAACCCCCCTATTGCCTCAACCTGTTCAGTGTACATTGCCCTGTATGCAGGGATAGTAGGACATCCTTTGGTAGAATGACCCGCAGCACAAATGGCACACACTTTCTCCTTCCCGTCTTGAACGGGTCCACCTACTTCTCTCAATCGCACTTCAAGCATATCTCTGAAATTCTTCTCCAATTGGTCAAATTTTTGATCTAACAAAGTGTCCTTGTCCAAGTGATAGATACCGGACGCATCAGGCAAGTTGGACACTTGTCGATTTCGGTTTTGACTATTGGGGTCAGAAACATCCCATGATTGCGTAGTCTCTGCTACATATCTCAAATGAGCTTCAGCATCGCTCGAATTTAAATCCCAAAAAGGTCTTTCACACATGGTTTGAACAAGTTGTTTAGACGCTAAAGTAAGGCCTTGATGGAAAAATGAAATCAGATGATGCTTTTCAAAACCATGATGGGAGCACGCATTAACTAATTCCTGATATCTCTCCCAACACTTATCAAAAGCCTCATTCTCATTTTGACAAAAAGCTTGAATTTGGGCTTTAACAGAATTGGTTTTGTGTTGTGGAAAAAATTTTGAGATAAACTTGTTTTGCATATCTCTCCAGGATAAAACAGAATTTGGGGGCAGGGACCATAACCAAGTTTTAGCTTTATCCTTTAAGGAAAAATGAAAGAGCTTCAACCGGATTACATCTTGTGGACAAGATTGGTCTCCAAATGTCTCACACGTATCTTCGAATTCTCGAATATGGAGATATGGTTTTTCCGAATCCATCCCATGAAATGTAGGAAGAATTTGGATCATTCCATTCCGAAAGTGAAACTGACCGGCATTTTACGGGAGTAAAATGCAACCAGGGGTAACAGTTCTCTCCGGAAATAAAAGATTTTTCATGGGAAGATAGGGTATCTCATCCTCTCCAGCACCAACACCGACACTACCATGATCCGACATATTGCTACCGAAAGGTTCAGAATTCTCACTCAGGGTTTGACTCAAAGAACGACTTGTGATGGAATTATTAGGCGAAGGAGGTGGAACCCAAAAACGAGGAGACTCAGAATTTTCCGAACCGGCTTCGGCAATAGGATTTTCGTGAATTTGGGTGGGAGATGAATTCTGCATATAAGTACACAAGAAAACATGATTTTTTTTTTATGAAATCATTTGTAGATAAAAATAACTTTCTTGAAAATTTAACAATTTCGGATCCCCGGCAACGGCGCCAAAAACTTGACGCGACTTAATATTTGTCTCAAAAGTGCGTACAATCTAGGCTCAAGTGCAAGCCTGTCGCTCAAGTAATAAACCCGGTAAGTCGGGATCGTATCCACAGGGATCAAGATTGCCAAATAGTAATAAGAAAAATTATTAAATCTTGAAATGATTTCGTAAAAGAAACGAAAAGATGATTAAAAATTGGGAAAATTTATATTAAAAAAATTACTTAAGAAAAACAAACTGAAAAGTGCAAAAGAAATTAGATCTGACAAATGGGAGAAAATAAGGTAGGGTACAATCCCTCAATCCTTAACAAATTACCGTATAGAATACTAGAATTATAAATTAAAATTATTGACTAGATCTGGTCTTTATACATTCTAAGCATTACATATATGAGGGATCTAGCCCGCATCATATGAAATCAAAGATAGATATAAAGCGGTGAATGAATCCAGTCTTTATATATTCTAAGCATTACGTATATGAGGTTCAAGCCCGCACCATACGAAATCAAAGGTAAATATAAAGCGATGCTTTCACGATTCAATCAATATTTTAATTTAACCTCTATTTTCTACATAAATAATTTGCCTTGGATTGAGTTCATGTACCCCAACCCTTGGGAATTTAGCTACTCATGATTTGGTTCAAGAATAAATTCACACACAAAATTATGGATCTACAAGACATTGTAAATAATTTGCAAATAATAAAACTAGAGAATGGAAAGATTTTACTTGAATTCAGCAATAGGAAAAAGAGATGAACTTGAATCAAGAAAAATTCTTCTTCTTCAAACTTACAAAATTCTATTCTACTCTCTACAATCTAATTCTCTCTCTAAAATTCTATTCTACTCTCTAGAATTTGACTCCTTTTGGAATGACATAGGGATTGGCCTTTTATAGATCTAAAAAAGGACTCTTCCCATGCCTCTCCACGTTTTACAACTAATAAAAATGAATTAAACAAGAAATTTCAAGAGTTGTCTCTTCAGTTCTGAAAATGACTCTTCATTTCTGAAAATGACTCTTAATTATCTCGCAACTTCAAAATATCGTAACTTCTTCACCGTAGCTCGGATTGAGGTGCCGTTTTTTCCAGTATTCTTGTAATTTAGTTCTCTTCAACTTTCTAGTTGGCCCCACCTCCGGACTAAGGCTGTAAAATTACGAAAATGCCCTTCAACTCTCCATTTCTTGGTTTCTTTCACTGTTTTGAGTTCTCCTTCGCACTAACTTGCATGAAATACCTGTAAAACACATGAGAAATACACAAAACACGAAATACTTGCCAAAAAAGGTTAGTAGAATAAATACAAGACAAATTCAAGATATTTACACTGCACGGGATCATAAAAATACTGAAATTAAGGGGATAAATGTGAAGAATATGTGCCTAATCAAAGTGATTGCCAATAAGCTGTCAAAATCGCCAATGATGAACATCTGGGGCCGAAAGAGTGGAGTGCTGTCATCTTTGATATTCAACGAATCGTATGGAAAAGGCATATTACTGTCTGATGGATCTCCCGAGAGGAGAATAGAATGGCTGACAGACTAGCAAACCCGACATGCTCATGGTTATATGTGAATTTTCTTAGCATCCCTGATGACCCTATCTTTGTTAACTCCTTGAAAGGAGGTGTGCCTTAGTGATTTTTTTGTTGCTGGCCTTTGGCCTTTTTTTGTTCAAAAATAAAATATATATCATAAAGTTTGAATAAGTTTTCTGCTAGCATGCTTAGGGATGGCAACGGGGTGGGTTTTGGCGGGGACCCAAACCGACCCCGACCCTAATGGGGCCAATTTCAGATAAATAAACGGGGCGGGTTCGGGGTCGGGTTTGAAATAAAAAAAGACCATCGGGTTCGGGGCGAGGTCGGGTTTAGTATGCAAAAAACCCGAACCCGCCCCGTTTAGGGGTATTATTACAACTTTACCCTTATATATATATATATATATATATATAGACAATAAAATCTTAGGGTTTAACATTTTACTCAGCCCCCTGCCACTCAAGCTATTCTCTCTCTCTCTACTCCCTCTGACGATCGGCTATTTCCTGTCCAGTTTGCTATTTTCCATCCGGTCTCCCGCTATTTTCCGTCCGTTTCCCTTTGCTCCGGTAAGAACCCACATATTTACCTTTTTTTTACAACAAGTTGTGTTGTCTCCTGCTATTTTTCGTCCGTCTAAAACTCATATTGGGTATACTGCTACTGTGGGAACTCATATCATATTGGATATACTCTTTTTTTGTGGATGGGTTTTGATTACCTTTTTCTTACAAATCAGTTGCTTAAAAAAGTATAATATAGGGTATACTTTTACAGATGGGTTTGTAAACTTTAAAAAGTATACAACATACTTTTGTTTGTAAACTCACAGTTACAGATATTTAGAGATCGGTGATCACTTGCGTTGCTTTTTTTTTTTTTAATTACATAGATTTTTTTTACTTACACACATTTTATTTATTTACGCAAATTTGCACAGATTTTTATTTACACTCTGATTTCACAACGTTTACTGATTTTACGATATTTAATTTGTGTTTTGAACCGATCAATGTCTGAGCAAGGTAAATAAAAATGATGCAGATTGCTTTGTTGTTCCAAAGTTATATTTTTATGGCATGTTAAGACAAAAAAATTCTTTTGATATAAAAAATTACATAAAAAAACAAAAAAAATCATGGGACGGGTTTGGGGCGGGTTCGGGGGCCCCGCGGGGGTTTTAAACGGGGCGGGGGCGGGGTTGGGGTGGTCTAAATGGGGTTGGGGCGGGGTCAGGTTTGGGGGACACTAAACTGGGTCGGGGTCGGATTTGGCGAAACCCGCCCCAAATCCGCCCCGTTGCCATCCCTAAGCATGCTCCGTGTTCATATGCGTTCCTTGAAATTAAAGAGGTAGAGAGAGAAAATACACGCAAGTACCGCATGTTTCTTCCTTTGTATCATTATGGATTTCTTTCTTCCTTTTGTGTCATTATTATTGAAACTACTATTTAATCCCAAACGATGCACGAATAATTCAAATGAATGAAACAAAAAATGTGAATTAAATACTTAAATTTAAAAAATTCAGCATTGAAAAAAAGCAATGGAGGGAAAATTGTTTGATGCGAAAAAAAAGATAATTGAAAGTTAGAGAAAAAAGATATAAATGAATAAAATTAGAGAGAGGTTAATGAATGGAGAAAAAGAAATATATAAATGAAAGGACAGATATCAATGAGTAACAAAATTACAGAATTCAAATATTGACATGTGACATAATAAGAGAACGCAAAAGTACTTCGTTTTAGTACTATTTGTTGCCATTATTAATCCTAGGGACTCACCTAGAGTGACAATAGACCTGTCAATGGGTCGTGTCGGGTCGTGTTCGTGTCATTTTTTATCGTGTTCAGGTCGTATTACGTGCGTGTTCAAACGGATGACTTTTTTATCATGTGAAAAAAATCATATCGAAATCCAACCCATTACGTTATCGTGTCACGTCATGTTCACTCGTTAATATCCATTAAGATAATGAATTATTTTGAATTGTATACAAGTTGACATATTATCTCACTTTTAAACCCAAATAGACGCATTAATTCATTGACATTACTTAATCTCTCATTTAGTAAAATTCATTATGATTAAATTAACATTATGCTACATAAATTGTTTATAAGTTCCAAAAGTATATCTTATTTACTTAAATTAATGGGTCATAACGGGTTTATCAGGTATTAACGGGTGAAGGGGGTCAACCCTAACCCGACCCGTTAACTATTGTGTCTTATCGTGTTGGCAGTGATATGACCCGAATCCATTAAGGGTCCACCCATTAATTTATAACTTCGTGTCGGTTCGTGTCATGTTATCGTGCCGTGCCTCATTTTGTCAGGTCTAAGCGACAACTTTGCTACAAAAACATAGTCATCACTGCACTAAGAATATTTAGTGGCTGACTTTTAAATATTTAGTGAAGACTTTGTACTATTATAACTATTGAGTTTGTGTATCAAGTGCATTAAAATATAAATATACATAGGAAAAAATAATGTTATACATATCAAGTTTGAATGCATTAAAGTGTTGTACATATATTAGGAGTATAATTATTTAATGCACTTGATATATAAAAAACTTACACAGACTTGTGTGGCATTTGTAATAAAATGTCGTACAATGTCATAAAGTAAACGACGTACAATATTTTAATGTGATGGCACGTCATTTTATATATTTTTTGTGTATTTTTTTATACCTGTAGAATTACTTTTAAAGTATTATACATATAATAAGAGTGTAATAATTTAGTACGCTTAATACACAAAATTTAGTGTAAAAACTAGCATGTAGGTTACACGATGCGTGGCCGAATTGATCTAAACTGTATTTTTTTGTTGTTATAGTGTATTTCACCCAATATATTCCACGAATGAAAGAATAATGAATTTTAAACTAACATCAAAAGTCATATGAATGACATTCAATAAGCGCAATAGATATTTTTAACTTTCAGAATACATTATAACTCAATGTTCATTCTATTTTATGACCACTAAACAAGAGAAGAATTATTTTCAATCATTCAAGTAGTTTAATATAATAACTAAAACAATAAATAAGAACGTAGGTTTATATCAAAATCAATCCCTAACTTATGAAAAGTTGAAAATACATCATGAAAAGAAACGCAAGATGGAATGAGCAAGTGAATTAAATGGTAGGAGTATTTTTTAAATAAAATAATTTTATAGTCCAACAAATCTAATAGGGCATGTATTGGTCACGCGATGTGTCATACAATTTTTTTTATTTTGAAATACTAGGAACTAAAATAAAGAATTCCACATATCAATACGGATATAAATAGTGTTTAAACATATTGAAAATTGATATTTTAGTGTATCATGTGAAACAAAGCAAATGAATTAGAAAAACAATTCAAATCACCATTTACAAAGTGATAATAAATTATATTAAACATGTGATATTAGGATGTTAAGATATTCAGCTGAGTGAGAAAAAAATCAATGCTTTTAACAATACCTTTTAAAAAATCAGAACATATTAAAGTTAAATTAAATCAAATATTGTTTAATTAAAATTACCCCTGTTTTCATCCGCATAAATTGGGTTAAAAATAGTGAGTATATTATGAACATGTACACAACCTCTCTGAAATGGATAAAAATTTTATAATATGTGTAAGGACAATTTGTCCATCTTTATGTATATGTTATGTCATACGCCGTTACAAGATTGTTGGTTGAAAAGATCACATCGTCATCAACAAAATCCGAAGATCAAAAGAAGAATTTGGGAATCAGACCTGACCGGACCGATCCGGTCCAGAAAAGAACCGATCCGGTTTACCGGACCGATCCGACCATCTACCGGACCGATCCGTTTTGTCAGACTCCAGTAGCCACCGGATCCATAGCGAACCGATGAAGGCAAAAGTCCCGGACCGATCCGATGCCAACCAGACCGATCCGGTTTCAGAAAAAGAACCGATCCGACTTACCCGGACCGATCCGGCGAGGATAATCACTGCCAGATCGTGCAGCCGATTTTGAAGGGTTTCGATCCCTTATTTAAACCACGATCAGCAGTTGGTTTTCTTAAGACTTTCCCACGATTTTCAGAGCATATCAACCCAAAAGTCTTCACCTATTGAGTCCTATGATTCTAGGTTTTTAGATTCACACATCTTCCGTATCTTTGTGAATCAAATTCGGTAACCCAAAGAACACCATTGATGTTGTTCAACCCTTTGTGAAGTGGACCGTTTCTTCCTCTTCATTGCAGCCCTACTGGACAGGGATAGTTCCAGCCGCAAGCCCTTCTGGAAAGGGATTTTCTTCCAGCCGCGACTACAGAATCCGATACCCGAGGGTAATTCTTAGTCAACCTGTATTTCATTGTAATCCGATTGTAAACCGTATTTTACAAATTATAGTGATATACAAATGGTTTTGCCCCTGTGGGGGATTTTTCCTTAAACTTTGTGTGTTGAATATCTTGTGCATGATTTCATATTGTTTCAATCACACCTAGTTGCATGCTTAGGGTTAATTTGGGTTAAAATTGGTGTTTATTATATTATATCTTATTTGAACGCAAGCGCCAACTCTTTCAAATTGGTATCAGAGCGGGTTACGCTAATCTATCGCGTATTCCTTTTTCCGCAAAATTTTTCTAAAGATATCAATTTTTGAAATAAATTGATTTTTGAAAAGAGCGTGTTCAAATGGAGAAGTCATATTATAAAATGCCTATTTTTGACGGGTCGAATTATGCCTATTGGAAAGCCCGTATGAGGTCGGCTTTAAAAGCCATTGATGAACGTGTCTGGATTTTGGTTGAACGAGGATGGACTCCTCCAACCGTGACTGTTGATAATGTGACCAACTTGAAACCTGACATCACTTGGACTGATGATGAATTTAAATGGTCGTCTTTTAACTCTAAGGGTCTAAGTGCTATTTCTGGGTCTGTCACTCCTGATGAGTTCAAACGCATAATGACGTGCACCACGTCAAAAGAAGCATGGAATATTTTGCAACTTACCCATGAAGGAACAAATGCTGTTAAAGAGTCAAAATTGCAAAATTTAACAACTCAATTTGAAACCATCACCATGCATGAAAATGAATGTTTTGATGAATTTTATGCTAGACTTTCTGACATTGTTAATACTAGCTATAATCTTGGTGAACATATTCCAAATGCTAGGGTTGTTAAAAAGATTCTTCGTTCCCTTCCTAAGCGTTTTATACCTAAAGTCACTGTGCTAAATTCATTGGGTAATTTAAATACTCTAAAATTGGAAGAACTGGTAGGAGATTTACAAACTTATGAAATAGACATGTTTCCCAAATCTGCCAAGCCAAAAGATAAGGGAATTGCCCTTAAAGCCCAAGAGAGAAAAAGTGAGGGGTCGGCAAGAAAGAGAGTCGAGTCATCTAGAAAGATAGAAACTTCTGATTCTGAATGTGAGTTTGACTTAGATGATTTGGCATTATTTGCTAAAAACTTCAAGAAAATTCTGAAATTTAAAAAAGGTGGAAATTTCAAAGATAAAAAGAATTTTCAGAAAAATAAGTTTGAAAAGAAAGATTTCAAAGAACCCCCTAAAGACATTGAGAGGTGTTTTGAGTGCGACGGTAAGGGACACAGAGCGTTTGAGTGTGCCACTCGTCTGAATAGGGAAAAGGGTAAAGCTGTCCTAAACGCTACCCTTAGTGACGACAGTGAGGTCGAGTCGGTGGACTCGGGCGATGAGTCACCGCATGAGCGTAACTTCACCGCGTTCATGGCTAGTCATGTGAGTACTCCTAGTGCATCTCACGACGATGAGGATGCTACTTCACAGGGACACCTCGACAGCGAGAGCGAAGAGAGTGAGGGAGAGGAGGAAGGTAGTGAGGACGAGAGTAGTCTTCAACGCGCCTACGCCGAGTTATATGATGAGTCTTTCAAAACTAAAAAACGTAACAAGGCGTTAGTTCTTAGGATCACCACGTTAGAAGAAGAGTTAGGAAAGATGAGAGAGAGAGAGTCCTCCACCTGCACCGCCATGAGAGAGAGAGAGTCTGCCTGGGTTAGTAAAGAGAATTTGCTTAAAGAGAGAGAGAGCAGTTTTGAGAAAGAGAAAGCGGACTTGACTAAACAAGTGGCTAGTCTTACGAGTGAGCTCCATTCCTCCCTGGAGACTCGAAAGAAACTTGAATCCCTTGTTGCTCAGCTTACTCATGACGTTGAGAGAGCTAGGAAAGTCAAGGTACAAATCGAGGACAGATCTGGGAAGATGGGAAAGATGCTCCTCGGTCCCGCTTTAGGTTTTGGTGACCGGCAAGGAATAGGTTTTGATGGTGCCTCCACGTCCCAAATTGCACCCGGACCAATTCCTGAGTTTATTACGACTCCTTATGGCCGTCATAAAAAACCAAGAAAGAGAGTTCGACCAAGAAAAGAAAACCAAGGTTCTCCTAATATTGTGCCTTTTTGCTCTCATTGCAAAAGAAATGGACACCTTTGGGTTGATTGCTATAAGTTGGATCGGACACGACGTACGGTTGCTCCACCACTTCAGACTGATGAGTTTGCCAGTCTGAGAGAGCGTGTTGAGTTTCTAGCCGCCACATCACAGAGCTTGATGGAGGAATTCCGACGGATGACCTTACCATCAATGAATGCGCCCCGCATTCCGGCTAAAACCAACAACAACAAGGGAATACTAAAAGGTACCTTCTCTTGGGTTCCTAAGAAAGAGAAAAAGGCCCTTGTTGTCCATGTCGCTCTCAAAGCCCATAATACCTCACAGTGGTATTTTGACAGTGGTTGCTCCAGACATATGACAGGTGATACCTCATATTTTACCCATCTTGAGGATTATAATGATGGGAGAGTCACCTTTGGAGATGGTAGCAAATCTAGCATTGTAGGAAGAGGTACAGTAGAGTTACCAGGATTTCCAAAGCTAGAGAACGTGCTGTACGTCAAAGGTTTGAAAGCAAACCTTATTAGCATCAGCCAGCTGTGCGACGATGACTTTGCAGTGAAGTTTGACCGGAAAACTTGTAAGGTCTATGATCAAGCCGGTAAACTATTAGTGCAAGGGGTGAGAACAGAAGATAACTGTTATGGGACTGAGCCTAAATCCTCACTTGTCTGCAACAGCGCCACGATCACTCATATGGATCTGTGGCACCAACGTCTAGGTCACATGAACGTTAGAGACTTATCTCGTTTAGTCAAAAAGGACCTAGTACGTGGCTTACCATCACTTGGAAAGCCAACTTCCACGATCTGTGGACCCTGTCAGTTGGGAAAGCAAATCCGTAGCCCACATAGGAAGTTGAATTCCATTACCACCTCACGTGCTCTTGAGTTAATTCACATGGATCTTATGGGTCCTACTCGCACAGAGAGTCTAGGTGGTAAGAGATACATTCTCGTGATGGTGGACGATTTCTCTAGATACTCTATTGTCGGTTTTCTAAGAGAGAAATCAGATGCTGTTGAATTTCTAACGACCAAGTGCCGTGTCCTGCAAAATCAACACGGGGTCACTATTAACAGAATACGTAGTGACAACGGCACTGAATTTAAGGAAGCAAAGGTGGATTTGTACTGTGATAGCCTTGGGATCAAACATGAGTTCTCTGCTGTGAGAACTCCTCAGCAAAATGGGATTGTTGAGAGGAAAAATAGAACGATCCAAGAGATGGCTAGATCTATGCTTCTAGGTCGTAAAGTCTCTAGGAGATTTTGGGCAGAGGCAGTGTCTACTGCATGCCACACGGTGAATAGGGTCTATCTGCGTCCACACACACTTAAGACGCCTTATGAATTGTGGACAGGCAAGAAACCCAACCTAGCATATTTCCGTGTTTTTGGGAGTAAATGCTACATCCTACGGGATAGAGAGCAATTAGGAAAGTTCGACTCCCGGAGCGACGAGGGAATACTGCTAGGATATTCATCGAACAGTAGAGCGTACCGGGTTTTTAACCTGAAGAGCTCTAAGGTTATGGAATCAATAAACGTCACTGTGCAAGATGACGAACCTCCGACGATTATTGATCCCAACCTTCAGTGTGAGGATGAGGACTGTTCTGACAGTGATTTACCTGTTCCTCTCTCACACTCTGTGGACCCTACTCCTGTGTTAGGGGACACACCTGCTTGGGTTCGCAAGAGTCATGACCCCTCTGCCATTGTTGGTGATCCCACTCTAGGGGTCAATACTCGTGCTCAGCTAGAGAACGTTATTAGCCATCTTTGCTACACGTCCAAAGTCGAGCCCAAGAATCACAAGGAAGCACTCAAAGATGAACACTGGATATCTGCTATGCAGGATGAGTTGCTTCAGTTTAAGAAGAACAATGTCTGGGAACTTGTCCCCCGACCTAGTGATACTAATGTTATTGGTACCCGGTGGATTTTCAAGAATAAAATGGATGAAAATGGTACCATAATCAGAAATAAAGCTAGGTTGGTCGCTCAAGGCTACACACAGATAGAGGGTGTAGACTTTGGAGAGACATTTGCTCCTGTTGCGAGGCTTGAGTCCGTCCGCTTACTACTCGCCATCGCATGTCATCTGCACTTCAAGGTATATCAGATGGATGTCAAGAGTGCCTTTCTGAATGGCATTCTACAGGAAGAGGTTTATGTGGAACAACCAAAAGGGTTTGAAGACCCTAAGCACCCTGAACACGTCTACTATCTGAGGAAAGCCTTGTATGGTTTGAAGCAAGCACCCCGTGCTTGGTACGAGAGGCTTACTTCCTATCTCTTAGCCCGTGGCTTCAAGAGAGGGGGAGTTGATATGACGTTGTTCGTCAGGAGAGATGACGGTGCTATTTTGGTTGCCCAAGTCTATGTGGACGACATAGTCTTTGGATCCACATGCTCCCAGCATGCTCATCACTTTGAGGAGGAGATGAAAAGTGAGTTTGAGATGAGCATGGTAGGTGAGCTTACATTCTTTCTTGGTCTCCAGGTTCGTCAGCTAGAGGATGGGATGTTCATCTCCCAATCCAAGTATGCTAGAGACCTAGTAAAGAAATTTGGTTTAGACTCCGCTAAGCATGCTCGTACACCTATGAGTACCACTACCAAGCTTAGTAAGGACACTTCAGGCAAGGACGTAGAGCAAACCTTGTATCGGAGTATGATAGGCAGTCTTCTCTACTTGACTGCTAGTCATCCCGACATTGCCTTTAGTGTTGGAGTCTGTGCGCATTATCAGGCGTCTCCCAAAGAGTCACACTTACTCGCTCTAAAACGTATTATCAAATACGTGAGTGGGACTCTCTCATACGGTATTTGGTATTCCTTTGATACCGATGACCGTTTGTCGGCCTATTCGGATGCCGATTGGGCTGGGGACGTAGATGGTTGTAGGAGCACTTCTGGTGGGTGTTTCTACTTTGGTTCTGCTCTTGTCTCTTGGTTGAGCAAGAAGCAAAACTCCATCTCTTTGTCCACTACGGAGGCTGAGTACATCGCCGCCGGGAGTTGTTGCACGCAACTCATGTGGATGAAGCAAATGTTGGAGGATTATGGGATTTCACAGGACACCATGACCATTTCCTGTGATAACACGAGCGCGATACACATATCCCGCAATCCTGTCCAACATTCGCGCACAAAGCACATCAGGTTACGCGAGCACTTTATACGTCAGTTAGTTGAAGAGAAAGTCGTAACCCTGAGTTTTGTTCCTACCGACCGTCAGTTAGCCGATATTTTCACGAAACCTTTAGATGCCCTTAGATTTGAGAGTCTTAGGAAGTATTTGGGGATTTGCACTGTTGACTGAGGTGTTGGTCTATGTCTAGAATAGGATGCTTCTTCATGGTCATATCATATGCTTCCTATTGCTAGTCTGTTTATATGTACCATAGCTTAGTTGTACAGCTTTTATGTATTTGTTTCTTATTCTTAGAAAAATACAAAAAGATTTTTTTTGAAATTTTTTTTGAAAAGCACAAAAAGATTTTATTTTGATAAAATTCTTTGAAAAAATTCAAAAAGAGATTTGCCTTTTATGGATGAGCATTTAAGATAGCCAAGTCACAACTTCATTCCATATATCCATGTGACTGTTTAATAGAGATTTGAGAGGCTACATCATTTCATCCATGTGCTTAACATTGATTGGAGTCCTTGAGATGTAATTAGTGATATTTCCTACATGCTTGACTCCTATATCCTTTATTGCACACATGCACGGCTATATTTGATTATTGCTCTTGTCAATCTCATGTTGGCTTGAGTGTTTCCATCTCAATCCTGTCTATACAATGTATAAAATGCGATAAAACTTGACAAGATTGGATTGCATGTAAAAACCGTTTGGTGAGACTGTGCGCATATTTGCATAACGGGGAGGGGCTGCGAAAGTTGACTTTAATCCTTTGCGCAAAAGCCACCGTTAAAAAGGACCTAAAAAATGGAGGAATTGTAATATCCGAGGTCCTAAGAGGTTAAAAGAGCCCGAAAAAATTGAAAGGCAATAAAAAGCAATACATGCCAAATATGGGCCATTTAGGTTTTCACCACCAATTCTCCAAAGTTTGAGAATTTAGTATACCTCTATTCATAATATAAATCTGAGGGAGTTTGGTTGGAGATTGAAAAACGGGTTTGCACTTCCTTGAAAGTCCTGAAAAAGCATAAATCATTTTGGACGTTATTGGTGTAGAAATCACTTTGAGCTTTGATTTGATGATTTGATTGAGTCAATATCTTATACTGTCACTCGTTTACACCAAAGGAAGCATTTGAGTTCATTCGTTAGGAATATCCAATATTCATCGTGCACATATGTCATGTTTGTATGCTTTGATTTTCCTATCGAATTTTGATCACACCCATCCTTTTACGCTTTCACCGACTTGGTTGTTTTATGTTCATTCATGGTGTGATTTTATGCCTTGTGACATCCCGGTACTTGATTGCTTGATTTATTTCTCTCATTTGTCTATTTGGGGACATCATAAAAAAGGGGGAGAATGAATTATCTGATTATGGGGGAGTTTTTGAAATTCTGAGAATATCATCTTACATTGATATATATGCTTATGTTTATCTCATTTCAAAACTCGATACGTCACTTGGTATTTTGCTTTATCTCATGTGTGTAGGCACTATCTTGATGATCTCTGAATTGCACACCCTGATGAGAAAAGCGTGAAGATTCCTGAAGAATTGAAGAACAAACGATGCAGTCTTATTCATATGTATCTTTCCAGTTTTGGGTTCATGGAAGGGTAGATTTGTATAGGCAGTTGTGAATTGATAATTCGGATTTTTTATGTATGTACCGGCATAGACATAGGGGGAGATTTGTAAGGACAATTTGTCCATCTTTATGTATATGTTATGTCATACGCCGTTACAAGATTGTTGGTTGAAAAGATCACATCGTCATCAACAAAATCCGAAGATCAAAAGAAGAATTTGGGAATCAGACCTGACCGGACCGATCCGGTCCAGAAAAGAACCGATCCGGTTTACCGGACCGATCTGACCATCTACCGGACCGATCCGTTTTGTCAGACTCCAGTAGCCACCGGATCCATAGCGAACCGATGAAGGCAAAAGTCCCGGACCGATCCGATGCCAACCAGACCGATCCGGTTTCAGAAAAAGAACCGATCCGACTTACCCGGACCGATCCGCCTAATCGACCGGACCGATCCGGCGAGGATAATCACTGCCAGATCGTGCAGCCGATTTTGAAGGGTTTCGATCCCTTATTTAAACCACGATCAGCAGTTGGTTTTCTTAAGACTTTCCCAAGATTTTCAGAGCATATCAACCCAAAAGTCTTCACCTATTGAGTCCTATGATTCTAGGTTTTTAGATTCACACATCTTCCGTATCTTTGTGAATCAAATTCGGTAACCCAAAGAACACCATTGATGTTGTTCAACCCTTTGTGAAGTGGACCGTTTCTTCCTCTTCATTGCAGCCCTACTGGACAGGGATAGTTCCAGCCGCAAGCCCTTCTGGAAAGGGATTTTCTTCCAGCCGCGACTACAGAATCCGATACCCGAGAGTAATTCTTAGTCAACCTGTATTTCATTGTAATCCGATTGTAAACCGTATTTTACAAATTATAGTGATATACAAATGGTTTTGCCCCTGTGGGGGATTTTTCCTTAAACTTTGTGTGTTGAATATCTTGTGCATGATTTCATATTGTTTCAATCACACCTAGTTGCATGCTTAGGGTTAATTTGGGTTAAAATTGGTGTTTATTATATTATTTCTTATTTGAACGCAAGCGCCAACTCTTTATAAGATTAAAAAAATAATAATCAAATGCTTAATAAACTAAAGCACATCTCAAAACTTTATTTTAGTGTCATTTGTAATATTAACAATATAATAGACATATTCAATGAACAATAGTACTCATTTTGATAAAAGAGGGAAAAATAAATCGATGGAATAATAAAATAGTTTATAATCTGCAAAAATATCAAAAACATATCCAATAAATAATAATACCCATAATGTGATACAGAGGAAAAGAAATCAAAACATTAATAAATTTGGTTTCTAATCTGAATAAGAACCGTTAGGATCAATAGATATAAAATGGAGAAAATTATCTAAATGAATATATAAAAAAAGAATGATTACTAGGACCTTCAAAAAGAACTAAGTGAATGGTCAAGTTTGCAAGATGAGTGAGCAAAAACTAGACCTGACAAAATGAGGCACGACACGATAATACGACACGAACCGACACGAAGTTATAAGTTAATGGGTTGACCCTTAATGGGTTCGGGTCATATCGGTGCCAACCCGATAAGACACGATAGTTAACGGGTCGGGTTAGGGTTGACCCCCTTCACCCGTTAATACCCGATAAAACCCGTTAATACCCGATAATTTAAGTAAATGAGATATTTTTTTGGAACTTATAGATAATTTATGTAGCATAATGTTAATTTAATCATAATGAATTTTACTAAATGAGAGATTTAGTAATGTCAATGAATTAATAGATCTATTTGGGTTCAAATATGAGATAATATGTCAACTTGTATACAATTAAAAGTAATTCATTATCTTAATGGGTATTAACAAGTGAACACGACACGAAACGATAACATAACGGGTCGGGTTTGGGTATGATTTTTTCACATGATAAAAAAGTCACCCGTTTAGACACGAACCCAATAAGACCCGAACACGATAAAAAACGACACGAACACGACTCGAAACGACCCATTGACAGGTCTAGCAAAAACCTTTACATTATAAAATCAGGACCAGTATAAGAAGAGAGAGAAAATGCGAGAAGAAATGATTAGGAAAGAGAGAGAATACGAAACATTTTAGAAGATCGATGAATCTAGTCTCTTATAAGAAAAAAAAATACATGGGCACATAAAGATAGACACACACCTTAGATATACACTAAAAAAAAAAGGACTCATTCACTCACCAAAAGGGAGCACTTCCTTTTTAATAGATTGATTGAATATGAAAAATGTATAACTAATTTTTTTTTTGACCGTAAAAAGAATTTTTATTAACCGTTAAAACTCTTTTTTTTTTTATTAGTCGTAAAATTATTTTTTTAACATTATAGAGTTAGTTAATGTTATTAACCATTCATGATTTTTTTCGTTTCTTGTATTAATGATTTACTTTGCAAGTACTAATTTTTAATAGAGAAATTTTATTTATCAATTATATTACATAAATGGGGAAAACATTTGATGTATTAGATTCACGATTGGTTGGTTCGCTCGCGCGGACCCACGTTCATTATATGATGTGAGTTTGCGCAAGTGACACTAATCAATCGTGAATCTAAGACATCAAATTAAACAGTTTTTTTAATTAAAATTAAAAATATATTTTTTATAAATAAAAAAACTATGTTTACTATTAAAAAAGTTGTTTTAAGTTAAAAAAAATATTGTTTTATAGCTTTTTTATTCAAAAAAATATATATCTAAAAACTTATTTTTTATAATAAAAGATTTTTTTTTTATAGAAAATTGTTTTTATTATAAACAACTTTACATGAATAGACTATTTTTTATTACAAATATTACGCCACTTAAACAACTGTATTTATTTATTATTCTAACAAACAGTTTTTCATTTCTTTTGATAATAAAACTATTTTTATTAAGAAACTGTTTTTAAGAAATAAAAAAACTTTTTCTAGAAAAAATAGAAGGTTTCAACAATTTTTGAAATGTTTTTTTTTGTTTAGAAACAACAGGGGCATTTTTGTATTGGGGTATTAAGGTTATTTTTGTAATTTGAGAGAGTGTGTCTAGCTCATGTGTCTATAATTGCGTGTTTGTGTAGAAAAACTTCTCTTATAATATAAAAAATGAGAAGAGGAAAAATGTAGAATATTAAAGAAAAAGAGGAAGAACAAAGAATATTTGGACATTTATGATATGCCACGTGGCAAGTTAAGATGATTTCACGCTATAATTTTTTTTATATATTTTTTTCGTGTCATACCACGTGGTGTTTCAATGGCATTATTTTGACAATGTGAGGAATCGAATTGAAAACTAAACTCAATTTATCCCTAAGATTATTCTAATGACAATTTTATACCACTGAACCAAGAGACTTAATTTACTGTTAGATATATATATATATATGCTCCTGTGCGGATTAGTCCACATTTTAAGAATGCGGACCGGACATGTGTCACCTAACGGTGCCCCTAGAAATTATCGTCTAAATTATAGGCACACTCTATCTCTTTTCTGAGGTCACCGTCAGGTGACACATGTTTGATCCGTATTCTTAAAATACGAACTAATCCGCACAAGAACAGCGCTGTATATATATATATAAAATACCCATAACATTTTATTCCTTACCTCCGAATCTCACAAATTGTGAGTCATAATTAACCCTTCCGGTAAATTCCTTCCAAATTTCGGAGGTAAGAAATTAGTGGCCGACTACACAAACGCTCTATCTAGATGCTAGTTAATTTCCATTTGTTAAAGGCTTGCTCATTAGCTTTAACCTTTGGTCAAATCTGTAGATCATCAAATTTCTAAACATTGTTGCCATTACTTTATATCTTTCGACAACTTCCCAATGGTTTTAATCCCACATCCCACTCTTCCACGTAGCATATCATCTTAAATGACGTGCAAATTAATTTCAAATGAACCCTTCTGGAAAATTCACTTGCAATTTATTTCACTATCAAATCAATACAAAGTCATTTCACACGTAGGTTTCACTTAGGGATGCCCACGGAGTAAATTTGAGGTGCATTTTCAAAAATTCTAACACGTTCATTTAATAAATGGGGCGAAATGAAATAATTTTATATAAATTAACTTCAAACACATCTCATTTAATAAATGAAGTGGGTTGGGGCTCTTATGTGCAGGTTAATTTTAAAAATAATAAAATTAAAAATATTACATTATAGTCTTATAGATCTATAATAGTTCATATTTCAATATATGAGATAGTCATCTAATTGTCAATCCATACTTTCACACAGATATTTTACAAAAATTAACATACATATAATGGGTTTTTTTAGTGTGTGTGTATGGCTTAACTGTAATTAACATACATATAAATGATATTTATGTAGGTATAAGTTAAAGGGAGGACGGCGATCTTATTTAAATTAACTCATAACTCCCCTAATTTAATGAATGCATTTTTTTAAAACTAATATCCGCTCCTAATTCATTAATCAAATTTTCAAACCCGCCCCATTAGGGTCGGTGTTAGGGGTGTAAACGGATCGGGTCTGGATCGGGTAAGGGTATATCCATATCCGATTCGGGTATTTTTTTAGCAGATCGGGTCTTATCCGATTACCCGTCCGGTCTCAATAAATGGATCCATACTCGGATCCATTAAGGACTCGGGGCCCGACCTGATTACCCGAACAGTTTATAGTTAACATTTTTCAAAACATTTAATAGTTAACAGTTAACATTTTCAAATCACATCCAAATCAACATTGATTTTAAAGGATACCACTGGAATCAACATCAACATTGATTTCAAAAATGTAAAATAATATATGTGTAGTCTTATCTTACATATATATATATATATATATAAGGATACTTTTGGATAAACCCAAATATTCTGTCAATAGCCCCACCGATTCTATTTGTACTTAATGAAGTAAATCAAATAAAAATTACTATTGTAACCCTGTTTTAAAACCCACGCATAACATAAAAAGCAATTAACACCTAAGATAGAACTCCATAGCTAATACAAAAAAACGAAAAAGATCTCAGATAAAAACTGAGATGCTCTATCCATGAAAAAAAAACAGCCTAAAACTTTGCTTATTCTACTTTTGGTGGGCAAAATGAGTATAAAAGATCCAGTACCATTTTTCTGGCATATGATTTTAGCATAAATTGTTTCGTTAAGAGACCCAATACCAACTTTAATGTGCATAACAGTAGAATTTATGGCGTAGAGAGGTATTATGCTGCTACTTTTAGTTTGGGGTCATTATTTTACACAATGATTCATATGTGTGTGTGTGTGTACGTATATATCTGTATATATGGCTAGATTTTAAGCCTAAGAAAAGTTTACCTTTGCTTTGTGCTTAACAAACTTTCAATTTGGTTGAATACAGTCCAGAACCCAATTAGAAACGACTGAGAAAACCGGATATGTCTGAAGTTGATTTGTCTGAAATGCTTTCTATACGTGTAAAAGCCTATTTTGTTTATTTTTTTTCTCTACACACCAGCAGTACGGTGTATTGAATACATTTTCACCCACATATGTGGGGTTAATAAACGCCCGGTCTCTTAACAGGAAGAAGGAGTTCAAATAAAAATACCCTAAAATAATGCCCTTGTGCGGACTAGTCCGCATTTTAAGAATGCGGATCGAACATGCATCACCGAACAGTGTGCCTAGAAATTATCGCCTAAATTATAGGGACACTCTCTCTCTTTTATGGGCTCACCGTCAGGTGACACATGTCCGGTCCGCACTCTTAAAATGCGGACTAGTTCGCACAAGAGCATGACTATATATATATATATGTATGTATGTATGTATTTGGGTCTGGTCCTTATCGGATCGGAGTCATGTATATTCAGACCCGATCCATTAACTAATCGGGTAAACGGATAGTCGGGTAATCGGATCTACAAATTTTGCTCAGATCTGTTAATTCGGGTCAGGTCCGGATCGAGTCCGAGTCCAAACCCGGTCCATTGACAACCCTAGTCGGGGCAGGCTCCCCACGGGTCAGGTTAAATTTCCATCCCTATTCCCACTCAAATAAATCATTTCACACATTTATTTTTATAAAATTATAATTATTATTTGCAAATAGTGAAACATGGTTGCGTGCACGGGTGGTTGTAATATATTATCGAGCACTATATCATGTTTAATAGAGCAATACATTCATTATATGCAGATTTTTCCAACCAGCAAGAATGGATTTGCAATTATCATTTTCTTGAGATTTAAAAAATCTAATGTTGGTACCATTAAGCAACAAAAGGCAATATAGATAAGACTGTGATTATAGAACACTAACATATAACAACTTATTGGTGACATTTTACGAAATGGTTATCGTGGATTATATCAAACACATAGGAATAACTTAATAGATTTGTCCAAAATTATAAATTACCATCTATGTAAAATAGTTTAAAGATATAAAAACATAATGAAAAAAAATTAGAATCAATAATAGGATTTTTTTTACATACCCCCTGTAATAAAAGGGTATTTAGACTTACTTCCCCGTCTAAAAATTAGACATAACCCTCTAGAATTGGACGAACATCATATTCCTGAAAAAATCAATAGTGCCCTAAGGTTATACGGGTTATCAATGACACCCCAATTTTTATTTTTTTTCAAATTTATCTTTACACCAATTAAACTATAGTAAAGTCTAAACAATTTACCAATTTTAATGTTGACCTAAGTATGAATCTAGGTGATATAAGCAATAATAAAATAACAAACCATAATATGGAAATGTCTGAGGAAAATTCACAATGGGAAAACCCTCAGACGAATTACCCATACAAGTCCACTACGACATAGGTCTCGTTGTAAGGACAAATTAGTCTTACTCATACACTCAAAGCCTTCAAACCTCAATGCGCTTCTTCGTCCCTTGTTACCTTCTTTCTATCCACTATTAGACGTCTTCCAATAGCCACAAAAGGCATATTTTTTCCACATCTCGGTATCCCACCGATCTTACTTATCTTGTGACCAGTCTAGTTGTCGCACAACAAAAACATGATCTTCACCACTCGAAACACTCTCAATGTGAAGAACAAACAACTATGGAGCAACACACAAAAGATATCAAATAAGCATATGTATGAGAAAATTGGATTCCAAAACATTGGGTATAAACTAGAATTTGGGAGGCTTTAGATCTGACTCTAAAATTCATTTTCGCAAAAAACCTTTATAAAAACTAATGTAAGCCTCGAGTATTTATAGAAAACGTAAATTTTGAGGAAGGGCATTTTTCAAGAAATCTCATTCGAATGAAATACGTAGGGTCGTTCGAATAATGTCTGCATTCTTGTTTGAACGAAATTGAAGCTCATTTGAATGCACCTGCAAAACTAATTTGAACGTCCTTTGAACGAGTTTTGAAAGAAATGTTTTAGTAACTAGAAAGTTTTCATTTGAACCTCGTTTGAATGACAAACCATTTCTCATTTGAACACTCGTTCGAACGACCAGCGTAATCTCGTTTGAATAACTAAGTAAATCTCATTCGAAGGATTGAAATAAAAATAATTTGTTCTTTAAAAATTCTTTTTACGAAAATGTATCACAATATTTTATAAAACAAAACACCCAAAACTAGATACCAGGGATCAAACATAATTATGCATTCATACCTCATTAAGATACCTCAAGTGTTAAAGATGAATCTCGATACATGCTCTATGTTGCTTTAACTTGATCGCTACGGTCTTCAATCACACATCACAGGCTTGAAGGATGAACAACTTAAATCCTAACCAATGACTCAATCAAGTTTAATCCAAATGAAATTAAGCCAATATATATATAAATCGACTTGAGTGGAATTTTTTCCTTATAATTTCATTAAAAAACCTCAATAACTAGTTTTGACTGTGCCCTTAAACAATTTAGACAATAAAACCCTTTTCTTTATTTTCTTCATCTTGATACTCAATAAGCATAATTTTAATTTTAAAACACTAAAAATTTGCATAAATTCACAATTAGAATTAAAATCTAGAAAAATAATAGTAATTAATTCATCACCCTTCTTTTTTATTCTTCTCCACCGCCACTTCCTCCTCTTGCTTCTCCACCACTACTCCATCCTGCGTCTCCACCACCGGAGTAGTTAACTCAGCCACCTGTTGGTCTACTGATACATGCATCCAACACCACAAGAGAGTGAGGCTTTGTTTGGATGTTGAGAAATAAGACCATATAGTCGCGGTGGCGCCCATATTGCCCGAATTCACCTTTAATGGTGGTGGTCCCTATTATGAATTAAAAGGTGCTACAAGAGTTGGGTTATTATGTTCATAAACTTTGATTGAAATGTTATCCCCTTCCAGTGGCTGCATGGATATTGAGTATCAAGTATATAGGTATTTTAAGTGAAATCAGATGTATTTACCTATGGTTTTTTGGTATTGGAGATTGTGAGTGGGAGAAGAAATAGAGGATTTGTTCATCGAGGCCACCATTTTAATTTTCTAGGGCTAGTAATGGTTGAAATTCATTAGCCTTCAATTGAGATTAATCTTAGGCCATAAAATAACTATGTTATTTTTGTCTTCTACCATTTTTTTTAGGTTTCAGAAATTAGGGCGAGGGTTATTGATTTGGGGAAGAATGTGAATGGTAAAGGATATGAGGGTATTATTTTGTAATTTTTTTGGGGGGAAAGTCAAAATACTGATTGTTGAGGTTTTTTAACAAAATATAACATTTGTCCAATTCTAGGGGTTATGTCTAATTTCTAGACATTAAGGGGTTAAGTCTAAATAACTTATTATTGCAGAGGGTTATGTCAAAAAAATCCCTTAAGAATGTTAATGTATATGTTTTACATCAGGTATATTTAAAAAAGTAATGTATTTTTGTTATTAAAAAACATGAGCGTGGTTGTTACACATCAAATAATTTCTTATCCAAGGAAAAATAAATCGCAATTAACCGAGTTAATATTTTATGAATTCATTATTATTCAGTGACTAAGGTATGTTCAGAAAGGAATATGTTAGGAATATATTTTCTTTACTTGGCATGCTTGGTATTAAAGCAATATATATACATCATGTTAATTCTCAATAAGAAGAATCAACCTAGAAAATGATACATATGTCCTATTATTTTTTAACAAATATAAAACAATGTTGCCTATTATATAGAAGATAAACTTTTTACTTATTATAGTAACAAACATCTTCAATAAAAGATGTTAGGGTTATTTTAAATAATAAATGTTAGAATTATTATAAATAATAATTCCTTCAATATGTGTTCCATAGTTAACAACTAATAAGAGTTAAATTGGTTAATGAAATGGTGATCCATATACCAAGAGTTAATGTTATTTAATATGGTTATTCAAAGGACCTCTTTGATTAATTAAGGATTTAGGGACTCTTGGTATCTACCATAATAGACGGTTCAAATTAAGTGAGTATTGAAGATTTGGGTAAGTGACTTCTTTTTATTATTCAGACACACTAAAAAAAACAGAACGAATTATGTTGAATAAATCCAAAATTCTCATAGAGTGATTTAATTATGTTGAATAAAATATCAAGGAATCACTTCAAGGAGCAAGGGTTTAAGGCTTATTCAACCTCTCACCAAATATTAAGAACATCATTAGCACGGATCAATGTAAGTGTTATTGATCTCTTATATAGGCTAATATTCAAGATCCTAAAATATAAAGAACAATTACGTGATTTATTAATTAATTGATTAATATTTAAATTAATTAAATCATGTGTAATAGTCTGTGTTCTCTAATTAAAGTATGTTTTAACATGTATCAAAGCGTTGTGTGAAAATCTCATATTTTTTCATTATGTCTACCTATGAAATAATGAAGGTAATTGAATTTTACATACACCATGTAATGTGTGTCTCTAGTTATTCTATGAAAGTCTGATATTTTTCACACCGTTTGAATTAAATATTTATAGTCCAATTGTTAAGGGTGAACAAACTTATGATTATCTGTGCATGAAACTAAATGAATACATTGTTACATTTGTGAATGCACGTAAAATGATATATCATAAGATGTGATTGTTAGTTTCTATTTTATGATCAAATTAAAAATGGAATTGGTTCCCTTATAGTGATTTTTTTTGAAGATTTAATTACATCTTTAAATCTGCCTAAAAACAAATGATTATGAATATCCAACTTGTGTATAAATGTTTCCACGACGTTGTATGTCATTGAATCTAATTTGTTGTGTATAAAATTTTATGTGATGTGTTTTCTTATATGTCACTGAATCTGATATGTTTTACGTATAAACGTTTTTGCGACATTTTTCTTAATTGTTACTGAATATATTTATGTTATATTCCAGTATCTGTGACCTTTTTAATCGCTAAATCTTCTTATTTTATAAAATTATAAATCTAAAACTTTTAGGGATGTTTTCAGTGACAACTTTCTTATGCCTTTAATAAGCAAATAACATAAATTTAAATTTCTGACTCACTCAGAATTTAATGAATTTTTATGCCGATCTGAAATGGCCTAATGATACAAACTCACCATTTTTTATAGTGATGCACGTTGTTTTTCTGTTATTCGAACACACGATTAAGTCCTCAAAACCCTAAAATTATCCTTTTTGGGTAATAAAGTTGAGTTATTTATCTCTTTATTTTTTAAATTCTGATAATTGGAGATTGATATTAAATTAAATCATAATGTTTTTGTAAAGATATTTCATATTTTTCTGTTTTGGGAATTTTTCAAGTTTTAATAACTACATAAGTTGTACTACCTTCTGGGATGTTATAAGAGTCATGTTATGTTCTCTTTTTTTGTACTCCAAATATCGTTATGAATATTACATTTATGTTTAAGGCTTTGCACTAACATTAATATCATGTTAGAAATATTAGACTATTGTGCATAAGGTTTTGGAACCTAATATTTACATTATGTTAGAATAGGTGTTTACCAAAGTGCCTTCATTTATAGTTGTAAATATTAAATTATTTCCTATAATATGGGTTTCCCAAAGATCCGCATATAATTATGAATGTTTGGTTGTTGATGTTATGATGATGTAGATTGTTTATTTAACCATTGTAAGTTGGTTACCCATAGGGACAATTACGATTATTAAAGGAAAATTAATGAGCAATTTCCTTTTGCACCAATTCAACCTTAAAGGATTTTAAATCTTTTTATCCTTTTGATAAAGTTAAGTTCCATAGCGCTTGTAGAGAAAAACAAAACCAAATTTTATTTTTGTAATTTTCAATTTACTTGCACCAATTTTGGAAGTCATGAGTATTGTGTAAAATAATTTACTGATCTTAGTCTTGACCTAAGCATGCATATAGGTGAGTATAAGAAAGAGTAAATTAAGAAAATTACAATACCGCGATGTATGAGGAAAATCCACAACGAAAAAAACCTCGAACGCTTAGCCACACAATTCCACTAGAATAAAGGTAGTTTTCAAGATCAAATTAGACTTACTCACAGACTCGGCGCCTTCAAACCTTAAAACGCTTCCTTGATACTTATAACTTTATTTCCAGTCACTATTAGACGCCTTTTAACAGTCACACAATGCAGGTTCTTTTCCA
Organism: Sambucus nigra; assembly: GCA_949130495.1. Lineage (NCBI taxonomy): Eukaryota > Viridiplantae > Streptophyta > Magnoliopsida > Dipsacales > Adoxaceae > Sambucus > Sambucus nigra. The sequence continues at coordinate 153,369,236 of OX422211.1, read as the reverse complement.
CGTTTCGATTTTCCACCGATTGTACTTGTCTCGTGACTAGTCAATTTGTCGCACAACACTAAATATGATATCCACCACCAAAAACGCTCTTAGTATAAAGAGAAAACACTTTGATGCAAAATAGGAAGATCTCAAAATGACATATGTATATATGATTATTGAATCTCAAACATGGGTGTAAAGTAGGCTTTTGGTTTGGAAGACATTTTTTCAAAACAAGCACACAAACTTGGACATCTTTTTAAACAAAGTTTGGGAACTCAAAATGCTTGGAAAAGTGTCTCAGAAATCTGCTGCTCCACAATCCTATTTATGAGGTTTTATAAAAATGAGATAATATTGAAAAACAAAGTTTACGTTAGAAAACACGCCAACTCGTTCAAACGAAATTAGATCTCATTCGAATGAGGCCACAAATTTTGTTCAAATAGTTTCTAACGAGACTTCCAACGAGATTTCAGAGGACGCTAGAAATGGCTCATTCGAAGTTCCTTGGATCACTGTTAAAAAGAATTAGTAAAGTCATTCGAAAGACAAGCCTAAGGTCATTCTAACGACATGCCCAATCTTTAAAATTCTATAAAGCCTTTTTATAAACCAATACCAAAAATCCAATCCAAGAAAAAAATATAAACACGAATCCATACATCATTGAGATCCCTCGGGTGATGAAGATGAAACTCGAATCGAAACACAATGTATACTCGATGTTGCTTTATCTTTGGATACTACAACCTTCAATAACACGTCACAGGATTATAGGACAAATAACTCAAATCCTAACCTGTGACTCAAACAAGTTTTGTCCAAACACAGAATTAAGTCAATACATACAAATTGACTCGATGCGGAAATATTTCCTTACATATCTACCCTTTATCTATTCCAGGACAAAACTCAAACTATAAAAACTATTGGTCCTCCAATCTCACTAAGGCTCTATTTCCAAATACAAAAGGAAAAAAGTAAAAACGCTTGACGGACACAAACTGAGTAACTTTGCTCTTGTATAAACCGTTTTTCGCATCGTTGCTAACCTGCATACTTAAACACCTTCAAATGCAAAGATAATATAACAATATATAAATTGTATATAAAAATCTTCCACCTTTTTCTAACCATATCCAACTAAGAAAGGACATCTCCCCCTAAGATAAAGATCTTCCCTTCATAAAAAGAGTAAGATACCATTTATCTCCCTTTTTGTTCAGTAATAGACAAAGAATAAGGTGCACAATAATAAACCAAATCTCCCCCACAATATTAAAACATGGAAACATAAGGAAATACGGTATATCATGCGATGGTGCGAAGCAAGCATGCAACGATAAATAATTCGACAACACGAGTAAAAATAATCCAAACCACGAGCAAACGATATCAACTATGATTCATGCATTTATGTATAAAGTACCAAAATGAACATAACACATGCTAATATAAATCAAAGATTAAGCATAAAGCAAACATGTAATAAATGAAAATGCAAAGACTCAAATACAAAACATACCATATATATAACCATATATATTCGAATTATGCACAACTATATATAGGTATAAATTACCAAAAAAGACAGAAATACATAAGTTTTACACACTCGCATAGTATCAATGTATCTAAACATAGTGGAACGGAATGAAGAGGCGTGAACTAGAAACAAGAAAAAATGACCCAATCACTCAAAAATGTTTAAGTAGATCTATTTGACCGTAATAATTTATCAACATTAGATTCAGCCTCACACACCAAACAAAGAACTCAAAAGAACAAACAAACACAATATACACTCGCATAGAAATTTTGATGATTCTCGAATCAATAGCATAAAAAAACTAAGCTCAACTAGGAATCATTTTGCAAACCCAGTGATCTTCAACTAAACATCCTAAAAAATTAATATTTTTCTCTCTTTTTCTTATTAAGATATCTAATTTTTGAAGCACTAATGTTTAAAAAATCGGCCTTGGAAAAATTTCTGTTTTTATTGTCTTTCAATCTTTTAGGATCTTGCCGACGGTGGCCCTTCATGCAAAGGAGATTGTTCCTTTCATAGCCCTTTCCCGTGAATAGACATATTTTCAATAAAGCACCAAACTCATGAGAAATGTTTTTTACATGCATAACTCCCCTGTAGTCAAACATTTTATGTTTATGACAAGATAATTAGGAAAAAATGTCACTTATCTCATATGACATATGAAGTAAAAATTCGAAAGAGCTCATGTAAAGTGTGTGCGGAGGCATATACAAAGTGAATCCATCATGAAAATCAATTTCAAAGTACATCGTGTAAACTTGATTAAGAACAATCCAAGCATTAAAAATCATAATCAAATGTCCTAGTCACATAGATAATTGGAATGAATGGGATTCAAACAAACCTATATGCAACACAATATATGTAAAACTAAAATACAGGAAACGAAAAATCTTTTTGAGCTTTAAACATTTTTCAAAACAATTCAAAAGACAATAAAATTAATTTTGTATTTTCCTCAATAAGACCCCCAAAAGGAAAAATCAAAATACAAAAGGATAAGCACCATACAACTAGTAAGTATATATGTGTGTGTGTATATATATATATATATATATATATATATATATATATATATATATATATATCATAAAGTAAAGAAGTTAGTGTATGAAAACATGCGAATACAATCAATTTTAAGATATATCATGGGAAGAACCATATGAAAGCATTCGAGAATTAACCAGCCTAATATCCAATGCCTCTAAAACTGATTTCATATTCCAAATGGATGAATACTTAACGCCTCAAATTTTAAGAACCATGGTGACACGGGATCCAGACTTCCTAGGACCTCTTATAAGATTATAACAAAGCATCCTAAGGTGACATTTTCTACTACAATGCGAACATATTTAAACACGAGGAAGAGGACCTTTGGATTGACCTTTTCTAATGTCCTGGGCAATGATAGACACTCTTAAACAAATGTTGGTCTTGACTTTACCACCATAAGAATTTGGAATATTGAAGCCATTACCAATATTACTTGAGTCTCTTAATTCATCTTTCAACTTCAAAACTCTAGACTCAAGAAAAGATTTATAATCTACAAATGATAGGGACTCCTTCTCTAGTTTTCTAATAATACCTAGAAGGTTATCTCACTCCACCTTAATGCAAGCGAACTTATCCCTAAGAGTCTTCTCACGTGCCTTCAAAACTTTCATTGATTTATCATTATCCTCAATGGCACGTTATTTAACCCTAAAAAAATTATAGTCCTTTAATCCATTCCCTAAAACCTGGATTCTAGCCTCACTCTCTTTCTTGGACACTTTTAAATTTTAAAAATTGCATTTCTTGTCCTTGAGCTTATCAAACAATATGTCAAGTTGAGTTTGAATATTTTACAGAAATTCATTATCACTTTTAAGCACAAATTTTCTTTTTAATTTTTTTTATCCTTTTTTCAAGTTTCAAATTCAAATTGGTTAATCTATCAGCACAACTGTAAAGATTATTAAATTCCTATTAATTATCAAAATCATACTCATCACTTAAGACTTTGGTTGATTTAACACTATGATGACCTATGGAGAGAAATAAAAAACGACGAGAGAGAGACGATAAAAATAATCCTAAAACATCACGAAACTACGGATCAACATGAAAACGTAGCACACCCACTCTGATACCAATTTAAGAAAGCTAAGTTCCTTGGGGTTTGTAGAGGAAAAAACCATAAAATTTTGTCTTGATAATTTTTATTTTACCTGCACCAATTTAGAAAACCACAAGCGTTGTGTAAAATAATTTATCAAATTTGATCTTGACCTAAACATGCATCTAGGTGAGTATAAGTAAGAGTAAAATAAGTAAATCACAACATGATGTTGTAGAGAAATACCCATAATAGGAAAACCTTAGGATGGTCCAACCACCTAAGGCCACTATGACATAGGCAATTTATAAGACCAAATTAGACTTACTCACAGACTCGATGCCTTCAAGCCTTTTCGCACTTTCTTGATCTTTCTAACCTTATTCTCAGTCATTATTGGACGTCTTCCAATATCCACATAACGTAGGTGCTTTCCCAAATCTTCGTATCCAATCAATCTTACTCATCTCATGACCAGTCGAGTTGTCGCACAACATCAAACACAATATCACCCCGGGAAATTATCACAGTATAAAGAGCAAACCACTCTAATACGAAATAGGGACATCTCAAAATGACATATGTACTTATAATTCTTCGATCTCAAACACAAGTGTAAACTAGGGTTTGAATTTGGAAGACATTTTCTCGAAACAAACACATAAACTTGGAGAGAATTTTAAACAAGTTTAGGAACTCAAAAGTCTTGAAAAAGTGTCTTGGAAATTTGTCGCTCTGCACTCCTAATTATAGGAAGTTTTTTTAAAAACAAGATAAGATTGAAAAATGAATTTTACATTGGAAAACACCCCATCTCATTCGAACGGAAATTAATCTCATATGAACGAGGCTACCATCTCATTTAAACAGCTTCTAACGATACTTCCAACAAGATTCCAGAGGACGTTAGAAATGGTTCGTTTGAAGTTTGTTGGATCACCATTCTAACGAGGTGCATAAACTCATTTGAACGACAAGCTTAAGTTTGTTCTAACGAAATGCCACATTTAAAAAATACTTTTAACATTAACACTTTTTATAGACCAACACCCAAAATCTAATCTAAGGAATAAACATAAACATCAATTTATGCCTCATTGAGGTCGTTCGAATGATGAGGATAAAACTCGATTCGAAACACGATGTACACCTGATGTCGCTTTATCTTTGGTTGCCATAATCTTCAATAACACATCATAGGCTTGAAGAATAAAAATCTTAATTCATAACTTATGACTCAAATAAGTTTTCTACAAACACAAAATTAATCCAATGCATACGAATTGGCTCAATTGGAAAAAAATTCCTTACATCTTTAGAACTAATATTTAGGCTAAGTTTAATTAGAATTTCTCCAATCTCCAATCTCAAATTTTTAGTATTAGATTAATGCGTCCGCATTCATATCCTGTACGTTTTGGTTGCCCAAAGGCTCATTTTTTCCTAGATGGATCCTTCAAGAAACCGAATTTCTACACCTAGGATTTTAAGGGAATCCTATAAATATATGTGTTAGGGTGTTTGTAATGGTGTTGTGTTTTAACTCGAAAAATAAGTTTTTCCAAGTCAAGGAAGAGAAGCATTTACTCATTAATGATAAAACAGTTTTAAGGATAAGTTGAGTAAGTATACCTCTATTAGAAACAATGTCTTGAAAATAACTCAAGGAAAAGGAGTGAAAAAATATTCTCTCAAATATATGAAATGTTTTTATCACCAAAAATATTTTTTTCAAAGCTCCCACTCTTAGTTTGGAAGAGTAAACGACATTTAACTTATATCCTTTTGATTTTATAAAGGGTCAAAGGCTCAAATGCTAGGCTTTACACTCTATTGTGTCAAATAGTCAAATCAAGGTCTAAGTCACCCAAAAAGCTATATTTTATACATTTACCAAGAAGATCATTAAGGAAAATCTCGTGCAAAAGTGACTTTTGGCACTGTCAAACTTGTCTCATTGTAGTGTGACTGCAAAGAGAAAATTCCTCATTGGAGCGAACCTCCAGTGATTCAGGTCGCACCAAAGTTGTGACATTTTGCATTGGGACACAACCGACCAGCGAAACACCATTCACCAATAAAGTTTGTCGCTGTGGCGAGACAGGTCGCATGAGTACCAAAAGAATTTTGTCCAGTTTTCCTTAGAATTTTTTTTCCAAAATGAAGTTTTTAGGGAAACTTTAAATATGTTTATTTCACATATGAACACCCATAATCAAAGTACACAAAATGATGCAGTTATTTATAAAATAGATTTTCCTATATGAAAAGTATATTTTCACGTGTATTTGACAAAATTACAAAACTAAGGTTAATTAAAAATAAATCATTTATAAAAAAAAAATAACCAAGGTGAATCTAAGTCCGCAAAATCTTATACCTTTTTCTTGAGTTGCGTACTTGATGTTCATCATTGAATGAATTCGGTTCATTGATGAAGCTTTTTGGTGACCTCTTAGACAGAAACTCAAACATATTTTGGTCAAGGAATTTAGAACAATCTATTCTATTGAGACATCGATTATACTATAATCTTACTTACTTACCCTGGAGCGATTGTATGAATCAAATCCTAAACCATCAAACTCTTCAATCCTTGTTGATCCCTCTTTCTCCACAACTGCTAGGGTTGTTTTCGAATTATTTTATGAGAGTTGAGGTTTTCTTATTTAGGTTATAATAGGTATTAATACCTAAATTAATCATAGACCCTAAAGTGGCCTTAACTCAATGAGCCCAAAACATTCTCTAAATGACCTAAAAATTAGCCTAACTCATATACTAACCCATCAAACTTAAATTCCATAATTTTAAACCAAAAATGGAATTTCTAAACGTCTTGAGAGACAATCCCAAAATGGAACATATTTCATAAACTAATTATCTAATTAGATTAATTTATACTCGACGCGAGTTGATTAAGTTAAAATTTAATTATTAATTAGTTAATTATGAATCGATATTATAAGAACCTACATCACAATCTATTTGACCCAATACTGGGGGAGTAATCCAAACAAGAAAACTCATGTAGAAAATATAAGAAAACTCACATAGTACTAGACCATTCCATTGCCCCTATAATATAAGTCACTTAAATATTTAATTAGTTAGTTACTGTATTTTTGCCAATTTTTAAACAATGTGTATTCACGTAGAAAATAATAGAATCACGTAACAACTGAGAATGTGCCTCTCAACAGTAACTACCCGAATAAAAATTAATTAACCTAATTCAAAAAAGGAGTAATAATTAATATTACAAAAGGGTAAAGAATCCCGAAGTCCAAGTGATAAAATAATTTACTAATGTTTAGAATCCAAGTTTTATCTTCTTAATTAAGACAATGCTTCTAAAAGATGCGAAAAAGTAAGATAATAACAAGAACTAATGTACGAGGGAAAACCCCACTAACGGGAAAACCCTCAGGCTGATAGGAATGAAAAATGTACTATGATAGAGTACTACAATTAGAAGACAAAAAATTACAAACTCACAATGTTATGACCAACTGTAAACTCTTTCCCACCATATCATTCGAGAAAGAGTGCCGATAGTTGAAGAATGCTACACAACCAACATTAGTTTTTGTCTGTCGCCATTGTCGTCAAATCACATGCCAAATATCTTATTTTAAGTTGAAGTAAATTGTTGTAAACATGGAACCTTCAACAAACCACAAAAGATACATAAAGGATTGTGAAGGAATCTTAAAAGGTTGGGTTTGTATTTTACAAGGTTATGATGATCTAAATCTTACAATGAATTTTCCAAGCCAATAAAAAAATATTTACTCATAAATAAAAGTTTTGAAAATGATTTGAACACAAAGATGAGTCAATAAATCTCTAAGGTGTTTCTCAAAGAGAAAATCTAAAAGTGATGGATTGAAGACTCAAAGAAGAGGAGTGAAAAAAATATGCTCTCAAATATTTGAAATGGTTTCGATCAACAAAAATATTTTTTCAAAACCTCTCACTCTTAGTTTGAAAGAGTAGCGAAAACATAACTACATAGTCACGGAGTAGGAAATATTTAGGACACTAATAGGTTAGGTGTTAAACTTTTAAGGTCTCAAGTAGTAACATATAAGGCTTAATCGGCCAAAAAGGTGTACTTTGTACACTTACCTATGATATCTTAAGGAAAGATATCCTCAAAAAGTTTTTCGATGAACTGTCACATCCGCTCACTAGTGCATTGTTATAGCAAGGAAAAACTTTGCTGGAGTGAACTCGAAGAGAAGAAGATCATGCCAGTTGCCAGAGAAAAATCACGGGCACAAAACTTCTAATGAAGTATTTTCACTATAGTGAATAAAATCTTCCCTTCAATGAAGCTCCAACGAGCAACCCGTAAAAGTGTCTAGGGAGTTTGTCCAATTTTGCTACAGACGATTTTAAAAATATATTTGGGAAAAACTCTAAGATTGTTTGTGTCAACAAAGAACATCCATAGTTAAAAAATACGATAAAGCTGACATTTCAAAGAAAATATATTTTTCTATATGAAGAGTATATTATGTAGTGTATTTAACAATTTATCCAAACAATGTTAATTAAAAAGATTTTCCAATTATGAAAATAATTAACTAAGGGGTGAATCAAAGTACTAAGTATTATACATTTTCAATTATAGAAAATTACATTTGTTAAAACTAACTAATCACAACAAGCGATGCAACCATCTTCGTGGATCAGAAGCGTTTCTTGCAAAAGTACTTCCATGCCGCACGCTATCAAACTCATCAAAATACTAATTTTGAAAACAAGATAAGGAAAATATGATAAATATAAACATTTGGATATAATAATAAGATCATGTGAACATCTTATATATCTAAAAATAACCGCCCCTCAAGTATACAAGTATTCTCAATAAATATGATATAGCAACAAATAGCTCTAACCAACCTAACTATAACACCCCGGGAGGTGCTACTGAAATTATTGATAGATTAGAGAATTTTTACAAAAAATACCATCTAGATTCAGTATAAATTTACGGAAGCATATATAGATAAATCAACTTAATGAAATGTCCCAATTTTATTAAATCTCAAATGTCTTTTTACATAGCAATTTACAATAAACAAAGCGATATATTTAAATTTTGAAAATAAATTTCTAGATCCTCTAACGATGATCCCAATCCTAAAGATGCCATAAATATCATCTCGCAAAAAACCTTAAATACAACAAACTATGGGAGGTTGAGCGAAAAACTCAGTAGCTTGTATAAATGCTCCAAGCGTAACTACACATACTCGTTTGTGTGTGCTTCATATCCAAGAGTGTATGCAATATGAGCACTCAAACTAAAATTCCAATAATATAATCATAACCTAGGATCTCATCGTGGGAACTACATAACCCAAGACCCCATATCAAAATTCTCACCGCACTTTCCACAGTACGGTATGAACTATCTTCCACTATCCTATCAATTATCCTTAGAATAATACGACCCCGCATAATATAGCATCACTGCCATAAAATCTTGGAATCACCGCCATAATAACACCTGGCATACTCATCAATCGGGGCCCATAGACAAGTCTTTGGATAATAAACAAAATCGTAGCCGAGAGCACACCCTGTCTAGCTGGTGGTTTAGCCAAGGAATGCCTATGCATTCTCTAATAATAATAATCATCATAATATCATTTTATCAATCCAAATAAATTTCAAATTCAATTCCCATAAATCAAGTGTACAAATTTTCTACCCAATTTCTATAACTCAATATGCTCGTAAAATCAACTAGTTTCATTATCCCAAATTACTTCGCATGAAAATAACTCATACAAAATGGGTGGAATAACGAATATAGTATACGAGCGTATAATACATATAAATGCAATACATAGCATGGATATAACTATCCAATCAAGGTCGAATATGTGTATCACACAAAATTAACCACAGGAAAACAAAACTACCTCAAGAGAGTCGAAATCCAAAATCGTTGGCTTGTTTTAAAACTCCAGAAAAATTTGATCAAAACATTATTTGAATCACTGATCTGACTTACGATTTGGATTTTACATGAAAATTGGGTCACGTGTGTGTTTTGCATTTTTTTCAAATCTCATCCAAAAGCACTCAAAAAAATATCTAAAACACTCCAAAGTGACTCTTTCCATTCCTCTCGTTTTTTCCTTTTTGGATTTCATTTTTGGCCTCTCTTTTTCATCTTCCTTTCCTTAAATTCATCATTTATATTCCTTATAAAGCCTCTCTCTCAAAACCTAACTTTGATCCTAACCTAACGCATATTACCATATTGCCCTTTATTTCAAAACTGCCTACTTTACATATTTAATTATTACAAAATGACAAAAAAACATTTAAATTTAAATTTAAATTTAAGTATTTGATTTGTTTTCAAACCAAAATAAATTATTTTTAAATATAATACCAATAAAAGTATTTTCATTTTAAAATAAAACATATCGATCAATTATTAATGAAATCTTATATAATATTCATAAATAAGCCCTCAAAATAATGGGGTATTACATTAAGATGCTTGAAAATAATTCTCCCCTTATCTACAATCTTCTCACCCATTTTACCACGGAAAAGAAAAAAAATCAAAGAACTGATCACATAATGAGATAAAATGAACAAGGCATAATAACATAGTAAGACATGCAAATCAATTCAACAAATAGGGAATGAATTATATAGTGAGTGAAAAAATTAAAAATGGCGTCTAGGCAAAGTGTAATATAAGAATAAGAAGGCTAACAACAATTGATTTTAACTACACATGGATAGATAGAATATATCATGCAAAAGATATACAAAATATGTTAAAACGTAATAAGCATTTCATTCAAAGTTAAGAGTTATAAGGATTACAAAAGATTTAATTAATACAAGTCAAATCCAACAAATCTCAAACTCTCAAAACAAGTAAAGCCCAAAATAAAACACACCATTTCTTATTCTCAAAGATCTTCACAGAACACATGTCCATAACCCCATTATGAACTTCTTACAAGGCATCCCTAACATTTTCACTCGAGTGTCAAAGGTGTGTTGAAAATCATCGTAAAATGAAGAACTCAATAAACTAAAGAAAGAAAATTGATTCCTAAAATCCTGAAAATAATAAAATCCTATTCATTTTAAATTAAGTAGCATATACTAAAAGTATGTAATGTACAAGTAGGATGAGAATCCGACTGATGTACAACATGACGTGGCACGAGAAGTCCACTGTAGTCGCTATGCTGAGTAATTGACTAATAGTAGTATTGAATGGTCAACACGAACTCAGGCTGATCCTGAACTTCATCTAGAAGAATATAAACCTCAAACTTTAAAAGCAAGCTCATAATCAAATAACTGAAAGGGAAAGCACAAGTCTTGTTGTCATCCAAAGTGTGAGGAAAAATTGAGTCCCCAATCAAATCACACAAACACATATAGTCACCCTTTCTAATAGTATACAATAAATGTGCATGTTGGAAGGATACAATGTGAGGGAGGTATGTGCACAAAAGATATGAGGACACTACCATATTCAGAATATAAAAATCCTTAACAAGATATGCTTGGGAAAAATTATAACCAAGACAAGACTCTATTTCCTAAGTCATATTTATCCTCTATAAGTTCCAAATAAAATTCTCTCACTAGATTAAGGTAACACACTCCGATTTGAGAAGAAACCCTAATCCTTTTTTTCCTCACGAAAGCGAAAACATGAGTGTTAGAAAGTGAACCCAAATCAACATACCTCTCCCAATATATAGAAAATGTATAGAATAGTTCACGTGAGTGGGACTTTAGAGCCACAAAATCTTGAAAATCACACACACCAATACAATAAATCGCATAAATCCTATCAGAAATGGTAGTATCTAAAGATAAACCAAGGGCACTATATTCGAAATATGATAAAAAGTCTCATGAATGAGAAGATGTCAAACATTCAAAAACTCTAACACATACAAACATAAGAGCAAAAAACCCTTAAATTGAGTTAAGCAAAGCTAAACACAATAAAACTCTACTATAGATATTTAATATCATCACAAGATAACTAAAACTTATCAATCATAGACAAGAAATCATGAAAATCTAACACAACAACTAGTACCATGATCTTAGTCTGGAGAAGGAACAAATCAGAAATCTAGGATAGATAAACTTACCAAGATGATGATTGACCACTAGAAAGAGGTTGATAACACCTAAAAATAGCTTCTGGGATACTAATATTTGAGGAATGTATGAGGGTTCTAAGCTGAAATTGTTTTTTGAAAGAAAAAGTGGGTAAAAAGATACAAATCCTGAAATGGGACTTTGAAAGAAAAAGTGGGTAAAAAGTTACAGATCCGGAAATGGGTCTTTGAAAGAAAAAGTGGGTAAAAAGTTACAGATCCTGATTTATGCATCTTTAACAAACAAATACATATGGCATTAACAAACAAATACATGGGAAGAAAAACATATATATCAAAAGGAAATGTACATAATGATTTTTTATCTATAAGCGAACTCATTTTAGTCCCCCAAAATACCACTATTATGATCAAACAAGCTTTCAAAATATCACACAATGGTTCCTGGTTATATAAAATACTCTACTCAAAGAATAATTTAACATTCAAAGGCTTAAGGTTAAATTAAAACACATAAAAATAGAGTGATTCAAAGATAAAACTTGTGATAGAAAAGTGAATAAGATGATCATTAACCCGTAAAATTAAGAATGAAGATTAGTATTTGAACTCAATTTTGAAAATTTGGCTTTATGCATAAAAAAGAAGACCTTATTTTCCTTGAAAATAAATAATTTTTTTTGTTCTCCGTCAAATATCAATTTATGATAAAGACCTTTTGCATCTCATATCCTTAATGTTACTCAATTTTTGAATAGATAAATATCTTTGAGACATCGCTTTTTGAAAGAAATTTTGCATGTAGCGGCTTTTGCTCATTCATTACAAAGGGTGAGGAACTCTTTCTAATATAGGGTAGTTTTCACAAACCCAAATTTGTAACCCTTACCACACCATCACTCACGATTTTGAAATAAATTTAATTTTTTAACTCCAACAATGATGATAAAAATCTCTCATAAACAAAAAGATTAACAATGATACCCCTTGTAAAAACATCACGTAAAAAATTTAATTTCCAATAAAAGTAGAAAACAAATCCCTTCATTATATTTTGCTTAAAAATTTCTCAAGTTATAGTGTGGTGAAAGGGCATGAGTTACCAAGGCATTTCAAGCTATGAAATTCTAAACATGGAGTATAAAAGTCATAACTAAACCATTTATACAATAACAAAGCATGTAAGTTTTCATTTAAGCTCATGGAATAAAATAATGCCAACAGGCATAGGTAACCAATATTGTACAAGGTTAAATCTCAAAATATGAACAAATCAAAGATCATATCCTAAATAATAAAAATATAGAAAAGAGAGAATGATGCCTATTAAAAAGAGTAAATAAAAAACTCTAAAGCACCTAAAACTAATCTAGCACGATCTCTCAAGCCTTCTAACTCTGATATATCGATTATGCGATTACTAATCTGGATAGATTTGATCGTTAAAGGATCGTCTTTTGGAACCACCTTGGGATGGTCAACCTTTGTTGCCTTTCCCTTATAAACCTTTTTTGGGGCTTCCTTATTTTTCTTCCCCTTACCACAGACATATCTACTACTCTTAAAATCACCTAAGGGTAGCGAGGGTTTAACTAAGATGCAAAACTTTCTAAGGTGTTCTATTTTATAATAATGAGTAAACCTAAAGGGTTTTGGATAAATGGGGTCAACGGGGAATTTGATTAGTTTCTTCCTATGCCTAAAGTAAAACTATTTGAAGTGTCCTTCTTTATTACAATGGAGACATGTGAATGTTACCTTCTATTAGTTCTTCTTAGATAAATAATTAGTCTAAGAATCACCAATGTTAGATGGTAAAAAGGATTGGGATGCAAAGGCGACTTGGCTAACTATTTATCTGCATCCACTCTTAATTTATCCAAGTCACCTTTGCATCCCAATCCTTTTTACTATCTAAATATATCTTGGGATTGAACTATCGACTAAATCTATCTTGAGAGTGGATGCAGATAATAGTTCAATCTCAAGTAAAAGAGATTTTGTTCACTACATATATCCCTCGATTTTCCCTCTCATGTAAGGATTTCCTAATGAACTCTACCTATAGTTGAAAGAAGTTATTAATACTTACCTTTAAATATGGTTCACTACTCACCACATCTTGAGAATTAAAGTAGCTCAACTTACTCTCGCTCACTATAACCCTTTCGTTTTCAACATTGGTTTGTATGGTGGATAGTTTTATATTTTTCCTTTTGAGGTATATGGATTCCTCATAAAGCTTAACATAATCGTCTTGAACACCATCTTATTGTTCCTCCTCAATAGTACCCAAAGAGGTGTTAGAAGTAATAACTTATCCAATAACCGAATGAGGAACATCAAAATCCCTTACATCTCTAATTCGTCAAATTCCTCCCATTTCATAAAAGAGGCATAGATATTTTCTTAAGAGACATCATCCGAGTCCAATTCATCATCACTAAAAGGGTCTTGATAAGCGTTATTTCCACCACCTTCAATAAAATTCACATTACATAGAAATATGTCCTCGACCACCACAAGTGAAATAAATAATGAGTTTTGGATATTCAAACTTCTTATCTCTACTTCCTTGATCAACTTCAAATCTAGGAGGATAATTATAATAACCTATATTTTTATGCATATTATTCAATTATTAAAATTTGTGGAAATTAATTATTTTCTATTGTCATGATCGGAGATATCATTATGCACATTTTTACTCATTATTTAATTTAGATTTGAAATCAAAATTTACATATGTTAATTCATTAATTGATTAAGTGATTTTCAAACTCATACCAATTGATTATTAAATTTATGAGTTGTTAGATATTTGATTTTACAAATTTTAACTCTTCTTTTAGGATGCATAAAATGTTCGTTGTTAGCTTAAAATGATGAGTTTTAGGCCTATTGGGTTAGCATAAAGCTTCGTTAAGGTTATAAGTCATTTAGAGGTGATTTTGGGCTCTTTCAGATGAGGCCCATTTGGGGACTAAGCCTAATTTCATGGATTAAGCATTTTAATGGCTCATTCGGAATCTAATAAGTCACATATTACATGTGGGAGGCACCTTGAGACTAGAGAGAAGGAACTCAAAGAGGAGAAGAGGAATTTGAAGGATCTTTGCATGGTTTTCTCCATATTTTAATTCGGACAAGTTTATATAGAATTTGATTATAGTTAGTTTTGTTTTAGATTATATATATTCATTGAAATATAAACCTAATCATGATTGAATCTAATTTTAGATTACTAAATAGTTAATTTTCGCAATTAATCTAAACACGATGTTAATTAGGTTAATTTCTCCTTTATATTGAATGATTTCCCCATTAAATTGAGTTGAAATTATTATAAAGGTGTTAGAACTTTAATGTAATGAAAATACTTCAAGATCCATATGTTTAATTGAATCAATCATATTTATTTCAAGTTAATTGTAGTAGTTGATGAAACTAGGGTTCTTGTGATTTAATTTGATATTTCCCTTTTAAATCTTGATAGAAACCTGGGTAACTGTTGTTATAATTAGGTCACAATAATATATTTAAATTGGCTTTGATGGTTGGTTGTTAGTTGTGGCTTGGATAAAGCTTAGGAAGTCATTAATGGTGTTTTAGAGAGATAATTTTGGTTTCTGAGAAGATGAATTCAGTAATAATGGGAAGTGTAAACCTCCATGAGTAATCGATGGATCTACCCTAACCAGAGATCGATCAACCACCCAGTATTATAAAAAATTGAATGATAAACACGTGGGCATTGGTTTCATATTTTTGTTTTTTGTTTGAATTTTTATGAATATTTACCAAAAGTGAGCAAGGAGAAAGTTCTAGGTCACTGATTTTGGTTTAGGCTTTATGTTGTGATTGTATTGCTAGATTTTAGGGCTTAATGCTAAGATGGATTGACCTTTAGGTTTATTATTTTTATAATAGAGTGAATTCTTATGTTTGAGGTTTTGGAAATTGAGTTTGGGTTATTTGGGTGTTTAGACCTCGGTTGGTTTGTGGGGATCGAATTGTGTAGGATGTACTAGTTAAAAATCCGAGAGCGGAATGGGTTGTTAAGTGGGATTTTGGAAGGGTTGATACCTAGACATGTAGCCTCGGGATATTGGGCTATGATTATAAGATATTGAATATGCTTATTATGCTTATTTTTAGTATAAGTTGTGTATGAAACTATAATAAGAATTGGGAAGTGGGAAGTAGGGCTACTAACATATTGATTCAAATAGGGGTAATGAGTGTATTACCTTTTAATGGTTTGGTTTATTTTGGATGACTAGGTAATGATGGGTTTTTATAAATGTTTATATTTATTTAACCCGTTAGTGGGGGTTGTAATATGACTCGATAATGTTAGAAGGCGTTATATTTAATTGGATGTTTTATGTGCAATTCACACCATGTGAGTGCTTGTATTGAATGTACTAGGAGAGATTCCATTATGTGGCGCATGCTATGGCAACCGCGATGGTGCCTCAATGAGGAGCGAGTTTTCCATGGTCATTTTTATCCTCAGGTACTACGCCTAGGTACCCATGTCCCATGAGGGTCTCACGGGGATATTTCATCGTATAGTCTTAGGTATGGTAGGCTATACAAATAATATGTATGTGTAGAGATTTATCCATCGGTTGTGATGAGGACTTAGGTTTGGGATAACTTAAGACTACACTTAGTACACATGAGTGATCCCGAAGGCCATAGTATGCCTTAGTCACATGCGTACGTGCGAGTAGCCCATTTATTTGTACATGTCGGGAGTTGTACCAATGTATGGATGTTTGATGTAAAGATTGTATTTATCATACCTTATGTGATTATATTTTACGATAATAGAGATAATTGTACCATTTTATGTACTATATTTGAGATGTATATGCTTATTATAGGGATGTGTACCTATATACTTATGACTCGGGATTTATGTGTTAACTATACTAGAGATGTATATATTACTATGTGGCGTGCAATTTTCTTGGATGGATAAACTTGAGATTTATGATTTCAGACTACGAGTAGCACCTTGGATATTTAGTGAGACGTACCATAGGTTTGAGACCATGTAACATACAATTATTAAATTAATAAGTTAACTTATCATTGCGAAAGTACAGGGTAAAGAATTCTGAGATAAAACTGTAATCACGCGGGCTACATATGGTTTTGGGATTAGAACTGCATGTTATTTTAGGTTATTGGGTTGAGTAGTTAATAACTTAAAACCCATTAAAAGATGAGAGGAAGATGTGTAGCTATGGTGTAGCCCGAATTCATTTATAATCTTATTCTTCATAAACTTGTTAATTACATTGTTATTATATATGTGTTTTCATAAGTCATAGATCGTTGTTCCTGCCATCTTCAGAGTTAATTATTGGAGGAGCACCTCTAGCGGCATTATATTCTTCATTCCTCAAATGTAGTAGTGGAGCAGGCCTATTCACTCTTGTATTATTTTACATTTATAGCACGATTGTATGTTGTATAGTTTATTTTTTAGATAGCATTTTAAGATATTATATTAATATCGTAGGTGGATCATTATATTCGTGGTGATTGGCATCATAGTTAGTTTTGTAATACTCAATATTGCATTATCTTATTGTTGATGCAAAAAATAGACTATATCTAATTATTTGATCATAGATAAATATATAAATTAGAGAGGCACAAAATATTTTTAAAGTGGTTCGGCTAAAGGGAAAAGCCTACGTCCATTGTTGTGTATTGCCTTATGTTTGCCTTATTGTTACATATGTCGCCCTTTTGGATGTAGGGATTATAATGTATTTATAGCCACTGAGGGTGTACAACAGTCGGAGTATTAAAATATGGAACGCCTTTATAAAATATGCATTTATATCAGTACAATGTTCATAATGTCTACAACTGTTGGTGTTTTGCTGACCACGTTGGTCAGTCTTCCTGCTATTCGCTGGGCTTCTTAATATGTTGGTCAACATTCCTGGACTTGGTCGGGGAATTACTCCTTGCTGACTAGGATTTATGCCACGTTGGATAACACATATTCATTTCTGATTGGTCCACGTAATATGATTATTTTTTACATCAACAGAAGCCCCCCAATGTTTCATACTTGAGGTTTTTGCAAGAGTGTGGAACATTTAGCTCTTAAAGTTGTCCGGGCAACAATTCTGAAGCTTATTTGGCTACTACTTCCCATACTTTTAAGATTATTGGTTCAGTTGGAGGCACTTGACATGGATGGCATATTTGCAATTATCCAATGTTTTTAACGAATTATTTTTAGGCAAAAGTGTCTTTTCGAGCTTAGTCGCCAACAGTTCAATTGACGCTCCCTTTAATCATTACCTTCGTCGGTTTTTGAGGCAATCTATAAAAGGCGAGAAAAATCATGATTTTCTTCTACCTCTAACTTTTTAAGTTTTTGCTGCTATCTTCTTGAGCTTTCTGTGCGACCGTTTATTCCGTTCTTCAGTTCTTGCGGAGTCCTTAAATACTTATTAGAATTATTTTTCTTTTCTTTTTCTTCATCTTTGAACATGGTTTACTCAGTAGCTTCTCGAGGGGAATTTGGGAATGAGTGGAATATTCCTTTGTGGGTGGATTTGGAACTCCCCAATCCTACTACAGACCTTTTTTCTTTGTCTGAGAACCACTGGCTCCCTTCTATTTTTATTGCTGAGTGTGGGTTTACTTTTTCCCCAAACCCACTTTACCTTGAGTTCTGCCAGTATTTTGACGTGGTTCCTGATAAAGTAGCCCCCAATACTTGGAGAGTAGTTAATGGGGTTCATAGGTCAAACCAGCTTCATAGGACCCATGTAGGAATCCAAGTGATATTGTTTTGCTATAAGTGGGTCAAAGTGACAACATTTACTATTTAAAGACTAGGGTTATAAAAAGGGATATAGTAATTAACCTCCTAGACTCCAACATAGATTAGTTTGATCATGGGGTAATTGCTAAAAATTAACAACATATACCCATGTCAGGGAACGCAATATATCAGGGGCCCAGATGCCCTTAATATGGCCAGGGGATAGGTTGCAATACTGTTATATATTTTTCCTTAATAATTTCATTAGTTACATCATGAACTGCATTTGTCTTCTCTTGATTGTAGCTAGTCGAAAGAGGAAGTGTCCCAAGGAGGGTGATATCAACCTCGGAGAATTGAAATTTTTGACCTTCATTAAAGATAGGATATGAGAACATTATATCTTCCACATACCTACTGGAGTACAAAAATACCATCACTTCTTTTTTGCTAGCCTAACTATTGTTGCTTCCTCCAGAGTGATTGACCTTGATCAAGACCTTATATCTAACTCATCTACCAATGCATCTATAAGTGGTGAACTTGATGTTACCCTATCCTCTTCCCTTGATTCATACTTGCCCCTTGCCAATGACACGAGGAAGAGGAAATTCCCCAATATTTTGGGTGATATTGTTTCTCCTGGTTTCACCAAGAAGGTTTCTAGTGGATCCACAAACAAAGAAGAGACTGGGAAAAATCCCCCACCTAAGAAAAATGATGAAACCCACCTTAAGAGGCTGAAAAAGGGGATTCCTTCCCGGCTAGCTGAAGGTTGTTTTGTTAGCGTCGACTAAAGAGAGTTGGTCGATTTGGATGATTATGGCTCACCATTGGCCATTGGCCCTAGCTTGGCCAGAAAATTAATGAAGTCTGGTACACTACCAAAGCCCTGATCAAGAATTTTTGATCAAGAATTTTTGAAAGGTCTACCCAAAGCCAAGCTGTGGTAAATATTTTATTTTCTTCTTCTTTTCATTCATTTATTTGCTACCTCTTGTACTAACTTGCTCTAATTTATTTTTTCAATTTTTGGTCAACTTTAAAAATAGCCTGGAGAAGCACGATGTTCTGCGTTCTTGTTTAAATGAAGTTAGGAGGCCTTTGAAAAGTTGAAGAAGTCTGTGCTTGACTCCCAATAAGCATTAGATAATGGGAAAAATAAATGGGAGACCAAAATAAAGACTGCAGAGGATGATGTTGTAGCTTCTCGAAGGCACGTTACTGAGTTGTAAAAAAAATTTGGATGCTGAGAATGCCAGAAGATTGAAGGACAAGGAATCTTCTTTCAATAGGGGCTGGCTAGGACAAGGCGATTGGATATTCTTATACGCAAATTGAATTTGTCAAGAAAAAAATGCTTCAAGGATGGATGGTCGGTAGTCCTTATTGAGGTTGACACTTCCCAAGACTCTGAGTTATTTCATAGGCATGATCCTGGGTCTCCTCGTAACATTGATGAGGATATTGAGTATGATGTAGGGCTAGATGAATCTACCCTTATTTTAGAATCTGTCGACCAACTCCAGACAATTGACTCTTCAATCCCTCCAGTCGGTGACCAATCTACTCTGCCTGCTCTTGCTTTTAATCCTGTCGAGTCTACTTCTGACAAAAAGAAATTATATATTTTCACTTCAAGCAGCTTTTATTCTTTTCTTTTTAGTTGTACCTTTACTTTTTATTACATGTACTTGTAATTGACATTTTATCAATGAAAAGGAACAGTACTTTACATTTGCCTTCCTATTCTGTTGTTGATTGGAAATTATTCTTGCTTCTTTATAGTTCATGGATAAATTAGATCAATTTTCTCCAACTGACTTTGAGCTTTTTCAAATATGCAATGCTCTCTTCAAGGCTGGTTACTTGACTTTGACTGAGGAAGAATTATCTAAGTTACTCTGAGAGGATGCCTCAGATCAAGCAAGAGAAGCCTACCTTTATTTTAAGTGTCTTCTTAATCAGTAAGTGACCAATAATGTGGCTTACCATGAAATAATTAAGGAGCTGCAAGCAGATCACAAGGAGACTACAACTCTTTTACATGCAAATTACGAACATAACTATAAAGTTTTGAGTGAAGGTTGGGGTTTTGAGCAGAAATTGGAAAAATATGCTTCTTACTTTAGGAGGCAAGAATTTTTACTTAATCGTGAAGTGGATGAAGCTAGAGAAATTGCCAAGTTACTAGAAGAAGAGAACAACAGTTTGTGGGATGAGTTAAACTCATTGAAGGCTTCTTATAATACTGTTGTTACTGTTGATGATGGGGTTTCTTTCTTGGAGATTGAAAGTGCCATATTGAGGGAAGAAGTGGAGACACTGAAGAAAACTAAGTCTGCTTCATCTTCCTGAGCAAAAACTAAACCTGGTCGAGCTACTACAGATGAGTCTAGGATGCAACACACTCTTACTAATCAATCTTCTTAGTTAAAGGAAAAAAAATTAGCTATTACTGAGATGTCCCAGAAGCTTCAAACTCAATTCAAAAAACTTGCTACCCAATCTACCCAATTACAAGCCAAAGATGGAGTGTTAAAAAAATTGCACCATCAAGTTGAGAGGCTAACCTTTCAATTCCATAAACAGCATAGGGAGATTTGTATGGAAGGATATAATAAAGCTCTAGGTCATTTTGACTAACGATTTAAACAAGCTCAGAATGAAGGTTATAAATGGGGCTAGACTAATTGCTTAACAATGTTGAAGGTGGAGCAGAACAGTCCTCTTCGAAACTGGTACTACCCTGGTTTATTAGACTATGAAGATCCTCCTTTTAAATTGGATGTTGATTGGATTCCTTCCAACACAATCCCCAGTGCCTGATTTCAAAGTATTTAGGGGATTATGTCCTTCATGATGATCTAGAGATTGTTCGTCCTCCTCATCTATTAGATCGCCCAAGCAACAATAGAAGAATGCTCCAGGACTTCAATTTTATCAATTCTCCTTATACCTTGGATGATCCTCCAGCAGGCATGGAACCAGTTTCTAGTTCTTTAAAAGCCGAGGGAAAATGTCCCTTAGAATAAGTTTCATTCCTGTAATTCAGTTATGAGCAAAATCATGTAATGAATTTTCAAATGAATGAAATATATTTGACCAACGTATCTCGTTATTATATGAATGTGAATGTTTTCTTGATATGAATACATATCTTCTTCTTTTTCATTAGTTTTAATGAGACACTTAAGATCTTGCTTAAGTTTAGCATAAATTACCAATGAATACATAGGTTCTACTAGGACACTTAGATTAAAATCCAAGTTTGGCACTAATAACTCATGTGTCTCCATAGGTTCCACTAACGCACCTAAATTTTTAAGGTTTCTACATTATTTACAAGTGGTGTGACCAAGATTATGTGGAATATGTGTCTACATTCCTTTTTAGGAATCTTCACAAGGTTCTTCCTTCACTTTTTCCAGTAGGATAAAGATCTTGTTTTACCCTTATCTTCACTGGCCAAGTTTCTTGAGGACTTAGAATCCTGCTTTACTTGGATTTTTGTCTTTTGTCGACCATGTTTTGCTTATGTAGAGTAACGTTCCAACATCAAGAATCAACTATCTAGTAGTTGTTGTGAAGGTCCTATTTTAGGTGTCGGTCAATAGTATGGTTATTGTTCGTTCTACTTTTAATGTTTTTCTGAGCAACTTTCTACCATTGCTAATCAAGTATATAGTATATCGTAGTGCATAACACTAGTACTCCCCAAACAAAGTCAAATAGAAATGGAAGGAAATGCCATTTTATTGATAAGAAAAAATGATAATGAGTACAATTGCTTACATCATTGATAATACTTTCTAAGATGCTCGGCATGCCACGGATTCTTGAATTCTTCACCTTCTAAAGTCTTAATTGTATAGGTTCCAGGTCAGACAACTGCTGAAATACGATATGGCCCATGCCAATTGGCCTCAAGTT
This sequence comes from Sambucus nigra, assembly GCA_949130495.1. Classification (NCBI taxonomy): domain Eukaryota; kingdom Viridiplantae; phylum Streptophyta; class Magnoliopsida; order Dipsacales; family Adoxaceae; genus Sambucus; species Sambucus nigra. The sequence goes on along the minus strand of OX422211.1, from coordinate 153,346,716 downwards.
TGTTGTTCTTCTGGATGACCTTTTTTTATCACATAATCTCATTCCTTTAGGTGTGTCAGCTTCATCCTTTTATTATAAAAATAGGCAGTTTATTGCTGATAAGTTGCGTTTCTTGAAGCAGCATCTTCACATACTTCTTACAACATGTCCAAATCCAGTCTTCGCATTAAATCACTTATAGGAGAGTTAAAATTCAACACTCTATGGGATGGAAGACCCAATTCTGCAGGTATTACTGCCTCAGTCCCAAATGCCAGCATATAGGGAGATTTTTTAGTTACAGGCCATGGAGTTGTTCAGTACGCCCACATAACAGAGTGTAACTCATTGATCCATTCTCCTTTAGCGTCGTCAAATCTTCTTTTCAACCCATTGAGCAGAGTTCTATTTGTAACTTCAGTTTGTTCGTTGCTCTGAAGATGTCCTGGAGATGTGTATAGCTTTTAAATATTGGACTGAGCACAATAGGATGTAAATTCTTCATTCTCAAACTGTGTGCCGTGATCGGTGATAAAGGCATAGGGAAGCCCATGTCTGCAAATTATATTCTTCCAAATGAATTGGTATACTTTATCATATGACATGTCTGTCAAGGGTTCTTCTTTAACCCATTTTGTAAAGTAATCCATAATAATAACTAAGTACTTAAATCTTCCTCGGGTGGTTGGAACTGGACAGACCAAGTCTATACCCCACATTGCAAATGGCCAAGGTGAAGTGATTAGGGTTAGGGCAGCCTATGGAGTTTTTCAAATGCTGGAATACCTTTGGCCTTTATCACATTTTTTAGCAAATACTGCACAATCTGCTCGCATAGTTAGCCAATAGTATCCCTATGTACTAATTCGTTACAGTAGTGTCCGTCCTGCTATGTGCGCTCCATAAGATCCTTCATGAACTTCCTAGATTAGGTCTAGAACCTCTGATAGATGAAAACATCTTTGAAGGTTAATTGTCAATCCTCTCCCATATAACAATCCTTTATCTAGAACATGTTTGGTAACTTTATATTTCAACCTTTTAGCCTCAATCATGTCCCTTGGTAGAGTTCCTTATTCAATGTAAGCTCTAATGGGATTCATCCAAGATAGTCCCATGTTTACTATAATAAAACTAATCATCAGGTCTTCATCTATAGTCATATTTTCTAAAAGCTCGATAGGAATAGTTCATCGGAGCTTGATTCTTGTTCCTGTAGCCAGCCGAGCAAGTGCGTCTTCTCGAGCATTCTCCAGTCTTAGAATTTTGCTCAATTGAAATACTCATAATATTGCTATTACTTTCAATGTTTTGGCAAAATACCTAGTCATTAATTCTCCTTTACCTCCATATAAGCTTAATTTTTGATTCACCATGAGTTGAGAATCATTGTATGATGTTCAGTGATTGGGCTAAGCTTAAGCCCATAATGAGAGCCTCATGTTCTGCTTCGTTATTTGAGGCCTAGAATTAGAATCGCAAATCATATTCAATATCTATTCCATCCGGAGTGTTAAGTATTATACCAGCTCCACTTCTAATTACGTAAGATGACCCATCAACGCACAGTTTCCATATTGGGAGATTGCTGTCAAATGCTTAGTCTGTCAAGCTCCCATAATGGAAATTTTCTTCTTTTCTCCCTCATATTTTTTTATCCTCTCATGTGCTCTAGGAGAGGAATCATGTAGGTTTGTGGCAATTTCTTCTGATTCTCCTCTAATGAAGGTTGCTCGGGAGCTTGATCGTCAACAATCCCTTTCGAACCATCCTCTCCCGAGTCTTATTCTGCCTGCCTATCTTGTTGCTCGAGAACCTCAAGGTAAGTGAAATCTGCAATAAAATCTACTACAACTTGTCCTTTCAAATAATATATTGGTTCATAAATAATATCTTACTCCCCCAATTCTATTGCCCAGTACATTAATCTGTTAGACTTCTCCGGTTTGTGCAAGGCTTGCCTTTGAGGCATATCAGTATACACCACAATCATGTAGGCTTGAAAATAGGGTTTCATCCATCTAGACACCTCAACCAGTGCTAATTACAACTTTTCTAGGTGTGGGTATCTGATTTTTGTTCCTAAAAAAGATTTACTGGTGTAATAGACTAGTTTCTAAACTCCATTTTCTTCTCGGATCAAGGTAGAACTTATAGCTGATTCAGAAACAACTAGGTATAAATGTAATATTTCTCCCAAATTTGGTCGGTAAATAAGAGGGGGATATCCCATGTACTTTTTAAACTCTAAAAAATCTTGTTCGTACTCGTCGTTCCATTCGAAACTCTTTCTCAATACTTTAAAGAATGGTAAGCATTTGTCAGTAGCTCGGGACACAAATTTGTCCAAAGTTTCTACACGCCCAATTAGCCTTTGTACATCCTTTTCGCAGGTAGGGGACTGCATTTCAATCAACAACTTGATTTTTCCTGGGTTTGCTTCAATTCCCCTCCGGTTTACTATATACCCGAGGAACATTCCTTCTTGTACTCCAAACATGCACTATATCGAGTCTAATCTCATCTGGTGCTTCCCCAGTTGGTCAAAAGTTTGATTGAGGTCAATAATATGATTGGATCCTTTTTTACTCTTTATCAGCATATAATCCACCTAAACTTCCATATTTTTACCTATTTTCTCCTCAAAAACTTTATTCACCAATCTATGATAAGTGGTACCTGCATTTTTCAAACTAAATGGCATAACATTATAATAGTAAGTTCCTCGAGGAGTAATGAAAGAAGTGCTTTCCCTGTCCTCAGGATTCATCTTGATCTAGTTATAATTAGAGTATGCATCCATTAAACTGAGCAGTTCATGTCCTGAAGTAGTGTTAACAAGATGATAAATTCGTGGCAAAGGAAAATGATCATTTGGGCATGCTTTGTTCAAATCTTTAAAGTCTAGGAACATTCTCCACTTCTTATTCTTATTCTTTACCATAACTACATTGCCCAACCAATCTGGATACTTCACTTCATTAATAAAAATAACTTTTTAACTTCCTCCTATATTTCTTGGTTCTTTTTGTGGCCGAAGACTTTTCGCCTTTGCTTTATAGGTTGGCCTCTTTGTTAACATTGAGTTCATAGCAAAAAAATTTACTGGCATATCTTCGTGACTCCATGCGAACACATGCTTTCTCTGTCTAAGGAAATTCACTAGTTCCTATTTAAGAACAGGATCCAGCGTTCTTCATATCTAAGTGGTGCGTTCTGGCGTGACATTGTCTAACATAATGCTTCTTATTGCTTCAACTATCTTGCCCTTCACTAATTCCATTTTCTCCCTTGGATATAAGGTTTCAACCTCTGATTCTTCATCAGGTTCAAAGGTGTCTACTTGGTAAGTGGTGGTTTTCCTCTTTGTTTCTTCTAAATTTTCCTGTTTGGTAGATGAGTAATAGCACTCCCAAGCTACTTTTTGGTGGAATTTTACAATGTCTACTCCAAAGTTGGTCGGGAACTTCAAATATTAATGTACTGTAAATGGTACGGCTTCGAATTTCTTCAACCCTACTCTTCCCATAATCATATGAACATTGTTATCCATTACAAAGAAACATATCTTCTATGTTCGAATGGCTAGCCATGTGCCGATCAACACCTTCATCTTAATTGTTCCAAAAGGGAATACTTTTTCATCAAAAAAACCTATTAATGGTCTGTGGTTGGGTTCCAATTGGCTGAGATAAAAATCTAGACTTTTTAAAGTAAGGATATATCATAATATCCGTTGAGCTGCCATTATCAAATAGTACTCTGAAAATAATAATATCTTAATTTCTGACTTTGATTATCATAGGATCATTATGGGGGTACAATACTCGTGAGAGGTCATTTTTAGAGAAGTCAATCACCAGCTCGTCTCTGTTGACCTTCCTCGGTCAATCTTCTACGACTGGATTAATCCTCTGTATATAAGAACAAGCTTGCACCTCATTGAGGTAAGCTTTTTTTTCTGAAGTATGGTCACCTCCTCACGCGTCTCCACTTGTGATCATTTGATAATCAAAAGAATCAAAGTTGAGCATGAATACCTCACGTTTTGATGGCCTGGGTTTCTTGGGTAGGTCAGGATCGTCCTCTTGATCATCTTCATGAGTCCTTTTTTTCTTGTCTATAGTCTTGCCAGGAGATTTTGACCTTCATCAAGCTCCTTCGTTATTCTGTCGATCAACAAACTAGTTCAGTTTCCGCTTCGAATGAGAGTTTCAATCTCGTTCTTAAGGTCTATGCTACGATCTTTTTTGTGATCGTGGTCTCTATGAAATTCACAGTATTTGGATTTATCCCTTTTGATAGGGGGCTCCTCAACTTCTCAGGCCAATGTACATCTTTGTTATATTTTACTTCCTCCAAGACATGGTGAATACCCATCATTAATGGAGTGTAATTATTATACTTCCTAAGTCGACCAATAATCCCATTCTCCTTTGATTTCTTGTGCTCCTTTTTGTCAGATTTCCCTTTAACTTTTACCTCCGAGCTCCATTTGGCTATCATTTCCTCCTCATCATTCTTGATCTTGGCTGCCGTAGTTATTAATTCTGTCATTGTCTTTGGTGGATCTTTAGCAAGCGTATAGTAGAGTTTCCCAGGGAGAAACCCACTCACAAGATTTTTTATAGCAGTCTTCTCCTCGTAGTCCACAACCTCTAACTTCTCATTGTTGAAATGAGTAATGTAATCTTTGGTACTTTCTCCCACCTTTTAATTGACATTGAGCATATGAGAAACTCATTTTACTAGTTTAGATCCAAAACAAAAGTTATCAATAAATAGCTCGACAAGCTAATGGAAACTACAAATTCACCCTCGAGGAAGACTGTTATACCAAATATGAGCAGATCCTGTAATTATCCCTGAGAATGCCATGCATCTTATCTCGTCGAGGTTGACATAAATGTCAGTTGTTGCCTGATACTTAACTATATAAAGGACAAGATCAATTTTCCCATCATATTTGGGTGTTACTATAGGAGCTTTAAACTTTGAACGCGTGGGAAAATTCACAATAGCTTGTATGAAAGGAGATCTTTTCACAAAGCTTCTTTGCAAAGGGTTCTTGGCTTTAGCCATTTCTCACAATCTATCCTCTAATTAGTGGATGTAACTCTTCCATGCATTATTACCAGCGTCATATCTGTGTGTTGTAACTTTTTCATTTTGACTAACTGTTTGGGCTGAAATTTCTTCCTGCGATTATTGCTCGGTGCGGGAAATTCGTCGAGCATCTGATCTAGACTGGACTGAGCCTTCCCTTTGATCCATTGGTAGTCGATTATTTCTCAACAATGCCCTAAGAACATTTTTATTCCCCTTGGATCCTAAACGATCAAAAGTAGATGCCCGACTTAGCCTCTCTAAGGCACTCAATCTTTCAGGGGTAAAAGATTGATCATCATAGTGCTCCGATGTTTTGAGAGAAGAACTTGTTCCTGGGAGATAGGAGGTATCTCTATTAGTCCAGGATTGTCTATGTCTACTTCTTCTTGGAGACGATGGTGGCATATTTCCACGAGCACATTAAGAAGGTGGCCTAGCTTACACGGTTTGCGCTAAATATCTCATGGTATCCTGCATAGCCTCTTTTCCTCTGGTGAGACTAGCCAAGATTCTAGTCAAATCACTGGGCATTGGTGGAGCCAAAGGAACAAGCGGGATGCCATCATTCCTGGCACTTGATTCAAGATAATCAGTCATATTGAAAAGTGAATGAGTGAAAACTTTTAGAACGCGTTCCCACAGACAGTGAAAATCTATTAATGCAAAAAAGTAGACTATATCTAATTATTTGATCACGGATAAATACGTAAATTAGAGAGACACAAAAGATTTTTAAAGTGGTTCGGCTAAAGGGAAAAACTTGTGTCCACTGTAGTGTATTGTCTTATGTTTGACTTGTTATCACTTGTGTCGCCCTTTTGGATGTAGGGATTACAGTGTATATATAGTCCCTTAGGGTGTACAAGAGTTAGAATATTAAATGATGTAACGCGTTTATAATATAGGCATCTGTACCAGTACAATGTTCATAATGTATACATATGTTGGCGTTTTGTTGACCAAATTAGTCGATCTTCCTGCTCTTGGTCGGGCTTCTTAATATATTAGTCAACATTCCTAGACTTGGTCAGGGAATTTCTCCTTGCTTACTAGGACTGATTCCACTCTAGATAACACATGTTCATTTCTGATTGGTCCACCTAACATGATGATTTTTTACATTAACACTTGTTTTGTTACTTGTTCAGGTATTAGTTTTTTCGTTATGCTGAGGATGTTACTACATATTTTTTATTCCTGTGGTTTTTGTTTTAGACCTAATCAATCTATTAATGAAATTTATGGGGGGGCACATTTGGAATCAAATCATTACAGGTTTTAGTGTCCCAGGGTCTTGAGTGTGCCCATCAGTTTTTTGCATTGCGTTCTTTGATGACTTTAAATCCTTAGAGTTTTGGACTTGTAATCATTTTCGCTTAGGGGGTTTCACACCATTGTTACCGATGAACTATTTAAATGATACCAAGTGTATTAAGAGGGTTCCTTATTTGGAGTTTGCTTACGAGACGTCCCATGTATGATATTGACTTTGTCGGGAGTTAGTAACTTTCGGATGAGAGACCTTTAGTTAGTTCTTAGCATTTTTTTCTCACCATCCGTAACGGAATTAGAAGTTAGTTTTTGAAGAACACGTGTGTGTAACCATGTGGTGAAAAGTATGAGGGGGAGTTTAACTATCTTTCACTTTCTACACCGAGAGGGATTAATATAAAAACGAACAAGGATGTGTGCATTATCTATTACAGTGCGAGAAAGACTTTTAGGCATTGGCAGAAACCTTGTGTGAAAGGTTTGGCAGGTGTTACTCGGCAACTCACTCTTCACCACTTGTGCTCAGGTGGTTGAAATTACCCTCCTACATCTCTAGGAGCATTTTAACTATTGAAGGGATAGAGTCCTTTAGATTTTGAAGATTTAGGCCAAAGTGGGCCCAATGATTAGTCATGGTATAGCGTTAAACGAAGTATATGACCTCACTAGTAGAAGAAATTTCTTAGGGGTATCTGACCCCAATAGATTTCTAGGAGTAGACTATATGATTTTTTTGGCTAGTACGACCAAGGAAATTATGAATGTAGGGTCACGATCAACATGAACAGGACGAATGAGAAACGTTATAGCAAAAGCGACGAAAGAAATAAGATCTGTAAGGACACCGGTAGGGTTTATATTTCGATAGTTCCCGTGGAGGAAGGTATTATACTAAGTTGTGAGTGATACCACATAGTTATTAGATGCCTTCATAAAAACCAGTCTTTTAGGGATACCACCGGGGGATAGATACGGGTATGTTTATGGCTCACGCACATAAGTCTAGCTTACACATATAGGATATGTCATTCTTTTTTAGTAGCTTGTGTATATACTAGGATTATGAGCTATATATAATTTATCTCTAATCTTTGTTTATATTTGGATACCCCAGCGAGTAGAGGCCTACTTTATGTCGTGACTATTGAGAAGTGGAAGTTTATTTAGTCAGTTTAATTTTCAGTCGCTTCGTTGGCTTTTAGATGATATATCCTCATATTAGTACTGAGATTGTGTTTATATCTATATTGTACGGTTATATTGACTAATGGGGGTAGGATTTTATATGTATTTTTGTATCGGGATTTACTTTGGGTAGTTATGATTAGATCGATAGAAGGTATGACACACTTTTTCATGTATGGTTATTTGTATATTATAAGGGATTACTGTTGTGGAGAGGTGCCACTAATAGTTCGGAATTCTCCTAGTCTTTAGTTGTATGGCTGTTGAGTTATCCCTCACATAAGAGTGTAGTATTTGTCTTGGATTTAGCACTAACATTGAATCCTTCGTGAGAGCGTTTTATGGGATGGATTTTTCCAGGGATAGTAGAGGTGTCATGGGAGTAGACACCACAATTTTTGAATCGGTAGAGTATTCAGGAATGGTGTTACCTTAAGGAATCTCCAAAAGGCATGGTTCACTAAGAGGATATGTGGGCCACTAGGAGAAGGATAAGGTCAAAATACGTGATGAGTTTTTGCTGTCATGTAGTAATGACCTATTAGAACATTTAAGGATAGTGTTTGCTCCCAACGAGTGAAATTGGAGCGAGTTATCATCAATCATGAAAATGGGTTGAGAATATCCCAAAGGTATATTTCTAGCATAATATGGAGCAGGTGCATCATTACTGAATTTTTGACTGTGCGAAGGGCTACTTCGATGTGATTTGCAACGATATCTTATTGAAGAGGGAATGTTGTAGTAGTTGTGTTCGCGAAACCCAAATCTATGATTATGGGTGGTTTATGCCCAATGTTGAAGTTTATGAAGAGTGGGTATGAAAATAGTATTGAAAACGGGTCCTTTCTCCATTTGAAGACACGAGAGGGTTACATTTTTTTAAGGATTTTGAGTTCTGGTCCCAAACTAAGAGAAGTAGTTTTAAGTGAGGCGCATGTTTTATGATTTTCTATTTATTGCAAAAGTTATTGGGTGTAGAGTATTTGGGGGAGTCCGTATAGTTATTATGATGAATTAATTATTGGTATGGTTTGTATCAAGATGGTGTTCTGGGGCAGTTGATACGGTACAACCCCAGAGACATTTAAGGAGGTGTAGTGTTTAAAATCCCAACATAAAAGTGGGAGAGTAAACTAATAGACCATTTGGGGTCATTTGAATTATTTTCACCAAAATGATTAGATGTATAAGTAGTTAACTATTCGTGTTAGGCCGTGTTTAAATTACCTTGAGGATAAGATGTTCATAGTAGAGCGTGTGAACTTTGTCGGAGAAGGCTACGGAATTTGAGAACGAGTGGGGCTTGGTTTGGAGTTTCAGGTGAGGGACCAAGTGTTGTTATTGATATCTCTGGTGTGGGAAATTAAATAGTTCAGTTCCAATAAGGGGTACAAAACTCAATAGAAAGTTCCTCTGGGAGTTTTGGATTGGTTAGGATCGATGTCGTTTGACTTCATCCAATCACCATTAACGTGTGCACGGTGGTGAAAAAAGTTTTCGTAACAATGATTAGAGTAGGGTGGTGTAGAGTTTTATCCAAATACGAGTTGCGACAAGAGAGACCTTAGTGTTACTAGATCATAGAGGGAAAATGTTTTATAATTGTGTAAGGACGCTACGGGCTAGATATTTTAATACACTTTAGAGTAGATCTATAAAGAATTCAAATTTTGATGAAAAAATTCCATGTTTAAAGGTGGAGGATGTAATACCGCTTATTTTGATGCATATTACTTAATTATGAAAATTTGTGAACATTAATTATGTGTGCTTGTCGTGATTGGAGATGTCACAATTTAAATTTTAATGTAATATTTAATTTGTATTTAAAATTTCATTTTATATATGTTAATTCATTAATTGATTGAGTGATGTTTGGACTCGTACCAGTTGATTATTAAATGTCTGAGTTGTTAGATATTTGATTTGGCTTATTTTGTACTCGTCTTTTAGGACGCATAGAATATTCGTTGGTAGCTTAAGATGATGAGTTTCAAGCCTATTGGGTTAGCATAAATATTGGTTAAGGTTGTAAGTCATTTAGCGGTGATTTTCGTCTCTTTTAGATGAGAACCATTTTGGTCACTGTGACACCCCGCGATTTTTCATGCCCGGTTGAGAAGGTTCCAAATGAAATACCTAGGATGATAAAATAATTTATATCATTCTCAACATCAATGATAAATTAAAACAGTAGTAAACTAAATTCATCACAATTAAGATCTCAATGAAATATGATGAACATAAATAATAAACTATGAAAAAATGAATTAACTATATAAAAATCACCCCTTACAATTGTTAAACTGAAGAAAGAGTACAACTAAAACCTCTTCTACTTACAACATCCAAAAATACTAACAACGATGATGAAAAAGTAACTCCAACTCCGTGAACACCAAGATGGATCGCCACAATCACAAGTCTTATCGCTCATACAATAATAATACCTAGGGGAAAACATTTTATAATTTGGGACAACGCCCTACAGTTTGCAAGAATTAACTTTCAATATCGATAAATAAAGATGCATTTAATTTTCAATATGTGCCACCCATCAGCTCTAACACGTAATAAGTATCTCATCTCTCACCTAAGCGTAATACTATTCACCTGTCCCAACCCAGGGCATAACTATACTAAAAATCTCTATATCTAAACAACTAAAAACTATCACACGACTAAAAACTACCATGGAACGCTACCATAAAGAATAAATCAAAACTATCTATCATACAGTAGGGATGTAACTACCTACACATATATGATCACAGTCACAAAAGTAGCCCCCACAAAATTACCCCCACATTATACAATTAAAGTACATAATGTATTTTTTAGTAGCTTTAGGTCCATTAGCAACTGTCTACGCCATTATACCACAACAGTTCTCACGTAATACATACATATATATATATATATATATATATATATATATATATAGAGAGAGAGAGAGAGAGAGAGAGAGGAGAGAGTGAAGAACGTGTGTGCTCGCGTTCAAATGATCAAATTATATATAAAACCCTTTTAACACAAACAAACCCTAAACATGCAGCAGTATGTGATTGAATAAATTGATATTCTACGCAAGAACATTCAAACACATGCAATTAAGGAAAAATCCCCCTCAGGGGCAAAACCATTTATTTTCACTATAATTTGTAAGAAAACGGCTTACAATCGGATTACCATGAAAATACAAGTTGACTAAGAATTACCCTCGGGTATCGGATTCTGTAGTCGCGGATGGAATTATCCCTTTCCAGTAGGGCTGCAATGAAGAAGAATGGTCTCCTCCACAAGGGTTGAACAAACCAAAGTTGTGTTCTTGGGTTGCAAAATGATTCACAAATATTTGGCAAGGATGTGTGAATCAAAACATGAGTCTTGGGACTCAAAAATATGAAGACTAGATGTATTTGGACTCTCAAATTCGTCTCCTAAAGTCTTTCAAAACAACTCCCCCGAAGTTTGTATTTATAGGAAAAAATATGAAGAGTCCCACGTTCTTAAAACTCTAAAATTCTATCCAGCGTACAAAAAAAATAGCATTCTTTAAGGAATTTTCTCCATCTTCAAAAGGTCATAACTCCTTCACCATAGCTCGGATTGAGGTGCCGTTTTTCCCAGTATATTCATTGCGGCGAGATCTTCAACTTTCTAGGTGACCAAACCTCCAAACTATGGATGTGAAATTACGAAAATGCCCTTGAACTCTCCTATCGTGCCTTTTTTCACTGTTTTGACTTCCCTTGCGTACCACTTGCATTAAGTCTTCGGATTGAGGCCGTCGAGTGACATCTTGAGGTGACGTGCCAAATGTAGCGGCGTACGACATACACAAATGAAACATGTTGGACATGAGAAAAATATCCTTACAAATCCCCCCCTATGTCTATGCCGGTATATACATAAAAAATCTGAATTATCAAATACGAAATTTCCTATACAAATCTACCCTTCCATGAACCCAAAACTGGAAAGATACAAATGAATAAGTCTTCATCGTTTGTTCTTCAAATCTTTAGGAATCTCAAATATTTTCTCATCAGGGTGTGCAATTCAGTGATCATCAATGTAGTACCTACACACATACATGAGAAAAAGCAAATACCAAGTGACGTATCGAGTTTGAAATGAGATAAACATGGATACCAATTTATGATGAACGCATAAGTCAAATCTCAAAAACTCCCCCAAAATTCAAACTCCCCCATGAAATGATAATTCTTTCTCCCCCTTTTTATGATGTCCCCAAATAGACAAATAAGAAGAATGAATCAAACAAGCAAAACCGAGGTGTCACGGTATACAAAAAATACACAAACTATTTTTGATTTTTTTTCAATTTTTTATACAAAAAATAGATACCATTTTGAAAAAAAATGTAAAACATGATACAAAAATCACACCATGGATTTAGACTCAAACAACCAAGTCATGGAAACGGAATGAATGGGTGTGAACACATTCGATAGGTAAATCAACTCAATCAATCATATGTGCACGATGCATACGAGTACTCCTAACGAATGAACACCAAAGGTATCCTTAGGTGAAAAAAAATTTGTTGAATTTAGATGACATCGTCTTATACAAATCAACAAATCAAAGTCAAATGATTTCCACACCAATAACGTCCAAAACTATATAGCGCATTTTCAAGAATTTCAAGGACGTGCAACCCCATTTTAAATTCTCCAACCAAACTCCCTCATATATATTTTCTTGTAGAGGTAATCTAAATTCTCAAACTTTGGAGAATTGGTGCAAAAACCTAAATGACCCCTTTTTGGCATGAATGTCTTTTTATTGCCTTTCAATTTTTTCGGGCTCTTTTAACCTCTTTGGACCTCGGATAATAAAATTCCTCCATTTTTTAGGTCCAATTTAACGGTGGCTTAGTATTCGCAAAGGCAAAATGAACCTTTCGCAGCCCTTCCCCGTTTTTTAAATAAAGCACACAAACTCACAAAACGGTTCTTATATGCACAGTTTCCTTATAAAAAAATTATCGCGCTTAGTTCGTTTTAAGGTCAGAATTGAAGTGAAAACACCCAACCAACATGTGATAAGACAAGCACAATAATCAAACAAATTCGTGTATGTGTGCAATAAAGGAAATATGAGTCAAACATGTAGGAAGTAACACTAAATTACATCTTAATGACTCCAAACATTATAAAGCACAAGGATGAATTGACCTATTGTCTCAAAACAGTATCAAATAGTCACATGAATATATGGAATGAAGTTGTGATTTGGCTAACTTAAATGCTCATCCATAAACGGTGAAAACAAAATACAAAAATCTTTTTGGATTTTTCAAAAATTTTGTCAAAATAAAATCTTTTTGGATTTTTCAAAATATTTCAAAACAAGAATATATACAAAAATGATACATACTAGCAATAGGAAAACAATGACATCATGAAAATCACCCTATGCTAGTAAACAAGTCAAACCTCAATCATTAGGTGCAGAGGGGTTTTCCAAAGGTGGTGACAGCTTATGAAAAACCTCCATAAATTCTTGTGAAGTATTGACTAAAAACTTAACTTGCTCACCTAAATGTGCAAACTCTCTCATGTAGTCTCCGGGAGCATGTAAAGTATCATGTGTGGGTGCATGTGTGCCAGAAACACGTGTAGAAGCAAAACGTGACACATACCCCAACTTAAAGTAAAATTCCCTAAGGTGTCCTCTCCTCTTGCAATGTGAGCAAACATAAATAGGCCTAGGAACACCTCTCTCAAAAACTCTAGGACGCACTTTCCTAATATGAATGGGACGCCTAGGTGGGTTAGGGTGAGACACATGTGAAACTGTCACTAAAGTGGGAACCGGCTCGGGTGCTAATTGGGAAGCAGAAGCACCGTCATGACTTATTCCTAACTTCTCACCTTTACCCTTAAGAACCACCTTTTCAATCTTCTTAGGTGCGTTCTCAAACTTGACTTTGACCACCCTGGCACGTTCGAGATCACTCTCGAGTTGGGATACACGTGTCGTCAGACTAGACAACGTGTCGGTCAAATCACACTTCTCCTTTCTCAAAACCTCCTTCTCTTTCTCCAAATCTAAAACCCGTTGACCTAAATCCCTATTATACTTCTTTGTTTTCAAGGTCTCGGTGTACAAATCTCTAAAAGCTTTTTGGAGCTCACTTTCATCTCCACTTTCACTCTCACTTTCTCCCTCACTTGAAGCCCTCAAACCATCACTATCACATTCGTGGGCACTATTGAGGGACAAGGTGGGTGTTCTCACACAACTAGAAAAAGCTACAAACTTCTCACCACTAGTCTCATCACCCTCACTATCACTAAGTGTGGCAGGCATGGCTACTTTCTTTCCTTTCTTTCTAAGCCACGTAGGACACTCAAATGACTTATGTCCCTTACCCCCACATTCAAAACAAGTGACGTTCTCAAAATCTTCCTCACACTCCTCATCGGAGTCATTCTCTTTTTCTCTCTCACCACTTTCTTTAGCCTTTCCTTTCTTTTTATTTTTCTCAAAAAAATTCTTTTTATTGGAAGAATTATTTTTGTTCATGTTGAGAAATTTTTTAAAATTTTTCGCAAACAGGGCCATATCATTAAAATCACAATCTCCCTCATAATCGGACTCACAAACTTTTTCTTTCTTTTTCTTAAAATGAGACTTTAAAGAAATGCCATTATTCTTACCCTTAATGGTTTTGGGAAACATGTCAATCTCATAGGTTTGAAGATCTCCTACAAGTTCTTCCAACTTAAGTGATTTCAAATTTCCCAAAGAGTTCAAAACAGTGACTTTAGGAATAAAGAGTTTTGGAAGAGATCTCAAAATCTTTTTAACGACACGCGTGTTATCAATTACCTCACCCAAATTAAAACTAGTGTTAACAATGTCCGACAAGCGTGCAAAAAACTCATCAAAGCATTCAGACTCAGACATGGTGATAGTCTCAAATTGGGTGGCCAAATTTTATAATTTAGATTCTTTAACAGCGTTCGTACCCTCATGGGTAAGTTGCAAAACATCCCATGCCTCCTTTGACGTGGTGCACGTCATTATGCATTTGAACTCATCAGGTGTGACAGACCCAGAAATAACACTTAGACCCTTAGAATTAAAAGATGACCATTTAAATTCTTCATCAGTCCAAGAAGTGTCAGGTTTCAAGTTGGTCACATTATCAACAGTCACGGTGGGAGGAGTCCACCCTCGTTCAACCAAAATCCAGACACGTTCATCAATGGCTTTTAAAGCCGACCTCATACGGGCTTTCCAATAAGCATAATTTGTCCCATCAAAAACAGACATTTTATAATATGACTTCTCCATTTGAACACGCACTTTTTCAAAAATCATTTTTTTCAGAAAATTGATATCTTAGAAAAATTTTGCGAAAAAAGGAATACGCGATAGATTAGCGTAACCTGCTCTGATACCAATTTGAAGAGCGTGTGTGCTCGCGTTCAAATGATCAAATTATATATAAAACCCTTTTAACACAAACAAACCCTAAACATGCAGCAGTATGTGATTGAATAAATTGATAATCTACGCAAGAACATTCAAACACATGCAATTAAGGAAAAATTCCCCTCAGGGGCAAAACCATTTATTTTCACTATAATTTGTAAGAAAATGGCTTATAATCGGATTACGATGAAAATACAAGTTGACTAAGAATTACCCTCGGGTATCGGATTTTATAGTCGCGGCTGGAATTATCCCTTTCCAGTAGGGCTGCAATGAAGAAGAAGAACGGTCTCCTCCATAAGGGTTGAACAAACCAAAGTTGTGTTCTTGGGTTGCAAAAGGATTCACAAATATTTGGCAAGGATGTGTGAATCAAAACATGAGTCTTGGGACTCAAAAATATGAAGACTAGATGTATTTGGACTCTCAAATTCGTCTCCTAAAGTCTTTCAAAGCAACTCCCCCGAAGTTGCTATTTATAGGAAAAAATATGAAGAGTCCCACGTTCTTAAAACTCTAAAATTCTATCCAGCGTAAAAAAAAAACAGCATTCTTTAAGGAATTTTCTCCATCTTCCAAAGGTCATAACTCCTTCACCGTAGCTCGAATTGAGGTGCCATTTTTTCCAGAATCTTCGTTGCGGCGATCTCTTAAACTTTCTAGTTGACCAGACCTCCAAACTATGGATGTGAAATTACGAAAATGCCCTTGAACTCTCCTATCGTGCCTTTTTTCACTGTTTTGACTTCCCTTGTGTACCACTTGCATTAAGTCCCTAAAATCTTGGACCGTGAAGTCGTTGAGGTAGATGTGGGACATATTAATGGAGATGTTGAATGCTTGATTCCCGGAATTCGAATTGAGGCCGTCGAGTGACATCTTGAGGTGACGTGCCAAATGTAGCGGCGTACGACATACACAAATGAAACATGTTGGACATGAGAAAAATGTCCTTACAGAGAGAGAGAGGGAGAGAGAGAAAGAGAGAGAGAAAGAGTACAAAAAGTCATCTACTCTCAGTGTCTATCTCGTACCTCTATCGGGAAGTCCGTAGAAAACTAACACTTAAAGGGCTTAAGAAAATAACAAAAAATGATGGGGGCGATCATACGTAGTAGCACTACTAATGGGCTCATA
Source organism: Sambucus nigra (assembly GCA_949130495.1). Classification (NCBI taxonomy): domain Eukaryota; kingdom Viridiplantae; phylum Streptophyta; class Magnoliopsida; order Dipsacales; family Adoxaceae; genus Sambucus; species Sambucus nigra. The sequence continues at coordinate 153,330,558 of OX422211.1, read as the reverse complement.
CCCGACCTGACTAATGGCTCCCGTCAAAAAACCTTCTCTCATCACAAATGGGACATCCCTGCACATATGATCTAAAATAGTGACTTCCACTATGGCAGCACATCTCAGTCGGCATATGGTACATTCTTCGATGTCGAACGCGAACCCCAACCCTGTAGATTCTACCGTAAGTAAAGGTATGTTCACATAATCATACACACACAATATATATATATATATATATATATATATATATATATATATATATATATATAGAGAGAGAGAGAGAGAGAGAGAGTACAAAAAGTCATCTACTTTCAGTGTCCATCTCGTGCCTCTATCGGGAAGTCCGTAGAAAACTAACACCTAACGGGCTTAAGAAAATAGCAAAAAATGATGGGGGCGATCATACGTAGTAGCACCACTAATGGGCTCATACCCGACCTGACTAATGGCTCCCTTAAAAAAACCTTCTCTCATCACAAAGGGGCATCCCTGCACATATGATCTAAAATAGTGACTTCCACTATGGCAGCACATCTCAGTCGGTATATGGTACATGCTTCGATGTCGAACGCGAACCCCAACCCCGTAGATTCTACCATAAGTAAAGGTATGCTCACAAAATCATACACACATAACATATATATATATATATATATATATATATATATATATATATATATATATATATATATATATATATATATATATATATATATATATATAGAGAGAGAGAGAGAGAGAGAGAGAGAGAGAGAGAGAGAGAAAGAGAGAGAGAGCGGTTCTCATGCATACTCCAGTTTGCATACCGCTGGCGCGGACCAATTTTGATAAAATAGTAAAAAAAATATTTTTGAGCTAATTTTTTTTTATATAGTTTTTAAACATTTCAGTAGGGCCATATAAAAAAAATCAACTCAAAATGAATTTTTTTACTATTTTAAAAAAATCGGTCAAACTTTGTCAGTTTTTAACAACTTAAAAACAACTTGAAAACTGACAAAGTTTGACCGATTTTTTTAAAATAGCAAAAAAATTCATTTTGAGTTGATTATTTTTTTAGGGTCCTATTGAAATGTTTAAAAATCATAAAAAAAAAAATTAGCCCCAAAATATTTTTTTTACTATTTTAAAAAAATGGTCCTCATTCAGGGTCCTCAAACTGGGACCTCACTTGATCCTTTCCCTATATATATATATATAGAGAGAGAGAGAGAGAGAGAGAGTACAAAAAGTCATCTATTTTCAGTGTCCATCTCGTTCCTCTATCGGGAAGTCCGTAGAAAACTAACACCTAACGGGCTTAAGAAAATAACAAAAAATGATGGGTGCGATCATACGTAGTAGCACCACTAATGGGCTCATACCCGACCTGACTAATGGCTCCCGTCAAAAAACCTTCTCTCATCACAAATGGGGCATCCCTGAACATATGATCTAAAATAGTGACTTCCACTATGGAAGCACATCTCAGTCGGCATATGGTATATGCTTCGATGTCGAACGCGAACCCCAACCCCATAGATTCTACCATAAGTAAAGGTATGCTCACAAAATCATACACACATAACATATATATATATATATATATATATATATATATATATATATAGAGAGAGAGAGAGAGAGAGAGAGAGAGAGAGAGAGGCCCTCTCTTGTAAGTACTCCTTATGATGCAGAGCCCGATACATACCATTTTTTAAAAATAGCAAAAAAATGATTTTTTTGATGAAACTTCATGGATATGATCTTCATGGTGAGAAGATCATCTCCAAATTTTTTCATCAAAAAATTCAATAAAAAAACCGTTGAGATGTGGTAGTATGTAAAAAAATGGTATAAATACCTATTTTTGACCGTTGAAATATTGGGGATCATCTTAAAAATGGTATAAATATGTATAAATGCGTATTTTCGACCGTTAAAAATGATATAATTATAATGGTGTTTTTACTGTTCATAAGATGAGAAGACATTTCACGATTCAGATCGAAGCCAACAAAGCACGAAATGAAGGGCTGAGATTGAATACTCTCTCTCGAATCTCTGATATATCAGAACAATCTAAACTAAAGATTTAGTTGTCATAAAACGATGGCACAAGGACAGTTCACATGTCTGAAAAAATGCAATACAAACGTCTGACATATTATGCTTTACACCCAACTCTAATAAAGCAAGAAATACACGTGTAGCTTCTCTCTCTCTCTAATTTTTTTTTTGGTGAAAACAGGAAACCAGAACTAGAACAACAAACAGGCACTACACAAAATAGAATCCATCCTCCTCCAACTCCTCGTCCACCATCCTCATCAGTTCCTCCGGTGCTTCTTCATACTCCTTGTACAGTCCTTCCATCTCTCTTGCTATTTTCGTCATGCAGTCCGCCATAAAATTGCTCGCCCTTGGTATGTGGAAAATATTCGCTTTTAGATCTTTAACGAGCGTCTTGCAGTCCTCAATGATGTTGGCCAAGGGATGATTATGGTAAGCCTTATGTTTGATAAGGTTGATGGCTTCCAAGCAATCATTCTTAAGACAGACATTCTTCCATTCCTTCCTGAGGGATAGGTTCAAGCCATGGAAAATTCCCTTCAATTCCGCACGTAGGGGGCTGGCAGTTCCTTGGAGTTTCCGGGTGAATCCTACAATCCAATCTACATCTTCATTCCTTGCCAATCCTCCAAAAGAGCCTGTATTACTCCCATGATCAAATCCACCATCAGTGTGAATGATGAATTTACTTGTATTGAAATTCAGATCATTAGTAATATTAGCATTGATTTCTCCACAACACTTTACACGCTTGGAACTATGAGCTTCAATAATGTAATTATTGAAGTTCATAGCCAGGCGAGCAACCGTTTGTGGGGACTCTTCAGAATTATTAAAGATGAAGTTGTTTCTGGATTTCCAAATAAACCATAAAGTGGTAATGAAGCATTTGTACCTCTCGTTATTTGGTTTCCCCCATATGTTAAGGATGATCCAGTCATTTACATTACCTGAGAGGTTAAGATCAATAGGATGGTCGAAATCAAGTGTGCTCCAAATCTCCCTAGCTTGAGTGCATTCCTTGAAAAGATGATTGAGGTCCTCCAAAAGCCCACACCGTGGACAGTCACCATTTGAGGTGAGACCTCTTTTCATACGGTTTTCATTTGTAAGGAGCTTACCATGTAAGATGGTCCACAAGAATGCACAAAGTTTAGGTGGTATATTAAGTTTCCACAACTTTTTCCAAACCTCCCAAGGTTGTTGCTCATCTTTCTTTCCCTCCAGGAATTGGTAGCATGTTTTAATGGAGAATTTACCATTTTTATTTAAGGACCATGAAGGTTTATCCTCCTGAGGGAGAGTACGGGATAAAGGAATGTTAAGGATATCGTTCTTGGAGTTAAGGTTGAAATAGTTTTCAATGATATTAGCGTCCCATTTCCCGTCCTCCCCAATAAGTGTGTCAACATTCAAGTTATTTAAGTCACCAAGTTGTTCAATAGGGTTTAAAAAATTATTACCCACCCACCAGTCCTTGAGAATGTTGATGTTCTTACCATTTTCGACATTCCATTTGACATTTTTTAAAAGGTTTTCACGACACTTAAAAATACTTCTCCAAGTATGAGATGAGCCATTTCTCTTAACCCACAACCTCGGGTTTTGGTCAATTTTATATTTATACTTTAGGATGTCAATCCATAAAGACTTGTCATTATTAGCCAACTTCCACCCAAGTTTGGCAATGGTAGCTTGATTATTTAAGTTACTCTTCCTCACTCCAAGACCTCCTTTAATTTTGGGTCTACAAACTTTCTCCCAACTAACCAGATGTATCTTAGACTTATCATTTTCAGTACCCCATAGGAAGTTTCTGTTAAGTCTATCAATTTCATTACAAACTTTGACTGGGAGAATGACATTTTGCATGTTGTAGTTAGGGATGGTAGCAGTGACAGACTTGATTAGGGTTTTTCTACCAGCAAAGGACAAGAGTTTAGATTTCCATCCCGTAAGTCTTTTTTGAACTTTTTCGATTATGTCTTTAAAGTGGGAGACCCTCATTCTACCATGGATAAGTCTATTTCCAAGGTATAATCCTAGATCTTTAGTGAGACTCATACCGAACAAGTGGCTCGCTTCCAAGGCCTCCCTGTGAGGGATATTCGGGGAAGCATATACTCTGGATTTATTATAATTTATCTTTTGACCGGAAACATGACAGAATTCCTCGATGGTATCGATTATCTCTTCATAGGAGATGTTATCATTCCCAGTGAAAAGTATTATGTCATCGGAAAAGAATAGGTGGGTGATGGGAGGGCCCCCATGGGAGGCCCTAATACCTTTCCAGATATTGCCTTTGACTTTATCCAGGATCATAGCAGACATGTATTCCATGCACATGACAAAAAGATATGGGGAGAGAGGGTCTCCCTGCCGAAGGCCTCTAGTGGGCTCAAAACTCGGGAGGGGGGAGTTATTCCATAGGATAGAGGTGGTTGTGTTTTTGACACAACTCAAGATAAGATTACTAAACTCTTTCTCGATTTTGAACCAATTAAGGACTCCCTCAAGGAAGTCCCAATCCACTCTATCATAGGCTTTTTCAAGATCGATTTTTAGGATGTAACCCCACTTTTTACCTTTAGAGTTATTCAGAGAATGAATAATTTCTTGGGTAATAATAACATTATCAGTCGCCTGCCTCCCCGGGAGGAAGCTGGCCTGGTGTGGACTAATAATGCGGCAAAGAATAGGTCTAAGTCCGTCGACAATAATTTTAGCAACAATTTTATACGTGACATTACAAAGCGTGATAGGTCTGAATTGAGTAATGTTTTCTGGGTTATCCACTTTGGGAACAAGAGTTATGAAGCTGTTATTCAAACTTTTAGGAAAAGATTTATCGCGAAAACATTTTTGGCAAAACTCGTACAGATTTTTAGGAGTAGTATTCCAAAAGTGTTGGTAGAATAGGGATTGAACACCATTCGGGCCAGGAGCTTTAAGAGCTTTCATGCTAAAAGCAGCTTTCCTGACCTCCTTTAATGAAAGAGGAGTAGTTAAGAACCAATTATCATCTTCCAATAAGCTTATTCTTTCAAAATTACATATTTGACTTTGGATGTCGTAATTAAACTCAGCTTTAAACAGATCTTTAAAATAGCCATTAATATGGTTAGATAGAATATTATCATTATCATTCCATTAACCATTAATTATGAGTTTTTTGATGTTATTTCTCCTACGCCTAATGATGGTGGTCGTATGGAAAAATTTAGTATTTCTATCACCCTCGTTAAGCCATTGGACTCTCGACTTTTGTTTCCACAACTTTTCTTCATATCTAAGTAGATTGTTGAATTCATTTCGGAGGTTGTTTTCAAGAATTGATAGGTTATGAGAGTAAGACCTTTCTTGGGCTTTTTGAATGCCACATAGACGCCTTAGAATACGTTTCTTATTTTCGAAAATATTTCCAAAAGTGGTTTTATTCCAACTAATAATGTTCTCCTTACAATTTCGAATATTAGTATCATTTCATTTAATGTTAACTAGTTTGTTAAAATCTTCTCTATCAAACCAACAGGATAATAATCTAAATGGTTTAGAATTAATGGGGTGGGTGATAGTACCTTCCAATCTTATGAGGATAGGGCAGTGGTCCGAGGCAGTGCGGGGAATATTCTCCACACTCGCTTCAGGGAAAGTAAGGTTCCATTCCGCGTTAACAAGACCCCGATCAAGTCTGATGAGGGTGTTGGCCATACCCTTCCGGCTATTAGTCCAAGTCAATTTCGGTCCCGAACACCCCAAGTCTGTAAGCTTGCATTTACTGATATTGTCAAGAAAGGTAGAGTTATTTCTGTCCATAACCTGCTTACCATAGCTTTTTTTTTCAGATTCGTCCACGTGGTCGTTAAAGTCGCCCGCAACAAGACAAGGGAGATTAATATTTTCTGAAATATCAAACAGGTTCTCCCAAAGTCTTCTGCGAAGACGAGGATGGGGGCTAGCATAAATCGCAGAAAATAACCACTCCTCGTAATTTTTTTTTGAAACTAATAGGTGAATAGCCTGTCTAGTTATAGATAGGTTTTCAAGTTTAACACAGTTCGGGTTCTAGGTAACCCAGATTCCCCCAGACCTGCCCACGGGTTCTGACACCTCCTTATTGGAAAAGCCAAGATTCTCAAAAAAACCAACCAGATTACAAATAGGGATGTGGGTTTCAAGAATAACCACAATGTACGGATTATATATTCTTTTCAGCTCAGTGATAGTGGGTTTAAATAGGGGTTTTCCCGCTCCTCGACAGTTCCATATAATCGCAACCATGGAAGGTATGTGATGAATGAAAGAGTCCACCTCAACAGATGTCCACATACTTCTTTTAGCAACTTCCAGATGGAGTTGTGTGTCCCTGAGTTTTTCCTCCACAATCGTTGTAGTTTTCTTCTCTATTCCCCAAGTCTGGTCCATGATGTTGACAGTGATCTTGACCTTGGAGATTTTCCAGTTTACCTGAAATATAGCTGCCTCCTCTATGTTCCCCATTAGATTGATTAGCACTTCTCCTTTGATTAATGTCTGGTTCTGTATTTGCACGTCCCCCAGTACTGCTAATGGGAATGGAAGGGCCATTATCAACTTGGTTAGCAGGTATATTGTTCGGTGTGTGATTTGTTTGTAGGAGGATTCCACAGCCTTTAGTGGAGATGGCGGTAGTATAATGAGTTTGCAGTTGTTTTTGAGCTAGGGTCTATATACGAAGTGCCTCCAACAGAGAGCCTTTCTTTTGAATTTTCCAAGACCATTGGATTGTTTGTGTTTTGACAGCTGGGAGTAACTTGTGGGCTTTTCCCCATATCTTTAAGTGCCATCCTATCAGCCTTAGCCTTGTCAGCACGCAGATCATTAATTGAGCTTGGGCCTGACATTTTTTCTACCTCAATGCTTTTCCTTTTGGTCAACGATTCACGGTAACTATTAATTTTTCCTCCATTACTTTTTTTTTGTTCAGTACCTCTATGCATTGGATTATGGATGGAAGCTGCAGTCAACTCCACCCGTCCCTTCATGTGTGTCCCTCTTAAATGCGATTTGTCCGTATGGTCTTGTAACCTACTATTTCCATCATTATTCAAGACAACATATCTATTATTAGACCTTCCCAAAGCTTCCTTGGTTCCATTTGAAGTCATCTTTACTTTCTCGTTACTATATCTTCTATTTTGTTGTACAAGCATCCAAGGCCCAAAACAGTTATCATCCACCTCAGCATTGCAGCTTACATCATCGCCAACAGTAGTGCAACTAGCTTTATACCCGTTATCAATCTTTTTTGCCGGAGCTGGTCCCAGTTCATTTGCCGTTGGATTTTCCGATGTATTATTTAGATTATGTGTTGGCGCATGTAAAGGGCAGTACTCAGTTTTATGGACAATCTTCCCACATTTAAAACAGATATAGGGTAGAAATTCATATTCTACTCTGTATTTTCTACCATCCAACTTGTAGCATGGGATCAAGGGTTTCGACAGATCAACTTCAACACATATTCTGGCATACTTTCCTCTGGTAGAAGACACCGAATTAAAATCCGTCTTTATTGGTCTCCCAAGCTTAGAGCCAATCTGGAATAGAGCTCTTTCGTCAAACCATTCAATAGGAAGTCGAGGGAGTCTTACCCATAAGGCTGTAGTAACCTGGTTGGACTCCAGTGGGTTAAAGTTTGGAACCCATTTCCTAACAATTAGGTAGTGGTTGTTGATAACCCATGGGCCTCCAGTTAATACATTTTAGTAATCTTCTTTCATCATAAACTTGAAAACATAGTGTCCCTCCTCCAAGTCCACGACTTCGTAATCACCTTGGAGGTTCCAGAGGGAGGGAACTCTAGTGCTAAGGAGTTTGAAGCCGATGTTCTTACCAAGAAGACTAACAATGATACTGTCATTCCATTTCTCTCTCAATTTTTCAATGTGTTTTTGTGGAATGGAGACCACTGGACATAATGGGTCCACCTCCTCTTCCCTTGGTTTGGCGTTAAGATCCATTGACTGGCAGTTATTTTTTGGAGCCACCTCCATATCATCATCTGACCAACAGCAGTTACCATCGTCAAAGAGTATATCTGAGTTCAGTTTCTTCCCCACCACATCCTTATAGGATAAAGTCATTTTGGTTATACCCACCTCATCTTTGTTGTGTACTTCGATTTGGTCTGTAGTATTCATAATGGTGTTCTCTTCCAAAATCATGTCAGAAATGTTTTCAATCTCAGCTGTAGGTGGTTCCCTATTGATATTCTGGTTATTCATGGTACCCTCATAGTGCTCGAGTTCCATATCTACAAGGGCTTCATGGTTGTCCTTCTGTTTTTTAGTGCTTCTCAGTAGGAGATCCTCTTCCTCTTTCGAATTATCCATTGACAGTGGTGGCGGAGGTCTCCCATTTTTACCACCCTCATGGGTGATCCGGTCCAGGTGGGGCGCATGAGCTCCATGCATTTTGGAAAGTGTAATGACAATTTAGAGAGCTTATTTTAGAGAGAGAATTGTTTTAGTTAAGAGCAACTTTACTTGCCATTACTTTTGTACTTGGTTCTCTCTCTCTAATAGAGCAAAGAATACACGCATAAACTCAACTCTAATATTCATTCCCCTCATACACGCAGATGCTTCTCTCTCTCTCTCTCTCTCTCTCTCTCTCTCTCTCTCTCTCTCTCTCTCTCATGACTTAAGGTACCTTTCAATGACTGATATAAATTATTATCAATTGTTACTCAGAGTTACGAAGTTGCGACATTAAAGTACCAATGCTGACACAAGCACGACACTCTCCTCTGGTAAACCAAAGAAATACATATTCGTGGGTGGCTTGAGAAGGATTGGAAAGAGCGTCATTAATGTGAAATTTTTCCTCATTTCACTGTCACTTATTATCCTAACTGCTACTCTCTTTCTCTCTCCGAACTTCTTTCACATCCTAGATGTTCTGTGTTGGATTTTTTTTAGTTTTCTCTGCTGCTTTATATATGTCAGATGTTGGTTCAATCAATGTGTATCATATTTGGGTATGAATATAAGAATGCATATCTTTTTTTTGCATATATGAATCGATTTGTTTGTTCGGATTTAAATCACTTTTTTTGCAGATATCAATCAATTTGTTTGTTCTGATTTAAGTCACTTTATTTATTTATCTTTCAAATCCCAACAGTTTACAAAGATTCTCTACTTCTAGCAATCGGATGTAAATCCTCTTGATCACGCATAAGTGGATGAAGGTATTTCTCATTCTACACCCGTATTTCTCTCTATTATGTTTCTCTTATGGTTAATTTGTTACTGGGTCTTTAATTTTTAGGGTTTGTTGTGGAGACTGTTAATGTCGAAGCTGTATTTGAAGATCAAGTAACTGAGAGTGAAGGCACATGTTGTGGGTGGATTAGGGGAAAGATCAACCATAAAAGGTGAAATGATCTTTTATGGATGGTGATTTTGAAAAAATGAACCTAAGAACCTTTTGTGCTTTTTCGTACCAGGAAAAAAAAACCCTTGGTTTTCGAGTTATGGCTCAGTTTATAATTGATAAAGGGCCGTTTATTTTTGCCTTTTCTCACATTAATATGGAGATAAGGTTTTGTCCCACATGATTTACTAACATAAAAGTATTTTGAAATAAGGGACTTTATCCCCCCCAATGAGCTCAGATAAATAATGTTGTTGTACGTTTCTATTTTTGTTAATTTTGTCATTTTTTCATTATAAAGAAAACAAAGGCAATCTTTATTCCATAATGGCTCAACAGATGGGTATAACCGATGATTTCACATCCGGGTATAAATTGCTCCTTTTTGTTTTGAACCAATTTTTTTTTATTTTCATTAACTAATTTTTGTTTGCAATTAATTAGTTAGTGATTATAAACCATACAACTAAAATGTATAAAACAATTTGGCACATTCTTGACATTGAGTTTAGTAAATGGCTCTGCTGCTATACTAACATGTAAGTTGTCAAGAGTGGAAAAAATTAAATTTAGTTTTTGATAGTTTCTTCTAGATGAAAAATAGATGGTTTATATTTTGATTTGTTTAGATGATTTGGGTTTAATCTAATCTGGAAGGACAAAAGTTCCAAGAATTGAGTATTTTATTCATTTTCCCCTGTTTCTTATGGATTTTCGTTTGGTTTCATATCTGTGTAGCTGAAGATTATTTTAATCTAATCTGGAAGGACAGTGTTCTTAGATATTTTATGGGTTTCTTTTTGCGAGTTATGTGCCCTCAACATCTGTCCAAGTTAACTATGATTGGTGGTTTATTTTGTATATTGTCGGATTGGATTGACGATAATAAATAGAGTTGCAGGTAAGTTTTTTTTCTCTAGGTACTTTTCTTAATAATGTTTTGTAGTGTCTATTTATTTTGTTCAACCCCCCTTCTTTCTTTTTGTTGCATAAAAAACACAGTTGATATTTTTCCTTCTCAAAATGGGGTTTTTGTCGTTTATGTATTGAAGCGGATATTTGGGATTTTGAGCTCAAAATTGAGTTTTTCTTCCTTTATCAATGAAATTATTCTAGATGTTTTAACAACGGGCATCTTATAAAAGAGGTGAGAACTAGGACATGTTATAAAAATGTTTTTTCTGTTTCCCATTCTAAAAATATGCTTATGTGGACATTTAATTAATAACCTCCTGGTGTGTGATATTAGTTGTTGTGTGGTTTGTGTTTACTTCGATAAACATAGAGTTTGTGTTTACTTTGGTGTGTGTGGTTTGTGCTTATATATACATTTGATTAATAACCTCCTGGTGTGCTTACTTTGATTAATACCCTCCATGTTCCATAACGTGTTGCGCAGGTGTATATATTCAACAGAGGATAAGTTCAACCATGAGATGAAGAAGAGGGGTTTATATAAAACATAAAAACCAGAAGAGGCCCATGTTTATTTCCTGCCATTTTACGTCGTGGAAATGCTTAAGTTCCTTTATGTGGATTGTCCAGATGATGGCCACAATATCATATGTGCATTGTAATGGTTTATTTCCCGTCCATTCAACGTATCAGTTTTAATATGATGTTTTAGTATGGTGTTTTGTAATGGACGTTTATGTGATTCAAATATAATGAACGGTTTCCAAGAACTGTTGGAATGTACTAACTGTTAACAGATTTTTGGAAACACCATACATGTTTCCAATGTGCTTCAATTGTTGGAATGACTATGTGATTCAACATAAGTGTTTTAGTATCATTAAAATTATTTTCTAAACTGTTATAAATGAGTGAAAGATTGTGATTAAAGATACACAACTATTTTCTAAACTATTTTAGTATAAATGAATGAATGGACTAACTAAATGTTTCTAAACTGTTTTCTAAAATTTTGAAACTGAATTGATGCCTTTAGTATCATTGAAACTATATTAAAAAATATTGGAAAAGACTGGAGTTAACTTTTTCAAAATTCCAATGGATGCCTTAGGTATCATCATTGAAACTGTTTTATAAAATCTAATGGATGACTTATCCAAATTCCAATGGATTTAAATGTCATGATTGAAATTGTTATTTAAAATGTCATTAATAAACCGTGGACATTTAAACATGGCAATCAAAATGAATAATTGAATCAATATTTTGAAAATTTACTTGACTTAAATTTACACATACGTTTATTTCCTACCATTTTGCGTCGTGGAGATGCTTAAGTTCCTTTATGTGGATTGTCCAGATGATGGCCACAATATCATATGTGCATTGTAATGGTTTATTTCCAGTCCATTCAACGTATCTGTTTTAATATGATGTTTTAGTATGGTGTTTTGTAATGGACGTTTATGTGATTCAAATATAATGAACGGTTTCCAAGAACTGTTGGAATGTACTAACTGTTATCAGATTTTTGGAAACACCATACATGTGTAATACCCCGTACTTTTGGCTATATTTATTTTTGGGATTAATTAATTAAATGCGTATTAATTGGAAGTTAATCCAGGTTATAAATAATAACGAGATGCGAGTTGGTATTTGATTATGTGCATATATGATTATATATGAATTTGGAATTATGAAATTTGTCGTGAGATTTATATACGGCAATTTGGGAATTTTGTTGAGACGCGTGTGACCGCCGCGTCATGGTATATTATTTTAATTATAAAAGTGAACTTAAAATCTATAATCCATATGGTCGTTTTGAGTGCGCCAACGCGTCCGGAAGGGTCGAGATAGTCAGAAAACACTAGCCGGGGGTGTAGTTTGGGTCCCGGGGTATTTTTAGGCTATACCGACAACTTAAAGGGTATTTTGGTAATTTTACATTTTGAGGAATTAAAAGTGACGAAAATTGGTTAATTACATCTGATGTGGATTTGACCCACTAAGCCCATAACCAACTCATATTAACCTAGAAGGCTACGTAGGTTATTAGAAGAGTTTTCTAAGTTTTCCCAAATCAAAACCCTAGCCACCTTAAGCCACCATTGGAGAAGAAGCTTGGAGAGAGGGAATTCTGCAGAAAAGCTTCATCAAACCTACACCAAACTGTGACACCCCGACTAATTAAATACCGGGTAGCTACTCCTTTATTAAATTAATTCAAAATGCCAAGTTGGTCCAGTTAATAGCATCACTGTCGAAAACATTTTAATTTTACTAACTACCTAGTATTTAAAAAGTAAGTGCCAAATTTTAATTAAAGTCTGATTATCATGCAACAAGTGTAATAAAGAATAAATACACCATTCACCATACTGAAGTAAAACTAATAACCATCACATAGTGTAAATAAAGTCTGGAGGAAAACTCCTTACTACAATCCCATACTGAAATAAATAACCGAATGCTAAAACAATACAAATCAAAGTCTGAAAACTGTAATGTAAAAGATGTCTCTAAATAGAAATGGGCAACATGCCCTACAACTGATAGATAGTGACTCTGGAATCCAAAAGATAGAAGCGTCTACAAGAAAATCCCTGTAGCTTCCACAAACAGCTACAACTCGTCACCTGAATGAGAATCATATGCTTGGTGTCCTTGTGGCTGGGCACCTAAAATGGTTTTACAAGAAAAAGATTTGAAAAGAAAACGGGTCAGAGCCCGAATGTGGAGTTATTTTAAAAACCTGCAAGTGATTTAAAAACATTTAGAACATTAAATGCAAAGTACATGTTAGGACGTGTACTCACATGATATTCTCACCTCTCGTCTAACTGTGCACTCCTAACGTAAGTACCCGTCTAGAGTCATACAGACTACTAGCTACGTGACAATATAACTAGCTAGACTATCATAGGTCCTACCCTTATTACTCGATTCTCTTAACATAATAACGCTCGTAATTAAGTAGGGGTTTAACGCAAACTCAGATGCTCAATATGCAATATATATCACTATCAGTTAACTTGCTATATTTCTCGAAGCAATACCGTAATTATATTCACAACATTAACATGAAGGTTCCCATTAATTAAGTGTATATTATTCACATCATAAATATACAGTATAAGCACCCCGAGAACTAAGCTGTGGTGCACACATACTCTGCTATCCATCCCGGTACATCACGTACATAAGGATCACATATTCCGAATCTCTCAGGAATAGTTTCGATAACACAAATCACAAATGGTGGAGGCGAACACAGTCACATCACATGGGTCACGTACATACCTACGCTCCCACGATCAGCGGACTTATTAACATCCCAATAAGTCTTTCTCTGACCTATGTTCATAATGGTACCAGTCTATATCCCCCCCGTAGGCACACAAGGATTAGAGGGTCCTAAGCGAACGCAACCTCCCGTGATAGCAAGTATGGTAGGTATGTCATACACACAATTAATATCAATACTAAGTATATACGCATCTTAGTAATCACCGTAGTTTAATTGTAATACTTTTCTCAATCTAGTACCAATATATAATTCACACACTTTATACGCTTCCGGTTTATAATAATACGCGCCATAATTTATTCGCACGTCGTAGAAGTCACTCACGTCACAACCCCAAACAGTCCATTATTTAAATCACTCGTATATAATTTACTCCTCATAATGTCCCAATGTCCCACATCAATCAATATAACCTCAAAGGTTTGTTATCTCTATCCTTGAACAAGTTTACGGGACTCCAAAAATCAAAACAGTCCAAAATGGCCCAAACTGCCAGCTCGTTAGAAGTCTCGTTCGAACGAGACTGTTCGAACGAGTTTGGACTGTCAGCTCGTTAGAAGTCTCGTTCGAACGAGACTGTTCGAACGAGATCCAGTTCGTTCGAACGAACTGCACCTTCTAACGATATCTCGTTCGAACGAGATATCGAACGAAACTACCCCTCATTAGAAGAGACTGGTCAACTCGTTAGAAGCTCGTTCGAACGAGCTCGTTCGAACGACCTGGGGATTGCTTCTAACGACTGACCAGTTTCGGCCCAGATTTTTCCCCAATTCGTTTTTCTTCCATTTTAACACGTCAAGTCTTCTCCAAAGTTCGTTCTAACAGTGTTTTAAGTCCTCTAATCATACTAAATCATCCTAAGGTCATAAACTAACATCTTTTAAGGCATTAATGCAACCTAAACATCATTAAATCACAAGATTTTATACTGTTCCACAATTCTATCAAGAACATGAACCCTATATTTATATCATCATCAAATCGCAGAATTTAATCCGTTTTAATTTCTTTTAATCCCAATTATCATGAGAATAATCATCTACCTATCATTCTACATGCAATTCTCTTCAAAATATTCAAGTTCTAAACTCCAACTACATGGGTTTTCATATTTCACCAAGAACAAACACAAAATTCGGATTTCTCTAACATGGAAAGGACATTCTCTAAAAATTAAATGGAATAAATTCACTTGCCTTGGTTGTCTCTGAGTTTGGCATAGGTTTGATGAAGCTTTTCTGCAGAATTCCCTCTCTCCAAGCTTCTTCTCCAATGGTGGCTTAAGGTGGCTAGGGTTTTGATTTGGGAACTTAGAAAACTCTTCTAATAACCTACGTAGCCTTCTAGGTTAATATGGTTTGGTTAATAGGCTTAGTGGGTTTAATCCACATCAGATTTACATCTCTAATTTTCGTCACTTTTAATTCCTCAAAATGTAAAATTACCAAAATACCCTTTTAAGTTACCGGTATGGCCTAAAAATATCCCGGGACCCAAACTACACCCCCGGCTAGTGTTTTCTGACTATCTCGACCCTTCCGGACGCGTTGGCGCACTCAAAATGACCATACGGTTTATAGATTTTAAATTCACTTTTTATAATCAAAATATTATACTGTGACGCGGCGGTCCCACGCGTCTCAACAAAATTTCTAAAATGCCGTATATAAATCTCACGACAACTTTTATAATACCAAATACATATATCAAAACATGTATGCACATAATCAAATACCAACTCGCATCTCGTTAGTATTTATAACCCGGATTAATTTCCAATTAATACGCATTTAATTAATTAATCCCAAAAATAAATATAGCCAAAAGTACGGGGTATTACATACTTCCCCCCTAATAACAGAATTTCGTCCCGAAATTCGAAACTAGAAAGTACCTGCTAAAAACAGCTCTGGATAACGTTCGCGCATCTCATCCTCGCGCTCCCATGTGGACTCCTCGACATTGTGATGTCTCCATTGAACACGCACTAACGGAACTATCTTTGACCGCAGTTTCCTCTCGCTTCGGTCCAAAATAGCAATCGGCCCCTCCTCGTAGGAGCTATCAGGCTGGAGATCGATGTCCTCCACAACAATGTGAGAATGAACCAAATTATCTCTAAGGTATTTCCTCAGCGAGGAAATATGGAACACGTCGTGAATCCGATGCAAATGCTCCCGCAACCCAAGTCTATACGCAACCGGTCTGATTCGCTCAATAATAGGAAAAGGCCCCACATACCTTGGTGCCAACTTCCCCTTCTTCTCGAATCGCATAATCCCCTTCATAGGAGATACCCTGAGCAAAACCTGGTCCCCCACTTGGAACTCTCTGAAAAACCTCTTCGCATCAGCATAACTCTTCTGCCTGTCTTGAGCTACCCGAATGCGACTCCGAATCAACTCGATCCTTGCCGAAGTATCCTGAATCACTTCTGACCCAAGTAGTTTGTTATCCCCCACTTCTAACCAACATGCTGGGGAACGACAAGGCCTCCCGTACAATGCCTCAAACAGAGCCATGCCAATAGTGAACTGATAGGAGTTGTTGTAAGCAAACTCCACCAGTGGAAGGTACTGCTCCCATCCACCCCCAAAGTCAATAATGCACATGCGTAGCATGTCCTCCAACATCTGATTTGTGCGCTCAGTCTGCCCATCGGTCTGCGGATGATAAGCCATACTCAACCGCAATTCCGTGCCCATGGCCTCCTGGAAACTCTCCCAAAACCGCGAAACAAATATCTTGTCTCTGTCAGACACGATATTTAGGGGCACACCGTGAAGTCTCACAATCTCTGAAATGAAGAGCTGGGCATACTGTCCCGCAATGTAGTCAGTCCTTACGGGTAAAAAGTGAGCGACCTTGGACAACCTGTCCACAATTACCCAAACGGAGTCGTGGCCCCTCTGCGACGTAGGCAACCCCGTAATAAAGTCCATAGATATGCTCTCCCACATCCACACCGGGACCTCCAACGGCTGTAGCAATCCTGCCGGTCTCTGATGATACACTTTTACAAGCTGACAAGTGGCGCATTTCAAAACAAACTCAGCGATATCTCTCTTCATACCGCTCCACCAATACTGCCTTCTCATGTCTTGGTACATTTTGTCCCCTCCGGGATGTACCGCGAACCGTGAGCCGTGCGACTCTGCCATCACATCGTACCGTAATTCCTCCCCTTCCGGAACTACCAATCTCCCATTGAAGCGTAATCCCCCGTATGAGTTAACGGTATAGGACTCGGCTCCCTCTGCTAGTAATCGAACTATCTGCTCCTGACAGAACGAGTCATTGGCCTGTGCCCGTACTACCTTCGTGACAATCTGCGGTGTAACGGTCATCACAGACATGAAAGATCGGGCCACTACACCCTGGTGTCCCAATTCCTTCCACTTAGCCTTCCACACCTCTGCCACCTCATCTGCTGGTCTACGGCTCAACGCGTCTGCCACCACGTTAGCCTTTCCTGGGTGATACTGGATGTCGAACTGGTAGTCCTTCACAAACTCAAGCCGCCTACGCTGCCGCATATTCAATTCCTTCTGCGTGAATAGGTACTGTAGGGACTTGTGGTCCGTGAACAGTTGGAACTTCTCCTCTAAAAGATAGTGCCTCCAAATCCGTAGGGCAAATACCACTGCCGCAAACTCCAAATCATGCGTGGGGTAATTCTTCTCATGAGGCTTAAGCTTACGGGAAGCATAAGCTATGGCCTGTCTCTCCTGCTGCAATACACCTCCCAGTCCTTACAAAGATGCATCGGTGTAAACCAAATACTCAACTCCCGGTCTCGGCAATGCTAACACAGGTGTTGAGGTCAATTTGTCCTTCAATTCATCGAATGCCAACTGACAGGCATCACTCCAAATGTATGGCACACCCTTACGAGTCAGATATGTCAAAGGACCTGCTATCTCCGAGAAGCCCGAATAAACCTCCTGTAGTATCCTGCCAAGCCCAAGAAACTACGAATCTCAGTCGGTGTCGTGGGCTGTCCCCACTCCCTCACCGCTGATACCTTCCCCGGATCAACAGATATTCCCTGGTCGGAAATGATATGTCCCAAAAACTGGACTTCCTTCAGCCAAAACCCGCACTTCTCATATTTTGCATACAACTCGTTCTGACGAAGGGTCTGCAAAACCTGCCTCAAATGCTCGACGTGCTCCTCCTCTGTCTGAGAGTAAACCAGAATGTCATCAATAAAGACAATGATAAACTGGTCTAGGAAATCCCTGAACACTATGTTCATCAAGTCCATAAACACTGCTGGAGCGTTGGTCAAACCAAAAGGCATAACCCGAAACTCGTAAGAACCATATCTCGACAAGAACGCAGTCTTCGAGACATCCTCCTCCCTGATACGCAACTGATGGTATCCCGATCTCAAATCAATCTTCGAGAAGAAAGAAGCTCCCCTCAACTGGTCGAATAAGTCATCGATTCGAGGCAATGGATACTTATTCCGTATCGTGACCTTATTCAACTCTCGGTAGTCCACGCACAATCTCAGTGAACCATCCCTCTTCTTCACAAACAAAACTGGAGCGCCCCAAGGTGAGGTACTCCTGCGAATAAAGCCCTGGCCTAACAGCTGCTCTATCTGATCCCGTAACTCCCTCATCTCAGCTGGAGCCATACGGTACGGTGCACGTGCTATAGGTCTCATACCCGGTAGCAAATCTATAACAAAGTCTATCTCTCGACTGGGTGGTAAGCCTGGTATCTCCTGAAACACATCTGAATACTCCCTGACAATCGGGATCGAATCTAAAGGAATCACAACCTCCTTAGAGGTATCCTCCTCTATGTAATACAGATGAGCGGTCGATCCTCCCTCTGGGCGAGGCATCGCCACTACAAACATCTCTTGCCCCGGAATGGCAAAAATAATGCTCCCGCTAAAGCAATCAATCATGGCCCGATAAGCTACGAGCCAATCCATACCGATAATCACATCGTGAACATGCATGTCTAACACTAACATGTCTGCAGGTAATACCAAACCACCAATCTCTACCCCCACTCCCCGGCATATAAAGAAGATAAGTGACCCACTCCCCAATGGTGAGTGGACACACGTCACTGTGCTCTCTGCCGTGGCTAACAATCCTAAATCTTTCGCGAAGTGTGTAGCTATAAAATAGTGTGTAGCACCCGTATCAAATAATACTCGACCCATAGTGCCATGGATAGGAAACGTACCCTCAATCGCGGGCGGTGCCTGTGGAACTGCAGCCTGGTGGACGTTGTAGACACGTCCATACTGTAGTTGCCCCTGCTGAGCCGGGACTGCTAGAATGGGTGGCAATGCTGCCATCTGTGGCGGTGCGGGAAGAGCGGCGGGAAGCATAGGCTTCTGTGGCTCCTGGCGAGCGCCCTACTGCTGCTGCTGTGGGGCCCTGCCCCTATCAGGACAATCCTGTCGCTTATGGCCAGTCTTGCCACAAACAAAGCACTTCCCTGGGAAGTTCCCCCCTCTCTGTCCCTGCTGTCCCCGGCCCTGGTGGCCGTTACCGTTCCTCCCTTGGCCCTGCTGGCCCTGGTGAAACTGCTGCCCATTCTGCCCCTGTTGGCCCTGATGGCCGTTTGGACCCTGATAGCCCTGACGAAAACCTCCCTGTCCCTGTCTGTAGTTCCCTGATCGAAACCTCTTGTTATCCCCCTGCTGGGAGCCCTGCTCATTCTGTCTCTGCCCCTGACCAGATTGTGCCCCGCTGGCACCATGTCCTCCAGTCCTGCCCTGATGGCTAGACTCCCCCGACCTTTTGCCCTCGGCCATATGAAAACGGTGGTCCTGGCAGTGTAACAATGCAGCGTTAACCACATCAGAATAAGTGGCCAACGATAGGTTCCCTAGCAGATGCTGACGGATCCTCCATGTCAACCCGTCCGTGAACTTCTCAATCTTCTTCTTCTCTGTTGGTATCTCATCCGGAACGATATTCAACAGATTCGTGAACTCGGCCTCATACTCGGCCACTGTCTTGCCCTCCTGCTTCAGACTCATCAATCTCCTCCTCATTTCCGTATGAATAGCTGACGAAAAGTACTTGCGGTCGAACCGCACCCAGAACTCCTGAATAGTGAGAGTATCCCTCTCCTCCACGGTGGTAATGGATTCCCACCACTGCAGTGCAGATCCAACTAGCTTGAAAGTAGCTAGCACCTGCTTCTGAACATCAGTGCACTCATGCATCCTCAAATGCCTCTGTATATCCTTCCTCCATTGGCTCGAGACTACCACATCTGAGCTACCTGCAAACTCTGGCGGATGCGCTTCCGAAAAGCGTCGCCTACACGCTCCCAAGCAGACGGGAATGCATTAACCTGTACTGGCGCGGCAACCGGCACCTGAGGTGGTGCCTGCTGAACAACGGCAATGGCGGCATTTACTGCTTGAGCTACTATAGCTGCAACCTCAGCGGCGTTCATCATGCCCTGAACTGGGGCGGGCTGGGGTTCGGGCGTTGCATCCCTGGGAACTCATCGTGCACGTCGTGGAGGCATCTGAAATAAGAACAAAGTTTATAAGTTCACTATTTATAAACTTAAAATAGCTGAAGAACGAAGCATACACAAAAAGAGTACAACAGTCCTAAAATATAGGGCTCTATATCAAAGAAACGTAGTGGAAACATAATAAGCCGTCAGATCCTAAAGGACACTAGAACCTGATGCTCTGATACCACCTGTGATACCCCGACTAATTAAATACCGGGTAGCTACTCCTTTATTAAATTAATTCAAAATGCCAAGTTGGTCCAGTTAATAGCATCACTGTCGAAAACATTTTAATTTTACTAACCACCTAATATTTAAAAAGTAAGTGCCAAATTTTAATTAAAGTCTGATTATCATGCAACAAGTGTAATAAAGAATAAATACACCATTCACCATACTGAAGTAAAACTAATAACCATCACATAGTGTAAATAAAGTCTGGAGGAAAACTCCTTACTACAATCCCATACTGAAATAAATAACCGAATGCTAAAACAATACAAATCAAAGTCTGAAAACTGTAATGTAAAAGATGTCTCTAAATAGAAATGGGCAACATGCCCTACAACTGATAGATAGTGACTCTGGAATCCAAAAGATAGAAGCGTCTACAAGAAAATCCCTGTAGCTTCCACAAACAGCTACAACTCGTCACCTGAATGAGAATCCTATGCTTGGTGTCCTTGTGGCTGGGCACCTAAAATGGTTTTACAAGAAAAAGATTTGAAAAGAAAACGGGTCAGAGCCCGAATGTGGAGTTATTTTAAAAACCTGCAAGTGCTTTAAAAACATTTAGAACATTAAATGTGAAGTACATGTTAGGACGTGCACTCACATGATATTCTCACCTCTCGTCTAACTGTGCACTCCTAACGTAAGTACCCGTCTAGAGTCATACAGACTACTAGCTACGTGACAATATAACTAGCTAGACTATCATAGGTCCTACCCTTATTACTCGATTCTCTTAACATAATAACGCTCGTAATTAAGTAGGGGTTTAACGCAAACTCAGATGCTCAATATGCAATATATATCACTATCAGTTAACTTGCTATATTTCTCGAAGCAATACCATAATTATATTCACAACATTAACATGAAGGTTCCCATTAATTAAGTGTATATTATTCACATCATAAATATACAGTATAAGCACCACGAGAACTAAGCTGTGGTGCACACATACTCTGCTATCCATCCCGGTACATCACGTACATAAGGATCACATATTCCGAATCTCTCAGGAATAGTTTCGATAACACAAATCACAAATGGTGGAGGCGAACACAGTCACATCACATGGGTCACGTACATACCTACGCTCCCACGATCAGCGGACTTATTAACATCACAATAAGTCTTTCTCTGACCTATGTTCATAATGGTACCAGTCTATATCCCCCCCATAGGCACACAAGGATTAGAGGGTCCTAAGCGAACGCAACCTCCCGTGATAGCAAGTATGGTAGGTATGTCATACACACAATTAATATCAATACTAAGTATATACGCATCTTAGTAATCACCGTAGTTTAATTGTAATACTTTTCTCAATCTAGTACCAATATATAATTCACACACTTTATACGCTTCCGGTTTATAATAATACGCGCCATAATTTATTCGCACGTCGTAGAAGTCACAACCCCAAACAGTCCATTATTTAAATCACTCGTATATAATTTACTCCTCATAATGTCCCAATGTCCCACATCTATCAATATAACCTCAAAGGTTTGTTATCTCTATCCTCGAACAAGTTTACGGGACTCCAAAAATCAAAACAGTCCAAAATGGCCCAAACTGCCAGCTCGTTAGAAGTCTCGTTCGAACGAGACTGTTCGAACGAGTTTGGACTGTCAGCTCGTTAGAAGTCTCTTTCGAACGAGACTGTTCGAACGAGATCCAGTTCGTTCGAACGAACTGCACCTTCTAACGATATCTCGTTCGAACGAGATATCGAACGAAACTACCCCTCGTTAGAAGAGACTGGTCAACTCGTTAGAAGCTCGTTCGAACGAGCTCGTTCGAACGACCTGGGGATTGCTTCTAACAACTGACCAGTTTCGGCCCAGATTTTTCCCCAATTCATTTTTCTTCCATTTTAACACCTCAAGTCTTCTCCAAAGTTCGTTCTAACAGTGTTTTAAGTCCTCTAATCATACTAAATCATCTTAAGGTCATAAACTAACATCTTTTAAGGCATTAATGCAACCTAAACATCATTAAATCACAAGTTTTATACTCTTCCACAATTCTATCAAGAACATGAACCCTAGATTTATATCATCATCAAATCACAGAATTTAATCCGTTTTAATTTCTTCTAATCCCAATTATCATGAGAATAATCATCTACCTATCATTCTACATGCAATTCTCTTCAAAATATTCAAGTTCTAAACTCCAACTACATGGGTTTTCATATTTCACCAAGAACAAACACAAAATTCGGATTTCTCTAACATGGAAAGGACATTCTCTGAAAATTAAATGGAATAAAGTCACTTGCCTTGGTTGTCTCTGAGTTTGGCGTAGGTTTGATGAAGCTTTTCTGCAGAATTCCCTCTCTCCAAGCTTCTTCTCCAATGGTGGCTTAAGGTGGCTAGGGTTTTGATTTGGGAACTTAGAAAACTCTTCTAATAACCTACGTAGCCTTCTAGGTTAATATGGTTTGGTTAATAGGCTTAGTGGGTTTAATCCACATCAGATTTACATCTCTAATTTTCGTCACTTTTAATTCCTCAAAATGTAAAATTACCAAAATACCCTTTTAAGTTGCCGGTATGGCCTAAAAATACCCCGGGACCCAAACTACACCCCCGGCTAGTGTTTTCTGACTATCTCAACCCTTCCGGACGCGTTGGCGCACTCAAACGACCATACGGTTTATAGATTTTAAATTCACTTTTTATAATCAAAATATTACACCGTGACGCGGCGATCCCACGCGTCTCAACAAAATTTCTAAAATGCCGTATATAAATCTCACGACAACTTTTATAATACCAAATACATATATCAAAACATGTATGCACATAATCAAATACCAACTCGCATCTCCTTAGTATTTATAACCCGGATTAATTTCCAATTAATACGCATTTAATTAATTAATCCCAAAAATAAATATAGCCAAAAGTACGGGTATTACACAAACTCAGAGACAACCAAGGCAAGTGACTTTATTCCATTTAATTTTCAGAGAATGTCCTTTCCATGTTAGAAAAATTCGAATTTTGTGTTTGTTCTTGGTGAAATATGAAAACCCATGTAGTTGGAGTTTAGAACTTGAATATTTTGAAGAGAATTGCATGTAGAATGATAGGTAGAGGATTATTCTCATGATATTTATGATTGGAAGAAATTAAAACGGATTAAATTCTGGGATTTGATGATGATATAAATCTAGGGTTCATGTTCTTGATAAAATTGGGGAATAGTATAAAATCTTGTGATTTAATGATGTTTAGGTTGCATTAATGCCTTAAAAGATGTTAGTTTATGACCTTAGCATGTTTTAGTATGATTAGAGGACTTAAAACACTGTTAGAACGAACTGGATCTCGTTCGAATAGTCTCGTTCGAACGAGACTTCTAACGAGCTGACAGTCCAATCTCGTTCGAACAGCCTCGTTCGAACGAGACTTCTAACGAGTTGACAGTTTGGTCCTTTTTGGGCTATTTTGATTTTTGAAGTCCAGTAAACTTGTTCGAGGATATAGAAAACCTTCCTTTGATGATGTAAGGATAGATTTGGGACTTTTGGGTTATTATGAGGAGTAAATTATATACGAGAGTTATATTAAATGAACGGTTTGGGTTGAGACGTAAGTGTTTACTACGACGTGAGAATAAATTATGGCGCGTATGATGATAAACCGGAAGAGTATAAATTGTGATAATTATAGTTAGTACGAGAATGCGATACGTACTACGATTAAACTACGGTATTACTAAGACGTGTGTTTACTTAGTATTGGTATATGAATTGTGTGAATGACATACCTACCATACTTGCTATCACGGGAGTTTTGCGTTCGCTTAGGGCCCTCTAATCCTTCTGTTGCCCGGATTTAGACTGGTTACCTCGATGAACATAGGTAAGAGAAAGACTTATTGGGATGTTAATAAGTCCGCTGATCGTGGGAGCGTAGGTATGTGCGTGACCCATGTGATGTGACTGTGTTCGCCTCCACTATTTGTGATTTGTGTTATCTGAACAATTCCTGAGAGATTCGGAATTTGTGATCCTTATGTACGTGATGTACCGGGATGGATAGCAGAGTATGTGTGCACCGCAGCTTAGTTCTCGGGGTGCTTGTATTGTATATTTATGATGTGAATAATATACGGTTAATTAATAAGAACCTTCATGTTAATGTTGTGAATATAATTACGGTATTGTTTCGAGAATAATAAAACGAGTTAACTGATAGTGATATATATTGCATATTGAGCATCTGAGTTTACATTAAATCCCTATCTAATTACGAGCGTTATATGTTAATAGAACCGAGTAATAAGGGTAGGAACTATTACAGTGTAGCTAGTTATGATGTCACTTAGCCAGTGGTTTATATCGTTGTAGATGGGTATTTACGTTAGGAGTGCACAGTTAGACGAGAGCTGAGAATATCATGTGAGTGTACGTCCTAACATGTACTTTGCATTTAATGTTTTAAATGTTTTTAAAGCACTTGCAGGTTTTTAAAATATAACTCCACATTCGGGCTCTGACCCGTTTGCTTTTCAAATCTTTTTCTTGTAAAACCATTTTAGGTGCCCAGCCACAAGGACACCAAGCATAGGATACTCATTCAGGTGACGAGCTGTAGCTGTTTGTGGAAGCTACAGGGATTTTCTTGTAGACGCTTCTATCTTTTGGATTCCAGAGTCACTATCTATCAGTTGTAGGGCATGTTGCCCATTTCTATTTAGAGACATCTTTTACATTTCAATTTTCAGACTTTGGCATGTATTATTTCAGTATTCACTTTAGTTGTTTCAGTTGTGGGTTTGTAGTGAGGAGTTTTCCTCCAGACTTTATTTACAGTATGTGATGGTTATTGTTTTACTTCATTATGGTGAATGGTGTTATTTATTTCTTCATTACACTTGTTGCATGTTAATCGGACTTTAATTAAAATTTGGCAACTTACTTTTTAAATACTAGGTGGTTAGTAATAATAAAATGTTTTCGACAGTGATGCTATTAACTGAGCCAACTTGGCATTTTGAATTTATTTAATAAAGGAGTAGCTACCCGGTATTTAATTAGTCGGGGTGTCACAACATGTTTCCAATGTGCTTCAATTGTTGGAATGACTATGTGATTCAACATAAGTGTTTTAGTATCATTAAAATTATTTTCTAAACCGTTATAAATGAATGAAAGATTGTGATTAAAGATACACAACTGTTTTCTAAACTATTTTAGTATAAATGAATGAATGGACTAACTAAATGTTTCTAAACTGTTTTCTAAAATTTTAAAACTGAATTGATGCCTTTAGTATCATTGAAACTATATTCTAAAATATTCGAAAAGACTGGAGTTAACTTTTTCAAAATTCTAATGGATTCCTTATGTATCATCATTGAAACTGTTTTATAAAATCTAATGGATGACTTATCCAAATTCCAATGGATTTAAATGTCATGATTGAAATTGTTATTTAAAATGTCATTAATAAACTGTGGACATTTAAACATTGCATTCAAAATGAATAATTGAATCAATATTTTGAAAATTTACTTGACTTAAATTTACACATATGTTTATTTCCTGCCATTTTGCGTCGTGGAGATGCTTAAGTTCCTTTATGTGGATTGTCCAGATGATGGCCACAATATCATATGTGCATTGTAATGGTTTATTTCCCGTCCATTCAACGTATCTGTTTTAATATGATGTTTTAGTATGGTGTTTTGTAATGGACGTTTATGTGATTCAAATATAATGAACGGTTTCCAAGAACTGTTGGAATGTACTAACTGTTATCAGATTTTTGGAAGCACCATACCTGTTTCCAAAGTGCTTCAATTGTTGGAATGACTATGTGATTCAACATAAGTGTTTTAGTATCATTAAAATTATTTTCTAAACTGTTATAAATGAATGAAAGATTGTGATTAAAGATACACAACTATTTTCTAAACTATTTTAGTATAAATGAATGAATGGACTAACTAAATGTTTCTAAACTGTTTTCTAAAATTTTGAAACTGAATTGATGCCTTTAGTATCATTGAAACTATATTCTAAAATATTGGAAAAGACTGGAGTTAACTTTTTCAAAATTCCAATGGATGCCTTATGTATCATCATTGAAACTGTTTTATAAAATCTAATGGATGACTTATCCAAATTCCAATGGATTTAAATGTCATGATTGAAATTGTTATTTAAAATGTCATTAATAAACTGTGGACATTTAAACATGGCAATCAAAATGAATAATTGAATCAATATTTTGAAAATTTACTTGACTTAAATTTACACAATTCAATACTTTGAAAATTTACACTTATAATATACGAAATATTTATTATTTACACTTAGTTGTGTTGTATTTTTTTTTACATAAATTATAATGTTTATATGAGATTCAAGATGAACTACTATTATTGTTGGGGAACTAAGTACGGCGTATGGACCAATTGACGACGTACACTTCTGAAAATTTTCATCGTACCTTCAGGCACGGGCATAGTATATATATATATATATATATATATATATATATATATATATATATATATATATATATATATATATATATATATATATATAGAGAGAGAGAGAGAGAGAGAGAGAGAGAGCATACACTCAAGCGTACCCCAAATTAATAAAATTCCTAAACAACGGTTTATTCTTTACATTCTTAGCTTTATCAACTCTTAACCTTATTAAATTCAACTCCTAATTTATTGCGTCTCTAAACTATGAGTATATCTCTCCTCTTTAATTAATAAATTAATTTCATGATCTATATTCTCTAAAGACCTAAATTAATTATCCCAAACACTTTAACTCGCTACTTTTTAAGCTCGATATATACACACGACCATAGGATACTACTCACTCATGTGTTTACCCAATCTAACCAATTCCTAACACTGGATATAAGGACAATAGTACTAGGGTAATATCTCTAACCTATAAAACTATCCTCAATACTAACCAAATCTGATCCATCACTAAATTAGGTGTAGTAGTCCCACAGGAAAGCCCCAACTGAAAATCACCAAATCAAACTTTCGGTCTTGCACACCGTTTAGTAGAAAAAATAATATTAAATCCATAAAAAATAAAAAAAATACGAAATCAATGTCCACATCTTCATATTTGATTCTAGACAACTTGGACGGATTTCCAATTTCGTTTGAATGAGAAAGAGACCTCGTTCGAATGAGAAGGCACGATATTCAAACGAGAAAGTCGATTTTCTTCATCCCCAACTTCAAATTCACTCCAAAAACTCCCAAAAAATCTTCATTAAAGCCCCACTAAGGTCTCCAATCGAATCCCCATCATACTATGACCTAAGACTAACATGTAGGGAAATAATCCTAATAATTTCTAATCATAAACAAGGGTTTTCAACATGATTTCAATCAATAATCAAGTTAACCCCAAATTCCTCAAGAGCAATTATTAAATCCCTAATATATTTCAATTTAAGATTCATTAAACATGGATTTAATGAAAAAGTAACTACAAACCTAAACATAGATTCTAACATAATTCTTATTACTTATTGAATGTCAATTTCGAGTTTTATCACCAAAATCTTAACTTTCAAACTAAGATTAATCAACAATTAATTCTAAATCGTCCCAATCCTAACTCATTATATAATTCAGTCCCTAACATGTTTACAAACCTTAAATTTTATCAAAAAGCGTGATTATAAATTAAGAAACATGTTATTAATGATTTTGCAAGAAAATTCTTGCCTAAAATTGGAAGATTGAAGAATCCCTCTTAAATTATTGTTGCTTTCTCCTCTCGAAGCTTGACTAACTTCACCCAAGTGTTTACGAATGTCATGATTAATTTTAGTGGATGAAAACTACATAAATGATGTGTTTTAATCCCTTTTAAAAATTCTAATCCTAGAGCTCTTAATGGGGCCTAAATTCGGGCCCTCAAAAGAGCCCATAATGCTACCCGGAATAGCCCAAAATATCTCATAAGGGTATACCTACCCCCGGGATCAATTTAAAGCAATAAAAATATATTAATGGACATCCGTGTAACCCCAAAGTCCAGTCTAAGTGATACTACCCACAACTCATGGTAATATCTCTTGGCGTTAATAAATTATTCACTTAATTATTATACGACTTTACATAACCCACCATCATATAATTAATACAACTAATAATTTATTACAAGCACACGTTAACAAAATAACATTGTAGACCCTAGAACCTCCCCAATTCACTACTAACCCTAAGTCATACTCCAAGTACCGATCTAGAGGCTACTGGGGACTCCCGAGCACCATTTGACTCCGGTCAACTTCATCGTCAGAGTGAAATCTCAATAAATATTTGAAGGTATATGAATCCCCTTTCCAACGATCTATCCCATAAGCGAATCGGCATAACATTTTGGACAAACGAAGCATTTTTCTATCAAAAACTGATCTGGAGGCCACCGGGCGCTCTCCGACCCCAATTTGACCCCAATCAACTTCATCGCTAGAGTGAAAGCTCAATGAATCATTGAAGAGAACTGAAATCCCTTTTTAACGGTCTACACCATGTACAAAATGGCATAACCATTCAAACGAATGATCCGTTTCCCATCGAAAATCGATTCAGAGACCACTGGGCGCTTTCGGGCTCCGTTTGACCAAAGTAAACTCTTCAGTTCGAACGAGGATGAATGAATATTTAAATGCACTGAATACTCTTTTACAATGGTCAGGACTATTCATGAATCATCCTTACAGTATGGACAAATGGTCCGTTTTACTCCAAAAGGTCATTGGACACTTCTGGGGGCCGTTTAACCAAAGTCAACTCTCCGAACTGAGTGAAGCTATTTGGAACATGGAAGTTCCTCGCATAACCTTTCCAATGATATGACCCTTGGATGATTCAGACGTACGATTTGGACAAACGATCCATCGTCGTCCGATGATGTCCTGTCTAAAAGATCGGCAGGCACTTTCGAGCCCTGTTTGACCTAAAGTCAACTCTCGGACATGGGAGTGGCCAAAATTATTCTAAAATGTCTATGAATAAACTTCCTAATGATATGTCTCGTACGCGATTTGGACTTACGAATTGCGTATTATGACCATTTTCCAAAAAATCTACACGAGACTGCCAATTGGCAGGTTCATTTCCATGTCTATCGGTAGTGTGTCTAGGGTTACCTGGTTACAAGTAGGGAAAGGACAATGCCAATTGGTAGTCCCTTGAGCCTATATAAAGGGAGAATGATCTCACCTTCTAAGGCACCTCAGAAACATCATCTTCAGTTAGCGAAGTTTCCTTATTTGAAACATTTTTCTCCTTTAATTCCCATCAGTTTCATACCCAATTTATCTAAAATCCCCTTACGTTCTTCATTCACTTGCAAGTAATCTCATAATAAATCAAGATCAATCTCCAAGTCTCCAAAGAAGGTCCAAATATTCTTATCTCTCTTTAAATTTCTTTATTTTTTGCATTAGTTATATAAGTTCTTAATCTAAGTTTTACTTGATATCATGCACATATTAATCTCCAATCCTTTAATAGTAATATTTCACACAGTATGTTTTCTATAAAAAAACAAAACAAGAAAAAGAGGAATACACCTATAAATTCCATAAGGATTTGTCACCATATTCTCTAAAAACTAAAAACACCTTTTTTCTTACACACACATATAGTAAAATTACTGTTTGAATTTACGGGATAAACCCC
This sequence comes from Sambucus nigra, assembly GCA_949130495.1. Lineage (NCBI taxonomy): Eukaryota > Viridiplantae > Streptophyta > Magnoliopsida > Dipsacales > Adoxaceae > Sambucus > Sambucus nigra. The sequence continues at coordinate 153,300,425 of OX422211.1, read as the reverse complement.
ACCATCATGCTACATGCGAACTGTGTGGACTTTCATGCCTATATAGGGTACGTAGACATCTCGGGATAAAACCCAAGACTTGAGTCCCATTTTCCTATTTTCCACTTTTTCCCAATTTTATCCATATATCATTCATATATGTCATACTTGTGAGTCATAATTGCGTCTTATCTAACACATATTATCGTTTCGTTATAACGATCAATATCTCGATAAGCACACACATAATTTTTTTAATTATGTTTTTGAGAACATTCCTACGGATGACCTCACTTCGTCTTTTCCATGATGCAAGTCGAACGATTTCGATCTCCACTTATATATACACGTACACACACTTCATGAAGAAATTAAGGAAAATAGTGACATAATCCCATGAGAGACCGAAAGGGCGGGATGGGTGCCTAACACCTTCCCATTCCATAATTTATCCCCCAAATCTCTAATCTAATTGGTTTTGCAAGCATTAGTTTGTCTTTGATGTCGTTCTCTCGAGGCGGCAACATGTTCTTTTGCCTGTTTTGTGCAAAATAGGTTGGAGACTATATCTCTTTACATCACCACAAATTGATGACGGCCTGAGAACTCCTAAAAAGGGCACGGGACCTCTCTCCTACTTCATCACGCGCGCTAGAGCCAACCCCGAGATGGAGAAGGAGATGGGAAACCAGTACCCAGGGATGGATGGCCACAGTGGCGACTCTGCTGGAGACTTACTTAAGAGGGATAGACTCTGTTTTCATGCGTGTTATCATTTTATTCTCCTGTGCATATGAACTTACTTGTGTGTTCCTTTTTTTCTCCTCTATTACTTCTTTTATATATCTACCACATGTTTATATCACCTTTCACTCACTTTTCACTTCATGAACTTGTATATGCTCTCCATGTACACCTCACACTACCTACACTTGTATATAGGTCCACTTATATCCACATGTTGCACACACTACTTAGAATATCCATGCTTATGTGTCACTAGCACACACCTCCACTTACCTCACTTGTATATATCCATTCTCACTTATACTTATCACACGCCACTTGTAGTTGATCCATGCCAAGATTCACTACCACACACTCACTTATAGATATTCACACATCACCCACTCTCACGTATCCACGTTTGGTATAATCTTCATGCTTCATGATAGATTTACTTTTTACTTGTGCATTCTTCCTTATTAGTATAGTACTCATCATGCCAAATAAAATACTCTCTCCATAATATACTAATAAAGAATCATGCATTTTGCACACTACATCACCAAGATTATGGCTATTGACCAAAATTTATCCCATATAGGGGGTCACTTTGTGATGGGTGCTAGTCCGACAGGGCACAGTTAGCCTAAGAAATATGAGTCTCACCTTCCATCGGTATATTACCTTCGACATATATCGAACGGTTCTCCTTGCATCATACTGCTTGACCTAAAGCATGATGGGAGCTATATAGCAAGGAACCCTTTCACTTACATCGAGTATATTGAATTCTGTCTCACACGTACTATCCCCATGAGGTATATAGTGAGGCAGTTCACGTACACTCAAGCATATCAAATGGCTTGTCCACACCGATTTCCCTCAAAAGCAAGTTGTATATTGTGAAAGTCATTCCAAAGGATGGAACCTTTACACTAACCAACCAACGACAAACCCTCATATAGGTGTCAAACCTAGGGCACTCATATTTAGTTTATTAGTTACTACACAAAACTCTATCGAAATGTCAGGTCAGCATGTCGCCCAAAGTTTCGAGCGATTTCATCTTTTTTGAAAAGGGGACCCTATCCATGAGCCTGGCAACAAGTCAAACTTTGTTTTACACGTTTTTCAAACCCAATTTGTCTAGGCCCAGGTTCTTTCTAAAATTTCTAATTGTATTTAGGTAAACCTAATACAAGTGAAAAAATTAACATAAAAATAATCATGCTGACACACTTTTCTCATCTTTCCCTTCTTCCCTACCAAAAATACCAGCCCCTCTTCTATCAAAATACCAAAAACATTTTCCCTCCTTTTAACAATTTTTTTTCCCCTTTCCAAAAAATTTCAAAAAATATTTTCCTCTTTACCAATAAAAATAACTCTTCCTTTTATATTTCAAAAATAAATTAGAATCATTTTTTCCTCAAGTCAATCGCATACCTGACCCTTGGCCTAGATCCTTATTGGCTTCGATCTTTCGCAAAGCACCCCGAAGCTCTGTCAGTTCTCTTGCTAATTCCTCTAAGTTTGAAATCCACCTTCACTAACCCTTAATGGAAAACATAAATCAAGTACCGAATGTGCATCCTAATTTGATGACGGTCATAGTCCAACTTAGCGCTAAGATTGATAACCTTCAAACCGTGGTTCATGAGATGCAGTGAAAATGGGTCCCTATTCTCGAAGAGCCCAAGGTCCTTTTCCCTCGCTCTATGGATCCACCCTCACCTGAGCCTATTTGGGTCCAGGAAGAATGTCAACATGTCCCATGTGCACCTCCTGCTAATGGGCCACAGCCAGCTCAGTTCCCTACGTCGAAACTTGCCCAGCCATGGGCTAACCTACCTATACCTATCGGTTCGAAGGAATAAGAGTTAAAAAAGATCAACAAGGACCTTAAGCTGTTAACCAAGAAGTTTAACCAGGTCCAAATCTCTAGAAACTACATGGATTACACCCATATATCTCCCTACCCTAAAGCAAGGCTGCCAAAAAAATTCAAGATGCCTAACATTGAGACTGTAGGTGGTAGCGAGCCCCCAATTGTTCATCTTCAAAGATACTATCGATCTTTGACTCTCCTAGGTGCCTTCAAGTAAATAATAGCCCAGATGTTCCAAGAAACTTTGAAGTACAACGATCTTTGTTGGTTTCTATCCCTCGAGGAATCCATAATTCACAATTAGGAGGTTGTTGCCCGTGAATGCATGTCACAGTACAAATACAACGAGGAGTTGGAGGTTAAACGTTATGATATATAACTTCTCAAGCAGAACTTTGGAGAAATTTCCAGCAATTTCATAGCAAGGTATAGGGAGAAATCGACCACTATGACAAACCACTATCCGAAGAGGAGCAAGTTACTATTGTGAAGAAAAATTTCTTACCCCATGTATGAGCGATGATAGGAGGAAAGTACTACCCCTATTTTTTAGCCTTTTGGGAAGCAGGATTGGATATTGAAGAAAGTATTGCCAATATTGGATCTTAGACTAAGAAAGTATCCATACAGTTCACTCTAAGAAAATATGAGAAGCCTGCTATGGTCTCGACCAATTATAATATCTCACAACCTACTACCTCTTGGGCACTAGAAAGTCATACCAAACCAGTCATAAAATACTACACCGAGCTATATGATCCTCTCCCTAAAGTCTAAAGCCTCATTGGGACAAAATCTCATCAAATCGTTGGACCCTCGTCCACTACCAAACTCACTTCCTAAAAATTTCAAACCCGACACCCATTATGCTTTTTACCAAACTGTCGGCCATACCATTGATCAGTGCTTCCATCTCTGAAATATAATTCAAGGTTTAATTGACTGGGGTGTCATGCCCAATCGGCCAGTCCCAAACCAAACACCACTCATAATCCACTTCCAAACCACACAAATGCCATCTACTTAGAGAATGACCGAAAATTCGATCCATCTACCCAAATTGTACCCAGTAAAGCACCCATCATACCCATATTTTCACCCATCATACCCATGTACCATCTACCCATATTGGCTATATTTTCCCTACACCAATAACATGACCGAATACAAGGCATTCACCGTAGTCTTCAAAGTCACTCTCAAAAAAGTTATCCAATGCCTAGATATCTACGGGGACTCTGCTCTCATCATCGACCAGGTCCTTAGAAGATGGAAAGTCAAAGATGAAAAGCTCTTATCCTTCCATACCCAACTAGAAGATCTAGCCTCCCAATTCTTAGATATCGCCTTCCACTACTTTCCCCAAGGGAGGAGCAGCTTGGCAGATACCCTTGCCACTTTAGCCTCCATGGTCAACTTGACCAAGGGAATAATGATGGCCTTTTTCCTTATCCAAAAATAATCTAAACTGACCCACTGCTACCATATTGAAGTCTTCATAGAAGAGGATTCTCAAATGTCTAAGTGTTGGTATTACGACATTTGACACCTCCTCAATCACAGTAGGTACCCCTAAGATTCTAACAAGAAAGACCGTGCGACCCTCCGCAAACTAGTTGCCCAGTACATTGTCTGCGATAAAGAATTTTTCAAGGGCAACTTTGATGGAACCCATTAACATTACATTACAGGGCTGACATTAAAGAAATGAAGTAGAAAATCCACTGCGAGGAATGCGGACCTCACATGAACGGTCATATGCTCGCTAAGTATATTATCCAACAAGGTTAGTATTAGACCACCATGGTTCAGGATTGGACCGCCTATGTCCAAAGATGCCTCAAATGCTAACAGTTTGTCAATCTTCAGCACTTACCTCTATAAGAATTATACAATATGACTTCTCCCTGGCCATTCTCTACATGGGGCATTGATATCATATGGAAAGTGACAAATCCTGTAATGGGTATGAGTTCATCTTAGTTGCCATTGATTACTTCACCAAATGGGTTGAAGTCGATCCATACGTAGTGCTAAATGCCAAAAAGGTAGAGAAATTCATTCGAAAGAACATCATCTACTGCTACGGGCTTCCCACGAGCTAGAATCAGATAATAGGTTACATTTAAAGGTAGAAATAATAGAATTGTTCAACGATTATGGGATTTAGAGACACAAATCTTCTCCCTACCAACCACATACCAACGGTGAATCTGGAGACGCTAATAAGAACCTCAAAACAATCATCAATAAGATGATTGAAATTTTCCAAGACTAGGCCGATAGGATCCCTTACACCCTTTGGGGCTACCACACTTTAGTCCAGACATCTTCTGGGGCTACCCCTTACTTTCTGGTATGCAACATGGAAGCAGTCCTACCCATTGAACTAGAAATACCTTCATTACACATCATGCTTGAGAGAAAAGATAATGAGTAAGACTGGTATTAGAGTCGTTTAGATGAGTTGTCGCTCTTAGACAAAAGCAGGTTAAAAGCTTTATATCATATACAGGGGTACCATGGACGGATAACGCGATCGTTCAACCAAATAGTCAAGGACCGTGGCGTTTGATAAGGGTAATTAGTCCTCCAAGAAATCATAGATTCCATTTGGGACCCCAGAGGGAAAATCAAGCCAAATTGGAGTGGACCCTACATCATGAAGAAGATCTTGTCTGATAGTGCCGCTATACTCACTGACCTTAACGGAGAAGATATGGCACGTCTAGTCAACCTAATTCAACTTAAGAAATTCTACCCTTAATCCAAAATCTTGATGTGCTATGACTCCTCTTATCCCCATTTTATTCTTTGAAAAAATCTTCATTTCCCTCTACTCTGAACTACGTGGGGCTTGATCCTCTAAGAAACTTTTTACTTTCAGAATGAATCTCATAAAATTTTCAAAACCCCCAGAGGTACGCAGGCAACCCATATTCTTTACATGGGCACGGTTCCCTTATTTTTCATAAAATGTTATTCTTTTCTTACCTCTGAGAAGTTTATTTTTATCATTTATGAGAACAGAAGGATCATGTATGCCTTCACGATTGGTATAGATAATTTAAATATATAACTCATCAAGAGGCACAGCAATATAATTGAAATCCTTTTTTATTCCGTAAAAGGGAAAACTCGGCACAATTGCATGAAATATCAGCATAGGGAGTCAAATAACTACCCCTCATTAATTAAGTTGGCCCTATAATAAAATGAACCAAACCTTCCCAAATTTATTTCCAATAACTAAAAACAAACCAAACACATATCTATTATAAAAGCTTCATAAATAAACAACAACTTCCCTATCCGAAGCTTCCGAAAGACCCAACCTCATCATTATCATTTGCTCTTTGAGGCCCCCAAACTTCCCTTGCCTAATTTGTATACTGAAGGCGCTCCATGGAGTAATAAGACCGAACCATCCTAGAGAAAACCACTATGCCCCCTCCTTAGTGTCAAACATGATGAACCATCTATGTTCGATATGCTCTGCCAAAATCTTAGCCACTACCCTCTTCCACAACCATTTCATATAATCTATAGAAACATGTCGAACCCTTCCAACAGATTGAGTAGGACGGGTTTTCAGCTGACAATTCACCCACAAAGAACCCAACCGCATGCGCAAGCTTTCAATAAAATCCCAACAGGAAAGAAATCCAGGGTATGGGAAGGCACAATTTTCTCCCATCCGACTTTAAAAAAGGAGTCTCTAGGGGAAATAGAATGAGGTCTACCGAGGGCCAACTAACCGAACTTACCGGTATTCCCCCAATTCCATAATGGGATACAACTTCCCCCACCATAACACTGACTAACGTAGACATTGAGATCCATGCTCCATAAACCAATTTACCTAGTTGTATATGGATGGTACAAAGATGAAGCTTCCAAGGGATATTCAGGGGGACCGCCAAACGAAATCTCTTAGCCAGCCACAAGAACAGCATAATAGAGCTTTCTCTCAGAAAAATAGAACGGACTTCTCGCCAAGCACTTATATCGTTCAGGGTATCCTCCAATATCACCATCGTAGGATTGCGACGATATGACATCCACGCTATAATAGAAGCCAGTTGAGTTCCACCATCCGGTCCCCAGTCACCACCAGTAGCATTGAAGTTAAGCCCATGGAAACAACTCGGACAAGGCTCGCATCATTAAAATCCCATAGATGCACAGAATACAAGACAGTTGGGTGAGAAATAATTCCCCTAGTGACCAGTAGTCGAGACGAGCCACCGAAGGAGAGATGTGGAGAAATCCTGCTAACACCTCCCGAGGAGACTGAGAAAATTAAGCCGTGGTCGCCACCACACTAGGATTAACCCCCAACATAGATGAAAACTTCTTATAGGTCAGACAGACCTTGTCCAAGACAAAGCGGAAAACACGATCCTCAGGATACCAAAATTGTGTTATCGCTGCCAGCATGTTCTAGATGATGGGTCGATTGCGCCACAAATAGATACGACGCAAGTTAAAATCATCATAATCTACATTGTACATACACATAGCTTCCAAATTCTTGAGATATAAAGTAAATTTTGCACTCACGGGAAGGTCCATTTTGGGATATGATAAGATAAAAGGCAAGAAATAAGCAAGAAAGGAGAGAAAATGTGAATGGGTGAAAAAACCTCACCACCTTACCCCCTTTTATGTACGGAAACCCGGGCCAAAGACAAAAAATTGGAGGAACCTGAATATATGACTTCCCCACAAGTACTTTAAAGCTGTTGAAACTGCAGTCAAAGCCTTAGGGTGATTTGACTAAACTCATATGCCGATGGGTAGGGGTATGCCGATCGGTCCCCCCCTCCCCCCCCCCCCCCCCCATATTAGAAAATTTTGCCTTTCCTTTTTTGTCAAAATGAAAAATATAAAAAATAAATCCTTTTTCCAAAACAAAATCTGAGTTGTTTCTTCTTGTATTATCCATTTTTTCCATCCATTCTTAAAATAAATTTTCTTTTGAGTTATTTTAATATCCTATCCTTTTTTACGGTATCAGTAACAAAGTAAAAAGTGGATGTATATCAAGTCATTTAAAAGAAAAGGTAAATAAAATCTCATTTCATTATATATGTTGCCACTTACTTCATTACATTTTTCAGGAAAGAAGAAAAATAGAAAAAGCAAAAAACAACAACGGTGCTCAGCTCGAAATCCCTACCTCTCATCTCATCTCTCTAAGACCCACATCCCTACGTTGAGGGCGATTCCCCCGACGATGAGTTGTGGAGCCTCCACTACCCGATCCAGATTTTTCCTTTGAGGAAGCAGACAACACCATACAAGAAGGAATCGAGATCGATTCCCTGATGTAGGCAGTCGCTGAGACCACCCAGTCCCGGATGTCCCTGAGAAAAGTAGTGGACACCCGAACATACTGCAAAAAAAATAGAGACAAAAGGAAAAACAGTTGGTCTAAAGCAAAGCAAAGGCTAGACAAGGACAAAAAAGAGAAAGAATATACCTCTGGATGAAAGACATTTGTTTTCAGCCCTAACACCCCCCGGATCCATCGCATTAGGACGATGTTACATACGCAACGATCCCCCTCCACCCAATTAGAAATTATATGAAAGCGGAGTGAGCTGAATGAATGGAACCACCATTGATGCTACTGATGACGATGAACCACCTATGATGTGGGTGAACCCCACTGGTTTACTCATACCCCTACCCGAAGTCGTAGGAGGCATGTTCACCATGTCGTAAATACAAGAAGGCCTCAGCGAGCCAATCATAGCCGCCGTCCTAGCCTCATTTGACATCTCTCATACCCGCCTCATGTACAAGGAGTACACTACCGATGGTACCACAACCTCATCCTCCACGATTTGTCAAACCACTCTCTCCCCTAAATACCAAGAGTAGCCAAACTCATGCGCTAGCAATCGATGCATCCGAATATGCACTCCAGTCACCCTCGTGTACTGGACAATCGTCCCCTAGGGATAGAAATTCACATATAATTTCTAATAAAGATCAATACTCGCGTAAAACAACGAAAATACCAAAAAAGGATTCAAAAGAAAAAGGAATAACCTAGTCGCTCGTCAGGGTGTTAAAGGCTTGACGCACTATCAACAAAGAAGGAGACTACTTCGATCGCCGATTGGACTTATGCCACATGTACATCCAACAGTATTCCCCCACCTCCACATCATGTAAACCTGTCAAATGGCCATTGAGCCCGATCACCTCATAAAACCACGTCTGCAGAAAAGACAAGAGATAACAATAAAAAAAAAACTAGAATAAAAATGCATGAAAATATATAAAGAGAAATGCGAGAATTACCCAAGACTATAAGTGGCCCTATGCCTATCAATGGATCAGATTTTATCCAAATCCCAATCCGATCCATTTAAGTGGATATGGATCATGCCTAAAATCTGATTATCTAATTACCCGATTACCCGTTTATTAAATGGAGAGGATTTGGATTCATATACTCCGATTAGTTAATAATCCGATTCGATTAATATATATATATATATATATATATATATATATATATATATATATATATATATATAGACACACACACACACACACACATACTAGGGTATGCCCGTGCCTGAAGGCACGTCGCAAAGTTTAAAAGTTTACATAAATGATAGGACCATACGTCGTATTTAGTTCGTAACAAATAAATGTTCTTTGAAATAACCTATGTTATGAACCTATTACTTTAAAAAAAATTGGTAATTTTTGAATCATATATAATTAAGTCAAAATATTTTTTACAACACAATTGTAAAACATTTAAAAATTTGGGGACAATAGATATAGTCAATCTTGGCGTCATATAAGCAACATAATTTAAGGAAAAAAATTATAACATGACCTAGTGTAAACAATTTACGAAATTTAGACACAGATTCCTTTGTTTATAGGACTATCCACCCTCTTTACAAAAAAATACTCAAACAACATTAATTGTCTTTTCACCAATCTCACCAATAAAAATGATACCTTCCATTTGGGGATCAACAATAAATTTCTACACAGTCAATAATTTTTTTACCGTTGAAAGGATCCCCACTGATACCTACACATGTTGACTACCCGAGGCCAACTGCAGTTGTTTGGAAAACCTCTTCATCAGTTAATGTGCCAGATCGAGAGACAATTTCGATACGCCTTGATTTGTGGATATAGCCAGGTACAATTCCAATTTTACATTCGCTGGGTTTGATGATATCAGGGTAGTTTGGTCCAATCAGTAGAGTTTTTAACTGCTTTTGAAAATTAATACACACTGGAATGCCTGAATGAAAATTTAGTACACACAATAAATATACCATAAATCAGTACACACCAAAAAGTAGTACACATTCTAATTCACACCCAAATATGAAAGTTTAGACATCCCACACCTGAATAAGTACCAACTATCAAAATAAAAATATTGTACCAACTATTGAAATAAAATTCAAAACCAAAAATCAGTACTAACTATTAAAATAATCAACCCATATAACATCGCACAAAAGCTTCAATAGTAGCGCACAAATTTTCCTAAAAAACAGTACAAACGAACATCTGTCAAAATTCCTAATTCGCTTTGATACAAAAATAAATGAACACCTATGAAAAAAAGTACAAATGAATATCTGAGAAAAACAGTACCGAATCATCTATACAAACATATGTACACTGTGTTAAGAAAAAAAATCCATATCATCTAAAAATCCATAACACCTGTACAATGTCGAATTCCACCCAAATCATCTATACAAACGACCATCTTTACGTTGTGAAAATCGTTTAAATACAGAAACTATCTATACAAATGAAAATTTGTACACTAATGGCAGAATTGCCTTGTAAAAATAGCTTGAAACATTCAGAAAGAAGTAAAGCTCAAAGTATGCTATAAGTTCTAACGGAAGAAAAAGATTACCTCTATCTTTCGGGATGTCATAAGTCCCTAAGGTGAGGTTGTCCCTCAAGAACTGCATTCGATGAAGCTATATCAGATTCAATTGTGGTTGAGTTGTTAGTTATGGGCTATATTAACTTGAGCTTCCTTCATATCAGTACATGTATCGACGACAATAGTCTCATCATGAACCTGTAAGAAAGTGGTAACAACTAATTATAAATCGCTCATGAAAAACTAAATATGATAGTAAAGCTGCATTACCTAATTTTGATCTCTGAGATTGGTTGTTATCTGCTTGTGTACGGTATGCTACTGTACCTCTTGCGTTACCTCGTTTTAAAGTTGCTTTGACAAAAAAAAAAGAAAAAAAAGAATTATATAATATACAAACACCAAATATATAGTATACAAACACCAAATATAACAGTTCAAGTATTAACTCAAGAATTTGTAGAGTGTCTCCTGCTACAGACACTTGCAATTAGGTCCCACCTTTCCAAAACAGTAAGCAAGTCTCCTGCTACAGACACTATGTCAATGTCTCCATAATCATCATAAAAATAGCTAGCGTACGTTTAATACCTAAGTGTATCAACCCCCCATAATTTCTATTTCTACACTCATCAAATTCACCATAACTTCAATACCTACAACAAATCTGAAAGTGGAAATGGACTATATGAGGAAAAAACTAAATAATTAATATGCCTAACCTATCTCAACAGCAATATCTAAGTCCAAATGCAAACATATATCAACTGGTAACCATAAATTGCACGTAAGGAAAAACTAATAGAGTAGTGAACTAATCTGTATGAACCACCCGCTATAATACGACTTTAATAGTTCTATACCAAAAAAGTAACACAAAGAGCAACACAATGCGTGCTCTCTTATCTTAAAACAACCTCGTTGGTTTGGATCAACAAGACAACCACTTTTAAAAAACAATAGGGAAATGACTTATTTCATGACAAATTATTACTTCAGAGACATTGGGATAAAATCTGAAGCATTTGCAAATTCCCTGATGGCATAAAACTCAACTTATTCCTCTAGAATTGTCATGAAATCCACTATGGATCCTTTGCATTAGAGACTCCTCTGAAATTAGATTGTTTCGACAATGACAGTCACAATGGTTCCCTAAAGACCATGAAGGAGTTTCATAGATACATTAGGTAGTTTCAAAGAACCAATTATTTACTGAAGATCGTGGTTCCCTGAAGATGTATATATTAGATATTTCAATATGTATATATGATGTATACATAACAGTCAAAATGTTTCCCAGACGATCGTAGTTTGAATTGGTAGTTTCATAGATACCGTGAAGGAGAATCATCATCTTGAAACTATCCAATGTATACATAATAGTCATGATGATTACCTGAAAGTTGCTTGGTGTGGTATCCTATCCAATGTATACATACTTGAAAATTACAAAGAACTTATGAGAATGAAGTTGGAATTTTTTTTTATCTTTACAAAAACAAAAACGAAACATAAATTCTAGGTATTAGGGGCCACTATTACATGATCTTACACAATGTTGATGAATTACAATAGGTTTGAGTAAAAGTACAAAAATTCTCGATTTTTACATTCACATATATGTTGAAGTAACATAAACTTGATGGAGCCTAGAATCTACGTGAACAAATGATGCTCACATTTGAAATCAAAACTGATACATTTTACCTTTAAGAACCTGAATAGAATACCCTACAGCTAACTGCAAAATGTTTCTTAAATATTCTCATAAAAACTTCATCATACTTAATACCAGAGGTGACGCAGAGCACGAAAATAGATAATAATGAAAACAATGATGCAAAATATCCAAACTAAAAGTGTTTAGAAGATAAAAAAATAATTCTATGAAAATTAGAGTGATAAACTAAGTTTAAAACAACTAGTTATTAAACAAAATTTCTAGATAAGAATACTTGGTAAAATACATAGGTTATTGATATCTCCTAGAAAATGCGGACAAATAGATATATGAAAAGGTGTAAAGTTTTCCAATTGTAGATTGAAACGATAACTGTGGACCTAAATGTAATTTCCCTAATACCAATAGAAACTCATTAATATTAATGTTGCACAAATTTAGCAAAGCTAGGCAAAAATTCACTCACAAAATATTAAATGGTCACATGGTAATAATGTTAAAGAGCTGGGGTGCAACTAAGAAAAGGATAAATTCTTAAAACCTTTCAACTCACCTGACACTACCAATTCAATCCACAATTACCTTGTTTATTCAATATTCAATCCTATCTTTGATTGGAAATCACTTGAAAAAAACTGTTAGAAGGAATGTGTCAATGGAAGACAATGACCAATGCTCGTTGTCGATAACACATCCATGAATCGTACCCCAATTATGCCACGACTTCGGCAATCCAATGCGTCTAAAAACATCATCATTGCTTATGTTACTGGAAAATTGTAACAATAATGAAACTAACTTACTCTGATGTTTGGGAACCCATATTAAAGTCATCATATGGTCCCAAAATGACTAAACTTCTTCATATCAACCCAAATAAAATCAAACAAAAATATAAACCAACCTAGATTCATCTTAAAACGTTGCATTCACCAAAAAAAATAAAGAAAAGATTCGAACTTCCCAAGAAATTACAATAGGCAAGAAAAATTAATAAATTGGAATATAATGTTAAAAAAATATTCACAACTTTGGAGCTAACTTGTAACACTCTATTCACTTCCCATTTCATGCCCAAATTCCCATAAAATTTACTATCTCACTACACAATTGCACTATGTAACAAAGTAGCATTCTATCCACTTCCCATTTCATGCCCAAATTCCCATAAAATTTACTATCTCACTATACAATAACACTATATAACAAAGTAGCAGTATATAACCAAATAATATGTTTAAGTGTTAATTTAAACACGAGTAATATGCTACAAAATAGTAGTACCTATACAACAAATAGGGTGCACTTATTCACACTTTTAATAGACCAGTAGCTAATTTCTTAAATTAAAAACTCTTAAACTTGGATAGCCTAAAGAAATATGGTAAATCATCCAATTAGGAATTTTGTCAAACACTTGAGAGGTATATTATTTTCTTTTCCCTCCGTCGCGGTTACACAAATGTCAAAAGAGGCCACTATTGTATTTAAACACCAAAATCCCATCAGTATGTGACAAAAGAAGGAATGGACATTGTATTTAAAATTACTACCTCTCAATGTGCATAGCCATTGACCTTCAACACTTCAGATTGAATCTGCAAATTAACATAAACAAAATAGAGATATAAAAATCCATGTTAGATAACCACTAAACACCTAATGTCTGAAAAAAGTTCAAAGATGTTACGAAAGCTATATCCAAAAGTGAAACGTCTAAAATCTCACCATACTTCAAACAAAAAAGAGATAAAATCCATGTTAGATAACCATTAAAAACCTAATAATGTCTTAAAAAAGTTCAGAGATGTTATCACAAGTATAACCAAAATTGAAACATCTAAAATCTCACCATACTTCAAATATCAACTATAACACTGAATAAGTAAAACAACTATATCTAAACTAAGTTCACCAAATATTAATGATTCAAACAAAAAAAATTAAATATTAGTGTTTCAAACAAAAAAATAAGTAGGAGAGGGATAAATACACCAAAAACAAAAAAATGGTTTAACAAAAAATTAAATACCAAAAAATTAATTGACATAAAGTTTATTCAGTTACCAAACAGATATGCCTTGAACCCAAACTAAAGAATCACTAAACAACTCCAATATTCGTAGATCTGGAGAAAAAAATCAAAGATCTAACCAGAAAATCATTGACACGTAAATTAAAAAACCCCAAATCAACTTTATCTCAAACCCCACTGTAAAAACACATGCCAATCGTAGTGGGAAGGAGATTGAATGGAGGGAGACGATTGGGGAGGCAGCGTGGGAGAGGGAGACGGGCGGCGACTGGGGTGGGTGAGGGATATGTCTAAGGAAGAAAACATGATAACATTAGAGAATGGGGGAAATGTTAGGTTTGAGGGTGTGAGCGGGAGAGAAGTAGAGAAATATTATAGTTTTGACCAAAGTTCCCTCAATTTTGAATTGAAGTGTAAATTTGGTAAGTAAAAAAAGAGGGAGAAACCCAAGAATTGAGGGCAAAGGAGGTAGTGGAGGAAAAACTCATATAGATGACATCATCTTTTGATCTTATGACATACATAAGTTTTTTCCTTTATTATATATATATATATATATATATATATATATATATATATCGAGAGAGAGAGAGAGAGAGAGAGGGGCAGGCTCCTGTGCCCACAAAAGTTTGCACACTAAGTTTCACATCATTTTTTAATATAGAAAAAAATAATTTTTTTACCTGATTTTTTTTATATGGGTTCCTTGAAATGTTTAAATATCACACTAAAAATATCAACTCAAAAAAACATTTTTTGCTATTTAAAAAAAATCGGTCAAACTTTTACATTTTTTAAGCTCTTTAAAAACTGCGAAAGTTTCAATAATTTTTTTAAAATAGCAAAGAAAGTGTTTTTTAGGTGTTTTTTTTATATGGGTTCCTTGAAATGTTTAAATAGCACACACAAAAAATCAGGTAAAAAAATATTGTTTTTGGTATTTTGAAAAAATGATGTGCAAATTTTAGTGTGCACAGGAGCCTGCCTCATATATATATATATATATGTTGTATTTAATAATATTTAAAATATATATCATAATAGTTCTTTATTTCATTATCTGATTTTTTGGAACAATTGCAAATTAAATTTATGAAATAAAAGTTCAAAATAAAATGTTGCAAATCAAGTTTAACATAAGCGGATAATGGGATCGGATCCGAATTCGCTTAACATAAATGGCTATGGATTTGGATTTTCCTGATCCGATTTGATTAATAAACAGATCGGATCCAAATCCGTTTAATATAAATGGATATGGAATTGTATTTTCTTGATCAAGTCCGAATTCGATCCATTTATAGGCCTACATGGCCCAAGTAGAAGTTTACCGGTAGGACCGACTGAAAGAATTTAAATAAGAATAAAGGGTTATCAAGGTCAGGCTTCCCTAGTCATAGAGAGGGATATTCAAAATTACCCTCAAAAATGGAAAAAATCATTAGTGGACGACATCGTCACTCGACGCCACTAAGAACCCTCCAACCTGAAGAAGAATAAATAAATGGGTTATCATCCACACCTGTGTCCCATCTATATCATCAATACTCTGACTCAAAAGAAAATTCTGCAGAGCAAAAATGCCGATAGAATCACTGAAGACTATCCTCCCAATGTCTCCCAAAGCAGCATCAATCGCCTCAGGTGTCACCCTTAAAGATAGATCCACCTCAATCTGAAAACCCTCACAGGAAATTCCTAGTAGCTTCTAGACGTCAATGGGAGTCACCATCATCTCCCCAAATCCTAAATGAATGGGGTGGGTAGCATACAACCACCTCTCCCCCAACGCGTATAGAATAGCCGTAGAGTGCGGTGTCTCATCCAAAGAAGATTCTAGGGGACCAAAACCTATAGAAGAAACTACCCAGCACTACACCAAAATGAGTGATTTGTGAGTTCTATTAGCAGTCATAAATGACCTCTATTTACCCTCATAATTTAGAGGGTGACAAAAGAAATATTGTAACTCCTAACAGCAGTCACAAATTTTTATAACCCCTATGCGAGTTATGACTGGTGACCCCAATTTGTAATTGCAATTTGTAACCGCTGACAGCAGTTACGAATCTTATATTTGTAACTGCTGATAGCGGTTACAAATCTTATATTTGTAACTGTTGTCAACGGTTACAAATCTTATATTTGTGACTGCTGCCAACGGTTACGAATCTTATATTTGTGACTGCTGTTAGCGGTTGCGAATCTTATATTTGTGACTTCTGTCAGCGGTTACGAATCTTATATTCGGACTTCTATCAGCGGTTATGAATCTTATGTTTGAGACTGCTATTAGAAGTTACAAAAATTGAATTTTTAAACTGTGGTAAGATCTGTTACAAATATCTTTAGATTTTCACAAAATGATGAAATGATGAGAGTAGAATAAATATCATAAACATGTAACAAGTCTAAACAAATTCGATTACATTTTATTTATATTTCTGACATTCCAAATATTCGACATACATAAAACTTGTTTGAACTTAATTTAACATCAAACCAACCCTTCTCGGGCACCAAGTACAAAATGAACATAAAATAAAAAACAAAGTAAAAAAAATAACGACACGACACTTCGATGACATGAAATGTTATGAACATGTAACAAATCATTCTGAACATAAACCATGGGTCACCACGCGATGGATACGCTTCATGAACATGAAGTCTAGGTATATCAATTGTGGGGCTATTTATGAGGTGAAATATTCTCTTATGTACGCCTCGGTATCCGTTGACTTGTTCTTATGTTGCTTTCCAAGAAATGTAAACATTTGGATTCCAGCCTTTGAATAATACGTATTTCGGGTATGCCATGTGTATACCTGCAAACAATAAAATGTAATTGGATTCCAAATTATTGCCATCAACATCTTTTTATACAAAGGTGTAATTCAAAATAAACACGATTTCAATCTATGTCTGAAGATCCAAGACATGTGAATATTATCAAGAGATGCGATGAAACATAGTTATCAATTGAATATTTCATATTGCAAAAAATATAGGTACAATGGATATACATTCCTATATCAAAGTAATAAACTAACAAAAAGGCTTTTCCAAATAAAGCAGTCACAAAATTAGTATTTTGATGTAGTGGAATAAATCAAACACACCATTGTTGATTTTGGAGATAATATTGATATACTAGTCGTGACAACAGTAGCTTTTCCACAGCCACTAGTTTCACACAACTTTCTTATCCTGGATTCTAAAAAAGTTCATAGTTCCACAGTTGAAAACAATACAAGGTAGTTCTTAAAAAATAAAGGTATATACAAAAAATGCATAAAAGGAACTAAAATCAAGATACCATTAATTGATTTGACCATGACATTAATAAAAAAAAACTTCACTTAAGTCTTCCAATCCAAGTTGGAGAGAAAACTTTGCAAGGGCACAAAATCACATGCTACTTCAGGTCTTGGTGCATAAGATTTCACATGGAGTAATTACTTCTCGGATTTTATTCATACGATTAGTTGTTGTACATTCCCACACCATATCTTTTGGTAAATTCCTCCTTAATTCTCTCAAGAAATGCCATTATAATCTGCCTCCCAATAGCTTCAGCAGCAACAACACAATATGCTGCATCATACGAAATACAATGAAGTTAGTTCACTTGGGTGAAGGAAAACAAATGAAGAAGTTAAGATTCAGAGCAATAGACAAGAAACAAACTCAATATATGAAAATGGAAACGATTATTCAAGCACCCGGAATAATGAAACAATGAATTCATATATAACATTTTTTTATGTGTCATGTTTCCTCATTGTTCAAGGGAACGCGAGCTTTATTTTTCTAAGATAAAAGGATTGTGAAAAATAATTATATCTTTCATTTTCATCCTTTTTTTTGTCAACCAAATTAGCCGCAAGTGTAATGGAACAAGAATTGTACTTTAACTACAAGTGAACACAATAGAACTGAAAAGATAATTATGTCATTCCTTCTACTTTTAATTAGCTTAAAAATATCCTTGTTACTTCGATGTCTATCTTGATAATAATGAATACTACTACCAACTAACGAAACGAATGATGTTTCTAGTAGACGAGGAAGAATCTCTAAAAGATACACATGAACTGGTATTTGTAAAGCGATTAGCAAAGTTGCTAATGATGAGCTCGAATCAACGACTTAACATCTTAAAACTTAATGAGTTGAAAAGAAATTTTGGGTTTCCAGATGATTATTTGATTAGAATTATACCCAAGTACCTTAAAACGTTTCAAATTATTAATCCCAGTGGGAGACGAAGTTCCATGGAGACGGAGCTCACGTCATGGAGCCCTGATTTTGTTGTTTCTGCAGTTGAAACAAGAGCTCAAAATCACGACTCTGATCCTTCATTTTCGTGTTCATTGCCCTAAACTTGGGTGAAATTATGGGAGAAGTTTCGAAAATTCAATTCAACTCCCTATATTTCACCTTATTTAGATCGTAGAGGTTTACTCGAGGGATCAAAGGAATTGGAGAAAAGAGAAGTGGGTTTAATGAATGAGTTACTCTCTCACCTTGTGGGAAAAAGTATCAATTATCAAGCTAGGTCATTTTAAAAGAGAATTTTTTTTACCAAACAAACTAAATACCTTGCTGCTCAATCATCCTGGCATATTCTATGTTTCAAACAAGTATCAAATTTACACAGCTCTACTTAGAGAAAAATATAATTATTCGAAACTTATTGATAAAGATTCACTTGTTGTTGTAAAAGAGAAATTTGGCGAACTAATGTAGGATGGGCTTCATGAATATAATAGGAGACACCATTTATTGAATATAGAGAAAACGATAAAGAAAGGCATGATTTCGACAAGACCAGAGAAAATGATGGACATGAGCACTAAAACGTATGAACAAAATGATGTGGGGGTGATCTCGGTGGCATACTTGACCCAGAAGAAAGAAAATGGTTCTATAGAGTTCTCTTCGATGACAATGCCCCATAAATAATAATCAAAAGCTCGTTGAGGAACGAATGCTTATATGCTGAACCTTATAACATCCTTATGAGCTTCTACATATGATGTGAATGTGTTCTCTAACATAATTCAAAAATGGGTCATTTCGAATTCACGAACCTACTGTTGTATGATATTGCAACTTGAAATTTTGGGGAAGTTGGATTATGCCAAGGATATCATTTATGTTTTGCCTATAATGATGATCAGGCACTGTGTTAGGATGTATTTAGTTTTATTGAGTGGATTCACAGATGTAAAACGGTTCGATGTGGTGATGGATTTGATTAGAGATTTGATACAAATTGATGGGATTATGCATGGGCAGTCAGTCAGGTTGGCGTTGCAATGCATGAGAGATTTTGTGAGCTTGAACAATTATGCAATCATTTAGATTTATTCCAAGAGCTTAAATAGTTGTGTAATCATTTCGATTTAAGTTTTACTTGATGATCATGTACTCATCTGTCTTGCAAAAATTGTCTAAGGAGCGGAGGTAATTTGGTGTATAATACATACTATACAACATAATCCAACGAGGAACCAACCAGATATCCTGACACTTACAAGGTTAATATTTCATTTTGGAGGTGATAAGTATTTGAAAATGGTCAAGTATTTCTTTGAGATGTCCAAGGAGAACAGCAATATGAAGCCGGGTATTTACATGTTTCGGGTTCTAATTTATTCATATCTTTGGCATGGGAAAGCTGATGATGCATTCCAAGATTTCCAAGATTTGAGGAGGTCCAGCCTGATGGCTGATATCTCCACAAGAATATGGTTTCTCAAGGGACTTTGTAAGGAACAGAAGCTGAAAGAGGCTGCTGCTATTAAGTCTACAATGGACATTGACATTGTCTTTCCACTTCCATGGCTATGCTATAAATGGAAAGTGTCATATTTAAATCTCAAAAGGGTAATACACACACACACACACATATATATATATATATATATTTAAATGGTTTATGAGTTTTTCAGGATTTTAGTTTTGATTTCCAGATGACAAATTCACTGTCATTGTGTGCATCTTGCATGGTATTATATATACTCGCAATCGATATTGATTTTTCAATTATGTGGGAATGAACCGTTTTGAGGATGTAGTAGAGGAAGGAGATGGTGATGGTGATGAAGAGATGGTTGTTTCTTTGGGGAATATGAAATTGAGGATTTTGAGGATGACTGAATTTAATTTTGTAGAAATGGACGGTTTTGATGATGACTAAATTAAACTTTCTATTTGATTTCAAGATGTCACTAGGGAAGGAATGCAAATGGAGAACCCGAGAATAGTCACCCAACCCAACTTGATATAAGATTCCATTTGTTTGTATATTTTTTTAATTTATTGCAAAACAAAAATGTCATTCCTTCCCTTTTTAGTTAACCAAAGTATCATTAGAATTTAGGTGATTGTGTTCTCTCTTTTTTTAGTCAAACAAATCCCTCAAACATTTTTGTGACTATTATTAAACATATGAGTGTTGGTAAAGAAGATGTTGCAATGTCAGATTTCAAAGATAATTAAACTTCAGTTAATTCTTATCACTTATTGAATATTGATGTTGGTGAGTGATGGTGATTGCATGTCTTGTGGATATTCCCTCAAGAGTAAAAAGGATAATCAAACTAGAGCTTATTTAAATGAATTATTGTGATGGGAAACATTACTCATGTATGGGGATAATCAAAACAGTGAGGAGGAATATACTCGTACTTGAGGAAGAGTTTTAGTGATATGATTTGAGTAGGATCTACTTAGGCTTAATTTTTAGTTCATATATTTTGTCGTGGCAGCAAGAATGATACGAGGGGCTTTAGGTAACAGTGAATTCTTATTTTTTGGTACTTAGCATTTAATTACCTTTTTGTAGTATATTCATTGTATTATGCTACATCCAGTATCTGTGTTCATCCTCTCTCAAAGTTAACATCATCCTATTATTGCATAAATTTTCCTTAAATGGGTTCGTAGTTAAAATAATTTGAAATATGGCAACTCAGGGTGGATTAGCTCATGTATCTGTAAATTACTATATATAAATGAAACAACTCAAATTATTTGACGTCGGTAGGTAAAAGTTGAAGATGACTTACATTAATAGTAAAATCAAAATCAATGTACACATTTTCCCAAATTGATCATACATCAACTAAATCAAGTATAATATTAGCATCATATTCCAACCAATTAAATTAAGAACATAAACCCTTTAACATGCAACAATGGAATAAAAATAATAAAAATAGTCAATAACAAAGAAATAATATGGCTGACCCGATAT
This sequence comes from Sambucus nigra, assembly GCA_949130495.1. Lineage (NCBI taxonomy): Eukaryota > Viridiplantae > Streptophyta > Magnoliopsida > Dipsacales > Adoxaceae > Sambucus > Sambucus nigra. Next base: position 153,278,949 of record OX422211.1, on the reverse strand, counting down.
TGTCAACTTAACCAGCCAAGTGGTGAGCCGTGATAGAGGCCACCGATGATGAATCAAGCCCTCTAGATAGTAAAACTCTAAAAGTCACATAAATGAAAACATGTTCACAATACCCTAAATTATATACATATTTCAATTCATTATTAAACAACAATAAGCATAATTGTCCCAACTTCAATTCACAGTTAAACCATATTCACAATACACTAAATCTAATAGGTCAATTATATCTACCATACTAAATCTAGCACAAAAATTATATTAGTACTGGAGTCTTATAAATAGCATTGAACTATACAAAATCAAAAGGGCAGTAATTTCATCCTAAAAAGATAATAATTTCATTTAAAATAACATTATGTTCATAGCAACATACATTCAAAACATAGTACAAAACACTAAAATAGTTCCATAATCTCTAAATAATGCAAATGCCTTATCATGATAATATGAATCTTTTTAGGAAACTTAATAAATAGGCCTTGTTTACATCATACATTATTAAATTGACCGCATTTAATAAATTATCTTCGATAGGTCCTACAATAAATATTTACTACCTATTAGAGCAAGACCTGTTTGACTACTTAATTAGCAAATAGGTTTTAGTTGTTAACATTTCAGAAATACAAAATACAAGAAAAACCCATATAGAAACCACCCACATCATATAGAAAAGGCAAAACAATCGAGAAAATAAAAAAGATTATCCAAATCAAATATAAACACACATTATAACATTAGCTCATTTTATTAATTCTTAACAATTTACAAGAGAAAACCAAACCTAGTATTAAAATCACCCACATAGTACATAAAACCAAACTAAAAATAAACTAAAATAAACCCATTATTTATACATCACACAGCAACACAAACAACCAAAAATCATAAATATAATAATTTATTTATGTTCGTATAAACAAAATCATAAATAAATTGACACCAACATAAATATAAGAATTTATTTCTACATCACACAGTAACACAAACAACCAAAACACAAACAATTAAAACTCATAAATAAATTGACAGCAACACAAATATAAGAATTTATTTCTACATAACACAGCAACACAAACAACTAAAATGCATAAATAAATCACACCTCAAAATGAAGGGAACCCCCAAACATAAATAAATTGATAACGAAATCATAACTCGAAATGAATCATAGCTCGAAATGATGAGAAAACTCACAGCGAAATAAAGGAGATTTTCTTCACACCAGTTCTTCACAGTGAAATGAAAGAGCGAAATGAAAGAGAAAGGAGCGGGAGTTGAAGAGGAGAGAGGAGAGATAAGAGGGAAATTAAAGTTAGGTCAAATTTTTTGTGACCCTTATAACAATTAATTTGTAACTCTTAGGAGCAGTTATAAATTTATGACGGCTAATAACAGTCACAAATTATGTCTTAGAGTAAAATTTGTGACTCTTTGTAACAGTTACAAAATTATGACTGCTAATTGCAGTCATAAATTAAGTTTGAAGACAAAATTTATGATTGCTCATAGCAGTTATAATTTTGTGAATGTTCATAAGAGTCATAACTTAAGTTTACTGATAAATTTGTGACTGCTTGTGACAATCACAAATTTATGACTGTGATTTGTGACTGCCATTAGCAGTAACAAACAAATTAACTCAAAATTTTCATTACCCAATGATTTTATCACTCCTAATGGTGGTTACAAATAATTTTGTGACTGCTCCCGGGAGTCATAAGTTTGTCACCCCATTAGCTGTCATAAGAAGGCAGTCACAAAATTAGTATTTTAGTGTAGTGAAGCGCACCACCATCGAAAGATGTTCTCACACATCTTTAAACCCGTCATCCTTTGGGAACGAAAGCTCTTCGAAGCTATGCGAGTTTGCCAAAATAGAGAAACCTTTTGGTCAATTCAAGGAAACCAAAAAAAGTATAGAAGAAAAAGAATGCCGAAGGTTATTAATACTTACATATCCACTAGGTTTCCTCACCCTAGAGAAGTCGTGATGTGAAGGCTCGTGCAGAAGAGTGCGATCATCAGCAACTGGCTCGAACAACTCGAAGGAATTTTTATTTCCCAATGCCAAGGGCACCCTAGCCTGCCACTCTACGTTCGCCCAATCGTCGACACCCAACCACACCATATGGGTTGGATACCTAAAAAATCCACCATTTCTAGGACTCGAAGATGGAAAAAGTCTTAGGAACGAATCTTAGAAAGAAAGGGAAGAAGATATGAATGCTAGAAGTTGTGAAAAATGAGGAGAACTTGCCACTTTTTATAGGAGGCCAAGGGCATGCCGATCGGCAATTCCCTGACACCCACCTATCGGCACCTTCCTCTTACCCTTCCTAAGGCAGCCCCAAAGACCATGTCATTTCCAAACGGCAACCATTGTAACATGCCGGTTGGCAACCCCTTGAAAATTTTGGACCAAAATCCCAAAAATTCTTTGGAAAATTCCTAAAAATGACAAATAAATATTGGAACATTTCTCCACTTAGAAAATATTTTTTCAAGCTACTGAAATTCCCCCACCAGATTAAAACTACATTTTCATTCCCAACTTAAACCCTGAAACAACACACCTGCATCCCCGAAGTCCACTATAAATTTCCTAGTAGAAATTCCAAATCCAACTTCACCAGTGGATCTATAAGCTAGTCGAATAACTCTCCCCAACAGTGTCTGAGAGAAATATATTCCCCATTGGATTCCTAAAATCTCAAGTCATCAATAATTTCCCCAGCAGAATCTCCAATCTAAGCTTTACCCCGATTTATCCACAATAAAAAATTTAGCTCCCCCAGCAAAGCTATATCCTCTCAAAAGGACATAATCAGCAGAGAGCTGCTTCTTCCCCACTAGAATCTCAAAAAAAGGTAAATTTAAGACTCCCAATAGAATAAACCCCCCAAGTTATAGCTTCAGCTCCTTATAATTAACCTCGACCAGTAGAATTTATCGCCACAACTTTAGGACTGCAGAATTGACCTCGACCCACAAAATTGGTCTTTAATACATTATGTCCGTAAAATTGACCTCGACCTGCAGAATTTGTCACCACTACTTCAGGTCCTCAAAATTGACCTTGACACGCAGAATTGGTCGTCATAACTTTAGGCCCGCAGAATTGACCTCAACCCCCAAATTGGTCGCCACTACTTCAGGTCCTCAAAATTGACCTCGACCCGCATAATTGTTTTCCCATACTTTAGGTCTTCAAAATTGACCTCGACTCACAGAATTGTTCGCTACAACTTTAGGTCCTCATAATTGATCTCGACCCGCAGAATTGGTCTCCTCAACTTTAGGTCCTCTGAATTTACCTTGACCCGTAGAATTGGTTACCATAACTTTAGGTTTGCACAATTGATCGTTATAACTTTGGGTCCACAGAATTCACCTCAACTCGTAGAATTGGTCGCCACTACTTTAGGTCCTTAAAATTGACCTCAACCCGTAGAATTGGTCACCCCTACTTTAGGTCCTCAGAATTGATCTCGACCCATATAATTAGTCACCCCCACTTTAGATCCTCATAATTAATATCGGCCCACAGAATTTGTCGTTAAAACTTTAGGTCCTCATAATTGACCTCGACCCACAGAATTGGTCGCCGAAACTTTAGGTCTACAAAATTGACCTTTACCCACAAAATTGGTCGCCCTAACTTTAGGTCCTCAGAGTTGACCTCGACCCATAGAATCGTCCATCTCCAGCATTACCTTAGGTCGCTAGAAACGACCTCAGCCCTCTAAAATGGTCATCCTCATCCTTTTGGTTCACAGAATTGACCTATTTCCCAAAACATCATGTGGTGTCTATTCGACGTCTTTCACTTGTTCAAGCACACCCGTCGAGGGTATCTGTAGACACCACATTCTAATACCCTCATAAGTTTCCCCTTAGGTACCTATCACCTCCCCAATTCACTACAAACACTAGGTCATACTTCGAGTATCGATCTAGAGGCCACCGGGCGCTCCCGAGCCCCGTTTAACTCCAGTCAACTTCATCGTCAGAATGAATGCCTAATGAATCTTTAAAGGGTTATGAATCCCATTTAAATTTATCTACACCATGCTCAAATTGGTATAAAAGTTTGGATAAATGCACCATTTTGCTACTAAAACTGATTTGGAGACAATCGGGTGCTCTTAGGCCCCGATTTGACCCCAATCAACTTCATCTTTAGAGCGAAATCTTAATAAATTCAAATGGAAGGAAACCCCTTTCCAACGGTCTACCCCATGAATGAAACGGAACAACCATTCAGATGAACGATCCATTTTACATTAAAAATTAATTCGGAGGTCACCGAGCGCTCCCGAGATCAAGAGGTCATCGTGCATGAATCAGCTTTACGGTACGGACGAATGACCAATTTTACTCTGAAAGGTCACCGAGCGCACTTTTGGCCCCTATTTTACCGAAGTCAACTCTCCTAACATAGCAAATATTATCGAATTTCCTCATATAACCTTTCCAACATTCGCCCGGTGCATGATTCAGACTTACAGTTTGGACGAATGATCCATCGCCATCCTACACTCTTATATTAAGGATCGATGTACATTTTTAGCCCCGTTTTACCTAAAATCGGCCCCAAAACCTGGGAGAGCCTAAGGATTCTCAAAGGTCTCTAAATAAACTTTCTAACGGTATTCCCCGTGCGCGATTTTAACTTACAGATTGAATTTTATGATCATTTTTTCAGAAAATATGCACAAGACTGCTAATTAGTAGGTTTATTTACCTACCTATTGGTAGTGTGTCTAGGGTTACCTACTAACAGGTAGGGCAAAAATGATGTCGATCGGCATTACATTGACCCTATATAAGTATAGCTTGCGATTTCAGAACCATCAACTTTAGTGATCTCAATAACATTCTTCTTAAGTCAGCGGGGTTTCCTTATTTGAAACCTGTTTCCTCCTTTGATTCCCATCACTTTTTCACCCAAATCCCGTACATTCTTCATTAACTCGCAAGGAATCTCATCATAATCAAGATCAATCTTCAACTCTCCAAAGAAGGTATAAACATTCTTCTCTCTTTTTAAATTTATTTATTCTTCGCGTTAGTTATATAAGTTCTTAATTTAGATTTTACTTTAGATCATACACATAATAATCTCCAATCCTTTATAAGTAATATTTCACATAATATATTTTCTATGATAAAACCCAAAATAAGAAAAAGAGGGTTAGACCAATTTATTTATTAACCACATAAAAAGTAATAATTATAATATGTGAAAATATAGAGTATTAGAGGACCAAACCTAATTTCGTGGATTAGGGGTTTATTGAGGCATTAAGGATGTTATAAGTCACATATTATATTGGGAGACACCTTGAGACTGGAGAGAATGAACTCAACGAGGAGAAAAGGAATTGGGAGGATCTTGGCATGGTTTTATTCACATTTTGATTGAGGCGAGTTTATCTAGACTTTGATTATAGTTTATAATATGTTAGATTGTATATATTCATTGAAACCGAAACTTGATCATATTTTGATATGATTTTAGATAATTAAATAGTTAAATTTGTAATTAATCTAATCAAGATATTAATTGAGTTAATTTCCCCATTATATTGAACAATTTCTCCATGAAATTGAATTAAAATTGTTGGAACTTATTTTATATTGTAATCATTCAAAATCCATATGATTAATTGAATCAATCCATAGGAATTATAAGTCAATTGTAGGATTTGATGAAACTACGGTTCTTAGGATTTAATTTGAGATTTTCCTTTTAAATCTTGATAAAAACTTGAGTAATTGTCGTTAGAATTAGGTTATAATAAAATGTTTGAAGTGGATTTGATGTTTGATTATTGGTTGAGGCTTGAATGAAGCTTAAGACATCATTAATTGTGTTTTTGAGAGAGAATTTGGATTTGGAGAAGATGAATCATGTAACAAGGGTAAGTGCCAACCTATAGGGGTAATTGATCGATCTCCCCTGACAATAGATCGAATGACCACCCAAGATAGTAAAAAAATGAATTACGAATTCGGGGGCGTTGGTTTCATATTTTTTTTATTTTTTTAATTTCTTATGAATATTTTACCAAGAGTGAGGAGGGAAGAAATTCTAGATTGATGATCTTGGTTTGGGCTTTGTGTTGTTATTAAATTGTTGGACCCATGGGGCTTAAGGCTAGGATGGATTTTTTCTTTAGGTTTATTATAATTATATATAATAGAGTGAATTCTTATATTTGAGGTTTTGTAAATTAGGTTGGGTTATTTGGGTGGTTAGACCTCAGTTGGTTTGTTGGGGTCGAATTGTGTGGGATGTATTAGATAAAAATCTGAGAGCGATATGGGTTGTTAGATGGAATTTTGAAAGGGTTAATACCTAGACATATAGCCTCAGGAGATTGGGCTAATATTATATGAGATTAAATATAGTTATTATGAATATTTTTAGTATGTGAAACTATAACTAGAATTTGAAAGGCCTTGATGAGTATGGTATTATACCTGTGTGATGTCAATAAGAGAATAAACCATGATAACCCAGGAGGATTTACAAAATCTGCTCGGCTCTCTCACCTAAGGAGGTCATCTCAGTAATTGGAGTTCTCGGCCCACCTATTTACCATAGGATTGGACACACATGCGTCTATGTGAGTGTTTACACGCCAGATATACCTTGTCAACCACGTGGAATAATAGTCGCCAATATCAGTTACCTCATAATTATCTAGACGTCTCCTTACCAAAGCAGTTCCACACCTTAAGGCATGCAGATGTACAATATCATAAACATGTGTAAAGATGCAACTCCTGAATTATAAGGGCACTCTATATCTTTGTAAATATCGGATCTCCAAATACAAATATAGGAGAGGAACGTGAATGGGACTACTTCTTGATACACCTGGAGTTGTATCAAAAAAATCCTAAACTGCGACCACGCAAGCAAACCTAATAAGACCACCGTGGACATAGGTTTTCGATTCAAGGACTGAACCACGTAAAAAAAATTATGTTTTCACTGTCTCTCACCCCCATTCTTTATCATAAGATATTTCTTGATTAGTTATTTTTCTTCTTATTTGTTGTTTCCAATTCTGAACGTTGTAAGGACATATTTTATAAGTCCTCTTTACATTTGAGTATGTTGTATACGTCTACAACCATCTAAGACTTATTCAAGTTCAATAATGACTCAAGACGGATATAAATATCAAAGTTCTCCAACATTCAAGCCTTCGGAAGATTAATTTTAGTGATGTTGTCTTTTTATACCTTAATATTTCACTTAAGGTGTTGGGATATTTTTTACAAAATATTTTCTAAGTGTTGGAGCGGAGTTTTTCGTCAAAAATATTTTTTTAAATATTAAGGCGATTTTTTGAAATAAAAAATAAAGTTTTATTTGGTCGTTCGAGTGACCAGCACTGTCGTTCATGCTAAGTGTCATTCAAGCGGCAATGTTCTTTCGTTCGAGCAACGTCCAAACTCGTTCGAGCGATGTGACTCCTTAACATTTTTAAAAATAACGTGTTAAACAACTTCGTTTTTCTTCAGAAGAACTGAGAATTTTATTCTACGAAAACTTCTTTGGCAGAAACGTATTTTCTCACTTTTGAGAGTTTTAGCTTTGTTTTCAATTCACAAATCATCCCAATCTTTAAGTGAATTATTTTGAAACCCAAGAACACAATTTTGTGAAATTTCTCTTGTAGATAAGATCTCTACAGTTGATCTAGGTTCCACTTGAGGGAGGTGCTGGCCTGACGTAATTGTGTGTCAAAGGGAGTACTTGTGGGTGTTCCTGGGTTGACAAAACTGCAGTTCTTGTGGAGTAGCTGCGGAATTCCATTGTTGATTTATGTTTCGACCTACGAGAGTTTGTTGTGGTAAATTCTTTTCAGATTTCACTTGCAACCATTGTAAGTATTATTTGTGAAATAAAAGGTTTTGCCCTACGGGAATTTTTCCTGAAATTTGAGAGTCAACAATTCATATTTGTATATGTTGGCGTGATCCACTACACCTAGATGCATCTTTCAGGCTGAATTAAATCGGATTAAAAATTGACACCGATTAAATAAGGTTAACATTGAAATTTGTAAATTCGGTTTAATTAAGTACCACACGACATTTTACAAATTGGTATCAGAGCAGGTTATACTAATTTATTATGTATTCCTATTTCTGCAAAAATTGTGTGATATTGATTTTTTTTAAGTCTATTTTTGAAGAATCGCAATTTTTCCAATGGCACACTTATATAATCAGATGCCTATTTTTTATGGGTCTAATTATTCTTACTAGAAAACATGTATGAAATTATAGTTAAAGGCCATTGATGAATGCGTTTGGGTAGTTTGTGAAAGAGGCTGGACTCCTCCCACTGTCATCGTAAATAATATCACTACTTTAAAACCCATGCCTGACAGGGTTGAGGACGAATTTAAATGGAGAACTTTTAATTCACTATGACACCCTTCCTAATTAAATCCCAGTTGATCAGTCCTAAATTAAAATTAAAATAGGTTTCTCAGTAGGTTTATTCTTAGCATCACTTTCGAAAACTTTGTAATTACTAATCACCTAAGTGAAATTAGATCGGGGCAAAATTTTATCTTTCATTAACCTAAGACAATTTACTCATGCGAAAGTAAGATAAACATTCAAAATAAACAATAAATCAAACCATCTAGCAATATATAAAAAATAAAGTCTTGTCGAGTCAACAATCGGCTAAAATCCAAAACTTCTAAATAAAACCAACATAATCCGAACTGAAAATATGAAATAATGATTGTGGAGAACATGTCCCAATAGAGAGTACTAAAATGAGATCCTACACTAGATCTGAATAAATGAATCGTCTATGCAAAGTCCTTCAAGCCTCCACAAAGCTGCAGCTACGAGTCCCTAGATAGAATCCTTAAGTCTAATGTCCCTGTGGATGGACACCTAAAAGGTTTTGAAAATATTTTGATAGCAAGAGTGAGTGCTCAAAACATTTTGAAAATATTAAGCAATTGGTTATAACAATAATATGAGTTATTGATTACACATGTTAAGACTTCGCATACACTCTCTTGAGTTACCTCACCCCTCATCTATAGTGCACACCTAACGTCTCGTACTTGGCCCACCTAGCAATACTATTCAAGCCAAATGAACCATAGTATTAAACTGAACACATCTATGCAATTAATTTCCCATACCGCCCACATAGTATATAATAGGAATTATATCTCAAGATTTATATATTTAGATAACCTTTCACGTTTTGTTACCTTTAACCGAATTATAATTAAGTTCACCTACTTAATTAGATTTTAGATGTAATCACGTCATCTCATTGTCTACTAACTCGCATAAGTAGATCATTAATACAGTATACGTTTCACACAAAACATATACTTATAAATTCATTCATTACCAATGTGTCCTCTTAACACACATCAAGAACTCTTAGTTCAGAATGGTCCATCGACACCAAGTAAGAGTTTGGATCAAAATGTCACCTCGACCCCAAGTGCATTTCATGTATAGTGGTCTGGAAAGTCACCTTGACCCCACTAATGAAATTTTATACATAGATTGGACCCCAACTTACTATTTCCATATATTAGTTTGGAATCCTACCTCGACCCTAATATAGGCAATTATACTTTAGGTATTCTCTCCACCTAAGTATCAATATAATTCAGTAGGTATACACACAACTTAATAATAGTGTTCGTATGTAACATTTTCTCTTTGATATTTACCGTAATTATTTATTTACGATTTATCTCACTATCGTATTTTAATTGAGTATTCCCCTAAATCTAAGTGCCACAGTTACCCCTCTATTCATTTAAGTAGTTAAGTTATCTCTAACTTACTGATATACCCCTGGGGATTACATTTACTCTCTCTGTAAATCAAATCCCTAATTTTCAATACTCTACTCAATCGGTTTATCCTCGTCGGTACATCACTTCTAATCTTGCACTTAATGATTATAACGGGCCCCCACTATACACCTACTGGTACTCTTTAAATCCCGACATAGGTCAAATATCATCACCAAGGTTCCCCTCAAGCATCGATAATTGAATAGAACTCAACCAACAAAATAACCTAAAATCATCTAGAGTCGATTGATCAACGAGGATCATTGATCGATCGACATGAAAGGGTCGATCGATCAATCGATCATTAACAGATACAATTCTTCTTCATGTGTTTTTCACTATATTTAATTATCTAACTCTCATGATAATCCACCAAACTTGTATCTAATGATACCTAACCATTTCTATATATGCTAGGATGATTTCCAACGAATTAATCATTGTTAATCCTTCCAATTTAGCCCAGAATAATTCAAATCTTCTAATTATCCAAGAACCCTAATGTGATATGTTCGTTCGATGTTTTCAATAATCAAATTAGTTTTTAATTAATTTTAACCATCATGATTTTCCTAATTTTCAATCCTCTATAGATATAAATTTAACTACATGTGATTTTTACCCAAACTTGCAATTAATCAATTTATTTTCTCCAAGAATATTCATCAAAATCAATTTTTTGAAAATCCTATGCATGGATATTATAACTCAAAATAATTTGCAAATAACCACTTGACTTGTTCAGAGATGATCTGATTTCATGATTGTTGTTGGTGATTGATTGTCTTTCTCCTCAAATCTTCCTCCCCAACTAGTTTGGGGTGCAAGAACCCTTTGAATCCTTCATCAATTCTTCCTTAGGCTTTGAGAATAATCTCGCTTCTCTCTCTAATGGCTTTCCTTTGTGTTATGATATTTCTAACCCTAACCCCACTTTTAATCATCTGATAAAACACTCCAAAATTCTTAGGTCTCCTCACCGCCATATTCCAAAAGACTAAAAAGCCCCAGTACGATCCCGATTTAGCCCAAAAATGCCCTGTTACCCGACGAGTGCCCCCGGGTATACTATTTTGACTAATTTGGCCCTTTTAGAATTATTTGTGACCTCTAAATTATCATTTGAGTCACTTAAAATAATTTCCTATCTCATCCTCAATTTAGTCTACACGTGACACTTGATTGAGATATAATCAAGTATGTCCATATCCCTCGCTATGTCGTACAAATTAACTATCAACATTTACTATTTATAGTTAGAAAATTTGGATCATAATATTAGTTAACGTCTATCTCTCGATCAATATTTAATAATCACAATTATTATTGAATCCCATAATAATCATAGTTATCATTTAAATCGCATCAAATTACTTCACTCACGTAACTTAAATATTAAATCACATTAAATTACTCCACTCACGTAATTTAATTTAGAAATTTAAAACATTTTTTCTATTTTATTAATTGACAAATTAAATTCTAAATACGCAAAAATATGGGGTATTACATACTTCCCCATTACAAATGAATTTTGTCCTCAAAATTAGGATATACCCGCGGTGAATAACTCTGGATACTGGTCTTGCTTATCCTCCTCCCGCTCCCATGTCGACTCATCAACATTGTGGTGTCCCCACTGTACTCGCATTAACGGTACCACCTTGGATCGAAGCTTATGCTCACTATGATCCAGAATAGCCACGGGTCTCACCTCATATGAGACATCTGGTTGCGAATCAATGTCCTCAAGTGGGACGTGCCAGAAGGCTCTCTCGCTCCTCCTTTATTTCTTCAGCGACGCATGGAACACGTCGTGTATCCGCTGAAGATGCTCCGGGAGTCTCAATTTGTATGCTATAGGTACTAACCTCTAAATAACAGGGAACGGACCCATATATCTCGGTGCTAAACTCCCTTTTGTGTCAAACCTCATAATCCCCTTCATAGGAGATACTCGAATCAACACCTAGCCGCCCACCTCTAGATCCACGTGTCTCCTACCGGTGTCAGCATAACTCTTCTGCATATCCTAATCTATTCGAATACGTCCTCAAATAAACTCTATCTTGGAAGAAGTCTCTTGTATTTTCTCCGGACCCAATAGCTTGTTGTCCCACACCTCTAACCAGCAGGCAGGCGAACGACAAGGCCTCCCATAAAGTGGCTCAAAAGGAGCCATACCGATAGTGAATTGTTAAAAGCTGTTATACGCAAACTTTACCAATGGGAGATATCGTTCCCATCCTCCCCAAAAATATAGGATACACATCCTATACATATCCTCAAGCATCTGATTCACCCTCTCAGTCTTCCCGTCTATCTACGGGTGATATGCCGTACTTAATCGCAAGTCTGTTCCACAAATATTTTGTCTCTGCTCGACATAATATTAATAAGAACTTCGTACATCTTAACGATCTTCAAAATGAATAGCTACGTATACTGTATCATATCAAAATCAACACGAACCGACAAGAAATGGCTACCTTGGTCAGCCAATCCACTATCACCCATATGGAATCGTGACCTCTCTACGATGTCGGTAGTCCGATAATAAAGTCCATAGAAATTCTCTACCACTTTCACACGGGAATATCTATTAGCTGTAGCATCCCTGAAGGTCTCTGATGGTCATCTTTCATAAGCTGACACATAGCACACTTCGAGACAAACTCACCTATGTCTCGCTTCATACTCGACCACCAATACTGTCATCGCATATCCTGGTACATCTTATCCCCACCGGGATGTATCACAAACTTTGACCCGTGCAAATTTTTCATGAGTGTATGTCTCAAATCTTCATCCTCGGGTACTAATAGTCTCCCATTAAATCGAAGTCCTCCCTCTGAGCTGATAGAGTAGGACTCTGCCCCCTTGGCTAGTAATTGTCGTTCTTTATCCTGATAAAATGGGTCGTCTACTTGTTCCCTCACCACCCACATAACACTCTCGAGGGTAATAGCTAAAACTTCCATGTATGCTTGGGCTACCTCATCCTCATGTCGAAGTTCGCTTCACTTCTCTTTCTAAACCTCTACCAATTCTATGACAGGTCTTTGGCTCAACACGTCTGCCGCCAAGCTATCCTTACTAGGATGATATTGTATATCAAATTGTTAGTCCTTCCAAAATTCAAGCCACATCCTCTGCCTCATATTCAAATCCTTCTGCGTGAAGAGATACTGAAGTGACTTATGATCCGTGAATATACAAAGCTTCTCTTCCAGAAGATAATATCTCCATATCCACAAAGAAAAAATGATTGTTGCCAACTCGAGGTCGTGTGTGGGATAATTCTTCTCATGTGTCTTTATGTTTCGATACACATAAGTTATAGCCCTCTCCTCCTGCTGTAACATATCCCTAAGTCACTGCAAGGATGCGTCAGTATAAACTCGGTACTACAATCGAGTCCTAGGCAATGCAAGTACGGGTGCTGATGTCAACCTATCCTTTATCTCATCAAACGCTAACTGACAGTAGTCGCTCCACATGAATGGTACTCCCTTCCGAGTCAAGTTAGTTAAAGGAACAATAATATTTAAGAACCCTTTGTTGAAGCGACGATAGGAATCGGCCAATCCTAAAAATATCAGAACCTCGGTCGGTGTCGTGGGTTATCCCCACTCTCTCACCACTGATACCTCTTATCCCCGGTGCTAAGTCGATAACGAACTCTCTCTCCTTGCTGGGTGGTAACCCTAGTATCTCCTGGAAGATGTCCTCAAAATCCCTCATGACTAGGATTGAGTCTAGAGAAACTTCCATTTCTTGAAAGGTCTCCACCTCAATATAATATAAGTGAGTGCATGATCCTCCATCGGGAAGAGGCATCGCCAATAGGATCATCTTCTATCCCGAAATGCCAAAAATAATCGTCCTCTTATAACAATCTACCATCACCCTATAACCCGCCAACCATTCCATGCCTAGGATGATGTCATAAACATCCATATCTAACACTAGAAGGTCTGTTGCTAGACTCAATCTCCCGATCATAATGTCCACACCCCTACAAATGGAGTGTATAAGGGACCCACTACCCATCGGTGACTCAACACACATAAGATGACTGTCGATTATCTCTAAAAGGCCGGTTGCTCATGCGAATCTATCGGTAATAAAAGAGTGTGTCTCACTTGTGTCAAACAGAATACTACCCTAATTCCCATGGATAGAAAACGTACCCGCGACGGTCGGTGGTATCGAAGGTGCTAGCTGAAAAGTCATGTCTTGAACGTTGTACACAATGCCCGTAGTGCATCTGGACCGAGTGTTGTTGTGGGGCCTGTGTTGGTGCTGGGGCTAACGGTGCCTGATGCCCCTATTAGGAACCCTACTGCTATGCCCTGTCTCCCTGTAGACAAGTCCTAATGTTATGACCCTACTGGACACATGTGAAACACTGACCCTGGAACTATCTCTAGCCTTTGGCCCTACTAGCCTTGACAGCCTTGGCCCTGTTGGCCTCCACCTTGGTTCCCTTGGCCCTAACGGGCCTGAGGAACCTACTGCTGTGAACCCTGTTGTCACTGCCTGTTAGATCGATGTCGCCCATACCTAAATCTCTTGGCAGAGTTTCCTTGTCGGGAATCCTTCCCCTGCTGACCCGTTGTCTGCTACTGCGGTGCACTGTTATCACTACTCCCATTTTCCTTACTCGACTGGCTAGGCTCACCCCCTTCGCATGGAAGTGATGATCCTGACAGTGCACTAGTACGACATTGACGACATATATATATGTCATCAGTGCTGGGTTACCAAACAAATATTGTCAGATCCTCTAAGCCAAATCATCCATAAACTTGGACTTTCCTCATTGTTCACCTCGTCTGGCACAAAATTAGCCAGGCGGGTGAACTCCTCTTCATATTCATCCAATGATCGATAACCCTAAACCACCTCACTAAATTTATTCTTCTTCTCTTACTCTACTGCAGGCGGGAAGTACTTGCGATCAAACCGCACCTAAAACTCAAAAATCATCATCAAGACCCTCTCCGCTGTAGTGGTAACTGACTCCCACCACTATATAGCTTCTCCTGACAGACGAAAAGTAGCAAGCATCTCCTTCTGCATCTCAGTACAGTCAAGCATGCGCGGATGGCGCTGAATGTTCTTCTTTTAATTGCAAGCCTCAACCACGTTAGTACTACCCTGAAACTCGGGTTGATGTCCCTTCTGAAAGGTCTCCCTTACTCGCTGCCAAGAAGGTGGCCCCACCGGGGCCTTAACTACTGGTGCCATTGGAGGTTATACCTAGGGCTAAGGAAAATATCCTGCCATTGCCCTCATGGTTGTCTCAACTGGCTAAGCCACTATCACTTCCACCTGAGTAGTAGAAATCAGCTCGGGGGGGGGGGGGGGGGCGGTACATGTGGTTCCTGATGGGTCTCCCTCACCTCACCCCTGGCTTCGACCCTCTTCGCTCATTGTCTGCTCGATGGCATCTGAAAACTAATCGAATTGTATAAGTAAATAGTTTTTACAAAATCTAATAGTAGAAGTACGATATCTTAAGCACGCAAAGACAAAAGAAACACTCCTAAAATAGGGCTTTATACCAAAAGGACGTGACATTGAAATCATAGTAAACCGCTCAGATCCTAAGTACACTAGAACCTGATGCTCTGATACCATCTGTGACACCCTGCCTAACTAAATGTCAGGTGACCAGTCCTAAGTTAAAAATTAAAATAGGTTTCTCAGTTGGTTGATTCTTAGCATCACTGTCGAAAACTTTTTAATTACTAATCACCTAAGTGAAATTAGACCGGTGCCAAATTTACTAATGAAGAAGTAATAGATAAACATTCACAATAAACTATGAATCAAACCATCTAGCAATATATAAAGAATAAAGTCTTGCCGAGTCAACAATCGGCTAAAATCCAAAACTGCTAAATAAAACCGACATAATCCAAAACTGAAAATCTGAAATATTGACTGTGAACAACATGTACCAATAGAGAGTACTAAAATGAGATCCTACACTAGATCTGAATAAATGAATCGTCGATGCAAAGTCCTGCCAGTTTCCATAAAGCTGCAGCTAGGAGTCCCTGGATAGAATCCTCAAGTCTGGCGTGCCTGTGGCTGGACACGTAAAAGGTTTTGAAAATATTTTGATAGAAAGAGTTAGTACTCAAAATATTTTGAAAATATTTAGCAAGTGATTATCACAATAAAATGAGTTATTGATTACAATTCTTAAGATTTCTCATACACTCTCTTGAGTTACCTCACCCCTCATCTATAAAGAATGTCTAATATCCTGTACTTAGCCCACCTAGATATACTACTCAAGCTAACTGAACCATAGTATTCAATTAAACACATTTACGCGACTAAGTTCCCATACCGCCCACGTAGTACGTAATAGTAATTATATCTCAATATTTATATACTTAGATAACCTTTCACGTCTTGTTACATTTATACAAATTATAATTAAGTTCAACTTCTTAATTTTCTTTTAGATGTAATTACGACATCTCATTGTCTACTAACTCGTATAAGTAGATTATTAATACAGTATACATTTCACACACAACATATACTTATAAATTCATTCATTACTAATATGTCCTCTTGACACTAAGTAAGGGTTTGGTTCGGAATGTCACCTCGACCCCAAGTGCATTTCATGTAGTGGTTCGGAAAGTCACCTCGACCCCACTAATGAAATTTTATACATAGATTGGTTTGAAACTCTTTCGTCACGACCCCAACTTACTATTTCCATATATTAGTTTGGAATCCTACCTCGACACTAATATAGGCAATTACACTTTAGGTATTCTCTCCACCCAAGTATCTATATAATTCAGTAGGTATACAAAAAACCTAATAATAGTGTTCGTACGTAACATTTTCTCTTTGATATTTATTTACTATTTATCTCACTATCGTATTTTAATTGAGTATTCCCCTAACTCTAAGGGCCACAGTTACCCCTCTATTCATTTAAGTAGTTAAGCTATCTCTAACCTACTGATATACCCCTGGGGATTACATTTACTCTCTCTGTAACTCAAATCCCGAATTTTCAATACTCTACTCAATCGGTTTATCCTCATCGGTCCATCACTTCCAATCTTGCTCTCAATGATTATAACGAACCCCCACTATAAACCTACTGGTACTCTTTAAGTCTCGATATAGGTAAAATATCATCATTAAGTTTCCCTTAAAGCGTCGATAATTGAATACAACTCAACTAACAAAATAACCCAAAATCATCCAGAGTCGATCGATCGACGAGGATCATTGATCGATCAACATGAAAGGGTCGATCGATCAATCGAGCATTGACAGATGCAATTCTTCTTCTTCTTCATGCATTTTTTGCTATATTTAATTAACTTGTATCTAATGACACCTAAGCATTTCTACATATGCTAGGATGATTTTCAACGAATTAATCATTATTAATCCTTCCAATATAGCCCAGATTAATTCAAATCTTCTAATTATCAAAGAACCGTAATGTGACATGTTCGTCCGATGGTTTCAATCATCAACCCAGTTTTTAATTTTTTTTAACCATCATAATTTCCCTAATTTTCAATCCTCTATAGATATAAATTTAACTACATGTGATTTCTACCCAAACATGCAATTAATAAATTTCTTTTCTCCAAGAATATTCATCAAAATCAATTATTTGAAAATTCTATGCATGGATATTATAAGTCCAAATAATTTGCAAATAACCACTTACCTTGTTCATAGATGATCTGATTTCATGATTTTTGTTAGTGATTGATTGTCTTTATCCTCAAATCTTCCTTCCCAACTAGTTTGGGGTGCAAGAACCCTTTGAATCCTTCACCAATTCTTGCTTAGGCTTTGAGAATAATCTCGCTTCTCTCTCTAATGGCTTTCCTTTGTGTTATGATGTTTCTAACCCTAACCCCACTTTTAATCATCTGATAAAACACTCCAAAATTCTTAGGTCTTCTCACCCCCATGTGCCAAAAGACTAAAATGCCCCCGTACGGTCCCGATTTAGCCCAAAAATGCCCTGATATCCGACGAGTGCCCCGGGTATACTATTTTGACTAATTCGGTCCTTTCAGAATTATCTATGACCTCTAAATTATCATTTGAGTCACTTAAAATAATTTCCTATCTCATCCTCAATTTATTCTTCACGCGACACTCGATTGAGATATAATCAAGTATGTCCATATCACTCGATATGTCGTACAAATTAACTATAAACATTTACTATTCATAGTTAGTAAATTAGGATCATAATATTAATCACTGTTTATATCTCGATTAATATTTAATAATCACAATTATTTTTTAATCTCTTCATAATCATAATTATCATTTAAATCGCATTAAATTAGTTCACTCACATAATTTAAATATTAAATCACATTAAATTACTCCACTCACGTAATTTAATTTAGAAATTTAAAACGTGGTTTCCATTCAATTACTCGACTAATAAATTCTAAATACGTCAAAATATGAGGTATTACAATCACATGGACTGAGTGTAATTTCAGGTGCCGTCACTCTTGAGGAGTTTCGACGTATTATGACGTGCACCAAATCAAAACAAGCGTGGGACATTTCATAACACGATCGCACAAATGCAATCAAAAAGTCTAAAATTCAAAATTTAATGATTTAATTTGAAACAATTACCATGCTTGAACCTGAGTACTTTGATGATTTTATGCACGTTTATCTGATATTGTCAACACTAGTTTCAATCTTGGTGAGCCTATACCCGATGCACGAGTGGTTAAAAATATTTTAAGATCGCTGCCTAAATGTTTTATTCCAAAAGTGGCTATTTTGATTACCTTAGGTAATTTGGGTAATTTAAAACTAGAAGAGCTGATAGTAGACCTCGAGACATATGAAATTGACATGTTTCATGATAATGTCAAGCCTAAGGATAAAGGGATAGCTCTTAGAGCCCAGTCTAGGAAGGGAGAGGAAGTGTCCAAGAGAGAAAAGAAAAAAAAATGAGATTTTATGTCTCCGACTCTAAGGGTGAGGTTGATTTTGATATGTCCGTTCTTGTAAAAAAGTTTTAAAAAATTCTCAAGTTTTCAAAAAAAAAATCTTCCAATTAATTTATTTTTTTTTGAGAAAAATAAAAGGAAAGATGAGACCAAAGAGAGCGGTGAGAAAGAGGAAGAAGAAATGTGTTTTTAGTGTGAGGGTAAGGGCATTATAGCTTTTGAGTTTCCCACTAGACTAAGGAGAAAGGGAAAGAAAATTTCCATGCCAGCCATTCTTAGCGATAGTGAGGAAGAGGTGAAAAGATTCCGGGGATGAGTCTTCACATGGGAAATTTGTTGCTTTTTTAACTAGTCACGTGAGCACACCTAGTTTGTCCCATGATGATGAGGATACTTGTGCACATGAAACCCCCGAGGATGATTTGAATATTTCTAACGAGTGTGAGAGTGAGTGCGCTAGTGAGGGTGAAAGTGAGCTCCAAATTGCGTTTAGAGATTTGTATGCCGAGAACTTAAAGACTTAGAAATTATATAAGGAGTTAGGTCTTAGGGTGAGAAATTTGGAGAGCGAGATTGAGAGTTTGAGGTGAAATCACGTTAACTCGAGAAGGTGAATGTTTCTTGAAGAGAACATTTGATTGCTTTAGATCGAAAAAAGAGTGATTTGACCAACATGGTGTCTAGTCTGATGACATGTGTATCCCAACTCGAAAGTGATCTCGAACGTGCTCGGGAGGTCAAAGTCCCTTTAGAGAACACATCTAAGATGGTTATCAATCCTATTTTGGGTGATGTTGAGAGACGAGGAATAGGTCATGATGGTGCATTAACTTCCCACGTTGCACCAGAGCCGATTCTCCAGTTAGCGATAGATCCATATGGCTCTCAACCTAACCCACCTGGGTGTCCCGTAGCTGATAGGAGAGTGGGTTGGAGATGTTTTGAGATAGATGTACCTAGTCCTGTTTTTGTTTTCACCCATTGCAAAAAGAGAGGACACCTCAGGGAGTTATGTTTTAAGTTGGGTAATGTGTCACGTTTTGCTAATACACGTATTCACACACACGCACCCACACATGATACTCCAGATGATTACATGCGGGAGTTTTCACATTTTAGGGAGAAAAAGTCTTTAGTCAAGACTTAAAATGATTGATGGATGTTTTTCATAGGATGTCACCACCTTTGGCAAACTCCACCGCACCCAACGGATGAGGTTTAGACTCGTTTGCTAGCATAGGATATTTTTTATGATGATATTTTTGCCTATTACTAGTGTGTACCATTTTTTTGTAAGTTATGTTTTCCAATTTTTGATATATTTTTGGAAAAATACAAAATAGATTATCTATTTTTTGATTTTTTTTTTGAAAAAGATAAGAAGATTTTATTTTAATATTTTTTTTGGAAAAAGTCAAAAAGAGTTTTGTATTTTTTTTGCACCATATATGGATGGACATTTAGGATGACCGAGTCATAATTTCATTCCATATCCATGTGACTATTTCAGAGTGTTTTGATATGCATAATCAATTCATTTTTGTGCTTTACAATTTTTAGAATCATTGATATGTGACTAGTTGTTGTTTTCTACATGTTTGACTCATGAGTTCCTTTAATGCACACTTGCACGGATTTGTTTGACTATTGTTCTCATCTATCACATGTTGGTCGATGTGTTTTCATCTCAATTCCGTCTTTAAAATGAACCAAATGAAATAAAACTTGACAATGAAAGTAATTCATGTAAGAACCGTTAATGTGAGTTTATGTGCTTTATTTGAAAAACGGGTAAGGGCTACGAAAGGTACTCATTTATCCTTTGCGATTAAGCCACCATTTAAATCATACCTAAAAATGTATGGAACAAAAATAGAATCCAAGGTCTAATGAGCTTGAAAAAAGAGCCCCGAAAAAATTTAAAGGCAATAAAAAGAAAAATATGCCATAAAGTAATACATAAGTTTCATCACCTCAGAAAAAAAATAAAAAGCATTATTATTTATGAGGTAGTTTGGATGGAATATAAAATGGGTTTGCACGACCTTAAAAATTCATGAAAAAGTAATACATACGTTTTAAACGTTAATGGTGTGAAAATCATGTATGATTTTGATTTGTTAATTAGATTAAGACGATGTCATCTGAATTCACATTTTCAACACCTAAGGATGATTTTGAGATTCATTCGTTAGGAGTACACATATTCATCGTGCACATTTTTACGTTTGATTGCATTAATTTTCCTATAAAATTTTTCACACCCATTCATTCCATTTCCACGATTTATTTATCTTAGTGTAAATTCAATGGGGTGTATTTTTGTAAAATTATTTTTGCATTGATGTATGAAAAATTTGAAAAATCAAACTCGTTTACATGAGCGTAGTTTGATCCTTGTTTATCGTGACTACTCCATGTTTATTTTTTTATTCTTTTTCTTGTCTATTTCGAACAAATAAAAAGGGGGAGAACGAGTTATGGGGGAGTTTTACATTATGGGGTAGATTCGATATTTGTTTTGATGTTATGTTTATCCCATTTCAAACTCAATGTATCACGAAGATATTTTCTTTGTCTCATGTGTGTAAGTACAAAGATAGATGATCATTATTTTGCACACCATGACGAGAAAGCTTAAAGATTTGAAGTTAAAGATTTTGAAGAAAAGTTTTAGACTTACATTTTTTGTTCCTTTTTCAGTTTTGGGTTCATGGGAGGGTAGTAGATTTGTATAGGCATTTTGATTTGATAATTATGATGTTTTTATTTTGTACCAGCATAGACATCGGGTGATATTTGTAAGGATAAATTTTATAAGACCTATTTACATTTTAGTATGTCGTATACCGCTACAACCGTTGAAGACTTATTCAAGTTCAATCATGTCTCAAGACGGATCCGAATATCAAATTTCTTCAACGTTCAAGAATCCGTGAGATTAATTTTGGTAAGGTTGTATTTTTATAGCTTAGCATTTCACTTGAGGTGTTGGGATATTTTTTACAAAATATTTTCTTAGTGTTGGAGCGGAGTTTTACGTCAAAAATATTTTTTTAAGTGTTAAGGTGAAATTTTGAAATAAAAAATAAAGTTTTATTTGGTTGTTCAGGCAACCAACACTGTCGTTCAACCGAGAGAGAGATATCGCGCGAAGTGTCGTTCAAGCGATACTGTCCTTTCGTTCGAGCAATGTCCAAACTCATTCGAGAGACGTGCCGCCTTAACGTTTTTGTAAATAGTGTGTCAAACATCTTTGTTTTTCTTCAAAAGACTTAAGAATTTTAATCTACGAAAACTGTTTTGGCTGAAACGTTTATCTTCTCACTTTTGAGAGTTTTAGCTTTGTTTTAAATTCACAAATCATCCCAATCTTTATGTGAATTGTTTTAGAACCCAAGAACACAATTTTGTGAGGTTTCTCATGTAGAAAAGATCTATACTGCTGATCTAGGTTCCACTTGAGGGAGGTGCTGGATTGGCGTGACTGCATCTTAAAGGGAGTACTCGTGGGTGTTCCTAGGCTGACTGAACTGCGATTCCTGTGGAGTTGCTGCGGAATTCCATTGCTGATTTAGGTTGCAACCTATAAGATTTTGTTGTGATAAATTCTTTGTATATTTCACTTGTAATCATTGTAAGTACTATTTTTGAAATATAAGGTTTTCCCCTGCGGGGATTTTTCCTAAAATTTGTGAGTCAGCAATTCATATTTGTTTATGTTGGCATGGTCCACTACACTTAGATGCATATTTTAGGGATGAATTAAATTAGATTAAAAATTAACACCGATTAAATAAGGTTAACTTGGAAATTTGCGAATTCGAATAATTAAGTATCATACAAGAATTTACAGACGTTAATAAATTGGCGCTGCTTGTGGAAAACTGTCATAAGCCATTGCAGTTCCTAACTAAAGCTACTTATTCAGACGCTCTACAGAGACAGCTGGAATGGCAGATCATCCTGAAAGAAGTCACAGAGCAGAGGTGCTAACGCCACCTACCCCTACTGGAGTCAGTGACTTACATAGTATACTAGTAAGCATCACCAAGGGGAAGGAGGCGATGAAACAAAGTGTCAGGCAATTGACACACTCCTTCGAGACCAGACCAAAAGTGCCTGTCTCGATAAATATGACTCCCGAACAGGATATGGCCAGATGTGATGACAGGCGACTCCCCCAGTGCCTCGTAAGGAAAGTCAGTATGAATATCGTAGGCATGCTCTGGAAAATCCTAGGAGATTTAATTTAGGATCTAGTGCAACACTAGTTCTTCTAGGAGAATCGCCTCGCAGCGGAACTAGACATACCATCCAGGGGAAACCTCCTCCATCCAATCACCTAGTCACTTCGACGATCAATCATATTTATAGGAATGCCCTAGCGAATTCGAGTAGCTGAGTAGAGGATCAACATTTGACAGATTAGGCCCACGTTGTAACCATTGGCAAATACTGGCAGCGTCGCGCAATCGGTCCCAAAGAAGCTTGTCAGGAAGGTCCGCTACTAGGATCTTCCATCATTCCCCTTTAGAATCAGTCAAAAGTCGAGGATGACAGACGAACCAGCCGATAACCAACCATATAAGGGCTTCATCTAGTGCCTAGAGGACCGCCTCGGTGAAATGGCCAAATTAAGAAATCCCTTTCAGCACGACTTCATGAAAGGGTTCCCTCCGTGCCCTCTGTCATAGTGTATCCTAAACCTGCAAAATTTAAACCACCGGTCATCACCCTAAAGTATGACTGGAAGACGGATCCATCCTATATATTGAACAGTATTCAGGTCGCCATAAATATCTACTCCATCCCGAATGAAATGAAGTGTTGGGCATTCTCTAGTACCATAACTGGCTTGGCTTAGATATAGTATAATATCTTGCCCATGAGCAGATTAAGAGTTTTCAATAGTTGGTTGATCTGTTCTTCAGTAATTTCTACATCAGTGTTAAGCCAGGAAAGCAAGTTTCCCCCTTACTCGGCGTCATGTAGAGAGCAGATGAAAGCACATGTAATTACATCACTCGATTTAATACTGAAAAATTGGAGGTAGTGGACTATAACGAACCCACTCCCATTACAGTCCTAATGATCCAGTTGAGGCCAGGCAAGATATTTTGGGCATTACCTAAGGAATTGCCCAAGACCATGACCGAGTTATTAGCAATGAAAGGAAAGATCATGAAATCCGAAGAGGTAATGGCAGCTAAAGAGTCTGATGGTTCGAAAACCATCGATGGAAAAAATAAAAAAAAGAAGGTATAAGGGCAACAATTTGGGGAAGTATGATGAGTACACGCCCCTTACGATTAGAGTCCTTCATATCTTGGAGGAAATTTAGGAAAATAAAGATCTTAGGTGGACGGGGAAGCTGAAGTTACCGACAGACAAGAGAGATTGAAGAAACTACTGTGAATTTCACAAGGATCACGGCCACAATACTGATCACTGAATAGCACTGAAGAATAAAATTAAATGGCTGATAAGGAGGGAAAAGCTGTCGAAGTATGTTGGCAATAATGGTCGGCCAATTTTAAGAGAAGGCAAAGGCAGTAGAAGCTCATAGTCATCCTGTCGGAAGGGGATCGATAAAAAAAGACGAGGGACGATGACTCGAACGACTATCCAGACCTTTCTAAAAAACCCAAGGAACACATTTGTGATGTCTGTCTGATAGCATTCAATATCACTTCATTGGTGGAGGCAGAGCTAGTAATAGAGAGGACCCAGCAGAAAGGAATGCCTACCTCAATGAAGCCCAGCCTTGCAAATAACTACAGGTCAATATGTCATCAAACTCCAGTGGCAGGACACAAAAGGTGAACAAAGATAAGTTAATCATCGGCTTCTTAAAAGACGAACTCGTAGGGGTGTTATATACCCACGATGACCCTCTGGTGGTCACTATGGTTATCCAAGAGGGATGGGTAGCAAGGGTCCTAGTGAATAATGGGATCTCTACCGACGTAATGTTTAAGATGAAATTGGAAGACGTGGAACTCACGCCCTATCATCATCCTCTAATCGATTTTTCTGGTGAAAGGGTATACCCATTGGGAACTATGGAGATGGAAGTTATGGTTGGTGTTTGGATGATCAACCAATTATAGAAAGTACGATTCTTCATCCTCGACAAAAACATACTCTTGACCTATAATGTTATCTTCGAAAGGGTCAGATTGAATAAGTTTAAAGTTTTCCCATCTACTATGCATCAGAACTTGAAGTTTCCAACCCACTTTGGGGTAAGCATAGATAAGGGTAATCGGAAGGTGGCACGCAAATGTTACTTCATTTCAACAGACCAGGAAGAATGGAATAAGCTGACGACCACCTACCATATCGAAACCATAAACCCTCGAGACGAGGTAAAGCTTATCAAAAGGAAGCTTGCCAAAAAGATCGAGACACTCCCACTCAAAAATAGCCACTCAGAGAGAATAGTACAGATTGGGTCATCACTAGATCCCCTTTTGAGGAAAGAGCTAATCAGGTTCCTGAGATAACGAATGACAGTGTTCACCTGGAGCCACGAGGGCATGTCAGGGATAGACCTCGCTTTACTATGTCATGAGTTAAATGTGATGTAGGGAGTCAAGCTAGTTAAGTGTAAACAAAGAGTTTTCAATGCTAGAAAAAATCAGGTTGTTCACGACGAAGTCCTCAAACTCCAGAAAGCTAACTTCATTGACGAAATCATGTACGTGGAGTGATTGGCCAATGTTGTCATGGTGTCGAAGAAGAATGATAAGTGGAGGTTGTTCATTGATTTCACCGACTTAACAAAGCTTGCCCAAAAGACTTTTCACGTTGTCAAGAATTGATCAGCTCATCGATGCCATAGCGGGTCAACAGCTTCTCAGTTTCACGAATGCATATTTAAGTAATTATCAGATCAAAATGAAGCTCTCAGAGGAAGAAAAAACTTTGTTTATGACCCATCGAGCCACCTACTGTTACAATGTCATGCCATTCGGTCTAAAGAACATAGGCTCCACCTATCAGATATTGGTAAATAAAGACTTTGAGGACTAAATAGGAGTTAGCATGTAAGTCTACGTTGATGGCATGCTTACTAAAAGCGAAGTGGCCGCCGACCATATTAGGGACCTTGGCCAAACTTTTGATAAATTAGAGAATTATTAGATGAAGCTATAAAGTGTGTCTTCGGAGTAAAGGAAGGGATGCTCCTAGATTTTTATCATAAACTGGCGAGGAATCAAAGACAGCCCCGACAAGATCCGACACTTTTTAGCATGACTTCCCTGACAATGAAGAAGGAGGTATAGAGATTAACCTGGTGTGTTACAACACTCAACAGGTTCGTCTCAAGATCCACTAACAAGTGCTTGCCCTTTTTTTAAAGTACTACAGAAGTCTTTTGAATCGAATGATGAGTATGAACAAGAATTCATTGAACTGAAGCAATATGGGCTCCCCGCCCCTCCTCTTGCAACCTATAGGAGGAGAAATGCTTTACTTATACCTAACGGTATGTGAGTTCACAGTCAGCTCGATGATAGTAAGGTAAGAGAAATGGGTTCAAAAACCCATTTATTATACCAGTAAAGCCTACCAAGGGGTCGAAGTTCGATATTCGCAAATGGGAAAGCTCGCCTACGCACTAAGGTAAGCCTCAGAAAGAAAAAGGCCATACTTCCAGGCTCACACCATAGTGATCTACACTGACTTACCAATGCAACAAGTCATGCACAAACCCAAAAAATATGGTTAGCTCATGGAAATGGTGGTGGAATTAGGTACGTACGATATTCGGTATAAGCCAAGAACAACAGTAAAGGGGTAGGTACTAGAAGATTTCATTACTGAATTAACTTACGATCCGAAATCGAAAGAGAAGACTCCTCCAGGAGAGAGCTCCACCTCTGTTAACAAACCACCCTGGTTGGAAAAAACCACGAGCACAAGAAACCCGTAGAAGACTCCGCAAGGAGATAGCTCTTCAAAAGGACCACATGAAGAGTCACATCGGCTCTTTAAGTGCGAACAAATGGAGGAAGGTGATTTCACCCTAGATTGCTCAATATGGAAGTTATATGTTGATGGGTCCTCCTGTTTGGTAGGGAGTGGAATTGGCATCATACTCATCACGCCAAATGATATAGTCATGGAATACGCCTTACGCTTCCAATTTAAAGCCTCCAATAATTAGGCTCGGTTTAGTAGCGTCACTGGGCGCTGAGGATATCGTAGCACATAGTGACTCCTAACTAATTGTCAACTAGATATGGGGGGTTTATGAAGCTAGGGAGGAATCCATGCCTCAGTACCCGAAAATAGTTCGACAGAGGTTGGACAGATTCATGTTAGTAAAAGTGTTGAGAATCCTCAGGTTGGAAAATATACAAGCAGATGCCCTGTCCAGATTGGCTTTGGCAATCTAAAACACTGTTGAAAAGGATCATACTGATCGAAGTGTTAGCACAGAGGATCACCGAGTCACCACTCCATATAGTAAAGATAAACATGGGACCTTCCTGGATGGATCCTATAAGGGTATGCATTGAATAAGGAAAGCTTTCAGTAGAATCACATGAGGCAATAAAGATCGGGCAGCCCAGTATGTTTTATAAGCAGGAGTATTATATATAAGAGGGTACACCGTCTCACTTCTGAAATCTATTCATCTACAAGAAGTCAATAAGCTCATCAAGGAGGTATAAAAAGGTTGTTGTGAAGAAAATTCGACCGGAAGATTATTGGTTAAGTGAATAGCAACCCAATGGTACTATTGGAGGACCATGAAAGTAGACTGTGCATATTACATGAGAAGATGTGATAAGTGTCAACGGTTCACAAAGATCCACCATTCCCCAGGGTATCCATTAACTCTTATTGTGTCACCTTGGCCGTTCACCATATGAGATATATACCTGGTCGGACTTCTGTCAAGAATAAAGGGACAATACAAATACCTAGTGGTGGAAGTAGAATACTTCACTAAGTGAGTCGAAGTTGAGCCCCTAGTCAAAATGCCATATGAAAGGGTATTTCAGTTTATCTGGAAGATGATCATCTGTCGCTATAGCATGCCTTTTGCATTTATCACTGATCACAACACATAGTTTGACAACTAAGACATCGAAGACTATAGCACCAGATGTAAGATCTAGTAACTACACTCAGCACCTGGGCATCCAAAATGTAATAACCAGAGCGAAGTAACCAATAGGATGATCTTAGACGGAATAAAAAAAAAGACTCGACAAGGAAAAAAGCAACTAGATCAATGAGTTTCATAGTGTACTCTAGGCATACAGAACCACTCCACAGATTGCTACTAGGGAAATGCTATACGTGCTCTCCTTCATCACAGAAGTGTTCATCCCCCACTAAAATAGGACTCGCTAGCCACGGAGTCATCAATTTTGATTCCCTTGTAAGCGATCTGTAAAGAAGATTAGATTTCGACCTGGTAGAGGAAGTCATGGAAAATGCAGCACTGCATGTTGTCGCCTATCAGCAGAGGGTGTCACGCTACTACAATGTCCGGGTAAAAATAACCATCCTAAAAGAAGGAGACTACGTTATCAAGAAGGTAATACAGAAGACCAACAAGTTGGAGCCAAACTGGCACGGACCATAAAGAGTAACCAGCATCGTCAGGTCAAGAACCTACCAAATTGAGACTTTGGAGGGTGAAAAGTTCATTCGAAACATCTTAGTAAGTATTATCAGTAGCCATTTAGTCATTTAATTTATGTAGCAAGCACTATTTTAATTGATAATAAGACGAAGTTTTTTCTCTTGCTCCACGAATTTTTGTACATATGGATCATACTTATATAGCAATCATAAATTGTGACCTCGCAGGTCACGAACAAAGTTGTCGGCCACCTGTATGACATTACTTGTCGCGAATAATATGGTCGGCTAACACATGTACGACCTCACGGGCCGTGAACAGTTAATTAATTCAAACCCTTAATTTTACTAAACCATTATATGACTTCTCTAGTCACGAATGAGATAGTTTATTGCGTTCAATGTATGACCCAACGGTTGATACATGTAAGACCTCAAAGGTCACAAACAGTTAAGTAACTCAACTCCTTGAGTATTACTAAACCCTTGTATGACTTCTCTAGTCATGAACGAAGTAGTTACTTACGCTCTATGTATGACCCCACGGGTCACAACATAATGTGGTCGGCTAATACTTGTACGACCTTATAAGTCACGAATAGTTATAATTGCATTACTACCTAGCGTTGGCGTACAACAATGCAGGTTGACCAAGAAGAAATAGTTCAATAAACATTTTTAGATTAAGCACTAAGATGATTAACAAACCAAGTTGGATTATAAGTAGATGGAAACACAGTAAATCCAATACTAAAAACAAATTTTCAAGTTACAAGATCCGATGTCAAACATAAATTTGAATTACAGGAGTAAACACAAAAAGTCTATTATTTCAGGCACAAGGAGGTGGGGCATCACCCTCTTCCCCCAGCAAGGTTAACACCTTCCTCGTCATCTCCCTGCCAACCATTCACAATCTCGAAAATGTCTAGAAAATAAGTAGCAACCCTCTTCTTTAGCTCCTCGTACCCATCCAGGAAATAGCCCAGGCATTCAATATTAAAGTTCGATGACAATTTGAAAGCCTCTACGGTAGCGGCATCGGCATTGGCCAAAGCGTCACGATTGGCCTGTAACTCTCTATCATACTTCCCCTTCTTCGCTGTATGAGCATCATTCAGGATTTAAAACTTGGCATCGTTATTATTGGACTTTTCCTTGAGGGTCGCGTTCTCCTTCTCCTTTTTTCTCAAAACCTCAGTCCGGGACACCAGTTGCCTATCCCTCTATTTTAATTCCGCTACACCCTTCTCATAGATGGATTTGAGTGTCTTATTCTCCTCAACTAGCTCATTATAAGCCACGTGATTAACGAGGTATATTTCCCGAAGGATGGTGCAATCCATGGATGCCCGGACCATGAATAATAAAGCAAGATCAAAATATGATGCGACACTTATAAATCAGTAATAAAAAACCAGTAGGAAATATGTACCACAGATAGTCGGTGCTGAGCTAAGGTCACAGGGAATCAGGATCGGAGCAGCGAAAGAATTCAAAATATTTTATGTGACCCCAGTAACCAAGCAGGTTCAAAGCATTTCTAGCATGGTAAAAGTTGGAGTCAGGTTCGGACCTCAAGTTGTCATATGTAACCTTATGCTCGGAATCAAAATCAAACTCCAGAACCTTCCCGTAACGCAATGTATGGCTAGGACCTGATTCGACCCTAGGTTCGGGAGCACGACCGAATCCCCTCAATATCTTATGGAGAGGTTACCTATCTTCCTCCTCCTCTCTCGACCTCTTTTCTTCGGCCAATGGATCTATGGGGCATTTCCCTTATCTTTACCATCCGCAGTTACCGCCTGACGATGAGCATCCTGATCGACGGCCCCAAAAACGGCTGCATGCTCGACCTCCACTTGCTTTTGGCTGACCCCAAACCTCTTCTGACGAGCTTCGGCCAAAGATTTCCAGTTGATAAAATGAGGAACCATGCCAAGGGTCTCTTTGGAAGGATGTTCCTCTTCACCTGATAAGACAAGTAAACCAGTATATCAGTACAAATAGGTAACTGAATAAAAAGGGTAAATAAGTTACTATTACAATCTACCTACTCTTAAACTACCTGTGTCGCCAACAACTTGATCACCGAACTCAAAATGGGTTTCTCTGGCTACCCAACTCTCTTGGGGAATCTCAAACTCTAAGGGGATTCTACCACCTGAGGGAGTGAGATACTCGGCAGCGATAAACTTCTCCACAGAAAAATAACTTCTCATAAGTGGGGGGATTTTTCTCATAATAAGATATAATCAAATCAACCAATGACTTAGGAAGCTTGGGGGCTCGTTTCACAGAAATACCTAGGAATAACATGCCATCAACTTCATTGTAATAAAGTAAAACAAAAAAAGGAAAAAGAATATGAAGATGAAGGCAAAAAAAGTATTACCTATGTTATTGGGCCCATTCCACTCTCTGGGGACCCTACATGACCTGTCCTTTTCATGGGCCCTAAATTACCAATCACCTTTGATAAACACGTATGAACCTTTCCAACTAAGATTACTAGATGGGACCTCGGTGACCATTCGGTATTGGGGTTTCCGCGTAGAAAAATAATAGTAATCGGGGGCTTTAGCATTGTCCTTTAAGATATAAACATACCAAAAAAGATCCCTAGTTAAGTCAAACCATGTCCTATTTTTCCAAAACATCATCGCTTCCGAAATGGTCTTATAAGCATTGGGGGTAGTTTTGTTAAAGTCACCCCATATCCTCTCAAAATGGAATGAATGGTAGGATGAAAAGGAAATCTTTGACCCACCTAGAGGGCCCATAAGGAAAGGCAAATTTCCTCCGAGTCACGAATAAACTAACACCTCTCAGAAACGTTCGGCATCATAATTTAAATAGCCATAGGGAAAGCGCACCTCTCTCTAATGGCCTCGAGCTCCTCCTCAGTCACAGTACATTGATACCAACGGGAATCAGTCTCATCGGGGTCATAATTACTAAAAGAACTAGCAGTGTCACCTTCTTCCTCTTCGTCATCCTCATAAACCTTTGAGTCAGATCCAGTTGTAAAAATTTGGAGGCCCACACATTTTGGCCTACTATCTTCAGCTTTGTCAGTAACAGGATCCTCATACAGGGAATCGGGATTTAAGGGATTTATAGAAACAATATTTAGAAGCTCTCCCTCACTAACATATCCAAAATAATAAGGGGTTTTTAGAAAAATGGAGGAAGCATAGGGTACACTTAGATCAATTAAAGAACTGCAACTAGAGGGATAATTGGGGGTATAAAAGGATGAACGGGCTCCTCTTCTAGTCTAATCACCTTAATAGGACAGGGAAACCTCATTTTAGTGATCCAATGCCTCTTTGGTTCCAAACTTTTGACAAACTCATAAACTCTTTGAACATGGGGAGGAAAATTCATATGTTTCCTTGCAAACTAAATCAGTAAAACCTATGACCGTCTAAGAGAAGAAACTACCAAGGTAAATAGCAAGAATCAACCAAAAAAATTCTAGAACTATCAAACCCTAATTGAAGCATAGAAGGGCTTACCTGATAAAAATGGACGACGGTGGAAGACGCTATGGAGAATGAAGAAAAAAATCACTAGAGAATTTAGAACTAGAAAATGATTAAGATTTCACAATGATGGAAACGGCGCTCAAATATTTTCTTTCTCTCCAACTCAACACAAATCTTCCAAGTGAAGCAAACGAATTAAGTGGCATGAATTTATACCCTTTAATGAAAATACTAAACGGATGTTGAAGACAAAATGTCACCAAATCTATCGAACATTAAAACGTCAGTACAGAGTATTAGACGAGCGTGACCAGTCACTATTATTACTCAGAAGACTCTTAAGTTACTTGACACGTCTCCATGGTAAGTCATAAGAACTTTGAAGGAAATCTATTTAACCTTTGTTCAACTATAACGTGTCGATCATAATATGCCAACCAAGAGGAGCCGACCTCCACGAGTAGGGCAGTAGCATGGCATAACACCTTTCTGACTCATTAGATCTTATATCGGAATATTCTTGCCAAAGGTCTTGGGGGCTTTCTGTTATACCTATGTAATGTCAATAAGAGAATAAACCATGATAATCCAGGAGGACTTACAAATATGCTCAATTTTATCACCTAAGGAGGTCGTCTCAGTAATGAGAGTGCTCGGCCCACCTGTTTACGTTAGGATTGGATACACATGCATCTCTGTGAGTGTTTACACGCCAGATATACCTTCTTAACCATGTGGAATAATATCCACCAATATCAGTTACAACATAATTATCTAGACGTCTCCTTATAAAAGAAGTTTCGCACCTCAAGGCATGCAGATGTATATTATAATAAACGTTTGTAAAGATGTAACTGCCCGAATTATAAGGACACACCATTTATTTGTAAATATTGGATCTCAATATATAAATAAAGGAGAGGAACATGAATGTGACTACTTTTTTTATACCTTCTCAAACCTGGAGTTGTATCAAGATAACCCTAAAATGCAACTACGCATGCAAATGTAATAAGACCACCGTGAACGTAGGTTTTCGATTCAAGGACCGAACCACGTAAAAATCCTTGTGTTCTCACATTCTCTCATCCCCATTCTTTATCATAAGATATTTCTTGATTAATTATTCTCTTATAATTTTTTGTCTCCAATTCTGGACATTAACATATGTCTAGTAAGATATAGATTAGTGTATTACCATTTAATAGCTTGGATTATAATCGATGACGCTATAATGGCGGGTCTTTCTCTCTCTCTCTCTCTCTCTCTATATATATATATATATATATATATATATATATATATATATATATATATATGTCAACTTAACCCTTTAGCGAGGGTTGTAAATGCGACCCCATAGCTTTGGGTTGGTATGTATATATGTTTATTTGATTTAACCCGTTAGCGAGGGTTATATTTGATTGGATGCTTTATGTGCAATGCATTCCATGTGTGAGTGCCCTTCGAGAATGTAATAGGAGGGATTCCATTATAGGGCATGTGCAACGTCAAATGCGATGGTATCTTGGTGAGGAGATGATTTTTCCAATGTCGTTTTTACCTCGGGTCCTGAGATGGTATCACTGGAAGATTTCATCATTTAGTTTTGAGCATGCTAGGTTATAAGAATGATGGGTAGGCGTAATAATTTATCCGTTGGTTATGATACAGACTTTTGTTTGGGACGGCATAAGACTTAACTTAGTACATGAGTGATCCCTGAAGGAGATAGGGATAGGCCTTCGTTATGTGTGGGCATGTTAATTGCCCATTTATTCATACATGTTAGGGATTGTACCTATATATGGATGTTAGACGTAGATATTGTCTTCACCTTACCTTATGTGATTATATGTTGTGGTACTAAAGATAGTTATACCATTTTACGTACTATACTTGATATGTATATGATTATTATAGAGATGTATACCTATATTGTTATGACTCAAAATTTATGTGTTAATTATACTAGAGATGTATGTATTACTATATGGTGTGCAATAGCCCTGGACGTTTAAAGTTGAGATTTATGATTTAAGCCTATGAGTGGCACCTTAGTTATTTGGTCAGGCTTATCGTAGGTTTGAGACTACCGTACAACATATGATTCATAATGAAAGATATTAACCTGTTGTTGAGAAAGTAAAGATTTAAGAACTGGGAGATAAATCTTTAATCACATGGGTGACATATGGGTTTGGTATTATAATAGCATGTTATTTTAGGTTATTGTGTTGAGTAACTAATAACTTAAAATTCACTAAAATACGAGCGAAAAATGTGTAGCTATGGTATAACCCAAATTCAGTTATAATCTTATTTTTGATAAACTTGTTATTTACATAGTTGTTATATTTTTATTTTCACATGTCATAGATCATTATTCCTACTGTTGTCAGAGTTAATTATCGGAGGAGCACCTGTAGAGGAATTTTATCCTTCATTCCTAGGACATATTTGTGGATCAAGGTCTCTCATTCATTCTTGTATTATTTTATATTTACAATAGGATTGTATGTTGCGTATTTTATTTCTGAGTCAACAATTGTACATATTATTTTGATATCAGAGTTGGATTATTATATTAGTGGTGATTAGCATTATTGTTGGTTTTGTATTCCTTCGTATTGCATTATCTTTTTTGTTACTTGTTAAGATTTTAGTTGTTTCGTTATGCTGAGGATGTTACCAAATATTTTTTATTCCTGCGATGTTTGTTTTAGGCCGGATCAATCTATTGAATTTTACGGGGTGTCCCAATAATTCTTGGGAGCGCCTG
Organism: Sambucus nigra; assembly: GCA_949130495.1. Lineage (NCBI taxonomy): Eukaryota > Viridiplantae > Streptophyta > Magnoliopsida > Dipsacales > Adoxaceae > Sambucus > Sambucus nigra. The sequence goes on along the minus strand of OX422211.1, from coordinate 153,244,190 downwards.
TAGATTGAAATCACTTTTTCCAAGTATTCGTAAATTTTTTAGTGAGGAAAGACACATCTTCATCCCCAACATCATGGGAACACAAAGTAGGAGATGTACTTTAGCCTTAAAAGATAGATTTTTCTCTTTAGGAGGCATTCCATGAAGATGCAACAAATTTTCCTCATAAGTTTGAAGAGAAGAAACCAACTCATCTACAAGAAAAGGCATTACGAGTAAGGCTCTAACTTATTTTGTGGCATCCACTTTGCCACATAACCTATGTGGGAGATACCATAGGATTTTATCGATAATTATATCCTCTTTTATGGTCTTCCCTAAAGCAAAGGTAAAAGATACTATGTCGTTAGCTTAGCTTAGACCTCAACAAAAGTTTCGCTCTCTTGTATGGTAAAAAGTCAAAATAGGTCGTCAACCTTTAAGTCTTACACCTTTCCGAAGTGGTGTACTTAAGGTTCAAAATGAATGAATCCTAGTTGAAGTTGATGAAGTTTTTCGAGGACCTCTTAGACAAGGCACAAATAATTTTTTAGCAAGTAATTTAGACAATCTAAATAAATGGAGCAAATTTAGTATACTATATCTTATAATAACTACATACATAATAAATAAATATTCTAAATGTCACAACACGGAATTTAATAATTAAATAAATTATTAATTATATGTAAGGAAAAGATGGGGTATTACACTCCCCTTTAAACAAGGAATTTCGTCCTTAAAATTCAACTCTTATACACCTGACTCAAATATCTCAGGATATCTCATTTGTCTGTTACCCTATCTCTCCCAAGTAAACTCAACCTTACTGTGGTATCCCCACTGGATACGGACTAAGGGAATGAACTTTGATCACAATGTGTTCTCTCTCTGGTCAAGGATACAATGGGGTCGCTCCTTGTATCTCTCATTTGGCTATAGATCTATCCCATCGAGGTCGATGTGCTGGTAGGCTACCTCATCCCTCAAGAATTTCCTCAGCATAGACACATGGAAGATGTGGTGTACAAGTTGAAGATGGTTGGGTAAGAATAAATGATATGCCACCGGCTCCACCCTATTTAAGATCGTAAAGGGACCTAACTTTCCCTTAGACCCATATCTCATATCTCCCATCAAAGTGGAGACCTTTAGAAGAACATGATCTCTCACTTGAAACTCCAATTTATGTTTCTTCCTATCTACATAGCATTTATATTTACTATGGGCAATCGTCATGTGATCCCAGATGCGCTCCACCTTCTCTGAGGTGTCCCAAACACAATCCGGCCTAACTAATGTATTATCCCCTATATCTAGCAAATAACTTAGGGAACGGAATGTTTATCCATACAAAACCTCGTAGGGTGCTATACCAAAAGTCTACGGATGAATATTGTTAAAAAAGAACTCCACGAGTGGTAGATTTTGATCCATACTCCCCTTAAACTCCAAAATATAAGCACGCGTAACTACCTAATTCACCCTCTTACTTTGACCATATATTTGAGGGTGAAATGTGGTACTCATATTAAGTTATACCCCCATCACCTCCTAAAAACTTCCCCAGAACCGGGAAACTAAGGTATGGTCTCTGTCTAACATAATGTCGAGTGGTACCTCGTGAAAATGCACAATCTCTAAAATAAAGATACGAGCATATTGCTTTGTGATGTAGTCTATTTGTAATGAAAGAAAATAGAACTTTTTTTATTCTATCGATGATGACCTAAAAAACATCATGTCTCCTTTGGGACCTTATAAACTCAATAATAAAGTCTATAGAGATACTATCCCACTTCCACACCGAGATCTCCAACAGATGCAACTCTTGATCTAGTATCTGGTGCTCCAACTTTACTAACTGAGAGGTGGCACACTTTGACATGAACTATGTTACATCCCTCTTCATCCCTGATAACCAGTATGTCCTCCTCATATAATGGTACATCTTGTCATCCCCAGGATGTAAAGTGAACTACAAACCATATTCCTCAACTAATACCTCCTTTCACAACTCAAATCACTCTAGCACAACTAATTGTCCCTAAAATATTAATCCTCCATTTGAGCCAGTTTAGTGAAATCGAACTCCCTTAGTCATTATTTCCCTCAGATTCTCCTAACAAAAGGAGTCTAGGGCCTAGGCCTTAATCACTCGTGACACAATATGGGTTGCAACAACTACAACGGAAAAATATGCCTCCATCTATTTATGGTACGTAAAGTGCTCCACCTATATTCCCATAGCATTGCTAGTCTCACAGTGATAAAAAAAACTCAAGGCATTTCATACCACATTTGCCTTCCCCAAATGATACTGAATCGAGAAATACTATCCTTTCACAAACTCCAACTATCTCCTCTATCACATGTTCAAATCTCATTTAAAGAACAAGTACTTAAGGCTCTTTTGCTCCAAGTACAACATAAATCACCCACCCAACTAGTAGTGCCTCTAAATACAAAGATAAAAAACTATCGCAACTAAATCCAAATCATAGGTGGGGTAGTTATCCTAGTGAGGCTTAAGCTTATGTGAAGTGTAAGCTATAGGCATCTCCTCCTTCATTAATACTCATTCAAGTTCTTAAACCAATGTGTCAATGAAAACCATACACTCCACTCCGCTCCGTGGTAAAGAAAGTATGGGCACAATTGTGAATTTCTCCTTCAGCACCTTAAAATCTCTCAAATAATCAACATCCCAAATGAATGGTATTGACGTCGGCAGAAACCGAGCATCCATGTAGATATGCAAATCGTTGTTATCGGATTTTAACCGGGATATAAAAACCTAAACTATAACTGCACTCTTTATGGGAGTATACATCCAGCCCGGGTATCAAAAATCCACAGGGAATGTCTGACAAAATTTAATTGATTTATTATCTCTTAAATAAAAGTGTAAAAGGTGATTATTGTTTAAAAGGTAAAAGGGGGGAAAAGAATAAAACTAGACAAGAACAATAAAATGGGAGTAGGGGCACATCATCCCCACCATGGGCTAAACAATGCGTAAAAAGGATTTCGTTTCGATAACATTTAACCAAGAAAATTCAATTAATTATAAATATCAAACATAAAGAAAATTAATTAAACAATGAAAGATTAAACATTTAATAGAAAAAGGTCACACGTGAATTAATTTTGCAATATTACTATAAACACTCATATTACGTGACAAATAAAGTGAAATGCCTAATATTCCAACTTTAATATAAGAGGTTTCAATTAAACAAAATTTTACCCAAAACCTAGATTTCAAAGCTCGACACCCATTAATGACGGAAATATGACCCCAACCCTTAAACTGGCTATAATACATAATTAAAACAAGATATTGTTATTGCTTATTCATATGAATGCAAATTCATATGAATGTTTAATCTGTGTGATTTTGTGTGATTTTGTGATTTGTGGGGATCAAATCTAAATAAATTCATATGAATGCAAATTCAAATAACAATAAAATTGACACATAAAAACTTACGGACTATACGAAGGAAATTGATGTCGAGCCTTGTGTCACACAATTTCCTTAACACAGATTCGCCCCCTCATCGGTGTCTGAGGTTTGATGAACGTCTGCCTCCCAAGATAGAACGACATTATAACCTTTATATAAGCGATACTTCAATATATAAAGTTCTAGAAAATCCAAATTCTATGTTGTACTCTCTCATGGATTGACTCAAGAAGGGAAGGAAAAATGACAGAAAATAGACTCTCCAAAAAATTAATATTTTTGAGAATGAAAGAGGGGTGTTATATTTATAGAAATGTAGACACCCTTTTCTGAATAGACACACCCTTTCATGAATAGTCACAATTTTCCTGAAAATACACAATTTTTCACAAACCGTTGTGTCTATCAAAATAATTTTAAATTTAATTTCCACTCAATTAAAATTTCTTATTATATTATAATAAAATAATTTCCAATATAAATAAACCTAGCTACCAAATGAAAATAACTATCTAACTAACAAAAAATAAATAGAAGGCAAGGAAATAAAGAACAAAGCAATGCATAAAGGAAATAAAGCATAAAATAAATAAATAAGATAATGAATAGTAAATAACTTCCATAAATGGGTGTAAACCCAAAAGACGTGAAGGAGAGGGAAGCTCCCAATAGCAAACCCTAAAAACTATCTAAAATGAATTATTTGTCCAAATAACCAAAACTTTGGTTATATATTAAGTGGAAAACAAAATAAAAGGAAAAGAAAATAAAAAAGGAACAAGTGCTAATATTTTGTAGGACCCGATCGACCACGGCCAAGGGGTTGGTCGACCGCGGATCAGGTTTAAAGTTGTTGTCTTTCTCATAGGAAAAATTCTAAAACACCGGTAGACCATGGGCTCATGGTCGATTGACCGGTCCTCTGTTTTCATGGGATCTTTGACATCAAAAGGGGAGAAAAGGTGGCATACGGAATCGATTATAACTTCTTCATTCGGATTCGAAATGACGTGATGTTTTCGGCCACACGAAGCTAGCTCAACTAAATACGCTTTCATGGAATTACACTAAGTCAAAGTGTGAAATGACTAAAATGCCCCTAAAGTTGAGTCTGAAGACAGAACTTCCTCGAAATGCAACCAATCCACACGCTAAGCATTCTCATACCTACAAATGCTCAGGTATACCTTGCAATGCATACAAATGACATAATAGGGGTTTTCTAGTTAACGAGCATAAATGTAGGCATAAGAAACACAAAAGTGCTAGAATGCATAAAGATTATGGGCGCGAATAAGAAATATTTGTGTCATATCATGTATCCACTTTTGGGTGGGGTGAGTCTTTGACCCAATAATCTTCGATAACCCCCGAATAAATTCCAATTTTTAATCTTAAAAACCCTAACTCTTGCAAATAAATTGTGACAAATAAATTAATTCATACCACGCATGCACAGTCAATCACAATATGAGGAAAAATTCTCCAAAGGGTCAAAACCATTTTTATTTCACTATAATTCGTAATACTTACAATTACAGCAAAATACATTGACATATGAACGCCCAAAGGCATCGGTTCGTTGTTGTCATCGGAAAGAGATCCCTCAAGAGCTCCAAGTTCGCAATGGAGAACAACCTTATTCTCCACAAGAATACTCCAGATGAGGAGAACAATTATTCTAGGGTTTATAAAGATTCACATATATGTTTGGGAATGATTTGTGAATCAAAAAGGTATGAAAACCTTAAAAAACGAAGTCTGTTTTGTGCAGCAGTTTAGCAGAAACGTGAGTGACAAAGACTTGAAGAACATGAATGATGAACACTTTAATAAATACTAAAATTAAGGCGGCGCGTCGCTCGAACAACAGAGGGTTGTCTCTCAAACAAAAAAGAATATTGCTTGAACGACTTCGCTCGACAGCAGCATGTCTCTCGAACGACGTTGCTCTGTCACTCGAACAACGTCAGCATTAATTTTTTCTCGCCTCTACACTTAGAATAAATTCTTTCTGCGAAGGAAAACATTTTTGAAAATTTAAAAAATATTTTCTAAAAATTCCAAAATAATTATGTAACCATTAAAAACTCCAAATTAATTATTTTACCATTAATGCGAGGGAGTAGTAGGAATGTTGAATGTTGAAGATGCACGATGCACGTTGCACGATGCTCGGTGATGATGCACTATGCACGTATGAACATAGTGAGAGTGTGACAACTTCGGATCAAGAACGAGGTCGTCGTGAATGAACATGTTGACCTGATGAATATAGCGGTATCAGACATACTAATTGTGATCTAAGCACACAGAAAAAGTTCCTAGATTCTGAAAGGACATTTATAAAAATATGTCCTTATAAATATCCCCCTATATCTATGGTGGTACATACATAAAAACTATCTGAATTATGCTACCCAAACTCAAAACAAATGACATACAATTTAATATCCCCATTAAACCCAAAAACTAGAAATACTAAACGACATGTCATCATAGACTTCAAGATCTTCGAATCTTCAACATTTTATCACTTTCATTATTATCATCAGGGATTGCAAAAATAATCCTCGATTTTGTGCCTACACACATGAGACAAGAAACACTACCCATGACGCGCAACAGTTTGAAATATAATGATAGGGAGAAAAGAAAAAAAAATATCAATTGAGCTCAAGCAAATCATTATTAACCATAATTCGTTCTACCCTTTTTATGATGTCTCCAAATAGACAAATATGATGAACACAAAGCAATGCAAATGGAGAATATCACAAGGTAATAAAACTTTCTCTTTTTGAATTTTTTTTTTAAAAAATTCTCACAAAATGTACAACAAAGAATCACATTATGCAAGAACACGAAAATAACCAAGTCAGTGATAGCGAAAATGTAGGGATTTGAACAAATTCGATAGAAAAATCAATGCATACAACCATAACATATGTGAACGATGAATTTCTAATATTCCTAACGAAGGAACTTAATATCTTCCTTAGGTTTAAAAATGGTGAAATTATAAGAAATTTACTCAATCAAATCAACAAATCAAAGCTCAAAGTGATTTGCACACCAATAACGTCCAAAACTATGTAAAGCTTTTTCATGACTTTCAAGGACGTGCAAACCCTTTTTATATTCCATCCAAAGTCCCTTAATAAATAATAATGCCTTTTATTTTTCTTTTGAGGTGATGAAACTAAAACCTATTGGCCCACTTTTTGGCATAGTTTTCATTTTATTGCCTTTGAATTTTTTCGGGCTCTTTTCAACCTTTTTGGACCTTGGCTTCTGTTTTTCCTAAATTTTTATTTAAGTCCGATTTAAACGGTGTCTTAGTCGCAAAGGATAAATGAGTACTTTTCGCAGCCCTTACCCATTTTTCAAATTCACACAAACTCACTACAACGGTTTTTACATGCACTACTTTTTTGTCAAGTTTTATCGCATTTGATCTGTTGTATAGACAGAATAGAGATGAAAACCCTCAAGATAATATGTGATAGATAATGACAATACTCAAATAATACCGTGCACATGTACAATAAAGGAGATAAGGAAACAAACATGTAGAAGATATCACAAATCACATCTCAATGACTCCAAACAGTATAAAGCACATGAATGAAATGATGTAGCATTTCAAATCACTATCAAATAGTCACGTGGAAAATGGAAAGAATTTGTGACTATGGCTATCTTTAATGGTCATCCATAAAAGGTGTAAATGAAATACAAAACTCTTTTTGTGTTTTTAAAAAAAATTATAAAAAGAAAATCATTTTGACTTTTTCTAAAACTTATAAAAAAAACTATTTTTGGATTTTTCAATTTAAAAAAAATGAAAATATTTTTGTATTTTTCTAAAAAGAAGAAAAAAAATAAAAACCAAAAACAAATAATGATACGGATGATACAATCTAGAGATAGGGATTATATGATATGAACATGAAAAATGCATCATACTCTAGACATGGCGATCATCCCTCAATTAATTGTACATATTCCCAGAGACTCTCACTTCCTAAGAATCTCGAATCTAAGGGCGTCTAAAGGCTCTGTGAAAATATCGACTAACTGGAGGTTGGTAGATAAAAAACTTAAGGATACAACCTTCTCTTCTACAAGATCGCGGATAAAGTACTCGCGTATCCTAATGTGCTTTGTGCACGAATGCTGGACTGGATTACGGGATATGTGTATCGCGCTGATGTTATCACAGAAAATAGTCATGGTGTCCTGTGATATCCCATAATACTCCAACATCTGCTTCATCCACAGAAGTTGCATGCAATAACTCCCGGTGGCTATGTACTCAGCATCCGTAGTGGACAAAGAGGTTGAGTTTTGCTTCTTTCTCAACCAAGAAACAAGAGCAGAACCAAAAAAGAAACACCCACCAATTGTGCTCCTACATCCATTTGCATCTCCGGCCCAATTGGCATCCGAATAAGAGAATAAACGGTCATCGGTATCAATATAATACCAAATGCCAAATGAGAGAGTCCCCCACTCACGTATTTAATAATACTTATAAGATCGAGTAAGTATGACTCTTTCGGGGATATCTGATATCGTGCACAGACTCCAACACTAAAGGTGATGTCGAAATGACTGGAAGTCAAGTAGAGAAGACTACCTATCATACTCCGATACAAGGTTTTGCTTTATGTCCTTACATGAAGTATCCTTGCTAATATTTGTTAAGGTACTCATCGGGGTACATGCGTGCTTAGCGGAGTCTCAACCAAATTTATTCACAAGGTCTCTAGCATACTTGGATTGGGAGATGAACATCCCATCCTCTAGCTGACGAACCAGGAGACTAAGGAAGAAGGTAAGCTCACCAAGCATGATCATGTCAAACTCACTCTTCATCTCCTCTTCAAAGTCGTGAGCATGTTGGGAGTACGTGGATCCAAACACTATGTCATCCATATAGACCTGGGAAACTAAAATAGCACCGTCTCCTGTCCTAACAAATAATGTCTTGTCAACTCTCCCTCTCATGAAGTCATGAGCTAAGATATAGGAAGTAACCTCTCGTACCAAGCACGAGGTGCTTACGTCAAACTATATAGGGCTTTTCTCAGAAAGTAGACGTAATCAGGGTGTTGAGGGTCTTCAAACCCTTTTGGTTGTTCCACATAAACTTCCTCATGTAGAATTCCATTCAAAAAGTAACTCTTAACATCCATCTGGTATAACTTGAAGCACAAATTACATTCAATGGCGAGTAGTACGAGAAAGGACTCAAGCCTCACAACAGAAGAAAATGTCTCGTCAAAGTCTATACCCTCAAATTGTGTGGATCCTTGAGTGACCAACCTATCCTAGTTTCGAATAAGGGTACCATTCTAATCCATCTTGTTCTTGTAGATCCATTTGGTACCTATCACATTGTTCTCACTAGGTCAGGGGACAAGTTCCTAGACGTTAATTTTTAAACTGAAGAAACTCATCCTACATAGAAGATATCTAGTGTTCATCCTTAAGTGCTTCCTTGACATTCTTGGGCTTAACTTTAGATGTGGAAGACAAAGTTAACCAAGTTCTCCATCTGAGCATGAGTCTTGACCCCTACGGTGGGATTTCCTAGAATAGTAGTAGGATCATGACTCTTGCGATCCTAAGTAGGTGTGTCCCCTAAGTCGGGAATAAGGTCCACCCTCGGTGTGGGAGGCACAATGGGATCACTGAACCCGCCTCACACAAAAGGTTAGAATCAATAAATGTCGATGGTTCGTTATCCTACATGGTGATGTTTATTGACTCTATAACCATAAAGTTACTTAGGTTAAAAATAGGATAAGTTCTATTAGTCGATGAATATCCTAACAATATTCCCTCATTATTTCGGGAGTCAAACTTTCCTTATTTATCTCTATCCCGGAGGATGTAGCATCTGCAAAAAAGACACGTAAATATGAAAGGTTGGGCTTATTTCTAGTCCACAATTCGTAGGGCATCTTGAATGTGTGTGGATTAAGGTAAACCTTATTCACCGTATGGCACACGATAGACACCGCCTCTACCCAAAATATCATAGAAACTCTATGACCTAGAATAATAGAGCTAGCCATCTTCTGAATCATCTGATTCTTCCTCTTAACAGTCCCATTTTATTGAGGATTCTTCATGGTAAAAAATATATGTTTGATCTCGAGGTTATCACATTAAAGATCTACTTTAGCTTCCTTAAACTCAGTGTCGTTGTCACTACGTATCCTATTGATAGTGGCTTCGTGTTGATTTTGTAAGACACGAAACTTGGTCCTGAGAAATTCCACAACATCGGATTTCTCTCTCAGAAAATCTATAATCAAGTAATGAGATAAATCATCTACCATCACGAGGATATACCTCTTACTACCGAAACTCTAAGTACGAGTAGAACCCATAAGATCCTTATGTATTAACTGAAGCACTCGTGAAGTGGTAATGGAATTCGACTTCTAGTGGGGGATATGGACTTGCTTTCCCAATTGACAGGGTCCACAAACCGCGAAAGTCGTCTTTTCAAGTGGTGGCAAGCCACGTACTAGGTCCTTTTTAGATAAACATTGCACTCATTCCGATTAAACTTTAGTACAAAGTTAGCATCGCACATCTGGCTAATGATGAAAAGGTTCTCTTTCAAACCTTTGACGTACAAAATATCACCTAACTTAGGAAATCCTGGTATCTCTATTGTACCTCGTTCTACTATGCTACACTTTCTCTCGTCTCCAAATGTGATTTTGACGTTCCTTGTGATCCTCTAAGTAGGTAAAAAAAATTAAACCTCACCAGTCATGTGTCTAGAGCACCCACTATCAAAGTACCACTGAGAGGTATTATGTGCTTGAAGAGAAACATAAACAAGAAGGGCTTTTGCCTCATGTTTAGGTACCCAAGTGGAGGTAAAATTCTTTTTGCCCTTGTCATTGTTTCTCTAGTCAGTATTTTGGAAGTATCCACAAACGTGAAAGAAATTCATTGGAACAATTACATTAAACACTGAGATGTGGCGACTATAAACTAAACCTACTCTCTAAGACTCGAAAAATCGCTAGTGGTATGTGGTGGAGCAAATGTACGTCATGTCCGACCCAAACTATAACAAAAGTCCATAAGTTGGCCTTTTCTTTTGTAATAGGAACAAAAGTACACAGTCTTTGGCCGATCTTAGTTTGCTTTTCTTGGCCTAAATCTTCTCCGAAGTTTTTTGTGATGGCCATATGGATTCGTATTAAACTCAGGAATTGGTTCTAATGTCACATGGGATGTGAAGGCACCATCAAAACCTATTCCCTTCCTTTTACCAAACCTTAAAGCAGGGGTGAGGAGTATCATTCTCATCTTTCCAGATATGTTCTCTATCTTTACCTTGACCTCCCTGGCTCTCTCAAGGTCATGAGTAAGCTGTACTATAAGGGCTTCAAGTTTCTTTAGAGTGTCCATGGAGGTCTAGATCTCACCCATAAGACTAGCCACTTCATTGGTCAAGTCCCCTCTTTCTTTCTTTAAACATCTCTCTCTCTCTCTCTCTCTCTCTCTCTCTCTCTCTCTCTCAAGGCAGTGCTAATGGAGGACTCTCTCTCTCTCTCTCGTCTCTCCCAAATCTTTCTCTAAGGAAATAATCCTAGGTGTTAAGGCTTTTTTACCCTTTTTAGTTTTAAAAGAATCAGTATATAAATCAGCGTACGCATGTTGGAGATCACTCTCGCTCTCACTTGCAACATCCTCCTCCCTGTAAAGTAGCATTCTCATCGTCATGAGGTGTAGTGTCAGTACTCACATTACTAGACATGAATGAAGTGAAGTTACATTCATGCGATGACCCATGTCCAGAATCCACTGACTCGACCTTACTATCGTCACTCATGAGGCATTTAAATTAACTTTACCTTTGCCTCGACTCTTCAACCTAGTAGGACACTCAAATGCCTTATGACCTCCATTGTCACACTCATAACATCTCTCCTTGTATTTATTAGGCACGTCCTTTTTATCTGTATCATTTTTCTTTTCAAATTTATTTTTCTCAATTTTCTTTTTATCTTTGAAATTACCATTTTTCTTTAATTTGAGAATTTTTTTGAAAACAAAGCTAAGTCGTTAGAGTTCAAATCAAACTCAGAATTAGGCATCTCTTCCTCTTTTCTCCTAGACAACTCACCTCTATTTATTGTCGACCCTTCACTCTTCCTTGCCCGGGCTTTAAGTGCTATCCCTTTATCTTTTGATTTTATTGTGTTAGGAAACATGTCAATTTCATAAGTCTAGAGGTCTCCTTCCAATTCTTCTAATTTCAGACTACTCAAATTTCCTAAAGAATTTAGCACAATGACTTTATGGATAAAATGCTTAGGCAGTGATCTCAAAATATTCGTAATTACTCTAGCATCAGGAATGTGTTCACTTAAATTGAAACTAGTGTTTACAATATCAGATAAGCGTGCATATAATTCATTAAAACACTTGGATTCAAGCATGGTGATTATCTCAAATTGTGTAGTTAAATTTTGCATTTTTTCTTCTCTAACTGCATTAGTGCCTTCATGGATAAGTTCAAGAACATCCCATGCTTCTTTTGACATTATGCATGTAATGATGCGTCGAAACTCGTCGGGGGTGACGTTTCCAAAAATATCACTAAGCCCACGTGAGTTATATGTGATCCATTTAAATTCATCCTCAGTCCATGTAGTCACAGGTTTTAAATTGGTTACGTTATCTACAGTGATAGTCGGAGGCGTTCACCCTCTTTCACATATAACCCAAACACGTTCGGCAATGGCCTTTAAGTGAGATTTCATACAGCTTTCCAATATGCCTAATTTAACCCATGAAAAAATGGCACTCGATTATACAAGTTTTCCATGGAAATTACGCTTTTTCAAAAATCAATTTTTAGACCAAAATTGATATCTAGAAAAACTTTGCGGAAAACTTGTATAATCGAGTGCCATTTTATTGTATAGTCCAATTTGCGAAAAAAAATTGCGAAAAACTTGTATAACCCAAAATTTATACCTAGAAAAAAATTGCGAAAAAAATTACATGGTATAATTGTGTAATATGCTCTGATACCAATTTCAGAGTGCGCCAGTAATCAATGATTAACTTGTTTAATTAAATTCTAATTTTTAATCACAAAAACCCTAACTCTTGCAAATACATTATGACAGACAAATTAATTCAAGCCATGCATGCACATTCAATCAAAATATGAGGAAAAATCCCCCAAAGGGGAAAAACCATTTTTATTTCACTATAATTTGTAAGACTTACAATTATAGCAAAATATAGTGACACACGAATACCCGCAGACGTCAGTTTGTTATCGTCATCGACAAGAGATCTCGCAAGAGCTCCAAGTTAGCAATGGAGAACAACTTCTTCTCCACAAGAATACTCCAGATGAGTAGAAAAATTAATCTAGGGTTTATAAATATTCACATATATATTTGAGAATGATTTTTGAATAAAAAAAGGAATGAAAACCTTGAAAAACAAAGTATGTTTTGTGCAGCAGTTCTATAGAAATGTGAGTGTAAAGACTTGAAAAATGTGAATGATGAACACTGCTATGAATACAAAAATCGAGGCAGAGCATCGCTCAAATGACAGAGGGTTGTCACTCGAACAAAAAAGATCGTAGCTTGAACGACTTTGCACGACAGTAACATATCGCTTGAACGATGTTGCTCTGTCACTCGAACGACGTCATCGTTAAATTTTTCTCACCTTTACACATAGAAAAAATTCTTTCTACGACGGAAAACATTTTTGAAACCTTAAAAAATATTTTCAAAAAATTCCCAAATAATCATGTAACCATTAAAAACTCCAAATTAATTATTTTACCATTAGTGCGAGTGGAGTAGTGGGAACGTTGAATGTTGAAGACGCACGTTGCATAATGCTCAGTGATGATGCACTATGCACGTATGAAGATAGTGGGAGCGTGATAACTTTGGATCAAGAACGAGGTCATCATGGATGAACGCGTTGACATGCCAAATGTAGCAGTATCAGATATACTAACTGTGATCTAGGACACACATAAAAACTTCCAAGATTCTAAATGGACAGTTATAAAAACATGTCCTTACATCACATAGTCTAATGATACCCCAAGAAAACTTCTAACCTTTGTAGGTGTCATGAGCTATTCCTACTTCATCATGGTTGGCATCTTTCCAGGATTCATAAAAATCACATCCTTTGATAAAATATGGCCCAAGAACTAAACTTCCCATAACCAAAATCCAGACTTGGAGAACTTAGCATATATCTATGGTCTCGAAGTGTCTACAGAATTGTCCTTAGACGTTATTCTTTCTCATCCTCGGATCAATAGTACAAGAGAATGTCATTAATGAACACGGTGATGAACAAATCCAGATATGGTCAAAACACTTTATTCATTAAATCTATAAACATGGTTGGAGAATTAGTCAAACTAAATGGCATAACCTAAAACTTGTATGATACATACTATGTCAGAAAGGACATCTTAGGCATTTCCTCCTCCCAAATCCACAATTAAAGATACCTCGAGCGAAATTAAATCTTCAAAAATAATGACACCCCCCCAATGGATCGAACATGTCATTGTTATTTGGTAATATATATTTATTCTATACTATGACCTTATTTAGTTGTAAATAGTCCACTCATAGTCTTAATGAACCATCATTATTCTTAATAAATATAACTAGATATCCCCACGGAGATGTGTTTCTCCGTATGAACCTCTAACTCAAGAGCTGCTAATTTTTTTCCCATCAGTCCCTTATATCCAACTAAGCCATCCTATACAGTTCCCTCTCTATGGGCTTAGTTCCTAATGAGAAGTCTATCATAAAATCGATCTCCACATTTAATACGTTTGCAAACTTCTAGACTATTGGTATCAACTCTGAAGATATGGTGACCTCGTCAAATATGCTTTCATCGCTATAATATAAATGGGTGCTAGACCCTCCCTCGAGCCTAGGCATAGCTATGAGAAACGTCTCCTTCTTGGGGAATGGAAAAAGATATCTCTTTCTCGCTGTATTTGATCTAAATTTGATACTGTACTAATTAATCCATACCCAATCCAACATCATAAGTATGCAGATCTAATATCAAAAGGTTGGACGAAAAACATAACTGACCAAATATTGATTGTCATGTCCCTACAAACCTGACATAAGGCAGCACCCCTACCCACTGAGGTATCTATATGCATTAAGACCTCGGTAGAAATATCTAACAAACCTGAAGTCATGGAAAAAGACTACTAATAAACAATTTTGATGCTCTTGTGTCAAACAATACCCGTTTATAACAACTATAAATGTAGAATTTACCCTCTATTGAATGTGGTGGGGATTGTTGGTCTCGTTGAGAGACATTGAAAACATGTCTATAGTTTAGTTAATGGAAACCCTAAACTAGGTATCTAGGTGGTGGTGGTAGTGTTAGATACTGCAGAGGTGCTAACAATGCATGAAGCAGAGGTGGGGTTGGTAGTGTCTAACGCCACCCCTGTTGGAACTGGGACTGATCGAACAGGTTGACCCTAGGGAACCTCCTAAAAGAGTGGCCTCGATCATCACATATATAAATTAAAACCTCTAAATGGGTATCCATAATGTCGACCCTGATGTCCCTATCCTTAGGGTCAATCCTGCTACCCTTGCCCCTATTCTCCCAATCCCCTTTGGTCATATCCCTATTAGCCTTGGAATTATTGCCCTGCTAGCCATAGTTACCTTAGCCCAAATTTCCATGTGAAATATTCTCACGATTGTCTTGATGATGTTGATTATCTAAACCTCTGCACCTCTTAAGGGGATACTCCTACTATGGTGGTCCTCTATATTGTTGTGAACCTCCTTAAGCTAGGGATAACTCACTCCTCCTCCTTATCTTTATCCCTTGGTTGTCCTTGAATTCTAATTCTTCAGATCCTTTTCTCCTTAAAAATCATGGTAGTTTTGGCAATGTAGAAGAGTGTCTTCCACTACTTGAGTGTAAGTAGTGAAGGTTAGTTTTGTAATCAACACCTAACTGATCCTCCAAGTGAGGCCTTATATAAATTGATCCATTTTCTGCACCTCAGTATCAACCTACTCAGATTCAAAGAAAAAAATAAGGATTAACTCTCATTTGTAGTCTGCTACTACACAGCCACCCTGAAGTAATGTCAAAAGTCAATCCTTATACTCACCTGAATCGTTGGTGGGAAATACTTACCCTCGAACTTTACCTGGAACTGAGTGATGGTCATACTCGACCTCTCTGCATTAGTGGTGATTGACTCCTAACACTGAAGTTATTGCTAAACACACTCATATTCCTCTCATAAATCGACGTGGCATGTAGGGCATGTACAACCACGAGTGGTGTAGGTAGTGGTGGTTTTTCCTGATTCATGGCAGCCATAGTAGCAACTAAAGTACATTTGCTATAATGGTAGACAAATCAGTTGGTGAAATAGTTGGCACATACCCCCATGGTTAGTGTTTTGATTACTTTGACTTGGTACTAAGGCTTTATCTACGATGTGCTTATTCTCTAGTAATGTCATCCATTTAAAAGGTGATAAATAACAGTGTATTAGTAATGTATGAGATAAGAATACAAAGCCTAAATACTTACTCTCAAGTATCAAAGAATGCAATAAAGAAAAGTGATGGACGCACTCAAAACACTAGGACACTAGAACCTGGAATACTCTGATACCAAATGTGACATCCCATAAAATTTATAAGTTGATTTATTAGGTAGAAACATAAATAATACGAGAATCAAAATAATTTTTATCGTTCTAAGCATGATGAAAGTAAAATAAAATGATAACCATAACAAAATTGAAATAAAATGATAAAGTAATCCATGATAAAACTCTGATACTAAACCACATGACAATAAAATAATAACGCCCCCACTGGGATACAAATGTCTCAGCAAAATGAATATTCAAACTCCGAATCAATAAAACTAACTCCAATACAAATAACTTATAAATACGATAGTTTGACCCAAATGAATACTGAAAGGAAAAGCATAATGTAAAGGTGAGTTACAACCTTGACACCAACATCTTAAGAGTAAAAATTGAAATCTAAAAGGGGAAATGGAAGATGGATGTGTCTCCAACAAATAAAGATCAGGGTTGAGGCGGTTACTGCTGCATAAGACTTGAAAAAATAGTTCCACGAACAGGATTGAACCTAACAAGTCTACAATAAGAAAGAATATAACTGAATTTGGGCCAAAAATAACAATAATACATCTTACTCCCGTATGTTAGATTCTTTTAGGTTATCCCAACCCAAAAAAAACTAAAATAAAGCATATAGGTCTAATTCCATTCCCAGGTGAACCCTGTGTTACATAGTTATGTATTTTCTTAAGTATTCATTAGTTACATTGTTCCAAAACCTATATTCACTACTATACATCTCTAGAATAATCGTTAGTGTAATGAAAAGAATCTAATAATATAATAACAAAGTAAGTAGGCCCCTCTGACATGCAAATCAGATGGGATATGATCATCCTTGTAAATAAAGGTAAGAAGACCTATCCCCAATGCCTTCGGGGATCACTTGTGAATACTAGGTATAGTTATAGGGCGTAATAACCCGATAACCTCAAAGTATCAACAAAGGAAAATCAATATGCCATTACACCAAATGTATGGACCCATACCTAAGGCTATACTAGAGGATCCTCCCATTATCCCACATTGGATATGGGCACGTCCGCGCATAGGATCGGGGTAAATAGTACCTAGGTAAAGACCATCTCAATCACTGGGTTATGTGTGCAGTCAATGTCATACGCACCCCATCAAATCCCTCCTAGTAAGTCATCAGCGAGAACACACACACACCCTCAGTATGATTTCACATAAGTTAATCAAATAAGTCACTAATCCTATGCTAGGGATCATTAACATAACCTCTTTATGTTTTGATTTTTATACACTTTAAAAGTTAATTGATTCCACAAATCATAATCGGAACGCCTAAGGTTAATTACGTATAATATGCATCAAGAACATATTGATTACTATATATGTTAATATTTTAATTGTCCTCCATTTGACCCATTTAAAAATCTACTTGAACTTCCCTAATAAAATACCCATAGATGACTCTACTACCCCGATTTGATTCTCCCTAGGACCGAATCGATTATCTCCCTATAGCTTTAAAGGTCATTCCCAACACGTTAATGGCGGCCTAAACTCAACCCAAATTTGCCTAACAACATCTATAAGTCAACAGTAATACATATCCTTTATATGAACATAATACGATCCATAGTAACATAATTATATACAATTGAAGGGTATTAACAACATAATTAAAGGTTTAAAACACAAATATTATAACGTTAACCCTAAATCCATAATATTCATCATATTAATGTAATTAGTCAATGAATTCTCATCCATTAGTCAAATAAATTTAGGAATTTTATCGAATATAACTATTAGAATCCAGA
This sequence comes from Sambucus nigra, assembly GCA_949130495.1. Lineage (NCBI taxonomy): Eukaryota > Viridiplantae > Streptophyta > Magnoliopsida > Dipsacales > Adoxaceae > Sambucus > Sambucus nigra. Next base: position 153,226,243 of record OX422211.1, on the reverse strand, counting down.
TATGATATTTTTAAGTTTATCTAACCTAGATTCGTGGTTCAATTTGAGGATTCATCATCAAAACTATACTAATCCTTCAATATATGATTATGGCTTAAATATGTAATTAATCTAACTATGAATTTAGATTAAATTATATTACATTAGTTTAATTATATATTTCAATATACTACTATTATTCTACCACAAAATAAAATTCTTAATCAAAATATACTTGCCTTGGATTGATTGTACGAATTAAATCTCAAATCCTCAATATCTGCAATCCATATTTCTCCCTTTCTCTCCTTAGCTTCTATAGTTGTTCTCTAATTGTGTTATGAAAATTTAAGTTTTCTTAATTAGGTTATAAAAGGCAATATTCCTTCAAGTAAGCATAGGCCATAAAATGGCCTTAACCCAATAAGACTAAAACATGCTCCAATGGCCCAAAACTTGACCCAACTCAGATACTAACACAACAGACTTACATTCCAATATTTTAAACTAAAAATAGATTTTCTAAATGTCTCGAGATCCAACACAAAAAGGGAACATATTTTATAAATTAATCATGTCATTAAATTAATTTAATAATCGACATAAGTTAATTGAGTTAAAACTTAATTATTAATTAGTTTACTACGACCTCATATCATAAGAACCTACTTTACGATCAGTAAGGCTCAATATTGAGGGAATAATATAAACAAAAAAACCTCCAACACCTAGCCCATGACCATTCCATAGCCACTCATAATACTATGTCATTTAAAATATATACTTAGTGAATTAAGGTGTTTTCATCAAATTCTAAAGAATGTATATTTACGCAGCACATGAAAGAATCACGTAATATAATTACATACGCAATATATAAATAAATATTCTAAATGAAATATTACATGTCACAACACAAAATTTAATAAATAACTAACTAATTAATTATATGCAAGGAAAATACAAGGTATCACGACTACTATCTCAGTCTAGCTGTAGCTGTAGCCCCTGAAATGTTCCACGAAAATAATTAGGACTGAGAGAAACAAGATACGAAAGATACATAACTTAAAAGCAATTATATGTATAAATTGTATCTCCACAATTGTATCACTTACAACAATATGTACGTAATACGGAATGAAACCTCACGATCCATTTTAATTATCCATTAAGCTCCAAATATTTAATTATTCTCCTAATTAACTAAACCTTAAATTCATCCATTCACGTCTCCCTAACCACCAAATTATGTAGTTATATCTCATAGGGATTCTCAATAATTAAATCTACTTTGAATATCAAGAACATTCTCCTAATAAAGGGAAATCCTACTCGCATATTAAAGGGGCATTACACCATTATTAAATAAAGTTTAATAATAATAGTCTTTATCATCAACTTTAATGGTGTAATAATAAATTTTAATAATATGATTCTGAATTCCAAGACAACAACAACTAACCCATAATAAGTATGATTACTAAGATCCCAATCATCAATTAAACCAACTACTTATTAATTTAAATCCAACAATTCATAAAGAAGAATCCATAGGCTTCCAATTCACTTATATCCAATTAAAGTTGAAATTATATTAAGAAAGATATGTATAAGACCCAAATTGGGTTCCTATTATAGATATCTTGTTAGAGAATCTCCATTTGAAATATAAACCTTCTAAACATGGGGATAATCATCATTTACACATTTTACATTATGAAATCAATATATATATATATATATGATAAGGTTTAATTACTTAATATTATTCTTTAGCCTACAATGTTTGGGTATTTAAACTCAAGGGTACAATATATGATTCTACATGTATAAATATAACATGGCATTTGGATTTCCAAATTTAACTCTAGCATGGTACATTCAACAATTTACAAGTTTAATAAATTATTATTCCAATTTCCAATTTGAAAAATACTAATATAATATTTGTTTAAAATCACTCTGATTCAATTATTAACTACAACAATTAAACATTGTAAACGCAAGTCCTCTATTAGTAAGGATGGTATTGCAAACAAAAAATCAATTTTTTTGTTATTTTTCAATTTTAAAGAACGAAACTTTAAACAAATTAAACCCAATTAAACTTTGGGCCAATTAAAACGTTTTATTATGAAAATTCGATTTATCAAATTTTATCTTTTTAACCTAAAACATGCATCAAGGTGATAAGCAGATAAAATAAATAAATCCAACACAACATGCCGATGTACGAGTAAAACCACAAAGGGAAAAACCTTGACAGCCTACCCAAACAGTTCACTATGATAAGTAATTACAAAGGTTGATAGTAGACTTACTCAATGACTCGATCCCCGTAAGCATTGACGCTCTTCAATCTTCAATCGCTCCTCTACAGTGAAATGCAGGAGTCAACCCATGCAAGCTGCCATAACGCACGAGTCCACTCATGCCTCGGTATCCCCTAATGAGGTTCAACAATTATTTATGGAATCGAAACACGAAATTCACCACTTCTTCACCGTAACACTACAAACACGGAGTCCACCACATGTAAACAACAAGTCTGAAATCCACTACACGAAACACCTTCTCTAATATATCGAGAAACAAACCTTGGTACCTAAACTAAAGATCTCAAAACATATGAATATGAAGAACTTTTATCTTCAAACTCAAAAGGTGAAACTATGATTTTCAAACTTTGGTAAACAGGTGTAGAATTAATTTTTACCAAACGTTCTTGAAAAACTGAGTCCAACACACCTATAAATAATAAAACACAAATCTCGAGGAAAAAATTATTTTAATGAAAATGCATAGTTCGTTCAAAAGATATTGAGTTTTCGCTCTAACAAGAACAAGGTTCGTTCGAACAATAACCCTTTTTCGTTCTAATGAACTTCGAACGACCTTCCAATGAGATGCGAATTGCTTGACATAGATATCCTCGTTTAATGTTCGTTAGATGAACATTCCAATGAGATTCTATAGTCATTCTAATGAGTTTTCACTTCAGTCCAATGATATTGTTATTTCGTTCTAACGAATTTAAAACTAAAAAATCATTTTCTTCAAAAATCATTTTAAAAGGGGTTCCTAATGATTTTGTTAAAAAAAAGTCCCTTATAAAATATCCAAGGACTATATTTCATAATGCATCTATACTTAAGAGATCCTCGGTAAACGTGAAGACAAACTTAGCATGAAAAATACGTCACGATGTATATCCAACGTTGAAGCTTGACTGTTACGTCTTCATCAAACACATCATAGGATTTTGAGATCGACACTATAAAGCCTAACCTATGACTTAAATTTTTTGTCTAAAATTAATCCAAATTACAAACAAATTGACTCAATTATAAATTTATCCTTACAAATATCCCCCTTTGACTATTCCGGGACAAAACCAAAACAAAAATTATATGGGGCGTCAATCTCTCTTAAAATAATCAATTACCAAACCCAAAAGGGGAAAAGAGTACACACGCTCAACAGACACAAGCCTTGAGTATCTCTGCATTCTTGAAAACTTAGTCTCTTATTGTAACTTGTAAACATGTACACCTAAGCACACCTTCAAATGCAAAGAGAATATAACAAGTATAAAATCCGTAAATGAATAAACATTTTAAAATGTCTAAAATAATCTCAACCTCGGTAAGACGTCTCTCCTTAATATAAAGATATCCTAATCATGAAAGTGAAAGATACTGTTTCTCCCCCTTTTTGTTCAAAAATAGACAAAGCAAGAAATAATAAAACTATTTCACCCCAATATACTAAATCTCCCCTTAAATGTGTGAACATGAGATACCAATTTTGACATAGGGAGAAGGGAATAAAATCATGCAATGATGTAAACTGAAGCACACATACAACATGGAAACTCAAGAACAAATAGTCCAAACTATGATCAAACAATATCAATATCGATGCACAAAATATACCAATATGAATAAGCAATGAAATATGATACCAATAAGAAATTATCAATTTTGAGAAGAGGAATTTCAATGCACACAGTGAGAGATATCAATATCATCATATAGAATTCAAAATAAAATCCTAACATAAAGCATATGACAAGCATGGACTAAGTGAAAATCACAAAGACTCAAAACACACAATACCATATACAAATATGAAAAATATACCATTGAAATACCGACACATATATATTTGTATAAACAACCACAAAAATTCGACACAAACACATAAGCTTTACACAATAGCATAGTATCGATGTGTCTAACTATGTGGAATGGAGTGAACGGGTGTGAACTAGATACAAATGAATTATTATCCTCAACACTTAAATATGCTTCAGGAGTTCTACTTGACTATAAAACTTTATGAAACTAAGATTTAGTCTCAAGTGACGAGTTAAATTAAACTCTAATGAACAAACAAGCACAATGCACACAAGCCTAGAATATTCATGACTCTATAAATCAATAGCATCGTGAAAAAATAAGCATAACCAGGATTCATTGTGAAAGTCTGTTGATCTTCAACTAAACACCCTCAAAAGAAAACGTTTATCATATTTTTTTCTTCTCTCAAATCTTTTGAAGCTATCACTTTTAAAATATCAAACAAACTAAACTTATTGACCTTTAGCAATTTTTCTATTTTTATTGACTTTAATATTTTTGTTTAGGCTCTTGTCAATGGTGGCTTTTCCGTAAAGGATATTTGCTACTTTCGTATACCTTTCCCGTTCACCCTCATATTATCAATAAGATCAGACAATCTCACGGGAAATGGCTCTTACATTCGTAAATCCCCATAGTCACAAAATAAATGGATGACAAGATTGATGGGAGAACATATCACATATCTCAAATATACATGTGAAGTTAGAATTTAAATAGCTCTTTCATGTGTGTGTGGATGCATATACAATGTCAAACCCATAAATCAAATCAAGTTCGAAATAACTTCTTGCAAGCATGATTAAGAACAATCTAAGTATTGACAATCATAACTAAATGTCCTAGTCACATGGAAATCATGGAATGAATTGGGTTCAATCACACTAATATGCCACACCGATTGTGTAAAACTAAAATACACAAAAACCAAAAATCCTTTTGAGTTTTTCTAAAAAATTTCAATAGAAAACAAAAATGCCAATTTGAAAACCAATTAACTCAAAAGACAAACAAAATCTTTTTGTATTTTTCAATATGATTCAATAAAAGAAAAATTAAAATATAAAATATACAAATAACATAAAACTAGCAATCATCTATCATAAAGCATAACTAGTGTCTGTAAACATGCGAACACACTCAACCATTAGATATAGCATGGAAATTATTATGTGCAAGAAAATAAGAATCAACAACTCTAATATGTAAAGCCTTAAAATCCAATTTCCTAACTAATGTAGGTGTAATTTGATGCTCTCGAAATTTGGTAACCTTGGTGACTCTATTCTTAGACATCCTAGGACCATTATTAAGATCATAGAAAAACCTCCTAAGGTGACCCGTGATAAGTGCAGGTGTAAACACTGTTAGGGGTGTTACCTAAGGCTTGATCTTTTCTAACGTTCCTAATCGGCTCTTTCAAATGCATATTCTTGGCCTGGGTAAAAGATGCATTATGATCATTGAAGCCAATTCCACACTTGTTATCTTTGATTTGGATAGTGCTTAACAATTTGTTTAAATTTTCTGATCTAAATTCAAATAAATTTTGACAAGGCCTGAGTCTCTTAATTTCTCTTCAAGCTCAATTATTCGAGACTTGAGTAAATACATAAACTCCTCAAACTCTAGAAGCGACTTCTTCATCACCTCCATCAAACCATGAAGGCTATCTCTCACCCTATAACCCTCTACATACTCTATATTCTCTCGAAGAGTCCTCTCACGTGCCCTAAGATCCTCAATCAAAACACTATCATCATTTACTATGGCATGCTCCTTCAACTTATCTTCGAACTGCAAGTTAGCCTTATTTACCATCAAAGTTTCTACATATAATTCATGGAAGGCAACTTGGAGTTCACTCTACTCCTCCACTTCTCCGTCCTTACTCTCTTCTCTACTCTCTCGACCACACTCACTTGGGATTCATAAACATTAGCCTCGGAAGTGTCATGTAAAGAAATATCTTCATGGGAAGACTATGTCGGATAGTCTAGCATAAAAATCATTAAAATTTGAGATAAATCATTCGAAACAAAATATATAGGGGTCATTCGAACAAATTATGTAATCTCATTTGAATAGTGAAATCGAATGACCTTCGAACGAGATTTTTCTATGAGGAAGAAAAAAATCATTCGATCCTCGTTTTAATATCATTCAAATGAAAAAAAGTAGTTTATTTGAATAAACTCGTTCAAATGGCTATAAGTAACTCGTGTGAATGACCAAAGAAAAACTGTTCAACCGACTAAGGTAAAACAAAATCCTTTAAAAAAACACTTTTATGTAGAATGCCTCAAAGAATATATTAAAATGAACAACTAAATGAAAATCCAAGGATAAAAAATAATACGCATTCATATCTTTGGAGATCCATGGACATTGAAGACGAAAAATGGCATGAAACATGACACGTTGATGTAGACGCTTTAACTTGGCTAATATGATCTTCAATTAAACATCATATGCTTGAAGGATACACAAACACAAATCCTAACCTATGACTCAAATGGTTTTTTCCGAACGAAATAAATCCAAAATACAAACAAATTGACTCGATTGGAAATTTTTCCTTATAAGTCTCCCTCATTGGCTATTTAGGGACAAAACCCCAAAATAAAAATCTATAGGTCACCAAGATCTTTCAAGTCTCAATCCCAACCCCAAAGGGAAAAAGTACATGTACTTAACCTATAAAAGATTTGAGTATCTTTTCTTTTGTAAAACTTTGTCGCATTTTTGCATACTTGTACACTTAGAACATCTTTCAAATGAAAAAAGAATATATAATAAATATAAATTTGCATATGAAGAAAACACTTCCCCTTTGTCTAACAATCTCCATCTAAGGTAAGACATCTCCCTCTAAGGTAAAGTTTTATCCTCCTGAGTTAAAAAGCTAGATATCATTTCTTCCCCTTTTTGTCCAGGAATAGAAAAAGATAAAGATTCACAATATAGAACTTGTCCCCATAAATGTAACACATATCAACATAAAGGAAAATAAGTATACCATGCAATGATGAGAAGTGAAACACACGACAACAAACAGACTCGAAAACGCAAGCACAAATAATCAAAACAATGAAAAAATGATACCAATTTTGATGCAGAAATTGAAGAATAAGATACCAATGTAAATAAGCAACAACAGATACCAACATGATCATAAAACATGCCAATTTGAATCGAGGATGAAGCATATGGCAAACATGGATTAAATGAAAATGCTAAAACTTAAAAACAAACATAACATATATTTAACAACTCATATACCAATGATGCACATACATTTATGGGTATAAACACCACAATAAGATAGAAAATACGCAAGCTTTTCACACTCGTATGGCATAAATGTGTGTAAACATAAATGTAGTATATAGTGAAGGGGAATAAACTATATATAAGATAAATATGTTTCAATAACTCAAAATATGTCCAAGGAGTTCAATTTGATCGCATTAATTTATCGAACTTTGATTTAGCCTCAAGTGACAAATAAAGAACTTAAAATGGATAAACATATACAATGCACACTATCCTAGAAATATTGATGATTCTCGAATCAATAGCATCGAACAATTAAAATCAACTAGGACTCATTGTGCAAACCCATTGATCTTCAACTTTAATACCTTAAAACATTATATAAATAATTTTTCACTATTTTCTTTTGAAGATATTAATTTTAAAGAACCAAATTCTAAAACATGACCTTGGATTTTTTTTCCTTTTTCCTATATTTTCTTTTAGGCTATTTTTAATGGAGGTCTTTCACTCAAAGTATAGTTACTCCCTTCGTAGCCCGTTTCCATTGCACCCTCATATTTTTTAAACAAAACTCTCGGACAATGGTTCTTACATGCACAACTCCCCCCCCCCCCCCCCTACATATATATATAACAAGATTTATAGGATAACACCTTATTCAACCCATGCACCATAAGTAGTTATATTCCAAAAGAGCACGGGAAAAGTGTGTACAAAGGCATATGCAAATTGAATCCATTATGTAAATAAATTTTGAAAAACTCCATGCAAGCATGATTAAGAACAATCTTAAGCATTGTAAACTATAATCAAATATCCTAGCAACATTAAAAATAGAACGAATGGGATTCAAGCACATAGATATGCCACCCAAAATGTGAAAACCCAAACTACACAAACAAAATAAAATATTTTTGTATTTTCTTAATCAGACCCACTAAAAAGAAAATCAAAAGACAAAAGACAAGCATCATACAACTAGAAATAACATAATACTTGAATTATAAAAACTAGTATATGAATAATGTTCAAACCCAATCAACCATAAGATATAGCGTGTGATGAATCGTGTGCAAGCATGCGAGAATCAATAAATCTAACATTTAGTGTCTCCAAAATAGATTTCTTAACCCAAATAGATGAATACTTAATGCCTTGGGTTTGGAGAATCATGGTGACTTGGATTTAGACTTACTACTACATCTTCTTAAATCATAAAAAGGGTCCAAAGGTGACCTTTCCTACCACATTGCTAGCATATGCAAACATGAGGAATATTACCCTTGGGTTGATCTTTTCTAACATCCTTGGCAACAATTGACATTTTTAAACACATGGTCTTAGATTTAGGTATCGAAGCATTTGAATTATCGAAGCCAATACCAATGCAATTTTAGTCTCTTAATTATCTTCTAATTTCAAAATCAGATAGTCCAGCAAAAACTTAGACTCTTCAAATTGTAGGTACTCCTTTTTCATAATTTCTACAATTATTAGAAGGTTATCTTATTGCCCCATAATATAAGCGAACTTATCCCTAAGATTCTTCTCACGTGCTTGTAAATTATCCATCATTTTATCATTAACCTTTACGACACATTCTTTCGCCTTAACCTCAAACATGTTAGAGCCCTTTAATTCATTCCCTAAAATACGGAGTCTATCATCACTATATTTATTGTACACCTCTAAATTTTAAAAATCACGATCCATGTCCATGAGCTTCTCACGAAGGACATCTCTTTGTGTTTTAACAATTAGCAAAAATTCAATTTCATTAATAAAACACAAATTTTTTCTTCAAGAAATTTAACTCTTTTTATAAACTTCAAATTCAAATGAATTAACTCTTCAGCACGACTATGAAGCTCATTAAACTCCTCTTGAATATCAAAATCTTTGTCATATCTAAACACATAAAAAAACTTCTCATTTTGAGAGCCCATCAAGAGAAACCAACAAATAAGGAGAGAGAGATAAACAGACAACCCTAAACAACAGGAAAACAGGGGTAAACATTATAATTTAGTGCACCCGCTCTGATACCAATTTAAAAGTGCAATAAAAATGAAATATAGAAAACACAAAAAATTAACGCAACATAAAATTGGTATAAAAGTTTTAGTGCTGCCTCTTTTATATAGAGAACACAAAAATTGAGGCAACACAAAATTTAAGACGACTCATTTGAATGAAATGTATAGGGTCATTCGAACAAAATACATAATCTCATTTGAACAGTGAGATCGAACAATCTTCAAACGAGACTTTTTTGTGTTGCAGTGAAAAATTATTCAATCCTCGTCTGAATCGGCTCATTTGGTAGAAAAAAAAAGTATCTCATTTGTGTCATCTCGTTCGAATGACTAAAAGCGACTCATTTGAATGACCAAAGAAAATTCGTTCGAACAAACGAGGTAATTTTTTAAAACTTTTATACAAAATGCCTAAAAATATTTTAAAACAAACACCCAAATGAAAATCAAAGGATAAAAAATAATACATATTCATACATTTGGAGATCCATGGAATTTGAAGACGAAATGTGGCACAAAATATGACACGTTGATGTAGACCCTTTAACTTGGCCGTTACGATTTTCAATCAAACATCAATGGATTGAGGGATAAAAGAACTCCAATCCTAACTTATGAGTCAAATGGTTTTGTCTAAACTGAATAAAGTCAAAATACATAAAAATTGACTCGAATGGAACTTTTCCCTTACAACTTACCTTAAATTAGACTAAAATGAACTTAGATGCTTGAATAGTTAAATTACTTTAAAAATAATCTTGAATCCCTTGAAATTTTCTTTTCAATTACTTGAATTACACTAGCCATTATACTTGAATCATCATCTTCAATTTTGTATTGCACTTTTGAGGTTTCTAAATGGAGTTTATGTTAAATTAGGTGGAGAGGTGTAGAGGATTTAAGTTTTGTAGTTTAGAGATAAGGAGAGATAATGTTAGAAACTTTTATCTTAAAAGACCTAATTTCGTGCTCCTGAAGATATAAAAAGAAAACCCACTAAAATGGTTCGCAGCCATGCCACGAGTGACGCACAACCTTACACACCCACAGTCCCAGGGTGTTTGGTCCGTGGTCGCGTCGTTTAATCCCATGATCGTGACTCTCCTCTCACAACCTAATTCAAATTTAATTTTTCTTTTACCACATCAATAAAACTCCCAAACCCTAATATTTTTCCCCAAGAAATACCAATAATGAACGTTGTCACTCTTTCTAATACCCTTTTTAGACATTTGGTAAGAACCATACCCGAATCACGACATTATTCCTCATTATCACCAAACTAAACTATGGAACCAAATATTCAAAACAAAACTCCACTTCTTTTATCCATTTGTATTAAAACACCCCAAAACATAAAATCAATGAAGAACATTAATAATACAAATTAATCATACACCACATCTCATTAACCCAGACTCTTCTTCGATAAACTTGACTACTGATGAATAGTCCATCGGTCAAATCCTAGAGCTTCACCCTTCTCTCTCTCTCTCTCTCTCTCACACACACACACACACACGCAATAACTCCCCTTCGAAACCTTTAAAAATGTTTGAACTACATTTTTGAAAAATATATTTTTCCCATTAAACGAGTTATGAACAATATGTTTCATTTAATAAAGTAAGATGAACAATGTATTTTGTTTAAAATCATCACCATCTTATAAATATTATATAATCTCAATTGTAAAATACCGACACTATATAATGACTCGGGTATAATGTTTTAATACTGTGTTGGGGCTCAAATATATAATATTGATAAATAAGATTTGAATAGTGTCATCTTCTTTACAACAGGGACGATGACTAGTAATAATGATTCAAAAGTTCATGATCGACTCATGCATTTCATTAAACATTTATCTCAAAAGTCAATAGGTTACTTACATAATCAAGCCCGTAATTTATGTCTCCCCAATTCTATTCCGCATCAACATCTTCATATGTATTGCAACTTCACTCTAGATTTTTTATCAATGAAATTTGGGGCTCAGGGTTTGAGTTTGATAAGCACATAGATAAAAATGGATAAATTTTAATCAAAGTTTTTGAATTTCTATGAAAGAATGGTTGATTATTTTATATTTGGTTGAATATAGTAAAATGACTTGTTACATATTGACTTATTATATAATTTTGTTATTGTGAATGCAAAATTACCAAAATGAATATTTTTCGAAAAGAAAGCAAATGGAGAAAAAATATGAAACAATCACACGCACAACACAAAATATACATGGTTCGATAACTTGTCTACGTCCACAAAGAAGTCACTATTTTTATTTAGTTTCTCTCATATGTTCAGAGTTGCATCCCCTTGACCCGGGTGAGGGGTTTACATTTATAGTAGTGTTAAAGAGGTTGAGTTGTATACATAACTCTCCCTATTTCAGTGTAGCTCGTAAGGTATCCTTGTATATTTTTCCGATATTGCTTATCATAATTTATTTAAGCACATGTCAAATACACAAATATAATTATCTGTTGGATCTGGGCTGGATAATCCTGTAATATAGTGGATTGGTCATCTATCTTCGAATATGGTCCTAATGAATAATTTAGTCCCCGCAATTGCCCCTAAAATCTCTGGGTTGAGATTGGTTGGGCCAGTAGATTTGGAGCTTAGTGCAAGTCTAAGATTCATTATTATTGAGGTTGTCATGGCATATCTGTAATATTATTGTACTACTGAGGGTACACTAGTCTGAGCTAAGTTAGTGGTGATCAAATGGCAAAATTGTAATAACTCTAAAGTTTTGGGAGTACGCTGGTCCGAGGTGCAATCTGAAGCGCCAAATATCTTTTTCGAGAACCGTTCCCCGTCATTTTGCATAAGGTTTCAAACGTGGTTCATCTACTCCAAATCGTCACTTTTCATTCTTATCTTTCTTCTTCATGACTTTACTAAGAGCTTCCCTTCCTGTTCTTCATATCATCAGAGTTTTTTACACCATTTTTGTAACACCTCGCCTAATTAAATACCGGGTGGCCAGTCCAATACCAAATTAAAACATAATATACAGTTGGCTCATTCTTAGCATCACTGTCGAAAACATTAACAACTCACCCAATACCCAATTAAGCTGGTGTTAAAAACTTTCCAATTTAAATTTCAACAAAACCTTTTTCCATTTTTAAGAATAACACAACACACTTTATTCTACCAAACTGATAACACAATAAATAACTCAAAAGAATTTAAATGCTATTGGAATAAACATTCCCAAATAATATAAATCCTTTACAATAATCCCAACAATGTTAAATGTATTAAAAAGTCCCGAATACAATAGAATTTGACCTCGATAGAAAAGATAGCTGAATCCTTTGGGTGACATGCCCTAACTAAGAATACTGTGAATCAAAAGATGATAAGCGTCTAAGAAAAACTTCCATAGCTCCATAGCTCGTCACAATCAACTATGGTTGGCGTCCCTGTAGCTGGACACCTGATATAGAGATACAATAGAAGAGAAAATATGCAAGGAAACGGGTCAGAGCCCGAATGTGTAGAGTATTTTTAAAACAACAAGTATTTAACAAGTGCAATAAAGCATTTATTATGTACATGTTAGATCCAACTCTCACTTGCAATACTCACCTCTCAACTAGAGTGCACACTTAACGTTTCCTATTAACCTCCTAGTTAATGGTTCCTCTTTTCTAGTCTCCATATTATAATTCCATTCCCATATCATAATCCCCGTATGTCCCATTCCATACGTCACATTATTATCCATTTACATTTCTCCTTTATGATTAGTTTGTCATTAATATGAATCATAACTCATTATTTCTCATTAATATGAATCGTTACTCATTAATATGAGTTAAGCTTTTCAATTCTAAAAGCATAAGCATTTATTAACTACATTCCATTAACATATTTTATTCACCGTTATCTACAATTATCACCGTAGATAGATCTAACCACAATATATCCATTTAGTCATTTAATTCATTATATATATATTCATATATAATATGGCACCCCGAGTCATAGCTGCGGTGCAATGCATTACTCTGCTATCATGTCCCATCACCGCAGGTCGCCGAATAGGGGACTAAAGGTTCTGTAAGATTCCACGAACCACAAACAACAACAAACAAAATGGAGGCGAACATAGTTCTCGTATCCATGGGTCACGCACATACCTACGCACCCACAGTCAGCGGACTTATCAACTCCCCGATAAGTCTTTCATAGAACTATGTTCTCGAGCGACAATTCAAAGATCCCATGGATTCATCAGGATATGACTGTCCTCACGCGTAAACCTCCCACCGATAACAAGTAAGCTAGGTATGTCATACACATAAATAATTAATAAATCAAATAGGTATTATCATACCTATAATATAATATCAATAAGGTAATTATCATTTCCCTAAGATATTTCCCATACGTAGTAGTATATCTCTTTTAAATTCCACATATTTAATTATCCCCGCATCCTATGACATCCCTCCACTCCCGACGTCGTTAAGGTTCATGCGCGGAGCGTCTCGCAAAGAGAAATCCAAACAAGGAACCCCTCCAATACACCACTACTTAACTTTGTTGATCGAGGAGGTCCGAAAACTTCAACTATGCGATCGGGATAACCCCATACCCTCTTTCAACCAAATGAGTTCTAAACTCCCATCTCACAAGATTTAATTAGAATTTCTCTCATCTTATAATCAGTAATAAGTCACTAATTTCCTACTGGTCCATAACCTTTATTTCTCCCGAACTACTATGAATTTAATTCTCCTTTTAATTACGATTAAAACCGATGGTTCCAAATCTCTTATAAACACGTATTTTTCACTTAGGATTAAACCCTCTTGTAAACTTAAGGATACCCAGGTATTATATAAAATCACCCCTACTGGTCCTATCTTAAATCCTCATACATCACCATTCAAAAATTAACAAACGAATCTAGAAACCGAAATTCCATTCGACATAATTTTCATCATTTAAATCATTTGAATCTAAATATAATTAATTCAAATCTTAACAAGGGTTTACTGATATTTTCTAAGTCCCAAAATATTCAAATAATAATCACCAAAGATCCATAAAAGTTTTGGGATAAGAATCAACATTTAAAAAGAAACAACTTTACTTAATCAGGGGAGGTCGATCGATCGAAGGTAGGGGTCGATCGATCGATCCCTCAGGTCCAGGCCTGATTTTCTGCATTTTCTGCAACTACGGGTTTAACAACTTTTGATAATTTAAACCTTCATCTAAACATCCAAAATGACTTATAAACTTTACTACATGATATATCAACATATATCAACGATTTCCAATACTCTAAACATCCCAGAATCATCAAAGGATTGGATTAAAAAGCATGTTTATCTCCTTATTCCCAGAAATTTATTAACATAACCTCTTCAAGAACACATCAATGGTTTCCATCATTTCTTCAACAAATTCATAACTAATTCGTGGATCATTAATATCCTAACACATGAGTTAAATTCCTATATCATTTCAATTTTCCAGAAATCCATTTACTACTCCATTATTTCTTCCAAACAATAATAATCTTATCTTTTTATATTATTCTAACATGGACAATATACAAACTTAATTTGCCATTATCAAACACTTGCCTTTCTTGTAGGTCTGATCCTTTGGTGTAGTTTATCTCAGTTGGTTTTCCCTTCTCCGGTCAAACTCCGGTGGTGGTTGGTGGTGGTGAACCTTGGTTCTAGTTCTTCTCCTTCCCAAGTGACTTTTCCCTTCCCAAGCACTCTTACTCTCACTCTAAGAAGATGGCTGCTCTTATTTGTGAAGAGGAGATGAATAACTCCCATTCACTTAATCTACCTATTCTTATAATGATCCCAAATCCGAATTCACTATTCATCCCCTCTAGAAAAATGACCAAAATGCCCTTTCGGGTTGTCTATTCATTTCCAAATGACCCGAGACTCAAAATTAACAACCAAATAGACTTTTCTGACTATTTCGAACCTTTCGGACGCAACTACGCAGTCAAAATGACTATTAGGTCGATAGAAAATAAATTTCCCTTTTTAATTTACTAAACTAGTCCCGACACGTCCCATACCGCGTCTGACTAAAAAATATAAATTACCGAATTTATATCATACGGTCATCTCAATGACATCACATTCATATATTACCTAAATATCTTTAAGTAATATTCAGAATCATCCATATCCATATCCACCGTCCGGATAAACTCGAATGAATTAATTAATAATAAAATCTAATTAATCCATTAATTTAAAACATAACCCATTTTAAAAGTCATTTAAAATTACGGGGTATTACAATTTTCTTCTTGGAAATCCCTTTCTCTTTCTTTTCTTGTTGTTTGAATTTATTATTCATCAGTGGCCACTCTTCGCGCCAAAACTGTTGAAGAGTTTAGAAAAAGATACTCCATTCTAGATTGGGTGTAGATCGACTGTTCCCCCATGCCCATATTTGTCAAGGACATGGATGAGGGGCAATGGATACACATCCTGGTTGTAGTCCAAGGCATCTAACCTTTCCCCCAAAGTGCCTATTTTTGGATTTTTTTTAATTATTTTAAAATTGTCCTTGCCTAGTGTGCCCTTAATACTTGTAGGATAGTAAACGAGGTACATAGGATTAACAAGATCTACGGGACTGTAGTACCCCGTATTTTTATGGCATTTAATTAGGGGATTAATTAAATTAAATTGGGATAAATTAATTTAATATTAATTCAAATTTTAAAATAAATATTTACTAGCGTGATGAGAATTGGTAATTATTGGTAAGAATTATGTTGAATATTACTTAATGAGTAAAGTAATATATGAGATTGAATTTATTAAAATTATAGCGAGTGAATAATACAACAATTATAGAAATTAAGTCGGGACGCGCGTGTGTCGTGTCGGAACTAAATTAATGGAATAAAAAAGTGAATTAATTTTTAGTCACCCGTATGGTCATTTTGAGTACGCCAATGTGTCCGGAAGGGTCGAGATAGTTAGAAAATTTTACCCGGGAGTTTAGTTGGGTCTCGGGATATTTTTAGGCCTAACCGATAATCCAGGAGGGCATTTCGGTAATTACCCATTTTAGGCCTTAATTAATGACGAAAGTTGAGAGGTTATATCTGATTGAAAGTAGAGTCCTCCAGGGTTAGAAATACTGGAGTTGCAGAGAGGCTAAGGAAGAGAGAAGGTTTCTAAGGAGGAGAACCACCAACCCTACACCATTCTCACCAATTCCACCACCAACGCGTAGATCGGGGAACGAGGAGCGGGATCATATCCATCATCTTCTACAATCCAGAATTTCATTCTTAAGGAAAGTATCTAACTTGTTGTTATTTAGTTGATAACACATCTATGCTAGTGTAGGAGATGGTGATTTTATGTTTTCACGAAAGTTAAATGTTGTTAGGGAGATTTGATAAGCACTCAAAAGTGTACATTTTATACCCGAATAGACGTATTTTAGTTGCTAATTCTCGGTAATAATGGTCTTATGAGCATAAATATTCAATGTGCAAGATTTATTGCAGTTGCGGTGTCAAAAGCATTATTTAGAGACAATTTGCAGTCAAGTGGAACTAATTACCTTGCCCTGTAACCTAACCCGAGCCTAAACTTACTCCGCACCCCGTGTGTGCTTAGTTTATATTTTTTTAGATTTTTAGTTAGAGTCGTTTTATTTTAGATTTATTTAGCATTTTTAGGTTTTATTTACTATTCTTATATTTTATTTTTTATTAGTATATTTTTATTTTATCTTTATTTTTATTAGTTATTAGTTTTATTTTATTAGAATAAGTTTTTTTTAGGATTTCATTTATTTTTAGTTTTATTATATTTTACTTTTTAGGATTTTAGTTTTAGGTTTAATAGATTTTTATTTTTATTTCTTTTTGGTTTTATTTTTTCTTTGTGTCTTTTATTTATAGATTAGGATTTTATTTTAATAGATTTCAATTTTTATTTTTAGTTAGATTTTATTTTTTTAGTTTTAATTTTATTTAATTTTATTTTTTTATTAGGGTCACAAATTAACACACACACACACACCACAAATTAAACACACACTCATACCCCAATACCATACATACTCACACCCTAATTTCCTACACCCAATCATCACCGCTTCATCTTCCCCAACCTCACTATCTCTCTCCTAAACCACCAAATCCACCATTAACATACCCCATTTCCTTCTCATCACTCAACCCCACCATAATCCAACAACCCAACTAAACTCACTTCCAACCTCCGGCGACCTCACCGTGACAACCCACTTTCAGCCCAACATCCATAATTGAACCCGTTGCCGGACCTGCCTGAGCTACGACCCTAAACCGTCGGCGCCCACACCCAAATCCAGCCATAACGATCCACCCCCTGAAACTGAAAAAAATGCGCACTGACCCGGGCTCAAACCTCCCCAAGCCACGACCCTGCCATCCCGATCTCCACCCAGCCCTTTAACCCGTACCCGTGAACCCTGCTACCATATCCCATCCGAACCCAGATGGAACCCACAAACCTTAACTCGAACCCGGCACGATTCAAACCCGACGTAGCCCCATCCGCTGCTGAATTCGAAACCAACAAACCCAACTTTGGCTCAAAACCACCTTACCCATTTCTAAGCCAAAATCGATTTCTTACTTGCCAATTTCAAATACCAAGCCAAAAATAAAACCCCATATGTTTTAATACCACTTGTCCCCATTTTACCAATATACCCTCCAATTCCCCTCATACCCTATTAAAACCCCATTTCCTATTATACCCTTTTTAACCAAATCAGATTTTGTCACCCAATACCCTCACCCATATTCCTTCCTTACCTCACACAATCCTTAACACACCTCTTCCACATGCTCACTCAAGTATATTTCTCAATTTAACCCCTTATCTCCATGTTCATATAAAAAAAGACCTCAAGACCATTTGGAGGAGGATCATCAATTTGTAAAGAGATTTCTAAAGAGAGATAGTTAGAGTAGAAAATAAATTAGGTAGAACATTTTGTAAATAGTTTTTTTTATTAGAGATTAGTGAGTGATAAATTAGTGATAAATTCAATTGAGTGTGATTTTATTATTAAAAATCATTTGGAAGCTCTAATTGAATGGATGATGTGCAAATTCAAGGATTGAAGTCTAATTTCACTCAAAGAGATTTGGCTTGATTGTTCTTCTCATCTATTTCATTTTATTAGCCTTTGATTATTTGTTCATCATGTTTAATATCATGTTGGGCTAAATCCCCCTTTCATGGGGTGGGGTGAACCCTTATTTGATGTTATTTTGTTTTAATTAGTTTGATTAATTGAAAATTAGTTTTGAATGTTAATTTTAATCTCTCACCCTTAAATTTACGCCTCGAGAGAGGACAAATAATTTTCGAGAGAAAATAAAAATTCTAGTTATAATACCCATTTTAGATTCGAACTACAGATAGGGGTTTCTTAAGTGTGGTATTATTACTTGAATTTCAACTATATTTTCATTTTCTAGATTTACATAAATTTTGATAAATCGATCCTAGCGGGTGATTAATTAAAAGGAGTGTAGATCTATTTTCTAGAGTTATGGGGGGTTAAACTTAATTTTTCTAAAAGATTACTATTAAAATTACACTTGCAATGAGAGTTGATTTGTAATTTTGATATTAATTTGGGAGAATTCAAATAATTAAATTAGTTAGTTAGAATAACTCAAATTTGTGGTGTCCCACTCCTTGATTCCTCTCAATATTATTTAACTCACTTTATCTCTTATTTTTGTATTAGACTTTATTTTTCATTTTAGTCACTTTTTAGTTTGTAATTTGATATTCCATTTAGTTTAGTGTTATTTCACCTCACCTCATCCAATTGTTTTAATATTGAAAAAGATAAAAAAAAATAGAAAAGTAAAAAAAAAAGCCCAAAAAGAAAATAAAAATTGAATTACAATTCAATTTGCCTCTAGCTTTACCCCCTTGATGTGGATTGACATCCTTAATTACCGCTCTACTCTTTAGTTTGATATTATTTTTTAAGTATTTTAAGGTTTTGATTGACTTGGCTTGCAACAACGACATACACAAAATTCAAGTTATCAAGATTATTATTGCAATTTGGAGTAGGAACCATGTTAGGATGAATATCTTATTTTTATGTAGAATATTAACCATGAAATTTGATGCCCAGTAGAGATAGAATTCTAGAAACAAATGGAATTTTTTAGAAAATTAGATAACCTAGGATTAAATGATAAATTCTTGAATTAATCCATTTGATGACAATTCTTGAGGAATTATTGAATGTTTTACGTTAGAAATCATCCATATTGGTTTATATAACGTTCATGATGTTTGGTTGGGAATTTGGAATATGTTAATTGATGTTTGATGATTTAAATTGGAAAATACCCGTACGCTAGAATTGCAGAAACTGGGCCAATACCTTCTCGATCGATTGATCGACTCAAGAATGTCGATCGATCGACTGGATCGATCGATTGACTCCTCCTGGAAATTGAAACTTCTTCCCCTTTTAAATGTTAATCCAATCCCAATGTGTAAGGATCTTTGCCATAATTTAAATATCATAATGGGACTTGAGAAGGACCGGTAGGGTATAAGTAAGGTCCGAGTAAGATGACTTTATATGTGATTTAACCGTGGGATTTCGGGGGTATATATTGAGTGGAAAATCATGCGTACGTTAAATTAGGTCTTGTGAGAATTAAGAATGACTTAGAATAGTAGGTAGTGAGTGTACACCTACTTATTTTATATTTATCAATAGAATACACTTCTAGAGCCGAGAAGTACTTAAGGACTTGAAGTAATTGAGAAAATAAAAAGAATGACTTAATTATACGTAGAACTCAGGCATAGTATACCACGCATGGTTCAAATATATTATGGGTCGGAGGCGTACCTAGCTGAATAATTAATGTGAATATATATATATATATATATATATATATATATATATATATATATAGAGAGAGAGAGAGAGAGAGAGAGAGAGAGAGAGAGAGGCAGGCTCCTGTGCACACTAAGTTTGCACACTAACTTTGCACATTACCTTTTAAAAGTGTGCAAACTTAGTGCTGGCACACACCAATTTTTTTATGTGATATTTTAACATTTCAACGGACTCACATAAAAAAAATTAGCTCAAAAAAACTTTTTTTACTATTTTTAAAAAATCGGTCAAACTTTCGCAGTTTTTAAAGGGCTTAAAAACTGCGAAAGTTTGACCGATTTTTTAAAAATAGCAAAAAAAGTTTCTTTGAGCTGATTTTTTTTATATGGGTTCCTTGAAATGTTTAAATATCACACAAAAAAAATCAACTCAAAAATATTTTTTTTACCACTTTTAAAAGGTAATGTGCAAAGTTAGTGTGCAAACTTAGTGTGCACAGGAGCCTGCCTCTCTCTCTCTCTCTCTCTATATATATATATATATATATAGATAGATGTATGTATAATCATACCAACGCTAGTAGCTATCACGGAGGATCCGCACCAGGACATTTTTATCTCGATTAGACCTTTATAGGGATATTGACTTGTACCCTAGAACATAGCATCGTTGGTACATGCTATCCGAGAATGGTAGTCAGATGGTCCTAGGAGACATGAGGGTATGTGCTGACCTGTTAGAGACTTGGAACTATGCTTAGCCTCCAATATGTGTGTTTTGTGTTAATACAGTTCAAGTGTGATTCCAAAATAGTATTTTCCTTTTGTACGAGAGATACGGGGACTTAATAGCAGAGTATGCCAACACCATAGACTTATGTGGGGTGACTGTTAGTATATATATTATGAGTGATAAATATATGTATCGGTGATTAATCTACTATGCTTGTAAGTAGATAAAATTGAATAAGTAATATTAAATGAATGAAGTGGTTGTGAACTTAATATTGTACTGATATGAACATAGCTGACTTGGTAAATTCATAAGGAAAGTTTATCAAATATAAACCATAGTTATGGGATTACTCGAAACATAATTTGGTGAAGGAAAATTGGGTTAAACTAGTGAATTGGGTTAGCTTTATTTAGATTAGTTTAGTGGTACATTAGGCGTGCACACTAATTGAGGGGTGAGAATTCCTAAGTGAGTGTCGAAGTACTCTTGTAAATATATATATATATATATATATATATATATATATATATATATATATATATATATATATATATATATATATGTATGTATGTATGTATTACAGGTGCCCAGCCATAGGGGTGTCAAGCTTAGATCTTTGGACTGTTGATGTGCTGAAGCTAGTGTGGGAGTTGCAGGTCCTTATAGTAGACGACTTCATCTTTGTCTTCTCACTCTTCCATTTAGTCTTTATTAGATAGGGCATGTGTCGCCCATTTCCAGTTTTTATCTAGTTCAGAGAGATTTATACTCTTTATTTATTTCAGTATTCTGTTTTAGTTGGAATTGCTTTTGAATATTACACTATCCTTCGATTTGGGATATTTCATTTGGATGATTAATCAAGCATGTTTATTTTGTTTGGATGGTTTGCTTTTTAATATTATTATCCGTGTTCATGAAAATGGTTTCGTATTTTAAATTATAATAATAGGACTTAATTTATAAAATTAAATGTTTTGACACTTAGCTTAATTATTTATTAGGTGATTAATAAAGAAATTATTTTTCGACATTGATGCTAAGAATGATCCAATCAGACACTTTGAGTTAATTTAACAAAGGTATGATCACCCAGTATTTAATTAGGTGGGGTGTCACAAGGACTAACTTGGGGATCCCAGAAATTAAATTCTGCTATGTCTGGTTGCACACTTTTGATGGTCTTCTGTACCTAAAAGCGAGGAATGCTAACAGAATTCTATTTGTGAACCTAATTGATTCCAATAAAGGATATGGGGATCAGGGTTTTATC
This sequence comes from Sambucus nigra, assembly GCA_949130495.1. Taxonomy (NCBI): domain Eukaryota; kingdom Viridiplantae; phylum Streptophyta; class Magnoliopsida; order Dipsacales; family Adoxaceae; genus Sambucus; species Sambucus nigra. The sequence continues at coordinate 153,203,879 of OX422211.1, read as the reverse complement.
ACCAAGAATTGGCAACATTCTCCCCTTCTTGAGGGCAAAAGGCACAGAGGGCCCTTGTGCCCTTATTGGGTGAGGATCACATAGGTTGTTATTTGCCTTTCTTTTTTCTTAAGCTGCCGACTCTTTATTTTTTTTCCACTTTCCCTTCTTGCTAATGCATATATACTTCATTTTTATGCAGCTCGTGCCAAGAACAAGGAACCATCCCTCCACTACATAAGGGTTTCCAAACTCTTAAAGGCTTAGGGTATAAAGGATAGACTGTCTGACGGTGAACATCCTTGGCCAGTTGCCTATCTTCTGGAGTATACTAATACCACCTCGAGTTTCATTTCTCACACAATGGAAAAGGTTCCTGAGATTACCCCTCTAGATAAGGGAACTTCCTATTATGAGCCAGTAGATGTTGAGTTTCTTTTCCAAGAAGAAGAGGAAGAAGATCACTTAGCTCCCCTTAGGAGGAGGCTTTTTCTTGTTGAGGGTGATAATGATGATCAGGTCCTTCTTTCTACTACGGTTAAGGTCTTGAAGAGGTCAAAGGGGGATTCCCCCAGGTCTGGTGGCCCTAACACAAGGGCATATAAGAAAGAAGAAGTAGAGAATGGAAGAGAGAGAGAGAGAGAGAGAGAGAGGAAGGTTATTGAGGCCCCGATAAAAAATTTCCCCTCCCTCTCTGATGCTCCCCGGGTCGAAAGTGTGGTCGTAAATCTATATATTACCCCTAGTTTCCTGAGGGGGGCAATGATCTCTGTTGACCGCAAGCACTCAATGAAGATGGGTCCTAACCATCTATCCTTTCTATCTACCCAGGCTCTTACCTTGGTAAGTGTTCTCTTTTTTTTGTCTTATCATCTTGAACTATGATTTTTTTCTAGTACTTATGTTTTTCCTGTTTTGTAGTTTGGGGAAGATTTTTCCACTCTTTTGGATGGTCGTTCTGACCAGTCCAAGAAAAATGAGGAGCTGGCTGAGCTAAAAAAGTCCTAAAAGGACTTGATTGATGCCAAGGCAGCCTTTCAGTAGGATAGGTACACCACCATCAAGGCGATGGCCTTGTTGAAGATGGCTAATAGTATTTTAGCTATAGAAAAAGAGAAGCTCGTTGGACAAGTCACAAAGTTAATTGATGAGTTCCCTTCCATTACAAAGTCCAGATACGAGCAAGGCTTGAATGAGGCGTACGACAATGTCAAAATCTAAATTACCTATGCTCGAAAGGCAAGCTTTAAGAAAGTATAAAATTAAGTGTTGACTACAGCGGGAGTTCCTCTTAATTATGATATCTTTGAGAGGTATCATCTAGGTCCTCTTTTAGTCATCGAGGAGGATCTTTCTGCCAGCAATCCTACCGACCAGGTCGAAAAAGCCTCAGACCAGGTTGAGATAGCTGCCAGCCAGGCTGAGAAGGTTGAGGACAAAGGAAACATATCGAATTCATTAGAGAAAGTGAAGGAGTGAAGCTTATAAATTCAGGCCTTTTCTATTTTATTCTTGTTCAAATTTTATACCTTTTTCTTTTTCTTGGTTGTAATGGCTCTACCCACCTCTTCAGTTATTAATGAAAAGTAGTTATTTCCTTTTACTGATTTCCCTTTTTTCTTGCTCTCTTTACTGCTTATAGCTTGTTATGGAGGATGTTTCTTCCTCTAAGAATCTTGGTAATTTTCTTTGTCTTATTGCGAGCGAACAATCTTATCGCGTGCTTTTAAAGGTTTGCAAGGCATTGAAGGCGATAATTGAAGCAAAAAAGGACCAGTTTATACTGGTCGCCAAATTAAACGACGATCTCCAAGACTTAAAGCATATTAACTCCTTGATACAAAAGGAGATATTTGATCTTAAGGACCAACATGTAGAGAGAAAGGATGTAAGCTAGGTTGGCAAGCTAGTCCAACTGGAGAATGATGCCCTGAAGAAGAAACTTTTTGAATCAGAGGAAGATTCCCAGAGGAAGAGCGTTATCATATTTGGGTTGTAGAGAGACATAAATAGGCTCAAGTTTTTATTCAGGATGGGTCCCCGAGCTGCATGGTCGGTAGGCTATGATAAAGGCTGGTAGGATACACCTATGAGGTTGCAGGAAGCACAGGATGTTATGTACAAGCATGGGTGGTTGAACGGCCTTAAAATGCTCAAAGAACCTATATAGTCTCATATGTGGTTTATGTACTAGGTGGACTGCCCAACGTATCATCGACCTCCCTTTGGGAAAGACGAGCAGTGGGTTCCCCTGGATGCTATCCCTTATCGATTGCTCAATAACTTTGAGGTGGATCTTGGTTGCAAGGATAAGTTTGCACCTAATCCGAACGATGCCTAAAGAAGGGAAATAAATCAATTTTTATCTCGTCGACCATAATGTGTTGTATATTTCTTTATAATTTTGACAATCGTATAATTGATATGTTTTTTATTTTAGGCTTTTACTGACTAAGTAAAGCTAATATCATTTATTATCGCATTTTACCATTTTATTAGTCCTTTTCATGTATTATTCCATCTCATTTATCTTTTAGGTTGTGTCATCACACTCCCTTAGGCCTAGGAAAGACGATGGTAAAAATACACCTGGTTAATAGGCCATCCACTCGTTCAGGATTTCTTAGATCAATTGGAGTTGGATTTTATGCTTAAGGATCCCAGTGGGCCTTTTTGTTATCACCTGGGCAACTTGTGAGGTAATTTTTATTTATACATAACAAAGACCTGTGGACCCTATCACTTCACTAGAATAAACTGAACAACTTATTGTTGTTGAATTGTGAGGGCCTAAGGATTTAGCTTAATTGAAATAAATTGAATAACTTACGGTAATTAACTTGAATCATGTTCAGCGCGAGGACATTTCTTGATTGGAATAGGCTGAATAACTTACTGTAATCAAGAAAAATCTTGTTTAGTGCGAGAACGTTACTTGATTAAAAAGAGCTTAATAACCCAATGTGATCAAGAGAATCCTTATACGGTGTGAGGAAGTTCCTTGATTTGAATAAGCTGAATAACTTACTATAATCAAGTGAACTGCTGCTCGGCACCCAAAAATGAGGACTAATTACATGGAAATGATGCAAAAAATATAGATAATCAATACATTGAAACATAAGGGCCTTTATTTATCCATAACATAAAATGATAATTGCGAGTAATATAAGTTTGAAATAAAAATTTGAAAAAACTAAATATGCTTCGATATAAGAAGTTTAGAAGTAGCACTTCTTGACGTTAGTCGCATTCCATGCCCTTGGTATCTCTATACCCTCGATTATTTCTAAGTGATAATCTCCTTGAAGATAATCTCTCACCACTTTGAAAGGCCCTCCTAGTTTGGCATCCAACGATTTTACGATGTTGTCGAGAACTTTCCTTAGGACTTAGTCTCCTATATGGATTTTTTTTAAATTGGCCTTTCTGGTGTGCTTCATTTCCAGTTGTTTCTAATATGAGGCTAGATTAATCATAACTTTCTATCTTCGTTCATTCATCGGGTCAAGTTCAGCACGAAAAGCATCATCGTTAAATCCTTGGTCGGCCAGTTTGGTTCTCATGGTCGGGAGGCCAACTTCCAATGATATGATGGCCTCCATTCAGTAAATGAGTGCGAAGGAGGTCTCCCCAGTTAGTCTCATGTGCGTGGTACAATATTACCAGAGAACATGGGGAAGCTCGTCCACCCAAGCACTTTTTTCTCTTTATAAACTCTTCTTAAGTTCGTTGAGCACTTTCTTGTTCGAAACTTTTGCCTAGCTGTTGCTTTGGGAATACGCTACCGAACTGTAGTGGTGTTTGATTCCATGCTCGCCGTAGAAGTTTTGGAAATGGCTACTTTTAAATTGTGTGTTGTTATCAGTGACGATGGCTCATGGTACCCCAAAGGGTGTAATGATGTTCTTCCAGATGAATCTCATTATATCGGTATCTCTGTTGTTGTCCAATGGTTCTGCCTTTACCCACTTGATTAAATAGTCAGTGCCGATCATTAAATACTTGGGATTTCCAAGTGCGATTGGTAGTGATCCTATAATATCTAACCCCCATTGTGCCAATGGTCATGGGCTAGTCAAAGGCCTCAGATCATTAGACGATTGATGGACCATTGGAGATAACTTCAGGAACTTTTCATACTTTTGAATGTAGATGATTGAATCCTTCTGTATATATGGCCACCAGTAGCCCTCCTTAATCGCTTAGAATGCCATAGATCGTCTGATACGACGCAAATATTGTGTATTTCACCCGTTAACCTACACCTTATTAGCCCCCTTGGGTATCTTAATCCCTATATTTATGCTCGTTAACCAGACAACCTCTAATTTCTATATTAACATGTTTTGCAGGGGTTAATTGAGCTTTTGTAGATATTTGGATGCTTAGTATGAAGTTTGGATGCATTCCGGCAAAGTTCCGTACACAATCGCACGCTCAAGGGCAATTTAGTCATTTTAGAATTTGTGCAACTGGCCCAATGTCTTCACAGAAGTTGAATCCCTCTGAACAAGCTTCGCGTGGCCGCAAACGGTGCGCGATTCCGAGTCCGAACGAAGAAGTTACAGGATTTTGAGCGGAAGAGAATTTCAAACCAACCAAAAACAGGGGAAAAATTCAAGACCTATAGGTCCGAATCGATTCGCCCCTTTGCGAATCGATTCGGTTGGAGACAGTTTCCAGTTCCTCTGTTTTCCAATCGATTCGGATTTCACCCGAATCGATTCGCCCACCATTCCGAATCGATTCGAATTTCACCCAAATCGATTCGCCCCTCTGGCAGTCTCGAGATATTTTCCAACCGAATCGATTCGGCCCAATGCCGAATCGATTAGTCCCTGTTGATATTTGTTTTTTTCCCTTTTATTTACAAGTTTGCCATGGGATTTGTTTTATATAAATACTCTTTCTCTTCATTTTGAAGAGGGATCTTACATTTCACATTAGTTTAGGGTTCGTATGGAGCTTTGCCCTACTCCACCACTTTCGGTGTTTTGACCACTTTGATGTATGTAAGCTTATTAATATAAGTTTTATTTCATTATTTCCTTGCTTCCATTAATTTACATGCTTTCATTTACTTTCTTTCTTTACTTTCTTGCCTAAATAAAATTATTTCTTGTTGTAATTAGTTTATTGCTTTGTTAATTAGTTTCATTTATGTATAGTCCGTAGATAAATAGGGTCGGGATTGCGTTTTCGCCATTTACGGGTTTGGACCTAGAAAGTTAGGTTTTGTGTAAAATTGCATTTAATTGAAACTGCTTGTATTAAAGTTGGATTATTATGCGCTTAATTTTATTTGTCACGCAACTTTCGTGTTTATAGCGATAATCCGAATTTAATCCACGTGTGACCATTTTCGTTAAATGTTTAATCTCGCAACTTTGGGTTAAATTCCTTATTGTGTAATGTTTATGCTTAATTATAAATGCTCGATTAAATTGCTTTCGAGCCAGAATCTTGAGTAGTAGTTGTTTCGATCCATTTGGTAGGATGCGATCCCGATCCTCGCTTTACTTTTGTGTAGCGTAACTTATTCTTTTCTTTTATCACCATTTCCAATTTATCATCTTTTACACTTTTATTCTTGAAGTTTTAAAATAATTAGCATCTAAAATTCAATCACTCCATGTGGATTTCTTACGATACCCGACTTACCGCTGTACTTGCTTGTCAAGTGTAGTTGTAGTTTAGGTTTTTTGCATCGCGGCGGCGAAACACACAACGATTGTGTCCTCACACGAACACACTTTTATCACCCGATCAAAATGGCGCCGTTGCCGGGGAGTGTGTTTTAGATAGTAATTGTTTTATTGTTTCGTAGTATTTCTTTCATTCATATTTGTATTCTTTATTTTCTCCTTTCTTTCTGACTTGTGCTAGATTGTTTCGAGAAATTAAAATCTCGATGCTTGTCGCTTTTGTTGAATAGCTCATTTTGAAATGTCTCGCTATTACGCTTTTGATAATCTTAATTGTTATGAGAATTATTTTCCAAGTTATACTCCCAAAACAATGAGATAATGCTTACAAATTCTTGAAGATGAGCGCATTGAGCGTGAAATTCAAGAGTATGTAAGTGATCCCTCATCGCTTTGTGAGGGTAATTTGGAATGCGGGGGATCCATTAGCTATGAGCAACCCGCACAAGAAGATGAAATATCTTCTTGTTCGTTTGATTATGAGTTAATGATAAAGGAAATTAATGACCGATCCAAAAGTTCTCAAGCTTGGTTTCTAGAAACCGATGCCATGCTCGATGAGATTATTTCTTCACAAAATCGGGTTGAGGTTGAAACTTGCGTTTCATCTCCACCCCTTTTTGTTGAAGAAATAATTGAGAGTGAGCCAAGCTTTAGCACTTTAGATTTTCAACCTCTTATTAATTCTTTCGATTGTATTGAAGTTGTTGGTCCTTCCTTTCCTTTACTCCCTACTATTCCCGAACAATTAAATTTACCGCAAGAATCGGTTGAAAGTCTTGAGGACTTTGACCCGATTCTTGAACGAGAATGTTATTTTGAGATGCTTCATCTCGTGGGCTTTTCACTTGCACTTGCCCCACCTCCCCTTCCAATTGAAGAATCTTGGGGATGTGATTTTGATTTTTTTGAGACTAATGTAGTCTTGTCCCCCGTAGTATCCAAATCCTCCATCGTCCGCCCAAAATTGATAATTGGCGATGGTTCACTTTTTTCACCGCCCACATGCCTTCCGTTGTTCAAATGAAATTCTTATTTTTCGGGAGGCATGTTCGCTTTGGAGGGTCCACCGTTGATCTTTCAAAGTCAAATCCCTTTTTGGGTGGACCCTCAACTATTTAGACTTCTAGTGTGTAGTCTAAATAGTAGGTTGTAAATAGTTAGCTTTTTAATTTTCTTTCTTTCCTATTTTCTTTTTCCTTTTTATTTAGTCTAGTGTAATTAGTTGACTTTTTGTTATTTGTTTTTGCTATGCTCGGTACTAACTTGTTTTGTAGATTCCTTTGGACTCGCGCTTATGGAGATCGCTCCAATTTTGGGTAATATCGTTCTTTTCCACTCTTTGTGTTGTGTTCTTAATGCGCATTAAGGACAATGCAACATTTAAGTTAGGGGGTGTAGGATATTCTATCCATTTCACGTGTAGTCCATTGATTTGCTTACTTTTTAGTTACTCAGTATGCCTTTTTGTGAAAATTTGAAAAAAATTCAAAATTATTTTCTTTCTTTTTTCTCCTTTGTTGGGCATTTTGCCTTGTTTTCGATGATAAATTTCAATAATTGCCCGATCCAATAGACAACTCAATGATGCATGTTCTCGATTTTAGAAGTTATTAGACTTTAGTCCTCAAATCATTGATATTGTGAATAACTTCATGAATTAAACTTTATCCCATGAGCATATGCACTTTCCTTGTTATATTAATTTGGTTTAAGATTTTTATAACTCGGGAATATTTTGTTGCATTGTATATACTTACACCGAGTAAGTGTAATACCCCGTACTTTTGGCTATATTTATTTTTGGGATTAATTAATTAAATGCGTATTAATTGGAAATTAATCCGGGTTATAAATACTAATGAGATGCGAGTTGGTATTTGATTATGTGCATATATGATTATATATGAATTTGGAATTATGAAATTTGTCGTGAGATTTATATACGGCAATTTGGAAATTTTATTGAGACGCGTGGGACCGCCGCGTCACGGTGTAATATTTTGATAATAAAAGTGAATTTAAAATCTATAATCTGTATGGTCGTTTTGAGTGGGCCAACGCGTCCGGAAGGGTCGAGATAGTCAGAAAACACTAGCCGGGGGTATAGTTTGGGTCCCGGGGTATTTTTAGGCCATACCGGCAACTTAAAGGGTATTTTTGGTAATTTTACATTTTGAGGAATTAAAAGTGACGAAAATTGGTTAATTAAATCTGATGTGGATTTGACCCACTAAGCCCATAACCAACCCATATTAACCTAGAAGGCTACGTAGGTTATCATTTAGGTTTTCTAAGTTCCCCAAATCAAACCCTAGCCACCTTAAGCCACCATTGGAGAAGGAGCTTGGAGAGAAGAAATTCTGCAGAAAAGTTCTACCAAACCTACACCAAACTCAGAGACAATCAAGGCAAGTGACTTTATTCCATTTAAATTCAGAGAATGTCTTTTCCATGTTAGAAATTGAAGAATTTTGATTGTTCTTGAAAGATTGAATGAAAACCCATGTAGTTGGAGTTTAGAACTTGAAAATTTTGAAGAGAATTGCATGTAGAATGATAGGTAGATGATTTCTCTCATAATAACTGTGATTAGGAGAAATTAAAACGAATTAAAATCTGGGATTTGATGATGATATAAAGTTAGGGTTCATGTTCTTGAGATATTGGGAAAAAGGGTAGAAATTTGTAAATTTAATTGATGTTAGGATGGATTGATCCCTTAAAAACATGTTAGGATGTGACTATATATGTTTAGTATTGATTATAGACCTTTAAACGATTGTTGGGACTTAGTTTAGAAGATTTGAGGTGTTAAAATGGATGAAAAATGAATTGGGGAAAAATCTGGGCCGAATCTGGTAGCTCGTTAGAAGCCCCTACCCAGGTCGTTCGAACGAGCTTCTAATGAGTTGACCAGTCGCTGCTAACGAGATATCGTTAGAAGGTACAGTTCGTTCGAACGAACTGGGACCTCGTTCGAACAGCCTCGTTCGAACGAGACTTCTAACGAGTTGGCAGAGGAATCTCGTTCGAACAGTCTCGTTCGAACGAGACTTCTAACGAGTTGACAGTTTGGTCCTTTTTGGACTGTTTTGATTTTTGGAGTCCCGTAAGCTTGTTCGAGGACATAGATAACATTCCGATGATGATGTAAGGATAGAATTGGGACTTTTGGGTTATTACGAGGAATAAATTTATATACGAGAGATTTAATTCAATGGACGGTTTGGGTTGAGATGTGAGTGTCTACTACGAGAGTAAATTATGGCGCGTAGGATTACAAACCGGAATAGTATAAATGGTGATAAGTATAAGTTAGTACGAGAATGCGATATGTACTACGATTAAAATACGGTATTACTAAGACGTGTGTTTACTTAGTATTGGTATATGAATTGTGTGTATGACATACCTACCATACTTGCTATCACGGGAGGTTACATTCGCTTAGGACCCTCTAATCCTTGTGTGCCTACGGGGGGGATATAGACTGGTACCTCGATGAACATAGGTCAGAGAAAGACTTATTGGGATGTTAATAAGTCCGCTGATCGTGGGAGCGTAGGTATGTACGTGACCCATGTGATGTGATTGTGTTCGCCTCCACTATTTGTGATTTGTGTTATCTGAACTATTCCTGAGAGATTCGGAATATGTGATCCTTATGTACGTGATGTACCGGGATGGATAGCAGAGTATGTGTGCACCGCAGCTTAGTTCTCGGGGTTCTTGTATTGTATATTTATGATGTGGATAATATACACTTAATTAATGAGAACATTCATGTTAATGTTGTATAAATAATTACGGTATTGTTTCGAGAAACATAAGGAGTTAGCTGATAGAGAAATATATTGCATATTGAGCATCTGAGTTTACATTAAATCCCTATCTAATCACGAGCGTTATATGTTAATAGGACCGGGTAATAAGGGTAGGAACTATTACAGTCTAGCTAGTTATGATGTCACTTAGCTAGTGGTTTATATCGTTGTAGATGGGTACTTACGTTAGGAGTGCACAGTTAGACGAGAGGTGAGAATATCATGTGAGTGCACGTCCTAACATGTACTTTGCATTTAATGTTTTAAATGTTTTTAAAGCACTTGCAGGTTTTAAAATATAACTCCACATTCGGGCTCTGACCCGTTTGCTTTTCAAATCTTTTTCTTGTAAAACCATTTTAGGTGCCCAGCCACAGGGACACCAAGCATAGGATACTCATTCAGGTGACGAGCTGTAGCTGTTTGTGGAAGCTACAGGGATTTGCATGTAGACGCTTCTATCTTTTGGATTCCAGAGTCGCTATCTATCAGTTGTAGGGCATGTTGCCCATTTATATTTAGAGACACCTTTTACATTTCAGTTTTTCAGACTTTGGCATGTATTATTTCAGTATTCAGTTTAGTTGTTTCAGTTGTGGGATTTGTAGTGAGGATTTTTCCTCCAGACTTTATTTACACTATGTGATGGTTAATCGTTTTACTTCATTATGGTGAATGGTGTTGTTATTCTTTATTACACTTGTTGCATGTTTATCAGGCTTAAATCAAAATTTGGCAACTTACTTTTTAAATACTAGGTGGTTAGTAATAATAAAATGTTTTCGACAGTGATGCTATTAACTGAGCCAACTTGGCATTTTGAATTAATTTAATAAAGGAGTAGCTACCCGGTATTTAATTAGTCGGGGTGTCACAGGTGGTATTAGAGCATCAGGTTCTAGTGTCCTTTAGGATCTGTACGGCTATTATGTTTCCGCTACGTTTCTTTGATATAGAGCCCTATATTTTAGGACTGTTGTACTCTTTTTGTGTATGCTTCGTTCTTCAGCTATATTAAGTTTATAACCGTGAACTTATAAACTTTGTTCTTATTTCAGATGCCTCCACGACGTGCACGACGAGTTCCCAGGGATGCAACGCCCGAACCCCAGCCCGCTCCAGTTCAGGGCATGATGAACGCCGCTGAGGTTGCAGCTATAGTAGCCCAAGCGGTAAATGCCGCAATTGCCGTTGTTCAGTAGGCACCACCTCAAGCGCCGGTTGTCGCGTCAGTACAGGATAATGCATTCCCATCTGCTTGGGAGCGTGTACATGACGTTTTTCAGAAAGCGCATCCGCCAGAGTTTGCAGGAAGCTCAGATGTGGTAGTCTCGAGCCAATGGAGGAAGGATATACAGAGGAATTTGAGGATGCATGAGTGCACTGATGTTCAGAAACAGGTGCTAGATACTTTCAAGCTAGTGGGATCTGCTCTACAGTGGTGGGAGTCTATTACCACCACAGAGGAGAGGGATACTCTCACGATTCAGGAGTTCTGGGTGTGGTTTGACCGCAAGTACTTTCCGTCGACTGTTCACACGGAAATGAGGAGGAAGCTGATGAGTCTGAGGCAGGAAGGCAAGACAGTGGCCGAGTATGAGGCCGAGTTCACTAATCTGTTGAACATTGTTCCAGACGAGATACCAACAGAGAAGAAGAAGATTGAGAAGTTCACCGACGGGTTAAATTGGAGGATCCGTCAGCATCTGCTAGGGAACCTATCGTTGGCCACTTATTCTGATGTGGTTAATGCTGCATTGTTACACTGCCAGGACCACCGTTTTCATGTGGCCGAGGGCAAAAGGTCGGGAGAGTCTAGCCATCAGGGCAGGACTGGAGGACATGGTGCCAACGGGGCACAATCTGGTCAGGGGCAGAGACAGAATGAGCAGGGCTCCCAGCAGAGGGATAATAAGAGGTTCCGGTCAGGGAACTACAGACAGGGACAGGGAGGTTTCCGTCAGGGCCATCAGGGTCCAAACGGCCATTAGGGCCAACAAGGACAGAATGGGCAGCAGTTTCACCAGGGCCAGCAGGGCCAAGGGAGGAATGGTAACGGCCACCAGGGCCGGGGACAGCAAGGGCAGAGAGGAGGGAACTTCCCAGGGAAGTGTTTCGTTTATGGCAAGACTGGCCATAAGCGACAGGATTGTCCTGATAGGGACAGGGCCCCACAGCAGTAGTAGCAGGGTGCTCGCCAGGAGCCACAGAGGCCTATGTTTCCCGCTGCTCTTCCCGCACCGCCACAGATGGCAGCATTGCCACCCATTCCAGCAGTCCCAGCTCAGCAGGGGCAGCTACAGTATGGACGTGTCTACAACGTCCACCAGGCTGCAGTTCCACAGGCACCGCCCGCGATCGAGGGTATGTTTCCTATCCATGGCACTATGGGTCGGGTGTTATTTGATACGGGTGCTACACACTGTTTTATAGCTACACACTTCGCGAAAGCTTTAGGATTGTTAGCTACGGTAGAGAGCACAGTGACGTGTGTCGACTCACCATTGGGGAGTGGGTCACTTATTTTCTTTATATGTCGGGGAGTGGGGGTAGAGATCGGTGGTTTGGTATTGCCTGCAGATATGTTAGTGTTAGACATGCATGTTCACGATGTGAACATCGGTATGGATTGGCTCGTAGCATATAGGGCCATGATTGATTGCTTCAGCGGGAGCATTGTTTTTGCCATTCCGGGGCAAGAGATGTTTGTAGTGGCGATGCCTCGCCCAGAGGGAGGATCGACTGCTCATCTGTATTATATTGAGGAGGATACCTCTCAGGAGGTTGTGATTCCTTTAGATTCCATCCCGGTTGTCAGGGAGTATTCAGATGTGTTTCAGGAGATACCAGGCTTACCACCAAGTCGAGAAATAGACTTCGTTATAGATTTTCTATCGGGAACGAGACCTATAGCACGCGCACCGTACCGTATGGCTCCAGCTGAGATGAGAGAGCTACGGGATCAGATAGAGCAGCTGTTAGGTCAGGGCTTTATTCGCAGGAGTACCTCACCTTGGGGCGCTCCAGTTTTGTTTGTGAAGAAGAGGGACGGTTCACTGAGATTGTGTGTGGACTACCGAGAGTTGAATAAGGTCACGATACGGAATAAGTATCCGTTGCCTCGAATCGATGACTTATTCGACCAGTTGAGAGGAGCTTCTTTCTTCTCGAAGATTGACTTGAGATCGGGATACCATCAGTTGCGTATCAGGGAGGAGGATGTCTCGAAGACTGCGTTCTTATCGAGATATGGTTCTTACGAGTTTCGGGTTATGCCTTTCGGCTTGACCAACGCTCCAGCAGTGTTTATGGACTTGATGAACAGAGTGTTCAGGGATTTCCTAGATCAGTTTGTCATTGTCTTCATTGATGACATTCTGGTTTACTCTCAGACAGAGGAGGAGCACGCCGGGCATTTGAGGCAGGTTTTGCAGACACTCCGTCAGAACGAGTTGTATGCAAAATATGAGAAGTGCGGGTTTTGGATGAAGGAAGTCCAGTTCTTGGGTCACATTATTTCCGACCAAGGGATATCTGTTGATCTGGGGAAGGTATCAGCGGTAAGGGAGTGGGGACAGCCCACGACACCAACGGAGATTCGTAGTTTCTTGGGTCTAGCAGGATACTACAAGAGGTTTATTCGGGGTTTCTCGGAGATAGCAGGTTCTTTGACACATCTTACTCGTAAGGGTGTGCCATACATATGGAGTGATGCCTGTCAGTTGGCATTTGATGAATTGAAGGACAAATTGACCTCAGCACCTGTGTTAGCATTGCCGAGACCGGGAGTTGAGTATTTGGTTTACACCGACGCGTCTTTGCAAGGACTTGGAGGTGTATTGCAGTAGGAGAGACAGGCCATAGCTTATGCTTCCCGTAAGCTTAAACCTCATGAGAAGAATTACCCCACGCATGATTTGGAGTTGGCAGCAGTGGTATTTGCCCTACGGATTTGAAGGCACTATCTTTTGGGGGAGAAGTTCCAACTGTTCACGGACCATAAGTCCCTACAGTACCTGTTCACGCAAAAAGAGTTGAATATGCGGCAACATAGGTGGCTTGAGTTTGTGAAAGACTACCAGTTCGACATCCAGTACCACGCGGGTAAGGCTAACGTGGTAGCAGACGCGTTGAGCCGTAGGCCAGCAGATGAAGTGGCAGAGGTGTGGAAAGCAAAGTGGAAGGAATTGGGACACCAGGATGCAGTGGCCTGATCTTTCATGTCTGTGATGACCGTTACACCGCAGATTGTCACGAAGGTAGTACGGGCACAGGCTAATGACTCGTTCTGTCAGGAGCAGATAGTTCGATTACTAGCAGAGGGAGCCGAATCCTATACCGTTAGCTCAGACGGGGAATTACGCTTCAATGGGAGATTGGTAGTTCCGGAAGGGGAGGAATTGCGACATGAGGTGATGGCAGAGTCGCACGGCTCATGGTTCGCGGTACATCCCGGAGGGGACAAAATGTACCAAGACATGAGACGGCAGTATTGGTGGAGCGGTATGAAGAGAGATATCGCTGAGTTTGTTTCGAAATGCACCACTTGTCAGCTTATAAAAGTGGATCATCAGAGACCAGCAGGATTGCTACAGCCATTGGAGGTCCCGGTGTGGATGTGGGAGAGCATATCCATGGACTTTATCACGGGGTTGCCTACGTCGCAGAGGGGTCATGACTCCGTTTGGGTAATTGTGGACAGATTGCCCAAGGTCGCTCACTTCTTACCCGTTAGGACTGACTACACTACGTGACAGTATGCACAGCTCTTCATTCCAGAGATTGTGAGACTTCACGGTGTGCCCCTAAATATCGTGTCTGACAGAGACAAGATATTTGTTTCGCGGTTTGGGAAAGTTTCCAGGAGGCCATGGGCACGGAATTGCGGTTGAGTACGGCGTATCATCCGCAGACTGATGGGCAGACAGAGCGCACCAATCAGATGTTGGAGGACATGCTACGCATGTGCATTATTGACTTCGGGGGTGGATGGGAGCAATACCTTCCACTGGTGGAGTTTGCTTACAACAACTCCTATTAGTTCACTATTGGCATGGCTCCTTTTGAGGCATTGTACGGTAGGCCTTGTCGTTCCCCAGCATGTTGGTTAGAGGTGGGGGACAACAAACTTCTTGGACCGGAAGTGATTCAGGATACTTCGGCAAGGATTGAGTTGATTCGGAGTCGCATTCGGGTAGCTCAAGACAGGCAGAAGAGTTATGCTGATGCGAAGAGATTTTTCAGGGAGTTCCAAGTGGGGGAACAAGTTTTTCTCAGGGTATCTCCGATGAAGGGGATTATGCGTTTCGGGAAGAAGGGGAAGTTGGCACCGAGGTATGTGGGGCCGTTTCCTATTATTGAGCGGATCGGACCGGTTGCGTATAGACTTGGACTACCGGAGCACTTGCATCGGATTCACGACGTGTTCCATATTTCTTCGCTGAGGAAATACCTTAGAGATAATTTAACTCATTCTCACATTGATGTGGAGGACATCGATCTCCAGCCGGATAGCTCCTACGAGGAGGGGCCGATTGCTATTTTGGACCAAAGCGAGAGGAAACTACGGTCAAAGATAGTCCCGTTAGTGCGTGTTCAGTGGCGACATCACAATGTCGAGGAGTCTACATGGGAGCGCGAGGATGAGATGCGCGAACGTTATCCAGAGTTATTTTTAGCAGTTACTTTCTAGTTTCGAATTTCGGGACGAAATTCAGTTATTAGGGGGGGAGTATGTAATACCCCGTACTTTTGGCTATATTTATTTTTGGGATTAATTAATTAAATGCGTATTAATTGGAAATTAATCCGGGTTATAAATACTAATGAGATGCGAGTTGGTATTTGATTATGTGCATATATGATTATATATGAATTTGGAATTATGAAATTTGTCGTGAGATTTATATACGGCAATTTGGAAATTTTATTGAGACGCGTGGGACCGCCGCGTCACGGTGTAATATTTTGATAATAAAAGTGAATTTAAAATCTATAATCTGTATGGTCGTTTTGAGTGGGCCAACGCGTCCGGAAGGGTCGAGATAGTCAGAAAACACTAGCCGGGGGTATAGTTTGGGTCCCGGGGTATTTTTAGGCCATACCGGCAACTTAAAGGGTATTTTGGTAATTTTACATTTTGAGGAATTAAAAGTGACGAAAATTGGTTAATTAAATCTGATGTGGATTTGACCCACTAAGCCCATAACCAACCCATATTAACCTAGAAGGCTACGTAGGTTATCATTTAGGTTTTCTAAGTTCCCCAAATCAAACCCTAGCCACCTTAAGCCACCATTGGAGAAGGAGCTTGGAGAGAAGAAATTCTGCAGAAAAGTTCTACCAAACCTACACCAAACTCAGAGACAATCAAGGCAAGTGACTTTATTCCATTTAAATTCAGAGAATGTCTTTTCCATGTTAGAAATTGAAGAATTTTGATTGTTCTTGAAAGATTGAATGAAAACCCATGTAGTTGGAGTTTAGAACTTGAAAATTTTGAAGAGAATTGCATTTAGAATGATAGGTAGATGATTTCTCTCATAATAACTGTGATTAGGAGAAATTAAAACGAATTAAAATCTGGGATTTGATGATGATATAAAGTTAGGGTTCATGTTCTTGAGATATTGGGAAAAAGGGTAGAAATTTGTAAATTTAATTGATGTTAGGATGGATTGATCCCTTAAAAACATGTTAGGATGTGACTATATATGTTTAGAATTGATTATAGACCTTTAAACGATTGTTGGGAGTTAGTTTAGAAGATTTGAGGTGTTAAAATGGATGAAAAACGAATTGGGGAAAAATCTGGGCCGAATATGGTAGCTCGTTAGAAGCCCCTACCTAGGTAGTTCGAACGAACTCGTTCGAACGAGCTTCTAACGAGTTGACCAGTCGCTGCTAACGAGATATCGTTAGAAGGTACAGTTCGTTCGAACGAACTGGGACCTCGTTCGAACAGCCTCGTTCGAACGAGACTTCTAACGAGTTGGCAGAGGAATCTCGTTCGAACAGTCTCGTTCGAACGAGACTTCTAACGAGTTGACAGTTTGGTCCTTTTTGGACTGTTTTGATTTTTGGAGTCCCGTAAGCTTGTTCGAGGACATAGATAACATTCCGATGATGATGTAAGGATAGAAATGGGACTTTTGGGTTATTACGAGGAATAAATTTATATGCGAGAGATTTAATTCAATGGACGGTTTGGGTTGAGACGTGAGTGTCTACTACGAGAGTAAATTATGGCGCGTAGGATTACAAACCGGAATAGTATAAATGGTGATAAGTATAAGTTAGTACGAGAATGCGATATGTACTACGATTAAAATACGGTATTACTAAGAGTGTGTTTACTTAGTATTGGTATATGAATTGTGTGTATGACATACCTACCATACTTGCTATCACGGGAGGTTACGTTCGCTTAGGACCCTCTAATCCTTGTGTGCCTACGGGGGGGATTTAGACTAGTACCTCGATGAACATAGGTCAGAGAAAGACTTATTCAGATGTTAATAAGTTCGCTGATCGTGGGAGCGTAGGTATGTACGTGACCCATGTGATGTGACTGTATTCGCCTCCACTATTTGTGATTTGTGTTATCTGAACTATTCCTGAGAGATTCGGAATATGTGATCCTTATGTACGTGATGTACCGGGATGGATAGCAGAGTATGTGTGCACCGCAGCTTAGTTCTCGGGGTGCTTGTATTGTATATTTATGATGTGGATAATATACACTTAATTAATGAGAACATTCATGTTAATGTTGTATAAATAATTACGGTATTGTTTCGAGAAACATAAGGAGTTAGCTGATAGAGAAATATATTGCATATTGAGCATCTGAGTTTACATTAAATCCCTATCTAATCATGAGCGTTATATGTTAATAGGACCGGGTAATAAGGGTAGGAACTATTACAGTCTAGCTAGTTATGATGTCACTTAGCTAGTGGTTTATATCGTTGTAGATGGGTACTTACGTTAGGAGTGCACAGTTAGACGAGAGGTGAGAATATCATGTGAGTGCACGTCCTAACATGTACTTTGCATTTAATGTTTTAAATGTTTTTAAAGCACTTGCAGGTTTTAAAATATAACTCCACATTCGGGCTCTGACCCGTTTGCTTTTCAAATCTTTTTCTTGTAAAACCATTTTAGGTGCCCATCCACAGGGATACCAAGCATAGGATACTCATTCAGGTGACGAGCTGTAGCTGTTTGTGGAAGCTACAGGGATTTGCATGTAGACGCTTCTATCTTTTGGATTCCAGAGTCGCTATCTATCAGTTGTAGGGCATGTTGCCCATTTCTATTTAGAGACACCTTTTACATTTCAGTTTTTCAGACTTTGGCATGTATTATTTCAGTATTCAGTTTAGTTGTTTCAGTTGTGGGATTTGTAGTGAGGAGTTTTCCTCCAGACTTTATTTACACTATGTGATGGTTAATCGTTTTACTTCAGTATGGTGAATGGTGTTGTTATTCTTTATTACACTTGTTGCATGTTTATCAGGCTTAAATTAAAATTTGGCAACTTACTTTTTAAATACTAGGTGGTTAGTAATAATAAAATGTTTTCGACAGTGATGCTATTAACTGAGCCAACTTGGCATTTTGAATTAATTTAATAAAGGAGTAGCTACCCGGTATTTAATTAGTCGGGGTGTCACAGTAAGCTTTGTACCTTTCGTCGTTTGTGAGTGTTATACACTTTTCTTTTCTCATTGAAAATGTTGAATTCGTCGGTAATCTCTCTATTCTTTCATTTGATCGTTCATTAATTAAGTTCATACTTGAAATGTGTTACTTGATCATGATTTTCATATATTGTTTTGACTCGAGAATTGCGTAAACTTTATGAAATGATCATAGGCCATATTTGTTATATCACCCATATTAGCCTTGACCTCACCCTTATATGTTCACCCTTGTTAACCCCTTTGAGCCTAAATATAACCTTTCTTTTCATAACCCAAATTCCCATAACCAACTCCTAATTGGAGTTTTAAACCATACATACACTTTCCATACCTTTGTTTGGAATGTTACTTGGGATTGAATGTTGTTGTTGTGATGTCAGTTGCAATTTAGGCATATGAGAGTTTGATAAGCAAAGAAAAGAGATGTAAAAAAAAGTGAAGAAAAAGAGAAAGCAAAAATCAAAAGAAAACAAAAGAAAAAAATGAGAAAAAGAAGAAAAGAAAAGAAAGAGATAGTTGTAAATGTTGTGTATATAGTTCAATAATCTTTGATTACTCTCCAATAGTTATATCTAATGTTTGTTTGGAACTTGTTTTCCAATTTTTGATATTTCCCGCATCCTTCCCATTATTCCAAGTTTTCATCTTCTAACACTTTGAATCCGTACATATACCTTTCATTTAGTACCATAACCCCAAACCTACATTACAATCCTATAAAGTCCTATGTGATCTTAGGTTGATGTAATTTAAAAATCATAATAGTTTTGATAATCTGTGAAAATACATTTCGCCTCTTTTAGTGTGCGGTATCTTTCATTGAGATTACAAGTTTTTCATTTCCTAAATAGCGTTCCTCATTTATGACATGTGCGCGGCCTAGTTTCCATTTACATTTACTCTTTATGCCCGCATGTTCCGTGTGTTATCTCCCTTTTCATAGTGAATTCCATTTAATGAGTGTAATGACCGTGAGGATTGAATATGCATGCTTTAATTTTTAGTATCCGGTTTATATAAGTTTTCACCAAATCAAACTATGCATGTGCTCTCCCCCCTCCCACTTTTAAAGTTTCAATTCTATGAGGTGCATTCAACCTGTTAATAACAATGGACTTTAGCTTGAATTCGTTCAATATGCTAATAACATGTTTGAAATCTTTTTCGTTGTTGTTGAGTTTGTCGCATGTTGGATTGGGCATATTTTGAGGAAACTGTATGATGTTTGTGGGTACCATCCCTAAAAACCCTCACGAGACGACACTCGTCCACTTGGGTAACCAAGGGGTTTAACGGCTTATTGCATATGCTAAATGCAATCGTTCACCCGCGAAAGTGTCCTTATCTTTTTATTGCATTTTCATCCCATTTTGCACTTGTATCCTGCTTTTGGTTTCCTTGTAGCTCTTGTTGTTTCCTATTTCATTGCTAGGGACTAGCAATGTGTAAGTTAGGGGGTGTGATACGAAGCAAATATTGCGTATTTCACCCGTTAACCTACGCCTTATTAGCCCCCTTGGGTATCTTAATCCCTATATTTATGGTCGTTAACCAGACAACCTCAAATTTCTATGTTAACATTTTTTACAGGGGTTAATTGAGCTTTTGTAGATATTTGGATGCTTAGTATGAAGTTTGGATGCATTCCGGCGAAGTTCCGTACACAATCGCACGCTCAAGGGCAATTTAGTCATTTTACAATTTGGGCAACTGGCCAAATGTCTTCACGGAAGTTGAATCCCTCTAAACAAGCTTCGCGTGGCCGCAAACGGTGCGCGATTCTGAGTCCGAACGAAGAAGTTACGGGCTTTTGAGCAGAAGAGAATTTCAAACCAACCAAAAACAAGGGGAAAATTCAAGACCTGTAGGTCCGAATCGATTCGCCCCTTTGCAAATCGATTCGGTTGGAGACAGTTGTCAGTTCCTCTGTTTTCGAATCGATTCAGATTTCACCCGAATCGATTCGCCCACCATTCTGAATCGATTCGGATTTCACCCGAATCGATTCGCCCCTCTGGCAGTCTCGAGATATTTTCCAACCGAATCGATTCAGCCCAATGCCAAATCGATTCGGCCCTGTTGATATTTGTTTTTCTCCCCTTTTATTTACAAGTTTGCCATGGGATTTGTTTTGTATAAATACTCTTTCTCTTCATTTTGAAGAGGGATCTTAC
This sequence comes from Sambucus nigra, assembly GCA_949130495.1. Lineage (NCBI taxonomy): Eukaryota > Viridiplantae > Streptophyta > Magnoliopsida > Dipsacales > Adoxaceae > Sambucus > Sambucus nigra. The sequence continues at coordinate 153,183,483 of OX422211.1, read as the reverse complement.
ATTTCACATTAGTTTAGGGTTTGTATGGAGCTTTGCCCTACTCCACCACTTTGGGTGTTTTGCCCACTTTGATATATGTAAGCTTATTAATATAAGTTGTATTTCATTATTTCCTTGCTTCCATTAATTTACATGCTTTCATTTACTTACTTTCTTTACTTTCTTGCCTAGATTAAATTATTTCTTTTTGTAATTAGTTTATTGTTTTGTTAATTAGTTTCATTTATGTATAGTCCGTAGATAAAGGGTCGGGATTGCGTTTTCGCCATTTACGGGTTTGGACCTCGAAAGTAAGGTTTTGTGTAAAATTGCATTTAATTGAAACCGCGTGTATTAAAGTTGGATTATTATGCGTTTAACTTTATTTGTCACGCAACTTTACTGTTTATAGCGATAATCCGAATTTAATCCGCGTGTGACCATTTTTCGTTAAATGTTTAATCTCGCAACTTTGGGTTATATTCCTTATTGTGTGATGTTTATGCTTAATTGTAAATGCTCGATTAAATTGCTTTCGAGCCGGAATCTTGAGTAGTAGTTGTTTCGATCCGTTTGGTAGGATGCGATCCCGATCCTCGCTTTACTTTTGTGTAGCGTAACTTATTCTTTTCTTTTATCACCATTTCCAACCTATCATATTTTACACTTTTATTCTTGAAGTTTTAAAACAATTAACATCTAAAATTCAATCACTCCCTATGGATTTCTTACGATACCCGACTTACCGCTGTACTTGCTTGTCAAGTGTAGTTGTAGTTTAGGTTTTTTGCATCGCGGCGGAGAAACACACAACGATTGTGTCCTCACATGAACACACTTTTACCGCCCCATCATCGTCCTCCTGAGTAACTCCCACAAATCCCATCGTAAAGATCACGGAGAACTTGCTCGACGTTTTTTGGGTGGATGCATTGAAGATAAGTACATGTGAAAGATATTCTGTAGAGTTTCCCTCCAGGATCAAGATAAAAGAGACCAACCTTCACTCTCACTTGGTGAGCTAATTTCTTATCGATCGACAGTATCTCATTTTACAGGTATGCAACGATTGGATCCATCCAGCTGGGACCCTTATCAATGGTAAGAGCCTTCTCGGTGATGATCGTCTTATTAATATTGGTCATGGCGAGGAATTCAATTTCGATTATTCACTTGAGATCAGAGTCCACTACTAATCTTAGGGCTGCTAAGGCATCAGCAAGACTATTTTTCCCCTACGGAACTGCTGAACGTAGACTTATTCGAACTTCGATATAAGATCGTGAACCATCGCGAGGTAGGTTGTCATCCTATCATCTTTTGCGTTAAAATTGTCATTGACCTGATTGGACACTAGTGTTGAATTTCCAAACACATTGAGACGCTTTGCCCCTAGTAGTAAGGACTTACGTAGGCCAGCTATCAGTGCTTCATACTCGACTTTGTTATTAGAGGCTTCAAAGCCTACCCTGATTCCTTACTTAATAATGGTGTCCTATGGGGTTATTAGAACAAGTCCCACTCCTTCTCCTTTAGAATTGGAGTCTCCATTAACGTACAGGGTCCAGTCCTCAGACTATGCTTCCTTGTTTGATAGCTACTCTGCCAGCTATTGGTCGGTTGTCCCGTTTCCCGTGAATTCTGCAATGAAATCGGCTAAGATCTTCCCCTTAATCGTTGTTCTTGACTGAAAGTGAATATCGAACCTTTTGAGTTTGATTGGCCATTTTGATACTCGTACGAAGAGGTTAGATTTCCGAAGTACAGTTTTGAGAGGGAATGAAGTGATTATGGTCACTGAGTGGGATTTGAAATAGTTCGTGAGCTTCCTTGAGGAGATTACTAGAGTATAAGCTAACTTTTTCAATGGCAAGTAGCACTGTTCGGCATCGAGAAGTGTTTTTCTGGCGTAATAAACAAGCCACTATTTTCCCTCCTTCTCGCACACTAAGAACGAGTTGACTGTGTGACTCGATAGTGCGAGGTAGAGGTACAAGGGATATCCATCAATGAGTATTGCCAGCAAGGGTGGTTTGCTGAGATAAGATTTAATTTCTTCTAGGGATTTTGAACAATCGTCATACCAGGTGAGGCCCTTATCCTTCTTGAGAAGCTACGATAGATCACTTGGAGCATCCTAGTAAGCTTTTGAATATCATGCCATATCTTTGGTGTCCTTTCATTTTAATTTTCCAATGTCCTTTCATTTATTTTTATTTTTAAGAAACTATAGTTGTTGAAGTCCGCTCCCTGTTTTGTATGGATCTACTACAGCAGTATAAACCTCCCTCTTTCTCGGCTACTCGATAGATAAATAAGCAGACAATAAGTCTATCATTTTTCTCCAGGATGTATGATGTAACTCCCCTTCTCTCCCTCATATGAGAAATTAGCTTATTTTAATTTTTAACTTTCCTTTTATTCCTTATATGATATTTAATTAATCATGGCTACAGTGTCACCTATCATGCTTATGCCTACTGCCACTACCTACAAATCCATAGATCAAAGAGGCAGAAATACTTTGTAATATAAAAAGAGGAGTTTATCGATATTTCCAATCATAATAAAAAGAAAGGGAATGGAACAGTAGTGGGTGCAGTTGCTCTCATCATTGGAACCAATATTGGTTCGGGGATTCTTTATCTCCCGAAGAAAACTTCCCCCATGGTAACTCTCTCTCTCCCTTAAAATGTTTTTATGTTATCTCATCTTAGTATATAGCATTTCTTGCAATTATCACTTATGTGACTTCCTTATTTTTTTTCCCCTTTTTGCTTTTGCCTCTTCAATCTTTTGTCTATTCAATTGTTCATCCTTTTGTTTTCCTAATTTCCTTTCATTGTTTGTTTTTTGAGATACGAAACATGTATACTAAAAGAAAATGTATATACACTTAACACAATGTTTATAGTTTTGTACCACAATCCTTTCCGTTATGAGAGATCTTTTATATATAATTTCAGTTGTAGGCTCTGTCCCCATATTAACATATGGATAGCTTTAATATACTTTTCTCCATGCATCCAATCCATATACGGTCAGAAAGAGAGAAAATACATGAAGTTTTTCAAGCATTGTGGTTTGGTTTAAGGTATTTTCCTTTTCTTTTTTATTTTGGGTTTTATTTCCCACAGCTTCTGGGTTAGAAATTTCGGGTTAATTTAGTTATCGAAGTTATCTATGATTCATCTTGGAGGGATTATTTATTCATATTTTTATTGGGTTTATAGTTTATGTTTAATTTGTTTTTTCGTAAACTACTTTGTTTTGAGTTTCAGTGGCATATTTTCTTTATTTTGTCATGTTTTGTTTCCTTGTCCTCCATTTAAGTCACCACGTATTGTGTTTTTTTTTAAATTTGTTGATGATCTTTACAAAATCTATTTCTCTCATTGTCAAACATTTTAGTCACCATCTTTTGTCCTTTTTTTTTTTGTTTTGCTCTAGGTTTGATAAGATTAGATGGAAATAGAGTTCATATGACTTGTATTAACATTAAATTTATGAATAACTATTCATTTTAAGAGTAAATTGCTAATAATTTTTATATAATAAAATATGTACGTTTACAACCTTTTTATTATGTTATACAAAATTATCCATAAGTGTATGATATTTTTGGCTCGAGTGGTTATAGATTTTTTTAAGGATCAAATAGCAAAAAATTCCTCAAACATTTTTTGATACACATTTAGTCAAAGTCTTTTATTTTGTACGAAAAAGTCCCTTATTCTCTTATCTTTAAAGGTCCGCGCTAGCGATATTGTAAATAAAAAGGCTTGGACTAAACGTGTATTAAAAAAAATCGATGGACTATTTAGTATATATCCCTTTTTTTAAGGAGTACTAATAGTCTTGTGATGAGAATACTACGATCAAGATTACTTTTTTGTCGCCATATACTAGGAAGTTCGTAGATTCTTCACATGTTTTTGTGTATAGTTTTAGCACCATTATTTTGCTCATCATATATTTAGGGATTTATATATGTTATGAATTTATTTATTTAGAAAAGATTTCTCTTAATATTTTGAAAGATTTATTTTATTTAAATTAGTGTGTTTATAATATATAATACTATTGAAGGCAAAAATAATGTATAAATGATTTAATATTGAAGTTCATCATATTGTAATATGAGTAAATCTATATGTCCCGCCGCTTGTCCCGCCCAGCGACCGCCTAGCCTTCTTCTTTTTTTTTTTTTATATAGTTTTTTACTGTTTTGTTTTTAACTTTTATTATAAAAATAGTTTTTTATATTAAAAAAAACACTTTTTATATTAGAAAAACAGTTTTTTATATATATAAAAAAACAGTTTTTACAATTAATATAAAAAGCATATTTTTAATTAAAATCAAACAGTTTTTTATTAAAATTAAAAATAAAAAAATATATTTTCGTAATATTGTGATAAAAATATCTCGATTAATTAGTGTCGATGGTGCTGACGCACATTCCCGGACCCACATCATTTGTTGAATGTGGGTCCGCGCCAGCGACACTAATTAATCGCGATATTTTTTCAATAAAATATTGCGATTAATTAGTGTCGCTGGCGCGGACGCACATTCCCGGACCTACATCATTTGTTGAATGTGGGTCCGCGCCAGCGGCACTAATTATTCGGGATATTTTTTTCATAAAATATCGCCATTAATTAGTGCCGCTGGCGCGGACCCACATTCCTAGATAAACATCATTTGTTTAATGTGGGTCCGCGCCAGCGACACTAATTAATCGCGATATTTTTTCAATAAAATATCGTGATTAATTAAAAATATCGCGATTAATTAGTGTCGTTGACACGAACACACATTCCCGGCGCTACATCATTTGTTGAATGTGGGTCCGAACCAGCATCACTAATTAATCACGATATTTTATTGAAAAAAATATCACGATTAATTAGTGTCGCTGACGTAGAGCCACACACATTTCCGAATTCAACAAATGATATGAGCTCAGAAATGTGGGTCTAAGACATCAAATTAAAAAAAAATTATTAAAATGAAATAAATAAATTTAAATGCTGTTTTCAATTAAAAAAAAAAACTGTTTTATAGATTTTTTTAATTACTAGACAAAGTTTTTTTATTAATAAAAAAATATTTTTTTTAATAAAATGTTGTTTAATTTTAATAGGAAACTTTTTTTTATATATATAAAATTATTTTTATATGAATGGTTAAAACAAAAGAGTAAGCAAAAAAAAAAAAAAAAATAGAAAATGGGATAGGCGGTCGCTAGGCGGGCTGGGTGGAGGTTCATGTCGAACCACTCTTGTAATATTATTAAGTTCATTAGTTTGCTGAATTATAAAATTTAATCGGTCTTATTGTGACTGATTATTTCTTTAAAAGATAAGTTTTGAATTCATTAAACTCAATAAAGACTGTTCATTTTTTTCTAAATTTATACATTTATAAATATCTATTGGCGTATATACTAAATAGTCATTCGAACTTTTTTTAATACACGTTTAGTCCAAACCTTTTAATCTTGCACCAAAAAGTCCTTCACCATGCCAAAAAATTTTTACCATGCCGTTAACGCGAACCTTTAAAAATAAGAGAATAAAAAAAAAATAATACAAAATAAAAAAACTTAAAATAAATATATATTAAAAAATATTTAAAATTTTTTTTAGTATTTAATCCATATCTATTTTCATATATCATCAAAATTATATAGTCACTAGCGCATCTCAGAAGTCTACACGGTTGTGCAATGAAATTTTGGTGCGAATAGCATTCCTAGTTATTTTTCAAAGAAAGTGAATGGGTCTTATCTAGGGGTGTGTTTCGGATGGATCGGATCGGAATAGGGGTGTTCGGAAAAAATTCCAAAACTTTCGGAATTTTAAAATCCTTTCCAATTCGGAAAAAATAAAAATCGGAAAACCATTTTTTTTCCTATTCGGCTGAATCGGAATCTTCGGAAATTTCGGAAATTTCGGAAATTTTTTTATTCGGAAAAATCTCGGAATACTCGGAATTATCAGTTATAATATTTTCGGAAAATATCGAAAATATAATTTTTGAGAACAATGTTTTTAAAATAAAAATAAAACACTCCACATTAGTGTTATAAATAAGAATGGACAACCATAATGGAAGTAATAACCAAAGAAATGGAAGAAATTAAAGTTAACAACTTTTGGAACGAACATTTTTGTAGTTATACATAAAAATGGATAGTTAAGTAGTCTTATACATCAAATTTAACATTCAATTGTCATTCTCCAACGTCTACTAGCATCAAATTTAACAACTAGTTTTATAACACAATGCACTACACTATCTGCTCGGGGGACAAATAATTCGATGCTATAGCCAACGTCTACTCGCACTACACTAATTCGATGCTATAGCCAACGTCTACTCGGAAATTTCGGAATATATTTTGGATAAATCGGATCGGCATGATATTGGAAAATTCGGATCGGAAATTCGGAAATTCGGAATTCATATATGATTTCCAATTCCATTCCAATTTTTTTTGGAAAATTCGGAATCGGAAAATTTGGAAATCGGCGATTTTAAATGGTGCCATAATCGGAAAAATTCGGATCGGAAAACGGAAAATTCGGAAGTTCGGAAATAACTGACACCCCTAGTCTTATCTCATGTAACGTTATAACGTGGTGTTCAAAGTCAATAAACCCCTCGTACAAAGAGTCAGCTTTAACGCAGAATTACCAAACCAAAGAATCCCAAGTGACTTGGTGGTCCAATTCAAACTTGAAAGAGTTTCCGGTATCCGGTAAAGACAAACCTCGTGGGCTCCACAACAGCCCCACATTCCACTCATAGATGGACTTTTGCATTAAAAGCTGTTAAAAGTCAACTCTACCTCACTGGATCCAACCTAACACCTCCCCACCCCTATTTTTACCCCTTCATTAATCCAACGAATCATTATTACCTTTTGACTTTATATTCCCAACCCCTCTCTCATTTCACCGGTTTACCCGGTTTATTCAATAAAATGGTCCCACCATAAAAATATAGTCAATACCCCGACATTATTTCCATCAGAAAAAAATAGCCACGTGGAAAGAAATCATAGTGTTTGACGGGATAGATGGTCAGAAGAGACAGGTCAGTCATCAGATACCTTGCACTATGTGAGAGCTCATCCCATCGGTTTGACTCCCAATACAAAACCCCCTATATTATCCCTTGTTGTCTCTTAACTTTCAACTTTTGCTTTTCCTCCTCCTGTCTTTTCTTTTATCTCTAGCAGAGATGGCCGTTGAGCTTATGAATGGTTATAGAAACAATAGTTTTGGTACCAACATGGAAGAAACTGATGTACAAGAAGCTGCAACCGCTGGTTTTCAAAGCGTTGAGAATCTAATCAGATTACTTTCTCAATCTCAACAAACCCACAAAAATATTGGTCAACCCATGGATGCTAATTCAGATTATAGAGCTGTTGCTGATGTTGCTGTTAATAAGTTCAAGAAGTTGATTTCTTTACTAGATCGGAGTAGAACAGGCCACGCTCGTTTTCGAAGGGGTCCTGTGCCCAATCAATCCCATCAGAATATTAAGGAATCTGATAATAATCCAACACCTATTTCAGGTGGTACTAGGATTTATTGTCCAGCACCCACTCAACGTTTACCTCCACTCCCTCATAATCACCATCTCTTGGTGAAAAATGGATCTATTGAGAGAAAAGAGCCCATAAATACAATAAACTTCGCTTCAGCTTCCTCACCCGCTAATTCTTTCATGTCTTCTTTGACCGGGGACACGGATAGTTTACAACAATCTATGTCATCTGGGTTTCAAATCACAAATCTGTCACAGGTCTCATCAGTTGGCAGGCCACCACTTTCTTCCTCTTCATTTAAAAGAAAGTGTAGCTCCATGGATGATTCTGCTGTTAAATGCACCGGTTCTTCTGGTAGATGCCATTGTCACAAGAAAAGGTAATTTTTTATTTATCACCCAGATCTTAACTATGTGTTTGGTTGATTAATTGGCTTGAGGCTTGACTATTTATTATATTATTTTGTTCATTAGGAAATCAAGGATGAAAAGAGTTGTGAGAGTCCCAGCTATTAGCATGAAGATGTCTGATATTCCACCCGATGATTTTTCATGGAGAAAATATGGTCAAAAACCGATTAAAGGTTCTCCTCATCCAAGGTTCGTGTTTTTTGTCACGTTGAACTTTATTTTCTCGTATCTCTTTATTTCATTATGTGGAATCTAACGATGTACAATATGAATAACAGGGGATACTATAAGTGTAGCAGTTTGAGAGGGTGTCCAGCGAGAAAACATGTAGAGAGAGCACTTGATGATCCAGCAATGTTAATTGTGACATATGAAGGTGAACACAATCACTCTCAATCCGTGGCAGAATCGCCGGCAGCTCTAGTTCTCGAATCATCTTAGTCTCATCACTTCCAACAGTCAGATGGTGCAAAACAAAAGCTACCCCACAAGGAAACAATGATCTCATTACAGCTGTCCAATACAGAAAAAAGGAGGAGATCAAGTAGCAACAGCAATATGTAGCTCAATGGTCAACGCACATTGTCCTATCTTATTTCCCGTTGAAAATCTTTTTATTCCATCTAGAAAAGTAAGAACAAAATATTGAAGAATGTGGATTTGGTGGAAATTGAGTCATGCAAATTCAAGTTGTAGTGGGTTTTTCATGAATTGATTGATGGGAATATGATAGTTTTTTTCTTCTTATTTTTTTATATATACAATTAAATTATATGGTGGTGGGTGTTGCAACGATGTCCACTTATTTGAAATTCCACTCAAACCTATCGGTAGAGTAAAATAATCCTTTGCTCACATTATGGCTTGGTATGGTCAAAGGTGGGTGGAGGGAGACTCGGAGAGAGAAGCAATGAATTTGTCAATTTGTAATAATTTAATGAGAACGTGTCGTGTATGGGACGGTTGACAAATTAGACCATTATTTTAGAAATCTTGTCTAATGGGTGGATGGGGACCTCGTGTGAGAGAGAAGTTGGACTTTTAAGCGTGGGAAGTATTTTTTTGTTTGGTAGAGTATTTAATTCCTTATTTAATTGTTTTGTATTCCATTATGAAGAGGTTGAGATCACGGTTGGATTTGCTAATAGCATATAATTGAAGGAGGTCTTGTTTGGATGGGATTGGAAGACCCCATTGATTGCGCAAATAGATGGCAAAGTCAAAAGGGACGTTGGGGGAGAAGGAATAAAAGAGATGTATTTATGACTCTCTGCCTTCCTTTCTTTAATCCCTTTGTAGTTTTTTATGAATTAAAAGATGTTTATTCTTTGCTTCTCGGATAATATAATGCATAGTGAACTTGACATTTTATTTGAACACCTATTCAATATAATTTTAGGAGGTCAAAGGCCAAACAAAATATATTTCTTCAAAAATAAGTATGCAATGATGCATCTTCCCTTATTACTCTACCTTATCAGACGCGACCTATACTACTTAGAGTTGATATTCTAATCATACTCTTGCTAGAACAAGCCAATAATACCTGCATCATGTCTACTATTATAAATAACAATTGTACAGAATAATTAAAATAATATAATTACAGAATTAAAACAGAATTACAACAAATTACAGAAATGAAACACTTACTTGAAATTGCAGAAATTAAACAAGAATAAAGAAATAATCCGAGCCCTGTGAATCTCACAGTGTCCTTAAGACAATTTAATCTCTCAATGTGCTCCGAGGTTTGTGAATATAGTCTCCCAAGATAGAACGGATTTTCCCAATTAATTATGCAGCACAACAATAATTAATTTTCAACGAACTCAAATCTGTGTTTATACTCAACACAACCAAGAACATGCAATGCAGAAAATGAAGAAAAGAATTTTCTGGGCAGAGAAAATAATGCAGTAGCAATTTCGGAATTTTGGAGGGTTAATTTTTTCAGTAGTAAAAACTGAGGGGGAAACATTTTATTTATAGTAAAAGTCTTGACTGTTGGGAACAGTCAAAACCGAAATTAACTGTCAAAGCAGTTAATTTGGTTAACTGCTGACTCTTGGAATTAACTGATTATCAGTTAATTAAAGATTAATTAATTCCGTAATTAATTAATTAAAGCCCAGAAAGTTAATTAGATTCGGCCCAAAAAATTTTATAAGCCCGAGCCCGAGCCGAGCCGGCCGGACGGACGGACGCGCGCGCGCGCGCGTGTGGACTTTTGACCGAAAGTCAACCCGAGCATAGCTTAGGTCATCTCCCCTTCAAAGAGTTGGGATACCCCCAAGGCATCCAAGCCTTAGTCCATACTTGGGGTGTTATTAACTCATCAAAATTCCACTACTCTTCCAATGTGGGACAAGAGTTAAAACACACCCAATTCATTAACTTTCATTGCTTTGTGAGTCACTTTGGGGACATAATTATCATTCATAACTTATTGAAATTGGACATATGAATATACTACGTTAATCTCCTTGCGGAGGTGAACGCGTTCGTATATGGTCCCACAATTTTCGTAGTGTGGGTCCCACCTAAATTTGAGCTCAAAGTTGCTCAAAAATCTATCCAGAAAAATCTGGACAGCTTTTAAATACCCATTTAAATTCCAATTTTCCAACACATCATCCAGCTCATACGGGTGCATTTCGAGTTTGGGTTAATTGATAACTGACCCAATTACTAAAACATCTTCCACTCTCCCATAATAGTGTAAGCAGGGTCGGAGCCATAGAGGGATTTACTATTTTGAAAGTATAAATATTAATTTATCATATTTGTAACAGCTGGTTAGTGATAATGAACCATTGAGATGTTTGACAAATAACATAAGAGTAGTGTCAAGAAAAATGAACCCCCACTTAGTGTAAGACATATGTCGATCTCCCCAATCTCGTATCTTACTTATCTTCTCGTTCGAGAAATGTAATGTGTGACTTCCCAAGAAGAAAGTACAACCATATGAGCACAATTATTAAGATATCAACACACGCATAAGTGCATTTTACTTGAAGGAATCTTATATGTACCTCAAAAAGTTTGACTAAACCAAATTTAATCTTAATCCCTTATAGAAAGCGATGCATAACTCCACATATGTGATGCTCTCTGTTTACGTCATACTTTATCAAGTTCATCTTTTGACATTCTTGACATGTGGTTAGATGATGAAGGAAGTTAATGGCAGTTATATGGTGGTTATTACATGAATCTTTGGCGGAAGTAGTGAGTAATTTAAAGTATTTACTAATTGAATTTGAATTACAAGTTATTTGGAGGTAAGTATGGGTGGTTATTATAGAGAATTAATTTGAATTCAAACTGGAAGTTACTTTGAGCCAAAAAGAGTTACTTATTACAGACAACTATAAATTTAGTCATTCATAACGACAAAAGCAGGACTCCCTGAACAAAAAACTACATTTACTCGTTTTATCTTTTTCCTTTTCTTTTTATTTCATTTTCTTTTCACATATTTACAACTTTTTTTTCATTTGAAGTAGTTTGTAAGGTAGATTGTACCTTTCTTTACAGCTTATTAAAAGTTTTTTTGCCTTAACATTTGATTTGTTTTACTTTTAATAGTGTAATCTTGTCTTACTTTCACTTTTCTTCCTTCCATTTCGAAGCTTTACTTTAATTTCAGTTTATGCCGATTACTTTTTTTTTTTGCTTTAGTTCTAGTTAATCGTAGCAATTTAGTACTCAGATCAAAGTTTTTCCTAAAAAAGTACAAGTCTTCTTAATTGAAGTATTGAACGCTACAGAGTCACCTGATTATCACAATGCTAAGATAATCAATTGGTTGACAAGACCATAACCTTGTCTGGTACTCTCATAATTAAACAAGCTACATCAACCAAGCCAAGTGAAAACCATAAGCATATTTTTTGGCACGTCCGATGGGACATTAATGTTAATCAATATTTATCATGGCTAGTGCACAAACAACCATCATGACTGAACGGGTCTTTCTTGTTCAATATTTATGCTAGATCCTACAAACAAGCGATTATGGACGAGTCAAAAATAGATTTGAATAAAATTGGACAGGTAAGGTGCGATTTAGGGAGAATATCTGGGTCGGTTATGGTCGGGTCAAACTCGGATCGATCGGATCGGGACGGGTTGACCCTTTAAAAATAATAATTGGAAGAAATAAAGAGTGTTGAGGACAGTCAAACGTCGGATAAACCTTGTTCTTCACGTAATGGCCAGGAGCGTGGGATATTGTTTCTCCTTTTGTCGTATATATATATATATATACACACTAGGGTATGCCCGTGCCTGAAGGCACGACTATATTCGGGAAAGGTAACATAATGGTTGTTGATACCAAAATTAATATGCTGATATAGACGAATAATAAGAAGACACGTGTCGACCTACGTGGCACAATAGCAATGAGAAAGTATATTTCCCCGACTAAGTCATACTCACTCCGAGCAGCAAGTACACTCTGAGGAACTCCAACACTCCGAGGAACTCTTGTACGACGAGCAACTAAGGCGGTTCGAGCTGCATCTCGGCCACAACATTAATTGCCAGATAATCAACAGTTCAACTATTCATTGAATGCTTATCATACAGACGTATATTCTTAAAGGGCATTAATTGTTTACCCTTTCACATGTACAGCCCAAGGGCTATAAATACATTGTATCACCCTCATTCAAGGGGACCGAATTTTCTTGATAGAATTACATATCGAGAACTCCAAAACACTTGGCAATAACAGAAACAGTGGACGTAGGCCATTCTTATAAGGTTGAACCACTTTAAAATTCTTTGTCTCATTTATATTTATCTGTGATTAAATAATTAGAAGCAATCTAATTTTTTACATCAACAGATTGGCGCCGTCTGTGGGAAACGACTGTTGTTATCGTTTTTCACCAAAAATCATTCATCATCAATGGTAGATAATTCGGAATCCAGCAATCGAAACGCTGGAAATGCTGGAAATCCTCCAAATCTCTCTGCACCTCCAGATCTGGCTGGAATTATGACGAATCTGGCTCAAGGACAAACCGCCATGCAAGAGACAATGCGGCAACTCATACAGACCCTTCATGGCGGTGCACCTGCACATTCGGGAGAGCGAAGTGGTCAGAGGCAAACCTATTTACTGTCTTCACGATCCAGGCATACGGATGCGTATCGTAATGAGGAATCTGATGATTTCTCTTATCAACTTGGGCGAACTTCATCAATACGGGCTACAGATACTGAGCAACGTATCACTCTCTCTCCAGAGAGACTCAGTGCTTTGGAAAGACTGAGCAGGGTGTCTCCTTTCAGTCGATTAGGCCCTAGGAGTAATAGGAGTCCACCTAAGACCATGTCGAGGAGTTTCCGACAACCATCAGATCTAAGAGAAGTATCAGCACAATCACGACCGGTTTCTCGTCAAGTTAGATCTCTGGAGGCCACATCAGAACAATCAATTGCTCGAACTAATAAGCCAGAGGAAGGAAATGATGCGTGGAAAGGTTCCATTCAGCGGTTGGAGGATAGATTGAGAGAAATGGCTAAGGCGAAGAATCCCTTACAACGAACTTTTGTTCAAGGGACACCTTTTGTCCAAGACATTGTGGATTTCCCTACCCCGTCAAAGTTTAAATCCCCTGTGGTAACCCCCAAATATGATGGAAAGACAGATCCTGTTCAGTACATAGAGCAATATCAAGCTGCTACCGACATCTATGCCGTCCTCGACGAGATGAGATGCAGAGCATTCTCAAGAACTCTTACTGGATCTGCCCAGATATGGTACAATAATCTTCCTCGGGGTAAGATTTCAACTTTCTTTCAATTGGCCGAGTTGTTCATCGGTAATTTCTGTTTTGGAGCAAAGCCAGTAAAACGAGTAGCACACTTGTTAAGTGTTAGACAAAAATATGGTGAGAGTACTAGAGATTACATAACTCGTTTCAATAACGAGAAGCTGGAAGTCATAGATTATGAAGAAAAGACAACAATCACCGCCTTGATGAGTGGGTTATTGCCTAACAAGTTGTATTACACTTTGGCCAAAGATCCACCTACAACTATGTCAGAGTTGATGGCAAAAGCGGCCAAAATCATGAATGCCGAGGAGGCTATGGCTGCGAAGAAGAATATGGATAAAGGAACCAAGGTGTAAATCGACAAATCTAAGAAGAAAGAGCATAAGGGTAATGGTGGTGACAAGCATTCCAAGAATAATAAGTCGTCATGGGAAGTCCTGAAGAAATTCGATAATTATACCCCTTTGAAAATGGGTCTTAATCATGTCTTGGAAGAAATCAAGAATAACGAGGAAGTAAGGTGGCCAAAGAAATTGAGGTCGGACCCTGACAAAAGAAATAGAGATAAATATTGCGAGTTTCATAAGGATCATGGTCATATGACTAAAAATTGCATAGCCCTCCAGAACGAGATTGAAACGCTCATTAGACGAGGAAAGTTGTCAAAGTATGTTGATCGTAGAAATGAAAGGGGAAATGAAGACCGAGCAAGATAGAGATCCATATCTCCTCGTCGGGCAGAAGAAAACAGGAAAATAAATCATGAAGATGATACAGAGGATGACCCCGATCTTCCCAAAAGGCGAAGGCAACCAGAACGCGAGGTATTTTCAATACGTTTCGGAACATTTGATTGTAATGTTATTACAGGCGGAGATGCAGGATGAGGAGATCTTACTGTAGAAAGAAAATCTTACCTCGGTGAGGCTCAAGCTTGCTCATACATTCAACGGATAAATTTGGCTGAGGAGGATTGCCCGAGGAAGATAAACAAAGAGAAGCTGGTCATTGGTTTTTCAAAAAATGACCTTGCAGGTGTTCTTTACCCTCATAACGACCCTCTGGTGATCAAAATGAGGATGAAAGAAGTAGTGATTTGAAGGGTTCTGGTAGATAATGGTAGTTCGGCAGACATCATGTTCTACTCATGCTTTGACAGTTTAAATTTAAAATTATCTCAATTGGAGCCTTATCATAGACCTCTCCTGGGTTTTGCTGGCGAGAAAGTTTTTCCACTTGGGACGATCAAGTTGGATATATTCATTGGAACTTGGCCTGCTTGTCGAACAGAAAGAATACGCTTCTTTGTGATGGATAAGAATGTGCAATCAGCTTACAACATCATCATGGGAAGAGTTGGTTTGAAGAAGTTTGAAGCAGTTCCATCTACAGTACATTAGTGTTTAAAATTCCCAACAAATTTCGGAGTAGGAGTTGTGAAAGGTGATCAAAAAGTATCCCGGGAATGCTATTATTCATCTGTCGAGCAAGAGGATCTAGAAGAGTCAAGGATGTGTGTTGATTTCACTGATCTCAACAAGGCATGCCCAAAGGATCACTTTCCATTGCCCAGAATTGATCAACTAGTGGATGCTACCTCGGGACACGAGCTGCTCAGCTTCATGGATGCTTATTCTGGATACAACCAGATCAAAATGAAACCTGAAGATAAGGAAAGTACTTCTTTTATTACCCCTAGGGGAACTTATTGTTATAATGTTATGCCTTTTGGTTTGAAAAATGCAGGAGTGACATACCAGCGGCTGATGAACAAGGTTTTTGCCAAACAAATCAGTTGCAATATGGAAGTCTATGTCAATGATATGCTGACAAAGAGCAAGAGAGTTGCTGATCATCTAGTTGACTTAGGTCAGACCTTTGATCAACTGGATAAATACTAAATGAAGCTCAACCCGACGAAGTGCATATTTGAAGTACGAGAAGGAATGTTCCTCGGGTACATTGTCAATCAGTGAGGTATTGAGGAAAATCCAGAAAAGATCAAAGCTCTTTTAGGGTTATGATCTCCAACGACGAAGAAAGAGGTGCAGAGTCTTACAGGATGAGTTGCAGCGCTCAACAGATTTGTATCCCGAGCAACTGATAGATGCCTCCCATTCTTCAAAACACTTTGAAAAACTTTCGAGTGGAATGATGAATGTGAAAAAGCCTTTCAAGACTTGAAGAAATATTTGGGAGCACCTCCACTGTTGTCCAGGCCAGTAATGGGAGAAAAGTTGTACTTGTACCTGGCAGTATCAGAGAATGCAGTCAGCTCGGCATTGATCAGAATGGAGAATGGAGTCCAGAAGCCAATTTATTACACAAGTAAGGCTTTCCGAGGTGCAGAGATCTGGTACCCAAAGCTGGAAAAATTGGCATTGGCATTAATTGAGGCAAGTAGAAGAATGAGGCCATATTTCCAGGCCCATACCATCATCGTGTATACCGACATGCCATTGAGACAAGCCCTTCATAAGCCAGAAAAATCAGGGAGACTGATGTACTGGGCAATAGAGCTCGGTGAATATGATATAGTTTACGAACCCAGATCATCGCTAAAAGGGCAGGCTGTAGGAGATTTTATAGCAGAGTTCACTTATCCTGATACCCCCGAGGAGAAAAAGTTGCTCGCTGATCAACCTTTGGATGTTACAGAATCAACAGACACAAGATCAGACCAACCCTGGTTGGTAAAAGGGCGAGTGTATGTTACAGGATCATCAATTTCGAGCTCAGACCAACTCCGGTTGGTAAAAGGGCAAGAAAAGATGATCGACGAAGAACGAGAAATATCAGGGGAAGATGAAAGGAAACAATAAATATTTCACCGAGGAACTTTGTCAGATAAGAAATTTGAAGATGAGTTACCTACATGGAGATTATATGTAGATGGGTCATCTTGCACAACAGGTTGTGGAGCAGGGATTGTTTTGAACACCCCAGACGAGATTGACATGGAATACGCCCTGTGATTCCAATTCAAAGCTTCTAATAATGAGGCCGAGTATGAAGCCATGATAGCAGGTCTTAATTTAGCAAAGATTATGGAAGCACAACAAGTGATGGTATTCAGTGATTCTCAATTAATTGTGAATCAGATGATGGGAACATATGCAGTTAAAGGAGAATTAATGGTCAAGTATCATGCAAAGGTGATGGAGTTGTTGGCAGAATTTGATGCCATTTAGTTGATCAGAATACCAAGAATGGAGAATGCACAAGCAGATGCACTGGCCTGACTAGCATCAGCTACTCGGACCGAGCTGCGAAGAACGATACCAATTGAAGTATTAGAAAGTCGGAGCATAGATGAAGACGTGACGATGAATATTATTACCCTTGATTTAGGACCATCTTGGATGGATCCCATCAGGGCATATATTGATGAGGGAGAATTACCGGAGGATAAGCTCGCTGCCAAGAAATTGAAGTTTAAAGCTGCTCGGTATGTACTAATTAATGGTGTTTTGTATAGACGAGGAATTATGGCAGGTTTGCAAAGATGTGTACATCGCTCCGAGGTGAAAGAATTGATTGAAGAGATCCATGAAGGGTCATGTGGAGCCCATTAAGCAGGTCGGACACTTTTGCAAAGGGTGATGACGCAGGGATACTACTGGCCAACGATGAGGGCTGATTGTATAGCCTATGCTAAGAGATGTGATAAATGCCAACGTTTTTCCTCCATTCGACGAACTCCACAAGCATTGTTGACACCCATAACTTCCCCTTGGCCATTTGCCATGTGGGGAATTGATCTGGTTGGACCACTGCCAACGACCCGAGGAAAATTCAAGTACCTCGTCGTCACAGTGGATTATTTTACTAAGTGGGTAGAAGCTGAGCCTCTGATTGATATGACGTACGAGAAGGTGTACCAATTCGTTTGGAAGAACATCATCTGCCGATATGGTCTCCCTCATGCCTTCATCACAGACCATGGAACACAATTTGATAACGAGGAGTTTGCCGCCTATTGTCATCAGTCAAACATTTTGAAGGTTCATTCAGCACCAGGCCATCCTCAAAGCAATGGACAGACTGAAGTGACGAACAGAACATTACTAAATGGTTTGAAGAAGAGGCTAAGTGAGGCTAAAGCTAATTGGATTAATGAGCTACAGTCAGTATTGTGGGCCTACCGAACAACTCCCCGAGCAGCTGCTGGAGAATCACCATATATACTGGCATTTGGAAGTGAGGCCGTAATACCTGCCGAGTTGGGTCTTCCAACACACAGAGTGCTGAATTTCAATTCCCCAGTCAGCGACTTGATGAGGATATTAGATTTGGACATGCTCGAGGAAGTTAGAGAAGAGCCAGCCATTAGGAATGCTGCTTATCAACAACGAACATCCCTGTTCTACAACAAGAGGGTGAAAAAATGCGAATTAAAAGAAGGAGATTATGTTCTAAAGAAGGTCATTCAGAAGCACAATAAGTTGGAAGCAAACTGGCATAGACCTTACCGAGTTACAAAAGTTGTTCGACCAGGAACTTACCGAATAGCGACTCTAGAAGGAGAGGAATTTAAGAATGCATGGAATGCTGAACACCTACGCAAGTATTATCAGTGATGTAAAATGTACAGCAGTTTTATCAATATGAATAAAACGATGATATTTCGCCATTTTCTCTCCTTTTATTGAAAGTTTTTCGGGGAATACTAGTGTGTAACACTACACTACGCTGCTCGGCAGTAAAAAGAACACGATAGTTCAAGCTCAGACCAACTCCAGTTGGTAAAAGGGCGAGAACACGATAGTTCAAGCTCAGACTAACTCCGGTTGGTAAAAGGGCGAGGACAAACCATACTCATTTGGTTAGGAGGCGTACATTAGCTCAGACCAACTCCGGTTGGTAAAAGGGCTAGTGGACATCATAGTTCAAACTCAGACCAATTCCGATTGGTAAAAGAGAGAGAACACGACATTCCTAAAAATATCAGCTCCGGTTGGTTAGGAAACCATACTCCTTTGGTTAGGAGGCTGACACTGGCTCAGACCAATTTTGGTAAAAGGGCAAGTGGACATGATAGTTTAAACTCAGACCAACTCCGGTTGGTAAAAGGGCGAGAACAACATTCCTAAAAATGCCAACGTGTTTGGCTAGGAAGCAAAATACTCCTAAAAATGCCAATCTCGATTGGTTAAGAAACAAGATATGCTCTCAAATGCCAACTTATGTTGGTCGGGAGGTAAGAGTCCAGAAAATACAAAATATTCCAAACTGAACCAAGTATGGTTGGTCGGGAATTAAAACCCACTAACTGTAGTTGGTCGACGAGGAGAAAATATTCCAAATTATACCAAGTATAGCTGGTCGGGGATAAAAACTCACTAACTATAATTGATCGACAAGCACAATTTAACAACCTTGGTTGGTTGGAAAAATTTAAACATTTTTATACTCATTACTTTGTTATTAAGAGATCAAGCAATCTTACTAGTACTTGTAATTTTTTATTACTAAGTTGGTCATGAACCACACAATATTGTTATGCAAGAACAAATATAAAGTGTTTAACAAATACAAGATAATAGCAATACAAATTTGCAAACAAAAATGAAACTCTTTCATTAAATTCAAAATGAATTACACAAATTTATTACATTGATATTAAATTATGTACTAATTATTACATCAGAATTTCCTATTCTACTGGTCTTTTCCCTTCTGCTTTTGAAATAGGCTCCTCGCCAGCGGGAGGATCTTCTAGGCAAAGGGGATAATTAATGAAGTTAATATCTCGAAGCATTCTGACGTTCATTATTGAAGGTGTGTCCAGTAGATGTTCGGGACGAGATACCTCGATCTGAGAATGAAGATTGTAGTCACCGAGGTATTTTGTAATTAAGCTCCGAGGAATGGCACGAGCTGGGATTTATTCCATGTCCAAATTATACGGTGGCACAGGCAAGTCAAGTACCCCAGGATCATAATAGTCCCACAGGTAGTGTCCTTGTTCGAGCTTCAGCACGCCCAAGGCATTCAGCCAACCTTGATTGTAGCCCTCATTATTGGCATTCTGGATACGATCATCTAAATGGAATAGTGCTTCGTTGTATCCAGCCATCCAGAACTCCCTGGGTTGTTTGTGAAATTGAAATATTAACCGTTCAAGCTTCTCGTGAAGACTCTGGATGAAAAGTTCATTAGTCTCCAACATTGATTTCTTTGAAGAGAGTTGTTGTTCCAGTTCTCTAACTTTCTTGGACAGTTCAGACAAGGCTTGATTTTTTTCCATCAATTGGAATGCTTGGTTTTCCAACGCTGATTGAGTACGAGCTTCTTCAACAGTACGACGAAGAGCTCTTGGTCATCCCCGAGCAGGTTGAGTATTTTATTCCTCGACAACATTCTGAGCAACTCTTCCTCGTCCGCGAGAACCTCTTCCTCGTCCCCGAATAGCAGTAGAAGGCACAACTCTTCTCAAAGCCTCTAACTCTTCTCGCAACTTGGCATTTTCCACTTATAAAAATGAGAATCCTTCATCGGTGATCGGTACCAAGGAAGTGGAAGATGAAGCTGTAGACTTATACTGTGCTAGCTCTTTCTGCAAATTGTTATTCTCTTGCTCCAGCAGCTTGACAATCTGTCTACATGCTTCAACTTCACCCTTTAGGGTTCTCTCCCTAACATCATATCCAGCGATGAGCTTCTCGTAGCCTTTCTCGGCAGAAAGTTATTGATATCTCTTCTCATATCCTTCATGCAACAGGGCGGTTGATTCCTTATACTGATTTTGAAGGTCTTCTAAGGTACATTGAAGATCCTAGATCATTTCATAGTAAGCCACATTATTGTCCACAGCTCGGTCAAGTAAGCCCTTCAGATACTGATAAGCTTCGACTGCCTGTTCTGAAGCATCATGCCCAAGGATGTCGGTAACTTCTGATGCACTCAGGTTTGTGTGACCAGCCTTATAATATTCATGACATTGCTTCATCAACTTTGTATCATTAGCAGACAGTAGATACATCCTGGCCAGAAACTAGCAGAGAAAGAAAAAGTAATCATCAACAAGAAGAGAAAAGAGACAATCATATGGAAGAAAAGAACTCAAATTTTATTAGATCATAGTGCAGAGTTACAAAGATCTTGGTTACACTTGAAAAAGAAGAAAAATAGAAAGAGAATACCGAACAACTTCACACATTTTCCTTGTCTCCCAAGACTTTCTCGGGAGGCTAGGATGAGGAGCTCGGTTGCTTGGTGGGAACAATGAGTTGGTCGGTTGAAACTGGAACTTGTTCAGGAGGAGTAGGCAGAGATGAAAGCTCCTCATCAGCAGGCTGGGTAAGGATGGTATCACCCACTACCATTGAAGATTCTTCGGAGGCAGCTTCGTCCTCTTCTTCATCTTCGATGTTTGGGGGAGGACCAGGGAGATGTTTTTGAAACAGTTCTGAGTCCTCATTAAATTTCAATTCTTGCAGGGCAGCAACCCAACCATCTCGAAAGTATTTCAAACTCCCATACTACACCTGAGTCATCATTACTGCTACCCCCTGTCCCATCCTTTGTCCCAACCGGTGCGGAAAGATTTTTTCATCACCAATTTTCCTTTCATTTTCTCCAAGGAGAGCTTCTCGGATAGAAGATCATCGGTGGCCTTCAACTTAGCTTCCACCTCTTCCTTCTGGTGGTTCACTTCTTGTAGAAGGGACAATTCTTCTTCTGCCATTCTCATCTTGTCTTCAATCTCCCCAAATTTCTTAAGCTTCTCGTCATATTTCTTTTTCTCTCCCTTCAAATCTTTCACTTTATTTTCCAACTGTACATTTGTTGCCTCAACTGCAGCCAACTTTTTCTCCCATTCAGCCCTATCCTCATCATACTTTTGACGGGAATCTTTCAAAAATTTGGCCAATCCCAACAAAGCATCCTCCACTCCAGACGAGGAGCTAGAAGCCTTGATTGCTTCATCCTTCTTCACAATGGTGTTAAAACAACTCACCAGCTGAAAAAGATGATAATAATAAGTCAGCACAAGATACATTTATTGAAGGAAAATTAAAAAAAAATGAGAAACTTACTGAAGCAAGGTGACGAGTAGCCAAAGATGTAAGCACATCCCTAGACATACTCTCCTCAATTCCTTGAACCTCAGGAATGGTCCAAGTCTTTACCGAGCTCATTGCAGAGCTCGGGGGAATAATAGTTGGAACACCAGCTCCACTAACTTGGAGCTGGGGAATGGTCTCAGCCAAATTGACCAAGGAGGATTTCTTCAGTCTCCTCGGTAGCATTTCAAATGCTTCAACCAAAGAAGAGCTTTTGGTTGGGGAGATGGTTATCACTTCCACAGGTGCATCCTTCTTGTGAGGAGCCAATGGGGGCTTCTCGGTAGCCTTCTGAGGAGAAACAGAAGGGGCAACATCTATCTTCTTGGTCCCCTTTTGGACATCAGTTTTGTTTCTATTCCCATCTCCAGCAGATGTAGTCTCCTCAAAGAGAGCAGGAACCCTTCTTTTGCCCATCCTCTGACTCAAAGGAATATGAGAGTCTGATGAAGAATCCTCAGGAGCTGATGCTGGCTCACCAGTGCTGATTACAGGGCGAGCAGTGAAAGAGGTTGTATAACTCCTATACTGCAACAAATATGAAGCAGATCTGATGTGCTCTTTTGCAACTTTTTGATGCAAACTCCAGATATGTTTCAAATGCTTAATATTTACTTCTGATTCTTTTGGAGTTTTTCTTTTGCTGTCAACTGCAAACAAATACATAGTGAAATACCAGTCACACATTTATTCAAACATAATGAAATCATAATTTTAGAAATAAAATTAGATGAAAATAACCTATCCCATTTCCATATGGAGGGCATCTGGGACCTTGATATACTTCATCTCCAATCAAAGGGGCATGTTGCCAATTTTTGATAACTACCCCATGTTCAAAATAATCCCTATTAGCATCAGGGAGGTTGACTACTAAGGCCCTATTCAAAAATCTAGTTTTTAAATAAAAAATATTATTTAGGACAACCCATATATAACAATACATAATCTCAGGAATTCCTATACGGGTTCCATGAGTTTGATTTAACCTGTACACCCCATTAACTATTCTCCATGTGTTGGGGGCTATTTTTGCAGGGACAACATCGAAATAATGACAGAACTCTAAGCACAAAGGGTTTGGTGGAAAAGAAAATCCACATTCAGTAATAAAGAGGCTGGGGAACCAGTGTCCCTCAGCCAAACGAAAATAATCTAAAGGCTCAGAAAGATCCTCCAGAGTTACCCAAGATGGAATAGAAAAATCTGAATGAAATTTCTCAAGAGATTCAATAACATAAACCATGGTGAATAAAAGAAATGAAGAAGAAGGAAGAAGATCTTACAGGAAAAAGGAGATCTGTTGACAAACAAACGAAGAAAGGGATGAACGCACAAGAGAGAGAAAGACTATGGAAAACTCGAAAGCAGAAATTGGAAAAGGTAGAAGATGATGGGATTGCCAATGAAGCTTAAATACTTTGCCTTGGGAAACGACGAAAGAAATGATTACAAAAAGAAACTATTACGCTACCGGCGGCTAAAAGGACAAAAAGTACGCGAAGATCGAAGCGCTTATAAAAATTCAAAAAGGCAGATTCTGCGAATTCGGAAGACATTCGAACACGAAGAAAATGCTCCTAAAAACAAGGAAGGTCATTTAATATTGCCATATACCGAGAAAGAATGTTCCATATTCCTCAAAGTTCGAAATATGAAACATTGGAGGCTTCTGTTGATACCAAAATTAATATGCTGATATAAACGAATAATAAGAAGACACGTGTCGACCTACATGGCACAATAGCAACGAGGAAGTTTATTTCCCCGACTAAGTCATACTCACTCCGAGCAGCAAGTACACTCCGAGGAACTCCAACACTCTGAGGAACTCCAACACTCCGAGGAACTCTTGTACGACGAGCAACTAAGGTGGTCCGAGCTGCATCTCGGCCACAGCATTGATTGCCAGATAATCAACAGTTCAACTATTCATTGAATGCTTATCATACAGACGTATATTCTTAAAGGGAATTAATTGTTTACCCTTTCACATGTACAACCCAAGGGCTATAAATACATTGTATCACCCTCATTCAAGGGGACCAGATTTTCTTGATAGAATTACACATCGAGAACTCCAAAACACTTGGCAATAACAGAAACAGTGGACGTAAGCCATTCTTATAAAGCTGAACCACTTTAAAATTCTTTGTCTCATTTATATTTATCTGTGATTAAATAATTAGAAGCAATCTAATTTTTTACATCAACAATGGTAGCAAAATAACGATCGATCCGATTTAATTTCAATACAAATAAGTTAAATTTTAACAAAATTGGAAAAAAATATTTTTATTTATTGGACTATCCACCTGTTTAAAGTATAAAAAAAACACTTCAATAATCAAATAAATAGTCACTCATGGACCTTGTTCTTCACGTAATGGCCAGGAGCGTGGGATATTGTTTCTCCTTTTGTCGTATATATATATGCACACACACACTAAGGTATGCCCGTGCCTGAAGGCACGACTATATTCGAGAAAGGTAACATAATGGTAGCAAAATAACAATCGATCCGATTTAATTTCAATACAAATAAGTTAAATTTTAACAAAATTGGAAAAAAATATTTTTATTTATTGGACTATCCTCCTGTTTAAAGTGTAAAAAAAACACTTCAATAATCAAATAAATAGTCACTCATGGACCTTATATAAAATAATGTGTTAAATATTAAAAATATTTTTAACTAATTTAAAATATAAAATGATACAAATAAAATAAATTTTAAACAAATAAAATACATGTAATGATGGTGAAACATTAAAATTCAAGTTTCATATGATCGGGCATACTTTCATCACATGAAAAAGACGTGTCATAACAAAATTTACGTTCCTCACTTAATAATAAACATTTTGCTTACAGTTGGAAATTAAGTTGTATACAATAAAATATTTTTAGATTTAATTTTACAATTAACAATTTCTCAGCTTTATTTTAACCTGTTTACAATTAAGTAATTGTCAATAAGAGACATTAATACATTCTGAGGATGTGGATATATCATGTTGTATGGTGCTTAACTTTGGCTTGTGGTGAAATCCCATGGCTTAATGATTGGTAAAAACCCTTTTTGATCTTATATTAGTAAATCCATTTTTTCACGTGATGATCATCAAAAGCATAAGGGTATGCATTCTTTTCCTCCTACATGAATGACACTTAACATGAAATGATATAAAAATGACGTTTCATACACATAAATCCATAAGAAGTAAACATGCTTCCGCAACGCATTAAACAAACCAAACAACTCCTTATCCCACTTCTATCTCACACATAGCCATAATCTAAGACAAATAAAACATATCCTCTCTTTTTCAAGAACAGAACCCAGAACACATACCACTAGTTTGGTAAGAACTCATCATTTGCATGCAAGGAAGAAATAAAAAATGCATATAAACATAAAACTAACATTTAATTTAAATATATTGAGAAAGAATCACAATATTCATGTCACAAAATATAATAATATCAATTATGAATATAGGACAACAAACATTTGACTTGGCATGTTGTGATTGATTAATGTTTTATTGATCTGGATCCAGGCCAACGGCTTTATTAAAAAAATAGGGAATAAAATTATAAATAAAATATTTGTTATCCCGTTTCCAAAATACATATTACAATACACCCTAAATTTACAAACCACCTGTATTGAACCAAAAAATATGCTGGTTCATTTTTTTCGCTCCACTTATTGCCGGTCTTTCGTTTCTTCCCCTACTTATTTTATGTTATAATGCAAAAACACTACGAACCGAAATTAATATTAAAACAAAAAGGTTAAATCCCCATAAACAATCACTTTAAAAGTTTACCTATTTTGGGGGGGCGGCATTGCATGAGTCATTCGTTAATCACCCAACACCTCATCATTTCTTAAAAGATGCAAGCCTTTGTGTTTGACTTCAAAAATCCATACCAACTTATTATCTCCCGTCCCTCTTTATTTATCGTTGAAAGATGAGTAGACCACCTATTGGGAAAAGTAAAGAAATATCATTAGAAGTGTGTATAAGTATACGTGTAAGGTGTATCCATATAAATTCATAAGGATGTCAGTAGAGAACCATAGGAACTCACCTTACATTGATGGGGGAAAAATGAAGTAGAGGAAGTAAGGCTAATACAAAATAAGTTTGCACACAATTTTCACTCAACCAACAAACCTTATAATGGAAAAAACATTAAACTCACCCAAATATTTGAAAATGAGGCCTTAGACTTGGACCAAAAGAATCGGTATTTGAAAAACCCACTATATGCTTTAACCAATATTACTCCTACAAAAACCCATAGAAAATAAAAACATTATAGCTTAAAGTTTACCCTGTAGAAAAAAATGTAGATAAAATAAACACGGATCTATAACTTGTAACTCTAACATTAAAACACAGGTCTATAGCTATAGAAAAAGATGTAGATAAAAAAAATTACACACATACAAAGATGGAAGAGAACATAATAATGGACAAAACATTAAACTCGCCAGGATAGTGCCGGATTTGAGAGAGAGAGAAAGCACCATGGCCGAGAGCTTTACAGAGATGGAGATTTGGAGACAAATAATAGGAATCAAAGGCATGATATTGCAATCAACAGACATATAAACAACGTTATGATGAACAATATAAGTAAGAAAAAAGCCAAAATAAAATGCCTTAAATCTCATGGGTTGTAGATAGCGTATAATAGAGTGAATGCCTTGGGAAACTCTCTTCCTAATGCTCTGAGCCTATGTCATTTATGTTAAGTACATTGGGAGTGGGTATGAAAGAAAAAATGATGAGATACGAAGAAGAGATTGTAAAAAAAATCATTTTTGTTAAGTACTTTTGTGATGAGTGGCTGTAAAAAATATTTCTCCACAGATTTTACCAGTCTCGAGACATGGGACAGAAAAGTGTTAGGAAATATTTTGACTCTCAAGCATGGTGGGAATCTAAAATAGGCGGATTTGAATTAAAGTCGTAGCAATCAATCACAACCCTTCATTTCTAGTCTACTTGTCTTTGATCTTAACCATTAAATGTCTTCTGAACTTATGAATAGTAAAAACACCATTGCTACTTATTTTTTTTTTATATATATATATATATATATATATATATATATATATATATATATATATATATATATATATATATATAAGCTTCCATAAAGTTACTCAATTTTGATCGATTTTGAGATAAGAGAGACGAGTTTCAAAAGAGAGGGATTTGAGATGAGAGAGGGGGATTTTGAGGTGAGAGAAATGGGTTATGGAGAGGGGAAGGATTTATGGCAGAGAAATGGGTTTGAGAGAGAGTGAAACATAGGTTTTGCTGAGATGAGGGAGTAAAGATTGGGTATAGATTTAGCCGCAATGAGCTAATACTGACCCGCATTTCACTGTCTTTTTTATTTTCTCGAACCTTTTAAACCTAGGAGCAAAAGAAATTGGCCCCATACCAATTTTTCTGAATGGGTAATGGTTTGTTTCATCCATAACAATCCATATTATCAGGTCTAATTTAGACCAATATTTTGCAAGTAATGATTTCCAAAGGTGTATAGGACATATGGTAAAAAGTCTCAACTATTTGACCCAGAGTCTACATCATTTTACTATAATTCTTTATAAATCGATCGTAACAATTACTCTGATACATACCTTTTACAAAGTACATGTGTTGAAAAAAATTATTAGCAAATAAAATGTCACGAATTTATAGAAAAGTGTGATGATGAACCTCAACCATTTGCATTACAAAATTGGAATGCTAATTTGGAACTCGAGGGGTTGGAAGATCATCAAAAGATTTAAAAATTTTAGGGGGTTCAAAAACTTGATGTTCAAACTAGATCTTGGGTAGCAAGAAGATATTCAAACATATGCAGAGTTACAGTAAAAAATTACCTGGATTTGTGCTTTAAAGATAATGAAAATCTTATTCAGACCTCTCGGTGTTTATCACCTGAATTCTCTCTTATAGATGGTGAACTACAATGGTGGTTGGTAAGAATTATGTAGGATGGCATTTTTATAATATTTTTAAACCAATTAGATTGAAAAATATGGATCCATGATCATAGGGAGTGAATATGAATGCCTAAAATTAAAATCTTATTGGCTTGACAATAGTCTTGATTTTATTTTCGGATTACGCAGTTACTAAAAATGCGTTTTAGTAAAATGATCATAGCTCTCTCTACATAGATCCAAATAACAAACTATTTTTGCATTGGAAGATTGATTTTCATGGATTTCTTTTAATATACACCTCATTTTGTAATTCAAAATATACATAGAACGTAATGCTCGGGAAGTCAGACCAAAATTCAGGACCGTTACAACATTTTATGTAGTTACCAAAATACGTTTTAGTAAAATGGTCATAACTCTCTACAGAGGTCGGTCCAAATGACAAACCTCCTTTTTTTCATTGTAAGATTGACTTAGAGAGCTTTGGTTTGATATATGACTCATATTCTTGTTCAAAATACATAGAGAACGCCTTGCTCGGGAGGTCAGACGAAAATTTTGGACTGTTATAACATTTTGTCCTCTCACAAAATCACATTTCAATAAAATGATCATAACTCTCGGTACAGAGGTCCAAATGACGAAGCTCTTTTTTCATTGTAAGGTTGACTTCTAGAGTTTTATTTTTGTGTCACTTATTTTTTTTCTTCAAAATACACAAATAACTCCAAGCTTTGGAAGTCGAGTCAAATTCCTAGATTGTTAGAGTAAGTTTCATAGTATTATTCATCATATTTGGTGGCCTTTGAAGGTAAAACATATTAGAATTATTCACTATATTTACTGATCCTTTGAAGGTTAAAAGTTTTTTTATGTACCATCTTTAGTGACTTTCGAAGGTAAAATAATGTTACAAATATTCACCATCTTTGGTGACCCTACGAAGTTAATTTTTTTATGATTATTCCCCATCTTTGGTGACCTTCGAAGGTAAAAAATGTTACAATTATTCATCATCTTTGGTGACCTTGGAAGCTAAAAGAGATGAAATTATTTGCCTTATTTGGTGACGATATAAGTTGAAATCGAGAAATAAATTAATCCATTTTTACTATTAGCTTCAACATTGATAACTACCTCAATTAGAGAGAAGCTTTACACATTTCACCAATCTAAATAAGGTTTATTCAAGAATGCTATTATCAAGTTTACACCACCTAAAATTTTCTGAAAAACTCAGGTGGTATGGGGGGCATGCTTACACCATATTTTGTCGGGTTTATCTCGTGACTTTTTTGACACATGGCTAGATATGAAGGAAGTTAGTGGAGGTTACATTGTAATACTCGTGCCCAATATTTTATTATTTTTCTTGCATAAATAATGTAAACCTTTTAGGATTTGGATAATTGGTATGGACTTCTATTGCAATATTTGACTATTTTCGGGGTTCTAATGGTAATTATTGGAAGATTGTGGGTAAAAATTTGAAATTAAGAAAATTTGGCAAGATCAAAGGGCTTGGAGGTAGTTCGAATGAGTTTCCAAGTTATTCGAATATGAATCAAGTCATTCAAACGAGAATCAAAGTTCGTTTAAAGATGGGTTCTAACGAGGATCAAACGAGGTGCCATTGTCTGAATTCGTTTGAAGGTCGTTCGAACGAAGCCCCTTTCTCGTTCGAATGAGGTCCCATTTTTATTCGAATGAGGCTGCCCAAAAATTTTTAAATCGGGGCCACTTTTGTGCTATCACGTTTTGGACCGTTTGATCGATGACGTGCCGAAATCTAGCAACTCCAAATCGGACAAAAACTAGATTTTAGAGTTGGGGTTGATTTTATAAGGGTTTTTTTGGTTTGTTTAAAATTATTTGAGTTTGAATAAGGGAGAGAGTGGGGGTGGGCCTCCCTTCCATTTTCAGATCTTCTCCCTCTCTTTCTAGCTTTTGGGAGATTTTTTCACTTTTTCCCCCACCATAAGCCACCATATGCCACCATATTCTACTAGTATTCCACCACACTTAAGCCCAATACACCCATTTCCACCATGGTTGAACAAAGCTACGAATTTTGGAGGTGTTGTTGAAGAAATTCTTTGATACTAAAAGCTTTGTTTACAAGGTTAATAACAAAATGTTATAAATTGTGTAAACTCCGAATAAACTTTTTGGGCAAAACTCTTTTCAAAAAACACAAGATGTGTTATAGCATACTTCCTAAATATACGAATTAAGTTTGATAGTTGATTACCTAACTTTTTAAGTTTTAATGAACATCCACTAAAGTTACCATGCAGTCCCAATCACAACAACAATTAAGAACATTCAAAGAAATAGACACAGGAATTTTAACGTGGTAAAACCCTTAAACAAGGGAAACATCCATGGTTCCCTCTACGACGCAAAACAAAAATCCACTAGAATAAAAATCAAGTTACAACACTTAAGCAGACCACAAAGATCCTATCCTAAGTTCAGAATATACCTACTTGAGATTCTCCACTCCAAAGGTATTCTCATTTGGAACTTGATCTTTTCTTGCCGCTTCTTTGTCTTTTTCTTGATCTCCTTCTCTTTGAATTATGATTCCAATAACTCTTTCAAATTCAAGACTCTCAGACAGAACGACAATGTCTAAATGTTCGAGTGAGACAGTGCTTGTGATGTGCTACTACATGCAAGCATGCTACTCACCCTCTCAAGATTTATACAAACTTTCCTAACAAATTACAGCTAATCTAAAATGAAAGTTATTTTCGAATCTTAAATTTTTAAGACAAGACTTCTTGATATTTTATTTATCCACATATCTCAAGGATACCTTACTCAGAAGACGGTTCAAGGTCTTAAACAATTTCAGGGTTTTGAAAATATTTTTGAAATTGTAAACCTCCAATTGAGATCCGAACTAGACTAGAAGTCTACTTTATTAAAACAGAGTCAGACTTAACATGCAAAAACTGATTCAATAATTTTTGTGATAAACTTCTTTTTCAGATCTGTACGCCTTAAGACTGTAATAAGAGTTCTTTGTGTTCCTTCTTATTTTTGTACATCAGTATTTCATAAAATATGAAATAAAAAACTAGAAACACACAACTCACTAGATCTAAAAAATATTTTAATAACTTAAAAGTTTTTATTTCAAAATTTATTGAAACATAATAGATCTACAATGCTAGATCTAAAAAGAGAAACAGAAAAATCGTGTGATGTTCTCTTCTAAAAAAAACTCAGTTTCAATAATGAAACTTAAGTCTCTCTTAGACATGAGTTCTGAGAGAATCAAAGATTTGAAGTGGTCTTCAAAATGAAAACATAACACCAAGAACACAGAAACCCTAAATGGATCTAACTCTCGAAAATGGGTTTTCTAGTGTTTGAAACTGTTTAGGTTTTGGTGTTTGGTTTGGGAGAAACACTCACGGGATTGAACTACGAAGAAAACTTAGGGTTTCTTCTTCTAATCTCTCTCTTATTCTTTCCCTCTCTTTCTGCCTTCTCTCTACTCTCTCTTTTCTCTCAGAAATAACGAAGTGGCAAAAGTCTCAAAATACTGAGGCTTGGGTCTTTTTTATACTAAACGTAGAATGATCCAGAACATGAACCTTAATCCAATGGTTATGATTGAGTCTTGAGAGATTGACTTAAATCCAACGGTTTAACACAGGCGGTGGGTTAAATGCACACTGATTGGTTTAGGTTGGGTTCATAAGGATTGAGTCAAAATGCATGCAGTACATTAATTAAGATAATCCAAGGGCTAAGGATGTGTACGCATTTAGTGTCTAACAGAAAACACAAATCCACTCAATAGGTTACCAACACGTGTACGCATAGGATGAAGGCAAAAACGCGTGTTGAAAATAATTACACAGCACACCTCCAATTCTCTAGCGCTATTGGATTCTACCCAGGCAAACAATCAACACAGAAAATAATTTTCTAAAATACAAGTTATACCCACAACACTTTTAAAAACATATTTTTATTAATTCAAAAATCATTTGAAAATTATTTAAAAATTATATAAAACGATTTGTATTAAATTATATTGATTTAAAAACATTTGATGTGTTGAAAAACCATTAAAACAAATAGGTGATATGTATGATGCAGTGCAAGTGTACTATTTGTGGGTTTAAGGTATAGGATTAACTTCCCTTTATGTTGATCTTGAAGGTTCTCTTGGACTGGATTTGTTCATTGAGCTAGTACATTTGAGGAGATGGAGTTCTCATAAAAATCTAACCTATTTTGTCTAGATATTCAAACTAGTTGGAACTCCTATATATGTAGACTCAAGTAAGGCAATATATAGTATGTTCTCAATCTCCCCCTTTGAATATTAGAGACAAAATTCCCTTGAGTATTCAGAATTTATGGGTCAAAATAAAAAGAAATCCTATTTGTCCTATACAAAAAAATCTAACGACCCTTTTTCATCCTAGAACGCAAAATAAGGTAAAAAAATACATCACTCAACTATATACAAACCAATACCTTACAAAAAGATAAACAATGGGTCTGAAATGCCTATAACAAGATAAACACTAAATTGGCATATTAGTTTAGTTAGAATCAGGAATAGATAGAAAAATCACTAAGCAATACTCAATAGTTTCTCCCCCAATTTTTCTCAAATATAAAAGGGGTATAAATCACAAAAAGAATAGAGATTAATTGAGAGTTATCATGCCTATAGCTGTCCGCAAATACTCAAATCGAATGTTATCTAAAGGTTTTGTAAAGGGATCTACGAGCTATTTTTGAGTGTTCAAATATTCAATAATTAGATCTTTGGATTCGACAAGGTCACGGAGAAAATGATGTCTAATCTTAATATGCTTAGTTCATGAGTGCAGTACTTGATTTTTGGAAATATTTATTGCACTTTGATTATCACAAAACATGGTTAATTATTTTTCTGTGAGACCATAATCACTAAGCATTTGTTTAATCCATAGTTATTGAGCACAACAACTACCAATTGTTATATATTCAGATTCGGCGCTAGATAATGAAATGCAATTCTATTTCTTACATCACCAACCTACGAGATTATTGCCTACGTAGTAGCATCCACCAAAAGTTCTCTTACTATCGTCAGAACACCCAGCCCAATCGACATTAGTGTATCCTACAATAAAACTAGTTGTGTCATTTGTGTACTAAATACCAAATTTTAGAAGTGCCCTTAATATATTTAATAATCATTTTTACACTTAATAAGTGAGATTCTTTAAGGTTACTTTGATATCTAGCACAGATACACACGACAAAGGATATTTCGGGTCAATACGCGGTAAGATACAGTAAACTCCTTATCATACTCCTATAAAGAGTGGGATCCACACTTTTCCCAATATCATCCTTAGAATGTTTAGTTGAAGTACTCATGGGGGTTCTAGAAATTTTAGCTTTTTCTAAGCCGAATTTTTTAACTAAATCTGCAGCATACTTGGATTGAGAAATAAAAAGACCATCACTGCATTGTTTTACTTGTAAGCCCAAAAAATATTGGAGTTCACCTATTAGAGACATGGAATTCGGTATGCATGATATCAGAAAAGTTCTCTACTTGTTTAGGACAGGTGGAACCGAAAATAATATCGTCCACATATATTTCCGCGATTAAGACTTGTTGATTTTCCTTTCTATCAAACATTGTTTGATCGTTTCATCCACGGACAAAATTGTGAGACACTAAAAAGGTTGACAGTCGCTCATACCAAGCTCTAGGATCTTGTTTCAAGACATATAAGACTTTATTAAGCCTAAAGACGTGGTTCGGGTGTACAGGATCAACAAATCCTTTGGGTTGTTTTACGTAAACTTCTTCAGAAAAAATTCCATTTAAGAAAGAGGATTTAACATTCATTTGGAATAATTTGAATTGCATATGAAAAGAAATTACAAGGAGGAGATGAACTGATTCTAGACGAGTAACAGGTGTAAAAGTTTCGTCGAAATCAATTCCCTCAATCTGGGAGTATCCTTGTGAAACCAGCCTAACTTTATTTCTAATGACCTCCCCATTTTCATCAGTTTTGTTTTTAAAAATCCATCTTGTGCCAATAACCTTTAAATCTTTTGGTCTAGGAACTAGATTCCAAACATCGTGACTCTTAAATTGGATTATCTCTTCTTGCATAACATTTATCCAAAATGAGTCAGTAAGGGCATCATTAACATTTTTAGGTTCCTCAAGAGAAACAAAACAAGAAAATTGTGCCACTTGTCAAAGTTAGGATCTAGTTCTAACTGGTTCTGAAGGATTACCAACAATGGTTTTAGTGGGATGATCTTTAGAAATCCAAGTGGGTACAGAAGGACTCTCAGGTGGCAGTGAATCAGTATTATCTTAAGGATCAAGGGATAAAATAGGTTCTTCCTCATCAAATGTTACTGGTTAACTGTCACTACTCCTAAAACTTGTGTCATCAATAATTACATTAATTGATTCCATAATAGTTTTGGTTTTGTAGTTAAACACACGTAAAGCTTTACTACAAATATTGCCGAAGGTTTTAAAATATTTTAAGTTTGGCTTTTTGTGGAACCATAACTCGTAAGATGTTTCTTTCGAATTTTTTCTGAGGTAGATATGTTTAATAATGTGACACGTGGTTTGGACAGCTTCTACCCAAAAGTATCTAGGGAGATTCTTCGCATGTAACATAACCCTAGCCATTTCTTGTTAGGTCCTATTCTTATGTTGAACTATACAATTATTCTGCAGAGTTTTGGGAGAGCTAAACTCATATTTATAGACATTAGCTACACAATACTCAGAAATTACAGAGTCCTTAAACTCTCTACCTCTATCACTCCTAATTCAACATATCTGGGTATCCTTCTCATTCTCATTTTTTAGGATGATTCTTGAGAATTCATTGAAGGTATCCGATTTATGTTTCATAAACACTACCCATGTATATCTCGTATAGATGTCCACTATAACTAGGATGTAAGAGTTTTCACAGAAACTAACAGTTCTTAAAGGATACATGAGGTCCATGTGGATAAGTTCTAGAGGTTTAGTAGTAAGGACATCTTTAACTCTCTTGTGTGGGGATTTACTTATTTTGCCTTCCTGACAAGGTCTACATATAGGAGTAAAAGAATTTTTAATTTTGGGCAAACCTCTAACTATCTCTTGGAAACTCAATCTTTTAAGGTTATCGTAATTTGTGTGTCGTAATATATTATGCCATAGATCAGAATCCTCTAATATGGCAACATTACAAGATTCGGAATTGGGGATTACTGTGTAACAGTTTTTCGAGGTTCTGTTTCCTGTTAGGATACAATTACCTTTTTGATCAACAATTTTGCAGTCATTTTTTGAAAAGGTAATTGAGTGATTGGAGGCACAAAGTTGTGATATACTTAAGACATTGGCTTTAAGGCCTTTAACTAAGAGAACATCATTCAGTTCAGGAAGCCCTTGCTCACTCAATGTTCCTTTACCTATGATCTGAGAAGAAACACCATCTCCAAACATGACACTACCTCCAAGGAAGTCTGTCTCTTTCTTCAATTTGGTTTCATCCCCGATCATATGTTTAGAACATCCAGAGTCTAAATACCATCCAGTTGTAGTTCCTCGTGCCTTTAAAGCAGAAATGATAATGTTGCACTTGAGCTGGGGTAATAAATCATCTTTTCTAATCCAAATATGCCTAGTTTTAAAAATTTTGTGGCCTTTTGAATTAGAAGAGGTTTGAGGGATCTTTCTAAATTGTTTTTTCTTAGTCTTGGACCCTACCTTTTTCTTTTTAGAGTTAGAGTTATTTGTGTCCTATCTAGGAAGTATATAAGTATGTCTGGATTTCCTAGAATAGTTAAAGTTATGGTAGGTAGGAGTGTATGTCCTTTTCTGGAAACACTCATCAAGAGTATGGATAAAAATATCACAGTAGGAACAGTACTATTGGGTATAGGACTTGACTTTCTTCCTAAAGTCTTTGAAAATTGGCTTGGATCTATTGGGTATAGTAGTCCAGTCATCATTAGATTTAGGTTTTTGTCTTTGGTCTCTGGCAGAAGGACAAACGTATTTGGTTTGACTGTTTAGTTTCAACAGTTGATTATACTGATTATGTGTTGAATGAGAGACATTGAGTCTAGTTTCACCTTTTTGAACATTTTGAGAAGTTTGGCCTTGTTTTATAAAAGCAATATTTTCAGGAGAAACTTTGGTCTTACTTGTGTGCACTATTTCTCCAAAACCCAGGCCAGACTTATCTTCAGAGTCAAATTTTCTTTCAGTAATATTTTTTTTCATAAGTCTTGGTTTGTGTTTCAAAGTGTTGGCATTTTTTAAATACATTTGAAACCTGTTGATTTGACTCTTCTAGTTCAATAAGGGCTCCCTTGTAGTTTTGTTCAAATTTATGGTTCTTTTGAATTAAAGAATTTATTTTCTAGCCATAGTCCTCAATTTCAATCTCATGAGAAACACATTGGGCAGTATAATCTTCAGTATTCTTCCTAATGGTTTGGTTAAGTAAATCGATACGCTCACTTAAGGTTTTTATCATCTTTTCTAGGCGAGCACTCTTCTTAACCGTTTTAGTGTATAACTTATGTAAATCAGGTAGGTCATCATCAGACTCACTATGTGCATCGTGTGAATTGTCCCCTATGTTTTTGATAGGTTCTTTACTCACACACACATTCAATTCGTCATCAACATTCTCACTTTGACTTACACATAGTCTTTCTGCAGTAATAGGAACGGAATTAAAAGCAAGATTATTAACAGCACCAATTGGCATATCAAGCTCATGATCAGGCAAGCATGCACCATCATTATATATTATCTTAGCAAAGAAAACATGCAATACTCATTCATTTGGGTTGACTTAGTTTCAACCTCATCAGAATCGCTAGAGTAGTCCCAAGTCTTACACCTATTGGCCTTGTTATTGTTGTTAAAACTAGTTGGACATTTACTAGCATATTGACCAAGTTTACCCCAACAATGACACTTAACATCTTTTATGCCAGGTTTAGGTCTGTTGGGGTCATAATTCCTCCTATTGTCATAAGTGTGTGTGGTATTATCTATGTCACGGGGTATGTGATATTGATTACCTTAATAATTATATTTACCTTGTTTAGGTCTCTTGATATTGATTACTCATAAGAGCTATTTCATTGTCAAGGTTTTCTAAATCACAGTTTTCAAGACAATCAGTGTCAAAATCTAGAGTGTTCAATTTAGGCACTGGTAATTTAGATAAAAACACAACATTAGAACTAGAGGCTTTATTAGTCTGTCTGGTCAATTGCTTTTTGAAGTCTAGTTCCAATTCTACAGTCCTCAGTTTACTGCTAAGTAATTTAGGAGTCATATTAGGGACATTCGTTTTCACAATAACATATCTCTTGTTGTCAAATTTAGAGGGCAATGACCTAAGAATCTTTGACACAATTTCCTTTCTACTGTAGGTTATACCATTCGCATAAAAGTTTGTAAAAATATCAGTTAACGTTATGTAGAAATCATCAAAGGATTCATTGTCATTCATAATCAAAGTGTTATATTGCCGAATAAGCATTTGGATTTTTCCATGGTCGACACATTCATCACCCTCATAAGCAATGACTAAAGTGTCCCATGATTCTTTAGAAGTAGAACATATGGATATTCTTTTGAATTCATGTTCTTTAATGGATATAAAGATGTCATTCTTTCCTTTGTTATTATTAAGAGATAGTTTTTTCTCTTCCTTAGTAAATTCATTAAGAAGTTTCTTAATCCTTGTTGGATCAGTGGTAGAGGTAGCTTTAGTAGGATGTTCAAACTCAGTTTCAATCATTTCCCAGACTTCATCACCTAGGTTTACCTTAATGAAAGCAGTCATTCATACTTTCCAGTACGAAAAATTATTTCCATCAAAGAGTGGTGGTCTAGATAGGTTACCTAACTTCTCAAATTTTTCTTCCATATTCAGAAATTTTTCAGAAAGAAGTTTCGAAAACAATTTCTCAAGTTTCAGGATCACAAAAGGTGTTCCTTCTCTGATACCAGTTGAAGAAATGTTTTAATACTAAAAGCTTTATTTACAAGGTTAATAACAAAATGTAATAGATTGTGTAAACTCTGAATAAACTTTTTGGGCAAAACTCTTTTCGAAAAATACAAGATGTGTTATATAATACTTTCTAAATATATGGATTAAATTTGATAGTTGATTACCTTACTTTTTAAGTTTTAATGAATATCTACTAAAGTTACCATGCAACCCCAATCACAACAACAGTTAAGAACATTCAAAGAAATAGACACAGGAATTTTAACATGGTAAAACCCTTAAACAAGGGAAATA
Organism: Sambucus nigra; assembly: GCA_949130495.1. Lineage (NCBI taxonomy): Eukaryota > Viridiplantae > Streptophyta > Magnoliopsida > Dipsacales > Adoxaceae > Sambucus > Sambucus nigra. Next base: position 153,145,337 of record OX422211.1, on the reverse strand, counting down.
TCCACGGTGCCCTCTACGGCACAAAACAAAAATCCACTAGAATAAAAATAAAGTTACAACACTTTATCAAACCACAAAGATCCTATCCTAAGTTCAGAATATATCTACTTGAGATTCTCCACTCCAAATGTATTCTGATTTGAAACTTGATCTTACCTTGCTGCTTTTTTGTCTTTTCCTTGATCTCCTTCTCTTTGAATTCTGATTCCAACAACTCTTTTAAATTCAAGATTCTCAGACAGAACCACAGTGTCTAAGTGTTCGTGTAAGATAGTGTTTGTGATGTGCTACTACATGTAAACATGCTACTCACCCTCTTAATATTTATACAAACTTTCCTAACAAATTACAACTGTTCTAAAATGAGTGTTATTTATGAATCTTGAATTTTCAAGACAAGACTTCTTGATCTTTTATTTATCCATGGATCTCAAGGATACCTTGCTCAGAATATGGTTAAAGGTCTTAAGCAATTTCAGGGTTTAGAAAATATTTTTGAAATTGTAAGCCTCCAATTGAGATCTAAACTAGACTAGAAGTATACTTTATTAAAACAAATTTAGACTTAACATGCAGAAACCGATTCAATATTTTTTGCGATAAAACTTCTTTTTTAGATCTGTACGCCTTAAGACTGTAATAAGGGTTCTTTGTGCTCCTTCTTATTTTTGTACACCATTATTTCATAAAATATGAAATAAAAAACTAGAAACACACAACTCACTAGATCTGAAAAATGTTTTAAAAACTTATAAGTTTTTATTTCAAAATTTGTTGAAACATAATAGATTTACAATGCTAGATCTAAAAAGAGAAACAGAAAAATCATGTGATGTTCTCTTTTAGAAAAATTCAGTTTCAGTAATGAAACTTAAGTCTGTCTTAGAGATGAGTTCTAAGAGAATCAAAGATTTGAATAGATCTTCAAAATGAAAAAACAACACCAAGAACACAAAAACCCTAAATGAATCTAACTCTCGAAAATGGGTTTTCTGATTTTTGAAACTGTTTAGGTTTTGGTGTTTGGTTTGGGAGAAACACTTAGGGAATTGAACTACGAAGAAAACTTAGGGTTTCTTCTTCTAATCCCTCTCTTAATATCTCCCTCTCATTCTACCTTCTATCTCTTTTCTCTTTTCTCTCAGAAATAACGAAGTGGCAAAAGTCTCAAAATGCTGAGGCTTCAGTCCTTTTTATACTAAATGTAGAAGGATCTAGAACATCAACCTCAATCCAATGGCTGAGATTGAGTCTTGAGATATTGACTTAAATCCAACGGTTTAACACAGGCGGTGGGTTAAATGCACACTGATTGGTTTAGGCTGGGTTCATAAGGATTGAGTCAAAACGCATGAAATATGTTGATTAAGATGATCCAAAGGCTAAGGATGTGTACGCATTTTGTGTCTAACAGAAAATACAAATCCACTCGATAGGTTACCAACACGTGTACACATAGGATGAAGGAAAAAACGCGCGTTGAGAATAATTACACAACACACCTCCAATTCTCTAGTGCTTTTGGATTCTACCCAGGGAAACAATCAACATAGAAAATAATTTTTTGAAATACAACTTATACCCACAACACTTTTAAAAACATATTTTAATTAATTCAAAAATCATTAGAATGATTTGTATTGAATTAGATTGATTTTAAAAGATGTGAAGTGTTGAAAAACCATTAAAACAAATAGTTGATATGTATGATGCAGTGCAAGTGTCCTATTTGTGGTTTTAAGGTATTGGATTAACTTCCTTTATGTTGATCTTAAAGGTTCTCTTAGATTGGATTTCTTCATTGAGCTAGTACCTTTGATGAGATGGAGTTCTTATAAAAATCTAACCTATTTTATCTAGATTTCCAAACTAATTGGAACTCCTATATATGTAGACTCAAGTAAGTCAATATATAGTGCGTTCTCTGTTTTTTTTTTAGAGAAGCTGAATAGGGAAGATTTGTGGAGTTTGAAGGGGGTTTTCTTGGAGCTTTCATGGAGACAAGATTTGTAGAGCTAGGCAAACTCCTTAAGGCCACATTAGAAGGTGGGGTGTGTGACATCCCGCCTAATTAAATACCGAGTGATCAGTCCTTTATTAAATTAAATCAAAGTATCCACTTGGTTCAGTCTTAACATCACTGTCAAAAATATTTATTACATTAATCACCTAATAATTAATTAAGCTAGTGTCAAAACATTTTGTCTAGTAATTAAAGTCAATTAATTTAGACCATTCATACAATCACTATTTTTATGAATAAACAATTTATGAATGAACACCATCTAACTGAATATGATTAAACTGGCATAATCATTTTAATTAATAAAATCCAAACCATCAAACGTAATAATACCAAATCCAACTGAAATTGAAATACTGAAATGAAAATGAGTACAATGTCCCTCCAATATAAATAAATTGAGAATGGCGACACATGCCCTAACTGAGAAGCCTAAATCAAAGAACTTATGTCATAGATGTGGAGGCGTCTAAATACGAGGACCTACAACTCCTACAATAGCTTCATCATGTCAAAAGAACCAACAGTCTAAGCCTGGCGCTCCTTTGGCTGGACACCTAAAATAATTTCACAAGAAAAGAGATTTTGCAAGAGACGGGTCAGAGCCCAAGTGTAAAACATTTTAAAATAATTTAGCAAGTATTTAAAAATTGCAATAAAGAAAATATTATGTGCATGCTAGCTTTTCGAGCACTCGCTTGAGATTCTCACCTCTCAACTATTGTGCACGCCTAACGTACCTCTAACTCGTCCTAATTATTTATATCACACCTAACTAGGTCTTAGCCGTAAACATTCTAACACTCACCCATAGAAATAACCCGTATTCCCCCCATATAATTATTATTAAATACTTTTGCATTTACTATCCGAAGTAAAATCCCACAATAAGGTCAAAAATTCACGTAATTGATTCAATTCTATTAACATACTCATCTACATAATCACACGGTAGATTAAATCATAAGTATTTATTTTTCGTCACACTACTATAAATAAATACTAATATAGCACCTCTAGACTCAGCTGCGATGCGAGCATACTCTACCATCGAGTCCCGGTACATCTCGTACTTAATAAGGACAATTAGTTCAGAATCACTCTCGAACCGTATAAATACAAGTCACAGATATCGAACGCGAACATAGTTCCAAGCCTATGGTCTACGCACATACCTACACACCCATATGACTGCCAACTTATCAACTCACATATAAGTCATTCCTAGGTTCTATGCTCTGAGGTACCAATATGATATCCCCCCGAAGGCTCATCTAGATAAGATTGTCCTCTCTTTAAGACCTCACGTGATAACAAGTATGATAGGTATGTCATACACAAAAAAAATAGTACTATAGGTATTCACACAACCCATCAAGATCATTAGGTATACACACAACCCAAATATTTTAGGTCATACGTAACATTACCCTCATTACCACCTACGATATATTTATTTAATCACGAATACTCTCTCTCTTAATTCTCAAGGATAATTCATTGCTCTAAACACCTTAAAGTTTTATTTGCATATAACTTTAATACTTTTGCCCTATACCAAAATTAATTCCTCATTATTTAATCTCACTTGAATTAACTACGTCACGCAAATGGAAGTCAGAAAGAATTCCCAAAAATTAGGCACGTCATTCGAACTAGGGATGATCTCATTTGAACGATATTGTAGGTCATTTCAATGACCTCTTCGCGCGAGATTCCATCTCGCTCGAACGATGCCGAATCTCGTTTGAACGAAATGGCACTACTTCGTCCCTTACCTGTGCCTGCTATGTTTTTCCTCCATTAGTAACCCTAAAACCTCTATTGATTGCTCCCAAACTACCAACAATTAATTCTAATCAGTATTCCAACATATAAGGATGAATTCTAACAGCCTAGAATCACTTAATCATGTATAAAACTTAAAAATTCCAAAAATTCCCAAATTAATAGAATAAACCCTAGTTCTTCCAATTTCTCTTCAAGAACATAAAAATTTCAAATCTGTTCATCACAGTCAATCATTAATTCGTGATTTATAACCTACATACATGAGGGATTCAACCTGATTCAGTTTGAGATTTCAATTGATTATCTTAACTCTCTAGTTTCATCAAAATTATGAACAATACATAGGTATTATACACCTATACTATCATGAACATGGTTATTGCTACAGATTTGCAAGAATTAAACACTTGCCTCACAAAAGAGGGTCTAATCCGTTGATGTAATTGGTATGGTTGCTATCCTCACTCTCCGAACTACACGGAGGTGGTCTCGATGGTGAAAACGATGCACTGCTGGTGGTTCTGGCTCTAGAAACCTCTCCTCATCTTTCCCCCTTTTGGCCTCTTTGTATCTAACACTGATAGCCCTAATCTAACCCACGTACATAATACTTTATTCCTTTAATTTTTGTCATTAATTATACTCCAAAAATATAAATTAAAAAAATGCCCGACCGGGATACCGGTTTGGCCTAAAACTATTCCGAGACCCAAACAAATACCCCGGGTGGACTTTTCTGACTATTTAGACCCTTCTGGACATATTGGCGCACTCAAAATGACCATTTGAGTGAATTATAAATAATTTACTTTTTATTCTATTAATTTAGTGGCAACACGACTAATACGCGCATCCCGACTTAATTATCATAATTATCGTATTTCTCACTCGTGACAATCCTCATAAATTCACAATTATATATTACTTTATTCACTAAGTAATATTTACTATTATTCTTATCAATAAATATTAACCCTTATCTCGCTAGTTTAAATTTATTTTAATCGGGATTCATTATTAATTCAATTCCCCATATTTAAATTTTAATTAATCCCTTATTTTTTTTAAATCTTAAAAATTACAGGCTATTACATACTCACCCCCTAATAATGGAATTTCGTCCTGAAATTCGGAAATAAAATCATACCCTGGATATTTCTCATGCATCTCATCCCAGCACTCCCAAGTAGACTCCTCGACGTTTGGTGCTCCCACTGAACACGTACAAGTGGAACTATCTTTGACCTCAATATCCTCACGCTATGGTTTAAGATAGCAACTGGTGTATCCTTATATGAACTATCAGGCTGTAAATCAATCTACTCCAGCGCAACGTGAGTGTGAGTTAGCTCATCCCAGAGATATCTTCGAAGCGAAGAAATATGAAACACGTCCTGAATCCTATGCAAGTGCTCGGGTAACCTAAGTCTGTAAGCCACTGGCCCAATCTGCTCAATAATAGGGAATGGCCCTACATACCTCGGGGACAGCTTCCCTTTCTTCTCAAATCGCGTTATCCTCTTCGTAGGAGATACTCATAGAAATACCTGGTCCCCCACACTGAACTCCCTGAAGAACCTCTTGGCATCAGTGTAGATCTTTTGTCTATCCTAAGAAACCCGTATGCGACTCGTAATCATCTCAATCCTGGTTGACGTATCCTGGATCACCCCGAGCCCGAGTAGTTTGTTTTCCCCCACCTTTAATCAATAAGTAGGAGAACAAAAAGGTCTACCGTACAGTGCCACGAATGGGGTCATGCCAATAGTAAACTGGTAGGAGTTATTATAGGCAAACTCACCAGTGGAAGGTACTACTCCCAACCTCCCCTAAAGTCGAGGGTACACATCCGTAACATGTCCTCCAACATCTGATTCGTCCGCTCCATCTGTCCATCCATCTGTGGGTGATAAGTCGAACTTAATTTCAACTCGGTACCCATAGCCTCCTGAAAACTCTCCCAAAATCGATACATAAAAATCTTGTACCTGTCAGACACAATAACAATGGGCACTCCGTGTAATCTCACTATCTTCATAATAAAGATCTGAGCGTGCTTTGCCGTAGTAAAATCCATCCGAACTGGCAAAAAGTGATCTGTCTTAGTAAATCGATACATAATAACCCATATGGAATCACGACCTCTCTGAGAAGTAGGCAACCCTGTGATAAAATCCATGGAAATGCTGTCCCATTTCCACATAGGAATCTTTAGCGGCTGAAAAAACTCTGTCGATTTTTGATGGTCCACCTTTACTAGCTGACAGGTGGCACATTTCGAGTCAAACTATGCAATATTCCTCTTCATCATGCTCCACCAATACTGTCGCCTGATATCCTAGTACATCTTATCCCCACCAGGATGTACCATAAATCGAGATCCATGCGAATCTGTTAAAACTGTGTGTCGCAATTCTTCCCCCTCGAGAACAATGAGTCTATAGTTGAAGCATAAGCCTCTGTTAGAACTCACTGAGTAGGACTCTTCTCCCCCGGCTAAGACCTATCGAATTCTCTCCTGACAAAATGGGCCCACTTCCTGGACTTGTACCACCCTCGTTACAATCAGGGGTGTAATGGCCATGGCTGGCATGGACGATCTAGCAATCGCTTCCTGATATCCCCACTCTCCCCATTTCTCCTTCCACACCTAGGCTACCTCACCCCTAGCCTACGGCTCAATGCATATGTTATCACGTTAGCCTTCCTCAGATGATACTGGATCTCAAACTGGTAGTCTTTCACAATTTCAAGCCACCTGCGTTTTCGCATATTCAACTCCCTCTGAGTGAATAAGTAATGTAGTTAATTATGATCAATGAACGGGAAAAACTTCTCCCCCAACAAATAATGCCACCAAATTCGAAGTGAAAATACGACTGTGGCTAACTCCAAGTTGTGGGTGGGATAATTTATCTCATGTGGCTTAAGCTTGCGGGAAGCATAAGCTATAGCCCGATGCTCCTGCTACAACACACCACCAAGCCCCTATAATAATGCGTCGGTGAAAATGAGGTACTCCACACCTACCATGGGAACCGAAGTCAGTTTATCCTTCAACTCATTAAATGACAGCTGACACGCATCATCCCACACAAATTGTACGCCCTTACGAGTTAGATTAGTCATCGAACCCACAATCTTAAAAAAAAAACGAATAAACCGTCTGTAGTACCCAGTTACACCTAAGAAGCTACACACCTCTGTCGATGTCGTGGGCTGTCCCCACTCCCTCACCACTAACACTTTTCTTGGGTCCCATGATATCCCCAACTCATAAATGATATGCCCCAAAATTGAACCTCTCACAGTTAGAATCCACATTTTTCATACTTAGCATATAGTTGATGCTCACATAATGTTTGTAGGACCTGATGCAAATTCTCAGTGTGCTCCTCCTCGGTACGAGATTAAATTAGGATGTCATCTATGAAGACAGTGACAAAATGATCTAGGAACTCTCTGAAAACCCTATTCATTAAGTCCATAAATACCGTCGTCGCATTGGTTAGCCCAAGTGGCATAACCCAAAACTCATAGGACCTATATCTCGTCAGAAAATCAGTCTTAGACACATCCTGCTCCCTAATCCGTAACTGGTGATAACCGAACCTTAAGTCTATCTTCGAGAAGTAGGTTCCTCCTCTCAACTGGTCAAAATAAGTCGTCGATGCGAGGCAATGGATATTTATTCCGTATCATGACTTTATTCAACTCCAATAATGCACACACAACCGTAAGGGTCCATCTTTCTTCTTCACAAGAAGAACTGGGGCACCCCAAGGTGAGGTACTCCTCCGAATGAATCCATGTCCCAATAACTACAAAATATGATCCCTTAGCTCCCTCATCTCTGCAGGAGCCATACGGTACGGCGCGTGGGCTATCGGTCGTATGCGCGACATTAAATCTATCACAAACTTTATCTCCCTACTCGACGGTAGTCCCGGTATATCCTGAAACACGTCAGCGAACTCCTTAACAACCGGAATCAAATCAAGGTCAATCAAAACTCCCGTAGAGGTCTCCTCCTCTCTATATATAAGTGAGTGGACGATCCTCCCTCGGAGCGAGGCATCGCCACTAAAAACATCTCCTGACTAGGGATAGAGAAAAATGATGCTCCTACTAAAGTTGTCAATCATGGCCTTATACGTGGCTAGCTAATCCCAGCCAACAATGGCGTTGTACTCAGACATATCCAATACAAGCATGTCGACAGGCAAAATGAGACTCCCAATCTATATACCCACACCTCGGCATATAAATAAAATCAATGCCCCATTACCCAACGAAGAGTCTACACATGTAATAGTACTATCCGCAGTATCTAATAACCCTATAGAACGTGCAAATATAGTGGAAATAAATGAGTGTGAATCTCATATCAAATAAAATGCGCCCTAGAGTCCCCAGAATAGAAAACATACCCTCAACAGTGGGTGGAGCCTATAGGACTGCGGCCTGGTGGACGTTGTAAACACGCATGTACTGTAGCTTCCCCTACTGAACTGAAATTACTAGAATGGAAGGCAAAACTAGGACTGGTGCTGACTTTGCAAGGGAAGCGGGAAATATCAAACGTTGGGGCTCCTGTCGAGCACTGTGCTGCTACTACGGGACCCTTCCCTTCTCAGGACACTCTTGGCGCTTATGGCTAATCTTTCCATAAGTAAAGCATTTACCCACAAAGTTTCCTCCTCTATGCCCCTACTGACCTGGCCCTGCTGGCCATTGCCACCTCTCCCTTGGCCCTGATAGCCCTGATGGAACTGTTGTTGGCCTGGGTGGCCCTGTTAGCCCTGCTAGCCATGCTGACCCTGATGGCCATGCCTAAAACCACCTGTCCCTGATAGATTCCCCCTGATCTTAATCTCTTAGCAACATCCCCTGTTGGGAACCCTTCTCCCCTATCTCTGTTTACTCTGAGCTACTAGTGCGCCACTAGCACTACCTCCCTCGGTCCCACCCTACTAGATGGACTCTCCAACTCGCTTTCTCCCCTGAACATGGAAGCGATGATCTTGGTAGTGTAGTTAATCAGCATTGAGTACATCTGCATAGGACTGTAAGGAAAGGTTACCCAGAAGATGCTGTCTAATCCTCCAGGTCAGGACGTCCATGAACATCTGAATCTTCTTCTCTTCAGTAGGAACCTCAGCTGGCACCAGGTTTACCAATATAGTCAACTCCTCCTCATATTCCGCTACAGTCTTCCCCTCTTAGGTGAGGTCTAATAATTTCTGCCTCATCTCAGTCTGAACATCGGAAGGGAAATATTTGTGATCAAACCACACCCAAAAGTCCTAGATCGTCAAAACATTACGCTCCTCTGCAGTAGTAGTGGACTCCCACCACGGTAACGCTGCTCCAACCATCTTGAAGGTAGGTAATATCTTCTTTTGCACTTCTGTGCACTCATACATATGCAGGTGTCTCTGTATGTCCTTCTTCCATTGGCTGGCTGCCACAACATCTGAGCTCCCCGATAACTCTGGAGGGTGTGCCTTCTGGAAGGCGTCTTTGACTCGTTCCCAAGTAGAAGAGAACGCATATATCAGGGTAGGTTCCACTGCCTATTCCTATGGTGGGGCCTGCTTAACCATGGCTAGCGCTGTATTAACCGCATGTGCAACTATGGTGGCTACGTCAACAACATTTATCGTACCCTGGGCCGGAGCTAGCTGCGGCTTGGGCTGGGCATTTCGGGCCCGCGGTGCTCGTCTCGGAGGCATCTGAAATGAGAGAAAATTTATAAGTCCATAGTTCAATAAATCTTAATATAACTGAAGACGTATATAAAAACTTCTGAATGCAATAATCCTAATAATAGGGCTCTATATCAAAGAACGCTAAGCTGGAAGCATAACAAGCCGTAGAGATCCTAAAAGACTCTAGAACCTGATGCTCTGATACCACCCGTGACACCCCGCCTAATTAAATACCGGGTGATCAGTCCTTTATTAAATTAAATCAAAATTTCCAGTTGGTTCAGTCTTAGCATCACTGTCGAAAACATTTATTTCATTAATCACCTAACAATTAATTAAGCCAGTGTTAAAAAATTTTGTCCAATAATTAAAGTCAATTAATTTAGACCATTCACACAATCACTACTTTTATGAATGAACACCATCTAAGTGAATATGATTAAACTGGCATAATCATTCCAATTAATAAAATTCAAACCATAATAATACCAAATCAAACTGAAACTGAAATACTGAAATAAAAATGAGTACAATGTCGGTTTGATGTACATTAAATGAGAATGGGTGACACATGCCCTAACTAAAAAGCCTAAATCAAATAACTGAAGTCATAGATGTGGAGACGTCTAAATACAAGGACCAGGAACTCCCATAAAAGTTGCAGCGCGTCAAAAGATTCAATAGTGTAAGCATGGCGCCCTTGTGGCTGGACACCTAAAATAATTTCACAAGAAAAGAGATTTTGCAAGAGACGGGTCAGAGCCCGAATGTAAAATATTTTAAAATAATTTAGCAAGTATTTAAAAATTGCAATAAAGCAAATATTATGTGCATGTTAGCTTTTCGAGCACTCACTTGAGATTCTGACCTCTCAGTTATTGTGCATGCCTAACGTACCTCTAACTCATCCTAATTATTTTTATCACACCTAACTAGGTCATAGCCATACACCTTGTAATACTCACCCATAGCAATAACCCGTATTCCAACATGTAATTATTATTAAATATTTTTGTATTTACTATCCCAAGTAAAATCTCACTATAAGGTCAAGAATTCGGATTATCGATTTAATTCTATTAACATACTAATCTACATAATCACATGGTAGATTAAATCACAAGTATATATTTTCCATTAAACTACTATAAATATATACTAATATAGCACCCCTAGACTCAGCTGCGGTGCAGACATACTCTGCCATCGAGTCCCGGTACATCTCGTACTGAATAAGGATAATCAGTTCAGAATCACTCTCGAACCGTATAAATACAAGTCACACATATTGGAGGCGAATATAGCTCTAAGCCTATGGGCTACGCACATACCTACACACCCATATGACCACCAACTTATCAACTCTTCTAATTCCTCCCAATAATTAATTCTAATCACTATTCCAACATATAGGGATGATTTTCAACAACCTATAATCATTTAATCATGCATAAAACTTGAAAATTTTGAAAATTTCCAAATTAATAAAATAAACCCTAGTTCTTCCAATTTCTCTTCTAGAACATAAAAATTTTAAATCTGTTCATCACATTCAGTCATTAATTCGTGATTTCTAACCTACATACATGAGGGATTCAACCTGAATCAATTTCAGATTTCAATTGATTCTCTTAACTCTCCAATTTCATCAAAATTATGAAATATACATGGGTAATATACACCTATACTAACATGAACATGATTATTGCTAAAAATTTGCAAGAATTAAACACTTGCATTACGAAAGAAGGTCTGATCCATTGATGTAATTGGTATGGTTGCGATCCTCACTCTCCGATCTATGCGGTGGTGGTCTCGATGGTGAAAAAGGTGCATTAGTGGTGGTTCTAGCCCTAGAAACCTCTCCTCCTCTTTTCCCCTTTTGGCCTCTCTGTGTCTAACACTAATAGTCCGAATATAACCCACGTACTTAATCTTTTATTCCTTTAATTTTCATCATTAATTATACTCCAAAATACAAATTACCCAAATGCCCTCTCGGGATTTCGGTTTGGCCTAAAACTCTCTTGAAACTCAAACTAAACCCCCGGGTAGAATTTTTTGACTATTTCGATCCTTCCGGACACATTGACGCACTCGAAATGACCATTTGAGTGACTCATAAATAAATTACTTATTATTCTATTAATTTAGTCCCGACACGACTAATACACGCGTCCCGACTTAATTACCATAATTTTTATAAATCTCACTCGTGACAATCCTCATAAATTCACAATTATATATTACTTTATTCGCCTAGTAATATTCACTATTATTCTTATGAACAGATACTAAACCTTTTCTCGCTAGTTAATATTTATTTTAATCTGGATTCATTATTAATTCAATTTCTCATATTTAAATTTTAATTAATCCCTTGTTTTAAATCTTAAAAATGACGGGGTATTACAAGAGGTTGCCATCATCTTTTTCCTCATCCACTATTGTTAGACCTACATTTGAGGTGGAAAACTCTACCCTTTAGTATAAAACTCTATTTTCCATAGTGTTAGTCATGTGGTTAGAGTTTATGAAAGTAGGACATGAGTTAAGAATGATAGTTCTTATGATTTATAAAAATGGGTTTGGAAAGGGTTTCAATGGTTTGAGAAAAATGGTATATTTCAAGAAAACATGGTATTTAAAGATGAAATGGAGAAATTATAAATTTCAGCCCTTAAAGTGTGTAAAAAAGATGTTAAATTGTGATAAGTGTAAGGATTAAAGACTACATGTATCAATAAAAAATGGTATTTTTCTTATAAATTAGTCTTAGATGTTCAAAGTTTTCTTGAAAAAGAAAGTGATAAAAAAAGATGTTTCCAACTTGAGAAGAATGTTACTCCAAATATTAAAAGAAAGTGTTAATGTGTTAAAAATACTTAAGAAGTTAGTGTGGGTAACTTAATGATGTTTGGAAAATAACATTTGTAAAAATGGAGGAAAAAGATAAGTTTGGAAACAAATGGGTAAAATGGAACATTTTTATAAAATAAAAATGTTAAAAAGAGTGTTACACACAATGGTCCTAAATGAACTTGATTTTGAAATAAAACTCAATGTAAGAGTGTGAAGGACATGAAATGATTATTTTAAAGTGTAACACAAGTTGGGGTGAAACCTCGAATTTTGGCTTCGGTAGAAAAAAGAAAAAGTGGAATAATGTGGATATTTGTTAAATGTTAAAACATATTAATAAGGACTCGGATGACACCGAAAATAACCAAGGAGGACCAGGAGCCCTGGGATGAAAGAACCAAAATCACTAGCAAGAGCATATGGTAGCATAGCCGAAGCTGTGGAGCTTGTTAAAGTATATGATCATTGGAAGGTTGAGATAAAAAGATAATGAATATGGAACATATTAAGAAATGGGTTGCATGGTGAATATGTGAAAAGACAACCTAACTTGAATAAATTAATAAATGTTCTAGTAAAGGATAAAGTGGAGAAGAAATGTAAAAATTGATTAACGTCCATAAAGTAAAGGAATGGTATATTGAAGGGATTAAATGGGTAGTTAGACAACCTAAAGAGGTTTAACCCATAATTAACACAAGGGTGTGTTTATGAAAGATTTTCAAAGGAAAAATAAGTATTTTCTAACAGGGTGTTTGCGTGGGTTGAAAATATGATTTTCAAAGAAAATACTATGTGAATTGGTATGAATAAAGGGGTAATTTCGGGGAAAGATATGTATTTCCTTAAACAAAGTGTATTTGTTGTAAGTATTTAATCGTTAAATCAGAAAATAAAGGTCAAGTCTGGTAAAAGCGGTTTCTTTTATAAGATTAAGGTAAATTAATCGGGGTAAACAACGTTATAGGAATAGAACGATTTCATGAATATATATATATATATATATATATATATATGTGTGTGTGTGTGTGTGTGTGTGTGTGTGTGTGTGCACGTAGATATGACACTTTAGAGTCCTCTTTCTGTCGTTCGATTCTATATTTCATTGTTATAATTTTTCACTGGGCATTCAGCTCATTTCCTCATCTTTGTTATGACAAGTTAGGTGCGGTTCCGTGTTTTGATAACCTTGCATAGGTAAGTATTCCTTGTAGTTTACGTTAAGAGCTTTGCATGCTTGGATTCCGAAGACGCTTCTCACAGATTCTCACGTAGCTCGATTTAAATGGAAATCGCATGCTAAATAAGTGAAATGTTAATTAAATAAAACTGGGCTAGTAACATTATGTAGGTTGTTTCATTGCACTTCACATCTAACGCTCGGGTCGGACTGTGTTGACCACGAGTAACCCATAAATTCTGATCGGTTTATAAATAGTATCAGAGCTCTAGATTCAAGGTTCATTTCGAGAGTGACATGGTGAGGTCGGTGTTGATGTAAAAAACTAGATTCAATCTAATTATTTTAATCACAGATAAAAATGAATAAATAAATATAAGACAATAGATTTTTAAAGTGGTTCAACCTTATGAGAATGGCCTACGTCCACTGTTTTTGTATTGCTGACTGTTTGCTTGGAATTCTCGATAAGTGGTTTACCAAGAGATCCAAAGTCCCCTTGTAATGAAGAGGTTACAATGTATTTATAGCCTTGAGGCTGTATATGTGAAAGGACAATGCGCTGTTATCTAGTAGACATATACATATGTACGATAATAATGAGCATTTAATGCGCAATCGTCTTTTTGATTCTCCTGATTTGGATGCTCTGTACGTTGAGTTTCTCGGACCGCCTGAGTTACTCGGTACGCTTAAGTTGCTCGGAACCTTAAGCTCCTCGGGGCGCCTAAGCTGCTCGGTATGATTGAGTACCTCGGGGGGCTTGAGTAGCTCGATGACAGTATGCTGTTCGTTGAAAGTGTTTGTAATTGCCACGCAGGTTGACACGTGTCTTCAAGTGAATGGTCCTCGTCAGCAGACTAAATTTGGTATCAACAGAAGCCCCAAATGTTTCACACTTTGAGGTTGAAGAAAAGTGTGGAATATTCTGCTCGAAAACTGCTCAAATTATTGGTTTTTATGGTTTTGAGGAAAGTGTTCATTGTATATAACCCCTTTTTGAGCGCATAGTATCAGTCCTCATAAATATTTTGAATTTTCATGACCGCTTCGATATTTGTGCCCATTTTCTTCTTTTAGCCGTCGGAGACGTAAACGTCCTCCCTTGTAATCATTGCCTTTCTCTATTCCCGAGGTAAAGTATTAAAGCGCGACAGAAATCCTATCGTCTTTCAATTTTCAAATCTTTATCTTTGAACTCTTCATTTTCTTTCTATCTTGTGCCTCGCTCTTTCCATCGTTCGTTGTCAACTGATCTCTCTTTTTCTGTAAGATTTTCTTCCCTCTCCTTTATTTACTTTGTTCATCATGGTTTACCTTGTTGAATCGCTTGACAAATTTCGGTCTGAATTTTCAATTCCTTTGTGGGTTATTTTGGAAGAACTTTCTGAACCTTTTGATTATTTTTCTTTAGCTAATGGGCATTGGTTCCCCAGTCTTTTTGTAGCCGAATGTGGCTTTTCTTTCCCGCCAAATCCTCTGTGTTTGGAGTTTTTCCAGTATTTTGATGTTGTACCTGCAAGAATAGCTCCAAATACATGGAGGATAGTTAATGGTGTACATAGGTTGAATCAACTTCATGGAACCCGTTTAGGGATTCCAGAGATTATGTATTGCTACAGATGGGTTATCAGCGATAGTACTTTTTATTTAAAAACTAGGTTTTTGAATAGAGCGTTAGTTGTCAATCTTCCTGATGCCAATAGGGATTATTTTGATCATGGGGTTGTTATGAAAAATTTGCAACACCCTCCATCACTACAAGAATAATGATTTTTCCCGGTATAAATTAAATGCCGAGAAAAGCACTAAAAATGCCACTAACACTTTTTACGACACTTTTTGCGGCATTTTCACAAGTGCGGTAATAGTCAATGTGGTAAAAGAACAACGATAATTTAAAAAATGCAACGAAAAGTTAGCGGCACTTTTGGCGGCATCTTCACAAGTGCGGTAGCCAGTGTGGTAAAAGAACAACGACATTTTAAAAAATGCCGAAAAAGTTAGCGGCATTTTTAAGCATTTATATTAATGCTGGTAATAACATTTTTGCGGCATTAAAAAAATGTTGAGAATAGCCTTTTGCAACACCTATTAAATGTTCAACACGCTTTTGGCGGCACTAAAAAAATACCGAGAATGATAATAGCGCCATTAAACAAAATGTTGATATTATTTTGCAATATATGATTGGGAACAAGTGTTAAAAAAATTATTTATAAGAAGTATCGTATTTATGTGCAAATACACTACCATAACATTAAATTAAGAGGACAATAATCAAATTAAAATGTGATTAAATTAAAACCAATAGTATTCATCATAAATAAACATAATTGTGCTTGGAACAATTATCCATTCACAAAATAAAATGTACTACATGTCCAATAAGAAAATGCGAGGAAACTTGAAGCGAAATAATTTTTTTTATAATGTACGATCCTTGTCCATCAAAGTCAAACATCCTCTTCGACCTACAAATAAAAAGGGTCAATTGTTAGTCATTGATACTTATTCTTTAGTATTTTACTTAAAAAAATAAAATTAAAAATTAGTACATTATCAATATGCCACGCTACGGTTGAATGATATGCATCTCCAATTGTGGACTTGTTTCCATAAGGTCTAGGCAACGGTTCATTTGTTACAAATGTTTTTTAAATATATACTTCCCAAAAGTCTTCACCCAGTGGCGTACCCCCTACTTTTTGTCGAAGGGTCCTTGCTCACAATGAATCCACGTGCCACAACCACTTTTGAAAGTACGAAAGTAATAAAGTCTACAATTTTAGGAGTGCATTATTTGAGACCCTTTGTCGTAGTTGATGGAGCTTCTTCTTCTTTGATGATTCTTTCTACAAAAAAAAATGAATATATCATCAACCATATATTTCTGGAAAAAAATCGACAGAATTTTATTTGTTTTTAAGACATCCCAAAAATTTTAAGACTATATAAAACCAAATAAACCAACAACCCTATGTCAAGTATACCTAAAATCCCCAAGAAAACAGTGCAAATAAACCAATCGAAACAACTAGTGAAAATCTGGCCATAAATCCATCAGGGTCGGGAGCTACAAGCCCATTTAGAGAGAAAATTTAGAGAGAGAGTAATTCTTTTTAGAAAAGTTAGAAAACTGAAGTTGGTATGAAATGTCATAGTAATATACAGTGAAGTTGGTATGCAATGTCACAATGGTATGCAGTGTCCAAGGATTATTTTGGGTCAAAATGCCCGAGGCCTATTTGAGACAGTCTGCCTTGTTAGGGGGATATTTTTGGTCAAAATGCCCCAAGCAATATTAGACCAGCTCTTAGGAAGGCCATGGCCAGCAAAGAAGGCTATTTTTTTTTGCAAAGAAACACTAACATTTCTAGAAATTGACAAGATAAAGAAAAAATAAAGATTAAGAGAAGAATGATGTATCATTTTGGGCATTAGTCCTCACCTTCTACAGCTTAAATTTCTTAAAACTAACATTTGAATAAAAATAAGCATTACTCAACTCTATAGAAAACAGAATATAATCTGAACCTCTACCCTTGGGCATCGAAGAAGAAAAGCTCCAAATTCCCTCGTTTCTTCATAACTGAAACAGTGCACCTCCACAGCTCCTTTACTGTCTTCAAAGCCCTCTTATGAAATGAATATGAAAGCAGAAATAAATATAAATTCTCAATTCCTACCAATACAACAATGGTGGATGGTCCCATACCATTTCAACATATCCATCCTTTAAATTAACCCCACTTCTAGTAACCACCTCAAATAACCAAGCCACTCAAGCAAACTAGTTTTGCTTTGAATTCTGGTACAACTAGATTTTTTTGCACTTTCCTGAATCACACATTGGTAACTTCACATACAATGGCACGTAAAAATATTGTTAAGAGTTTGAATCACAAGATACCAAATTCTTTCTTAACGCCCAAATTTTTTGTGTGAATTTACCAATATGAGATCCAAGAAAAACACAAAATATCGAATAGAATATGCTATGAGGCCCCGCATAGAAGTGGTACACACATCTTTGCTCAAGGCCTTCCCATAGGCCAGATAAATCTACCCAACGTATTTCACTTTGCCCACCGAAAAGTGTTTGATCATTTGCTTATAAGCTCACCATAAAAGCAGTTGAATATCTTTCCCTCTTACAACTCACAGGATCTTCACAAAATTTGGCGCATTAGCCGTCAGCCCTTCAAGAGATCGATACATATATAATGTATCAACAAAATCATCCTTCTCCACTCCATCTACAACCTTATCCCTATTAAAAATCTCAATTACCAAACGGGTCATTTACCGCGCAATCTCTTTGCAACCCTGGCGAGCAACTTTACAAGTTGACATCCAAATAAACCTCATATTGTAATAGTGATGCAAACCAGCATACAAGGCTGAATCACCAAAAGGGATATCTCTAATCTTAAGTTTAGTCAACTTAGAGCACCCCTCAAGCACATATTTCAACCCTCGATCACTGTCTCCGGCAAAAGCAACCGATAATGTTCACACCAGTTTCCCATATTGTCCAATATAACTGAAAGCCCTATCAGTAAGGAAACCAGAGACAGCAAGGCGGGTGAGCTTCTTGCAGTTCTTCACGATGTCTCTGAAACCCTCATCCATTGGTTCTACACTAATACGGTCATGTCGATATCGCCCAATTATGCAGAGATGAAACACCACAAGATCGGGGCAGTTCTTCGACATGACTATCACAGCTGCATTGGTCATCTGCTGACAGAAATATAGAATGGACCGTAATTTTTTGCACCCTTCATAAATCGCAAGGAGACCCATGTCAGAAATGGGGCCCTCGTTATTCTCAATGGTATCAATAGGGAAAACATGAAGCTTGCAAAGATCCTTACATGTTGCAGCCATTGCCTGGAGTCGTTCATCACATATTGAATCAAGTACCCAGAAAATCGGGAGCTTATGGCATTGGCGAATGACTGTTTTGAGTTGTTTAGTGTTGATGTTGTCATAACTAAAATTCAACGAGGTGAGATTAGCACAGACTAGATGGATGGCGTGCAGATGCCCTGGTACAATTTCCCTAAACCCAGAAAAACAAACTAATAATCTGGATGGTCACCCTGTTGAACATTTTCTGAGGGGCTAAACGAGCCTATCCCCAGGTGTGTTAGCTGAGGGGCTAGAACCATCAATCAATAAAGCTGACTAATGGAAACATATCGGTTCAACCTATAAATTACATTCTGAAAATATATTTAATAAATAATATTTCCAATAAAAGAAACACAAAAGTTCTTAAAATGCATTCTGAAAATCCCATAAATTACTATTCCAAACAAACCTCATCTTCTAAATAAATAGAGACAAACATATGCCTTTGTGTACAACTATTAGATTGTGAATGGGGAGTGGAAAGCAAGTTTTATGAAAGAAATCAGGAGGGCACACTCATCATCTGATAGAAATCATCTATATAAAATGTCCGTATCCTAAGAAAGAAAATATCAATTCGTATCCACATGAATGATTTTTTCTCGGCTTACCCCCTTATTTCTCAATTCCTTTCGAGCACGGAAATAATATGATTGCATATGAAATACTATAGAAGTTACAACTTGACACATTTAAAAACGTTTCTAGCTAAATATTTGAAAACATGATATCTATATAAAGTAATCAATGCAATTACTGAACATAGCTCACAATCATGAACGCCACTAAAGTGGATAGAAGTCGTGAAAAGTTCAGAGAAGGCATGAATTCATTCGGATTTTTAGAAAAATTCACAGAAGTCACGAATGTGACGTATCTGATCGATGCTTGATTCTTTATCAGATGTGGGTTGACCGACATTTAGGATCAACAGATGTTTAGGATCAAATGTCGGCTGGCCGACTTGATATTCTTTATCAAATATCGACTAACCGATGTTAGGATTACTAAGATCAGTTGGTGGAGCAAGCCTTCTTCATCATTTACTATCGCAAGTCATCTTTATGGCCTGGTATAAATCCCTCTCCCCTTTTAATTACTTGAAGGGTGGTTTGGTATCGGGACGAGTATAAACTCGGGTTTAATAATTGGCTTAGCAACTGGACAGTGCATAACTGCATAAAGATATCATATACTCCACACTTTCCAGAATTGTGTCAAAGACAATAGTGCAAAGGATAGGGGGAGCTCTATAATGGAAAATTACAAAAGTGCCGCAAAATCAACGCATGTGATCAAGCAATCCAACTCGATAAACCATAGATCCCTCAATCGACAAGAAATAGGCATCTTATCGCTAATCAAGTGTCACACCCCGCCTAATTCTGGCGTTGGTCTCCACCAAAACTATGCCGGGCGTGAGTAAATAATTACCATTCTTAGCATGATACCGATATAAGACATAAATAAACCAGTCCATAAGATACATAATTGAATCAAACCCAAATGCTCATAAACAACTAAGCGATAAAAGATCCATCACATGCTAACTCCAATAATCCATTCTCCAATAATGATTAAATAAAATCTGAAATAATCCCAAAATAAATCGTCTAAACAACTTTGGAAATGAATGTCCCAATAAAACTCAAATGAAGTCTCATAATTAAATACGACTGGAAAATAAAGTCTAACTAAACTATGCCATAAAATGAATAACTCCAGTTGCACCTCCAAATAATAACTCTGATAAACTTATGCAGCTTCTCCAATTCTAATCCTGAAAAAAATTAGTCAACTCATGGGTCAGAGCCAAAGCCCCGAGCAAGAATACACACTACTCCCCTCAAATAGGATCCTTGAATCCAGACAGTAGTATTATACACAATAAATATCACAATAGAATATTTTAAATTAAACAGAATAATTTAAACGCGATATATACAAACTACTAACTACCCGCAAAAATCCCCATTTATAAAGGCACACCAATATGATTTGAAATTCCAAAGTCCCACGATGTTAATTTAATTAAATTAACCAACTTTTATTATTGTTCTCACTTTTTATTAAAGTGTCATACTTCCCCTTGTCAATCGTCCTCTGACCCGTTTAAACTGTCGGCCCCGACACATTATGTCGCCACAAATTTTAATACCCGTTTTTATCTTAGGCAGTAATTCTCAATTTATAATCACCCCACCCTTTTAATCAACGTGAGATCCTCAAAATATCCCTTAGTCCCATAACTAAGGGTCCCCAATTATCAATACGTCCTAACCTATGTATAGGATGGATTTCTAACTTAAAATTTCGACCTAGTCTCATGCTTAGGCTAGCGTAACGACGATAAAGTACCAAAAATCAGCCCAACCCTAAGATGATAAAAAAAACTATAATCTACCCTCACTAGTCCCATACCTAGAAGGCGTAAATCATCAAAATGCATACCCACTAGTCCCATACCTAGAGGCATTCTAAAATATAGGAAGAGCAATAATACCCAACAACCCATCATCACAAAGGCAACATCATAATACCAACAAGTCACACAAACAAGCATAATTAATCAATATATAAAACTGCGCATGATAGTCCAATTAAATTAAATCTTTAATTTCATTATCACCTCGTCAACAATACCCAATTAATCCCATTTAATTATTTTAAATTAAATATACAAAGTTTTCATCATATATTCATCAAAACCAAATTTTATTATCTCTACATGTATTACATGAGTTGTACGCACCCAAAAATCATTTATTTTAAAGCTAGGGTTTTTCTACATGCAACCTACACCAATAAAACCCAAAATCACTCATGAATCCTACGTATCCAAAGGGTTATGAATATTATTCAGATTAAATGATTTTATAAAAACAGTCCCATAATTAGTATTTACTTTTTCTAGTTAAGTTACTAATTATTTTTAAGAAAACATATAATTAAGTGTTTAGGTGACACTTAAAACGCATAATACTAAAGGAAAAGAATAGAGTATTCATGCTTGTGAAGATCGTGTGAAAAATCTGATTAGAAATCTGGATTCCTCTCGAAAAATTAGCAAAAGAGTATTCTTGAACGATCTTGATTAAACTCCAATTAAGCCTTCAAAAACTTGTGCCAAAACTTGCGACAAAAACTTGATTTTGTTGAATGTTGATGATTATGAGTGAGAGAAAAAATATTTGAAAGTGTTCTCTAGTGAAAAACTGGAGAAAAAGTGATTATGAGAAGTCCCCCTACGGATTAACAAGGTTATATAGTGATTAGGAGTCATAATCTTACACAAACTCTAAAAACAGCTTACAACGCACGTTTTCTGGGAGGGTCGATCGATCTACCCCCAGGCATCGATCGATCGATCATGCCTAAAATTTGACAGTGCACCCAAAAAAAATTATAAGGGACAAAAATTGTAAAATCAATATAAAATCCATTTTAACTCCGATTTTAATTCCGCTTGAAGTTTTATTCTTCTAAAATCATAACCAACATATTTAGCCAATAAAAATTATTAAATTCAAAAAAATTATTTTTCTCAAAAATTCCAATTAATTAATTAAAATAATAAATCAAAACATGGGGTGTTACATACTTCTCCACTAGCAAAGAATTTCGTCCTCGAAATTAGACGAAGCATACTCATCCATGCATAAATCTCGCAAAAGAAAATAACGCTCATATATGTCTACCCGTAGAATGCCATAATTGGGCGCCCATACACCCAATTCTACACGCACATACCCCACGAGTAGCAAAATAATATATATTGCCTATATACATACACATAACTATGAAAATAACGGTGTACCACATGCTCTCACAAATCCCC
This sequence comes from Sambucus nigra, assembly GCA_949130495.1. Lineage (NCBI taxonomy): Eukaryota > Viridiplantae > Streptophyta > Magnoliopsida > Dipsacales > Adoxaceae > Sambucus > Sambucus nigra. The sequence goes on along the minus strand of OX422211.1, from coordinate 153,123,012 downwards.
CACTCGATCCAATAGCCTAAAGTCATCAAAATGCTAACGTCCTCAAATTAAATCTCAACACCAAAAATCGATACATACGATACCTAACATCTGTACTAAAATCTCCAAAAATAATTATCGTCTCCAAATTCCATTTTAAGGATCCCCACATCAAGCTTACTAATTCTAAACTCAATGCCTACAACATCCTTAACACAAAACTTCACATCTCCAAGAAACATATCTAACATGTATGCTAGACCCCCTACCTTAACCAGTACGAATCAATCAAAGGAAATCAAAGATTGGCAGCGCGGAAGCTAAATAGACTCATAACCTACGAGACCTAAGACCATGCTCTGATACCATCTATCACACCCCGCCTAATTCTGGCATCGGCCGCCACCAAAACTATGCCGGGCGTGAGTAAATAATTATCATTCTTAGCATGAGACAGATATGAGACATAAATAAACCAGTCCATAAGATACATAATTGAATCAAACCCAAATGCTCATAAACAACTAAGCGATAAAAGATCCATCATATGCTAACTCCAATAATCCATTCTCCAATAATGATTAAATAAAATCTGAAATAATCCCAAAATAAATCCTCTAAACAACTTTGGAACCGAATGGCCCAATAAAACTCAAATGAAGTCTCATAATTAAATACGACTGGAAAAGAAAGTCTAACTAAACTATGCCATAAAATGAATAACTCCAGCTGCACCTCCAAATATTAACTCTGATAAACTTATGCCGCTTCTCCAATTCTAATCCTGAAAAAGATTAGTCAACGTATGGGTCAGAGCCAAAGCTCCGAGCAAGAATACACACTACTCCCCTCAAATAGGATCCTTGAATCCAGACAGTAGTATTATACACAATAAATATCACAATAGAATATTTTAAATTAAACGGAATAATTTAAACGCGATAAATATAAATTACTAACTACCCGCAAAAATCCCCATTTATAAAGGCACACCAATATGATTTCAAATTCCCAAGTCCCACGATGTTAATTTAATTAAATTAACCAACTTTTATTATTGTTCTCACTTTTTATTAAAGTGTCATACTTCCCCTTGTCAATCGTCCTTTGACCCGTTTAAACTGTCGGTCCCGACACATTATGTCGCCACAAATTTTAATACCCGTTTTTATCTTAGGCATTAATTCTCAATTTATAATCACCCCACCCTTTTAATCGATGTGAGATCCTCAAAATACCCATTAGTCCCATAACTAAGGGTCCCCAAGTTATCAATACGTCCTAACCTATGTATAGGATGAATTTCTAACTTATAATTTCGACCTAGTCTCATGCTTAGGCTAGCGTAACGACGATAAAGTACCAAAAATTAGCCCAACCCCAAGATGATAAAATAAATGATAATCTACCCTCACTAGTTCCATACCTAGAAGGCGTAAATCATCAAAAGGCATACCCATTAGTCCCATACCTAGAGGCATTCCAAAATATAGGAAGAGCAATAATATCCAACAACCCGTCGTCACAAAGGCAACATCATAATACCATCAAGTCACACAAACAAGCATAATTAATCAATATATAAAACTACGCATGATAGTCCAATTAAATTAAATCTTTAATTTCATTATCACATCGTCAACAATACCCAATTAATCCCATTTAATTATTTTAAATTAAATATACAAAGTTTTCATCATATATTCATCAAAACCAAATTTTATTATTTCTACATGTATTACATGAATTGTACGCACCCAAAAATCATTTATTTCAAAGCTAGGGTTTTTCTACATGCAACCTACCCCAATAAAACCCAAAATCACTCATGAATCCTACGTATCCAAAGGGTTATGAATATTATTCAGATTAAATGATTTTATAAAAACAGCCCCATAATTAGTATTCACTTTTTCTAATTAAGTTACTAATTATTTTTAAGAAAACATATAATTAAGTGTTTAGGCGACACTTAAAACGCTTAATACTAAAGGAAAATAATAGAGTATTCATGCCTGTCAAGATCGTGTAGAAAATTTGATTAGAATTCTGGATTCCTCTCGAAAAATTAGCAAAAGAGTATTCTTGAACGATATTGATTAAACTCCAATTAAGTCTTCAAAAACTTGTACCAAAACTTGTGACAAAAACTTGATTTTGTTGAAGGTTGATGATTATGAGTGAGAGGAAAAATATTTGGAAGTGTTCTCTGGTGAAAAACCGGAGAAAAAGTGATTATGAGAAGCCCCCCTACGGATTAACAAGGTTATATAGTGATTAGGAGTCCTAATCCTACACAAACTCTAAAAACAACTTACAGCGCACGTTTTTTGGGAGGCTCGATCGATCTACCCCGAGGCATCGATCGATCGATCAAGCCTAAAATCTGACAATTTGCCCAAAAAAAATTATAAGGGACAAAAATTGTAAAATCAATATAAATCCATTTTAACTCCGATTTTAATTCCGCTTGAAGTTTTATTCTTCTAAAATCATAACCAACATATTTAGCCAATAAAAATTATTAAATTCAAAAAAATTATTTTTCTCAAAAATTCCAATTAATTAATTAAAATAATAAATAAAAACACGGGGTGTTACATCAAGGAGAATACAAAGTACAATATGGAGTATTAATATATGATTGGAACAACACATTATTGGGAGAATCCTTGCTGAAAAATAGAACCCATACTGACTGTGAGTACTACCCAAGTTCGCATACATATCATACACGTGCTATAAACACATTCAATTAGCTTCTTTTTGTTATTTGTCCCCATCAATTAGCATAAAACTTAAATAGTTTCAAATTACCAAATGTTTCATGTCCACTTGATTATTCTTTTCACTCTAGTTCCACCGATCCTCGCCATACAATAAGTAGTGCATGCCTAAAATATAAATTGGAACATATTTTAGAATACTTGATATATCGAAAACAATGTAGGGTAAGCTTTCAATGGGACAAAAGATAACAATAAAGAGGTTTTCAAGGAATTCAGGACATAGTCTTCAAGAATTTAAGAATGAAATTGTTTTGATTTCCAAACTACAACAAACAATTTTAAACTACAACACTATAATCGTGTTCGACATTTGATTTGTTTCTTTAAAAGAGAAGATAGGGTATTGGTCAACGAGTATATGCCCAATAAAAGCTTCGAGTATTTGATTTTTTGTCTGATTTGTTGCCTTAAAGGAGAAGGAGGCCTGTTCCAAAACAGTTGCATTTATGTAAACTTATCATTAACAAATGTTAGGATTTTCATCAGTAGATGTCCTGAAATAATCATCAAAATGGATGCAATCTACTTCATACTGATGTAGATTTTATCAGTACGCTAATTGATGAACACATGTTCAATTTTAGTATTTTTATAAAAAGGATGTGTATAATTGCTGCTACATGAGGAATTTATGGGATCTATATTTATATGGTACTTAAAAATCACTATTATCGATCTGTGTGTAACTGTTTGAACATAAAAGCACACAGGTAGAGAACATTCTTCCAGGGATCTCTGTGTAGCTGTTTGAACGACCTCTAATGGATTCATTTTTGATTACTCGGGATCAAGCTTATAGAGTTGGAGATATTTAAATAAGAAACCAATGTCCAATAAATTCTTGAGAATCGGGCTTGGACAATTTCTTTAAGCAGGTTCAAGAAATTAAGAAACAATATGATACGCTGAATAAGCTATTAAGCAGCAGACATTTATGAAAAATGAAAAGAAGGTTTAATATCTTCTTTTACCCCTTCTCTTCTTTATTGATTATTTCTTTTGAAAGCACTTGTTGCATTAACAAACAATTTTCCTTTTCATGACCTAATTTTCAGACAATGCATACAATATGAAGGTATATCTTTATAAATAATTTGTTGCCAACAAGAAACTTAATAACACAATCAATCAATTGGGAATTAAAAAACAATGAGGTTAAAGGAAGTGGCATCAAGGATGGAACAGTAGCAGCTAAAGAAATATGTATAGCTGACCGACGTGAGATTCCTTATCAAATGTCGGCTAACCGGCGCAAGATTATTTATCCTTGAATCTAACTGTGTTAACTGTTAGATTGTTATACACACTCAGTTATGTGTTAACTGTTAGATTCATATAAAGGGTTTTGTAAATTTAGGACCTATTATAATATGTATTTTGAAAATAGGAAAACAAACATTTTGTTAATAGTTTTAGTCCCTATTTTTGAATAAAGCCGCTGGCGCGGGCCCATATTCATAAAACGTCAACCAATCATAGCATGTCACGTGTCCCTTTAATTTGAAAATAGGAACTAAAAATGGAAACGAAATATTGTTTGCCCTATAACCATAATCAATATTATTTTAAGTCCTAAAAGTACATAATTTATTCATATAAATCATTAATTCAGTTATACATACTCAATTATTAAATAACCAAAACCATTACTCTCAATCTATTGTCAAGCACAAGAAATAACCAAAAAGAAGAACAACAAGAAATCGAATGTGATTGAAGCAAAATTTGTGTCTAATGACAACAACTACATATGGCATGGTTCTTTTCCTTTCAATTTTACTGTCAAAATAATTTAGAACAGGTATTTCCTTAGATGACTGGAGCAAAAATATCATGTAAACAGAACTTGTATAACAGTTATATACCTTGATATGTTTGTCAAACTTAATAAAGACTTAAACTTATCTACTTTCCAATCACTGAGAGACATTTATGATGAACAAGTCCATTCACACTAAATCCATATATCTGCAAGGAAGAATATAGCATTACTATTTACATAAATAATAGAGGAGATCAAACAAGCCTCATTACAAATTAATATCTAATTATTATAAATCTTAATCGAAAAGATCAATTACCAGCCATTGCAATATTTGATCCCAAAGTAAGTACAGACACGATTTCAAAATATCAACTCAAGTGGAATTTTCCAAATTTTGTCTCTAATCAATCCAACAAGATCTGGTTGTTATGGCAGAATGATATCAAAGAAACAGTAAGTTTAAACACTGACTAATTGCTTTGTCTCAAAATTGATATTGAATTTTTAAATACATCAATCTTCTTGGTTTTAATATATGCCAAGTGCATAACTATTGAAATAAGGTTTTTATAGACTGATTTAGAACATTTAACTTCCCAAATTACATCAATTCCATGGCTTATAATAGGAGACTTCAATGTAGTAGCTAAAGAAGAAGAAAAAATAAGTGAAAATAATATTGATTTTCATATTATAGAGGACTATAATGATATGATCACATCATGTGCTTTAATTGATATAGGTTACACTGGATCAAAATTCACATGGACTAATAATAGGGTAGATGGTACCATTTTTTGTAGGTTAGATAGAGGATTAGCAAACTACCAATGGTTGGACTAGTTACCTACAATTACCATCTCCCATTTACATAAGACCTTCTCTGATCACACTCCTCTGCTTCTTTCTATTAAGAGTACTATAGATCAGTGTCCTAGACCTTTTAAATTCCTCTCAATGTGGTGTATTAAAACTAATGTAAAAGACATAATGAAGAAACATGGTCTACTAACATTCATGCCCCCCCAAAGAACAAATTTTCCATTAAGTTAAAGATTATAAAATAAAAATTAAATTTTGGAATAAAGAACAATTCAATAATGTTTTTCAAACTGTTAATGATCTATATCACTCTCGTTAGCTTCCTCGTCCGCCTCGAAATCATATTCATAAGTCTCAGAAACATCCTCATCACTACAATCCTCATCAATATTAACATGGATATCATCACCGCCATCTATATCAACTATGTTGTCAACAGTTGTTTCCTTTGCACTAGCCCTAACCCATGTAATATCCCCATCATGGTTTATTAGAGTCCAGTTGTTGGATGTTGTATCGATCAACTTCTACATCTATTTTGTCATCTCCATATGTATCTTTACCATACATATCATACAAATCTCTCGGTGTCATCCTCACGACACCTTGCCAGTCTTCTTCAATCAGGTCTCGCACACACCAAATTTGTTTAGTCTGAGATGCTAATATAAATCGTTCATCTGACAATCGAATATGCTCGTATAGTGAATGTTTGAAGTTCACTAATGTGAACTCAAATTCATCCTTTGTCGTCCCCGAATGGGTATCAACCCAATCACACTTGAATAACACAAACTTCAAATCATTTGAATAGCGCAATTCAAATATATTTGTTAATACTCCGTAATATATTACATCCCCCAAAACAGGTGATTTGTCCTTTGCGCTTGCAAAACATTCGGTGGTGGCATTAAGCATAACTCCACTATTTTGAGTATTCAATCTTCTCTCACACTGCTTTGTACGAAACCTACACCCATTTATAATATATCTGGTGTACTGCCTAGCCCATTGGGAGGGGCCTGAAGCCAAAATTGCCTTGCTTTGTACCTAAATTTTTTCATATGATTGAGTAATAAAAAATTGATGTGCAAAAATTAAATGTCTTATTAAGATATTACAATGTGGTTACATCTAAATACAAAGATTACTTACATGATCACCAAATCACTTGTGAAACGTTTCGTTATGAATGCGGTTAATTTTGTAGTGTCGTACACGAGGTCTCTCCTGCTTTAGCATTGTTTAATTAAATTTAATTACATAAAGTTAAAATTCATTCAAATGTGATCTTACTCGCGAAAAGGCTTCACTACGGCGGAGTCGACTAAAACCTACCGATGTGCTTGTGAAAACGAAGTGTCATCAAGGATAAATGCCACTCCTTTACCTAATGTACGACCTATTGAACTTGAGTTGTCATCGGCTTCATCATTTCATAAAGGTCGATTTAACTTACTCTCAACATCTCCCAGGTACCTCGCACAGAATGTCGTGCATTCCTCTGCTAGGTATCCTTCAGCAATTGAACCTTCTGGACGACTTAGGTTACAAACATATCCTTTTAGTGTGAATTAAAAACATGTTCATCATTGTAAAAAACTTATCGTAGTATTCATATGCATTAATTTAGGTGACACAAACATAATGCATACACAAAACGTACCTCTCGATTGGATACATCCATTGTAAATGTACTGGTCCAGCAATCGTTGCCTCCTCAGCTAAATGGATTTCCAAATGCTCCATAACATAGAAAAAATTTGAGGGGAAGATTTTCTCAAGATAAGAGAGTGTAAGAGAAACACGATCTTGCAAACATTCATAGTCTTTGAAGGTCATTGTCTTTGAACAGAGCTGCCGATAGAAATTACATAATTCAATCAAAGACCTTGCTACATTCGTAAGCAATGATTTTTGTATTGCTAGCAGGAGTAGTTATTGCATTATGATATGATTATCGTGGCTCTTAAGTCCAAAAATATTTCGCTCTTTAATGTTTACACGCCGTGAAATATTAGATGTATAACCATCTGGGACTTTGATATTCTTTAAAACCTTACAAAACGTGTCTTTATCACTTTCACTCATTGTGAAGCATGTTGGTGGTAAATATACTTTGTTATTTGGTAAGCTCTTGGGGTGCAATGCTTTTCGAATACCCATGTTCTGAAGGTCTCGAGTATGTGAACTGGGGAAAACAATCCATTAAAAGAGACGGGTATAATAAAATTTCGAGTACATATCAATCAAAAATTAGACAAACACACAGTTGGTATCAGATGTGGCATCAACACAGTTGAGTATTCAAATTTCCATGATATATATATAGAGAGAGAATGAGAAGCAGTTTAATTTTTATATCTGGCATCAACACAATTTAACTTTTTCACCCCTTAATTTGTGTTTTTGATTCATGATATATATATGTGGCATCAAGAAAATTTAATTTTTAAATAATAAACAATAATAGAAGAAAAAATATGTCAAAACATTATTGATTCATGATATATATATAAACCAAGATGAATAGGTCCAATATATATTATTGATTTATGTGATATATATATATATATATATATATATATATATATATATATATATATATATATACCGAAATAATTAAAAAAACAACAACGATCCCAAAAAAGTGACCCAGGTCCAAGAAAAAAATAAAACGCAGATGAACAAGTCCAATAAAATGAAGACGAACAACTCCAATAAAAATTAAAAAAAAACGCAACTTACCCGAGAAGAACAGGTCCAAAAAAGTCTTCAAAGAATAAAATGCAACAACAATGGTTCCAACCAAGAAAGTGACACACTAATAGAGAGGATTGAGGATTATTAGGTCAAATTAATCTAGGGAAAAGAGGTTTGGGAAGGATTAGAATTGTGAAGATTCTTCCTGTGAAGATGAGGCGTGATGGGAGAGAGCATTGACGTGGTAGGTTAGAAGAGGAAACGTGGGAATTTTTTGTAAGAAAAAACAAACACTCGCCAAATAGTTAGGAGAGGCGATTTTTTCACAATTTTAGTGGCATTAGTTATGAAATGCCTATAAAATACCATATTTATTTTATTATTGATTAAAAAATGTTTTATTTATGCGGCACATCAATATAAATGCTGTAAATTTTCAATACTTATAAATAAATGCTGGTAAAAAAAATTCTCAGCATTTTTAAATAATACCAAGAAAAAAGTGCCGAAAAAAATTAATTTTCTTGTAGTACATTAAATGGAGATGATGTATATCAAGGTCCCAAGTGTCCACCTTATGGCAATGGAATAGGTTGTTTTTATTTTTTGAAATCTTGTTTTCTTTATGTTCGATAAAATGCATCACTGACATTTGTTTTTGTTTGTTACAGTTGACAGTAAAAGAAAACCTCCAAAGGAAACTGATGTTAATATAAAGCATTTAAAACTTATCTGGAGTTTGCACCAATATGTTGCTGAGGATCATATTGGATCTGCTTCTTACTTATTGCAGTATAAAAGCTACACTTGGTCTTTCACTGCTCGTCCTCATCCAGTGGTGGTTGATCTTGACCAAGTACCAGCCTCTGAGACTATTATGGAAGGTTCTTCTTCTGAGTCGAATATTCTTATCAAAAATCTGATGAAGAAGAGAAGAGCTCCTGCCTTTTTTGACAAATCTGCCTCTGCCACTATGGAGGCAAAGAAAAGTAAACAAGATGTCCCAGAAGAAGGGACAAAAACCATAGATATTCCCCCTCCTTCTGCTGCCAAGAAGGCTGGCGAGAAGCCCCCTGTGGCTTCGAGCAAGACTGCTGTTGTTTCTCCTTCGAGTGATATTATTGTCATCTCACTAATAAAAACAACATCCTTAATTGAAAATGCTCTAGCTCCTCTGAGGAGATTAAAGAGAAGCTCTTCTGAGAGACCTGCTGAACCTATCTCTCAACCTTCAAATGTTGAAGGTAGTGTTCCAACTTTTTCTCCTTCGAGCTTCGCTATGGGCTTGGTAAAATCCTGGACTATCCCAGAAGTCCAAGGCATTGAATATACTCTTTCTCGTGAGAGAATCACTACCCTGGCTACTCAACACATTGCCTCAGTAAGTATTGTTGGCCCGAGTCTTTTACTTTCTACTATTATGTTCATGTATTGACTTAAAGTTATTTCTTTTTTCATCTAGTGACGTGTTTCAACAACATTTTGAAGAAGGATGAAGCTATTAGTGCTTCAAGCTCCTCGGGTGGAGTACAAGAAGCTTTTTTTGGGCTGACCTAATCTTTGAAAGATTCTTATCAAAAGTACGAGGAAGATAAAGTTGCTTGGGAGAAGTAATTCAAGTCCATTGAGCTATAGAGAAATCAAGCTGTGAATGCCTCCAAAGAATTGGAGAAGAAATTAAAGGAGTTTGAACAGAGCAATAAGGATTTTAAATAGAACAACAAGGAGTTTGAGGCTAAGCTAAAGTCTGCTGAAGAGGAAGTTGTTAAACTTCAAGATGTCAAGCAACAGAAAATGAAGGTGGAAGAGAAGTTGAAAGCTGTCAAGGAGATCCTTAGGGAAAGGACCTCCTCGGAGAAGGCAAAAAGAAAAAATGCAGTTAAAAAATCATTCAGTACTGGTTGGGACAAAGGCTGGAACAAGGGCCTGGCTGCCATGTCTTCTCAAATGGAGTATGCCAGCGTTAAATATTTTAGGAATGGATGGGTAGCAGCCTTCCAGGAGCTGAAGGTCGCTGAGAATTTCTAGTTATTCCAGCAACACACTCATGGCCCTTCTCCCTCTCCTGGAGAAGAAGAAGAAGATGAAGCTGCTTCAGATGAATCTTCTTTGATGACTATAGATCAAGTCCTTGTTGTTCCTGTTGTTCAGCCTTTCGAGCAACTCCAACCAGCCAGCACTCCTGCCGAGCAGCTTCCCTTGCTTCCGAGCAACCAACCCCTTCATCCAATCCTTCTGAGGAAGTCATAAGAAACAAGGAGAAGGTGTAGAGTTGTTTGAGTTTTTATTTTGTTGTTCTCTTAAATGTAATCTCAGACTTTGTATTTTCTCTTATGATGAAATAAAATTCTAACTTTGGTTGTTCATCTTGAATTTCTCTTTTACTTGCTCTGTTTGTGTCATTATTGATTCTTTTTATTTCTTCTCTTTTCTAGTTTATGGCCAGGATGGAACTCTTATAAGCTCAGACACAGAATTGATGAAGAAATGCAATGACTATTTTAAAGCTGGTCATGTAGATCTTAATGAGGCCCAGATAATTAACATCATTGGATCAGGTGCTTCTGACCGAGCAGTTGAAGCTTACCAATACTTGAAGTGTTTGCTCGATCGTGCAGTTGCCAATAATGTGGCCTACTATGAGATGATTAAAGATCTCTAAGGAACGATCGAGGAACTTCAGCAGCAGTTGGTGGTAATTGATTTCCGACCAATCGGAGTTTGTGGTAATTGATTTGTCGACCAACCGAAGTTGTTGGTAATTGATTCTCCGACCAAACGGAGTTGGTGGTAATTGATTCTCGACCAACCGCAGTTGGTGGTAATTGATTTGCCGACCAACTGGAGTTGGTGGTAATTGATTCCCGACCAACCGGAGTTGGTGGTAATTGATTCGCTGACCAACCGGAGTTGGTGGTAATTGATTCCCGACCAACCGAAGTTGGTGGTAATTGATTCCTGACCAACTGGAATTGGTGGTAATTGATTTGCCGATCAATCGGAGTTGGTGGTAATTGATTCGCCGACCAACCGGAGTGGTGGTAATTGATTCCCGACCAATCGGATTTGGTGGTAATTGATTCCTGACCAACCGGAGTTGGTGGTAATTGATTTCCTGACCAATCGGAGTTGGTGGTAATTGATTCTTCGACCAACCAGAGTTGGTGGTAATTGATTTCCCGACCAACCGGAGTTGGTGGTAATTGATTCCCGACCAATCGGAGTTGGTGGTAATTTGCTCTGAATTTGGTGTGTAATGTGTAGCACTAATATTCCGAAAAAATTTCAACAAAGAGAAACTGGGTGAAACATCACTTTATTCATACTGAAGAAATTGTATTACATAGGAATTTCAATTACTGGTAATTTTTGCGCAGATGCTCTGCATTCCATACATTCTTGAATTCTTCTCCTTCCAAGGTTTCAATCATGTATGTCCCTCGACGAACAACTTCTATTACTCTGTAGGGTCCATGCCAGTTGGCTTCCAGTTTGTTATACTTTTGAATCACTTTCTTCAGCACATAATCCCCTTCCTTCAAATCAAATTTTTTCACTCTTTTGTTATAGAATAAAGGTGTTCGTTGTTGATATGCTGCATTCATGATTGCTACTTCTTCCCTAACTTCTTTGAGCATATCCAGGTTTAATCTTCTCATCAATTCATTGACAGGGGAACTGAAATTAAGCACCCTATGCGTAGGTAAACCTAATTCAGCAGGTATGACAACCTCACTCCCAAATGCCAACATGTATGGTGATTCTCCTGTTGTTGTTCGTGGAGTGGTGCGATAAGCCCATATCACAGAGTGTAGCTCATTAATCCAATTTGCCCTTGCATCATCCAATCGCTTTTTCAAACCATTCAGTAGCGTTTTATTTGTCACTTCAGTTTGCCCATTGCTTTGGGGATGGCCTGGTGCAGAGTGAATCTTTAATATATTGGATTAATGACAATATGCAGCGAACTCCTCGTTGTCAAACTGGGTTCCATGGTCAGTAATGAATGCATGGGGAAGACCATATCTACAAATGATATTCTTCCAAATAAACTGATAGACCTTGTCATATGTCATATCAATGAGAGGTTCAGCCTCCACCCATTTAGTAAAATAATCCACAGCAACCACGAGGTATTTGAATCTTCCCCTAGTCGTTGGAAGTGGCCCGACCAAGTCTATTCCCCATATGGCGAATGGCCAAGGAGACGTGATGGGTGTTAAAAATGCTTGGGGAGTTCTTCGGATGGAAGAGAAACGTTGACATTTATCACACTTCTTGGCATAAGCTGCGCAATCATCTCTCATCGTTGGCCAGTAATACCCCTGCATTGTTATTCTTTGCAAAAGCGTCCAACCTGCTACATGGGCTCCACAAGACCCTTCGTGAACCTCTTCGATCAAATCTTTCACTTCGGAGGGATGGACACATCTTTGTAGCCCTGCTATAACTCCTCGTCTATATAAAATGCCACTAGTCAATACATAATGAGCAGCTTTAAACTTCAATTTTTTGGCTACGATCTTATCAGTTGGTAAAGCCCCCTCTTTAATATAGGCCCTGATGGGGTCCATCCAAGATGGTCCCAAGTCAAGGGCGATGAAGTTTATCATCAGATCTTCGTCGATGCTCCGACTAGCCAGGATTTCTATTGGGATTGTTCTTCATAGCTCGATGCGTGTGGCCGATGCTAACCGAGCTAGGGCGTCTGCTCTTGCATTGTCCAATCTTGGTATTCTAATCAACTGAATTGTAGTAAAACTTGATACAACCTCTATCACTTTTGCATGATACCTAACCATTAATTCTCCTTTTGCTGCATACACACCCAGAATTTGATTTAAGAATAACTGGGAGTCACTGAACACAACGACTTGCTCTGCCTTCATGGTTTTGGCCAGGCTTAGACCCGTGATCATTGCTTCATATTCGGCCTCATTATTAGAAGCCTTAAATTGAAAGCGCAGAGAATACTCCTCATCAATCTCATCTGGACTGTTTAAAATAATCCCTGCTCCACTGACTGTAGAGCATAAAGAGCCATCTACATACAGATTCCACACAGGTACTTCATTATCAAACTCTTAGTCAGACAAGTTCCTTGGTGAAATATTTGATGCTTCCTTTTTTCCTCCTTCAGCAGTTCTCGCTACTCGTCCACCGACGTAAGTTGGTCGGGGTTTAAATTTGATGATCCTGTAACATCCACAGGTTGGTTTGTATTCAACTACTGCTCGTCGGAGGAATCCTCCTGAGTAAATTCCACGATTGTTGATACCAAATTTAATCTGCTGACGTGGACCAATAATAAGAAGACACGTGTCAATCTACATGGCACAATAACAACAAGGAAGTTTATTTCCCCCCGACCAAGTCATGTTCGCTCCGAACAACAAGGACACCCCGAGGAACCACAACACTCCGAGGAACTCCAACGCTCCGAGGAACTCCTTAACGACAAGCAAATAAGGCGGTCCGAGCTGCATCTCGGCCACAGCATTGATTGCCAGATAACGAACAGTCCAACTGGTTCATTAAATGATTATCCTTGACGCACAAGCCTAAGGGCATTAAATGTATTACCCTTTCATATGTATATCATTTAATGTATCGACCCTTTCATGTACAGCCTCAAGGCTATAAATACCTTGTATCATCCTCATTCAAGGGAAGGGGAATTTCTTGAGAGAACTTGTAATCAAGAATTCCACAAACACTCAGCAATAACATAACAGTGGACGTAGGCTTTATTCCTAGCCGAACCACTTTAAAATTCTTTGTCTTATTTATTTATCTGTGATTAAATAATTAGAGCGATCTAGTTTTTTACATCAACAGATTGGCGCCGTCTGTGGGAACGTGTTACAAGCGTTGTTCTTCACCAAAAGCTAAGTTTTTATTTTCTCTACGTATAATCAATTATACATACATCTTTTGATTCGATCATGATTTTTATGTTTATATACATAAATTAATTGTCCAATTTTTATCTGCAAATTGTTGCATATCATGATTTTTTTATCATAACTGTTAGATTTATCCTTATTTAAAAATCTGAAAAATAGTAGATTTCATAAATCATAATTCTTTGCTTGATTCTCAAGTTTTAATTTTATATCAGGAAATAAATATTTTAAATGATTACATATGCCAATATATACGACGATGATAAGATTTGATCATTTTCATTGTTGATTTTGAAATAAATTTTGTAAGATATTTGATGTCTATTCAAATTCCCATCATATTTTTAATAAAAGAATGGGAAAAGGTTAAAGACAATGAAAAGTCTTCTCATGGAAATCATGACCCATATATATTCTCTCTCTCTTCAAGTTTGAGTCTCTTTGCATTCACTTTTATGAATTATATACTTAATTTGGTTCATCTTCCATCTATGTCAATAAAGTCAAATTAATTGATTTTGGATATAAATTTGGTAATAACTTTAATCATTCACCATATTTTTATCTCTTCAAATTGGGAATAGGAAGGGATCAATATAAAAAAATAATTTTCAAACAGCAAACTAATACCTGATTAGTTGTTGGAGATTAAATAACTTTACAAAAAAAGAACTCTATGTCTTATTTATGGCGCATATCTAATAAAAATTTGTCCATCTCACACACGTGTGGCACAAAAATATTATTTCATATTTTGAAATTTTTATGCTGATACATATCATATATTGATTGGATGAGTAAATTATTCTCATGACTAATCAATTCAGCCTACACATATGGTAGAGCAAATTATTAATTTTTACAGGCACAAGATTCAATGCCGACGAATGCTGAAGCACAAATTATTCTATATCCGTTCGGATTCATATTTTATATTTATCTCAGCATGGAGCTCGAAAAATTTCTTCTCTCTATATATATTCGGCTCCGAGGAAAAGCTACAACAGTTATTATATTTCACCCCCAACGGATAGTTGGTCGGAGTAATTCTTATTTATATGCAGGCCCAGCAAAGTTCTCGGCCATATTCTTATGTTCTGGAAAATATTATTCTTATTCGGCATTCTGCAATTATGCCTCAACAAGATACTTATTCAGCTTTAAGGAGAATTACAACATTCGTTCGGATAATTCTTATTTATATTCAGGCCTGACAACGTTCTCGACCATATTCTTATGTTGTGAAAAATCTTATTCTTGTTCGGCATTATATGATTCTACCTCGACTGATCGGCGAGGCACTTTATTATTTTTAATTATTCTTTATATCTATTTGGATGCATATTCTATTCTCATTTCAGCATGGAGCTCGACAAATATTTATTATATCTTATTCAGCTCCAAGGATATCTCCAGCATTTATTATATCTTATTTAGCTCCAAGGATGTCTCCAGCATTTATTATATCTTACTCAGCTCCAAGGATGTCTCCAACATTTATTATATTCCCAACAATCTGTTGGTCATCGCCGAGGAGGTATCCTGCATTTATTATATCTTATTCCCAACAATCTGTTGGTCATCGCCGAGGAGGTATCCTGCATTTATATTATCTTATTCCCAACAATCTATTGGTCATCGCCGAGGAGGTATCCTGCATTTATTATATCTTATTCCCAACAATCTGTTGGTCATCGCCGAGGAGGTATCCTGCATTTATATTATCTTATTCCCAACAATCTGTTGGTCATCACCGAGGAGGTATCCTGCATTTATATTATCTTATTCCCAACAATCTGTTGGTCATCACCGAGGAGGTATCCTGCATTTATTATATCTTATTCCCAACAATCTGTTGGTCATCGCCGAGGAGGTATCCTGCATTTATTATATCTTATTCCCAACAATCTATTGGTCAGCGCCGAGGAGGTCTCTAGCATTTGTATTATCTTATTCCCAACAAATCTGTTGGTCAGCGCCGAAGAGGTCTCCAGTATTTATATTATCTTATTCCCAACAATCTGTTGGTCAGCTCCGAGGAAGTCTTCATCATTTATTATCAATTACCACCAACTCTGATCGGTAGATAAAATCCAACTCCGGTTGGTAGACAAAATCCAACTCCGGTTGGTAGATAAAATCCAACTTCGGTTGGTAGAAAAAATCCAACTCCGGTTGGTAGATAAAATCCAACTCCGGTTGGTATTGGTCGATAAATCTCATTCAAAGTTCACATTCCACAGTTGGGGGCTTATATTACAGATATATTTGTTCATTTGGTGGCACATTCTTATATCATCATGCAGTCGAGCATCAAATTCAACCCCGACTAATCAGGAGGTATATTGAAGTTCAAGAGGAATATTGAAGTTCAGGAGATATATTGAAGTTCAGGAGGAATATTGAAGTTCAGGAGGTATATTGAAGTTCAAGAGGAATATTGAAGTTCACGAGATATATTGAAGTTCAGGAGGAATATTGAAGTTCAGGAGGTATATTGAAGTTCAGGAGGAATATTGAAGTTCAGGAGATATATTGAAGTTCAGGAGGAATATTGAAGTTCAGGAGGTATATTGAAATTCAAGAGGTGTATTCAGAAGTATCACGACATGATGAAAGAAAGCGACAAGTATTCCACCGAGGAACTCTGTCAGACCAGAAATTTGAAGACGAGGTACCTACATGGAGATTATATGTAGATGGATCATCTTGCACAGCTGGTTGTGGAGCAGGGATTGTTTTAAACACCCCAGATGATATTGACATGGAGTATGCCTTGAGATTCCAATTCAAAGCTTCCAATAATGAGGCTGAGTATGAGGCTATGATAGCAGGTTTTCATTTGGCGAAAGTCATGGAGGCACGGCAAGTAATTGTTTTCAGTGATTCTCAATTAATTGAATCAAATGATGGGAATATATGCAGTGAAGGGAGAGTCGATGGTCAAGTACCATGCAAAGGTGATGGAGTTATTGACAGAATTTGATGCTATTCAATTGGTGAGGACACCGAGGATGGAGAATGCTAGAGCAGACGCATTGGCCCGATTAGCATCAGCTACTTGTACCGAGCTGCGAAGAACGATACCAATTGAAGTATTAGAAAGTCGGAGCATATATTGAGGAGGAACAATTACCGGAGGATAATCTCGCTGCCTAGAAATGGAAGTTTAAAGCTGCTCGGTATGTATTAATTAATGGTATTTTGTATAGACGAGGAATTATGGCAGGTTTGCAAAGATGTGTACATTCCTCCGAGGTGAAAGAATTGATTAAAGAGATCCATGAAGGGTCCTGTGGAGCCCATGTAGCAGGTCGGACACTTTTGCAAAAGGTGATGACGCAGAGATACTACTGGCCGACGATGAGAGCTAACTATATAAGCCTATGCCAAGAAATGTGACAAGTGTCAACGCTTTTCCTCCATCCGAAGAATTCCACAAGCATTGTTGACACCCATAACTCCCTTTGGCCATTTGCCATATGGGGATTGATTTGGTTGGACCATTGCCGACGACTCGAGGAAGATTCAAATACCTCGTCATCACAGTAGATTATTTTACTAAGTGGATAGAAGCTGAGCCACTTATTGACATGACATACGAGAAGAAGAGTATCCAGCCCCGAGAAGAATCAAGCTATACAAGAGGAAATGAAGACCGAGCAAGAGAGAGATCTAGATCTCCTCATCGGGCAGAAGAAAAACAATAAATGAAGAATGTGTGTTGATTTCACCGATATCAACAAGGCAGTGAATGCTACCTCGGGACACGAACTGCTCATGGATACTTACTCTGGCTACAACCAGATTAAAATGAAACCTGAAGACATAACAACGGCTGATGAACAAGGTTTTTTCCGAGCAAATCAGTTGCAGTATGGAAGTCTATGTTGATGACATGCAAGAAAGCTGCTGATCATATGGTTGACTTGAGTCAAACTTTTGATCAACTGGATAATTATCAAATGAAACTCAACCCGACGAAGTGCTTATTTGGAGTACGAGAAGGAATGTTCCTCGAGTACATCATCAACCAGCGAGACGTTGAAGCAAATCCAGACAAGATCAAAGCCCTTTTAGGGTTGCGATCCCCAAAAACGAAAGAAGAGGTGCAGAGATCAGATACCCAAAGCTGGAAAAATTGGCAGTGGCATTAATTAAAGCAAGTAGAAGAAGGAGGCTGTGTTTCCAGGCCCATACCATGCATACCAACATGCCATTAATACAAGCTATAGCAGAGTTTACTGATCTTAATACTCCCGAGAAACAAAAATTGCTCGCTGATCAACCTGTGGATGTTACAGGATCAACCAAGAAGACTGCTCTACGGAGCCATGCTCTACGGAGCCACGCTCTACGGAGCAAAAGTGCTATAAGTAGCCAACCTCCTTTGGTTAGGAGGACACGCTCTACGGAGCAAAAGTGCTATAAGTAGCCAACCTCCTTTGGTTAGGAGGACACGCTCTACGGAGCAAAAGTGCTATAAGTAGCCAACCTCCTTTGGTTAGGAGGACACGCTCTACGGAGCAAAAGTGCTATAAGTAGCCAACCTCCTTTGGTTAGGAGGACACGCTCTAAGGAGCAAAAGTGCTATAAGTAGCCAACCTCCTTTGGTTAGGAGGACATGCTCTACGGAGCCATGCTCTACGGAGCCAAAAAGTTCGAAAGAACCCTACTACTCCTTTGGCTAGGAGGTATACACCAGCATGATCAACTACGGTTGGTAAGACTTTATATATTCTCGCATTACAACTTATGTTGGTCGGGAGGTAACATTATTACAAAAAGTTCTTTAAAGAACAAAATATTCCAAACTATACCAAGTATGGTTGGTCGGGGATAAAAACCCACTAACTGTAGTTGGTCGACGAGGACAAATTATTGACCTTAGTTGGTCGGGCACATTTTTATATTTGAAATTGAACCAAGTATGGCTGGTCGGGGACAAAAAACCCACTAACTGTAGTTGGTCGACAAGCATAATTTAACAACCTTGATTGGTTGGAAAAATTCTAAACATTTTTTCATTACTTTATTATTAAGTGATCAAGCAACATTGATACTTGTAACTTTTTTGGTCGATGAACCATACAATATTGTTATGCAAGCACAAATAATAAAGTGTTTGATATTTATAAAACAATAGCAAATTCAAATTTGCGAACAAAAATGAAATTCTTTCACTGAATTCAAAATGAATTATGCAAATTTATTACATTGATATTAAATTGTGTACTAACTATTACATTGAGATTCCTACTCTATTGGTTTCTCTCCCTCTGATTTTGAAACAGGTTCCTCGCCAGCAGGAAGATCATCCAAAGCATAATGGGAATTTTATGAAGTTAAGATATTTCAGCATTCTGATGTTCATCACAGATGGTCTGTCCGAGCAACTCTTGCTCGTCCCCGAGCAGCTCTTGCTCGTCCCCGAGAACCTCTTGCTCGCCCCCGAGTAGAGGTAGAAGTTAAAATCAGCATCTACATCACTGAGATCTTTGCTACTACTGTCTCGACCAACATCGAAGAAGAAGTTGCAAGAAAATGTTTCAAAGTCCACCACTAGCTCACAGAATGCAGTAGGTCGGCTAGCAAACCAATCAACATACTTGAAGATTATGATAAGCTACAAGCGGCATCATATGTCGTCCAGGAGATAATGCCCTTTATGTCCAACAAATCAAGAAGGTAGATCAAGAATTTCACGAGCATCGAGCAACACTGCAGAATAAATACTCCATCCTTTCAAGTAAACTATCAAGCATGAAGCATTGGGGGCTTCTGTTGATACCAAATTTAATCTGCTGACGTGGACCAATAATAAGAAGACACGTGTCAATCTACATGGCACAATAACAACGAGGAAGTTTATTTCCCCCCGACCAAGTCATGTTCGCTCCGAACAACAAGGACACCCCGAGGAACCACAACACTCCGAGGAACTCCAACGCTCCGAGGAACTCCTTAACGACAAGCAAATAAGGCGGTCCGAGCTGCATCTCGGCCACAGCATTGATTGCCAGATAACGAACAGTCCAACTGGTTCATTAAATGATTATCCTTGACGCACAAGCCTAAGGGCATTAAATGTATTACCCTTTCATATGTATATCATTTAATGTATCGACCCTTTCATGTACAGCCTCAAGGCTATAAATACCTTATATCATCCTCATTCAAGGGAAGGGGAATTTCTTGAGAGAACTTGTAATCAAGAATTCCACAAACACTCAGCAATAACATAACAGTGGACGTAGGCTTTATTCCTAGCCGAACCACTTTAAAATTCTTTGTCTTATTTATTTATCTGTGATTAAATAATTAGAGCGATCTAGTTTTTTACATCAACAACGATAAAATCCTCTATTGCCTGCACTTTGAGCGACGATCTAAGCTAAAAAATTATATCATATTCACCAAATTCTACTGCCCAGTACATCAATCTTCTTGATTTCTCCAGTTTATGTAGAGCTTGTCTTAATGGAATATCGGTGTACACCACTATAGTATGGGTTTGGAAGTATGGCCTCATCATTCTGCTTGCTTCAATCAGTGCTAGTGCCAACTTCTCTAGCCTTATATATCTGATTTCTGCTCCTCGAAAAGCTTTGTTGGTGTAATAGACTGATTTTTGTACTCCGTCCTCCACTCTTACCAGCGCCGAGCTCACTGTATTTTCTAAAACTGCTAGGTACAAGTATAGTCTTTCTCCCATCACTGGTCTAGATAATAATGGAGGTGTCCCCAGATATTTCCTCAACTCTTGAAAGGCGTCCTCGCATTCATCATTCCACTAAAAAGTTTTTTGGAGTGTTTTGAAGAATGAGAGACATCTGTTTGTTGCTCATGACACAAATCTATTAAGTGCTGCAACTCGCCCTGTGAGGCATTGCACTTCCTTCTTTGTGGTTGGAGATCGCAGCTCCAATAGGGACCTGATCTTTTCAGGGTTCGCCTCAATCCCTCGTTGGTTAACAAGATATCCGAGAAACATACCTTCTCGTACTCCGAATATGCATTTGGTGGGATTTAATTTCATTTGATATTTCTCTAGTTGATCAAAGGTCTGACCTACATCAACGAAATGATCAGCAGCTTTCTTGCTCTTCGTCAACATATCGTCAACATAAACCTCCATGTTATGACTGATTTGCTCCGCAAACACCTTATTCATCAGCCACTGATATGTTGCACCTGCATTTTTAAGTCCAAAAGGCATAACATTATAACAATAAGTTCCCCTTGGGGTGATAAAAGATGTACTCTCCTTGTCCTCAGGTTTCGTCTTAATCTGGTTGTAACCAGAATAAGAATCCATGAAACTCAACAATTCATGCCCCGAGGTAGAATCTACCAGTTGATCGATTCGGGTCAAAGGAAAATGATCCTTTGGGCATGCCTTATTAAGATCAGTGAAGTCTACACACATCCTCCACTTATTATTTTTCTTCTTTACTATGACCACATTTGCTAGCCAATCAGGATATTTGACATCCTCAATAAAAGAGGCTTTTTGTAGTTTCTCTACTTCTTCCTGTATAGCTTGGTTCTTCTCGGGACTGAACACTCTTCTTCACTATTTTACTGGCTTGATTTTCTTATTCACGTTGAGCTCGTGACACAAGAAACTCGTATCTATCCCTGGCATGTCTTTATGACTCCATGTAAAAGTATGCTTTCTATGCCTTACAAATGCTATCAATTCTTATTTTATCGATACATCCAGTGATGCACCAATTTGAGTTATTCGTTCTGGATGCTCGTTATCCAGAATGATATTTTAAGTAGCCTCCATGACCTGTCCCTTCACGAGCTGAGACTCGTCTCTAGGGTCTAACGTTTCAATCTCTGCATCTTCTATTTCCTCCACTTGATAGGTAGTAGTCTTCTTCCTAGATTCTTCACGTTCCTCCTGTTCGTCAGATAAATAGTAGCATTCCCGAGATACTTTCTGGTCGCCTTTCATAACTCCCACTCCAAAATTGGTTGGTAATTTTAAATATTAATGTACAGTAGATGGTATCACCTCGAACTTCTTCAGACCTACCCTTCCCATGATGATATTGTAAGCTGATTGGACATTTTTATCCATTACGAAAAAGCGTACTCTTTCTGTTCGACAAGCAGGCCATGTACCAATAAGCATATCCCATTTGATCATCCCAAGTGGAAAAACCTTCTCGCCAGTAAAACCAAGGAGGGGCCTATAATATGGCTCCAACTGGGCTAGCTTCAGATTAAAACTGTCAAACATGGATAGAACATGATATCTGCCGAGCTACCATTATCTACCAGTACTCATGAAATAACCACTTCCTTCATTCTCATCTTGATCACCAATGGGTCATCATGAGGATATAGTACACCTGCCAGGTCATTCTTAGAGAAACCAATGACCAATTTATCTTTATTCACCTTCCTCGGGCGATCATCTTCAGTCAGATTTATTCGCTGAATGTACGAGCAAGTTTGAGCCTCATTGAGGCAAGCTTTCCTCTCTGCAGTCATATACCCACCTCCTGCATCTCCATCTATAATAACATTACATTCAAATGATCCGAAATGGATTGAAAATACCTCACGTTTTGGCTGCCTTGGTCTTTTGGGGAGATCGGGGTCATCTTGGTCATCTTCTAGATCTTCTTCGTGACTTCTCTTCTTGTCTTCTTTTGCTCGACGAGGAGATTTAGATCCTTGCCTTCTTCGGTCGCTGGTCTTTTCACCATTTCGACGATCAACATACTTGGTCAATTTTCCCCGCTTGTTGAGTGCTTCAATTTCATTCTGGAGAGCTATGCAGTGCTTGGTAGTGTGACCATGGTCTTTATGGAACTCACAATATTTGGACTTATTCCTCTTGTTAGAATCTGCCTTTATTTTTTCTGGCTAGTTTAGCTCCTCGCTATTCTTGATCTCTTCCAGAATGTGGTTTATATCTACCTTCAAAGGAGTATAATTTCCAAATTTCTTCAAATGTTCCAGTGCTTGCTTTGCTTTCGACTGTCTGTTGCCACCATTATTCTTCTGATCCTTCTTTTCAGTCTTGTCAGCCTCGACCTTGGTTTCCTTAGTATCTGCATTCTTCTTCGCAGCCATAGCCTCCTCGACATTCATGATTTTGGCTGCTTTTGCCATCAGTTCATCCATGGTCCTAGGCAGATCCTTGGCTAAAGTGTAGTACAATTTATCCTGCAATAATCCACTCATCAGAGAAGTAATTATTATTTTCTCCTCGTAATCAATTGCCTCAAGTTTCTCGTTATTGAAACGAGTAATATAGTCTCTGGTGCTTTCACCTGTCTTTTGTCTAACACTCAGTAAGTGTGCTACTCGTTTGATTAGTTTCGCTCCAAAACAGAAGTTCACAATAAAGAGTTCTGCTAGTTGAAAGAAAGTCGCAATTTTCCCCCGAGGAAGGTTGTTCTACCATATCTGAGCAGATCCGGCAAGAGTTCCTGAAAATTCCCTGCATCTCATCTCGTCTACAGCTACATAGATATCTACAGCATCTTGGTATTGTTCTATATGAAGGATAGGGTCAGTTTTTCCATCATATTTAGGCGTCACCATAGGAGCTTTGAATTTTGATGGTGTGGGAAAATCCATAATTTCCTGTAAAAATGGTGTCCCTTGGACAAAATTTCTTTGTAAAGGATTCTTGGCCGTAGCCATTTCCCCTAATCTGTCCTCCAACCTCTGAATAGATCCCTTTCATGCATCGTTTCTCTCTTCGGGCCTATTGGTTCGAGCAACTGATCGCGTTGAATTTGCCTCTTGAGATCTTTCATTACGAGCAGTTGGTCGTGATTGGGCAGAGCCTTCCCTTAGATCGGATGGTCGTTGAGAGTTCTTCGACACAATCCTAGGAGGACTTTTATTCCTCATAGGGCCCAAACGATCAAAAGAAGAGACTCTACTCAACCTTTCTAGAGCACTGGTCCTTTTCAGAGATAAAGTTACGTTTCGTTAAGAGTCTGTAGCTCGTACTGAGGAAGTCCGACCAGGATGATAAGAAGGATCATTAGATCTTTTAGTACGATATGCGTCGGTGCGTCTGGATCGAGATTCCTCTAGGAATATCGTTCGCCTAATTCGTGAAGAGGGTAAACTGGTATTTCTCTGAACACTTCGTTGTCTTGATTGAGCCGACACTCTCCTTGAACAGTTTGTATAAGTTGTCGCATGGTTTCTTACATGGTCGTCTGGCCTTGGGCCAAATTAACCATTATACTAGCCGGATCTTGAACATTTGGGGGAGTGGAATGGTTCGGAGGGACCCCAATGTTTCGATTACTGGATTTCAGATTATCGACCATTGATAATGAATTGTTTTGGTGAAAAACGCTAAGTACAATTGTTTCCCACTGACGACGCTAATCTATTGATGTACAAAAACTAGATTCGATCTAATTATTTTAATAACATATAAAAATGAATAAATAAATATAAGACAATAGATTTTTAAAGTGGTTCAGCCTTATGAGAATGACCTACGTCAACTGTTTTTGTATTGCTGACTGTTTGCTTAGAATTCTCGATAAGTGGTTTACTAAGAGATCCAGAGTTCCCTTCTAATGAAGAGGTTACAATGTATTTATACTCTTGAGGCTGTACATGTGAAAGGATAATGCATTGTTATCTAGTAGACATATACATCTATACGATAATAATGAGCATTTAATGCGCAATCGTCTTTTTGATTCTCCTGATTTGGATGCTCTGTACGTTGAGTTGCTCGGACCGCCTGAGTTGCTCGGAACCTTAAGCTCCTCGGGGCGCCTAAGCTGCTCGGTATGATTGAGTACCTCGGGGCGCTTGAGTAGCTCGATGACAGTATGCTGTTCGTTGAAAGTGTTTGTAATTTCCACGTAGGTTAACACGTGTCTTTAAGTAAATGGTCCTCGTCAGCAGACTAAATTTGGTATCAACAGTTTGTATTAGATCTTTTGACGCCAGTGTTGGTTTTGGGCCGATAATGCTCGATTAGTGATGATTTCAGTTCGTATTCTCGACAGTAAAGTCAAGGAGATATGCACGATGGGTAATTCATTGCCAAGTGGCATGCGATCAAGTTAGTTGTCGTTAATCTCTTTTGCGCTTCTGATTAGACATGTTAGTAAGTTAAGCGTCTATGCAAACCAATAGGGGTGACACAACGGTTTTAAGTATGAGGTGATGGTGTGTCCAACTACGATAATGTGATAGGCCAATTAAGATGTTAAAAATGGTAAATAACATCTAGTAAATTAGAAACACAATGATGTAAAGCCAATTTTGGAGGTTAGGTGACTAAAGTTCCATGCCTAAGCGATATTTATTTATGATAAGGATGCATTAAATTTCGGGGTGCGGTTCTTTTGGATAGTTAATAATGATGATGTAATTAAGAAAATCCGATCCTTGGGGTAATATCACGTCGTAAGATAATTTGTGATTCGGTAAACATAAGGGACCGTATTGGCCAACATTTGGGAATCTATACTCGGTCAGAGTAAATAAGATACTATAGGTTCTAGTAAGTCTCTTGGTAGTTGTTGATTGGAAGTTGTACCTTGCAAGATATTATGTGAGTTGCAGACAAATTGTGGTAAGTATGTTGCGCGTGTAACAATGATAGTTAAAGAGACTTAGGATTGAACTCTAAATAGTCTTCCATGTCAGGATTTTTGGATTTAGAATGAAATTTTAAGGAATAGGATCCCTAGTGATGTCGGTGATGTAGGCCTAGAGGTTTGTAGGTTATATACGACGTCCTGTGTCCTGCCAGAATCCTTAACAGTGTTAGTTTGTGATTTGGTACGTGGTTTATGGTCACAACCGTTTGGAAGAGGGATAAGATTATTATTTAAGTGTCAGAACCCACTTTAGCGGATTAACTAATGGATAGATGCGAGGCAATCCCACTGTGAGCATGGTTTAAGGGCGTCTTGCAATGTTCATAGGACTAATTGTGTGTGACATCATTGGGAATAGATTCGACTTGTTATGACATATTAAGGTGTTCAATGGTTAAGGTGCGCCATATATAGAGGCTCGTAGACTAGTGTCTTTGCGAGCATCTAGTAATCTCTATGTGGGCATTGAGAAATTTATAAATCGTACCTACGATGGGAAAGCCATGGATGATGAGATCTTATACTTTTACGTGGAGTATGTTTGTGTCCTTAGCAAACTAGTTAAGTCTAGTATGAAGAAGTGCCAGTGTCCTAGTTATGATCGTGGCAAAGGCCATGTAATGACCTCTGGTTATTGGTCAGGGTCTAAGGGAGTCAAATAGTATACGTGTCGGGTGTTGTCATCCGAATTGGCACAGATGGATGATATAGTGTGAGACCCTAACTTTTTATTTTTATTTTTATTTTAATTAAATTATTTTTGTGTCAAAATGCATTTTACGGACCATTCATAAATTTCACGACCTTTACAACCAGTACATATGTTCTGTAACATGAAAATAGGGTCGACGTGTCTATTCTCTCGTTCGAAATAGAATGTTTTCATATAAAACGGAGATTAAAAATGAATTTAAAGCATATTATTTTTAATTATTTTTTAAATTATAGTGTGTATAAATTAGTGTAATCCAACAGTAATGTCAATGCGAAAAAAAATACAAAAACATGTTCTATGCGCTCTAATACTAATTTGTAATTGGATGAAAATTTAAAAATTATACGTGGAAAAAAAATTATAATTGAGCACCAACGACACTCAGTTACATAATTATCCAAATGATTGTGTACTGATTGTGCATCTTAAGAATACTATAAATAGATGCTAGTACCTACAGAAAAAATTGCACCTTATTCTTATTTGAAACAAATGATTTCATTCTCTCTCTTTCTCTCTATGAAGAAATTTAAGAGCTGAAGCCCTCCTTTTCTTATTTCAACAACTAAAGAGCCAAAGCTCTGCCTACAAAACCTCTGCTCCTCCATCAACAAAACCCATGAAGAGAAATCTCAAACCCCTGCTAAAAAAACCCTAACCTCTGGCCACCAAACCCTTTCCCTAAACCCAAGAACCACCGAAATCCCTCCTTCCCGAGCTCAACTGCTGACCAACCTTCCATTGCCGATTAAAGACCTATGACCTTCCCTTTCTTCTTAGAAACCGTCGCCCAGACTTTCTTTTTCTCCACCACCTTCAGCTGAACTAGGGTCCATTTTTCCCCTCTTTTCATTTTTATTTTTACGTTTTCTCTTTCCTAGCTTCCATGGGAATGAAGCTTACAGCTTTTGTGCATGTGTGTGCGTGTAGACCTACGTGTGTGTGCATCTGAAATCAAGCCACGACCCTCCTGCCATGGCAGACGGTCAGAAACTCAACTGAGGGGTGCGATGTAAATCCCAATTCGTTTTTTTATCATATATAGGGAGAGGACCACAAGTGGATCTAAAAAGCGGACTTTTTAATGGATCTTAACAAAAAATACCGAACAACCCACAAATTTTAATTTCTATAGTGTAATTGGTCCGCGCCAACAACAACGGACACCCGTGTGACCCGAGATCCCATTACCCTCGGGGGTGGGGGGGGGGGGGGGTTGGGGGGGGGGTGTAAAAAAATATTCGATCGAGACCCAATTGCTACCCCCAGATACTTTTTTCTAACTATCTCGACCCTTCCGGACTCAATCGCACACTCAGAATTGTCATCCGAAATACTTTATAACATTTTCAAATTTCGACCTCAAAATGCGACACATTATTTCAAACAATTTAACTTAAAGTCACTAATTATAAATAATTCTTCCCACTAAAATAAATTCTCCAAATCATAAATTTAAGTTTCTCCAATTTAAATATTTTTATATCTCCCAAAAATAATTAAATATTAAATCCTCAAAATTACGGGGTGTTTCATACTCCCCCCCTTACAAAGGAATCTCATCCTTGAAATTAAGATAAGCCTAGCGCTCCAAGCTTCACATATCACTCTCTAGTCATGTGCCTCTAAGCCCGCTATATCTATCTGTCCCGCTTCTAACCATAAGTTACACAACTATGCATTTTAATTAACCAGGGCGCCCATACAACCTGCACCCGTGCTTAACCGCACATAATTTATCTTAATTAACCCGGGTGCCCATACACCCTATCCCCGTGCTTTACCGCACGAAAGTTACCCGACTATGCTAGTCGTAACTCGTAATATAACTTCCAACCCATAGTGATATCACATACTTATATAATGGCCGGGATACCCAACCCATGTACTAACGATCAAACATCTCCCAACTTCCAACGTTGCGCTAAGTTTCATGCGTGGGACGTCTCGCAAGCGAAATCCAAATAAGAAATCCCCCCGATACACTACTACCTAACATTATCGGTCGTTGAGATCCGTTAGACCCTCAGTCCATAGCATGTATCCCCAAACACTTGTCTCTTAACACAAAAGCATACACCCTTACCTTTATGCTAAGAAAGACAACATAAAATAACGTGCCCTTACTATCACTAGTTCTTACACAAAATAAACCCCGAGCTATCTCTCCCTGCTTAAAAATAAATCTAATCACTCTGAGTCATTTTAGTAAACACCCCTACTTACCGGGATAAAATGTAAAAACACAAAACCTCACTATGTGTCTATCGCATCACACAATACAACATATATACACACATATATATAGTCTAGACGCCCTCTCAGGTGATACCTAGTACCAATCACACCCTGGTGTCGCAAACACCAAAACTTACCCTCACTCTTCACAATAGTTCAAATCCATCGCTATCCAGACGATATTTGGGAAAATTATCAACCATACTCCCATAATTCTCGAAAGTAGTAAACCCTCGCATAATTCAAACTTTCCCTTAATGTACACCTCCACTCTCCCGTGGATAAAACCAAATAACTCTGCTACCCCACAGAAATCTTATCTACATACTATGGCTTCTACAACCAGCGCACCCACCAAAATTCGACTTACCCGCGAACCCAAGTGAAAAATAATTCTTATATTGTGACACTCTCACTGTCACTCAAAACAAACCCCATGCCCATAGGATAAAATATGATTACCTTCATACTCAAGCTGCAATGGTTGATCCTCGAGTTTCGGAGCAGCTTCCCCCTGCCCGAACATACCCATGAATTATTGTAGTGGCTGCACATCCAGGACCTCATCCTGTAGTTGACCCCTGCCTCGCTTAAGATAATCTCTCTTCACGTGTCCCGCTTCCCCAAAAACTAAACATCTCCTCATAAACTTACCCTTCCACTGATCCCTTGATTGCTAGCCTTGTCGGAATTCTTGGCCATCCTACCGATAACCTCCAGCTTTAAATCATTTGGCATGATTTTCCTGTCAGAAATCCTGCCCCTGATCTCCCCCTGTCTGCTGCTGGGATACCCCACTGGTATTGTTCCCTCCTGCTTTATCCGACTGGATGGCTTTAATCCCCTCCTGCTTCCTTTCACATGGAAGCGATATTCCTGGCAGTGCAAGAGTGTTGCATTAACGACATCTGTATAAGATACTAATGCGGGATTACCAATAAAATGTTGTCTGATCCTCCAGACTAACCCCTCCATAAACCTTGATTTCTTTCTCTCTTCATTGCTTACCTCATCCATGTACAAAATTTTCCAAACGAGTGAATTCTTCCTCGTAATCGTCACTGAACGGTCCCCTTGTGTTACCTCTCTAAATTTCATCCTCATTTCAGTCTCAACTGCTGGCGGAAAATACTTGCAGTCGAACCGCACCCAAAACTATGCAATAGCTAATGTATCCCTTTCCTCAACTGTGGTGATCGACTCCCACCACTATAACGTTGCTCCCACTAACGTAAAAGTGGCTAGCATTTGCTTATGCACTTCATTGCAATCTACCATGCATAGGTGAAGCTGGATATCTCTCTTCCACTGACACGCTAGCACCACATCTGAACCCCTTCGAAACTCTGGTGAATGGCCCTTTTGAAAGACCTCTCGTACTTGTTGCCACCCCAACGGCCTCGAGTGGTCATGAACATCTGGTGCCACTAACACTTGTGGATGATCTCATGGAAAGTACCTTGCCATAGCGATCATTGTTGATTCAACTGCCTACGTTATTAATTCAGTTACTTGTGCTATCGAAATCATCTCTGGTAGTTGTTGCGGTAACTCTTGCTCCTGATGAGCCTCTCTAGTCTCATCTCCCCCTGATGCCCTAGCTGCTCTCTCTCTCCTGGGCGATATCTGAAATGAGAATTGAATCGTATGATTTCACCCTCAAATATAAAATAATTGGCAGAAGAACGTAAATGTGCATACGTATAAGAATACAACAATCCTATCATAGGGCTCTATATCAAAGAACGCTAAAACGAAACGTGAAAAGCCACATAGATCCTAAGGACACTAGAACCTGATGCTCTGATACCATCTGTGACATCCCGCCTAATAAAATACCAGGTGATCAGTCTTATAGCAAATTAAAACAGGAATCCCAGTTGGTTCATCCTTAGCATCACTGTCGAAAACTTTTTAAAACTTACTAATCACCTAGTATTCCAAAAGCTGGTGCCAAATTTTAACTTTTTAGTTAAACAAAACAATACATGCGGAAATAAATGTAAACCATTCACCCAACGGAATTAAAACAACTGAAAGAATTAATAAAACGACATGCCGAATAAACCATCGGCCACCAAAATAAATAGTCCAATACAAATCTTCAACACCTGAATAAAAATTTGAAAACTAAACTGAAAGTCTGGGCAACATGCCCTAAATAAAACTGAAACTCATAAATGATTCCTACTCTAGGAATGAAAGAATGATGCGTCTAATCCAAGATCCTGCTAGCATCCACATATCCCGCAGCTCCGTGTCCCTGGAATAGAATATCAATCATGGTGTCCCTGTGGCTGGACACCTAAAAGGTTTTGAAAATAGTTTTATGGCAAGGGTTAGAACCCAAAACATTTTGAAAATATTTAACAAGTGAATTAACTGCAGTAATTTAAAATATATGAATGCGCTCTATATTTAAGTTAGTGTCGCACTCTCTTGAGGACATTCTCACCCCTCCACTAAAGTGCACACCTAACGATTACCTTAACCCCACCTAGTTGTACTACCTCGTCCAACTAGTCCTTGAAATCCTCCCTTGACTTTCCACTATAATCCGAGTATTATTATCCATGGGTTATAAGTTATCTCACTAATTAACTTAATTAATTTTCTTTAAATAATATCATATAACTATGACATGAGTTATATAAAATAATTACAT
Source organism: Sambucus nigra (assembly GCA_949130495.1). NCBI lineage: Eukaryota > Viridiplantae > Streptophyta > Magnoliopsida > Dipsacales > Adoxaceae > Sambucus > Sambucus nigra. Next base: position 153,091,815 of record OX422211.1, on the reverse strand, counting down.
CACACACTATATTATTACCCGCATATAATATTTACTACAATCATATACGTACTTTTACCACAACATCCACACATATATCATATGTATATCCATCCCTTTCAGTGTACCCTCTCCGAATGATTTCCTATAAAGTGTTATATCACTAGGTGTGCTCACATAACCTAGTTCGCCAAGTTGGAATCGCTCACCAACCCGGTCCAAAAATATAAACATAGTCGAGGCGGTCATATTCCTACCCTGAAAGTGAGATAAACCCCTCACCTATATATCGGACGCTATGACCTGGGGATATACTCACCCTACTCCTCAAGCTAGGGGATTCACTCACATCGCGCAACCTCCCTTGATAGCACTAGAGTATATAACTTAAATAAATATCTAATCCCTGATATTTAATAGCCCACACAAAGTACACACATGTATATATATACTATCACCACACTGTATATAGAGAAAATATAAATTCCGGCTTTGTCGTGTACTAAAACCCGTAACACTAGCCTATATATTTCCGAGTCTATGGTCTAACTCAAATTTAATTAATTCACTCAATAATTTATTACTTTTTCGAGTCTACAGTCCGACTCTAATTTAATTAATTTACCCATTAATTAATTATTACCAATCCGAGTCTATGGTCCGACTCTAATTTAATTCATTTATGCATTAATTAATTTTTACCAATCCGAGTCTATGGTCTGACTCTAATTTAATTAATTTACACATTAATTAATTATTACCAATCCGAGTCTATGGTCCGACTCTAATTTAATTAATTTACACATTAATTAATTTAACAATTGGTGTCACCCAACCATTATACCCGGACTCGCCCACTTGGCCCGTACCATCATTAATACCTGTAACTATATTTCACCCCATAACTAATTAATTACACCTCGATTCCTTTAATAATGTAGTCCCACTCAACTACAATACCCGAATATTTTTCCTCGATCCAAAATCAATACTCACAAATTATTTTCTGAAATTTATTCATCTCATGGCATACAATTATCACCCTCCTAAACCCAATTATATCACCTTATAATTTATAAGGAATATGTTCTACATATGAATTTATCACTAAATAACAAGTAGGAGAAAACTCTAAATTAATTTCCCCTTTATATATATAAAACTGGCGGACCTGCCAGAATTTTTGGACCATCGATCGATCGATCATGTCCCTTTCTTCTCCGATTTGTTGTTCAGCCATTGTTAACCCATTCAAGCTTCTACTTTCTCCCATAATTTATCCGATCATAATCCACCATATTAACATATGAAAATAGTAAGGTTCTAAAAAACGTGGGGCGTGATCGAGGCGTGAAGGCCAAGCCTTAAGCCTTAAGCCTTAGAAGCCTAGGCGAGCCTTGGCGTAAAAAGGCGTGAAAAGGCGTTTAGGTCTTTTTAATATATTTTAATATTTTTTAACCATAACAAAGCTATTAAAATACTAAAATTTTACATATCATAAAAATATGTCTAAATATTTGCAAATAAAAATACCATTTGATTATTTTGGATGAGATAATGGTCCGGTTTGTAAAAAATCTTTAAAAGGCGATATCGTTTCACTAAAGCATTGTTGTTTTAAAAGAAAAAGTACGCCATAAGGGTTTTACCAGGCATAAGGCGTCAAAATCTTAAGGCGGGGCATTTCTCCCAAGCCTCAAGCCTAGGCGGAGCCTTGGCGGGTTTTTTAGAACAGTGGAAAATAGGTTTCACTCAACCTAGAGGCCTTAATTCAATCACCAATTTCCACAAATCTTAACGTTTTACCCGGGTTTCAAACACCCAAACACTTTTCATTTCTAATATCAGAATTTAAATATCCATTCATGTTGGATTTAATCATATGGTTCATATTCCTAAACTACAGAATCATAAAACCTATTAATATCATCCTAAATCTCATCAAGATATACTATTTCCCAAATACCGATTTCACCCGAATACCCATTTATCCCCAAAACGGATTTTGGTTTACACATCACAAAAATATGAATTGATTATCACCAATTTAGAATCATAATAGTTAACCACTTGCCTGAAATGATTCGTAGAGTCTAATCCGTTGGTGTAGTGAAGGTGTTGATGACGAACACTCACTTTGTCCCTCGATTTGACTCCAAAAAGATCCCCAATTTTCTTCTTGAATTGTTTCCTCTGTGTCTCTCTCAAACCCTAGGTTTAGAGTCGTATTAACTGTCGTTCACACTTTCCCAATTAGGATTAAAACTCCAAATCCCATTTTTGGCCACGTGGGCCTAATTAAAATGGTCCAAATCACCCCGTATGGGCCCGACTATGCCCAAAAATGCCCCGAGACCCAATTGCTACCCCGGGTACTATTTTTTTACTATCTCGACCCATCCGGACTCAACCGTGCACTCATAATTGTCATCCGAAATACTTTATAACATTTTAAAATTTCGACCTCAAAATGCGACACACATTAATTCGGACAATTTAACTTAAAGTCGCCAATTATAAATAATTCTTTCCACTCAAATAAATTCTCCAAATCATAAATTTAAGTTTCTCCAATTTAAATATTTTTATATCTCCCAAAAATAATTAAATATTAAATCCTCAGAATTACGAGGTGTTACAGTTATTTGGAGGCAAGTATGGATGGATACTGTAGATAATTATTTTGAATTCAAATCGGAAGTTACTTGAAGCCAAAATTAAAACCGAGCGTTACTTGGAACCAAAACGAGTTAGTTATTATGGACAACTATAAATTCATCCTTCCATTAAGACAAAAACAGGACTCCCTCAACAAATAAATACATTTACTCATTTTATTTTTTTCCCTTTTCCCCCATTTATATACAACTTTTCTTTCATTCGAATTAGTTTGAAAGGCAGATTTTAACTTCCTTTTTAATTTATTACATGTTTTCTTGCCTTTACATTTGATTTGGTTTACTTCTAGTACTATAATCTTATCTTACATTGACTTTTCTTTCGTTCATTTCACAACTTTATTTTAATTTCAGTTTATGTCAATTTCTTTGTTTGCTTTAGTTCTAGTTAATCATAGTAATTCAGAATTCTCATCAAAGTCTTACCTAAGGGAAGAACAAGTCTTTTTAATTGAAGCATGAAATGATACACAATCGACTGATTATCACAAGGCTAAGATAATCATTTGGCTAGTAAGAAAATAACCTTATGTGACATGCTCGCAATTAACCAAACTACAATAATTAGGCCAAGTGAAAATCAAGAATAAACTCATGACTATCATCTGAGAGAAATCTCAATAAGGTCATTGATCATCTAATGAATCATAAATCATGTTGTATTACCGAATAATGTTACATGGATCCTAATTACAATTCAATTTCACTCAACCACTTTCCTAAGAACCCCTTTTAGATGGAATCGACTCTTCGCCTAAAAAAGGTGAGAAACAACCACTAATATCATGTTTCATCTTCGTAACATAGTCTCGAATTACGGAAGTAGAAGATAATTTAATGTTATTGTTCTGGGTGGACCACACAACAATGAAGCAGATATTCATCCATTTCTTTTTTAACGATCGCAAAACGCATAGAGTGTAAAATGTTTAGCGTGTTGTTATCCCACAAAATTAGCACAACACGATATTTAATAGTTTTTTTGGGTTTAGTCCCATGTTCAATATTTTTTAGGCTCCCCTCCCATGTATTTTTTAAATTGTATTAAGTCTTATAACTACTCAAAACCTCCCCCAATCGCCTAGTAACCGCCTCTCTTTCTCTTAGCAAAGAATGACACGTGTCCTACGACTAAAATAATAAACATAGGAGGGGATATGATACGACGCAAATATTGCGTATTTCACCCGTTAACCTACGCGTTATTGGCCCCCTCGGGTATCTTAATACCTATATTTATGCTCGTTAACCAGACAACCTCGGATTTCTATGTTAACATGTTTTGCAGGGGTTAATTGAGCTTTTGTAGGTATTTGGATGCTTAGTATGAAGTTCGGACGCTTTCCGGAAATGTTTCGTTGACTTTTGCATCTTCGGGGGCATTTTAGTAATTCCATCATTCGGGTTTGAATCCCGAGCTCTTCACGGAAGTTGAAGACCTCTGATTTCTCTTCGCGTGGCCGCCGACGGTACATGATTCTGAGTTGTATCGAAAGAGTTATGGCATTTTTAGGATGGTTTTTACTTCAAATTCACACTCAAGGTCACATTCAAGGGCATTTTAGTCATTTCATATTTTGGTTTTTTGGCCCAATGTCTTCTTGGATGTTGTATTCCTCTGAGTTATCTTCGCGTAGCCTCCGACCTCCCCTCATTCCGAGCTATAACGAAGAAATGACGGCATTTTCCGTAAAACAGGACAAAGCTGCAGAATTCAGACCTTTAGGTTGCGAATCGATTCGGACCAAAACCAAATCGATTCGGAATTCTGCAGAATTGCAGATTCGAACTTCCCCTGTTTCCGAATCGATTCGGACCATTTCCGAATCGATTCGGCACTCCAGATTTTGAGTTTTCTTCCCTTTTATTACAAGTTTTCCATGGGATATTTTGTATAAAACCAATTCTCTCTCATTTGAGAGAAAGGAGATCAGTTTATACACGATTTTTAGGTTAGTTTAGCTTAGGTTTTGTGGGTTTTGAGAGCTTGGCTTCATTTCTCTTTTGGTTGACAACCATTTGTGTATGTAAGTTGAACTTTTCTTCACCCAATCCATTAATCTAGTTGTTCTTGCTTACTTTCTTGCTTTCTAGATAATTTACATGCTTTCATAATTAGGTTTTCTTGCTTTAATTCTTGCTTTCTTAGTTTAATTAGTATAATTTAGTTTAATTCATTATGCACCCTTAGATAAATAGGGTCGGGATTGTGTTTCCGCCATTTTCGGGTTTGGACCTCGAAAATTAGGTTTTGTGTAAAATTGCGTTTAATTGAAACCGCGTGTATTAAAGTTGGATTGTTATGCGTTTAACTTTATTTGTCACGCAACTTTAGTGTTTATAGCGACAATCCGAATTTAATCCGCGTGTGACCATTTTTCAGTTAAATATTTTATCCCGCAACTTTGGGTTAAATTCCTTCTTGTGTGATGTTTATGCTTAATTAAAAATGCTCGATTAAATGCTTTGGAGCCTTAATTCTAATTAGTAGTTGTTTCGATCCGTTTGGTAGAATGCGATCCCGATCCTCGCTTTACTTTTGTGTAGCGTAACTTATTCTTTTGTTTTGTCACCATAACCACCCTATCACCTTTTCTTTTATTTATTTTACACTTTTATTCCTGAAGTAATTAAAACAATTAAAGTCTAAAATTTAATCACTCCCTGTGGATTTCTTACGACACCCGACTTACCGTTGTGCTTGCTTGTCAAGTGTGGTTGTAGCTAAGGTTTTTTGTATTGCGGCGGCGAAACACACCACGATTGTGTCCTCACACGAACACACATTTTCCGCCCGGTCACAAAATGGCGCCGTTGCCGGGGAGTGTGTTTTAGATTGTAATTGTTTTATTATTTCGTAGTATTTTTTCTTTTGTATTTGTATTCTTTTTTTTAACCTTTTTTGCAGGATTTGCATACTTTGAGCGCTAAGAAACTTTGATTCGCGGTTGCTCACTTTATTTCTTGGATTCTCCATCTTTCAACAACAAGGTAATCATGTCCTACTATTATAGTTATTACGGTTATTCTAATGATTCATACTTTGGGGATAGTTTTCAAGTTTTCCATTTTCAAGATTTTCTTGAAAATGAAAGACTTGAAAATATTTATCGGAATGAAAATCGTTATTGGGAGCTTGAGTTGGATTCATTATTCAAATCCAATGACGATTCTCATTTCATTACTTTCGAAGACGAGTTTCAACCAAATGAGGAGTCCGAGGCTCTTGAGCCGAGGAAGCCTACTTTGGAAGAGACTTTTCTTCTTTACTCGCAAGGTTTGGAAAGCTTAGATGATGCTGGAATGAGATTTGGTTCACTTTGCGATGAGATGAATTCTTATGCACAAAACAACGAGGAGGTGGAAACTTGTGTTTCACCTCAATTTTTCAAAGAATTTCTCATCGAATGTGAATCTTTCTCCCCCGAAATTCAATCTCCTTCCGACGATGAGTCGATTGAGATTGAATTTGTTTCATCACCATATTCGTTTTCCGTGATCGAACCATTAGAATTACCGGTTGATTCCTATGAGTCGGTAGAAACTTTTAAAACTTCTACACTTTTTGCCGATGAGGACTCCTTGTCGGACTTATTTTCGATGGATGTTATCCCGATGTGTGCACCATCTCCCATTCCATTTGAAAAATCTTTGGGAGATGAGTCTATTTTTCTTGGACCTCAAGTGTATCTTTCCCCCTTGTTATCCAAATCCCCCATCGTCCGCCCAAAATTTCAAATTGGCGATGGTTCACTTTTTTCACCACCCACATGCCTTCCGTTGTTCAAACGGAATTCATATCTTTCGGGAGGCATGTTCACTTTGGAGGGTCCACCGTTGATCTTTCAAAGTCAAATCCATTTTTGGGTGGATCCTCAACTATTTAGACTTCTAGTGTATAGTTAGTGTCTAGTCTAAATAGTAGGTTGTGAATAATTAGCTTTTTAATTTTCTTTCTTTCCTATTTTTCTTTCTTTTTAATTTAGTCTAGTGTAATTAGTTAACTCTTTGTTATTTGTTTTTGCTATGCTCGGTACTAACTTGTTTTGTAGATTCCTTTGGACTCGCGCTTATGGAGATCGCTCCAATTTTGGGTAATATCGTTCTTTTCCTCTCTTTGTGTTGTGTTCTTAATGCGCATTGAGGACAATGCAACATTTAAGTTAGGGGGTGTAGGATATTCTATCCATTTCATGTGTAGTCCATGGATTTGCTCACATTTAGTTACTAAGTATGCCTTTTTGTGAAAAATTTCAAAAATTTCAAAAATATTTTCTTTCTTTTTTCTCCTTTGTTGGGCATTTTGCCTTGTTTCCAGTGATAAATTTCAATAATTGCCCGATCCAATAGACAACTCAATGATGCATGTTCTCGATTTTAGAAGTTATTGTACTTTAGTCCTCAAATCATTGATATTGTGAATAACTTCATGAATTAAACTTTATCCCATGAGCATATGCACTTTCCTGGTTATATTTATTTGGTTTAAAATTTTTATAACTCGGTAATCTTTTGTTGCATTGTATATACTTACACCGAGTAAGCTTTGTACCTTTCGTCGTTTGTGAGTGTTATACACTATTCTTTCCTCTTTGAAAACGTTGAATTCGTCGGTAATCTCTTTATTCTTTCATTGACCATTCATTAATTGAGTTCATCCTTGAAATGTGTTACTTGAGCATGATTTTCATATGTTGTTTTGACTCGAGAATTGCGTATACTTTGTGAAATGATCAAAGGCAATCTTTGTTATATCACCCATATTAGCCTTGACCTCACCATATATGTTTCCCTAGTCAACCCCTTTGAGCCTAAATACTAGCCTTTCGTTTCATTACCCAAAATCCCATAACCAACTCCAAATTGAAGTTTTTAGCCCATACATACACTTTCCATACCTTTGTTTGGAATGTTACTTGGGATTGAATGTTGTTGTTATGATGTCGGTTGCAATTTAGGCATATGAGAGTTTGAAAAGTAAAGAAAAGAAAGTAGTGAAAAAAGTGAAGAAAAAGAGAAAGCAAAAAGCAAAAGAAAACAAAAGAAAACATGAGAAAAAGAAGAAAAGAAAAGAAAGAGAAAGTTGTAAATGTTGTGTATAGTGTTCAATAAGCTTTGATTACTCTCCTCGATGATATATCTAATGCTTGTTTTGGAACTTGTTTTCCAATTTTTGATATTGCTCACATTTTTCCATTATCCCGAGTTTTCATCCCGAACACTTTGAATCCGTACATACATTCCTTCATTTCGTACCCTAGCCTATCCTACATTACAACCCTATTACAAGTATTATGTGATCTTAGGTTGATGTAATTCAAAAGTTTAAATAGTTTTGATAATCTGTGAAAATGCATTTCGCCTCTTTTAGTGAGTGGTATCTTTCATTGAGATTGCAAGTTTTTCATTTCCTATATAGCGTTCCTCATTTGTGACATGTGCGCGGCCTAGTTTCCATTTACATATACTCTTTATGCCCGCATGTCCCGTGTATTACCTCCCTTTTCATAGTGAATTCATTCGTTGAGCGTAATGCCCGTGAGGATTGAATGTATGCTTGCTTTGATTAGTATCCGATTTATATAAGTTTTTCACCAAATCACACTATGCATGTGCTTTCCCCCCTCCCACTTTTAAAGTTTCAATTCTATGAGGTGCATTCAACTTGTTAATAACAACGGACTTTAGCTTGAATTCGTTCAATATGCTAATAACATGTTTGAAATATTTTTCGTTGTTGTTGAGTTTGTCCCATGTTGGGTTGGGCATATTTTGAGGAAACCATATGATGTTTGTGGGTTTCATCCCTGAAAACCCTCACGAGACGACACTCGTCCACTAGGGTAACCTAGGGATTAAACGGCTTATTGCATACGCTAAATGCAATCGAATCGCCCACGAAAGTGGCCTTATGCTTTTATACCATACTTTTGTACTTCTCCTGCTTTTGGTTTTCTTGTAGTTCTTGTTGTTTCCTATTTCATTGCTAGGGACTAGCAATGTGTAAGTTAGGGGGTGTGATACGACGCAAATATTGCGTATTTCACCCGTTAACCTACGCGTTATTAGCCCCCTCGGGTATCTTAATCCCTATATTTATGCTCGTTAACCAGACAACCTCGGATTTCTATGTTAACATGTTTTGTAGGGGTTAATTGAGCTTTTTTAGGTATTTGGATGTTTAGTATGAAGTTCGAACGCTTTCCGGAAATGTTTCGTCGACTTTTTCATCTTCGGGGGCATTTTAGTAATTCCATCATTCGGGTTTGAATCCCAAGCTCTTCACGGAAGTTGAAGCCCTCTGATTTCACTTCGCGTGGCCACCGACGGTGCATGATTCTGAGTTGTATCGAAAGAGTTATGGCATTTTTTGGATGGTTTTTACTTCAAATTCACACTCAAGGTCACATTCAAGGGCATTTTAGTCATTTCATATTTTGGTTTTTTGGCCCAATGTCTTCTTCGATGTTGTAGTCCTCTGAGTTATCTTCGCGTAGCCTCCGACCGTGCCTCATTCCGAGCTATAACGAAGAAATGGCGGCATTTTCCGTAAAATAGGACAAAGCTGCAGAATTCAGACCTGTAGGTTGCGAATCGATTCGGACCAAAACCGAATCGATTCGGAATTCTGCAGAATTGCAGATTCGAACTTCCCCTGTTTCCGAATCGATTCGGACCATTTCCGAATCGATTCGGCCCTCCAGATTTTGGATTTTCTTCCCTTTTATTACAAGTTTGCCATGGGATATTTTGTATAAAACCAATTCTCTCTCATTTGAGAGAAAGGAGATCAGTTTATACACGATTTTTAGGTTAGTTTAGCTTAGGTTTTGTGGGTTTTGAGAGCTTGGCTTCATTTCTCTTTTGGTTGACAACCATTTGTGTATGTAAGTTGAACTTTTCTTCACCCAATCCATTAATCTAGTTGTTCTTGCTTACTTTCTTGCCTTCTAGATAATTTACATGCTTTCATAATTAGGTTTTCTTGCTTTCTTAGTTTAATTAGTGTAATTTAGTTTAATTCATTATGCACCCTTAGATAAATAGGGTCGGGATTGTGTTTCCGCCATTTTCGGGTTTGGACCTCGAAAATTAGGTTTTGTGTAAAATTACGTTTAATTGAAACCGCGTGTATTAAAGTTGGATTGTTATGCGTTTAACTTTATTTGTCACGCAACTTTAGTGTTTATAGCGACAATCCGAATTTAATCCGCGTGTGACCATTTTTCAGTTAAATGTTTTATCCCGCAACTTTGGGTTAAATTCCTTCTTGTGTGATGTTTATGCTTAATTAAAAATGCTCGATTAAATGCTTTGGAGCCTTAATTCTAATTAGTAGTTGTTTCGATCCGTTTGGTAGAATGCGATCCCGATCCTCGCTTTACTTTTGTGTAGCGTAACTTATTCTTTTGTTTTGTCACCATAACCACCCTATCACCTTTTCTTTTATTTATTTTACACTTTTATTCCTGAAGTAATTAAAACAATTAAAGTCTAAAATTTAATCACTCCCTGTGGATTTCTTACGACACCCGACTTACCGTTGTGCTTGCTTGTCAAGTGTGGTTGTAGCTAAGGCTTTTTGTATTGCGGCGGCGAAACACACAACGATTGTGTCCTCACACGAACACACATTTTCCGCCCGGTCAGGATACAAATTGAACTAAATACATTTGATCTCTTTGGAATAGGTTGACACATGAAACTTATTATATTTGCTTACCAAGCACCTAGCCTCAGTTTTAGCCTTGTTGTTTTCTAAACGCTTACAACATGCCACATTCTTATAAACACATTACATAGAGATCTGTAATATCACCAAAATTGACCTCTATTTATAAGATCTCATCTCAACTCTAACTAAGATGACATATAATTATATGCTTAAAGATTTATGTTGCTCGCTATTGAGTTCCAAAGATATAAAAGTCTCATTTTTCTTAACTCAGCGGTGAGGTGAATCACATATGTGAGTGGGCCTATTTAAACCTGGTGACATCTATTAATGACATGCAAACATTAACCAAATATTCACTAAATCACAATTACATTTAAATAGTCATAATGAAAATGCCAATTACATAACATGTACTAGGATGCATACCCCGTGATAGGGTGTCGCTTTTTAATGAAATTGTTAAAATATGTATTAAAAATATCAAAAAAATGTTTGTAAAATCATAAAAAACTTTTTATTCAATAAAAAATAAATTCATATGCAAAGAAAATTTTCGAACATAACCCTAAATGATAAATAAGGTTAAAATATAACCAAGTGAAGCAACAACTCCAAAGATGAAACATAAATCCACCTACCTAAACTGCAGTCAGTTAATATATATATATATATACACACACAGAAAGTCTCATATAAGGACTACTTATGGTGTAGACTCCGATACATAGCAATTTTTTAAAATAGTAAAAAAATAAATTTTTTGATGAAACTTCTTAGATATGATGTCCACTGTTAGAAGACCATCTCCATTTTTTTCATCAAAAAATTCAATAAAAAAACCGTTGAGATGAAATGATATGTAAAAAAATGGTATAAATATTCATTTTCAACCGTTGAAATGTTGGGTCGGGGTCTGCCACTTTATTGATTGAATTTTTTGATAAAACTTCATGGATATGATCTTCTCACTATCGAGATTATATATCCATGAAGTTTCATTAAAAAATTCAATCAAAGAGTGGGTGAGATGATCGCTAACATTTCAATGGTCGGAAATGCATATTTATACCATTTTTTTACATATCACCTCATCTCAACGGTTTTTTATTGAATTTTTTGATAAAAAAATAGAGATGATCTTCTCACCGTGGAGACCATATCCATGAAGTTTCATCGCAAAATTTATTTTTTTACTATTTTAAAAAAATGGTATGTACCGGAGTCTACATCATAAGGATTCCGTACAGGATGGGGCCTATATATATATATATATACAGACAAGCTCATGTGCACACTAAGTTTGCACATTATTTTTTTTAAATAGTAAAAATATATTTTTGAGCTGATTTTTTTATGTGATATGTAAACATTTCAAAGGATCCATACAAAAAAACCAATTCAAAAAAACTTGTTTTGGCCATTTTTAAAAAATGGTCACACTTTCGTTGTTTTTAAGCACTTTAAAAGCTTTGAAAGTTTGACCAATTTTTTAAAAATAGAAAAAAACGTTTTTTTTTTGCTGATTTTTTTATATGGGTCTGTTGAAATGTTGAAATATCATTTAAAAAAAATCAATTCAACTATTTTTTTAATATTTAAAAAAAATGGTGTGCGACAGCACATGTGCAAACTTAGTGTGCACATGAACCCCTCTCTCTCGAGAGAGAGGAAGGCTCACCTACATCATGCGCTATACATCACACCGTACATCACACCTAATTCTAGGCCCTAGAAAACTTTTTTTCAAATTTTATATTTTTTCCTTGAAATTAACCTTCCAATCAACCCATATGCAAAAAATTATGTCAAAATACATTTTGTAGCTATTTTTAAAAAATCCACAAAAAACTGCTGGCGCAGACCCTTAAAAATAAGGTATTTTTAGCAGTTTTTTGTGATTTTTTTAAAAATAGCTACAAAATATATTTTGACCTAATTTTTTGCATATGGGTTAATTGGAAGGTTAATTTCATGAGAAAAATATAAAATTCGAAAAAAAAGTTTTTTAAGGCTTAGAATTAGGCGTGATGCATGAGTGATGTATAGAGCATGATGTAGGTGAGCCTCCCTCTCTCTCTATATATATATATATGTGTGTGTGTGTGTGTGTGTGTGTGTGTGTGTGTGTGTGCAATTTGTATTTTAAACTCACCAATTGACTCTAACAAAATTTCCAGAGCTTTGTCTTTGTCCCATTTGATAGTCGGTCGAATTTCCAATACCTGTATAGTAAAAAAATACCATATTAATTTTGGGAGGTAAAAAATAACATATTAACTTTGGGAGGTAAAAAATGACTTTTTTCAAGCATATAGGTTCATTTGCTGTATTTAAAAAAACACAACCCAGATCAAACATAAACAACCCATCTCATGTGTATCATAAAGGAAACCAAAGCCTAAGGGCTCGTTTGGGAGTTTTGGAGAGAAAAGAAAGGAAAGGAAAATTTTATTAGGAGAGAAAAGAAAAGAATAGAAAGTTAATAAGAAAGAAAAAAAAAAGAAAAGAAAAGAAAAGAAAAGAAAAGAAGAGAACGGAGTTTGGGAGAGAAAGGAAAATAATTTTCTTTCTTGTATTTGGAGGTTTGGAAGGAAAGTAATTTTTTTAATGGAATGAAGGTACAATTCATTAAAAAAATTTCCTTTCTCTCCATTTCTTTCCGGTTTAGAAAGAAAGTTTTGAAGAGAAAGGAATGAAAAGTTTTTTAAAATTTTTCTTTTCTTTTCTCTTCTTTTAAACTCCCAAAACGAGAGAAAGTTACTTTCTTTCGTACTTAAACTTCCAAACGAAGAAAAGAAAACATATTTTTCCTTCATTTTCTTTTTTTTCTCTCCAAAATAAAACTCTCAAACAAGACTAAGTATAAATAAAAAAAGTAGACCAAACAATCCAACGGCGTCAATTTGCCCCAATTTTAGGCCCGAACATATAATCTATTTTCTTTTGGTTTAGTCTAAAGGGGCATTTACGTTTAGATCCTATTAGACTTTCTTATATACATTCTAGTCCCATCATGTTTTTCCCTTACATATAAGTCCTATTCCTAATTTTTTGGAACTTTTTTTCCAATTTTACCCTTTTAAAACCAACAATCCGTAACTTCCTTGAGGAAGTTACATAAATGGTTGAATTTTTTTTTTTAATATTCAAATGATCATAACTTTTGATTCACAAATCCGTTTTTCACAAAATTACTATTTTTGAAATCTGCTCGACGAGATCTATCAAACAAGATCTATGAAGGTTATAAAATTCCAAAGAAAAAAATTTACACAAACAGTAAACTTTACGATATGCACTAGAATATGAAATAGTTTTATATATGCGACATTTTCACAAACAGACAGTAACATTTACTGTGCTAATACTACACAGTATATATATATCTATATACGGTGGATCCAAACCCTTTTTTTCAGAATTACCTTATATTTGAAGGTTCGCGCTAGCGGTATCCAATCCTTACCACCATTATTGGAGCTTCAACGACCTTCGTCAGAGCTCCGATTTGGGGTGGGTAAGGGTGGCATGTGGTGCCGCTGGCGCGGACCTTTGAAAATAAGAGACTTTTGAATAAATGGGCTTTGGATCCACCGAAGTATCATGGGAGGCCGCTAGCGCGGACCTTTGAAAATAAGATTGGATAAATGGGATCGGGATCATCTGGAGCGCCAATTTGGGGTGAATAGGGGTGTCACAGAACTTTAAAAATATGAGCATATTGGATATATATATATAGTTTGTAAAAATGTCATAGGTATTAAACTTTATTGTATACACCAGAAAATGAAATGGTTTATATTTGTGACATTTTCACAAACAATAACATTTACTGTGATAATATATTTATGAAATAGTTTTATATATATAACATTTTCACAAACAGTAACATTTACTGAATTTATATATATATATATATATATATATATATTCACACACACACACACACGGTAGATCCAAACCTCTTTTTTTTAAATTACCATATTTTTAAAGGTTTACGCTAGCAACATTCAATCCCCACCACTACCCACCCCAATTGTCGAGGCTTCAACGACTTTCATCAGAGCTATGATTTAGGTGGGTAGTAGTAGCATAGGGTGCCGCTGGCGCGGACCTTTGAAATTAAGAGAATATTAGATAAATGGAGTTTGGATCCACTGGCGCTCCGATTTGGGGTGAGTAAGGGTGACATTGAGTTAGGTTTATATCTATAATATTTTTACAAACGTTAACATTTACTGTGTTATAACACAGTATATATATATATATATACGGTGGATCCAAACCTCTTTTTTCTGATATTGTCTTATTTTTAACGCCCCGCGCTAGCGGTATCTAATCCCGACCACCACCAACCCCAATTATCGGAGCTCCAACAACCTTCATCAGAGTTCTCATTTGGGGTGACATGGAGTGCCGCTGGCGCGGACCTTAGAAAATAAGAGAATATTGGATAAATGGGGTTTGAATACATCAGCGCTACAGTTTGAGGTGAGTAGGGATAGCATTGGATTAGGTTTATATCTGTAATATTTTCACAAATAATAAATGTTACTGTTTGTGAAAATGTTACATCGGCATCCCATGCCACCTCAAATCAGAGCTCTGATGAAGGTTGTTGGTGCTCCGATAAAGGGGGTGGGTGGTGGTGGGGATTGGATGCCGCAGGCGCGGACCGTTAAAAATAAGATAATATCAGAAAAAAGAGATTTGGATATATATATATATATATACACATACAATACGACAGGAATTATGCTCAACAAATACGGATTAGCAACGAATAAAACGTAACAACACGAGTGTTGATACCAAATTTAATCTACTGACGTGGACCAATAATAAGAAGACACGTGTCAATCTACATGGCACAATAACAACGAGGAAGTTTATTTCCCCCGACCAAGTCATGTTCTCTCCGAGCAACGAGGAGGACACCCCGAGGATCTCCATCCGAGGAACTCCATCATCCCGAGATACTCTAAGCACTCCGAGGAACTCTTGATCAACGAGCAATTAAGGCGGTCCGAACTGCATCTCGGCCGTATCATTAATTACCAGACGGACAACTGTTTAACTATTCATTATATTCTTGACGCACACGCTGCATTAAATGTATTACCCTTTCATATGTATATCATTTAATGTATTGGACCTTTCATGTACAGCCTAAAGGCTATAAATACCTTGTATCATCCTCATTCAAGGGGACCGGAATTTCTTGAGAGAACTTGTAATCAAGAATTCCACAAACACTCAGCAATAACATAACAGTGAACGTAGGCTTTATTCCTAGCCGAACCACTTTAAAAATCTTTGTCTTATTTATTTATCTGTGATTAAATAATTAGAGCGATCTAGTTTTTTACATCAACAACGAGTATGAATATTCAAATCAAAATGCAAATCTCAAAGCATTTATCAATATAATTTCTCAACAACACTTTAACCGGGTGACTAAGCCTCACCACATCCGTATATGCTTTATCAAGCCATAGTCCGGGAAACAGGAATTTTGGCGGGTGCCCAACATCCGTGCCATATTAAAATCTCATGACAACGTGCTCATCAACAATATAATGATACAACATGAATCAAAATAATTTCAACAATTATTTTCCAGATTTCAATGAATTTAACAATTCAAATATGAGTTCAATTAATAAGAAATCAAAGAGAATGACACTCGCGAGATTTAAGGAGCATATTGTGTAAAACCCCATACCTCAAACCATGATGAGAAACCAATGATCACATCCTCAAGATCAACAAAAAAGATCTACAAAAGCTCCTCCAAGAACCTCCAACAAAATAGCCCCAAGAACACCTATAATCTAAGGTTGGAACTCACAAATCTCAAGGGCCAATGTGTATATAAAAAGAAGAGGAATATAAAATATTCAAATCAAAATGCGAATCACAAAGCATTTATCAATATAATTTCTCAACAACACATTAATCGGGTCACCAGGCCTCACCACATCCGCATATGCTTTATCAAGCCATATCCCGGGAAACAGGAATTTTGACAGGTGCCCAACATTCGTGCCATATTAAAATCTCATGACAACATGCTCATCAACAATATAATGATACCACATGAATCAAAATAATTTCAATAATTATTTTCCAGATTTCAATGAATTTATCAATTCAAATATGAGTTCAATTAATAAGAAATCAAAGAGAATGACACTCGCGAGATTTAAGGAGCATATTGTGTAAAACCCCATACCTCAAACCTTGATGAGAAACCAATGATCACATCCTCAAGATCAACACAAAATATCTACAAAATCTCCTCCAAGAACCTCCAACAAAATAGCCCCAAGTACACCTCTAATCTAAGGTTGGAACTCACAAATCTCAAGCGCCAATGTGTATATAAAAAAGAGAGGAATATAAAATATATTTGCTGCCAAAATTTGTGCCAAAAGTATGTTAAAAAGGGTTGCCCACGACTTCCTTTTATAATGCAAAGAAATGAAGAGTTGGAATCCAAAAGATTATACTGTGTTATATGAACACAGTAAATGTTAATGCTTGTGAAAATGTTATAGATATAAACCTAACTCAATACCACCCCTACTCACCCCAAATCGGAGCTCCGGTGGATCCAAAATCCATTTATCTAATATTCTCTTAATTTCAGAGGTCCGCACCAACAACACCCTATGCCACTACTACCAACCCAAACCATAGCCCTGATGAAAGTCATTGAAGCTCCGACAATGGGGGTGGGTAGTGGTGGGGATTGAATGTCGCTAGCGTAAACATTTAAAAATATGGTAATTTTGAAAAAAAATAGTGGTTTGGATCTACCGTGTGTGTGTGTGTGTGTGTGTGTGTGTGTGTATATATATATATATATATATATATATAATGTAATATTAACTCAGTAACTGTTACTGTTTGTGAAAATGTTACATATATAAAACTATTTCATAAATATATTATCACAGTAAATGTTATTCTTTGTGAAAATGTCACAAATATAAAACTATTTCATTTTCTGGTGTATACAATAAAGTTTAATATCTATGACATTTTTACAAACTATATATATATATATATATATACAATATGCTCGTAAATTTTTAAAGTTCTGTGCCACCCCTATTCACCCTAAATTGACGCTTCAGATGATCCCTATCCCATTGATCCAATCTTATTTTCAAAGGTCCGCGCCAGCGGCACCCCATGATACGCCGGTGGATCCAAAGCCCATTTATTCAAAAGTCTCTTATTTTCAAAGGTCCGTGCCAGCGGCACAACATGTCACCCTTACCCACCCCAAATCAGAGCTCTAACGAAGGTCGTTGAAGCTCCAACAATGGTGGTATTTTGGATGCCGTTAGCGCGGACCTTTAAATATAAGGTATTTTTGAAAAAAGAGGGTTTGGATCCCCCGGATGTATATATATATATATATATATATATATATATATATATATATATATATATATATACTGTGTAGTATTACCACAGTAAATGTTACTGTCTGTTTGTGAAATGTCACAGATATAAAACTATTTCATATTCTAGTGCATACAGTAAAGTTTAATGTTTGGGTAAATTTTTTTCTTTGAAATTTTATAGTCTTCATGGATCTTGTTTGATCGATCTCGTCGAGCAGATTTTAAAAATAGTAATTTTGCGAAAAATGGATTTGTGAATCAAAAGTTATGATCATTTAAAGATTAAAAAAAAAAAGTCCAACCACTTATGTAACTTCTTCAAGGAAGTTACGGATGGTTGGAATAGAACCTATGAAATTATTAAAAAATCAATAGGACTTATAAGCTTGTTGATCCAATAAATGGGACCTCGATATAATTACCCTAGTCTAAACTCGGTTAATTCTCGTTGCTGCTCCCACAAATTAATCATATAATTTTTTTACCCTATTGTTAGAACCAGTAAAATATACCCAAGTTAGCAAATGGGAAGCCCGATTAGATTTTTCATCGGTGTCTCCACTGATCCAGATTGCAAGAGGAGATGGACCAAATTTAGGGTTAAGGTGGGTTTGCCAAAATGGACCATAAACCATAACTCTGTAGTTGTGTCGGTTAATATGGATATGGCGGTGCTTAGCTTTCATTTACCTCCATTTTATTCTTCTTGTTTGCCAACTGTAGGCGTATCAAGTTCATTACCCTGTCTTGGTCTCTCTCATAGCTGTTGTTGTCATTCCCATGAAAATGAAAATTATGTCTCCCCAATTCGTAACAAAACCTTGTCAGGTGTTATTCTTATCTTCGTGCTCAAAGGTATATTTTTTTGCATTTCCCCTTCTCCTTTTCTCTTTACATATATAAAAAGGAAAATTATGTATGTACCAATATTGGGTACCGAAAAATTACCGAATGTGCTTTAAGGGTATTGTACTATGGCGTGGGTCCCGTCAGGGCACAACCCCTTAAAGCATAATTTCGGTAATTTTGGAGTAAATTTTGTGTGTGTATATCATTACTCATATAAAAATACCCTTGCGAATATATAAATATGTATGCTCCGCTGTAAGTTTAAACCCAAATTTAAGTATTATTGATGAAGAAGATGAATAGTTATGTGGCTATTCAGATTGCGAGAGGAGATGGAATGATGGATCGCTTCCTTTTTGTTCGAAATTATTAGCCTTTTCAATGAATGGGCATATCAATGACAGATGGCGTGGAGGCTACAATGATGTGGGTTTTGCTGAGTTTAATGTTGCTGTTGAAGGACCATTATATATATTTGAAACCAGATGACAACTCGCGCGATGCGCGGCTCATATGAAATTATAAACAATATTAACGAAGACAATGTAAATTGACGCCTCTACGAACCTCATCTCCAACTATGTTTAAAATGTTTTATTGGCATTTTTTAACTCAATATTTTTTTTAAAAAAATAACATAATATTTTTAAAATTGGCACATAATTGTTATTTATTTCAAGATTGTCTAAAAAGAAGTCATGCCAAAGTTATCACGCACGAATCTTTTTAATAATATTTCAAATTAAAATAAATTTCTAAATAAACCACAGGTAAAAACCACAAATCAATCCTCATATATATACATAAGAGTAAAGCTAGGGAGACTCACAAAAAAAAACCATTTGGTAAACCCAGTGAATTAGACAAAAATGGATACAAGTTTTTAATGCACATTTTGATGTCCTGACGGGAATCACAACAATAAGGTATAAGTTTTTAATACAGTGGGTTTACCAAATGGATTTTTTTGTGGGCCTCCTAGATTTATTCATATACATAATTCACACATAAACACTCTCTCTATATATTTGCACCACACATCAGAGTAGTTGTTTCCTCCACCAAGCAGTTGCAGCGCTGCTACTGCTGTAACTTGCAGGTTTACAACTCAACCACAAAAATATATACTTATAAAAAATTGAGAGTAGAAATCCGCAAACTAAAAAATAAAATGCACATCACTATCTATGTCTATCTCTTCCTCCCTTGTTTCTACTTTTCAATAGAAAAAAAGAGGAAAAGATGTAATAAATTAGAGAGAGGTTGATTACCTCAAGAGAGAAAGAGGCAGAGTCCTCTTCTGGAATCTGAACACGGTAAAAATATTATATGAAAAAAGTAATAAAACATTAACGAAAAGGTGGGACATTTAAAGATCTGAAAAAATGATTTTGACAAAAAAATATTTTGCAATCACCAAATTAAAAGAAGAAAATATGAGCTCAATTAATCGCACAGAGAACAAACATTCACTTTCTTAAACATGTATTTTAACCTTAAAAAAATATTGAGATAAAAAGGAATTTACCAAATGAAAGCAAATTCTCAAATTCAAGAATATTACCATTAGTGCCTTGGTGAGAGATAGACAATATGAATAACATGATTAATCTTTAAGCCACAAACACCCTACTTCAGAAAGAATCTTTCTCCACATGATTTCGTTTTCCTCATTTTTTTCTCTAGTTCGTTTTGATTGCTGCCATCTGATGTCTTGTTCATGCTCATTTTTATCTTGATTTCCTTTAGTAATCCACCAATTTGTCCAAGACCCTAATCATAATTATGCCAAAACATAATAATAAATTCAAATACCAATTCACCAAGTACAAAACTATTTCTCTTTTTCACCACCGGAAACACCTAAAAGAGCAAAAGAATATTCCAGACAATAAAAATTACTCACAGCAAAAGAAGTAATTAGAGGAAGAAAAACTGAAATTCTAAATCTTTATAGTTTCATATTTAGTACCCAAAAAAGTTCACTTTAAAATCAAAAAATAAAAATATAAAAACCACACCCAAGTCCCCACTGTAACTATAAACTAATTAGGCTAACTTTGAGATTCAAACTGAAATACAAAGTTAAAAAATAAACATGGTGTGAAATCATGGAAAAAGGTGAGATCTTTAGCGGGGTTAAGAACATTACATTGGTTGAAAGATCTACAATCTCAAAAATGGGTCTCCAAGAAAAGATTGTGATAGCAGACTGGTTCTTCCCTTTTGTTGCCATTGCCACCAATTCCCGCCTGGTGTCGACAACCTGGCGAGGGTGATTTCGCTAAGCGGCTAACGAAGAGTGTTTTTCTGGCGAAATGGAGGGATTCGGACTTGGGAGTGCTAAATTTTTTTATCTGGAACATAGAGTGGGGATGAAAAAAGTGAGGGGGGAGATGGGGAGATGGGGTTTTAATAGATAAAAGGAAAGGTATAGGGAAGAGGAAGATGAAAAGGGAAAACGTGAAACAAAGAAGTGCTGGGAGATTGAAAGGTTATGCAGAAGGAAGTAGGAGTGGTAGGTACACATAAATGGGAGGAGTAGAAAAGCCGTAATAGAATTCGAAAGAGAAGATAAAATGACTGTATCTTTTGGAAATTGGGAAGGCACGCAGTGTGGAAATGAAAAGCATTGGTTTCTTTTAGAAATCAGAAAGGCACAGGCCTTGTGGTATTAAATGAGATTAGTTGGCAGATGAACATGGTTAGTAACAACATGGAGGGAGAGGAAATAAATGACGAAAGAATTGAAGTGCCACGTGGAAGTCTCAACGAGAAGAGGTCTTAAAATCTTAAAATATAGAGTGTCACGTAGACACTCTCAATGAGAAGAAGTCTTAAATGCTCATAAATGTCTTGTTTTGCATTTTATAGTATACTAGTTTTAAACCCCGCGCGATGCGCGAGCGTAGTATAATTTTATTCGTAAAATATATGCCACATAAATAATATTATCATTACATTTAAACTAATGTTAATATGAGATGAAAAAATGAATAAAAAATTTGGGACATATGAACATGCCTTTATTTTAAAATTACAAATTAACTATATATTTATATTTTTTTAGTACAGATGGTAGTTCTATGATTAGTATACACTAAACACCGAGATACTTTTTTTATTTAAGACATAATTATATTTTTATGTCTATTTGACACATTATATAAGTATTAATTAATAATAGATGGAGAGAAAATGGACACTCATATATAATCACGATAATTACTATCATATATATATATATATATATATATATATATATATATATATATATATATATATATATATATATATTTCAAAATATTTTACTTAGGCACTTAATCAACTTTACATAAATTATACTTTAACCCCTAATTTTTAAAAAATATAATGAATAGTATCATGGATATGATAGACAGAAATGACAAACAATTAGAACTTGTGTGTTAAGAAAATAAAGCATAAAGGGTATAATTTGCATAAAAAAATCTGAAAATGAGTCAAAATAAAAATATCAAACCTTATAACAAAGCACAAAAATAATTGTGCAATCACAATATAAAAAGAGAAAAATCCAAAAAGGAATATTATATATTTTATTTAAAAAACAATGTTATTAAACATGGAAGTATACCTCACTTCCTTTAAAATAGAGCAACATACAACATATGCTTCTAACTAACTAAATTCACATCATATGCTTCTAACTAATTAAACTCACATTTCTATATAAAGATTCAATCGAAATTATCTTAAGAAAAACACTATTTCAATCTTGACATAACACATTCTACTTAAACAAAATCACAGTCTATTCTATGGCTCCTTGTCAATTTTGTAAGGATTTTTTACTACTTGGGGTCCAATAGTTATTTAGAGTTTTATTCTATTTGTTTACATTCTACTCGTTTGGAATTCAAAATCGACAAAACACGTTAGTTAGCTAGTTTGATGGGGAGTTGACTCATTTTCCAATCAAAAAGACTATTTTACCCATTAGTATAAGTATTTATTAGTGTATTAAAACACATTTTACATTATATCTTATTGTTTTAAATAGTAAAACTTTTTTTACTAACACTTTTTTATAAAATGAGAAAGTTTTATAAAATGAAAAAGCTTTATACACTTTTTTTATTAAGTATTTTTTTTAAATCCAAAAGTTTTACAAAATCAAAAGTTTTTTTTATAAACTTTTTTTAGCACTTTTTTTTACAAACATTAAAAAATATTGTTTTTAACTGTTTTTATAAACGTTGAAAAAACTTTATATAAAAACAATCTTATAAAAAACAGTTTATGAATGTCAAAAGTTTTTTTGTAAATTGTTTTCAACTTTTTTCATAAAACCAATTCTTTATATGAATAAATTAAAAACGTAAAAAACACTTAATATAAAAACATTAAAAATACTGTTTTTTTAACAGTTTTTTGTATAAACGTTAAAAAAAATTATGTAAAAACACTGTTCTTAAAAAAAAAAAAAACTCTTTTAAAAAAATATTAAAAAATGGTTTATATAAAAACAACATTTTTTTAAAGAGAATTATAAAACTGTTTTTGAATGTTTATAAAAAAACAGTTAAAAATTCAGTGTTTTGTAACGTTTTTTAAAAACAGTGTTTTTTTCTTAAAAAAATAGTGGTTTATATAAACAGTTTTTTAACATTTATAAAAAATAGTATTTTTAACATTTTTATATCAACTGTTTTTGAATGTTTTACGTAAAAAAATAATTTTATAAAAAAAGTAGAAAAAATTGTTTATAAAAAAACCGTTTAACGATTATAAACTGATTTTTTGTAAAAACATTGATTTTATATAAATTGTTTTTTGATGTTTATAAAAAACATTTTTTTTAACGTTTAAAAAAAGGTATTAAAAAAATAATCCAAAAAAGATAGAAAGTAAGAATAAGAGAGAGAAAAGCTCTTATAGTTTATATAAAAACACTTTTTGTTAAAAACACTATTTTTTAAAAAGGTTAAAAAAAACACTATTTTTTTTACTGTTTTTTATATACGTTAAAAAATTGCTTATACAAAAACCTTTTTTTTTTTAAACAGTTATAAACATCAAAAGGTTTTCTAATAAACTCTTTTTAACTGTTTTTTATAAAATCAATTTTTTTTTTATAAAAAGACATCAAAAATGTTAAAAAAAAAGTTTTTATCAACTATTAAAAACAACTTTTTATATGAACAGTTTTCATATAAAATGTTCAAAACGTTAAAAAAAACAGTATTTTTCAACGTTATTATATAAACTGTTTTTTAATTACTTTTGACTTAGTTTCGTAGTTGGATTAAATTGAAGGAGAGAGAGAGAAAATTCAATAGTTCAATGCATCTATTAAGTTGCTTGTATAGTATTTTATAGAAATATAAAATATAGAGTGGCACGTGGACACTCTCAATGAGGAGGAGTCTTAAATGCTCATAAATGCCTTGTTTTGCATTTTATAGTATATAGAGACTAGGTGTAAACTCGCACGATGCGCAGGCGAGGCGCCATGAGCGAAACATAAGAAGAAAAAAAACGGATTGAAAATTTTGATCAAGTAGATTTTTTTACACCATATTCGAGACATTTGATCAAACCATACATGGACAATATATATAAATGAACTGAAATCAAGAATAAATCTCTTATAAAATCCCTAATATATAAACAGGTTAACTTAAAATTCAAACTTAATACTTTTCAACAAATATACATATTAGTAGGGTTAAATGCATAAAGAAGTAGAATAAATAAACATAAGTTTATTAAGAGATTATGCCTTCACATAAGTTGAAAAGATAAGTATAGTGATGAAAATTATTTACATCAAATAAGAAAAACCTACTTTTCATTACTTGGCAACTAAAAAATTGGACTGATTCATTACAAATATCAAATCAAAAACCTAAAAATTCAAATATAATATAAGATCATAAAGGTAAATATCTATGTAATTCCGAATAAAAAGATAAATAGGACATAGAATTACAATTAATGGAAACTCATATAGAATTCGGCCATAAGTATGTAAGAGTAATATATTCAATCAATGTGGCCCAAAGTTTAATATTTATACATCTAACGAACTGATTTAAAATGAGGGTGTCAATTGAAATTGAAGACCCGAAGTGTTCCATTTGATCCATGTGAAACTTAGAACTGCTCCATTTTTCTCTGTTGTATCTGTAGTAAATCCACAAAAATAATTAAAACTATAAACTACATCCTTCACAAACACACACCATACTCAACTATGCATATGTAGATATGATTAAAACACAATATTCATCTTGTTAAACTATCTAACTCCACCATCATCTCACCAAACCCTTTATTATACACCTCCTCTAAGTATAACATAACATTATGAATAAGGAATAAATAATGAGAAAAATGACATTATGAATCAGGTATCTACAAAAAAAACATTATGAATAAGGAATAAAATAATAAGAAAGGAGGAGGTATGTGAAGAGGGATATCAAACCCCAAAATAAATTCATATTATACATGACTTTTAAAATATAGATTGGATCCATCTATTGAAGCCAAACATATTTATATAATGAATAATATCTTTCTTCATACATAAGGGAGCTATCTATAAAGATGACTTTTTGGAAAATTTTCTCATATTAAGTTAAATAATTATATTAATCTACAAAAAAATATGAACCGATTAAACCTATCTTCAAGCAAATAATCAAAAAACATTCAATCCAGATATACAAAGAATTAGATTTAAATGGTAGAATTTAAAAATTTTAACCAAACAAAAAATGAGTTTAGGTTTTTTTCCTACTTTTACTCGCTTCTAATTTGCCTCATGAATATGATGCTAAATACACACCCACACCCAATTATCCCTTAGGGTCCGTTTGATAGCATTATTTGCCATGGCAAATGGCAAATAAGTTGACAAATATGACATTTGTCTACAATTTGGTGTGTTTGATAGCAAAATTTGCCTACAAGCTATTTGCCAATGTACAACACCTCTTATGCATAACATGTTGGCAAATTTTGCGTTGCTATATGGGTGAGAAATATTTGCCAACAAATTTGCTAACTTCTTAAACGCTTTTAATATTTTAAAAAACAATTTAAAAACAATTTTAAATAATTAAAAAAAACTGTTATGAATATTTAAAAATTGTTTTAAATAGTTAAAAAAACTGTTTTAAATTAAAATCTGTTTAAAAACTGTTTTTTTGTAATAAACGTTTTAATGTAAAAAACTGTTTTAATGTAAAAAATGTTTTAATGTAAAAAATTAAAAATTGTTTTGATGTGAAAACTGTTTTAATATAAAAAATTGTTTTAATGTAAAAACTGTTTTAATGTAAAAAATTATTTTAATGTAAAAACTGTTTTTTTGTAAAAACTGTTTTAATGTAAAAAATTGTTTTAATGTAAAAATTGTTTTAATGTAAAAAATTTAAAAATGTTTTAATGTAAAAACTGTTTTAATGCAAAAAATTATTTTAATATAAAAAATGTTTTAATGTAAAAAAAATTAAAAACTGTTTTAACGTAAAAACTGTTTTAATGTAAAAATTAAAAACTGTTTTTAGTAAGTAGTTTTGGCGTAAAAAACTTTTTTTTTTATATATAGTTTGTTACTTTTTTAATAAATAAAAACGGGAAGTAAAAAAGAAAAGAAAAAACTGTTTTTTATTAAATAAGACTTGGGACGAAAATTAAAAAAAATACATATTTTTTATTATTATATATGTTAATACGGACGAAAAATGTGTTATTAAAATGTTTTGCCTAAAAAACTTGTTTTACCTTATTTGGTGTTTGATAGTCTAATGTGAGAAAAAAATATTTGTCTAGGCAAAACTTGCCTAGGCAAAATTTGTCCCATGCCAATACTTTTACCCAATATGTATCAAACGGACCCTTATATCTTTGTCTTCTCATCTTCCCTGCCTAAGCCTCGAACTACTGTACAACCCACAAACCTGCTTTAGCCAACAACCCACACTCAAGCAGCCATCGCCAACTTCGGCCATTAACAACTCTATACCCGGACATCACAGCCCCAAACCAACTGGAAAACTCCTACCACGACGGCGACATCCCACCATTTCGGGCCACTTTAAACCCGGACAACAGCTCCCAACACCTGCTACCAACGCTGACCCAACCTCCTTGACCCAACCTCCCATTACTAACAGTTATGGCTGGACAGCCAAAACCGGCATCAAAGTCTAAAACAAATACTAAATTTTGTACCTCCAAACATAAAAATTTACAAAATCACAGCACTTTCTTGTAAAATTTCTACGACCAAATGATTATCTGAAGTAAAAAACCGAAAAAGCCCTCATGAACAACCATGGTGGTGGTTGGGGCCTACACGGCTGACCCTCTATCTCTCTCTATCTTCGGTTTCTCTATTTTTGTTCTAGGATTTCCCTACAGCTATCATCTCTCTCTACTACCTTGAATAGGACTTATGAGGCAAAGAAGACGTTCAACATTGTGCTCAAAATTAGTGGGGCTCCTGATGTGTTTAAATTCACTCCTTTGCTTGAGAAATTGGGATTTTATGGAAGTCAAAAATCTGTTTGTGGGGATAGAGAATCTCGACAGCTTTTTATGCTTCTTGGAAATGGATTTGCTTGGAAAAGAGTACTCAAGAGACATGGTGAAGTTTCGAAGAAAGATACATGCAGATTTCCATACGAACAGTTTCGTCTACATTCAATGGCAGCACTTATTGATAATTGAAAAGACGTTGTGTGGCTTTAGGTGAGTTATATAGATTTAATGCATAGTACACGTGTCAATTTAAGAAAAGTTTGGTCTACAAAAGTATATAGATGTGCCACGTGGATAGATTAATTGCAAAGCATAATAAATGCCTTGTTTTGCATTTTATAGTATTAAGAGATAGAGATAGAGATATGTGGTTTCTTCATATTGCAAGAATGTGAAAAGGTCCTCTAACTACGTAGAGAAAAAGGCCCTAGACGGAATGGGGAGGGATCAAACTACTGAGCTTCCTAACATTAATTAAAATTGTTCACGTGGCGCTCTAAAAAAATGACAAATGTCATCATCCGGTGTCACTGTCACTGTCAATTTTAAGTATATACTATAATATGAATAAACTAAATCATGCGCAATCCCATACTTCTCCCATGGGAATTGGAATGCATCTCGACTATGCGCTTAGCCAACGAATCAACAACCACACTGCTTGTGGAGATGTGTCTTAAGGTCACTTGTCCTTATACAACCATCTTTCGAATGTAGTGTAAACTAATTTCTATATTCTTCGACTCTCAATGGTACTTAGGGTATTTATTACATACCACTTTCACGAGATTAATCACCTAGCTATTAAAATAATATCAACCAAAATTCCACCTACAGGTCTTTTAAGAAAACCATGTAATTTGACTTTAGTGTGGATAGGCAAATAAACATTTGCTTCTTATTGTACTAAGAAACAATTCAACCTCCATTTATGAACCATTTAAGGGGAGCCTAAGCTCATCTCTATCACCAACACAATATGTGTGATTATATCCTCCAAGTCTCAAGTTTCCCCTATAGTAACATAAGATGAGGTATGTAGTCCCACACATGCATTGAAAAATTCTCTTGTCCGCGCTTTAGTGACTATGACCAAAGTTATCCTGATAATGACTAACTATGACAAGTACCTAGAAAAATTTTAAACAAGAATACCACATATGTACATCAAACTTCCTACGACAACACCATATGACACCTTGTGATTTTTTTATAGTAAAGTACTTTAGGTCCCGCGCAAATAATTTTAAACTCTAAAGAAATTTTGACAAATTTTAAACACGTAGATCCATTAATTCTTATGCCACACCGCCCAATTAAATACTCGATGATCAGTCCTTTATTAAATTAAACAAGATTCCCATTTGGTTCATTCTTAGCATCACCGTCGAAAATCATTAATTAATAATAACCTATCGGTTAATTAAGCCAGTGTCAAAATTTTATCTTTTTGTTTAACAGTTAACACTATAAGTAAAAACTAAATTAAACCATTCACACATTAATATAGTTCAAACCATCACAAGATATGAATAAATAAATAAATAAATGTCTTGCCGAATAAACTATCTGCTCAAAGTCCAAATCCAAATAATAAATCCAATAACTAAATAGATAAATTTCAACACAAGTCTGAACTAAATAAACTGAATAAGTATTGTAGGTGCAACATGCATATTGATAAAAAAAATTATCCACCTACGTGGACCAATTAGAAATAGACACTTGTCTCCTTACGTGGTAGAAATCCTTGTCAATAGTCACTTAATCAACCCCGAAGACAGTTGCTCGACAGGCATGTCGACCAACATGAAGAATGTATACCATCAAAGTAAATGAACAGTCACCATTAGAGGGAAACAAACAAATGTCCTTCCACATGTACTCTAGATAATTAACCATCACATTCATTATGTACAGTTTTAAATGCCTGAATATATAAAGCCATTCCAACCCTTGATCTCCGGGTCACTATAAATACATTGTATTCCTTTCACAAAAGTCATGATAAAATGGATTCTAGGAGATTCTTCTTAACAAGAGTACCCATCTTTATGTAATCACTCAAATCAATACAATAATAGTGAATGTAGGCTTTCTTACACACCCGAACCACTTTAAAAAATCTTAGTCTTTTATTTAATTATCTCATTGCAATCTTATATTTTATCTGTGATTAGAAAATTGGATCTTGTCCGTTTTTTTACATCACCAAATTGGTGCCAGTTGTGGAAATATGTGTCTAATTGCCAGTCTTTATATCGTACATCTTTGTTCAAAGAAATATGAATGATCCCGAGTCTAACACCAAAAACGAAGGCAACCCAACCATCTCATCAGTTCCACCTACAGAAGTTGACCTGGATGGAATTCTTGCCAGTATTTCTAAGGTTCAGGACGCCATGCAGGAAATAATGAGGCAATTGGCTCAATCGTTGCAAGCCATATCTCTAGCTCTTTTCTGGCAGAAAACGGTTCCTTTTGCCAAGGAGAGAAATGCCACCTCCACTTCCTAGGCAAAGCCGACATAGCTATTCCAAATCTTCATGCGATACGGCTTACCATTTAGGAGTCAGTTTATCGATCAGGTCCACAAAGTTCTATGATGGCCATTCTTTTTCTCCTGAAAGACTATGTGTTTTGAAAAGATTGAGTAGAGCTTCGCCTTTAGACCGTTTCGTCCCCCAAAGAATAGAATTCCTCCTAGAGATTTATCTAGAGCTCATCAACACCGAACCGACCACCATGAAGCCTCAATTAGGTCCAGATCAAGTGTTCGAAGATCTTTGTACATTAAGAAGACTTATCAGTAAGAGAGCTTAGCGTAGACACATTGTCGGAATAGCCGGGCAACTTCACATAGATCTGATATATGTAACCCTTCGTGCAAAGGGTCAATCCAGCGATTAGAATATCGGTTGGGAGAAATGGCAAAGGGAAAGATTCCATTGGAGAGGATCTTCGTTAAGGGATATCATTTTATCCAAATAATTATTGATTTCCCAACTCCATCATAATTTAAAACCCCAATGGTCACCCCTAAATATGATGGTAAAACTGGTCCAGTTTTACATATTGAGTAATATCAAGATACGGTCGACATCTATGTAGTTCCTGATGAGATGAGATGTAGTGCTTTTTTCAAGCACCATTACAGGTTCAACCCAAATATGGTACAATAACTTTCCCCGAGGAAAGATTTCTAACTTCAACCAAATTTTTGAGTTGTTCATCAGGAACTTCTATTTTGGGGCCAAGCCAGTGAAGAGAGTAGCCCATCTCTTAAGTGTCAGGTAGCGAGTAGGGGAAATAACCAGGGAGTACATTACTCATTTTAAGAACGAGAAATTGGAAGTGATTGACTATGAGAAGAAAACAACCACCACTACTTTAATGAGTGGATTGCTTTTAGAAAAGCTATACTACGCACTAGCTAAAGATACTCCTAAAACCGTGACTGAGCTCATGGCTAAGGCAAGAAAAATTATGAACATCGAGGAAGCAATGGTTTCAAAGCAGAGTCCAACCACTAAGCCTAAAAAGAAGGATCAAAAGGATCAGAAGGAGGAGAAGGAGTGGAAACCGAAAAAGGATGATAATCTCAAAAAGTATGGAACATATACTCCAGTCAACATCAACATTCACTATATTTTAGAGGAAATCAAACACAGTAAAGATTTGTGATGGCCAGAGAGGTTGAGAGTAACACTTAACAGGGAGGGAAAAATCTAAATTTTGCAGGTTCCATAAGGATCATGTCCACACGATTGATAACTGTATCGCTTTGAAGAACAAAGTGGAATCCTTCACTCACCGAGGAAAATTGAACAAATTTGTTAATCGATGAGAAAGCTGAGAAATAAGAGGAAGGTCAAATTCTCCTAGCAAACCCAGAGATGACAGAAAGAGAAACCATGAATATGGTTATGAAGATGATCCTGATCAGTCGAAGAAGCCTAAGAAACCGTAGCGCGAGGTAGACATGATAAGTTTTGGATCTTTTGACTGTCATGTAATTACAGGTGGCATTGCAGGAGGAGGAGACCACACTGCAGAGAGAAATGCCTACTTGAATGAATCACATGCTTATTCTTATATCTAGAGAATCAATCTGAACGAAGATGATCAGCCCAGGAAAGTTAATAAAGACAAACTGGTAATTAGTTTTACCAAGAATGACCTCTCTGGGGTATTGTAACCCCACGATGATTTGTTGGCCGGCAAATTTAGAATCCAAGATGCCATCATCGCTAGGTTTTTGATTAATAATGGGAGCACGACTGATATTATGTTCTACCCCTGCTTTCAGAGTTTAGATTTGAAACTCAGTCAGCTAGAACCATACCACAGGCCATTGATAGGGTTTTCAGGCAAAAAAGTCTTCCCACTGGGGATAGTCAAGCTAGAAATGTTGTTCGACACGTGTCTAGCAAGCTACACTGAAAAAATACACTTCTTTGTCATGGATAAAAAATTTTAATCTGCGTATAATGTGATCCTCGGTAGGGTAGGATTAAAGAAGTTTGAATTTGTGCCATCCACAGTCCATCAGTGTTTGAAGTTCCCCACTCACTTTGGGGTTAGTGTAGTGAAAGGGGATTAAAAGGTGTCCAGAGAGTTCTATTACTCCTCAACCGAGCAACAAGTCTTGATTGATTTGAAGAAGAAGACCACCACTTGTCAAGTAGATACCATGGAGCCCAACAGTGAATCAGAAGTTGAAACTCTATATCCTCAAGATGAAACCAAGTTAGTCAAAGGGAAGATTATTGAAGATGCTGAAAGCATAATCCCGGATGATGAAAAATTGGAGAGGACCACCTAGATTATCTCAACACTGGATTCACTCCTTAAACAGGAATTGATTACATTCTTGAGACAACGGAGGAATGTGTTTGCTTGGAGTCATGAGGATATGCCTGGGATTGATACTAGCTTCCTTTGTTATGAGATCAATCTTAATAAGGATGCCAAGCCGATCAAGCAAAGGCGTAGGGTTTTCAATCTGGAGAAAAATCAAGCTATACAACAAGAAGTGGAGAAAATACAAGAGGCCCAATTCATTGAAGACGTTAAATATCCAGCCTGGTTGGCCAATATTTCATAGCTAAAAAGAAAAATGATAAGTGGGGGATGTGTGTAGATTTTACTGATCTAAATAAAGCCTGCCCAAAGGACCACTTTTCCCTGCCTATAATTGATCAATTGATGGATGCTACATCAGGATATGAGCTGCTAAGATTCATGGACGCTTATTTTGTGTATAACCATCTAAGAATGAAACAAGAAGATAAGGAAAGTACTTATTTTATCACCAGTTGAGGTACATATTGCTACAATATAATGCCCTTTGGGCTAAAAAATGTTGGAGAAACATACCAAATGTTGGTCAACAAGGTGTTTAAAGAGCATATAGGGAAGAATATGGAGGTTTATGTAGATGATATGTTGACTAACAGTAAGAAGGCTTCAGATCATATCAAGGACCTCAGTCAGACCTTTGATTAGTTGGAAAAGCATCAGATGAAGCTAATCCCGACCAAGTGTGTGTTCAGTGTGCATGAAGTAATGTTCCTCATTTTCATGGTAAATCAAAGGGGAATTGAAGCTAATGCATCCAAAATAAAAGCTCTAATAAAAATGCATTCGCCAACTTGCAAGAAGGATGTACAAAGGCTTACTGGCAGAGTGGCAGCTTTAAACAAGTTTGTTTCTCGGGCCATAGATAGGTGTTTTCCATTCTTTAAGGTGCTTAGAAAGACCTTTGAGTGGAATGCAGAATGTGAAAAAGCGTACCAAGAATTAAAGAAGTATATGGGATTACCACCTTTATTGTCCCAACCTATTTTAAGAGAAAAGTTGTACTTATACTTATCTGTTTCTAAGTCTGCAGTTAGCTCGGCCTTGGTTCGATTGGATAATAGACTCCAGAAACTAGTTTACTACAATAGCAAAGCATTTAGGGGAGCCAAAATCAGGTACCCACGCTTGGAAAAATTAGCCTTACCACTTATTGTAGCTTCCAGGCATATGCAACCTTATTTCCAAGCACACACCATAATTGTGTATACTGATTTACCTCTTCGGTAATCAGTCCACAAACCTCATAAGTTAGGAATATTGATGTACTGGGCAGTAGAACTGGGAGAATATGACATCGTCTATGAACTAAGGTCCTCATTGAAAGGCCAAGTATTGGAAAATTTTAAAGCAGAGTTCACCTATCCCGAGATTACCGACCAATAAAACTTACCTATTGAGCAGACTTTTGTGAAAGAGTGGTCAGCATAAAAGTAAAGCTAAAGTTGTAGCCGATCAAACTGAATCATCTAGGACTCAAGAAATGGCTCAGAAGTATGTGGAGGAGAGTAAAAAGATATTCCACCATGGAGTTTTATTTGCGAAGAGCTTCAGTAGTGCTATCTCATTGTGGAATTATATGTGGATGGATCTTCATGTGCAACTGGAAGTGGAGCAGGTATCATACTCAATACTTCTGATGATATTGATATTGAAAATGACCTTAGGTTTTAATTCAAGACATCAAATAATGAAAGCATAGTATGGAGATTTGATAGTTAAACTAGAATTTGCTTATTCATTAAGCGCCGAGCAAGTATTGGTGAAGTGATTCACTGCTCATTGTCAACCAAGTGCTTCATTTGTCTTGAGTCAAGGGAGAATTGATGACTAGATACTTCTCCAAGTCCATGTAAGTTATTTCTAAGTTTCCAGGTGTGTAAATGAACTAGATACCGAGAATAGCCAACGCCCGAGCTGATGCACTTGCTCGACTAGCTTCAACAATAAGATTAGAACTTCAGAGAAGCATTTTAATAGAGATCTTGGCATGCAAGAGCATCGATGATGATCTAATGGTCAGTTTCATCACTGTAGATTTAGGACCTTCTTGGATGGATTCGATCAGGGCCTACATTGAAGATGGAACCTTACCAGCTGATCCTAAAGAAGAAAAAAATCTCCGGTACAAAGTAGCCAGATATGTGTTAGATAAAGGAGTCTTATACATAAGGGGACATACTATCTCCTTATTATGACGTGTTCATCCATTGGAGGTTGAAGAATTGATTAAAGAGGTATATGAAGGTTTTTGTGGAGATCATTCAGCTGGTCAGTCTTTCCTCCAAAGAATCAATATACAGGGATGTTAGTGGCCGACAATAAGGGCTTCACAAGAAATAGTGAAAGTGACAGAGCTTCTTTACAATTCATAAAGCACCCAATGTTGCTCTAGCACTAATTACCTCTCCTTGGCCATTCGTTATTTGGGGAATTGACTTGGTCAGCCCATTGTCGACCACCAAAGGCAGGTTCAAGTACCTAGTAATTGCTCTTGACTATTTCACGAAATGGGTGGAAGCAGAGCCGTTGATAGAGATGACTTATGAAAAGGTATATCAGTTCATTTTAAAGAGCATCATATGCAGGTATGGGATGCCACATGCCTTTATTACAGACCATGGAACCCAATTTAAGAATGATAAGTTTGAAGCATATTGTGTTCAATCCAAGATCCAAAAACTCCATTCTGCACCAGGCCATCCATAAAGTAATGGTCAAATGAAAGTGGCAAATAGAACATTGCTCAATGGAATTAAAAAGAGGCTTGATTCTTCCAAGGGAATCTAGATTAATGAATTTCATTATGTTCTCTGGGCGTACAGAACAATGCCGAGAACATCAACTGGAGAGATAGCTTATATGCTTGCACTTGGGACAGAAGCCATGGTATCAGTCGAGATAGGTCTACGAACTCATAGGGTACTGAATTTTGATTCTCCAATAAGTGAGTCGATGAAACGGCTAGACTTAGACATGTTAGAGGAAGTTCGAGAAGATGCTGCTCTCCGAAATGCTGCATACCAACACAGGACTACTCGCTTCTATAACAAAAGGGTGAATCCGACCAACTTAAAAGAAGGCGACTATGTCCTTAAGAAGGTCATCCAGAAGGGTAACAAGCTTGAGGCCAATTGGCATGACCCATATCGCATTTCAGCAGTCATCCGACCAGGGACCTATCGACTGAGACACTAGAAGGGGAAGAATTTGAAAACCATTGGAACACCGAGAACACATGAAATATTATGAGTGAAGGCATTAACATATTGTATTTCTTTATGTTGAGCATAACTATTTTGCAAGTTCTATAAAAATCTTGATTTTAGTTCCTTCAATTTTTTCAATTTTTTTCGGGGTACCACGATATTCATCCCCCAAAAACAAACAACAAAACACAAAAGGTCTCTTGGTCTTAAGCTTTTGCCGATCAACAGTACAAACATAATCAGGTTGAACTTATCTGCCAATCAATAGCACATACTTAATCAGGTTCAACTTATCAAATTTGAGATGTACCAATAACTTAATGCACAGTCGTATCTCACCCAATAATTACTTCATGTATGACTTCGTATGTACAAGTCACGAAAAAGAAGTTATTACTTCCTGTATTACTTCGTATTAACAAGTCACAGACAAGAATTTCTTCCTGACCAAGTTAAATACATGAATACATGCCTCACACTTGGTCGGCACTACTAATTTACTTCATGTATGACTTCGTCTTTGACAACTCAAGAATAAGAAGTATGTAAAACTTCGTATACAACTTAAATAGTTATATAAAAGTTTTACCCGACTAAGTGAAATGCAGGAAGACATGTAAACATTCCTAACCATTAGAATACACACATATATTCCTCATACACTTGGTCACCACTGATAACTGATGCTAAGATTGGATTAATAAAACTATTTATAATTTTATCTAAGTGCATTAGTAGAATCTATGGCCTTACAATCACAGTTTAATAATTTATTATTAAACAATAACTTAGTTGTCTGATTGATTAAATAATCATAAGTTGGCAACACAAAGGTATGATTTTTGTATTCAAATTCTAACTATATTACATTCAAGATCAAATAAATACAAAATACAAAAAAAGCTATTCAACTGGATGTTTTCCTTGAGCTTTGAAAGTTGGCTGCACTCTCTCCAAACCAGCAAGAGGATCATCTAGAGTATAAGGGGAGTTGATGAAATTGAAATCCCCCACATTCACCTGTTACTACTGCTCGGAGCATTGATCAAATGAGGAGGATGAACTATTTTATATACATCATGCAGACCATAATCTCCTAACTATTTAGTGATCAAGCACTAAGGAATAGCATCAGCAGGAATCCACGATTTATCCAACTTGAATGGGGGCTTGTCGCAATCTACCAGACCAGAATCATTCCAATACTATAGCTCGTTGTTTCAATTATATTTAAGAAAAGTCAGATAGTTAGTCCATCCCCACATGTAAATTTC
Organism: Sambucus nigra; assembly: GCA_949130495.1. Lineage (NCBI taxonomy): Eukaryota > Viridiplantae > Streptophyta > Magnoliopsida > Dipsacales > Adoxaceae > Sambucus > Sambucus nigra. Next base: position 153,055,335 of record OX422211.1, on the reverse strand, counting down.
ACAATGGCTCTAGGCAATATGATCATCAACATGGCTAAGGGCCTCATTGTAGCCTTCTATCCAAACCTCCCTGGGTTGTTTATGAAATTGAAAGGTTAACCTTTCAACGTAAAGTTAAAGTTTCTTCAAAACATCACTCTTCACTGAACATATAGGTTGGCTATGGATTTATCCTTAGCTTCCAGCTTCACAGACAAATTAGCAATAGCCTGACTCTTTGCCTTCATTTGGTCAACTTGGCCGGCTAGTGTCTTATTGGTTCTTGCCTAATTTATAGTTCGTTAGCTAGTTCTTTATTGCCTGGAAGTTTTCCCATGCTTTATTTTCTTCAGAGCTTAAAGTTCCTCTCCTAGCTTGACATTCTCAGTCTCTAAGAAGAAAGAAACACCTTCATCAACACCACTGTCAGATGACTTCCTCAAGCTACCCAACTCATTTCTAATCTTATTATTCTCCTCTTCAAGAAGTTTGGCTATCTCCTTGGCTTCATCCACTTGTCAGCTGTATAGGAACTCTTTCTTTTTGTACAAGTAGCGTTATTGGCCACTGCCCTATCTAATAAATAATGAATTTGGATGTATGACTCTTTAACTTGGTCGGACACATCTGGAACAAGTAAGCCAACTAAGTCTTCTTCGAATAGAGGAATATGGCCATCTTTCAAAAGATTTCTACTCCGCTTAAGCAGATCGGATTCAACATAAACTATAGCCTTTTTCCTTAGCATCAAACTGAAAATTTCAAATTTAAGAACACAAGTGTGATTACTGAGCAAACATAACACAAAGTGTGATATTTAATTCAACCAAGTAAGAAGGCATAAGTATGATAAATTCAAGACATTCAACCAAAAAAGAGAAACATTTTCATTAATAACCAAAGTTGTTACATACCACTGATCTTATTACAAAGCAGATGAGCAAAAACAAAAAGAGAAAAATAAAGGAGTTAAACCTTCTCCTTATCCTGAACATTATTCCCAGAGGGCTGGTCGGTAGAGGGGGAAACTTCCTCAATGGGCTTTAAAGTAGAACCAACAGGCTGAAGGTAAGATTCCTTAGACCCTTCTCCATCATCAAAATCTTCCTCCAAGTTTGGAGGAGAGCCTGGGTCATGCCTCATTAATAATTTAGAGTCCTCCGCAGTGTCGACCTCCTTGAGGGCCTCCGATCAGCCATCATTAAAGGATTTCTTACTAAGGAACTCAATTTTGGAGGATGCATCCAGAAACACCTTGTCCCAGCCTTTATTGAAGGAATCCTCTTTTATTTTCTTATTCTTAGCCTTCTCTGCAACTAGCTCAAAGGACAGACCACTAGCCTTCTCCTCGAAAGACTTCAAGAGAGCTTGATTTTTTACCAATTTTTCTTCGGTTATCTTGGCCTTATATTTAGCAACTGTCAAACTGGTCTCATAAGTTACTAATGTTTCCTCAACAAGGGTGTCTCTATCAATAGCCTTCTTCAACTCGGCATCCCAAGTCTTCTTAGACTCCAACAGCCGCCTTGAAGCTTCAATTGATTACCTTAGACCCTCAAGGGCCTCTTCAACATCTCCTCTCGAAGAACAAATTTGACCGTCCTTCTCCAATATTTGATTTAAATTCACCAAAAACTGCATAAAAGACAACATCAGATTATAAGGAGTATTAGGAGAGAAATAAGACATCAAGGGCAAATAATAGAGGAGAAAGAATTACCATAGCCAAACTTTGGCAAGCATTTTCTGCCAACTTTAATCTTGGCAGAGGGGTAAGAGTTGCTCTATCAGCAGAGCAAGTACCAGTCTTGATTAACATCCTTGACACACCAGGATGAATAATAACCGAGGATGACCTGCAATAGTGAAATCCTCCTGAATCTTCTCAACCAAGTCCTGGTCGAGAGAATTCTTCTCAACCTTCTTCTCAGACAAACCTTTTCTCATCCTCTTGAATTTAGGCACAACAATATCAGCTTCCTCAGAGGTGATGACTTGAGGAATCTTATCTTTCTTAAAAACCTTGGATGCTTTCTCTGGCTTCTTACCATCACTAGCTTTGCCAGTCTTCTCAGCAGCTCTCTTAGCAGTTGAAGATAAAGCTTCAGTCATCAAGTCAATAATATTTCTCTTTCCTATACCAGGAAGTGGAGAAGAGGGAATAGTTGAAATATTGAACGGATTAAAGGAAGATGGAGTCCCAAGATCCTTCTCAGCTCCAGCAGACTCCTCATCCGAAGAAGTGGGCATTGGTTCCTCTTCAAGATTTATGGGGACTAAAGCTATAAAAGTGGTGGGCCTAGAAATAAATGAGGTTATTGAACTCCTGTATTGTAACAAATACAAAGCAGATCTAAGGTGTTCCTCACCAATCCTATAGTGAATGTTCCAAAGGAATTTCAATTCTTGGATATTGACGTCCCCTTCTTTGGAACACTTCTTCTTGCTCTCAACTGTGCAACACAAGAGAAGAAAACATTAAGTCAGTATATCATCAAATAGTTGGTTTGAAAAAAATAGAGGAATATGGTAATTAAATTCAACAACCTATGTTGTATACCACTTGGGGGCACCTGGTCCCATCATACACCTCTTCTCTTTGAAGATGAGCGTGTTTCCAATTCTTCAAATTAACCCTATAGTCAAAACTGTCTTTGTTGGAGCCTAGCAATTGACAATTAGGGCCCTATTGGCAAACCTAGTCTTGATGTAGTAGGTACTATCAATGGTACCCTATTTATAATAGAACATCAACTCAAGGATGCTAATGTGTGTTCCATATATTTGATTAAGCCTATGTATCCTATTCACTACTCTCCAAGTGTTGGGGGCTACTCTAGAAGGGACTACATCAAAGTATTGATAAAACTCTAGACAAAAATGATTGGGGGAAAAAGTGAAACCACACTCAGTAATGAACAAAGACGGAATCGAGTGACCCTCTAACAGTGATAACACCTCAACAAGTGGTACGTGAATTTCTAATTCTACCCATTCAGGGATTTTCCTTTCCCTCCTAAATTCATCCAGAAAATCCCTATGAACTATGTAAACTATAGTGATAGTAAAGAGAGAAATAAGTGGAAAAGAAAGGGAATAAGAAAGCTTACATAGAAAATGGTAGCTGAAGCGAAGGTAAGATGCAAAGGAAGGCTTAAAGACAGAGAACTTGAAGAAGAAGGAGAGTTTGAAAGCTTGGAAAAGTTGTGGTGTGAAAAATCAACAAACTCTCGTCTATCATAGCTTACTTGGAAAATCGTGCAAGAAATGATTATTTGTTTAGACGTTGAATCACCCTATATCTTTGACTTACTTAAGTCTATACTATATAGGTTGTCATATAGTTTGGAAATTGTGATAAAATTTGTGTCCCATCCCTAGTTACCAAAGAACCTAAGACTCTACATGATGACTCTATAAGTTCTTAAAGGTAGTATACCAGCACCACACACTAGGATTGCATACATACATTATCTCATGCTATATTTTGTTGTGTGTGAGTTAAAATCCCTTAAAATTAATTTTCTACTATTCATTGGGAAATTTTAAATAATTTCTAAGATTTTAAAATGATTTTTAGAAATTAAAATAATGGCTTAAAAAATCTTTGGGGCTGAATTATAATTTATTTTTAAGGCATACAATCTGGTTGGGTGGAAATCGAAAGCGCTTGAGAATATTATGGGTATAATTTGTATTTTTAACAATTTAAAAACACGCGTTTTCACTGTATCTCAGCCTTACATGTGTTGCTTATATAACGGCTAGATATGTGTTTTCTCCCTCTCACATACCTAAGCCTCACTGTGGACCACTGGATCTATTCTAATCAACGAACTGCATGTGTTTTCACTTAATCCCCGTCTTTAATTTTTCACCAATCAAAACATTTTTAAAAGCGGCGAGTTGGTAGCCATTAGATTAACTTCGGATTAATCACGTTCGTTCATTTTTCCACGATGTTCCAGATACTTCCTCTCACAGTATATAAGGAGACTTTATCTTTAATTTTGCAACTTTTGTCATTTTAACCTCTGAGAGAAAATAGAGAGAAGAGAGAGAAGATAGAGAAAGAGTTAGAGAGAGAGAGAGAGAGTTCAAAGAGTTTTTTTGCAAAACCTAACTCAAACTTCAACCAAATCCAAACTAAAAAATCTTTTTTTGAGTGTTTTTAGTTCGATATTTGTGAAGTTTCTTCCTCTACTATCTTATATTGAAGACGCTATAATTTATGGATCCCCGGATTTTAAAATTCTTCACAATTAAAATCAAACTTGTAATTTCCTTTTAAAAATATGCGGAAGCGTAAACGTTGAATGATGTGATGGTTCAACACAAATACAAAAATTCCAATTTTAACATAAACAAAATAAAGTGAATAATTAACTTAAACAAACTAAGTAATTAATTTACACTTTAAACGATTAAGTCCAAATAAATTCAAGTCCTAGAATTTGCCTAAATTATGATTGTTCATATTTCCAAGTTAGGCCAAACCAAATTAATGCAAGTGACTTGAATTACACAATTTTATTCAATATTAAATTAAAGTCCAATTTAAATATAGTGTGAGAATTAAACCGAATTTTATCTTGAATTAAACCTAAAGCATGCGTTCTAAATTTTGTGCAAGATAAAAAATAAACAATGTCATACTACGCCGCGATGTACGAGGAAAAACCCAAGACGGGAAAAAACCTCGGGCGGCCCTAGCCACAAGTCCACTAGATACGGAATTACAATTACAAGACAAAAGACTTACATCCTCGACTCGACCCCTCTCAAGACTTGTCGCTCCTCCTTGTAGAAACCTCTTCCTAGAGGACAACCACGGAGCTCCACCGCGGTCTCGGAATCCACCGATAGGGCTTTGTATGGTCACCGTCACCCAAGATTGGAGCCTTTCTCCAATTGAGTGAAATCGCCGTAAAAATCTTCTTCTTTGTGGTGGGATGTAGAAGTAAACCCGAAACGTCTCTTTTTCACTTCGGTAGAGAAACACCGGTACCAAAAACTCCAAGTAAAGAATATGAATAAAGAAACTTGGAATAAACAACTATTGGGTGTAAACTAGAGTGTGTATGAATTTTTCTTTAACTTGAACTTTTTCCATAAATGAATTAGCTCTCAAACTATCTATGAGATGAATATGGAATGAAAAAGTTGATTAGAAAAATGTGTTTCCCGCACATATTAAGTCTGGAAAAAGTTGGTTAAAAAACAAGTGGGGAAAGTGGGTAAAAACTGCCAAAAAACTGCTCAAAACTGTTCCCGCCTGGCATCTCGTTCGAACGAATTTGACTCTCGTTCGAACGAGACTTCTAACGAGCGACCAGAATGGGCTCGTTAGAAACTCGTTAGATACCTCGTTAGAACGAACAAACTCGTTCGAACGATATATCGAACGACTGACCAGTTTAGGTTCGTTGGCAAACTCGTTCGAACGAAACCTGGTTCGAAGGAAAAACTCGTTCGAACGAAACCTGGTTCGAACGAAAAACTCGTTCGAACGAGACTTCGAACGACTTCCAGAAATTTTTGATAAATTCAATTTTTGGCCCAGAAACTTTATGTACTTTATTTTAAAGTTCCAATTAAATTATTCTGAAAGTAAAACATGGTTTTTTATTAATCCTAACACCCAATAAATATTGTTCCAAGCTCCTATATAAATATAATTACATTCATACCTTGGGAGCATGGAACCTTAGATGATGACGTAGAAACGTGGCACGCAAACCGACATTTTGATGAAGCTTTATATTCTTTGTCGCTACGTCTTCAACACACACTTCATAGGCTTGAGAGTATTACAATAAATCACTAACCTATGAATAAATGTTTTTGTCCGGAATTGAGCCAAAACTATATATGGACTCAATTGGAAATTTGTGTCCTTACAAATCTCCCCCTTTGGCTATTCCGGGACAAAAACCAAAACAAAAATCCTAAAGGGCCGTCAAGCTCACTAGACTCAAAACATAACCCGCCCAAACTTGACTCAACCCAAGGATTAAACACTTTGCCTTTTAAAGATGCCGCTTTAGTAGAATACCTGCACACTTAAGCAAACTCATCAAATGCATAGGGAATATCAAAATATTAAATGCAATTAAATAATTACTCCCCCTAAAATAATTCTCCCCTTTATCACACAAATGACATTTACTTAGAAAGACGTCTCCCCCTAAGATAAATCTCCCAAAAACTAAGATACAATAATAATAGGTTTAGATACCATTTCTCCCCCTATCATCATTCTCCCCCTTTTTGTTCAGGAATGGGCAAAGGATAAAGAACTAATAAACAGCATGTTGAAGCATGAAGTGATAAGACATGAAAGCATATGGGAAATAAAAGCAAGGCAAAGACAAACAAATATCATATATATATGAACTAGAAATTTTTAATGAAGCACTTGCATATATATATAGATATAAACACGCATATAACACAAAATACAATAAGTTTGCACACTCGTATGGCAAAAATGTGTCATATGGAAACGGAAGTGTAGGGGTGTGAACTAGCAACAATTAAAATTAGACCCAAACACTTAAGAAACGTTCACGGAGTTCTCATTTGATTGCAAACTTCATCACAGTTAAATATGACCTCATGTAACAATATAAAGATTGAACTCAATGAACAAACATACACAATGCATACAAGCCTAGTAGGATGATGATTCTACAAACCAAATAGAGTCATGACATTAAAGACAACTAGGATATACGGACATTGTGCAAACCGTTGATATACCATCCAATTCTCCCTCAATGAGCATATATATTCTTTTGTTTTTGAATGAATATATCAAACAAACATAGGCCTTGGCAATTGCTTTCTTTTTAATGCCAAATATTCTATTTTTAGGCCTTTGGATCATGTATTTCTTTTAGATCCAATCAACGGTGGCTTACTATCGCAAAGGATTTAATTCATCCTTTCGGAGCCCTTCCCCGTGCATATATTAATTTATCATGTTTTCATTTTTCACACAAATCTCACATGCAACGGATTTTGACATGCACTAGTCCTCCTAGGTCATAGATATGTAGATGACTAGATTGATAGGAGAACACCTCAAAAAGCTCAAATATAACATGTGACATTAAGATTTCAAAAGAGCTCGTGCATGTGTGAAAGAGGCATATATATATAGAATCCATTTAAACAATACAAAATCCAACTACTCCACAAGAATTATGGTAAAGAACATTTTAAGGATTGACTATCTAAACCAAAAGTTCTAGCCACGTGGGAGCGTTAAAGAAGGGATTCAAACACAAGTATATGCCACATAAAGTGTGTCAAACAAAAATACACACCAAATAAAATCTTTTTGAGTTTTTAACATTTTTATCCAAAAATTAAATATATATATACTCAAAAGGAAAAACAAAAATCATTTGAATCTTTCATTAAGCTCAAATTACCAAGAGATAAAGTCCAAATGATAAACAAAAATCTTTTTGTATTTTTCATTTAAATCAAACAAAATGAAAGAAATAGAATACAAAAGATAAACAAAAATCATAATTCTAACATGGGATAAGCATGGGTCAAAGACTAGAAAATGATTAAACAAGCATACATTTAGCATGTGAATATAGCATGAAGTACAAAAGCTAAAGTATGCAAACACTAACACATTCAACCTTTAAATTTAGCAAGGGAGGAAGGATGTGATAGTAAATGAGAATCAAAATCCCTATTTTGTAAGGCAACCAAATCGGATTTCCTAACCCAAATTAATGAAGAATGACAATCTTGGGGTGTAGGAACATTAGCAACCGTGGTTACTTTACAATGGGATTTTCTAGGAATCCGTTTAAGATCAAAACAAAATTTCCTAAGATGACCTTTTCGACCACAATGTGAACAAGTGAAAACATGTCGAAAAGATTTACCTAAGGAATGATCTTTAAATGCATTCCTAGTAGATTCTCCTAAAATGTTGGTTTTGACTTTAGGGTTGAATTCATTACAAGTATTGAAGCCAAAACCAAATGTGTCATTTTTAATTTGGACCGTTCCCAACATTTTATCAAGTTTTTCGGAACGACACTCCAAATCAAATTTGACATTACTAGAATCTTTTAATTTATTTTCCAATTCTAAAATGTTAGATTCTAGTACAAAATTACGCTCTTCAAAAACGAGAAGCTCCTTTTTCAAGGATTCCATTAAACCCCTAAGGATATCTCTCTCGCCTTCTACGTATTCTAGATTCTCTCTAAGAGTCCTCTCTCGTGTCCTAAGGTCTTCTATTAAGGCACTATCATCAACGACCTTGACACTTTCTCTTAAACACGCTTCTAACTTCAAATTAGCTCTTTTCAATTTAATAGATTCTTTATATAATTCATGAAAAGCATTTTGAAGTTCACTCTCATCAACCTCTTCTTCATTTTCACTCTCTTTTTCTTCGCCACTCTCACTATCATCAAAAACAAGGGAATCATGAACAATGACCTTGGAAGTGGCATGTGCTATCGTGTCATCAATCAATGAGTTCTCACTATCACTCACATGACTTGCCATAAAAGCCACAAAATTTTTCTTTGTGGGGGAATCGGGCTTTTCTTTTGTATCACTATCACTAAGGGTTGCATTATATGAAATGGGTCGCTTGCCCTCTTTCCTTAGTTTAGTGGGGCACTCATAAGCCCTATGGCCATAACCTTCACAACCAAAACACTTATTAGACTCGTCCCTATCAACATTTTCATTACTAGACTTAGGGATCTTTTCGGCTTTAGAAATCTTCTCGCTTTTATCATGTTTAGAAGATTCAAATTTCTTAAAATTATTTTTAAATTTATCTTTGTTGAATTTAAGAAATTTTCTAAATTTACGAGCAAATAAAGCCATATCTTCTGAGTCACTATCACTCTCGCTCTCTACTACTTGTTTAACCTCTTTTCGGGCTTTTAAAGAAACGCCCTTTTCGATTTTCTTTTCATTTTTAGAGGGAAACATATCCAGTTCATAGGTTTGGAAATCACCTACAAGCTCTTCTAATTTCGTAGAGGCTAAAGTGGGTAAAGAATTTAAAACGGTCACCTTTGGAATAAATCTATCGGGTAGGGACCTTAAAATTTTCTTTACTACACGGTCGTTAGGTATTTTCTCTCCTAAGTTAAAAGATGAATTAACAATATTTGAAAGTCTAGCATAAAATTTATCAAAAGTTTCTTTTTCATCCATTTTGATAGTTTCAAATTGAGTGGTGAGGTTTTGGAGTTTTGAAGCTTTAACGACACTCGTTCCTTCATGAGTTAATTGTAAAATATCCCAAGCTTCTTTAGCGGTCTCACACGTCATAATGCGTCGGAATTCATCTGGTGTGACAGCGCTAAATAAAGCATTTAAACCACGGGAATTAAAATTTGCGAGCTTAAACTCATTTTCAGTCCATCTATCGACGGGTTTGGGAACATGTTCATTTTCAATTAAATGTGTTGGTGGGGTCCAACCGTTAACAACAGACATCCAAACACGTTCATCGATAGATTTAAGTGCCGATTTCATTCGCGCTTTCCAATACGTGTAGTTTGAACCATCAAAAATAGGAAATTTTGAAAATGGGGAAAATTCCATTTTAGCCAAAAATTAAAGGATCTTAACGAAATAATTTATCGTTTTTGGCTCTGATACCAAATTGAAGATGCTATAATTTATGGATCCCCGTATTTTAAAATTCTTCACAATTAAAATCAAACTTGTAATTTCCTTTTAAAAATATGCGGAAGCGTAAACGTTGAATGATGTGATGGTTCAACACAAATACAAAAATTCCAATTTTAACATAAACAAAATAAAGTGAATAATTAACTTAAACAAACTAAGTAATTAATTTACACTTTAAACGATTAAGTCTAAATAAATTCAAGTCCTAGAATTTGCCTAAATTATGATTGTTCATATTTCCAAGTTAGGCCAAACCAAATTAATGCAAGTGACTTGAATTACACAATTTTATTCAATATTAAATTAAAGTCCAATTTAAATATAGTGAGAGAATTAAACCGAATTTTATCTTGAATTAAACCTAAAGCATGCGTTCTAAATTTTGTGCAAGATAAAAAATAAACAATGTCATACTACGCCGCGATGTACGAGGAAAAACCCAAGACGGGAAAAAACCTCGGGCGGCCCTAGCCACAAGTCCACTAGATACGGAATTACAATTACAAGACAAAAGACTTACATCCTCGACTCAACCCCTCTCAAGCCTTATCGCTCCTCCTTGTAGAAACCTCTTCCTAGCGGACAACCACGGAGCTCCACCGCGGTCTCGGAATCCACCGATAGGGCTTTGTATGGTCACCGTCACCCAAGATTGGAGCCTTTCTCCAATTGAGTAAAATCGCCGTAAAAATCTTCTTCTTTGTGGTGGGATGTAGAAGTAAACCCGAAACGTCTCTTTTTCACTTCGGTAGAGAAACACCGGTACCAAAAACTCCAAGTAAAGAATATGAATATAGAAACTTCGAATAAACAACTATTGGGTGTAAACTAGAGTGTGTATGAATTTTTCTTTAACTTGAACTTTTTCCCTAAATGAATTAGCTCTCAAACTCTCTATGAGATGAATATGGAATGAAAAAGTTGATTAGAAAAATGTGTTTCCCGCACATATTAAGTCTGGAAAAAGTTGATTAAAAAACAAGTGGGGAAAGTGGGTAAAACTGCCAAAAAACTGCTCAAAACTGTTCCCGCCTGGCATCTCGTTCGACCGAATTTGACTCTCGTTCGAACGAGACTTCTAACGAGCGACCAGACTGGGCTCGTTAGAAACTCGTTAGATACCTCGTTAGAACGAACAAACTCGTTCGAACGATATATCGAACGACTGACCAGTTTAGGTTCGTTGGCAAACTCGTTCGAACGAGACTTCGAACGACTTCCAGAAATTTTTGATAAATTCAATTTTTGGCCCAGAAACTTTATGTACTTTATTTTAAAGTTCCAATTAAATTATTCTGAAAGTAAAACATGGTTTTTTATTAATCCTAACACCCAATAAATATTGTTCCAAGCTCCTATATAAATATAATTACATTCATACCTTGGGAGCATGGAACCTTAGATGATGACGTAGAAACGAGGCACGCAAACCGACATTTTGATGAAGCTTTATATTCTTTGTCGCTACGTCTTCAACACACACTTCATAGGCTTGAGAGTATTACAATAAATCACTAACCTATGAATAAATGTTTTAGTCCGGAATTGAGCCAAAACTATATATGGACTCAATTGAAAATTTGTGTCCTTACATATATCTCTTTGCCAACTTAATCACGTTGATTAAGTCTCTATTTCTTTGCATAGAAATTTTAGATTTGATTGTTGTGATACATATCACTTAGTTATTTGCTAGATCTGATTTCTTGTTTCGAGAAATCTAATTTTTGTTGGCTGTTTTCAAAATAAATGTTGTTTTTAAACCCTAAACTAACAAAAGCCTTTTTGATTTCAACTTACTCAAAATTTTAGATTTAGATCTAGTTTGGGATCTTGATTGGGGTTTTCACTTTCAAAATTATTTCACGTTTTGTGAAATAAGTTAATGTTTTCAAATAGAGAACATGTATAGGATCTTGGCTAGTTTGTATAGCAAGATTCCCTCTTGATCTGCGGTTATTTGATAAATCCAAAGTTTGATTTACTTGACTAAGTTGATTTTAGAAACCCTTTTATCTTGAGAGATCTGTATGTAATTTGATACTCATATTGTCTGTAATTAAGTGTGTGTGAGTTGCATGTATGAGTTTATAGCACTACACCACATACACCTTCACACTACTACACTGAAAGTGTTGGTATTGAGATATTGGACTTTTAGAGTCAACATAAAGCTAAAAGGAGTATAGTTATGAAGCTGGGAGAACATCAGTAACATAAGAACCTTGGGAGAAGTCAGATAACGCCAAAGGAGTTGGTACATTTATGAACTTAGTTTAGGTTTGATTGTGTGTCTTGATTGTTATATAGCTTGTAATTTTTTACTCGTTTTTAGTGGACTTTTTACTTTTGGGGCGTAGAGGTCACCGTGGATGTTACCCCAATTGGGTGGGGTTTTACCACGTTAAAATTTCTTGTGTGCACTTCCTCTTCCTCATATCCCTTTCTTAAGGCTATGTTGGTTTATTTTGGTTAAGTTTTGTTTTTCAAAACTATTAAAACCTATAACTGAAATTACTCGTTCATACTGTTTTACACATCTTGTGTTTAAAATTTGTTTTAAGAAAAGAGTTTCTTACACAAACTCTTCGGAGCCATTTAGATAGTTTAATCTTGTATTAAACAACTTAAGTGGTACCTTTTTTGGTCGTTTGACATTTTGACGGCTTCCCAGTTTTTAAAGTGCAAAAATACCAATATACCCTTTGGCGGTTCGCTAATTTTCAAATTATTTACTAAAATACAACTACAAGTTCAAAGCGTGGAAAATTTTCACAATTCCCACACGTCGGAATATGTCGACCAACTCTGAAGAAAATATACTCCATTCTTTCATTAAAAACATCAAGAATGAAGTATTGGGGGATTCTATTGATACCGAAAATTGTCCACCTACGTGGATCGATTATAAATAGACAGTTGTCTCCTTAAGTGGCAACAATCCTAGTCAACAGTCGCTTAGCTGCTCGGCAGGCATGCCGACCAATATGAAGAATGCAGACCATTAAAGTAAACGAACAATAACCACTAGAGGGAAACAACCAAAGGTCCTTCCACACGTGGTCTAGATAATCAACCATCACATTAATTATGTACGGGTGTAAATGCCTAAATATATAAAGGTATTCCAACCCTCGATCTCCAGGTCACTATAAATACATTGTATTCCTTTAACAAAAGGCATGATATAATGGATTCTAAGAGATTCTTCTTGACAAGAGTACCTAGCATTCTGTAACAGTGGACATAGGCTTTCTTACACAGCCAAACCACTTTAAAAACTCTTTGACTTTTATTTGAGTATCTCATTGCAATCTTATATTTTATCTGTGATTAGAAAATTAGATCTAGTCCATTTTTGGACATCAACAGATTGGTGCCAGTTGTGGAAATATGTGTCTAATTACCAGTCTTTATCTCGATAACTGTCAATGGATAGTCACACGTTATCTATAGATATATACACATATCACTCACAATATATATATATGCATAGAACCCTCATAGCTTGGTCCTATTCGATGCATTTCTCATACTTGCTATCGGGTGCCAGGCACATCTCTTGTCACCTCTGGTCACCAGGTCGGAATCTCACCATCGAGACCAAATCATTAACAAATAATGGAGGCGGTTATATATACATAGACCTTAGGGTTTAAATACACCTTCTTTGAATACCTGTGTGACATTCTCCTCTCATCACAGAAGGAGCCACTCGAGAACTATAACCTGGAGCTACAATCCAAACCTTGCTAGAATCGCCAGGTTGGGACCACCCACTACGCGCAAGCTCCCAGATAGCACCCTCAAGTAAAAAATTATTTAAACACAATTTACGTTCAATTCACATGTATACATATATATAATTCACAAACTTTCACACACACACACACACACACACACACACATATATATATATATATATATATATATATATATCGAGAACTACCGAGCCCGTTCATATTGAATGCTATCTAACACTAAATAGATACATACCACCATTTATTATTAACAATATGATCATATGTTTCACTCCTATATACTCGGTTAGGTTCATATTGATCTCTCACAAATTCCTACTACGTTTGGTTTCAACTCGATGAAGTTTGATCGCTCATATAACTTCAAAGGTAAATTAGACCTTTAATATTAATGTATAAATAGTAAAACTTCTAGGACAGTATACTACTCTCAGTTAGCTACGCGTGTCCATAAACGGCACACCAATCTGAGTCCGGATGAGAAAGATATCCACAATAGGGTTTTCCCCTTTAATGAGCCATACTAAGCCCAAAAACATGGTACCGATCGACTGGTCCTAGACCCCCGGTCGATCACCCCTTCCTTAGTATACCTTTTATTTCCCTCTTAGGATAAAATCGCAACCAGCGGTCGACCGACCCTGGGACCTCGGTCGAGCGGGCCTGCCTGAACAACCCAATAACTGTTCTTCATTTTTCCTTTCCCCTTTTTCTTATATCTTCCTCTAATCGATCGATTTCTTCATGAAATTCGTTCCCAATGATTATAACATCAATATCATCATAAATTTTGAAATTTTACTACTTCATAATTAATCTGCACACGTGATTAATAGTTTCAATTTAAGGTCTTAACCCATAATCTTACATGAGCATGAGTTCCATCACTAACTTGATCATTATCATCTTCAACCTCTATAAAAACCTAGAAATCTTACAAACCTTTAATATGTTATGTTCTAAAAATTTCTTTAATCACATGGGTTTAAATTCATTTTTTATTAATATAAAATTAGCAAGATTTATATTCCAAGTCTTCTAATTATCAGATTTTTACCACAAATTCAAAAATCGACATCACTAACTAAAAATCACATAAAGCAAGTAAACACTTGCCTTTTTGGAATAAATCTGGCGATTTCATCACGAAAACTTTGCTCGGAATGATCTTCTCTTTCCTCTTTCCTTCTTCTTCTTCTTCTTCTTCTTCTTCTTCTTCTTCTTCTTCTTCTTCTTCTTCTTCTTCTTCTTTCAAGCTTTTGTGATTAACTGCTGCCCAAATCTCTTAGACCTAGTTTAAGTTTTCCTAATACTGAAATTAAGCCTATGGGCAAAACCCAAACGGCTAAAATTCCCCCGTAAAGGCCTCGATACCTAATTAGTACCCCCAGCTACACTATTTTGACTATCTCGGCCTATCCGGAGCTAACCATGACCTCAAAATCGCCACTCGAGATAAAATAATGCCATGTCACTATTGTGGATACCCGAAATTAGAATAATGGGCCTAGACGAGTAGCCCAATTGTAGCGGGCCAAAGTCCAATCCAGATCCCCCCCCATCTCCTGATCGGTTATGATTTAGTCTTCTCCCATGTTCCCATTATGAGGGGTTCTAGGAGAAGATGGAAAACATGGGGGAATCCAACACCCCCACTCCTTGAAAATGGACATCTATATAATAAACCCTAAGTCCGGGGCATATGGACACACTGTATTATTTGTAATTACTCTCCGGAGTATATAGAAATAATACTGACTGCACCACCATGGACGTAGGCACCTTTGCTGAACCACGTACATCTTTTATTGTGTGATTGACATTTTATATTCCTTATTTTGCTTGGTGATTGTGCTTCTCTTATTTCTTTGTGTTGAATAATAATTGTCACCACAATTGGCGCCGTCTGTGGGAAGCGTTTATCTCTCCTGAGAAAGCCCACACCAAGAAAAGAGTTTAAAATGTCTGGTCACAGTAGTAATGCTCCCCAGGCAGGAGATATACAAGAACCGCCTGCTCCTCGCAGGATTAGATCTGAAGTTTGGCGTTCAGATCAGGGGGCTCTCTTAGAAAGGCCAGCCTCAGAAGAAAGCCAAGGACCAGCGAGGTCCACACAGATATCTAGGCTGATTGATGCATATGAGGTGAGGCTCCAAGAGAAAAGGGAGTCTTCTCGCAGGGACGAAGCTGAGAATGCTCGCTTCAAAAGAATATTAGAAAGGATAGAGAGATAACTCTATCGTGGTAGCAAGAGACGTCCATACCGCACTTCTAGCCCTCAGGCGAGCAGGTCTAGCAGCCGAGGAAGGAGCCCCAGGCGCGAATCCCAGAAAGCTGAGGGAAACGAGTCAGAGGACGACCTACTCGAGCAACTGCGACTAGCTCGCAATCAAAGGAGCCCAGATCGCAGCAACGAAAACATACGAAGTCTGGTCCGAAGGGAGATGGTCCAACACCCTGCACATCACGGTACCAGATCGACCCGAGAACTTGCTAGGCGATCTCTAAAAACTCATATGAAGTCACCTTTCTTGAGGGAAATAGAAGAAGAGGAAGCCCCCAAAAAGTTTGCTATTCCAAGGTTTAAAATTTATGACGGTAAGACTGATCCCATTGATCACGTCAGGCATTACCGACATGCCATGACCCTCTAGAACCATCGAGATGCACTAATGTGCTAAATTTTTCCCTCGAGCCTGCATGACGTGGAGCAGAAATGGTTCGAAAGGCTCCCCCACTGATCCATCAGGAGTTTCAAGTCCCTGGCTGAGCTCTTCCCGGCCCGATTTATTACTAGTAGCTCCCATACCAAAAGGATGGACGCTTTGCTAACAATGAAAAAGACACCTCAAGAGACCCTCCGAGACTACGCGAAGAGATACCGAGAGTTATTCAACGAGGTCGAGGACTGCTCAGAGCAAGTGGCAGTGGCCTCTTTCAAAATTGGGCTACCCAGTTCTTCCCTTCTGTACCAGTCCCTGACAAAGAAAGAAGCCATGACCATCGACGGCCTAATGGCCCGTATCGAGAAATATGCTAAGGTGGAAGATGTGACCCGCCTCAGCACAGGGGAAAACGGTCGAGCTAAGCTCGCTGCCAAGGGTAGTGACAAAACTGAGAACCAGAGGCAAGGAGGAAAGAATGGGGGCAAGAATGGCTCAAAAAATGGAGGTAACAATGATGTGTCGAAAGCATTTCATGCGGTCAACATAGTCTTCAGAGAACCAATTTATAAAATTCTCGCGAAAATCAAAGACGAGCCATTCATCAAGTGGCCCAGGAAAATGGGAGGAGATCCCTCGAAGAGAAATAACGCGCTGAGATGAGCTTTTCACAAAGAAGGAGGACATAAGACTGAGCATTGCAAGGCTCTTAAGTCCCACCTCGAAGAGATGGCCCAGTCCAGACATCTGAACGAATTCATGGAAAAGAAGGCAAGGAAAGTTACTGCCCATAGAGAAGCGAGGCCTGATAACGTGCTTGAAAACGATACCGGACATGAATTCACAGTAATTCATGGGGTATCGAACGTAAAACAGATTCAGGGAAATTCAGCTCGAATGGAGGTAAAAAAGCTTACAACAGTGATGGAAGCTTTTCGGATCGACCCAGTAAAAACACTGCCAGGAAAGCGTCGGTGAGTAGATGACGCCGACTATAGTAAGCATATAATATTTACAGATGAGGATCTGGTGGGAGTAAGAAACCCACATCACATCATAATGCTTTAATCATTACTCTCAAGATAGCAAACTATGACGTCGACAAGTTGCTCCTCGACTAAGGAAGCTCGTTCGAGGTAATGTATCTCGACCTGTTCAGAAAATTGAAATTAAGCATTGCCGACCTAAAGGAAGCTACCGTCCCTTTGGTTGGCTTCGCTGGAAAGATGACTATGCCCTTGGGAAAAATCGTGCTGCCAGTAAGGGTAGGAAATGTTTCTAAAATGATCGAATTTCTGGTGGTCAAAATTGACTCGCCATATCAGTCTATCCTCGGCAGAGGGTGGCTACACGCAATGAAGGTAGTCTCCTCAACCTACCATCAGAAACTCAAGTATGTGACCGAGCGAGTAGTAATGGAGATCCATGGCAATCAAGAGATGGCAAGAAGGTGCTTCATAGAAGCCATCCGCCCAAGACCAGAGAAGAAGGCCGACAAGTCCAGTGAGAAGGTTGAAGAACAAGAAGGTCTGATACCTTTGAAATAGTAATTAAAATATGGAAGGCTCGGAGTAGAGAATACCAGGCTCCTCCCCTCTGAACGAGTCATCGAGGACCTCGAGGAAATCACAGCAGGAGATTGCGACGATAGCAGGATCTTCTTGATTGGAGCTTCTCTCGCAGATCAGGAGAAGAAAGAATTGACGACCCTGCTAAGGAACAATATAGACGTCTTTGCGTGGGAACCATACGAGCTGCTTGGAATTGATCCTAGTATGGTTTGTCATCAGCTGCACATCAACCCCACCTTCAAACCAATCGCACAGAAGGCACGGCGGACTGCACCTGAGAAGGCAAAAGCCGTGGAAAAAGAAGTTGAAAAACTGCTAGATGCAGGGTCCATACGGGAGGTACAATTCACTAAATGGTAATCCAACCCAGTAGTGGTTCCAAAGAGAAATGGGAAGTGGAGAGTTTGCATCGACTTCACTGACCTTAATAGGGCATGCCCTAAAGACAGTTTCACTCTCCCAAAAATTGATCAACTAGTGGACGCCACAGCAGCTCACGAGAGAATGAGTTTTCTGGACGCATACTCAGGGTATCATCAGATCCCCTTGTACACTCCAGACCAGGACAAGACATCATTCATCAACACCGTTGGATTGTACTGTTACAAGGTCATGCCCTTCAGGCTAAAAAATATAGGGGTGACCTACCAGCGGCTAGTCACCAAGATGTTCAAAGACCAAATGGGAGACACCATGGAAGTCTACATCGACAATATGCTCGTCAAAAGTAGGAAGAAAGAGAACCACCTCTCAGACCTATCAAGAACCTTCGAAATCCTCAGGAAGTACCGAATGAAACTTAACACGAGCAAGTGTTCTTTCGGTGTCCAATCAGGAAAATTTCATGGGTATTTGGTCAGTAAGAGAGGCATCTAGGCTAACCTTGACCAGATCGAAGCGATAAGCAGGGTACAACCTCCTCGCACCATTCGTGATGTACAGAAGCTCACTGGCATGGTCACTACCCTGAACTGTTTTATATCCAAGTCCTCCGAGAAGTGCAAATCGTTCTTCCAGCTCCTGAAGGGAAACAAAATGGTAGAATAGAACCTAGATTGCTCGTGGGCATTGGATGAGCTAAAGGCTTACCTCAGCTCCCCACCACTGCTTTTCATACCACAAGAAATAGAATCCTTGTACTTATACCTCTCCGTTTCCAACCACACAGTCAGTTCTGCATTGATGTGCGAAATTGCAGGAATCTAGCAGCCTGTTTATTACGCGAGCAAGACTTTACTAGACGCCGAGCAGAGGTACCTACCACTGGAGAAGCTCGCTTTTGCACTAGTAGTGGCTTTAAGAAAGCTGAAGCACTACTTCGAAGCCCACACTATCATGGTCCTTACATAGCACCTCTTAAAGCAATCCTATAGAAGGCGGATTTGTCGGGAAGACTGTCTAAATGGTCAGTCGAGATCGGACGATTGGATATCCAATTTTAACCAAGGAACGCAATCAAAGCGCAGGTCCTTGTCGATTTCATAGCCGAATTCACAGGCGATCAGCCTTGCAACCAACCTCAACCAACAGAGCAAAGAGGGAACCACGCGACGGAGGGAATCTGGAAATTATTCGTTGATGGAGCCTCCAACTCAAAAGGGGCAGGAATAGGCATTGTCCTCGTTACTCTAGAGGATACAATCCTTGAATAAGGAATCATGATTGGATTTGCAGCCTCCAACAACGAAGCAGAATACGAAGCTTTAATAGCCAGCCTCCAGAAGGCGCATACTTTGGGAGCAAAGCATTTACAAGTGTTCGGCGATTCTCAATTAGTCTCCAGTCAGATAAGTGGAGACTACAATGCAAAAGATGAAAGAATGGATTCTTACCTCACCTTAGCAAAAAGACTAATGGCTAGCTTTGAAGAAATCAATGTCCAGCAGTTTCCCAGAGGATAGAACAGCCATGCTGACGCCCTAGCAGCCCTGAGTTCAGCAGTCTATTCCGACTTAAAAAGAATAATCCCCATCAATTTCCTCGCTCATCCAAGCATTAACCATATCAGCAAGCCGCTAGGCGTAGAGCAGGTGCTCCAAGTGGAGACAGCACCCATCTGGATAGACCCTTTAAGGGACTATTTAAAGTATGGTACGCTCCCAGATGACAAGAAGACCACTCACCAAATAAGAGTCAAAGCTGCTCGCTTTCACTTATCTCTAGAGGGCAAGCTATATAAGAGATCCTTTTTCGGTTCCTACCTTCAATGCGTTCAACCAAGGAATGTCGAGCAGGTTCTACATGAGCTTCACAAGGGAATCTGTGGAAGCCATATTGGAGGAAGGTCTCTGGATTTTCGAGAAATGAAGTAAGGCTATTGGTGGCCATATATGCAAAGGGACTCTGCGATGTATATTCGCAAGTGCCTAAAATACCAACTTCACTCTCCTATGGTCCACCAACCTGCTAGCGAGCTAAAATCACTATCCAGCCCTTGGCCATTCGCCCAATGGGGAATGGACATCGTAGGACCACTTCCTACCGCTGCCAGTAATCGCAAGTATCTATTGGTCACAACTGACTACTTCACCAAATGGATTGAGGCAGAACCCCTGGTGAACATCCGAGATACAGATATGATAAGATTCATATGGGAAAATATAATCACCCGTTTTGGCATCCCCAGAACCATCATCACTGACAATAGAACGCAGTTCGAGAGCGGTTCCTTCAAGAGTTTCTGTGACGAGCATGGAATCAGACACCATTACAGCTCGGTTGCCTATCCTCAGAGCAATGGCCAAGCCGAGGCTTCCAATAAAATAGTGATCGACGGATTAAAGAAACAATTAGAGCAAGCCAAGGGCGCATGGGTAAATGAACTACCACATATTTTATGGGCCTACCATACCACTCTACGACGAGCAACGGGTGGAACCCCATTCTCGTTGACGTATGGAATGGAGGCAGTCATCCTATTAGAAGCGGGCTTGCCAACAATGAGGTCCAGCCTTGTTGACCAGGGCCATAATGATGCAGCATTGCTCACTGAGCTTGACCTAGCCGATGATATCCAAGAGCTAGCCCTAGTGAAACTAGCGAGCTATCAGCAACAGCTCGCAAGGCACTACAACAAGAAGGTCAACCCAAGGGCATTCTGAGTTGGGGACTATGTCCTAAGAAAAGTCCTGGGCAGTGCAGTAAAACCATCAGACGACAAGCTAGGGCCAAATTGGGAAGGACCATTCAAGCTAACAAGAGATAATCTTCAAGGTGCCTATCACTTAGAAATGCTGGAAGGCAGAGAGATACCCCGAGCATGGAACACAGCCAATCTCAAGAAATTTTATTTTTAGATTATTCTTTTGTTCTTTAGTTATGGAACTGGAAGTTCATTTTCCTTGTCATTAATGAAAAGTTATTTGGCAGTTGCATTCTATGAAGTATCAGTTAAGCTAATTTATAAGGTGTCAATGTATAAACTTTATAACCCACACACCTTTTCCAAGTAACATGTACACTGATCATTACACTATAGCAGGGAAATGACCCTCCTCAGGTTTTCATTATGAAATATGAAAGACCTCTTAGCATTACCCCTGGCAATATATGAATCCCTACATGAGATCCTTAGGCAATATGGCCAAGTTAAAATTGGTCACCAAACAATGTTTTGTTGAAAAAAATCCTGATCGGATAGAACATCCAACACCAGGTGTGTCCTCGCCAATCGCCACACTTAGGCCTAAGGGAGTGTGACAACACAACCTAAAAGGTAAAGTGAGGCAGAATGGTATCTCGTTGGCATACTGGACTGGAAGGACACTTACTTGATAATGCGAACATACAAATCTAGTCAGCCAAGATAGGCTCAAGATTTTTTAGCAAAGATGTGGAAAATATAAGACACTTGTTTAGTCGGCAAATTTCCCCAAAACATACATTTTATATTAATTCATCACATTTACAGCAAGTACAAAACATGTTTAGTCGGCGAGCTCGCCCAAAACATCGACTTTACATCACTTCAATACAAAATACACAGAGTTACTACTAAGAGAATCTTAGTGAGGGTGAGGCCTCCGAGAAAGATAATCGGCCACTTGAGCTCTTCGACCATCATCAGGAGGGGGAACTAACTCTTCCTCGACTTTGTTCGCATCCGACTCCAATAGCTACTGAGGGATGGCATCAATGGGTATCCACTGGTCATCTCTCCGGAAGGGGTTAGGCATTCGAGTGGAAGGAGATATTTCATGCCGATACCAGAGCATTGAGTTCCTTGGAACTTGCAGCTCCCTCAAGGCACTCAACCACACCCTGATGAAGGCGAGCTCCTCAAACGCTATCAGCCTCATTGGAGCATCTAGTCAACCCTGATTGTAACCATCGGCCCACACTCGTCGAGGTCCTTTCTTAAACTAGTGCCTCAATCGGGTGACGTCCCTTTGGAGCCTAGCAACAATCACATACGCTTGCTGGACATCACCACGAAGCTCTTTCATTTCCCTAGAAGAACTCCTGGTATTCTTACCAGCTCGCGAAACCGTTGGATCGGTAGAGCCTCACAGCACAGGAGGAATGCCGCTCGGGCCAGTTCCAGCTCGCAACGAGGAAAAACCTCTCAATATGGCAGGAGCGGTGCTCGGTGCATGCTCCCTAAGTCGCGAGACCTCTCTCCTCAAAGCTTCGTTCTCCCGCTGAAGGATATCCCCAAACTGCTTGATCTCAGAAGCATCTAGAAGCTTCGCTCTTAATGTATTCACCTCCTCTTGGACTGAGGCACTAACTTCCTCCATCTCTTGGAGCCTGTCCTTCAGTTTGACAACAAGCTCAGTCTGCTCTATGAAGCGCATATTCCTTAATTACAGTGATTTAAAAATCCTCACAAAGGTATGACGAACTTCAGAGCTCACATCAGGACCAAGCATTCTTCCCAATTGAGAAGTGGCTGGTATATAATCATCAACATCAATCGACTACAAGCAATAAAAAGGGAAACGAAAAGAAAAATAAATCAGTGCACTAGGGAGAAGAAACCTTTTCATTTCATTAATAAGGGTCAAAGTACATCGAGCAGCAAAAAGGAAAATTACAAGCGAAGATACAAAAGTAACCCTAGAAGTAAATCAACTAGCAACCTCAGGCTGCCCAGAAGTAGCTGGCTGCTTCCCCTTATCAGCGAAAGTAGAAGCACCCCCCTCAGTAGGGATAACCTCTGTCACCTGAGCAGGGAGAACCTCGATAGGAATTGCCTGGGAGGTAGGATCAACGCCTTCGATGGTTGGGGCAGGGGCTTCTTCATCCACGGTTGGCTTCAGGCTCGGGTCGTGCTCGTCGAATAGAGGAGAGTCAACATCGACACCAGAAGCTAAGAAGGCCTTGTTCCAACCTTTCTTGAAGTTCAGACGGCTGATGTAGCCTATCTGAACCTCGGCGTCTTCATATACGGTAGCGTACCCGGAGTTATAAGAGTCCTCCTTGGTGGTAGCTACCTGAGAATCTTTTTCTTTTAACTGCTCGGTCATCACCCTATTCTCCTCCATGACAGCTAACTTGCTCGAGCAGAACAGGTTATAGGCTTGCCTCAGCTCCTTAAGCTCTTTAACCGCTGCCTCCCTCTCTCGATTGGCCTCTACAAGGGCCAGGTCGGAAGAAGCCCGAGCAGCACCAATAACCTTCAAATCAGCCTCGAGCTCCGTACCCTTCAACTTCAAAGAAGCATTCAGCTGCTCCAACTGGACATTTTTCTTCACCAGTTCATTACGAGAATGATAAAGCACGGCGTAGTCAGTCACGAACTGCGATAAAAAGAAGATATTAGAAAGGGGAAATAAATAAAAATTAGTGGACATTAAAGGAGAGAAATAGACTTACCAAGGCTAGCCTCTGGCTTGCCTGCAGAGCTAACTGGTCAATCCCCGCCGCCCTTTGACGGTCAGCAGGAAGGGCCAGTTGAGGATAAATGGCCACTGAGGAGAAATGGCCACTGAGGCCCCCTCGGGCAATGCGGACACAGGGACTAAGGCTTGCCCTACCTTCGTCCTCGATTCCATTTTCCTTCTCTCTTCTTCCTTCTCCTTCTAAATTCTCTTCTTCTCTTCCATCTCTTCTTCTCTTCTATCTTCTTTCTTTCCTCTTCCTTCTTCCTCCCTATCTCTCTCTCTCATCTGTTCCTCTTCTTTCCTCTTCCTCTCCTGCTCCTGAGCAGTAGCCCAGGAACCAGTAGCCACAGCCCTAGTATTGGACTTTTTCTTCTTCGACCTCTGAGCAAGGAGCACATGGTCATCATCATCATCATCTCGGATTAAAGTTTTCCTTGGAGGAACCATTTCTTCTCTAGAGCTGCTGGACGTGCTCGAAGAGTCTTGGGATTCAGAAACCTCCTTCGAGTCAGAAGAACTATCACCACTGGAGCTCCCCTCACCAAAATTGCCTTCAGCACCGCCTCTGATGTCACTCTTAGAACTACTCTCCTCCTCGTCTAACTGGATGGGATCAGCAATAACTTCTTCGGAGGTATCAAACTCAGGAATTCTATCTACCGGCCTCACTATAAAACTAGATCCAACGTTCTTATACTCAAGAAAGAAGGCTGCAGACCGGGGGTGCTCTCCGTCAGCTAAGGGCTCCCTAATGTTCCAAGCTTTGACCAACTCAGAGAGACAAACCTCGCTGAGAGCATGTTCCAAGTTCTTCGACCTTGCTGAAGAAAAAATAGAGAAAAGTTAGAAAGATCACAAATCAGTAAAGAAATTGAAAGAATAGAGCAGAGACTACCTAGATATTCTTCCCCATAAAAGGGAACAGAGAACCTATCAGACCTCGACCCCTCAGTCCGGGGGGGGGGGGGGGGAAACTGCCAATTTCTAGCAAGGAAGCCATCTTACCAATAGTCCTTATGGGAATCAGGTAGGTTTACTACCAATACCCTGTCAGGACTCCTGGCTTTGAGATAGAGGACACCAAAACTAGTTCGAGAGAAGGAATAACAAAAATAGACCTTGGCGAGCCCTAATTTGGTGCCATAGAGCTGATTTATTCTATGGACACCATTGATTATCTTCCACGCATTGGGCGAACACTGTGCAGGAATAATGTTGAAATAACCAAAGAAGTGCAAGAATAGATTGTTGGGAGGAAAAGTAAGTCCCCTTGGGAAAGCAACAAGACATGAATCCAATGGGCACCCTCTATCTCTCTAACATTTCTAGGGGAGAGACGCAGTCAATCTCTACCCACTCGGGGATATTATAAAACTTCCTAAACTCAGACACTGATCTATTACCAATCTTTGCCATTAGAAAACCCTAAAAAACTACAAATTCAAAGAGAAAATACAAAGAGAAGGCACAAGGGACTTACAAGGTGAAAGTTCGACTTCAACAATGAAGAGTCACAAGCCCAAATGACGAGGAAGATCGAAAGCAACAAGAATGAAGACCCGGAGAAGAGAACGTGAATCGCTGGAACTCGCAGAAAATGGGAGAGTACTGGGAAGCTTGAAACGACGATTGAAAAATGACTGCTCTGGATAACTTTTGAGTACTACTAATCATAAGGAATAGACCACGAAACAAGTGTTGCCTAACTCAGTCCTCAAACTTTGGGAAGAATTTCACGGTGTACAAAGGAGTCATTATGACAAATCATTTAAATTTATTGAGCCCAAAGTATGGCCCAACAAACTTCGGGGCAATTGTGGGTACCCGAAATTAGAATAATGGGCCTAGACGAGTAGCCCAATTGTAGCGGGCCAAAGTCCAGTCCAGACCCCCCCCCCCCCATCTCCTAATCGGTTATGATTTAGTCTTCTCCCATGTTCCCATTAAGAGGGGTTCTAGGAGAAGATGGAAAACATGGGGGAATCCAACAACCCCACTCCCTGAAAATGGACATCTATATAATAAACCCTAAGTCCGGGGCATATGGACACACTGTATTCTTTATAATCACTCTCCGGAGTATATAGAAATAATACTGACTGCACCACCGTGGACGTAAGAACCTTTGCTGTACATCTTTTAGTGTGTGATTGGCATTTTGTATTTCTTATTTTGCTTGGTGATTTGTGCTTCTCTTATTTCTTTGTGTTGAATAATAATTGTCACCACAACTATCACTAGCTATAACGTCAAGTAATTATTACCATATATTTAGTAATTTTATTCCATCGATATTAGTCTCTCTCGATTAATAATTAAATACACGCATAATAATTAATTCAATTAAATTACGACACACATTGTAATTTAAATTTACCCGAATTACTTAAATATTAAATGCTCAGAATTATGGGGTGTTACAAACTTCCCCCTTACAAAGGAATTTCGTCCCCGAAATTAGGTCATACCTGCGGCGAATAACTCTGGATATTCCTCTCACATGTCTTCCTCCCTCTTACATGTCAACTCGTCAACATTGTGGTGTCCCCACTGAACTCTGACTAATGGTACCACCTTAGATCGCAACTGACACTCACTATGATCCAGAATAGCCACAGATCTCTCCTAATATGACACATCTGGCTATAAATCGATCTCCTCGATTGTAATGTGCAAAAAATCACTCTCGCTCCTCCGATACTTCTTCAACGAAGCCACGTGGAACACGTCATTTATCCACTGTAGATGCTCCGGTAAACCCAGTCTATATGCTACTAATTCCACTCTCTCAATGATAGGTCAAGGTCCCACATATGTTAGAGATAGCTTTCCTTTCTTATCGAACCTCATGACCCCCTTCATGGGAGACACCCGTACCAAAACCTGATTACCTACCTCTAACTCCACGTTTCTCCGGTCTGCATCAGCGTCCTCTTATGCCTGTCCTGAGCTATTTGAATACATCCCTGAATCAACTATATCTTAGCAGTAGTCTCTTTTATCATCTATGCCCCCAATAAATTATTGTCCCCCACCTCTAAACAACAAGTGGACGAACGACAAGGTCTCCCATATAGTGCCTCAAACGATGTCATACCGATGATAAATTAGTAAGAGTTATTATATGTAAACTCTACTAATGGAAGGTATCTCTCCCACCCCTCTCTGAAATCAAGTATACACATCCTCAACATTTCCTCGAGCATCTAATTGACCTTCTCAACATGTCCGTCTATCTGCATATGATATGCAATACTCAATCGCAACTGTGTGCACATGGCCTCCTAAAAACTCTACCATAAATGAGAGAAAAATATCTTATCTCTATCGGCCACGATGTTAACCAGCACCCCGTGCAGCTTAACTATCTCCGAAGTGAACAACTGCACATAATGAATCGTCTCAAAATCAGCGCGAACTAGAAGGAAATGGGTCACCTTAATCAGTCGATCCACTATCACCCAAATGGAGTCATGACCCCTCTGTTACGTCGGTAGCCCTGTAGTAAAATCCATCGAAATACTCTCCCACTTCCACATAGGAATCTCTAGTGGTTGTAGTATCCCTGAAGGCCTCTGGTGGTTTACCTTAACTAACTGACATGAACCACACTTCAAGACGAACTCTCCTATGTTCCATTTCATCCTTGCCCACCAATATTATCTCCTTATGTCCTGGTACATCTTATCCCCGCCAGGATGCACTATAAATCTCGACCCATGGGACTGTGTCATAACCTCATGCCTCACGTCCTCATTCTCTGGCACAACGAGCCTCCCATTAAAACATAAGCCTCCCTCTGAGATGATCGAGTAGGACTCTTCACCCTCAGCTAATAACTGACGTACCCTGTCCTAGCAGAACTGATACTTCCCATGTGATTTCACTACTCGCATAATAATCTCGAGAATGATAGATAAGACTGCCATACATCTTTGGTGATCTCATTGTCATGTCGAAGCTCACTCCACTTTGCCTTGTGAGAATGCCGTGTGAGATACCGATTCAAATAAATTCACAAATTCCCAATTTAAACTTATTTAACTAGAGCCAATTTTAAACCAAATTAAATCATCCCCTAAACATGAAACTATGTGTGTGTGTGTGTGTGTTTAGGTCAAACCATCACAAATAAAATTGATAACTCACATATTTCAGGAAAAAAAACCTTTTGAGTAAAACCTTTATTTCACTATAATACTTATAATGATTACAATGGAATTCGTAATGAGTTAACCGTAGAAAACCCACATAGACCGCAGCCTAGAGTCAACAATGAATCAACGACAGAAGATCCACACGAATACGCAGTACGAATCAACCCAGGAACACCCTCGAGTACTTCCTGTCGATATGAAATCGTCTGCATCTCAGTACCTCAATCAAGTGGCTCCTAGATCAGTAATAGATATCTTCTCTACAAGAGAAACTTCAAAAAATTATGTTCTTGGGTTCTAAAACAACTCATATAAACTATTGGAATGATTTGTGAATTGAAAAACAAAGTTAAAACACTCAAAATTGAGAAGACAACTGTTTATGCCAAAGTAGTTTGTGTAACACCAAATTTCCAGGTCTTCTGAACAAAAATGAAACTGGAAAAAACAATTTATAGAAAATCTTAAGGCGACAACTCACTCAAACGAAATACACGTGTCGTTTGAATGAGACATGTTGTCGCTCAAACGGTATCGCTCGATGACCTCTATCGCTTGAATGACGTGGCTATGTTGCTTAAAGGATCCTAGCAAAATATTATATTTAATTAGGTCCGCCTAATCACTTAAAAATATTTTTGATAAAAAACTCCATTGCAACACTTAGAAATCTTTTCATAAAAGTTATCATAATATTCTAAGTGAATCATTAAGGACGTAAAATACAACCTTACCAAAGTTAAACTTGCGACGGCTTGAATGTTGAAGAAAAGTTGAAATTCAGATCCTTCTTATTGCATATGTGATCTTGAGTATTCTTCGACGGTTGTAGCGGTATACGACATACTCACATGTAAGCCCGGACAAAAAAATAATGTCCTTACAAATACCCCCTATGTCTATGCTGGTACAAAATAAAAACATTTGAATAATCAAATCAAAATGCCTATACAAATCTAATACCCTCCCATGAACCCAAAACTGAAAAGGTACTAAACATGTAAGTATCAAAACTTTTCTTCAAAATCTTCAGCTTCAAATCTTTAAGCTTTTTTCATCAGTGTGTGCAACATATGATCTTTATGATCAATATTTGTACCTACACACATGAGACAAAGTGAATGCCTTCATGACGCATTATGTTTGAAATGATTTAAGAATAAATCAATCAATAATAAAATCTCCCCCATAGTGCAAATATAATTCGTTCTCCCCCTTTTTATTTGACTGAAATAGACAAGGAAATAAATAAACATACTAAACGTGGAGTTGTCAATACAAACATGCATAGCAAACATGGGTTAAACTACGCCATGAAAAGTGTAACTCAAAAGCTTCCCCAAAGTATTTTTTATATTTTAATTTTTTTTCCAAACCAAAATGCAAAAGTAATGTTACAAATCATACACCATAAATTTACACTAAGACAACCAAATCATGAAGACGGAATGAATGGGTGTGAATAAATTTGATAGGCAAATTAAAGCAATCAGACAAAACATATGTGCACGATGAATATATGTACTCCTAACAATTGAATCTCAAAATTGTCCTTAGGTGTCGAAAGTGTTGAATTTAAATGACATCGACTCAATCCATTAATACATCAAAGTCAAGAATGATTCCCACACCAATAACATATAAAACTATATAAATGCTTTTTTCATGACGCTGTCAGGACTTGCAAACCCATTTTTCATTTCTTTCCATCCAAACTCCTTCCTGGATAATTATAATTTATATTTTTCTTTTGAGGTGGTCCCTTTTTTGGCATATTTATTTTTTTATTGCCTTTCTATTTTTCGGGATCTTTTAAATGGTGGATTTCACGATGAGTTAATTTGGTACTCTCGCACACATTTTCTTTAATTCACTCATCATTTTTGTTGCAATTAAATCCTCATTGTAAACAGTTCTTACATGCACTACTTGCATTGTCAAGTTTTATCGCATATAGTTTGTTTTAAAGAAAAAATTGAGATGACAACACTCCGACCAATATGTGAAAAACAAGTACAATAATCAAACAAATTCGTGCAAGTATGCATTAAAGGAACTCATGAGTCAAGCATCTAGCTAGTAACAACTAATCACATCTCAATGAATCCAAACATTATAAAGCACAAAAATGAAATGATGACGCATATCAAGACACTATCAAATCGTCACATGGATATGGAATGAAATTTTGACTCGATCATCCTAAATGTCCATTCATATACGGTGCAAAATAAAATACAAAACTCTCTTTGACTTTTTCAAAAATTTTATAAAAATAAAATCTTTTTGCCATTTTCAAAATTTTCTAAAAAAAATGAAATTTTTTTTGTATTATTCAAACTTTTTCTAAAAACAAAAATCTAATGTAAAAATGATACCCACTAGAAATGGGCAAAAAAAAAACATCGTCATGCAAATCATCTTATGCTAGCAAACAAGTCTAAACCTCAATCGTTAGGTGCGGTGGAGTTTTCCAAAGGTGGTGACATCCAATGAAAAACCTCCATAAAATCATGTGAAGTCTTGACTAAAAAGTTTACCTTCTCCCGACGATGTGCAATCGCTCTTGTGTAGTCACCTGGAGGATCATGTGAGGGTACATGGGTGTGAACACATGTAGTAGCAAAACATGATACATAACCTAACTTAAAACAAAATTCCCTAAGGTGTCCTCTCTTCTTTCATTGTGTTCAAACATAAGCAGGCCTAGGTACAAATTTCTCAAAACATTTCCTACGCACTATCCTATCAGGTATGGGACACATAGGTGGGTTAGGTTGAGAGCCATATGGATCTATCACAAACCCGGGATCCATCTTAGGTGCAATGTGGGAAGTGGATGCACCGTCAAGACTTATTCCTCGTCTCTCAACATCACCCAAAACGGGATTGAGAGACGTCTTTCCAACCTTCTTATATGTGTTATTTAAAGGGAGTTTGACCTCCTGAGCATGTTAGAGATCACACTCGAGTTGGGATACATGTGTCGTCAGACTAGACACCGTGTTGGTCAAATCAATTTTTTCCCGATATAAAGCAATCAACTATTCACTCAAAGAAACCTTCACCTTCTCGAGTTGACTTTTGTTTTTTTCTCAAACACCCTCAAACTCTCTAACTCTCTCTCCAACTCTCTCACCCTAAGACCTAACTCCTTATTCAATTTCTTAGTCTTTAAGGTCTTGACGTACAAATCTCTAAACATAATTTGGAGCTCACTTTCATCTCCACTTTAACACTCACTATCACCCTCACTCAAAATAGTCAAACTATCCTCCTCCTCGGAGTTCTCACGTGAACAAGTATCCTCAGGGGACAAACTAGGTGTGCTCACATGGCTAGCTAAAAAGGCGACAAACATCCCATGTGAAGATTCGTCCTAGAAACCATTCACCTCATCCTCGCTATTGCTAAGAGTGGCTAGCATGACAATTTTCTTATCCTTTTTTTAACCTAGTGGGACACTCAAAAGATCTATGCCCTCTCCCCTCAAACTCAAAACACTTCTCTTCTTCGTCTTTATCACCTGCTTTCTCATCGTTCTCTTTGAACTCATTTATATTTTTCTCAAAAGATCTTTTATTGGAAGAATTTTGTTTAGAACACTTGAGAAACTTTTTAAAAAATTTCGCAAGCATGGCCATATCAAAATCAATCTCACCCTCAGGGTCGGACTCACAAACTTTCACTTTCTATTTCTTTTCTCTCATGGATACTTCCTCTCCCATCCTATACTAGGCTCTAAGTGTTATCCATCTACCCTCAGGCTTGACAGTGTCAAGAAACATGTCAATTTCATATGTCTGGAGGTCTCCTACCAACTCTTCTCATTTTAAATTGCCCAAATTACCTAAGGTATTCAAAACAATCACTTTTAGGATAAAACTCTAGGCAGCGATCTTAAAATATTTTTAACCACTCGTGTATCAGGCATGGACTCACCAAGAATGAAACTAGTGTTGACAATGTCTGATAAACGTGCATAAAAGTCATCAAAACACTCAATCTCAATCATGGTTATCGTTTCAAATTGAGTAGTTAAGTTTTGAATTTCAGACTCTTTGACTGCGTTAGTGCCTTCGTGGGTGAGTTGTAAAACATTCCACGCTTCTTTAGACATGATGCACGTCATAATACGTCAGAACTTGTTGGGGGTAACATGTCCGCAAATTTCACCAAGCCCACGTGAATTAAAAGTGCTCCACCTAAACTCATCCTAAGTCCAATCTGACATAGGTTTTAAATTCGTGATATTATTTGCGATGACAGTGGGTGGAGTCCAACCTCTTTCACAAATTACCCAAACTCGCTCATCAATTGCTTTCAAATGTGATTTCAAGCGGGCTTTCCAGTAAGCATAAGTTTTCATTCGGAAACATTGCGAAATTTTTTAAAAATCAGATTTAAAAAAAAATCAATATCACACGAATTTTGCAAGAAATAGGAATTCACAATAAATTAGTGAAACCTACTCTGATGCCAATTTGACAATGTCGTGCGTGATACCGATTCAAATAAATTCGCAAATTCCCAATTGAAACTTATTTAACTGGAGTCAATTTTAAACCAAATTAAATAATCCCCTAAACATGCAACTACGTGTGTGTGTGTATTAAACCATCACAAATAAAAATGCTAACTCACAGATATCAAGAAAAAATCCTTTCGGATTAAACCTTTATTTCATTACAATACTTACAATGATTATAATGAATTCCACAATGAGTTCATCGAAGAAAACCCATATAGACCGTATCCTAGAGTCAGCAATGAATCAACCGCAAAAGATCAACATGAACACGCAGTCCGAATCATCCTAGGAACTCCCTCGAGTACTGCCTATCGACATAAAGTCATCTTCAACCCAGTACCTCGATCAAGTGGCACCTAGATCTGCAGTAGAGATCTTTTCAACAAGAGAAACTTCACAAAATTGTGTTCTTGGGTTCCTAAACAACTCACATAAACTATTGGGATGATTTGTGAATTGAAAAACAAAGTTAAAACACTCAAAATTGAGAAAAGAAACATTTCTGCCAAAGCAGTTTGCATAACATTGTATTTTCAAGTCTTCTGAACAAAAATAAAACTGGAAAAACCAATTTATAGAAAATCTTAAGGCGACAGCTCACTTGAATGAAATACACGTGTCATTCGAATGAGACCTATTGTCATTCAAATGGTATCGCGCGACAACCTCTGTCACTTGAACGACGTGGCCGTGTTGCTCGAACGATCCTAGCAAAATATTATATTTTAATCAAGTTTGCCTCACACTTAGAAAATAGTTTTCACGAAAAACTCCACTCCAATACTTATAATTTTTTTCATAAAATTTATCCAAATATTCTAAGTGGATCATTAAGGAATTAAAATACAACCTTACCAAAGTTAAACTTGCATAGGCTTAAATGTTGAAGAAAACTTGAAATTCGGATCCGTCTTATTGGATATGTGATCCTGAGAATTCTTTGATGGTTGTAGCGATATATGACACATTCACATGTAAGCCCTAACAATAAAATAATGTACTAACACCTTCCACACCTCCGCTAACTCCCCCATCGGTCATCGGCTAACGCATCTGCCACCACGTTAGCCGTACCACCATGATACTAAATATTAAACTAGTAGTCTTTCACGAACTCGATCCACCTCCTCTGTTTCATATTCAGATCCTTCTGGGTGAAGAGATATTGAAGTGATTTGTGGTCCGTGAATAACGTAAACTACTCCCCGAAAAGATAGTGTCTTCATATCCTCAAAGCAGACACAATCGTTGTCAACTAAAGGTAGTGTGTGGGGTAATTCTTATCATGGGGCTTAATCTTACAAGATGCATAAGCTATAGACCTCTCCTCCTGTTGCAATACACCCCCAGGTCCCTGCAAGGATGCATCCTTGTAAAATCGGTACTCCACCCCATCCCTAGGCAATGTGACTAGAGGTGCTTATGTAAATTTGTCCTTCAGCTCATCAAAGGATAATTAGCAGTGATCACTCCACACAAATGGTACCCCCTTACGATTCAGTTTCGTCAATGGACCCACAATCTTCGAGAACACCTTAATGAATCGACGATAATAATCGGCCAACCCCAGAAATCTATGAATCTCTATCGGTGTCATGGGTTGCCCCCACTCCCTCACCACCGAAACCTTACTCGGATCAACATAAATGCCCCTGTCGGACATGATATGGCCTAAATACTGCACCTCCTGTAGCCAAAACCCGTACTTCTTGAATTTGGCATACAACTAGTGGTCCCGAAGTGTCTGTAGAACTCTACACAAATTATCTGCATTCTCCTCCTCAATGTGAGAGTAAACCAGAATGTCGTCAATAAACATGATCACAAAATGGTCTAAAAACTCCATGAATACCCTTTTCATGAGATCCATGAACCCTGATGGTGCGTTAGTGAGCCCAAATGGCATCACTCTGAACTCTTATGATCTGTACCATGACATAAAAGTGGTTTTCAGAATGTTCGCCTCTCGAATTCGCAACTGGTGATATTCCGAACTCAAATCAATATTAGAGAAGTACGCAGCTCCTTCGAACTGGTCAAACCGGTCATCGATACTCAGCAACGGATATTTATTCCGAATCGTGACCTTGTTCAGTTCCTTATCGTCTACACACAACCGAAGTTAATCATCCCTTTTCTTCACGAATAACACCGATGCACCCCATGGTGATGTACTCCTCTAAATAAAACTGTTCCCTAAAAGTTGCTGAATCTGCTCCCACAACTCTCGCATCTCTGAAGGGGGCATGGAATATGGTGCTCGTAATTAGGCTCGTACCTGATGTTAGGTCGATAACAAAGTCGATCTCTCAGTTAGGTGGCAACCCCGATATCTCCTAAAATACATCCTCAAACTTTCTCACAATTGGAATCGAGTCTAATGGGATAGATAGCTCCTGTGGGGTCTCCTCCTCAATGTAGCATAAGTGTGTGCACAACCCTCCCTCAGGAAGAGGCATAGCCACTAATAACATTTACTACCCAGGATTAGAGAACACTAAGGTTCTCTCATAATAATCTACCGTTGCTCTGTAACCTTTCAACCAATCCATGCTAGAATGATATCACACCCCTTATATATATATAAGAAGGTCTATTGCTAAGATTATTCTCCCAATAACTATGTCCACCCCTCTACATATCGAGTAAATAAATGACCCAGTACCTAATGGTGACTCTACACACATAAGTCGACTGTTGCTTGTCCCTAAAAGATCAACTGCTCGTGCAAATCTAGTGGTAATAAATTAATGTGATGCCCCATGTATAAAAAAGAATCCTACCCTCATGCCCATGAATAGGAAATGTACCCTCGACTGAAAGCGACACCTGAGGTGATGGTGTCATGGGTACATCCCAGATGTTATACACTCCCCCATATGACATTTGCCCTTGCTGTTATGGGATTGGTGGAGTTGGTAGTTCTAGGGGTAGCGGAGCTTGCTGCCCTGGTTGGGCACCTTGCTGCTGTGCTTTTCCCTGCTGTGGGCAGTCTCTCGTCCTGTGGCCCATCTATCAACAAGAAAAATACTAGCTTGTAAACTCCCTCTGCTCCTGGCCCTGTTGGTCCTATTGAGGTTGCCCCTAATGCTAGCCCTGGTGGCCTCAGCCATGATGACCCCTATGTTATTCCCTTAGCCCTGACGGCCCTGGGGAACCTGCTACTAGTGGTTAGGACCCTGCTGGCCTTGTTTGAAACTTTGACCCTCCGATCAATAAACTCCTATCCTGAATCTCTTGTCCTGATCCCCCTATTGAGAATCCTTCTCATGCTGTCTCGCCACCTGTTGCTGAGGTGCCCTAATGGCACTAACCCCTCCTATCTTACCTGATTATCTCGTCTCACCGAGCTTCCTTCAAGTGGAAGCAGTGGTCTTGGCAGTGCAAAAGAGCGGCATTAATGACCTCTGTATAAGTCTGTAATGCTAGATTGCCAAGTAAATATTACTTGATCCTACAGGATAGCCCATTCATGAACCTACTCTTCTTATTTTCTTTGTTGTTCACCTCATTTGGCACAAATTTAGTCAAACGAGTGAAATCTTCCTCGTAATCAACCACTGATCGGTTCCCCTGTATAACATCATTAAATTTTCTTCTCATCTTTGTCTGAACAGCAGATGAAAAATAATTGCGATTGAACCGCTCCTAGTGCTATCGACATAGTGCCCTCTTCTCTGAGGTGGTAATAGACTTCCAACACTTGTGTGTGGCTCACACAAGTCTGAACGTGGTAACCGTATATCTCTGAGTGTCACTGCACTCAATCATATATAGGACGTTGTAGGTCCTTTTTCCACTGATATGCTACTATAACATTTGGGCTTCCCGAAAACTTTGGTGGGTGACCTTTATGAAAAGACTCCTTAACTTTCTACTAAGACAACGACCCCGGTTGGGACCGAATCACTAGTGTTGCGAGTGGTTATGGATGGGTCTGTGGAAAATGGACAACCATGGCGGTCACAGCTGCGTTGACTACCTGGGCCACTATCTCGGCCACCTACGCAGTCATCACTAACCTAGGTGGTGGTTGAGATTGTTGTACCTACAGCTCCTGATGATCCTCTCTTACCTTATCTCTTACTGCTTCTCTAGTCGGTCTACCTCTCTTAAGAGGAATCTGAAATTCAAAAAGAGTTGTATGAGTTCAAAATCAATACAAAATCTAATAGAAGAAGTACGATATCTCAAACACACAAAGATAGAAGCAACAATCCTAACAAGGTTCTATATCAAAAGAACGCTACGCTGAAATTGTAGTAAACCATACAGATCCTATGGACACTAGAACCTGATGCTCTGATACCATCTGTGACACCCTGCCCAATTAAATACCGGGTGATCAGCCCATTATTAAATTAAACAAGATTTCCATTTGGTTCATTCTTAGTATCACTGTCGAAAACCATTAATTACTAATCAACTATCGGTTAATTAAGTCGGTGTTAAAATTTTATCTATTCATTTAACAGTTAACACTGTAAGGAAAAACTAAATTAAACCACTAGCATATTAATAGAGTTCAAACCATCACAGGATATGAATAAATAAATAAATATCTTGCCGAATAAACTATCGGCTCAAAGTCCAAATCCAAATAATAAATCCAACAACTAAATAAATAAAGCTCAACATAAGTCCGAACTAAATAAACTTAATAAGTATTGTAGGGGAAAAATACCCAAATATGAAATACTGTAATAATGAAATCCTAAAATAGAATGAACAACTGAGGCGTCTAGTCCAAATCCTGCATGCATCCACATATGCCGCAGCTGTGCATCCCTAGAACGGATCTTCAAGCATGGCATCCTTGCAAATGGGTCAGAGCCCAATTATTTTTAAAAACATTATCAAGCATTTTATTGCAATAAATGAAATTCGTAGTATATAATGTCCGTAATTGATTTCACGGTCTCACTCTTTTGAAAACATCCTCACCCCTCTTCTACAGTGCACACCTATCACATTCATTTATTCCATCTAGTTATCACTCGATACAACTAAACCATAATAGCTATCTAAGCTATCCTACTAATCACCCCGTCACAAGTCAAACACACTATCGCAATTAATAAAACATATATGACCCTCATCTGTATGAATATACTAAATATCAAATCGATAACTGTCAATAGATAATCATACGTTATCTATAGATATATACACATATCACTCACTATATATATATATATATATATATATATATATATATATATATATATATATATATATATATATATATATATATATGCACACATATAGCAACCTCATAGCTTGGTCCTATTAGATGCATTTCTTGTACATGTCATCGGGTGCCAGCCACATCTCGTGTCACCTCCGACCCTCGGGTCAGAATCTCACCACCAAACCCAAATCGTAAACAAATAATGGAGGTAGTTTTATATACATAGGCCTTAGGGTTTCAATTCACCTTCCTTAAAGACCTATGGGACATCCTCCTCTCATCACAGTAGGAACCACCCGAGCACTATAACTTGGAGCTACAATCCAAACCCCACTGGAATCGCCAGGGTGGGACCTCCCACTACGCGCAACCTCCTGGTTAGCATCCTCGAGTATATATATATATATATATATATATATATATATATATATATATATATATATAAATACAATTTGCATCAAACTCACATGTATACATATATATAATTCACACACTTATATATATATCGAGACCTACCGTGCTTGTTCATATTGTATGGGTTCTAACACAAAATATTTTCACCCCGCCATATATTAGTAACAATATGATCATATAATTCACTCTTATATACTGGGGTAGGTTCATATTGATCTCTCTTAAATTGCCACTACATTTGGTTTCAGTTCGGTGAAGTTTCATCGCTCGTATAAATTCAAGGGTAAATTAGACCTTCCACATTCTAAGTCTAAGAATTAAAACTTCTAGGATAGTATACTACTCTCAGTTAGCTATGCATGCTTACAAACGACACATCAATCCTAGTCCGGATGAGAAATATATCCACAATAGATTTTTCCCCTTTAAAGAGCCAAACTATACGTAAAAATAGGGTACCGATCGACCGGCCCTGGACTCCCAATCGACTGCCCCTTCCTATGTATACCTACTGTTTCCCCCGTAGGCCAACATCACAACCACTAGTCGACCGACCCTGGGACCCTGGTCGACCGGGACTACCTGAACAACCCAAGAACTGTTCTTCATTTTTCCTTTCTCCATTTTTCTTATATCTTCCTCTAATCAATCAATTTCTTCACCAAATTCATTATTAATGATTATAACATCAATATCATCATAAATTTCGAAATGCTACTTCTTCATAATTAATCTACATATATGATTAATAGTTTCAATTTAAGGTCTTAACCCATAATTTTACATGAGCATGAGTTCCATCACTAACTTGATCATCATCATCTTCAACCTCTAGAAAAACCCATAAATCTTTAACATGGTATGTTCTCAAAATTTCTTTATTAAATTCATTTTTCTTCAATATATAATTAGCAAGATTTTTATGCCAAGTCTTCTAATTATCAGATTTTTTTTACCACAAATTCAAAAATCGACATCACTAACTACATATCACATAAAGCAAAAAAACACTTGCATTTTTGGAATAAATTCGGCGATTTCTTCTCAAAAACTTTGCCCGAAATGATATTCTCCTTCCTCTTTCCTTCTTCTTCTTCTTCTTCTTCTTCTTCTTCTTCTTCTTCTTCTTCTTCTTCTTCTTCTTCTTCTTCTTCTTCTTCTTCTTCTTCTTCTTCTTCTTCTTATTTCTCTCAAACTTTTGTGATTAAGAGTGAATAACTGCTGGACAACTCTCTTAGATCTAGGTTAAGTTTCCCAAATCCCAAAATTAAGCCTATGGGCCAAACCCAAGCGACTAAAATGCCCCCATAAAAGTCCGGTTATGTCTAAAAGGGACCCGAGACCCAATTACCACCCCTGGGTACACTATTTTGACTATCTCGGCCAATTCGAATTCAACCGTGACCTCAAAATCTCCATCCAAGTTACTCTACAATAATTTCCTATCTCAACACCCAATTAGTCCACACGTCACTTCCGATTGAGATAAAATAATGCCACATCACTATCAATAGCTATGACGTCAAATAGTTATTACCATTCACTTAGTAATTATATTCCATCAATATTAATCATTATCTCTCTCGAATAATATTTAAATACATTCATAATCATTAGTTCAATTAAACTATGACACACATTGTAATTTAAATTTACCCGAATTACTTAAATATTTAATTCTCTGAATTACGGGGCGTTACAATTCTCTTCTTGTAGAAGTCCACGCTAGTGGCACAACAAGTGGAACTAATAGTAAATTGTCCTCAAATGTTTAAAAATTGTCAATAGGGATCTAATTGTAAATTGCC
Organism: Sambucus nigra; assembly: GCA_949130495.1. Lineage (NCBI taxonomy): Eukaryota > Viridiplantae > Streptophyta > Magnoliopsida > Dipsacales > Adoxaceae > Sambucus > Sambucus nigra. The sequence goes on along the minus strand of OX422211.1, from coordinate 153,015,739 downwards.
CATTTTTTTCCTATTTAATTTTTGGACATTCGCATAGGATTAAGTAATATCCCATTCCCCAATGGGGTGTAAATTGGTTTAAAGTAAAGCATGCAAGCTGTAGAATCGCTACAGAAGAATAATGCGAATTCTAAAAAAAAATCCAATTTTAGTTAAACCATAAAACATGCATCCAAGTGATTGAATTAAATATGAAAATAAAAAATCACAAGATCAAATATTAGGAACACGAAATTCAGGAAAAATCATCGAAGGGCAAAACCTTTTATTTCTAGAACTTTGAAAAGTTTACAAAGACCATTGAGTTACATACAAATTGATCGCCTACAAGAGTAACGCATGGTGCCGTTGTCAAACCTTCAAAGTAATGACTAGAAATCAATAGTGGTTCACATGCAGCTATACCACAAGGACACGCAGTCTTCACGGTGTAGGTTAACCTCCCCATAAGAGTAACTTCATAGAGACTCCCTCCACAATGGCACGAAGCTCTCCGGTTGTAGAGTTCTCCCCACAAAGGTAAATTTTCAACAAACTTGAATCTAGGGTTCCAAAACAATTCACTAAAAGATTGGGATGTTTTGTGAATTGAAACAAAAGGTTTTAAACCTAAAAGGAGAAGACAAAAATCGTTTCTGCAGTAGCAGTTTCGTCTATTGAAAATATGCAGGTCTTATTTTGAAAAATGGAGTTGGAAAAGCCTATTTATAAAAAACTTAAGGCGGAGCGTCACTCGAACGAGGTTGAAGTTGCTCGAATGAAAAGGCATTGTCGTTTGAATAACATCGCATGACAACTTCTAGCGAGATAGCTATGTCGTTTGAATGGCATAGGCAGGTCATTTGAATGACTTATTAAATGATATATCAAGCCATGATTGTAGATAATTTCTATACGAATGCGTGGCCACCAGTTTCGTATTTTTCTGATTTTTTATGAATTAGTTATGATTTTTCTATGGAAAGGTGTCCGAGAACAAAATCTTAAGAAAATATTTAATAAAAATATCCCAACACTTTAAGTGAAATTCTAAGGAATTAAAACTCAACCTTACCAAAATTAACCTCGCGGAGTCCTGAATGTTGAAGAACTTGATATTCGGATCCGTCTTTGATGCTTGAATGTTCTTGAATGCTCTTCGACGGTGTAACGGTATACAACATACTAAATTGATAACGGACAATGAAAATAACGTCCTTACAAATTTCCCCTTATGTCTATGCCAGTATAAAATAAAAACATTCGAATTATCAAAATCCAAAATGCCTATACAAATCTAATATCCCCCATGACCCCAAAAATGGAAAGGTACTAATTTTGCAAGTCTTCAAATTTTCTTCAAAAGTCTTCAACAAGAAATCTCAAAGCTTTATTCATCAGGGTGTGCAATCCAATAATCATCAATCTTCGTACCTACACACATGAGATAAAGCAAATACCTTCGTGACGCATCGAGTTTAAAATGATATAACAATAAATCAATCAATATAATCAAATCCCCATAATGTAAACTCCCCCATAAAATCATAATTCATTCTCCCCATTTTTATTATGTCTCCAAATAGACAGATAAGAAGAAACAAACTAAACATGAAGTATCACGATAAAAATTCATAGCAACTATGAATCAAACTACACACACGCAAAGGTGTAACTCAAAAAATTCCACAAACTATTTTTGATTTTTCAATTTTTTCAAAGCAAAAATAATGATACCAAAATCACACAATGGATTTATATTGAAACAACCAAGTCATGGAAATGGAATGTATGGGTGTGAACACATTCGATAGGTAAATCAACTCAATCAATCATATGTGCATGATGAATACGCGTACCCCTAACGAATGAACATAAAAAATATCCTTAGGTGTAAAATTATTGAATTTAGATGACATCGTCTTAATCAAATCAACAAATCAAAGTCTAAATGATTTCCATACCAATAACGTTCAAACTATTTAGTGTTGTTTCGAGAACTTTTCAAAGGACGTGCAAACCCATTGATATATACATCCAAAACTCCCTCATATATAATAATGCAATTTTATTTTTCTAATGAGGTTATAAATTCTCAACTTAGAGAAAACCTATTGGCAAAAAATTTTGGCATATTTCATTTTTTATTGCCTTTATTTTTTGTTCGGGCTCTTCTCAAATGGTGCCTTTCACGACGTGATTATTATTCACTTATACCCCTTTCCGGTGTTCACTCATCATTTTTTTAAACTAAACAAATTCGTCACGTGCAAATGAATCTTACATGCACTACTTTTATTACTCTCGTATTATTGCACTTAGTTCGTTTTAAGGACATGATTGAGATGAAAACACCCAACCAACATGTGATACGACAAGCACAATAATCAAACAAATTTGTGCATGTGTGCAATAAAGGAAATCATGAGTCAGACATGTAGGAAGTATCACTTAATTACATCTTAATGACTCCAAACATTATAAAGCACAAAGATGACATGATGTATTGTCTCAAAACACTATCAAATAGTCACATGGATAAATGGAATGAAATTGTGACTCAGTCATCCTAAGTGTTTATCCATAAAAGGTGCAAACAAAATAAAAAAATCTTTTTGGATTTTCAAATTTGACTAAAACAAAATATGAATGGTCACTAAAAAAAATAGAAAATCTTTTTGCATTTTTCAAAATTTTTCATAAAGAAAAATAACTACAAATTGATACATCCAACAATAGGCATATAATGTCAGCATGAGAATCATCATATGCTAGCAAATGCTAATCACACAAATGAATCATCAGTCAAAGCACGTGTGATCAAATGAACAATGCAGTGATATCAATTAAGCATAGATATGATGAATATCTGCATATAAGCTGTCCAGAAGCAACCTAGTAGTACCAAAGCATAATCATATGAACACTAGGTAATAAAAACAGAAAGGAAGCAAAAATTCCAGACATATCTCTCAAACGACTCAGCTCTGTCGCTCGAACGACAAGGGCATGTCACGAGAAGTGACTTCGCGTGAGACAGAGCCATCGCTCAAACGGCCTATAGATCTCACTCGAATGAGAAAACCAAAACTTCCCAGAATGCCTAGAAAATCATACAGTTTTGCCCAGTGCAAAAGTTTCGTGAAAATAGTACCTGTAAGGGGCAAACAGATTCAAAACAGTGCTAAAACAGTAGCGAAACACACAAATACAACAAATAAATCAATGTATGCTACGTCAAAGTGAGACATAACACTAAAAAGAATATAACATGATGCATAGCTAGTGTATGACAAAACATCCAAAATAATCAACCAAACGATCTCACATGGGGTAAATCACGTGCTGTCAAACGAGAATCATGAACAAATAGACCATAAGCCTCTAAATCAGATTTTCTGAACCAAATGAATTTGTTAGGACATGTGGGGATGTGGGGAATCGAATTTATTCTTCTATTAACCTGCCTAGGTCCTTTTAAAAAACTTGTAACAAAAGTGCCTAAGTTGACCTATCTACCGCAATGTGTGCAAGTGTAAATCGGGCCGTGTGTGTTACATAAAGGTGGCCTTATCCTCAAATTTCTTGGTTGCTCTCTCCGAATTTGACTAGGTGGCTCTCTCACGATGTGCCTAGGTGGCTCTCTCCTAACAACCTTCGGAGGCTCTCTCTTAACAACCCTAGGATGTGTGGGGTTGGCTTTGGGAATTTGTGTAACCCTCTCATCGAAGCCTATACCACCCCTATCCTCCTTAATTTGGACCGTGCCTAAGATCTTATCTAGATTTTTTGACCTAGACTCCAAATCAAATTTCACCTTACTTGATTCTATCAAATTCTTCTCAAGCTCACCTATCGTAGATTCGAGTAAACATCTAGAATCTTCAAATTCTAAAATCTCCTTTTTCATAGCCTCCATCACACCTCGAAGACTATCTCTCTCACCCTCAACCTATCTTAATTTCTCTTTAAGCATATCCTCACGTGCCTTTAGATCCTTAATCAACGCATCAGTATTATCATTATCTAAAGCATGTTTCTGCAATTTAACTTAAACTTTCAAGTTTGCCTTTTTGTCTTTAAAGATTCAAAATACAAATTATTGTAGGCACCTTGCAACTCACTCAATTCTTCTTCTTCCTCCTCACCCTTTTCACCCTCACTCTCATCACTAATCACACGGATGGGAAGCTCTCGCCTAGAAGCATAAAAAACATCTTCTTCAGAATCACTTTCACTAAGGGTAGAAACATGAGATGCCGATTTATTCAATTTCTTCTTTAAATTTGTGGTACACTCGTGTAACGTGTGACCAACACCCTTACAACAAGAACACCTTTCAGAGTAATTTTTAATAGAGGATATAAAGCAAGAATTTGTGTGAACTTTCCAATTAGTATTTTCAAAAAGTTGACATCGAAAATCATTAAAACCACCAAAAGCCATTTTTTGAAAAATAGGATCCAAATACAATAACTTAGTGCAACAGGCTCTGATACCAATTTGTAGAATCGTTAGAGTGGAATAATGCGAATTCTAACAAAAAATCCAATTTTAGTTAAACCCTAAAACGTGCATCTAAGTGATTGAATTCAATATGAAAATCAAACAATCATAAGATCAAATATTAGGAATACTAAATTCAGGAAAAATCCCCAAAGGGCAAAACCTTTTTTTTCTAGAACTTTGAAAAGTTTACAAGACCATTGACTTACATAAAACTTGATCGCCTACAAGAGTAATGCAAGGTGCCTTTGTCAAACCTTCAAAGTAATGGCTAGAAATTAGCAGTGGTTCACACGCAGCTATACCACGAGGACACACAGTCTTCACGGTATAGGTTATCCTCCGTACAAGAGTAACTTTATAGAGACTCCCTCCACAATAGAATGCAATTCTCCGATTGTATATTTCTCCCCACAAAGGTAAAGTTTCAACAAACTTGAATCTAGGGTTCCAAAATAATTCACTAAAAGATTGGGATGTTTTGTGAATTGAAAACAAAAGGTTTAAAACCTAAAAGAAGAAGACAAAAATCGTTTCTGCAGTAGTAGTTTCGTCTACTGAAAATATGCAGGTCTTATTTTGAAAAATGGAGTTGGAAAAGCCTATTTATAAAAAACTTAAGGCGGTGCGCCGCTCGAACGAGGTTGAAGTCGCTCAAACGAAAAGGCATTGTCGTTTGAACGACATCGCGCGATAGCTTCTCGCGAGATAGCTATGTCGTTTGAATGACATAGGCAGGTCGTTCGAACAACCTATCAAATGAGATATCATGATTGTAGATAATTTCCATATGAATGCGTGGCCGCCAATTTCATATTTTTCTAATTTTGTATGAATTAGTTATGATTTTTCAACGGAAAGGTGTCCGAGAACAAAATCTTTAGAAAATATTTGATAAAAATATCCCAACCCTTTAAGTGAAATGCTAAGGAATTAAAACTCAACCTTACCAAAATTAACCTCGCGGAGTCTTGAACGTTGAAGAACTTGATATTCGAATCCATCTTTGATGCTTAATGTTCTTGAATGCTATTCGACGGTGTAGCGGTATACGACATACAAAACTGATAACGGACAATGAAAATAACGTCCTTACAAAAAGATTTGAGAATTGCAATATAGGTCTCTTGAGACAAACCAATGAGCATTCTTGAAAAAACTCTGAACGCCTTTAACTCCTAGCACATATTTTTCTTTACCCATGTCCTCATCTAAAAATGAAGTCCTTATCTAAAAAATAGAGGACAACCATTTTATAATAAAAATAATGAAATCCTTATCCATGCTAGGTATAAGAATGTCATTTGCCCCCAACGAAAGGACAAAAACCTTTCTTTTGTATTGTTTGAGATATATACTGTCGTCGTGCATAATCATTTCAAAAGGGTATTTCTAAGGGCACCACACTTATTGCTTCAAAATACCCCAAGATAAAAAAGGATTTTTTGGCTAAGGGCCACAACAAAATATATATATATATATATATATATATATATTTTGTTCACAATTATTTCAACACAAAACCCCACACATTACCTCTCTCTCCCCACTACAGTCAAAACCCTACCTTTGTCTTCTTCACAAAACTTAAGACAACTTTGTCTCCATTAATCCAACCATCTTTAACTTTGTCTTCTTCAACCAACCATCTTCATCATTATTAAAGTTTTCTTCCATTAGTCCCTACAACATTATTAAAATTCTTGTCCCCCAAAACACCAACCATTTTCATCTACATTATTAAACTAGGGATTTATTGGAAAATAAAAAAATACCAATGGATAATCCAACCAAAGACAATGACAATACATTCAGAGAAAATGAAAACTCCACAAATGACATTTGTGAGGCAAACTTTGGGTCCCATTATATAAATATTGGTATATTCTAAGGTATTGAATAAATAAAAAAAATCAAAATTCGTGCAAATACATGTTAGTGATTCGGGATCGGGGCCCCGAAATAAAGTCCAAATTTCGGCGCAACCATCCCGAACAAAACTTGTATTTTTTTGAAAACTAGGACCATTTGGTATAATCACCCTGATTATCCTTATATTATTCTGCATAAATATGCCGAAGTGATAGTTACCCGAATAAACTTCCTTTGACTCGAGGTAGTTACCCCGAAATACTGTAATAATTTTGGTAGATTCATGACGAATGGAATTGAAAAACAGTTAAGTAATTAAATCCAAACATTCAAGTAATTTAAAAGATATTAAAATATTTTGCACACTATCCAAAATGAGATTTTATAGAAAAAAACCTGTTTTCCTACTTCTGTGAAGTTTGTGCACACTATTCATTTTTAATCATGCACACAACCATTAAAACTGGACAAAAATGAACCTATTGATTATATCTATGCGCATAATATTTTTACTTATGCAGGATGCCTTCTTGGATTTCAATTCCGTATTATTTGACTAGGCGTTAGAAAATATGGAGATGCCCAACAACGGGGATGATTCTTCATTAGGAGTTGATGTTAGTATGAAATTTTTTATGGATAAGGTATTTCCCACGCGACAAGAGTTGCTTGATTGGGCTCAAGAGCAAGGCCTGTTCGTTAAAACAGTAATAGTCATCACCAAGTCAAATGCACCTTCTACAACGCGTAAGGGACGTCTACACATTGGTTCTGAGAGGGGAGGTGAGTACCGTGATCATCACGGGAAGAATGTTGGGAACGAAGTTAGTAGCCAAGAGAAAAATGGTAGGAAGAGGGAGACGGCCACTTGGAAGTGCAACTGTCCATTTTTGTTGAAGGGCATTCCGATTGACAATGGACAGTGGATGTTATCTGTCGTTAGCGGCATTCATAATCACTAATTATCGAAAATGTTAGTTGGACATGCATATTTCGGCCGACTTACTTTGGTAGAAAACAAAATTATTGAAGAGATGTCCTTGAGCGGTGTAGATCCGGACACCATTCTAATGACGATTAAAAGTCGTAATGTTAGTAATGTTTTAACTATGAAAACAATTTACAATGCCAAGGGGAAGTTGAGGATCTCAGAATGAGAGGGTAGAGAGGCGATGCAATTGTTAATGAAGTTGATTGGGGATAAACATTACGTGTATTGGTATAGAACGAATGAGTCTACCATGGAGGTTGAATACATTTTTTTGGGCGTAACCGAACTCAATCCAACTAGCCAAATGTTTTTCGTACGTTGTCATTGTTGACTGAACATACAAGACCAATCGATACGAGATGCCTTTGTTCAAGATGGTTGGAATAATGTCGTGCGGTAGGACTTTCAATTATGGGTGTTTATACAAAATAATCCACAATCAACAATTAGGGATGTTTCTACAAAATAATCCACAACCAACAATTAGGGATGTTTATACAAAATAATCCACAACCAGCAAAATAATTTCACATTTATATGCGACCCGTCAACTACTTTCATACAATATTGTTCCACTTTAATAAAAAATTTAAATGCATTAGACCTATTTATTTTGTTACTTATATGCGACCTCTCAACTACTTTATCTTTTCCCTTGCCTTTGGACTTTCTTTTTGTTGCCACCCGCTCCTCAATGACAACCGACCTGCCTACCCCAATGGATGCAGCTAGAATATCGTAGGCTTGCACATCATCAATATTGTTCATCATTAAGTCCATATCCTTGCGCACCTCGTCCGCCTATGGAATAGATAATAACACCGTGGTTTTAGATTAGATAAAAAAACTTATATAAAATTATATATATACAATACCGGAAGAAGTTTCAACAAAAAACTTACCAACGACGTTTGCTGTTGTTTCATGTTGTGGAAATTGGGGTTTTGGAATCTAGGATGGGATTTGGACATGAACCAAGCAATATAATCATTGCTACAATCCCACAGGATAAATATGGGCACAAACCTATATTTCTCCGATGAAAGGTGGTCTTTCCAGTTTTCTTAGTACCATTTTTGCATATCAAATTTAACTTCACACCGACCTGCTTTGTCTCCTCTATCGTCTTTCAAGGGTGTCATTGGGTCACGCGGTATGATTTGTATCCGTCCTATTTCTCTAAGGCATCTTTTAGGTTAATATGGATCCCCCACCTCAAAACAAATCATAATCCCGCTATACCACGAAGCTTTATGAAAGGGATAAGCAACCCTAGAATCTCAATACGGTTCCCAAATTACCTACAAATAAACAAAACATAATTTAATGTCAGAAAATATCAAAGTCAAAAGAAAACATTACAAAAAATATTTGAATTTTCTCTCATCACCAACACTCATATCATCCAATTGCTCCCAAAAATTGATTAAGTTTGTAAATGCATTTTCTGAGAGGTGGACTGCAACGACCAACGTGCAAACGGCATGGTTTCATCAAACTACATATCAACGCATCCGCCAGTCCCTGTAAATTTCTCATACATCCATGACTGCAAAACACACACATTACGAATTTATTAGAAAAAAGAAGGAAATTGATAAACATACATTATCAAAATATGAATGTGTGTTATAAGTTACCTGTATTAGAGAGAGGCAACCACTCATTTGCCTCACACCTGAATAAGAGGCAAGGACGAGCTACCTATACACATACGCTAGGATCCCCATACCCTATGCTAGTTTGCCCACCTTATTCATGTCTCTAAGAACATGAAGGTATATCATGAAAATCTTAGCCTTTATCTTGTCTGAGAAAACTCTGCACTTGATAATGTAGAGCAAGTAGGCCCTGGCTCAATAGTCTTTGTCTTTAATCAATGCATTGGTGTCACGCGACCTCTCCTTGAAATTCACAGTGGGCCACTTCAAACAGAGGGTCACATGCTCGCTACATTTCTCCAAGGCAACTTCCCTGATCACTCCTAATAACTACACCACTAATTCCACAAGTGACGGGACGACTACATATTCCTCCTCCTCAACTGCGGGCTACGGGTTATACAAAGGTGATTCAACGAGGTGAACACCCAAGATCACCAATACATCATCGAGGGTGATTGTCATGTCCCCAAATGGCATATGGAATGTGTTAGTCTCCGAATGCCACTTCTGTACAAATGCAGATATAAGGGCGTAATCTAAATAATGGTGGATAGATGAGATAAGCCCCCCCATCTTTGCCTTTCGAACCCTCATTTGTACACTTGCATAAAGATCACTGAATTTCCACTCCTTGATCTTCGCCCAGGTATTGATGCGCAATAACGACACCCGCTCCACCTACAATACAAGAAAAATATTTATTAAGGTTTATGAATGTAATGGAAAATTTACAACATTAATGATTTAACATTGAAGGGAAATGAAATTACCACTGAACCAGTCAAAATACCGTAGGCCACATGATGCTTAAAATGTTTTAATAGGCTAAGATCGGCGGGGCCCCCATATGCCGTAGTGGAGGTGTCTTATTCAGACACCTTTTTCTTCTGGATATATGCTACTGCGGTCTTGCGTAAAATACTAAATGGGTTATCAGGCCGTTATTGAGCAACATACTCTGTCTCGACATCACCCTATTGCACCTGTTGACCTTCCTCAGCCTCCTCCTCAACCTCGGTGTAATCCTTATCATCAATCTCATCCCCATCCACAACCTCAATCTCACCCTCAATAATAACCTTCTCATCATGAACCGCTACCTCCTCCACCACTGGGGAATCCACCTCCATCACATCCGGGACACACGCAGTAGACAGATCATGGATATCTTCTTGATTCTTCCTCTCAGAGGCAGTCAACGACATGTCGTTCTTGTGAGAGTAGGATACTAGGTTATCCATGGTAGACCTGCATTAAATCAATTTACACACTGATGAGTATAATGGGGTAAACATAAACCTAAACCAATTTATGGGGTAAACCTAAATCTATACCATGTATCGTGGAAAACAGAATTCATAAACATAAGTCTTGAATTATTGTAAACATTGATAGAGTCATAGTTAAACACAATACATAATCCAATGTGCATTCGACATAAACATAGAAAATGTACACATAGGATTCGGTATAAACATACCAAAAATAATCGAATTCGTTCGGCATAAACATAGCAAATCGATGGTTTAGATTCGGCATACACATAACAAAATATATGAATTTATTCAGGATAAAAATGATGAATGAAGTGAATTAAGTAATATATTTCGTTTTGATTTGATCGGCATAAACATAGAAAAAATAAGTAATATATTTCGGGATAATGGTAACGAATGGATACCCTAATTCAGAATGCATTGATTCGTTATAAACATGACGAATCAATGCAAGTAAATTGATTGAAACCCTAGTTTTACACGAAATCTAAAATTCAAACAGGTCATCCAATAAAATTTTCCAACATTTTGTTTTGATTTCAATAAAATAAAAACATCATACAGTTCGTTTTGATTTTAATAGCCAATGGGTTGATCCATTTCGAACCTTGTGATGTTTGGAAGTTTACAATTTTGATCCAACAGGTAAATAACCTTGTGATTTCGATCCAACTTTGGACCAAAAAACACATCGTTAAAGAAAACCATTTTCAACAGTTCGATAAAAAATCGAAAGGCAGTAATATTATATTTATTAGTTTGATGTATCATCCAAAGGTTTAACCCGTTTGATTGATGTGAAGATGAAAAGTTTTCTTTTTTATTGTACCAACCTGATTAGCTTAATCTTTACCTTAAGTTGAAAGGTTTAGAAGTTGAAGATGAAGGGTTTGAAGGTTTGAATGTGTTGAGAGATGGAGGAAAAGTGTGTAAATGATTTTTAAACATTAAATATGTGGTGGCCCTTTGGTGGTATTTTGAAGTAACTATTCAAATTAAGTGGTATTTTGGAGTAAAAAAATTGTTATGGTATTTTAAAGTAACTTTTATGGTGCCCTTAGAAACACCCTTTCAAAACCATAGAGGTAATTGGATGATGAGATCCAAAATACCACTACCTGGTGATTATTTATATGTTTCGTCCTTTTGAAATTGCTAGGGTGAAGAAATAAGTCGAGCGTGCCAAATAAGGATAGAACCATGTCATATTAGATTCACAAGACTAATAACCATAATTCAAGACATTGTTATTTATTTTATGTCTTAATCATAAACACTTTATAGTAAACAACAATGTAGTTTGCTATGATAAATCTAGATGTACAAATTTGTAAAAGATAGCAAAGTTACTGTGATTAAACTAATACAATTCTAAGAAAATAATAACTTTTAAATGAGAAAGAATTATGAACTGAAAAGCACAATCTAGGTTATTTAAATTCTCGGAATAATTGATTTCATCATAGAGAGAAAGCACAATGATTGATAACGATACAAATGATCTAAATTATTAAACTTTCAATGACAAAATCTTTGAAAGTATTAAAACCACAAAACTAGTAGTTTACAATTTTATAAAGAAAACATAAATTACATTTTATTTTAGTATTCTATATTTTTCACCCAACATTGAAATAGCATTCAAAATCTTATAATTAGGGTCTATTTAGTTAGAGAAAGTGTGAATTGAGTTGGGATGGTAAAATTTATCAAGGTAAATTTTGGCGTGGAAAATATAAATTTATGTTGTTGATTGACTATTTTTGTATGTTGGTAAATCTGATATTTGTCTTATTTTTATGTTTGATAGACACATTTTGTCTACTGGAATATAATTATTTTCCTACTAATATTGTTTGATAGCTAAAATTTGGGTTGGTAAATCAAAACTTTGCCATCCTATATTTGACTTATTTTTGTAGTTTTGTTACTATTAATAATTATTGATTTGTCTAGTTAATACAATCAACTATTTTATTTTACAGTCATGAATATTAATAAATGTAGAAGGAAATTCCGTAATACCATTAATACTAACTTTTCTTTATTAGTAATAATTGAAAACCGCTTTGAAAACATAATGCATTATAACATAACGCATTCCCACCCCCCATCTTGATTCAAAACGTGGTTTGAAACATAAAAAAAACATACAAAAGTTATATAATTTTATTGTCTAGATTTCCTAGGCAACCACGGAACACAACATAAGGAATTCCCATCCCCCATCAACATGTTAGGTAAATGATGTACTAAATCCATGTCCGAAGTGACCCCTTTGTAATCCGAGAGGTTCGAATATGATTTATACATTGGATCATTAAATTCAGTATTGATCAAATGTTTATCATGCCATAGCTCTAGCCTTTTTCCATTTGTGCAATTTTGCATTGCAATAAACGAATACATTTTTCATTATATTTGTTTGGATCTTTGTAATATGTTGCTGATTTTGCTAGTTGTATGGGTAAACCATGCCACTAACAGTAGCACTCCAAATCGCAACGTCTATTAAATAACCTAGGCTATTTTAAATGATCTTCCCATAGAATATTTCCTTTTGTCGGCGCTAACCATTTCATCACATGATCAACATCGCCTAAAGAATGGAGTGTGCATATAGGGATGTTTTCAAAAACCCTTTTCTCGCCAAACTAACTACCTCTATAGGGATCTTAGTAGATCCTTGGGTTAGTCAACACTTGTTCAACATTACTGCGCATTGCCTCAACATGTTCATCACCAAATGATGTTGATGCTTTAGACTTGCACTGTGTCTTTTGGCATAATACATCATTTTTACCTCATGTTAAGAGGTAATCACATCGCACTACTCTTTTAGGCCGTGACCAGTTATAATACGTAAGTTTTTGCCTGGATGAAGTTTTCCTCAGAAGATGGGTTAAGAATGGTGAATCTTCATCAGACATGTAGACATGGTTAATGCATTTTGAAGATTATGATATGTGGAAGTATAAATAGTGGTGTGGTATATATGTATGTCAAAATGAACTCAGTTACTGATGCTTTGAGTAATAAAGAAACGATTTATTTATAAGGTAGAAAATGGATGAATAAATGTTTAAAAATATTATCGGATAGTGTGACATCAAATAACAACAAATTTTCTGTCTGTAAAGTAATGACTGAGAAAGATAGTGTATGGTCAAATCGTATCTGATTTTTTATAAAGTAATGATTGACGAAGATATGGATAGTACAGTGTGTGTGTAAGATAGTGTGTTGTCAAATCCCATCATGACATATTTTGAGATATAGATGAAAATGCCATAATACCATTAATACCATAATTAACATTACTAATACATAAAAAGATGTAATGTTCTAACCCATTAAGTTTAAATCCAAAATACATAATGAGCTAATTAACAAAAAGGCCGCCACCACCTACATAAAGGATGTTTACATAACATTAGATCCTATAGTAACTACTCGTAATTTTTTCGCAAAACAATACATTTGTTATGAATTGAAGTGATCAAGGGATATTACAGAGCTTGTTGTAAGCCCATGTCTGTGAAAAGGTAAATTCAGAGAAACCCATGAAGACTCGGCCTAGTCCATTGTCGGCCTCAAACATCGACATCATGCGCATGATATTCTCATCGTCCATATCCATACCTACCAGCCTTTCAAGGATACCCTTCCAGTTCACGTGAGACTGAGAGTCCAAGGCAACCTGAAGCTCCATTGCAGTGGCAATATACTTCGATTATTTAACAATAATAGTGAGTGCTTGGGCACATTCGGCCTGATGGTTTACATGATGACGATGAGAATTTGTTTTAGTTTCCAGACCCTTGCACTTCATGGTGTTCCCGATTGATGTTTGGGTGTCAGTCTCTTGCCCAACGATCGTTTGCGTATCGCTCTCCTGTCCAGGCGTTGTTTGAGTCTCGATCTCCATATACGGTTCGTTAGTTACATCAACTTATACTTCTACTTCTTTTGTCACTGAAAAAGAAAATGATCATTAATAAAAAACTGATAAAACATCAACTTAACTAGATACACTACACATAGTAATGTAAAATTATGTGTACCATTCATGGGTGAGAACTGATCTACGCCCGATATGGCATTATCACCCATAGCCGTGTCATTGCCAAAGATTATTTTGAGCTCGTCATAGTACATACATTTATTTCCTCTTATCCATCCAGCATATGGTTTACCCTACAATAACCATATTTGATACGTAATTGTTTGATAGATGAGAAATATTTTTTAGGAGTAAATTACATGGAAAAGTGTCGTACTCACTGCAATGTAGTCAGCCCATACATTTCCATTTGCCATTACGCTTTCACTATTTCTTTCGTAATCTAAACCATTGACCTGCAATAACTTATGAAATTCAACGTAATCCCTTTTCAATGTTTTCAATCTGGATCTGACATTCTTTTCCACCACACGAAGAACCGTCTTTAACAGTATCTATTACGACTTTAATCTGGGTGGCAGTGAATTAATTGTCAACCTTCTAATGCCCCCGAGCACCTGGGCACAAAGAGAATGGATTAGGAACCAATCCATTAGCTCTCCATCGTGAATGGGATTTCTTTTGATTTCCTTAAACTTGATGAGATCGCACATTAACTCGCACCACATTGGTCCTATGTGGTTTTGGTGGGCGGAGCGGAGGGGAATTTTGGTTATGCATGTCTGTTAAGTTCATATAGCAAAATGGTATCAGTTCAGTTCATATAGCAGTTTAGTTCAGTTCAGTTCAGTTCATAAGTACCATATAGAAAAATGGTAGCAGTTCAGTTCAGTTCAGTTCATAGGCACCATATGGCAACATAGCATCATATCATCATATAGCAACATCAATTAGGCAACATCATATAGCAACATCAATTAGGCAGTGTATTGGTTCAGTAGATGTATACTAAGCATCATAAAGCTGTATACTAAATGTGTAGCATTATAAATACCAAAATGTAGTGTATCATATAGCAGCATCATAGATACTAAAATGTGTAGAATAATATAACTATATACTATGTATGTAGCAAAACTAGGCAATGTATTATCGTAACTGTATACCAAAATGAAAATTCATTGTAGGTATAATTAAAATTCAGTACCAATTGATCAAAAGTAGGCAATGTTCAGTTTAGTGCTTTCGATTTCCATTTGCAGTACCATATAGCAAAAGTAGCAACGTAACAAAAGGATACTGATTTAATATTATTATTTTTTTAGAATATTATTAATGATAAAGGAGAAAATAGCCTCTCTCCGGTGGCTTACATTCTAGAATTGGAGATGTCAAATTTATCAATAAAATCATTAAAAAATCTAGAGAAAGGACCTTTATAAGGTCGAGCTTTAAAAACAATAACAATATCATAGTGAATGGCTTGGATGATCGATTTGGATTTCATTGGGATACCGTCAAAATTAGCTTTGTTCCTGGAGCACCAAATCTGCCAGCAAATAAAGAGGGGAAGAATTTTACAAAGAATAGATCTAATATTTTTTCCACGGCAATTTATCCACCATGAAATGATTTTAGATCTCAATGTAAAATTTTGAATTCTGAGGCCCATCAGATTTTCAAAATGAGTCCACACTTCCTTAGCAATTTCACTGGAAAAAAATAAATGATCGTCATCTTCTTCTTGGGATTGATTACAGCATCGACATTTAAAAACCATAGGAATATAGATGGACTTGAGTTTGAGGTCCAAAGGGAGAGCTTTATAAATAATACGCCATAATAAAATAGAAGCTTTAGGCATAATATAATGGTATAATGATTTAAATTCAGTACCATATATTAGTATACTGATTTAAATTCAGTACCATATATTGGTATACTGATTTAAATTCACAACCATATATTGGTATACTAATTTCCATTTGCATCAGTACCATATAATACAGCACTATGTAGAAGTATGTAAAAGCAGTACACTTAATTCATACATTTAAGAAGCAGTTCCATTTGCAGTACCATTTTAAGTTCAATTAATTCATATAGGTACCATTTGTAGTACCATGTAGAAGTAGTTCCATTTTCAGTACCATGTGCAGTTTAGTTAATTCATACATTTCAGAAGAACATACATATCAGTAAGACATACAGTTAATTCATACATTTCAATGAGAAGCACATATATTTTAGAATCAAAATGACATAAACATCAAGTTATAATATCCATAATCATTATTACATAAACATATAATATCCGAATTAAATTCTAAAAATATCCCTGAAAATTACACACCATTACATTACATAATCCATTACACACCCTTACATTACAACAAAAGTAATGAAATTACTAGAAGCAACAAGAAACAACATAGTTAGAACTTGAATTTTCTTCACAGTCACCAAGGTACACATAAAGTTATGTTAGTGGCCACTATGGGGTTCTCATACAAGAAGTGGTGATTTGAACGGATATACTAGATGCAGGTTGTTCGCTATGCAGATGAAAGGTTGCATAGTTACTATCCATGCCTTTAATGGACAACTTTGTCCATCCCAAAAATTTGTGACATTGGGGACAAGTGTAATATAATCAACCCTGGTTATGTTTTTTTTCAGTCAGTGTAAACTTCACTTTAGATACAACGCCATAGGAGCATTTCTTTATTTTCTACCATAGAAGGAGAAGTTCACTTTGATTTGATGATGGAATATTTGAAATATCCACTTATCTAAAATTTTAAAACATAGAAATTATAAGCGTAGTATAAAGTTTCAGCGTGAAATATCAGCCTACCTAAACTCACTCATCTTAGTATAAACTATCAGCGTAATTCGCATTGTATCTATCCCACATCAAATTAGACATTGCATTTCTTTTCTCGGTCCATGCACTCTCAGTTATGAACGTTACATGCTCATTCATTGGTGTTTCTGTAATATTTAGGGGAGGAGGAGTAATGTTATCATCATCATTTTCCTCATCCCCCATGCATTCATCCTCAACATCAACAATCCTCAAGAAATTATGAAGGGCACAACAAGCTACAACAATCTTTTCTTGAGTTTGAATCACGTGGAATGGTTGATTCTTTAGATATGTAAATCATTTTTTCAATAACCCAATTGATCTCTCCACTACATTTTGAAGATATGAATGCCTAAAATTGAATAACTCTTTACTATTCTTGGGACGATGTCCGTCAACGTCCCAACGGTGATAATGAATTTTTTTATACGGGGAAAGAAAACCAGGTACCAATGGGAAACCAACATCCGCGAGATAGTATTTACCTACGCATAATTTAAAAATAAATGTTACTAACACTACACCAAATCTGTCGAATTATCACGGTCATTGACCTTCATAAGTTGGACTTGTCAAGGTCAATGACCGTGATAATTCTTGGAGTGATAACTTTTTTTGTCACGGTCGTTGACCGTTAAAAGTTCATTAGACTTGTCACGGTCCTTGACCTTAACAAGTTTTGTCACGGTTAAGGACCATGACAAACCCATGACAATGTTTAAAAAATTCTCATGGTCAATGACCGTGACAATTATGGGCATAATTGAAAAAAAAAATTGCTGGGCGGTATGGCCACTGCCACTACCCAGTAGTATATTTGTACTTGTTATAGCAACGTTGTACCTGTTCTAACATTATATATCCAAATAAAATAGAGATAATTTAAATATACATTCAAAACAATATGCATCACGATATAATCCGAATAGAATTCAAATGTAACAACTTAAAATAACAATTCAATTCAAATAATGTCACTAGATGTATGGGGTAAGGTTAACTCTGAGGAGGTGAGTAGGCCACACGATATACGAATTGACACACCCAACAATATACATCGTGTCGCATTGTTCGCGCAACCACAAGGGGGAGTTCTACTTCCCAGGTATCACATGCGTGACGAGCACCGTGGACTCGATGTCTTGAAGTCAACGTCTATGAACTGGCATACCCTGGATGGTATTCGGTCCCTATCCGCTGGCCATAAAATATGTCCAGTATAAACACGCTCGGCTAACCAAGTATCAACATCGATTGGTTGAAGGGAGCCAAATAGGGGAGTGGATTATCAAACTCCACACGTGTCGGCGATGAAGTAGCGAGGTCCACATCCTCCTCATCCTGCACCTCATCCTCCTGCACCTCCTCCTACACTACCTTCTCCTTCCCTTTAACCTTACGGGTTTCTCCCAATGAACGCTTCATGAATGAGAACATATCTTGGACCGTCGCCTCCAAGTGGGATAGCTTCGTGTCATGAGAGTCCACCGTTCGAGCCAACCCGGTGTCGCTCGTCTCCAATCCGATGATACTAGATATGGCCACTCGTAAGCTCACCACCCTTGTCCTCCCCTTGAGATCAGTGCCAAGCACTTGTCTGAGTGCGTCTGTGAACAAAGATGGCTTGTCGGCATGAAACTGCGACTCATGCGCTTCCTTAATCTTTGCCTCAAATGATAAAAAGCACATGATTATTAAAATAAGTGAATAAAAAAATTATAACGTTATTAACAAAAAGTAAACTGTCGGATTAATTACAATCATGGTCGCGATGCTCGTGGACACCTCCTTATCCTTCCCCTTCTTCGTCCAAATAGCCACATAAGTATCGAGCCTATGTGGCCTACTCCCAGGGCCACTCCCCTGAAATAAAATAAAGTAAAATTAGTATCGGCCCCGCAAAGTAAAATAATGATGAATAATATATTCTTGTGTTTATAGAAAAATTAAATCTTACCATCATCCTATGCTCCACTTCGGCGTAAGACGCCCGACCGGAGTAGTGTATGTCAGTCTTTTTTGCCCGGTTTTCTGTCCCCAATTGGCGAGATGCCAATTGTCGCTCCCCGATCTCATTATCAATGATCTGTTGCCATTTTGCCAATGAGATCGGCTCCTTCAGCGGGACGGATTCACGCATTCGAATAACAGACTCTAGGGTCTTCCCAAAGTACCGGGTCCACATATTTTTCTTCCACATCTTGTGTTGCTCCCTCAACTTCTCCAATATGGAATCGCGTAGATTTGGATCCAGGCTAAATTGTTCTTGTCTAACAAATACAATGTTTGCTGCGAATAAATATAAATATAAAATGAAATAGAAATCGAAATCAAAATTAAAATTGAAATTAAAATATTCATATAAATATAAATACATTACCTGTAGTGCCACCCAAACAGCTAACTTGAGCTCATTTGGCACCTCCCTCCAACTAGTGTACCCCGGGCTGATGATCGTCTTTACCAGCTTGAGGGATCTCGCTAATAGACCCGTCTTGTTCTCGATGACCATCCTCAATTTTTCATATTTGGGGAGCTTAGGGGACGAGGAGCCCTCGTCGCCTCCGCTACCACCGAGCCCAGACAACATCATCATAACCCGCATCATCATCCTCGCCTTAATACATGAAGGAGACATTTGCTGTAAAAAATGTTGTTATTTGTACAAATCAAAATGAATTAGAAGAAGACATGCAAATATGCATAATTACTACAAATCCAAATGAATTGTTACTATTTAATACCTCAATTCTGAATTCTACACACAGGCACACGCAGCCCCACCCCCCATCACACCCCCACATCATTTCCCCTCCTGCACATACGCACAAACATTCACATACACGCACACTACACACACATATACACACACGCGCACATACACACACACACACACACACGCATCCCCACCCCCTGGCCCACCCCTACGCCCCATCCCTACCCCCACCCTGCCCCACCCCCATCCCCCACCACATACACACACACAACCCCACCCCTCCCCACCACCCACCACACACACGTGCACACCCACATACACCCCCCTCCCCACCCCCAGCCCCAACCTCCACCCACCACCACCACACACACACACGCACATACACACACACACATATATATATACAAATACAGGAGAGAGAGAGAGAGAGAGAGAGAAACCAACCTGAAAGTAGAGAGAGAGAGGGAGAGCAGCGCGTAGAGAGAGAGAGAGAGAAAGAGGAGGGAACCAAAGTGATGAGAAAAAAAGGAGGGGAAAGGATTATTTGCGGCTAAACTTGTCACGGACATGTCATGGTCTTTGACCGTGACAATATTATAAGAATTGTCACGGTCAATGACCGTGACAAGTCCGTGACAAAGTCACTTGTGACGGGCTTGCCACGGTCATTGATTGTGATAAGAATTTGTCACGGACTTGTCACGGTCAATGACCATGACAAATAAATGCGCCTTTTTTTGTCACGGTCAATGACCGTGACAAGTGTGGTCGTCTAAAGGGTGCCAATTTCGCCTTTTTGTTGTAGTGTAATATATATTTATATATTAATCTACTCTACATCATCAGTGAAAGTCAACCGATTTCAACATACCCAATGGAATGGCCAACTTATGACCTTGACGTTGTATCGCACTTCAAACTCCGTGACCATCATGCACTTATCCCTCCCAACCAGTCAGGACATAAGAGAATTACATATCAAATGTACATGTGACCAATTTTTTTTGAGAAATTGCTCGTTTCCAATTGCGATACCTTGCTTGGTCAACAATAGGAACCAAAGCAGATATGTGCATACCATCAATTGCACCAACGACATCCAAAACCGGTTGAAATGAATTTAGTACGGGGAAAGCCATTTCTAAATAAATCAAATTAATTAATGAAACTATATTAACCTGAAAGTAATGATACCACGGTAGGTCCTTCCCGTTGTTATAAGGGGAATTTAAAGGGGTGACCTTAGTAACGACATCATTGAACAAATCAACACGTACTCGTAAAACTCTATGGAAGTAGTAAGAAATGGTTTGACCAGATCTGAAGAAAGTTTATGACTCGAAAACATATCGCTCGTCATGTCCCGCGGTGTTAAGGAATATGGAAACTTGTTCCTCGACCTTAACTGATCGATTTTCACTAGTCCATATGTGCGTAGTCTAGTACAAAGTCTTTCGAATGAGGCTATGTTCATCCAGAGTTATGCATGGCATACCGAATCATTCATTTTAAATAAACGATAATGCAGTTTCACGATTACCATCCCAGTTTTTATGGGGATCCCAAGGAAGGAAATGGTCACGACTCCTCTTATATTGAAAAATTGCAATTGCTCGCATCACCAGGGTCCAAAACAACCCTCGTTGGTGTCGCAACCGCTTTGAGACATTGCTCGGCATTGAGATATTAAAATATTATACCAACCAAAATTAAATAATGCCTTATGGCTATTTTAGTTAACAACGTCTATTTTTTCACCAAAACTATGTATTTGATAATAAAACTTTATAAAATCCCAACTTGTTATAAAAGATCCAAAACTTTATAAAACTTTATAAAATCCAAAACTTTATACAACTTTATGCCCATTGCATTATGAAAAGATAAAATATAGAGAAGGAACGTAATATACCGATTGAGAAGCTTTATGAAGAATTTGTTTCAGAACAAGCATGTTATTTGCACACAAAAATAAATTATAAATTATAATAAGGATAATGACTGCAACAAGAATAAGCTTATTAACCACTATAACTATTAACCATTGCAACAAGAATAACCATATAATTAGAAAAATGTATTCAACAAGAAGAAAAATGAAAAAAAAATGGAATCAAGTATGTTGGATCATCCAAATAAACATGACAAAATGAAAATAAAAAAGGAATCAAGTACAGGGCAAAACGAACAGATCTACTGAAACATAGGGCAAGAAATGATAGGATTTTCAACTATTTTCAAATAAAAATAGAAGAATCAACTATTTTCAACCTTTATGAACAAATATAGATGGCCAAACGCTAATAAAAATGTAGAAAAATAAAGGGATTCAACTATCTCCAACAACTAAAACAAACAGGGAATAAATGGAGATACATGGCCAAACACAAATAAAAATAAAGAAAAATATTGTTTTCAAGCATACATATAGATCTACCGAAGGGAAAACAAACACGAGACCATTATTTAATCAAAACTTTAGAACAAAAAATGGAAAAAAAATTAGGAGGAAGAACATACCGGACTAAGAAGACTTGGTTTCGTAGAATAAGAAACGGCCTTTCTTTGGTTTACTGATGCCCTAATTTCGTAGAAGACTCCCTCTGCCATCACTTCCTTTAGCCGGGGGGGGGGGGGGGGGGGGAATGGTTTCCACAAATTTGATCCAAATAAGGTCACGTGAGGTTAAAAAGAGAATTCGATTCCGACCAAGATTAACCCTGTCAAAAGTTCCAAAAGATGGAATTGCGGGCGGAATTTGACATTTGCCAAGTCAAATACCCACTATCAATTGGAACCTTAGAGGTTCATGGTAAATTATTATAATTATTCTAAACTCTTGTAAACTCCCTTTTAGGTAACTAACCCATTATCTTTAAAAACACCTTTCATATATTAGCGGTTTTTCGACGTGTTTATTTGTCCTATATTACTTGTTCATTATCATAACAAATATAAATTCCTCCAATAATTAGTTTATATATTTTTAGCGCCTTATATAATATAAATTATGGATATAGGACAATAAATATTTGGTTTTCATTTTTAATCCCTATTTTTAAATTATTGATTGACGTGGCATGCTATGATTGGTTGACGTTTTATGGATGTGGGTCTGCGCCAATGACTTTATTAAAAAATAGGGAGTACAATTATAAATGCAATCTTTGTTGTCCTATTTCTAGAATACATATTACAATGGACCCTAAATTTACAAGGCCCCTTAATTATATTGCATTTTATAATAATGCATGGCTAAGAGCTATAGCTATTTTTACTCTTTGATAGTGCCCTGTTCATCCTTATTGGTGCATTTGATAGTAGTTTACACACACACCTCGTACCAGTTGATTTTGGGAGAAAATAATTGATCGAACATTGAAACATGCAAATATGAGTATTTTTTTGCACCTTTCTTGTTTATGCTCACTTTAGGACTTTCTCTGATAATCATGACTAGGCGGCTACCATTGTAAAAGTGTATGTATTCTCATATGCCCCCATGTTATTTGGATTGTCTTATTCTAGTATTTAAAATCACTACACCAAAATGTTAATTTTGTGACTGCCTTTTTGTGAGTGCTAATTGGGGTGACAAGCTTATCACTCCCTGGAGCAGTCATAAAATTATTTGTAAGTCCCATTAGGGGTGATAAAATCCAAGGGTAATAAAAAAGTTGAGTTAATTAGTTTGTCACTGCTAATGAGAGTCACAAATGTTACCATATAATTAATTTGTTACTCCTATAAGCAGTCACAAATTTATAACTGTCACAAGTAGTCACAAATTTATCAGTAGACCTAAGTTATGACTTTTACGAGTAGTCACAAAATTATAACTACTATGAAGAGTCACAAATTTGACTCTAATACTAAATTTGTGACTGTTATCGGCAGTCACAAATTTGTAACCGCTCACAAGAGTCAGAAAATTTATCCTTTGTAACTGCGGTTGGCAGTCACAATTTTTTTTACCTAACTTTCATTTCCCACTTCTCTCTCTTTTCACACTCCCGCCCCTCTCTCTTTCATTTCCTTGTGCGAAGAATTTGAGTTTTTGGTTTTTGACCTAATACTCCCCCCCCCCCCCCCTCTCTCTCTCTCTCTCTCTCTCGTTGATGTGAGTTTTTGGTTTGATCAATTTATGTAAGAAGCATATCGTTGTTGTGAGTTTTCGCCCCTTTATCTTTCATTTAGCTCTGAGTATATAAGGTTTTTGGTTAATGTCAGGTTCGTCTCTTTCATTTCACCCCTTTCACTGAAACATTTATTTCGTAAATAAATGTTTATTTATGTTTGAGTCGTAAACATTTATTTCGTAAATAAACATTTGAGTTTGAGTTTGAAACATTTATTTTGTAAATATTTATTTCACTGTGAGTATCATTCCATAAATAAATGTCCGAGTTTCTGATTTATTTATGTTTGATTATATGTTATTATTATTGTTCTTAGTGATTGAATTTGAATAATGATGTATTTTATGTTGGATTGTATGTTATTGTTATTCGAAGTTTGTTTCATTTGGTGGTTAATTTTGATAATTTGGGTTTTTATATTTTTAATTAACTTTAATATTTTTTTGCTTCTTTGAAGATCAAGTTTATTCTTTTTTTACATGAAAGGCAATGATAAACGTTTCACAACCACTCATTAGAGGCACCCAGTAATGAAATGTTTACAATGGGACGCCATATCAGGTTTCAGATTTATTTTTTAATTTTAATATTTGATTGTTTGAATTTTTGATTATAATGCCTCCCTGTTTTCTTTTTCTATAAAGGATTGAATAAAAGTATGTGTGCTGGTTGAATTTACACGACAAATTTTATCTCAAGTAAAATATCCCAATGAAATCCATCACAATTTAATTATCAAATCCATTTTAGTGTGTTTAACATTGGATTCATGATTATTAAATACTTACTTAATAGCTCTGTATGTGTTCATGTTGTTTTCTTGGACATTTAGTGTTAAGTGTCATGTCCTTCAGATTGTATATGAAGTTGTTAATATTTGGAATTCTGTTTGTCCAGTCGTTCCAATGTTTTATCTTAGGTGTATAATAACTATTCGATGAAATGTCACGAAATAGTAGTTTCATGTTACAGTATATATTCCCATACTTATTAATATGTAGTATTATAGGTAAGATTTGTGCAATTAAAAATAGATGTCTTTAACTAAGCTCATAAAAAAGAGGTATTTATGTCCAAATAGATGACTACTTTCCAAAAAATCATGGTATCAATCACCATATCATGTAAACTAGATGAAGTTGAAGGACTGGAATAATTGTGCATCTTATTGAACAAAATGCTTTACTTACGTATAGGTACTAATTACTATATCGTAGGGACGAGGTGAACGTGAAATATGTGTGCCACCTATTATTTGCATGCTCTTTTGTGTTTTATATATGTGACATTTAACCTATTCAATAGCTTCATTATTTCTTTTTGATTGAGTCCATACGCATTATATTTAAAAGACATGAGTTGCATTTTTCTTAATCGTACGCTTCAAAGTTTTAGTAAAAAATTCCACGTTTAGACAATAATGTGACCATCTTCTAAGATTCTAAGTTAAAAGACACGAGTTGCACTTTGCTTAATCATACATATTTTAAGATACTATGTTTAAATAGCTATTTTTCATATAATTTCATTTATAGTTTTCTATTACTTCTCTTGGTTTTCTAATACAACTTTAAATCCTCTTCATATTTAGTTCTAATGGTCAATTGGTATTTGATGGAATTATTGCTTGTTCAATAATCTTAATTAGCCTAGGGTTCTATTCATGTGGAATTGAGACCCTGTTATATCATTTGATTATCCATATTAACCAAAATGATGAACTCCTAAAGTTGATACAACACAATATAGGTGATCTCCAATTCGAGAAGCAGCGTCCCAAGTCAGTGTATACCGACTTAACTTGGCAAATTCTAGCATCAATCGGATCGCTCTTCTCCGGCCTCACCACGGACCCCAAAGACCATTGGAAATCCTTCGTTTAAATGCAGATTGGGTTCAGTATCCTGTGTTATATTTGGGTTTGCTAACGCCAATAGAAAACCCATCTAATTTGTAGGGAAAAAAACCTTAAAACCTAACAAAATGGATGAGAATACAATATATTAGATGATTCCCTTTATCAACACCGACGATGAGATCGTCCCAATATTATTATGATATTCATCGATGACCATGGGTGTAAAGTCGGCCTGAGTTGGTTTCGCCGATCCGAACAGGAAAATGAAAATAGACGTTAAAGGTAATATTAAAGTCCGTGAAATATAGAATCTAAATCCCGATTGGGATAAACAAGACATTATGTTGTAATTGAGCAGTGCAAAGAGGAATGAGCTTACTGATTATGTGATTATGAGATTGATATCTTAATATTTGTATAACTTAGTGTGCAAGAGGGCCCTAGTTACTAGGGATGGATGAATTTCACAAAGGTTGGGCCCAACATCATGTGGAAATTTATAAAGGTAGTATGATATGGGAAGTATAATGGTTCAGTAATTGCTATAAGATCTTATAGTATTTATCGAGTTTTGATCACTTCCATGCTCAATTTTGACAAATAGATCTTCATTAATTCCCTGCATATCATTGATTCAGAATGTTGCTTCCAAATTATTTTTTCTTTCACCTTTTATTTTCTTTCATATTCATTGAGTTCCCATGTAAGCATAATTATGCACTGTTGGTCAACTAGGTTTTTGAAATCCATGTCCTTTATCTTATGATCGCTTTGATTACTGAGATGTCACCAAAGAGTAATGAAAATTCAATTTTTCGTAACAATGTCGGGTGTCTAAACTTTGCTTTTTATTTTTTTGTTAGTCATATCATTGATTTGTACTGGGATCCATGAAGCGTAAATATGGAAAAATTGTATCATATGGCCTAGACAACAGTCAATGAATTAAATGAAAATAACATAATCAACAAGGTCTTATTTATCCCAATCCACCTGCATAAGTTTCTTTGGACCTAGCCATTATCGTAATCACATAATCAACAAGGTTAGTCCTCTTTGCACTGCTCGACTAAAAATAAAAATTAGCTAGCACAAGCTTAATAACATTCCTCAATGGTGCATATATATGTATTTAATTGGCACTGAATTTCTCTGCAACAATTAAGCGAAAGAATGAAACGAGTATGTATTTTAGAACTGAGCAGAGAATTGGCTTAGGCAATGGTGTTTACAACACCACCTTTCTAAAATAGTTTAGACAACACGCATTCATATTCAAGTGAAAAATGAACAACAAACAAAACATAGTCTAATCCTCATATTGCATTATTATAGCAGTGATGACTCTAGTGAAATATAAATAAGGTTTCCACTCTCAATATATACAGCCTTATAGTACTTTCTTTTTTTGGGTAATCTAATCTGTCCATCTCACCCCATATATATTTTAGCTACAAACATGAAAGCCAATTCACTAGTCACCGTATGCGTCACCAGGGCCTCCAAATGCATTGGCTCTTGTATTGTCATGAGGCTTATCGAATGAGGCTATATCATTCGTGCTACTGTCTGCGATCCATGGAATATGAAGAAGGTGAAACATATGTTAGAATTTACAAAAACTAATACAAACTTGACACAATGGAATGCAGACCTAGCAGTAGAAGGAAGCTTCGATGAGGCCATTAAAGGTTGCCATGGATTATTTCATGTGGCCACCCCTATGAAATTTCAATCCCTGAGAATGAAGTAATTGTTGGAGATTTTATAAAATAAGTGAGTAAGAGTTTTGGGTGTAAGAGCTAAAAGAGCTTGTCCCACATTGGAAGTGTGTGGAAGAGGTGGGAAGCTAACCCAAATATAAAAGGGGATAGTGTCCCACATTGGAAAATGTACAAAGCTAAGTGTCACCACTAAGCTATAAAAGGAGTGGGCAACCTTTGAGTCCCACATTGGAAAAATATTAAGAATTTGTGCACTTAATAAGTAAAAATGGAAGATGAAGAGTTAATTCATCTAGCATTTAAGAGGCCATTCAAGAGACCTCAATACAGTGTGAAGCACCGTACGCACACGCACACGTGCGCGCCCGTGCAGGTGAGGGTGCGGGGCAGTGGGATGTAGAGGTGCTAGTGGCTCACTTTGGACTTCGCACTTCGCGTGTTCGCAGTGGTAGCGGGTTGCCGGGATTCTTCCGGGTCGGATCGCGGTATCTCAGGCGCGATCACTTTTTGGTTGACCCATGCAAAATAAATTTGGTATTAATTGTATCTGTTCGAAAATGACTTAAGACTATTGGTAATTAACAGTCATACCATTTCGGAATTGATTAAGTCTGTTAATCCAATAGTCATGACTCTTGAAGACAAAGCCTTTAATTATCTATAAATAAAGGCTGACTAAAACGAAATTACATTGATAACAAAAACCCAGTTTCAGATTTCCAAACCCTGCTATTACTCTTTTATAATTTTTAGGAGATACAAATTATCTTATTCTATTTTGTGCACAGAAACAGAATAAGAACTTGATTGACTGTTCTTCGCTGCTGCATCCAAGGGTTGTCTTCAGACATACAATTTGCAGATAGTACAATTGCTTCATTGTATCTTGAGTACGGATTTGTTGATTCCCGTTTGTATACCGAAGTTATTCGTGTGGGGAAAATACTGTATTTAGGAAAGTGACATCACGCCTTGAAGATTCATAAAGTTACATTGTTGTGATACAATAAAGAGTTCTATGTCTGTATTTGCTACATAATTTCCAACAATCTAAATACAGTAATTTCAGAAATGGTCGACTCTTCCAAATCACTTCGACAAATAACAGAAGGCTTTGTTAAGTTGGACCGTTTTGAGGGTGGTAATTTTTTGTGTTGGCAGAAAAAGGTTCATTTTCTTCTAACAACATTGAAGATTGTATATGTCTTGTCACAACCGAAATCAAATGAAGATGAAGATGAAACCGTGGAACAGACTAGGCAACGCACAAAATGGGAGACCGATGATTACTTGTGTCGTGGTCACATTCTCAATGCACATTCTGACAATTTGTTCGACTTGTACCAAAATATTGGGACTGCAAAAACTTTGTGGGAAACATTGGAGACCAAATATCTTACGGAAGACGCTACAAGTAAGAAGTTCCTTATCGATCAGTTTTTAAGCTTTAAAATGCATGATAATAGGCATGTACTAGAACAATTTCATGACATCCAACGCATCATAAATCATTGCAAACTGAAAAAATTAAATATGGATGATAATGTAATTGTTGCTGCCATAATTGAAAAACTTCCTCCTTCTTGGAAAGATTATAAGAAAGAACTCAAACACAAAAAGGAGGATCTTTCACTTGAAGAATTAGAGACTCATTTAAGAATTGAACAAGAGTCTCGAATTCAAGATGGTAAAGAGGAATAAGAAAATTCTATTTCTAATGTCCATGTGGTGGAGGAAGGAAACGAGAAAAAATATGGCAATCATGGAAAAAATAACAAGCGGAAGAATTTTTCAAATAATTATAAATCAAACAAAAAGAAAAAAGGAAATTGTTTTCATTGTAACAAACTAGGTCACTTCAAGAAGGATTGTCGTGAGTTCAAGAAACTAAAGGAAAAAGGAGGGACATCAAACACAAAGCAAAAATTTGTTGCTATGATATCCGAGGCTAATATGCTTGGAGAAGACAACTCTTGGTGGATTGATTCTAGTGCCACAAGGCATGTTTGTAAGGACAAGAACTTGTTCTCTGCCTATGAAATAGTGGAAGAAGATGTTCTCTATATGGGAAATTCATCTACTGCTGCGGTTAAAGGCAAAGGGACAGTGGATCTCGAATTCACTTTCGAAAAAATCCTTAGCCTCACCAATGTTTTTCATGTTTCTGATGTTAGGAAAAATTTAGTTTCTGGATGTCTTCTTAACAAGTTTGGCTTTAAGCTTGTATTTGAGTGAGACAAATTTATTCTGACTAAGAATGGTACCTTTGTAGGCAAAAGATATTTGTATGAGGGCATGTTTAAGCTCAATATCAATGAAAAAGATTCTTCTGCTTATATCGTTGATTGTCTTTCATTATGTCATAGTCGTTTAGGACATGTTAATACAAAGAAAATTCATTTCATGGTTAATTTAAATTTAATTCCTAAATATGAGAATGATATGAATGAAAAGTGTATAATATGCATGCAAACAAAAATAACAAGATTGCCTTTTCCAAACATAGAAAAAACTACATCTTTGTTGCAATTAGTACATAGTGATGTTTGTGATTTGCATGGAACACCTACTAGAGGTGGTAGTAAATATTTACATTTATCGATGACTTTTCAAAATATTGTTATGTATATCTTTTAAACTCTAAGGATGATGTGCTTAATAGATTTAAGACATAAAAAAATGAAGTTGAAAATCAATGTGATACTAAAATAAAATGTCTTAGATCTGATAGAGGTGGTGAATATCACTTTCCTCAATTTTGCGAAGATATGGGAATTATACATGAAGTTACTGCACCTTATACACCACAACAAAATGGAGTAGCAGAAAGAAAAAATAGAACACTAACTGAAATGGTTAACGCTATGCTTTCTTATTCTGGTTTAAGTAAAGGGTTTTGGGGAGAAGCACTTTTAACTGCATGTCACATTCTGAATAGGTTACCTGTTAAAGATAATAAGAAAACTCCTTACGAATTATGGACGAATAGAAAACCTAATTTAGGTTATCTTAATTTTTGGGGTTGTAGAGATATTATAAGACTACCTAAAACTAAGAGAAAGAAATTAGGAAGCAAAGGTGTTGAGTGTATTTTCATAGGTTATGCACAACATAGTAAAGCTTATAGATTTTTGGTTAGCGAACCTAATGATTCTGTTGAGGTAAATACAATAATTGAATCGAGAGATGCAATTTTTTATGAACAAAGGTTTTCTTCTATTCCTAGAATTAATAATGAAAAAGAAGTTAGCACTCCTTCACAATTATCTGATACTCCACCAATGGAACAAGAAGAGATTAGAAAAAGTAAAAGACCTAGGAAAGAAAAAAACTTTGGTCCCGACTTTATAGTCTATCTTGTTGAAGGAACTAGAGACACATCTTGTAATAAATATGCTTTGACTCTTAGCGTTGAAACAGACCCACAAACTTATAGTGAGGCAATTAAGTCTGTAGATTCAGCATTTTGGAAAGAAGCTATAAATGATGAAATGGATTCAATCTTGGTAAATAAAACTTGGAAGTTAGTATATTTACCTCATGGGTCTAAACCCATTAAGTGTAGATGGATTTTTACAAAGAAAATGAAAATAGATGGAACAATTGATAAATTCAAGGCTAGATTGGTTGCTAAAGGTTTTACACAAAAAGAAGGAATTGATTATTTTGATACCTATGCACTTGTTTCTAGAACCTCCACTATTAGAATTTTAATTGCATTAACATCTATATATAATTTTGAGATTCATCAAATGGATGTGAAAACCGACGTTTTAAATGGTGACTTAGAAGAAGAAATTTATATGGAACAACTTGAGGGGTTTGTTATGCCTGGACAAGAAAATAAAGTATGTAAACTTATTAAGTCCTTATATGTCCTAAAACAAGCACCTAAACAATGGCATGAAAAATTTGATAAAGTCATTATTTCTTATGGTTTTAAAATTCAAGAATCTGATAAGTGTGTTTATAGTAAATTTGCTAATGGTAAAGGTGTGATCATTTGTTTATATGTAGATGACATGTTAATTCTTGGTACTGATTTAGAAAGCATTAATAATACAAAGAGTTTTCCGTCTTCTAAATTTGATATGAAAGATATGGGTGTAGCTGATGTCATATTAGGAATGAGAATAATAAGGAAAGATAAAAATATAATTCTCACTCAATCTCATTATGTTGAGAAAATTTTAAAGAAATTTAATCAGTTTGATTGCACACCTGTTAGTACACCTTTTGAACCACAGCTGAAGATGATTCCTAATAATGGTAGAGCTATTTCACAATTGGAATATGCACGAGTAATTGGTAGTTTAATGTATGCCATGACATGTACTCGGCCCGATATTGCTTATGATGTTGGTAAATTAAGTAGATATACTAGTAATCCAAGTTTATTGCATTGGCATGCTGTCAATAGAATATTAAAATATTTGAAAGGAACTATGGACTATGGTATATACTATAGTGGATATCCTTCAGTATTAGAATGGTTTTCTGATGCCAGTTGGATAACTGAGCGGGAGGATCATTCCTCAATAAGTGGATGGATTTTCACTCTTGGTGGAGGAGCTGTTTCTTGGGGATCAAAGAAACAAACTTGTATAGCTGACTCTACTATGGTAGATGAGTTTGTTGCATTAGTTGCAACTAGTAAAGAGGTAGAATGGTTAAGGAATTTATTAATTGGAATTCCAGTTTGGCCAAAACTAATGCCTTCAATATCTATACATTGTGATAGTGAATTTACACTTTCCAGAGCTTATAGTAAAGTGTAAAATGAAAAATCTAGACATATTGGCCTGAGACATAATTATGTCAGACAAATGATTACAGATAGTGTAATCACAATGGATTATGTAAAATCAAGTCAAAATTTAGCTGATCCTTTTACAAAAGGCCTTGCAAGAGGACTGGTGTCTAAGACATCAATAGGGATGGGACTAAATCCCATTAATAATAATCACTCTTGATGGAAACTCAACTTGAAACTTGATATATTCAAGTCTCAAGTTCAATGATTAAAGTACATCATACGGCGTGATTGTAAGCACTATAAAATTTAACATCCCAAGGATAAGTGCTTAGAACATGTAATGAATAATGAAAGAGGATGAGTTTAACCTTAATAGATTTATGGTGTTTTAAGTTACATGAACAACTATGATAATCTACCTATATGAGTGTGGAAGTGGTGCCGCTTCCTATGAGAACTGGGCTTGACTCTAAAGCACTCGTGAAATCAAGGTACAGACACAAGGCCTAATACATGTGTCGGCTTATATGGATAATCAGTGACTAAAAGATTTGTGTGTGAAGACAAATACGGCTGATCAATATGGATTGATAGTTCAAAGACAAGTCTACTATACTTTCATAGTTAGCCCTGACGAACCTTCACAGGGTATTGATTCAAGTCGTGAGACACCAATGCTTATACACAGTCTTACAGACAATCAAAGATTTACAAAACTTATTTTGAAAATGGTGGAGAAATGTTGGAGATTTTATAAAATAAGTGAGTAAGAGTTTTGGGTGTAAGAGCTTAAAGAGCTTGTCCCACATTGGAAGTGTGTGGAAGAGGTGCGAAGCTAACCCAAATATAAAAGGGGATAGTGTCTCACATTGGAAAATGTACAAAGCTAAGTGTCACCACTAAGCTATAAAAGGAGTTGGAAACCTTTGAGTCCCACATGGGAAAAATATTAAGCATTTGTGCACTTAATAAGTACAAATGGAAGATGAAGAGTTAATTCATCTAACATTTAAGAGGCTATTCAAGAGACCTCAATACGGTGCGAAGCACCGTACGCACACGCACACGTGCGCGCGCGTGTAGGTGAGGCGCAGTGGGCTGTAGAGGCGCTAATGGTGAACTTTGCACTTCGCACTTCGCGTGTTCACAGTGGTAGAGGGTTGTCGGGATTCGTCTGGGTCGAATCGTGGTAGTTCAGGCGCAGTCACTTTTTGGTTTACCCGTGCAAAACCGATTCGGTATTAATTGTACCTGTTCGGAAATGACTTAAGACTGTTGGTAATTAACAGTCATACCATTTCGGAATTGATTAAGATTGTTAATCCAACAGTCATGACTCTTAAAGACAAAGCCTTTCATTATCTATAATTAAAGGCTGCTGAAACGAAATTACATTCATAACAAAAACCCAGTTTCAGATTTCCAAACTCTGCTATTACTCTCTTATAATTTTTAGGATATACAAATTCTCTTATTCTGTTTTGTGCACAGAAACAGAATAAGAACTTGATTGACTGTTCTTCGCTGCTGCATCCAAGGGCTGTCTTCAGACATATAATTTGCAGATAGTGCAATTGCTTCATTGTATATTGAGTACGGATTTACTGATTCCCATTTGTATACCGAAGTTATTCATGTGGGGAAAATACTGTATTTAGGAAAGTGACATCACGCCTTGAAGATTCATAAAGTTACATTATTGTATTAAAGTTGACATTATTGTGATACAATAAAGAGTTCTATTTCTGTATTTGCTACATAATTTCCAATAGTAATCAAGACCATAATTGAAGGAGTGTTGGGCATCATTAAATCATGTGCTAAAGAAAAAATAGTGAAGAGGCTGGTGTTCACGTCATCTGCTGGAACGATCAACGTCCCAAAGCACCAAGTCCCCGTATACAATGAAGACAACTGGAGTGACTTGGATGTCATCAATTCTAAGAAGATGACTGCTTGCATTTATTTTGTGTAAAAATATGGTAGAGAAAGCAGCATGGGAAGCTGCTACAGAACAAAATCGACCCTTCTGACTTCTAGCTAGCTGGTTTTCTCAATTTTTAATAACTATTGGAATAATTACTCGAGTCTAGCTTATAAAAACCGTGCTGGAAGTTGGAATGAAAATATTTTGGCAATATTCCTTTAGATGACCCACGCATTCTCTCGTGTCAGCGCATTACGCAGAGCGCCATCAACCATATTCGGATAGACCCCTCTATACAGTGCCATCCCGATCGGGGGGATTATAGAGCTTTTGGTACATATATTACAACAATCTCACTTTTTTCCTTATCTATTACCTAATATTACAAAACTATGTTAAAAACTTACTAATGTAAAATCTTTTTATGTTGTTGCAGATGTAGCGTTTGACGGATATACATGTGTGAGCAGATGCAACTCAAGAAAAGGCCAACTAGATTTCACATAAACAAGGTTCTGTAGCCTTTTGATGGGATCAAATTCAACTTCACCAAAGTTGGGCAGGAAGAGACGATTTTTCAATTAGTAATATGTTTTTCATATATGTTATTCTTTTACTTTATTTTATATGCTAAGATTACTGCTTTTTTCTTCCTTTGTTGCTGAACATTTGGGCGTGAGAATTAGGCAACCTGTGTGTTGAATGCACAAAAATAAGATGGCATATATTTTATAAAACATAAATTATAAAACAGTTTATATAACTGTTATATAACTCATGTTATATAACATACGTTAGTCTTTTCACTACTTTAGACTCTATACCTTATGATGTATTCATTTGCTATATCTTGTCTTCTCAGACCATTTTAACCAGATCTACCTACTTGAGATATATTGGCATTGATTGATGGACATTCCTTTTTAGAACAGATCTACCTTCTTGAGATATAAGGTTTGTAGACCATGAATTTAACTTTTCTCTGATTTTTGATATTAATTCAGAGAACTGGTTGTATTTATATCTACCTTTCTTCAAATTGCGACCTATTTTGGGTTTAAAATAGCAACAGACTTAAGTTTCAATTCAAGAAATATGTTGTCTATTAATTGCAGCCTATTAATTCAGAAGGAAATACTGCGAGGTTTAAAATAGCAGTTATAAACTATTATATAACTTATACTATTATATAAGAGTCATATAAACTATTATAGCAGTTAACTAATGTTATATAACATAAGATATTATATAACATAAGTCATACGTTAAATACAGTCCACATAAGTTATATAACATAAGTCATACGTTGAACTCAAGCATTTTTTTTATTGGTTTGGTGGAGAAATTAGTTTTCCATCGATTTATGATCTTCTTTCCGTGTTCAAATATCACATTTGATATCGCGTTTCCTTGTAGATAGTTTAATGCCATTATCTATGGTTTTGATATATTAGTAAATGTATTCAAGTTGGATATTTTAAATTCATTTATGATTGATGGTATTTGAATGATTATATAGTGTTTATGGAAAAAAACTTATAAAATCTTATTCCAATTTGCTGCACTTATTTTTAGTCCTCGTTCATGTGATGTTACTAGCAATAGTCCTTATTACCCTGTTTTCATGTTTTTGCTTTCTGTGTTGATACTCACATTGTATGCGCTTTAGTCCTCCTTATTTGCAGGTTTACACGTGGCATCCCCGGCATACATAGTATTCAAAGGCCTAAATCAAAGTGTTTATACTTCGTGGCAAGAAACACACGCACAAGTCAATGGATACCGAGGTGTCGTATTCAAAAAATTGAGTCCATTGAACTTGCTCAGCAGGCGTACTACAAGTACACGAGGGAAGATGTCACCGCATAAATACCGCCCACGATTGATATACCCAGACTTCACGAAGCGTATCCACCGTGTGGTGACCCATGGTCTAGGTTTCAAATGATTTGTTATATGTTCATGATATTTCATGTCATCGTGTCGTTATTTTTTTTAGTTTATTTTTTTTTATGTTCATTTTGTACTTGGTACCCAAAAAGGGGTTGTTTGATGTTAAATTAAGTTTAAACATGTTTTATGTGTACCGAATATTTGGAATATTAGAAATATAAATGAAATATTGTCAAATTGTTTAGACTTGTTACATGTTCATGATATTCATTCTACTTTCATCATTTCATCATTTTGTGAAAATCTAAAGCTGATTATAAGAGCTCTTACCACATTTAACAAATTTAGCATCTGTAACTGCTAATAGCTGTCACAAATTTGTCACTACTGTCAATTTTGTAACCGCTAATAACCATTACAAATATAAGATTCATAACCGCTGAAAGCAGTTACAAATATAAGATTCGTAAATGTTGTCAGCAGTTATAAATATTAGATTCGTAACTGCTTTCAGCAGTTACAACCAGAAGTTACAAATTGGGGTCACTAGTCATAAACCCATAGGGGTTATAAAAATATTTTACTTCTGTTAGGAGTTACGATATTTCCTTTGTCACTCCCTAAATTATGACGGTATATAGCAGTCATAAAGGTCATTTGTGACTACTAACAGCACTCACAAATCATCCATTTTGGTGTAGTGAATATACTTTATTTTCCAATCTATGAGGTCGTTTCGGAAAAGATTACGTCAAGATATATTTAAGAGGCATCAATAACATTTTCATACCACTAACAATGTGACTTTAATTGAGGTAAAAGGACTTATAACACTTTATCGCACTTTTTTATATTCAATTCAAAACATTATACTCAAAAATAAGATTGCGAGTGTGTGATGATATGGATTTTTGGCATCAGTGATATAAGTATGAAAATATATTGTTTAGACAAATATTACAGTCCAAATATTCTTACTTACTTTTTAACCATGTACCAGATCTATTACTGGAAGTTCACTTTAGCGAATGATAACTATGCTTCAATGAAGGATCTATTAGTTGGTCGAGAACTTGCCAGCGATTTGGTCTTTTGACCCGCATCTAACATTGATAAACCGTTGCTTCAACCCATTCTCACTTTAATGACAAAACTTTGTTACCTGGAATATATCTCAGAAAAGTAAATCTGTTATAAGATCTTATTACTTTTATATGGGTATTCATGCAAAACCATGTTTACAACCATATGTTTTGATCAACTATATCTTTCATAATGGATCTAGCCTTACCTACTTGTCCTCCCCCAAGGTTCCCTCATTATAAAAGAGAGACTCTAAGACACATTTAAAAATTTCAAAACTAGACAAATGTTCAAGAGGATTTTTAAAAGAGAGAAAATTTTGGGCTTAAAAATGACGTGGGTTCTTGAGATGATATTAATGTCAAGGGAGGAATAACCACTTATCAAGATGGTAATTATGGATTTAGAACAATCAATGACAACAATAAATGCAAGTCTCAAATTAGCCCAATCAATATACAAAAATGAATGTATTAAATATCTTCTTTCGACATAAATACTATAGAAAATCAATCAATGAGGAAGATACCACAGTTGACTTGGTTTCAGGGAGTGGGCACAAGAACCTTTAGGGTACTGAAGGCAAGGAAGTAACCTTAAACACTAATGGAGTTAAGACACTCTTGTATGGGAGTATTTTGGCAGAAATTCTAGGCTAGAGAAGTGTGATGCCCGGAATAGTATAAATTTTGAGGTATTTAATAGGGGAGCCAGATCATTATAGTTACTTCCCGGTAATAATGCGTTTGACCCCTATTGATGTTAATAATCTTGTGCATTTAATGCCAAAGATATAACATTAACTGAGTTAAACATGATATTTTGGCGGGAATACTGGTTAGACTCTTTAGAGTTGTGACCGCATTAAATAAGATGTGATATGCCATCTATGGACCTACCATCCTAGGAATATCTTCACTTGAGTGGTATTTTATCGAGTTCCTGAATGTCAAATATGCTGACGTCAAAGAGTAGGTAAACAGTGACCTTGGAGGGATGTGCTGTCACATCACTCAAAAAGTTGGTTCATCGAATTACAGGTTATTCAACTAATGACTTGTTCGAATAACCTTATGTTGTGTGTAGACTTTAAAGGTTAATCTTTTGGGTGACTGTTTAGGACTGAGGACCCTCAAATGGGTTACCAGAGATGGTATCTCGCGATAATACTAGGCCATGTTGAGTCTAAACTAAGGTTTTGCCTAAACATCCTAAAGGGGTTGGTCTCTCCCAATCCTCCAAACCAAATCCCTACGAGATACCCAAAATGACGTTGTTCGATATAGCATGTAAGCTCTCCCATGTACTTCCATCCATAGTCCCTCGAAGATACTGAACAACCTCAAAGCTTTACAAAGTAATTGTTATCTGCACAAAGAGGGTTAAATATACGTACATTGATATTCCTATTATAATTTGTGTTTTCAAAGTTCATCTCCTAGTCTTGGTGTTTGTGGGAGGTCCTTCCAATAAATTGTCTTTGTGCGATAAACCTTCTTTTCACGATCACTCGAACAACTTACCTTCATGCGAGCCATCTTTTTTACATGATTGTTCGAGAAACTTCATCTTTGTGAGAGCAACCATCCCTAATCTTTCTTATGAAGTGTTAGCGCTATTTTAATCAACTTTAAGGCTGGACCTCCCTCTACATTTTCCCCTTCGTGGAGATATTTTTTTGTTTGAAGAAATATTTGTATGGAAAATGATTTCTCGTCCTATCTCTCAATTGATCTGCGCATCTGTTTGTTAGTTGTAAAAAGGAACTCACAAATTTGTATATTTATGCAACTGAAAAAATTAAATTGTGGGTAATTTTAACCTGTGTTCAAGTTTCTTGAAAACTCTTTCTTCTCGCATGGTATTCTACCTCCAGCTACTTCTATTTCTCAGTCTTTTATCTTGGGGAATTACAATGGTTTTTAATTAAATTCCCCCCCAAACCATTTATTTGCCTAAGTGTGAAAAGGCATTAAGTTTCACACCCAAATGTCTCTTGTATTTCCCCCAAAATTTAATCATTACTATGTCTCTTCATTTTAAATGTATCTGATAACGTTTTCCCCAGTCGTACATGTGTCTGTTAATGCCCCACGTGTGTAATCCACGCGAGCCAGTTGAGACAGCAAAAATTTCTTTGTGATGATTATATTTTCCATGTACGTCTTTTCGTATCAGTCACGTATTCTTTTTCAAACAATACGTCCCCTATAAAAGGTTTACTCGGATACCTAAAACTTTTTACCTTTGGGTTTTCTGAGCGAAGTGTGTCCTTAACTTATGAGAGCAAACAGTACTCTCTCTGATTCCCAAGATTTCTTCTTTTCCTTTCTTTTCTTCAGTTTTTTACTTTCTCTCACAACACGAGTTGTGAAAAGAATTCCCTCAGTTGCAGGTATCGCCTCCAAAGAAACTTCCTCTGATATTGCTGACCGCCGTCTATAGTGGGTGAAACGCCATCCTTCCCCCTATTTTGGCACAGTAGACAAGTTCTGGGAGTTCTCTCGAGCTTTTCCTGGCTTCCTTATTTCTAAGGCGGAGGGTTTAAACTTGTTGGTTGGTGATGACGATGTTATATAGAATTACGCGTATGTACCTGGTTCCACTTTTACTCATTTCAAAGTTAAGAGGGGAGACTATCCCTACTCAAATTTTGAGATTAAATCAGTTGGCGGATCTTATGAAGGACTAGGTTCCTGGACCGATTACAACCACGATAAGTACGGTGTGGAATTGCTGATGGTTTATCCTGTACCAAATGGTTTGGCAATGTAATTTTGGCCAAAAACAACAACACATTGAGAACCCTAGTTTCTCGTTGGAGTCATTGGACCCACACCTTCGTTGATGCCTAGGGTGAGTTCACCATCACCGTGGAGTATATATGAGAGCTTCTTGGTTTGGAAGCTTCTTGAACTGATACCTTCATTGAGGAAGACATTACAAAAGAAAAAGCGACTAAGTGTAAAGAGTTCAAGGGTGTGATAAAGAGGTGTATAAAGACTTATAATAAGTGCACTTGTTCGTATATTATCAGATATTTCTTCTATATGGAGGACAGAGCAAGTGTTGTTGCTCGTGAGCATGTCAAGAAAGACCCAAAAGGCCAAAATGTTATCGAAATTCCTCCCACTGGAGAAGGATATAGGAGTAGGATTTAACTTTCTTAGTATATTTATATCGTACTCTCAAGGTTCTATTTGCTCGGGAAATCCCACGACTACCCAAGGAGGGATCTCATAAATCTAGCTGTTTGCCTTGCCTTTGGGATGAAAGTCCCCTTAGCTGCTATGACCCTTGGTTCACTTTACACCTAGCTTGATAGGGTTCAAACGAATTCTGCTTGGTCTCTTGGCCATTTTGATGTGTCCAATTATGCCAACCACATACTTTCGATAGCATTCATCTATGCCCAATTTCCTAAATATGCCCTAGCAGACTTACTCCCTACCGCTCATGAAGTTAAGGTCCCTCCTGAATCCTATCTTGGAACCGTAAGCAATCTAGGAAGTCTTTCCATCCTTTTATTGACAATTTTAAACGCTTTAACTTCCGTCCTTACTCTGTTATCGATCAATTCTTTACTAATTACTTATTTGAGAATGTTCCTCGACCGGTCTAGACGATCGATCAATCTTTTGCTCTCAATTTCTCTTCCTCTAATGTGTTATTTTTTCTTACTCCCTCATACCTTATCTCATATACATAATGGTTGAACTACTTCACCGCCTACTCATCCCATTGGGTATCCATGCAATTTGGCTTTGACCAAGGGGTGCCCATTCTCAATCATAATACTACCAAAAGACCTTAAACCTCTCGAAGGCATGAAGTTATTTCCTAACTGAGATTATAGCCACTCTCTCTGCCCAATTATAAGGAAAAATTGTTATCCCCACCCGTTGTACACGAGGTAGTAGGTCTGCTAAATACCTTAATTTATTCTGACCCAATATCCTTGGTCGTTTTGTTAAGGTTATTGAACGAGAACCCATATACCCTTCTGTTGAACTTTTCCACCCCTCTGAGTTGGGATTGCAGACTTGTACTATCAATAAAGCCCAATTTACCCAGACTGAAGCCAATACCAGAACCCCCAAAGAACTTCCACCTTTAGCACCTTTAAGTGAAGCAATTTTGAAGAAGAAGAAGGGGGCCTCGAGTTCTCAGCAAGTTGAGGAGGCTGTGGCCTATTACCTCTCGACCTGCTATTGAAGAGGGAACTCCCATTGATGTTTCGAGTGTTGCTGTGGAGAAGTCTAAGAAAAGAACCCTCGACAAGAAGAGAAAATTTGCCCATTCTATCCCTTCTTAATCATCTCAGTCTCACTCTTCTCTAAACAACCAGTTAGTCGATTAATGCATGAAGTTGCTTGATAACTTATTAAAGAACTTTGATCAAGGATCTGTAGATGTGCGATCTATTTTGGCTAAGCAGATGGCTGAATGAGGTATCTTTTTCACAGCCCCATCCCTATTACTGGTCATAAGAGGAAGCGATCTAGTCCCGTGGTCCAAGTTCTTCTTGACCATATTGAGGATGAGTTTCTTCCTGAAAAGGCTGAAAAGGTAGAAGAAGAGGAAGAGGAGGATAAAGAAGAGGAATCTCCTTTGGTTCAACCATATTGAAGGCTTCGTCGAATGTAATTTACTGAGAAGCTTTACTTTATTCCCATGGATTATATAATCCTTGATGATTATAGCGATGACCCAGAGCATAAAGACCAAGGCAATGCCTAGTGTTGAAGGACATTCATCTCAACATACTCCTAGTGTTGACCATATTAATTGTCCCCTTAGAGTGAAGAAAACATGACCCTTGTATTAGAATGTAGTCCCTCTTTAGCAGTTGTTTCTCAAGCCAAAGATATGGTTGAATTTGCATCTATAGGAGTTGTTAGTCCTACAATTGTGGTAAAGGTGTACTTAATTCTTGAACTTTGTATATCTGATTTATGTGTAAGTTACAATTACATTTTGTGATGTCTTTCATAGCTTACCCCCATCGAAGGGGTTAATACCAACACTTGTCGGGATCTTGTGACTTTTCCCCGTAAAGCTACCATCACTGACTAGTTTTTGTTGGGGTTATTTAGTCCCTCAATACTGGAAGGTAAAGCAACCACTCCTGAGGAAGGGCAAGTTAGATTAGAAACCAAACCCTTGGAGAAGACAGTTATTGTTCCTACTGGGGTTTCTGAGGTTGCCCGTGATCCAGTGGCTATTAAGGAGGTATTCCTACTCTTAATGTCTTTGGTCAAACCATCCCTTATTCCTGTGAGTAAAATCTGGACTTTTGTAAGCAGCAAGATGTTCACTATGACACCATGCCTTATTAAATACCGGGTGATCAGTCCTTTATTAAATTAAATCAGAATATAATCAATTGGTTCATTCTTAGCATCACTGTTGAAAAATAATTTCTTATTAATTCACCTAATAATTAATTAATCAAAGTGTCAAAAATTTTCCAAATTTTATTTTAATTAAAACCATACCACCATACGAAATAAAATAAGTAAAACCCCAAGACAACTGAATTTTAAATTCAACAAGTATAGTTGAAATTGGAATAAACTCTCCAGTTGAAATATCTCAATATCACCATCCAAAATAAAATCAACATAAAACCAGTACAATATCCGAAATGGAAATATAACTACTAGAATCTTGGTTAAAATGCCCTAAATGAGCCAAATACTATAAATATAGGAATCAAGGAAATGAAAGCGTCTAATCCAAAGTTGCATCTCCAGAAACTTTTCAAAATATCATTCCTCTAAGTCGGGCGTCCCTGATGATGGACACCTAGTAATATAGATATAGTAGAGAAGAGAATATGCAAGTAAATGGGACATAGCCCGATTGTAAAAGATTTTTAAAAATAGCAAGTGCTTAACATGTGCAATTAAGCAGGTATTATGTACATGCTAGGTCTCGGCTCTCATATGAGAATCTCACCTCTCATCTAGTGTGCATGCCTAACGTACCTTATTATTCCCCTAAACAAGGTTATCAATTATAATCTTATCTCTTATCATTATCCCGTATTTCCCACGCAATACTTTATTTAATCAAACATGTTCATTTCTCTTTAAGATGAACTAAGACTTTAAGTATTGAGTATTAAGTATTCACTTACTTAACTCAATTCAGATTTTAATATTCATTTTTATCTACTAATTCACACAATAGATCACATCATAGTATATACATTCATCACACTATTATATATACTAACATGACACCTCCCAGACACAGCTGCTGTGCATGCAT
Source organism: Sambucus nigra (assembly GCA_949130495.1). Classification (NCBI taxonomy): domain Eukaryota; kingdom Viridiplantae; phylum Streptophyta; class Magnoliopsida; order Dipsacales; family Adoxaceae; genus Sambucus; species Sambucus nigra. The sequence continues at coordinate 152,972,305 of OX422211.1, read as the reverse complement.
ACTCTGAAATCATGTCCAGTTACATCTCTCGCTATAAAAATGACTATTGGTTCAACGCCTCTCGCTAACCATAAATAACATAACCCACATATTTGGAGGCGAGCATACTCCCCATCCGAATGGGTCACACACATACCTATGCTCCCACTCAACCATTGAAACTATCATACACACCGATAGAACGTGTCCAAGGTCCTATGCTCAAGGTATGAATCTAAAATCCCTCCAAGTGGGCTCATCAGGATAAGTTCGACAATAACGCAAAATCTCCACCCCGATAGCAAGCAGCATAGGTATGTCATACAAATAAAAATGTAGGTATTCTCCCCACCTATATATTATTAATAAGGTATTCACACAACCCATATGATAATTCCCTACGTAGTATATTTTTCTCTCTAATCTCCTAAGTATTTATATATTACGATTTTACTTATATACATATATTTCCCGAGCTTTCTCACCACTCGTACGTTAACCATTATTTCTCAAATAAGTTTAGTAGGTAATAGTTTACACCGTACTGGTCCATGTCATACCAAATCTTGAATTTTCATAATTTTAAATTATCCTTAAATAGATTTATTCTTCTATAGACTCTAATTGCTTTTCATCCATTATTCTATTCTCAAGGATTAATTCACATATAAATAATTTTCAGGTCTTCAATTACCACCCTACTGACATTCCATAAATCCCATTATGCCATAATTAATTTACACTAAGCATTCTTGGAAGTGGGGAATTTAATCAAGCCTTAAACAAAATCAACATATGAATTCTGAGGTAGTCGTTCGACCGACAGTCTGGGATCGATCGATCGATATTGAAGTTCGATCGATCGATCGAACATATATGAGCCTACTGTTTCTACATATTTGGCCTATTGGTTTACCTAATTTTCATCCTCAAATCCTCTACATTAAAATTACAATCTTCTTATAATTCATCCCACAGGATATAACATTACATATAAATGAATTCCAATCATTAAATAACCGAAAACATCAATAGGTGTGGCTTAAACATCTTATTTATCCTAATTTCCAGAAAATCCATCTTTTGTCACTAATCCAAGAATAACATATAAAACTCATATTTTCTTTATCAAATGATTCCAAAATTATGGATTAACATATATAGTTAGAAGAAGTTTTATTCTACATAATTCTCATATCAATGATTCCATTAACATCATCACGGTTTGTCTCTAAATCATGCAATTTTCTCAGCATTATATAACTATCCTAGCATGGGCATTATACATGCTAATTTTAAACAGATTAAGTAACTATTCTTTAAATTGAAGGTCTAAACCTTTGGGGATGTTTGTCTACTAGTGGTCCTCTCTCTTTTTCGGCCAACTTCCGATGGCGGTGATGGTGTAGGATGACCTTTAACTCTTGGCTTCCTAGGGTGGCTCTTCCTTTCTTAGAATACCCTCTACTCACAGACTTGTCTTTTAATTTTTGATGCATGAACCTGACTTATATAAAATCTACATATAAATAAGATAACTCCAAATTTCGTTGGTACTGTTCACCTCCCATGTAAAATGACTAAAATACCCATCCAGGGTGTCTATTTGGCTCCAAAGTGCCCCAAGACCCAAATTAAACGCCCAAGTAGACATTTTTGACTATTTAAACTAGTTCGGACACTTTGGTGGAGTCAAAATGACCATTTGTATGACATAAAAATATTTTACTTTTGATTGCTTTAAATTTAGTCCCGACACGACTCACACGCGCGTCCCGACTTAATTCTCGAAATTATTGTATTCATCGCTCATGATAATTTTTATTAAATCATGTAAAGTCATAATCATATATTAATTTTAATCACTAAGTAATATTCAACATACATCATATATTACTTTACTCTCGAGTAATATTTAAATCCGGATTAATTTTAAATATCTCACAATTAATCCTCATTAATCCCATTTTAAAATCATTAAAAATTAAGGGGTATTACATACTTACCCCATAATATTGGAATTTCGTTTTGATATTTGGAAAAAGGAAAACCTGGTAAAAATAACTCCGGGTAGCGGTAGGGCATATCAGCCTCGCACTTCCAAGTAGACTCTTCCACATTATGGTGTGCCCACTGAACACGTACATGTGGTAATACTTTCAATCTCAAACGTTTCTCATTGTGGTCTAAGATCACCACTGGTCGTTCCTCGTAATAATTATTTGGTTGCAAATTAACCTCATCCAATGCAATATGAGTATGAGCCAACTCTCGTAGATATCGACTCAGCGAAGAAACATGGAACACATCATGTATACGATGCAAGTGCTCCGGCAGCCTAAGTCTGTATGCTACTTATCCAACCCTCTCAATAAAAGGAAATGGTCCTACATATCTCGGAGATAATTTCCCTTTCTTCCCAAATCTCATGATCCATTTCATAGGAGACACGCGCAATAACATCTAGTCCCCCACATTAAATGCCCTGAAGAACGTCTTGGTATTGGCATAACTCTTTTGTCTATCCTGAGCTACTCGAATGTGAGTCCTGATCATATCAATCTTCGCAGATGTGTCCTGAATCACTTATGGCCCAAGTAACTTATTGTCCCCCACTTCTAACCAACACATGGGATAAGGATAAGGTCTACCATATAAAGACTCAAATGGGGCCATACCAATGGTAAACTGGTAAGAATTATTATACGCAAATTCCACCAGTGGAGGGTATTGCTCCCAACTCCCTCTAAAATCCAGAATACACATGCGTAACATATCTTCTAACATTTGGTTAGTACGGTCGGTCTGCCCATCTGTCTGTGGGTGATAGGCCGTACTCAATCGCACCTTGGTACCCATAGTCTAATGAAAACTCTCCCAAAATCAGGAAATGAAGATGTTGTCCTGATTAGACAAAATATCTAGCGGTACCCCATGTAACCTCACTATCTCGGCTATAAAGAGCTGTGCATACTGCCTCGTCGAAAAATCAGTCCAAACCAGCAAGAAATGAGCTAACTTAGTCAAATTATCCACAATCACTCATATGGAATCGTGACCCCTCTAAGTAGTAGGCAACCCAATGATAAAATCCATGGAAATGCCCTCCCATTTCCACATCGAAATCTCCAGCGGTTGTAGCAACCCAGTTGGCTTCTGGTGATCCACATTCACTAACTAATAAGTAACACACTAGAGATGAACTCAATAATGCCTCTCTTCATCCCAATCCACCAATACTGTTGCCGCATATCTTGGTACATCTTATCGCTACCGGGATGTATCACAAATCGGGATCCATGCAACTTTGACATCACTGCCTGCCGCAACTCTTCACCCTCTGGAACAATCAATCTATTATTAAAGTGAAATCGTCCCTCTGAACTCATGGAGTAAGACTCTGCTCCCACGGCCAAAAGTTATCGAATTTTCTCCTGATAAAATGGATCCGCTGCTTGAGCCTATACTACGCACATCACAATCTGTGGAGTAACGGTCATAACTGGCATAAATAACCTAGCAACGACATCCTGATGGCCCAGCTCCTTCCATTTAGCCTTCCACACTGTAGCTAGTTCACCTTCAGGACTACGACTCAACTCATTTTCTACCAAATTAGCCTTCCCTGGGTGATAAAGTATCTCAAACTGATAATCTTTCATGAAATAAAGCCACCTGCACTGTCGCATATTCAACTCTCTCTGAGTGAACAAATACTGTAATGAATTGTGATAAGTGAATAGGCAAAAATTTTCACCCAACAAATAATGTCTCCATATTCGAAGGGCAAATAGGACTGCTACTAGCTCTAAGTCGTGGGTAGGGTAGTTGTTCTCATGAATCTTAAGCTTTCTAGAGGAATAAGATATAGCCTTTTCTTACTGTTTCAACACCCCACCAAGTCCCTGTAATGATGTGTTATTATACATTAAGTACTCCACTCCTAGCCTGGGCAGTGCTAGTACGGGTGCTAAAGTTAAATTATCCTTCAATTCATCAAACACCAACTGACATGCATCATCCCAAACAAACGGTACACCCTTACGAATTAGATTGGTCATCAGACCCGTAATTTTCAAAACCTCCCTTATAAACCGTATGTAGTAACCAGCTAGTCCCAAGAACCTGCGAACCTCTGACGGTGTCGTGGGTTATCCCCATTCCCTCACCGCTGATACTTTGCTAGAATCCACTGTTATACCCCATTCTGACACTAGATTCCCCAGAAACTGCACCTCCCAAACCTAAAATCCACACTTTTCATACTTGGCATACAACTGATGCTCACGTAGTGTCTGTCGGGCCCTTTGCAAATGCTCGGCATGTTCCTCTTCAATATGAGAATAAACCAGGATGTCATCTATGAAAATAATGACAAACTGATACAAGAACTCTTGGAACACCCTATTCATCAAGTCTATAAATACAACTGATGCATTAGTTAACCCAAATGGCTTAACCAGGAACTCATAAGATCCAAATCTTGTCAAAAAAGCAGTCTTCGACTCATCTTGCTCTTTGATCCTCAGCTAGTGATACCCGAATCTCAAGTCAATCTTTGAGAAGTACGATGCTCCTCTCAACTAATCAAATAAGTCATCTATGTGGGGTAATGGAAACTTATTCCGGATCGTGACTTTATTAAGTTCCCTATAATCCACACATAATCGCAAGGATCCATCCTGCTTCTTTACAAATAAACTGGGGCACCCCAGGGTGAGGTACTCCGATGGATCAAACCCTATCCCAGCAACTGCTCAATCTGATCTCTCATCTCCCTCATATCTGCAGGAGCCATAAAGTAGGGGGCGCGAGCTATCGGTCAAGTGTCTGGTGCTAAATCAATCACAAACTCAATCTCCATACTCGGCGGTAACCCTGGTATGTCCTGAAATACATCTATGAATTCCCTAACAACGGGAATCAAATCAAGGGGAATCACAACTCCCGTATAGATCTCCTCCTCTTCGCAATACAAATGAGTGGATGACCCTCCCTCTGGGCGAGGCATCACCATTAAAACATCTCCTGGCCTGGTATATCAAATATAATGCTTCTACCAAAGCAATCAATCGTGGCTCTATAAGCAACAAGACAATCTATCCCAATAATAGCATCATATTCGAACATGTATAAAAAAAGCATATCAGTTGGTAAAATCAAACTCCCAATCTCTATACTCACACTCTAACATATAAAGAAAATAGGCGTCCCACTACTCATCAGTGAGTCTACATAAGTAATAGTACTATTGGCCGTGTCTAACAACACTGTGGCTCGTGCAAATATAGTGTCTATAAAATAATCTAAAGCCCTTGTATAAAACAAAATACACTCCATAGCCCCTGAAATAGAAAATATACCCTCAACTGGGGGTGGTGCCTGCTAAACTACTGCCTACTGGACGTTGTACACATGCCCATACTATAACTATCCCTGTTGTGGTAGGGCTGCGGGAGCAATGGCTGGTAAGGCTGGAACTTGAGCCGGTGCTGGAAGGTCAGCTGGAAACATATGCCTCTGCGGCTCCTGATATGTACCCTGCTGCTGGAGTATCTTGCCCTTATGTGGGAAATCCTGCTTCCTGTGGCCAATTTTACCATAAGTGAAGCATCTACCTCCAAACTGTCCCCTATTTCGACCTTGCTAGCCATGATCCTGATGACCATTTCCATATTTCCCTTGGCCCGGATGGCCCTGCTAATTTTGCTGCTAGCCCTGGTGGCCCTGTCTATTAATGCCCTACAGAAAGCAAACTCCTCCCGACCTCAGTCGTTTAGCATAGTCCCCCTGCTGCGAGTTCTGATCATTTTGCCTCTGTTACCACTGGGCTAAAGATGATAAACTACCACTGCTTCCCCCAGTTCGGCCTTGCTGACCATACTCATACCATCACTTACTTCCCTTATGAAGATTGTGGTCATGGCAATGAAGTAATGTCGCATTCAACACATCGATATAAGTCTGTAGAGAAGGATTACCCAAAAGATGCTGGCAAAGCCTCTTTGTAAGGCCATATCGTAACATCTGGCACTTTTTCTCTTCGGTGGGTACCTCAGCTGGCACCAAATTAGTTAGCGTAGTATACTCCTCTTCATACTCAGCAAATAACTTCCCCTCCTGGGTGAGGTCCAAAAGTTTCCTCCGTATTTCAGTCTGAATAGCTGAAGGAAAGTATTTGCGATCAAACCACACCCAAAAGTCCTGAATAACCATCTTATCTCTCTCTTCTGATGTAGTAGTGGACTCCCATCACTGAAGAGCTGATTCAACCAGCTTAAATGTCGCTAAGATCTATTTCTGAACCTCTATGCATTCATACATACGTAATGCCGCTAGATGTATTTCTTCCATTGGCTAGTAGTCACGACATCGAAAACCCCTTTGAATTCTAGTGGACATGCCTTTTGGAAGGCATCCCTGACACGCTATCAAGTAGTGGGAAATGCCTGCGCTGGTGCTATTAGCACTGTTTGTGCTCATGGCAATGCTTACTGAACAACCGATAAGGCAACGTTAACAGCTTGAGCAACAATGACAACAACCTCTGCTGCGTTCATAGTACCCTGGGCTGAAGGAGGGTGTGGGGCAGGCTGTGCCGCTCTGGGGCTCGTCACCCACGTCGAGGAGGCATCTGAAACAAGGGAGAGATATTTTTATCAGCATTTAAAATATCGCAAAAATAGCTGAAGTCGTAAATGCGCAATTATGAATCCAACAATCCTAATGATAGGGCTCTATATCAAAGGATGCTAGGCAAAAATCATAATAAACTGTATCGATCCTAAGAACACTTGAACCTAATGTTTTGATACCACCTGTGACACCCTGCCTAATTAAATACCGGGTGATCAATCCTTTATTAAATTAAATCAGAATATCCAGTTGGTTCATTCTTATCATAACTGTCGAAAAATAATTTCTTATTAATTCACCTAATAATTAATTTAACAAAGTGTAAAAACTTTTCCACATTTTATTTTAATTAAAACCATTCCACCATACCGAAATAAAATAAGTAACGCCCCAATACAACTGAATTTAAAATTCAACAAGTATAATTGAAACAAGAATAAACTCTCCAGTTGAAATATCTCAATATCACCATCCCAAACAAAATCAATATAAAACCAGTACAATATCCGAAAAAGAAATAGAACTACTAGAATCTTAGGAGACATGCCCCAAATGAGCCAAATACTATAAAGATAGGATTCAAGGAAATAAAAGCATCTAATTCAAAGCTGCATCTCCAGAAACTTATCAAAATATCCATTCTCTAAGTCGGGCGTCCCTGATTCTGGGCATTTGGTAATATAGATATAGTAGAGAAGAGAATATGCAAGTAAACATGTCGGAGTCTGATTATAAAAGAGTTTTAAAAATTGGAAGTGCTTAACATATGCAATTATGTAGGTATTATGTACATGTTAGTTCTCGGCTCTTACATGAGAACCTCACCTTTCATCTAGTGTGGACGCCTAACGTACCTTATTATTCCCCTAAACAAGGTTCTTAATTATCATCCTATCTCTTCTCATTATCCCGTATTTCCCATGAAATACTTTCTTTAATCAAACATGTTCATTTCTCTTCGATATGAAGTAAGCCTTTAAGTATTAAGTATTAAGTATTCACTTACTTAACTCAATTCAGATTTTATTATTCATTTTTATCTACTAATTCGCACAGTAGATCACATCATATTATATATATTCATAACACTATTATATATACTAACACGGCACCTCCCAGACATAGCTGCGGTGCATGCATACTTTGCTATCATGTCGAGTTAAATCTTTCACGGTAAAAAGGACTATTGGTTCAGCATCTCTCCCTAACCATAAATAACATAACGCACATATTTGGAGGCGAGCATACTCCCTATCCGAATGGGTCACACACATACCTACACTCCCATTCAATCATCGAAACTATCATACACACCGATAGAACGTGTCCAAGGTCCTATGCTCAAGGTACGAATATAAAATCCCCCCAAGTGGGCTCATCAGGATAAGTTCGACCATAACGCAAAACCTCCACCCCGATAGCAAGCAGTGTAAGTATGTCGTACAACTAAAAATATAGGTATTCACCCCACCTACATAATATTAATAAGGTATTCACAAAACCCATATTATAATTCCATACATAGTTTATTTTTTCTCTCTAATAACCTACGTATTTATAGATTATGACTTTACTTATTAACATATATTTCCCGATCTTTCTCACCCCTCATAAGTTAACCATTATTTCAAATAAATTTGGTAGGTAATGGTCTATGCCCTACTGGTCCATGTCATCCCAAATTCCGAATTTTCACAATTTCATATTATCCTCAAATAGATATATTCTTTGATAAAATCTAATTTCTTTCAATCCATTATTCTATTCTCAAGGATCAATTCACATATAAATAATTTTCGGGTCTTCAATTGCCACCCTACTGACCTTCCCTAAATTCCAATATGCTGTAATTAATTTACACTAAGCATTCTTGGAAGTGGGTAATTTATTCAAGCCTTAAACAAAATCAACATATGAATTTTGGGGTAGTCGATCGATCGACAGTCTGGGATGGCCAACTTTCGGCCAACTTCCGGTGGCGGTGGTGTAGGATGGCCTTTGACTCTTGGTTTCCTAGGTTCGCTCTTATTTTCTTAGAAAACCCTCTACTCACAGACTTGTCTTTTGATTTTTGATGAATGAACCTAACTTAGGTAAAATCTACATATAAATAAGATAACTCCAAATTTCGAAGGTATTGTTCACCTCCCATGTAAAATGACTAAAATACCCCTCCGGGGTGTATATTCGACTCCAAAGTGCCCCTAGACCCATATCAAACACCCAAGTAGACTTTTTTGACTATTTAAACTTTTTCGAACACTTTGGTGCAGTCAAAAAGACCATTTGGATGACATAAAAATATTTTACTTTTGATTCTTTTAAATTTTGTCCCGACATGACTCACACACGTGTCCCGACTTAATTCTTGAAATTGTCGTATTCATCGCTCGCGACAATTTTTATTAAATCATATAAAGTCATAATCATATATTAATTTTAATCACTAAGTAATATTCAACATACATTACATATTGCTTTACTCTCGAGTAATATTTAAATCCAGATTAATTTTAAATATCTCACAATTAATCCTAATTAATCCCATTTTAAAATCAATAAAAATTAAGGGGTATTACATTCACCTAGTCGAGCAACCCCAAGGGTGCTTTAGGTAAAATGAGGATTAAAGATGTCGAGCCTTACTTAGTCAAGAAACTATAAAGGTTATTTAAGTAATACCGAGACTTTTAAGGCGACAACAGTTTACGTAGTCCAGCAACCATAAAGGTGCTTTAAGTAAACTGCGGATTAAAAATGCCCAATCTTACTTAGTTGACCAACCATAAAGTGATTTAAGTAAAAGTGGGGATTTTTAACATCTGTTGTGCCCATATTCTGTTTCCTCCTTTTTGACTTATTACTCGTTCTCTCAGGTGGAAGCTAACCAGAAAATGACTTTGGGGGATGATGTTGCCCCACTAAGTAAGTACCTCCCGAGAATGTTCCTGTAGAATCTATTGGGAATTTCGCTGAGCCCAACACCGTTCCCCAGACAACCCAAAACGTGGAGAGAGGTAAATGAGACATAACTCTAGTTTTGCAAGAAGATGACAGGGTTTCAAAATCTGTATGTCCCTTTACTAGTGGCAGTGCCTTAATTATCGATCCTCTAGAATTGTCTCTTGTTGAAGTTGTGAGGCATTTTTTGAAGGAATTTGCCTATATTATAACTCCACCTTATAGAAAACTAATGGAGCGACTAGTAAAACATCATCTATCCACTTTTACAGCTCATTGTATTCAAGGCATCCCTGTTATGATGGCTTGGGAATTACTGTGGTTACCCATCGTGTGGTTTGATGTGATGCATGCCCTTTTGCCTTCTTTAATTACTAAGAAGATTAAATAAATGATGGGGAAAATTAATATCCTTCTAGGCGAGGGTTTTTATCTGAATTGGCTAATTGATCTGTTTAAGTCCTTCAAGAAAGCTGACTTACCCTCCTATTTTGCAAAAATTCAGGCCACTACCCGTTCGCAGAGTGCCTTAGCTGAGAAGATGGCCACATTGAATACTGAACTTGCCAATGCTGAGGAAAAAGTTATTAATGCTAAGGAGTCTTTGGCGCTGAGGAAAAGGTTGATGAGCTTCAGTAGGAGAGGGATCATTATTAGCAGGAAATGGCAAATTTGTCCAATGAGGAGGTTTCTTTGGCCTCTTTTTTACCCGATCACCACCACCGGATTTTGGACTCTTCTAGCTTGTGGCTTGTTGTAGGTGACCTAAGTGATTATTAAGGGGACTTTTGATTTACAACTAGTTATAACAAAATGTACTGTCCTATTTTATTTTTCCATGTATTTTGAGGTAGTAGACCCTCTTTTATGTCTTAATCGAAATTTGGGATTTTGAATACATAAGATTGAATTGCCCTCTACTTTCATGCAACTTGTCTAAAAAATAGAAAAAAAAACTTGTTGTATAAACATTACCCCCATACTTTCTATATAATCCGCAAAAAAATGTTTTAACATGTTGTGATAACATGCTCTCTTTCTAGCTTACTTGTACCTACACTTTACAATCTCCCAAAAAATGCTAGGACAAGTTTCCAACTTAAACAAAATAAATTTTAAGCCACTTGTTGTTTAGTTTAAAAGTCTCTTCATCCTCAACCTTTGTTATTTCACAATATCCTGAAACATGCGTTTTTTGAATAACATAAGGTCCTTCCTAATTTGCCTCAAACTTAGGTAGTGAGAGACCCCGTATGTGCCTTATACAAGCCTTCAAAACTATATGGCCTTCCTGGAATTTTCTTGGCTTTACTATTTGGTCATAAGATCTGGACAGTTGCTTTCTGAACATCTCAAAATGCCTTTTTGCGTTATTTTTGTGCTCTTCCAATTCTTCCCGTTGCACATGATGATTGTGAGGAAGCATTGCACTTCATAAGTTATAGCGTGTAAAAGGTACCTCGAGTTCTACTAAGAGAATTACTTTAGCATCAAACACTAACGAGAAGGGGGTTTACCTTGTAGGTTTCCTCTTTATGGTTCGATATGACCACAAGAACTCTGGTATTTTATCATCCCATGTTCCTGGGAAATCTTCTAACATCTTCGAGAGGATATTTACCAGAGTCTTGTTCGTGGCGTCAGCTTGTCTATTGCACTTAGGGTAGGCAACTGTTGACTTGTGGTGAATAATGGAGTATTTTTTAATTAACATTAACACATCACTATTAACAAATGAGGTCCCATTATCCGACAGGAATACCTTCGGGATACCAAATCTGCGAATAATTTACTCCTTTATAAATCTTGCTACTACCCCCGCCGTAGATTTCTTTAATGGTATGGCCTCTGCCCATTTGGTGAAGCACTCCGTAGCCACCACTATCCAGATCGTGACCCTCGAGGAGGAATCGATTGCCCCTACTATATGGAATGCCCATGTACAAAATGGAAAAGGAGTGGAAAGGGAATGTAAGTTCACCAAGGGATCAAGAATCATATTCCCATAGAGTTGACAAGCCTTGCACTTTCGAATGAATTTTGCTGAATCTTTCCCCATAATTGGCCAAAAATACCCCAACGTCATTAGTTAGTAATAAAGTTTTGCTCCTCCAATGTGACCTGGATAATGTGCTTGCGTTAGTACCTCGTTCACTTCCTCCATTCTAATGCATCACAGGGTCCTATTGTGGTAACCTTTTCGATAAAGATGCCCCCCGATCGTAATACATATACACTTGTCATCTTAGTTTTGTGGCATCATATTTATCCATGGGAACAATCCCATCAACCAGCATGTCTAGGTATGGATGCCTCCAATCCGATGGATGATTAATGAAGTTACATTCCCCAGCTTGGTAATACAGTAGGCATTTCCCATAATCTCTTTGTAGTAGTATAGCGTCTTGTATCATTCTCGACCGAAAGTACCCTGTCCTATTTTCAGTTCTTTCCATGTTTCCCCCCTCCAGTCATTGATATCATTAGAAGGAAACATCTATAATATAGTTGAGGGTGTTTTTATCTTTGTGATTCAAACAACCGTCGACTCTTTGTCAAAGGAAATTTTTTGGGCTATCATGGCGTAAGCATCTGTATGTCTATTCACCGCTCTTAGGTGTCTCTTGATCTTCACTTTATGTAATTGGCCGAGAAACCTATGTACAATTGTTCGATAAGGTTCCAAGATCAGGTTCTTGAGAGCATACTCATCGTTAACTTTCTATACCACCGTATTAGAATCCCTATTATTATTAGCATCTGTATGCCCCTTCGTAGAGCCTCTAATATCCCTATTACTAAAGCCTCATACTCAGCTTCGTTGATTGAACATTTGAAATCTAGCTTGAAGGAGAATAGAACTTCTTCTTCCCCTTAACATAAAATCACTCCTGCTCTACCGTGCCTTCAATGGAAGAGCCATCAAACTGCATGCTCCATTCTTCTATATTTGCTTGGAGATTATTGGCTTGGAGATCATCTCCAGGCAACTCCTTAATAGGTGGATTGAACGTTCCCGAAGGGAATATGTCTAGCATATCTTCATAATCTTGACTTTTGATAGCTCTAGGAACCACACAATTGAGATCATACTCCGAAAAAATTAAGTACCATTGAGCAGCTCTGCCTATTAACACAGTTCTAGCTAGAAAAAAATTTATGGGGTCACATCTAATAATAATGTGAATCATGAAAGCTAACATATAATGCATATGCTTTTGAGCGACGAACACTAAAGATAAGCAATGTCACTCAATGCTTGTATATCTAGCCTCAGGCCCATGTATGATTCGTCTTAGATAATACACAAGTTTTTACACATACTAAGAAAATATTTCCCCTAGTGATATTTTAGTGGAAGTTAGGTAAAGTTGGAAAGGAATACCTACTCGACGGAGAACCATCATTTGGGGAGATGTTAACAAATTCTTCAACTGGTCCAAAGTTGCCTCGTGTGACTGTTCCATGTGAACATTTTCCTTATTCATAGAAGCCCCATCAGTGGGTGAGTGACTTCGACCAGCCCAGGCACGAATATCCTCAAGTAAAAAACATTCCCAAAAACACTTCAACTCTTCCGTTGTCTTTGGTCTTGGCATGTTAAGGAAACCTTCTCTCTTGTCTATATCCATTTTCAACCCTTGTCCGTTCATCACAAATCCTAGGAACTTAACACGAGTTACTCTGAATGCACACTTCAAGGGATTCATCTATAACTTATACTTTCTGCACCTATGGCTCACCCTCCTCAAATATGTTAAGTGGGTGGCATCTACCTTGGACTTTATCATTAAATCATCCACATAAAACTATATAATCTCGTGAAAGAGGTAATGGAATATGGCCATCATGGTCCTTTGTTAATAGCCCCTATATTCTTTAGTCCAAAAATGCATAACGGTATACATGAAGTTTCTTAACGGGGTACAAAAGGTTGTCTTCTCTTCTAGGTCCATTTTAATCTGGTTGTACCACACATAGACATCTATAAAGCTATACATCTCTTACCCTGCCATTGTGTCTATGAGACTGTCAATGGAAGGTAAATGTAACTCATCTTTCAAATTTGGTTCTTGTCCTTCTTCCCTACAGGCACAATGCAAGACAACCAAACGGGGTGCTGGATGGGGGTAATAAAACCTTTCATGAGTAGCCTCTGAAGCTCTTCCTTTATCTTTAAGTCTAGCTCTGGATTATACGTTCGAGTGGTCTTCTTTATTGGTATCGATGATGGCATAACATTCAATTAGTGGCAGCTTACCTCTTTGTCTACTCTGGGCATCTCAGTATATTTCTACACGAACACATCTTTGAATTCCCTCAGTAACTCCACCAGTGCACCTATGGCAGCATACTCAAGGTCTTTCAATAAACATGGGTTTCAGGTTATCCCCTTCATCAACTAAGTTTATCTACTCAAGCTCTTAGACTTGGGATCTTGGCTCATCCTTCATCCACTATGGTTCTTCCTCAACCTCCTCCATAAATTCCTGGATGTTGGAGTTATAAATCACCAAGCATTGACCTAAACCATCCACTAAAAATCATTCATAGACTGGGTGAGCCTCATCATCCAGGATTTCGAGTGCCCGATCACACCTTTAGAGTTTGTAAATAATCTTGCCAGTGGCCAAAACCACTCTTTTACATTGGCGTGGTTTCCCCTCCTGAAGAGGTCTTTTACGTACATTCTCTTTTAACTACCTTGTTGAAACTCTCCTGAGCACACTTTTCTATTGAACTTAGTGTTCGATTAGATCGATTCATGGCATCATCCGATCACGAAGCTATCTCGAAAGGCTGGGAGGCCTAACTATGTTGTGCGCCCTTTCTTGCTCCTCATAAGCCATTACTGGGAGAGGAGGTGCACATGCCCTTTCCCTAGTACTTGGGATCTTGATTCCTCCTGTGTATCAAGTGAGAACACCAGATTCTGTACTAACTCTGTATATAAGGTTGCATCCACCAATTGAGCTTCCTTCCTCCTAAAAGGTTTCTTAAATGCTCGAATGACTATTTCCTTTCATTTGACATTAGCCTTTTCACAGTGGTGATATGTGGAAGGCACCAAACCATGGTTATGTATCCATATCCTCCCCACAAGTAGCTGGTAAGACGTCTCACAGTCCATGAGGTGGAATTTGAAATGGGAAGTGAGGTTACACACTGTGATCCTCACATTCACATAACCTATCGACTTGCTCGATTGGTTATCATATCCTGCTATGGGCAATGGACTTTGCACAATCCTTGTCTCAAAGATATCGTAGGAATAGAATGACACCATAGGCATAATATTGATTAATGCTCCCCCATCCATCAAGACACGGTTAAAGCTACACCTGTTTACACTCGTCGTCACATAAAGTGGCCTATTGTGAGGATACCTAACTATTCGATCTGCCTCTAAAAAAGTAACCTATGAAAGGAATTGCTTTACTAGTTTGGCCATTGGCCCTTTCCATCGTAAGTTTGGGGCCATGTTTTTCTTGGTGATTGCCAAGATTTCTTGAGTAACCTCTAGTCAAGAATTTTCTGGCAGTCTGACTTGGTAAAAAAACCAACTAAATTTCTGTAAACTTGCTACAATAACACACTCCACCCAAGGTTCGGCTTGCTCCTCTTGTAGCACATAAAACTCCTCCAAATCTTTGTAAGCCAATTCATCATATGCTATCATTATATTTACTCCCCTAGGGAGAAAGCCTCCAGTTGTCTGCTCAAGCCATCCATTGGACTCCAACCATCTTCTATTTCCTCTTCCAGCGTTAAACTATACATTTGGTATGAACACTCTTCTAGTGAATCTGTAAAATCTTTTTCTTGGAATATATTATTCACCATTAGTAGTTCTTCTTCCTCGTCAAAAGCATTGGCCATGTTTACCCCGTGTGTTGGCAAAGGATAGTTGTTGACGTTGGCTTACGACAGCTCGATATCTCCTCTCTTGACATGTCTGTCTATTATCTTCCTAAGAGGCAAACACTTGCTCGTTAGATGTCCTACTCTATTGTGTACCACGCAAAACTTCGGTCCCTCTTTGTCTTCTCGAGTGATGGGTGTTGTATTGAACTATATGGGCCAACATATGTTATCTCGAATCATGAGATCGTAGGTTTTAATAGCCTGCTCTACTAAATAATGCAACTCTGGGGGGTCATCCTTTTAGAACTTCCTCTTACTTCCCTTTCCTCTTTGGCCACGATTTCCTCCCTCGTGCATTCCACCTCCATCGTTGGAATAGTTCACACTAGGAGGTAGCCCTCTACCCGAGCTACCTGATGGATTAAGTAAAAAAATCGATAAGGCTGGCAAGGGTGTTGGTAGTGGCTTCACTACCAAGGTAGTGTTCCTTGTATATTTAAGGAACGAAGCAAACGTACCCTCACGAGTTTCATTTTTCAAATGGCATATATACATAGGCAACAAGCCTTCTCCACAAACCTGCAAGAGTTTATCATCTCGTGTCTCTTCTCTCACGTCCAGAGAGCGCTTGCGAAATGTCCTGATGTATGTCACTACATCCTCGCCAGGCTTCTGTTTCTCTCGAGCCAGTTGTGTAAGAGTAAATTCATCTTCAGCTAAGAAAAATTTCTATGTGAACTGAACATGAAGATCCTCCCACGTAGACACACTACCTAGATCTAGGTGGGAGTACCACATGTAATCTTTCTCATTTAGAGATCAAAAAAATTATCTCAGCCTTATATTCTTATTATTACAGTGGGCCCCAATGTTCTCCACGAACCTTTTAATGAGCTACTTAGGATTCCCCCTTTTCCTGTATATTTCTCAAGGGGGATATACCCCATCGCGTAGGGTTCATTATTGTATTCCTCTGGATAAAGAGTACGAAAATCATCGTACACCGAAGAAGCTTCACCTCCCACCTTAGAGGCCACCATCATTTTCAAAAGCTCCTTTTTCATCTCCTTCATCATCGGTGAAGCTGAGTTGTATTGCGCATGGATCGTCATCACTAGGCTTACTGTTGGTGGTGAAATCGATGTTCCATTACTTGGGTGCGTAGCCGGGGGAATAGTTGGTGCAGTTGTGCCATTTGTTCCTCTCCCTATAGCGGAGTGAGCATTCAAAGGTGGTGTTGTCGGGGCCGCGATGTTAGTATTTTCCTGTGTCACTCCCCTTGAGATAAAGGGAGCTTGTAAAGTCACGAATCGAATTGGGGCCTGCTGCAGCCCCTAACACCACCTCAGCTGTTGAAGTCTTGATGAATTCAACGAACAGGTAAATCATCCCTGCCAGCTATGTAGAACCTACGTCAATCGTCCCACTAACAATGCGCATGTTAGTCTCCGTCCTGCCTACTCACTGCCTATTCGACAAGTTGGTGAGATTTTCCTCCTCCTCATGCTGTATAGCATCGAAGTCAATGTTCCTTACCATATCATCATTAGCCATCTCTCAAAAGAGAATACCTCCCCAATGGAGTCGCCAAATGTAAAAGTTAGATTCTTGAGATGATATTAATGTCAAAGGAGGCGTAACCACTTATCAAGATCGTAATTATGGCCTTAGAACAATCAATGGCAACAATAAATGCAAGTCTCAAAGAAGCACATTCAATATACAAAAACTCTTGTATTAAATATGTTATTTCAACATAAATACTATAGAAAAATAATCAATGAGGATGATCCCACATTTGACTTGGATGGAGTGAGTGGGAACAAGCACACTAAGGGCACTGAAGGCAAATCAGTAACCTTAAACACGAATGGAGTAAATGGGGTTGGTATCTCAATAAATGTTCTCATGATAAACTCTTTTGTATGGGAGTATTTTAGCAGCATTTCTAGGCTAGAGAAGTGTGATGCCCCAAATAGTATAACGTTGGAGGTATTTTATAGGGGATCTAGATCATTAGAGTGACCCTCTTGTAATAAATGCATTTGAACTCTCTTGATTCTAGTAATCATGTGCATTTAATGCCAAAGATATTGCATTAAATGAGCCCGACATGATATTTTGGAGCGAACACTCTTTAGGCTCTTTAGAATTGTGAACGCATTAAATAAGACATGATGTTCCAGTTGTAGACCTACCATCCTATAAATATCTTCACTTGAGTGCTATGTTATCGAGTTCCTAAATGTCAGACATGCTGACGTCAAAGAGTTGGTAAATAGTAACCTGCGAGGGATGGGATGTCACATCACTCAAAAAGTTGGTTCATCGAATTCAAGGTTGTTCGACTAATGACTTATTCGAAAAACTTATGGTGTCTGTAGACTTTAGAGGTTAATATTTTGGGTGACTGTTTAGGACTGAGGACCCTCGAATGGGTTTCCAGAGATGGTATCTTGAGATACTATTGGGCCATGTTGTGTACAAACCAAGGTTTTTCCTAAACACCCTAAAGGGATTGGTCTCTCCCAACGGTGACTTAAACCCAATCCTCCAAACCAAATCACTACGAGATACCCAGAATGAGGTTGTTCGATAGAGCATGTAAGATCTCCCATGTACTGTCAGCCATAGTCCCTCGAAGATACCAAACAAGCTCAAATCTTTACAAAGTAACTGTTATCTGAACAAATAGGGCTAAATATAAGTACATCAATATTCCTATTAAAATTTGTGTTTTCCAAGTTTATCTCCTGGTCTTGGTGTTTGTGGGAGATCCTTCGAACAATTGTTTTTATGCGAGCAACCTTCTTTTCATGATCGCTCGAGCAACTTGCCTTCATCCGAGCGATCTTTTTTACATGATCGTTCGAGAAATTTCATCTTTGTGAGAGCAACCATCCCTAATATTTCTTGTGAAGTGTTAGCGTTGTTTTGATTAACTTTAATCCCGGACCTCCCTCTACAATGTCTCTTTGTAGTTTGGAGAAATTTGTTTTCAAACTTTGATCTCAAGATTTATTGAATTTTAATCAATTCAAATTTATCATTGAACAAATATTTCCATACTTTATTTTTCAGAGGCTTTTGACTTTTAAGAACTTAAAAATTCATTGTGAGTTTATGTTGAGAAAGGAAAACACTTTAAGCAATTTATAAAAACCTTTAGTACACATCCTAGAGAGTGGTATATAGAATATTAATGAATTCTCCCTTTTTCTATTGGAATAAAAATTTGTATTTAACATCAAAAGAAGATTTTCAATTTCTTGGTAATTGTGGCCATCTTGGGGCCTCCCATTTCCGATTCCCTCTGGCGCGCATGGGGATTTCGCCATTTCTGGGGGCGTTCGGTCGTCGTCAATATGGGGGATAATGTGTAGAATTAGAGTCACAAACCTATTTTGCACAAAACCGGCAAAAGAAATGTCGTCGCCTCGAGAGAACGACATCAAGGACATTATTGATGCTTGCGAAACCAAGTAGTTAGAAGTTTCACGGACTAAATTGCGTAATAGGAAGGTGTTAGGCACTCATTCCACCCTTTCGGCCTCTTATGGTATTGTGTTAACCTTCTCCTGTTAGACTCCGTGAAGTATTAAAGAACGATTGTGTAAGACAAGCATGTAAGAATATGAATTCATTTAGAATATATATATATATATATATATATATATATATATATATATATATATATATATATATATATATATATATATATATATATATATATATATATGGAGAGAGAGAGAGAGAGTGAGAGGATACGAGGGAAACATATAAACATGCATAAAGGAGGAATCGATTCTCGGGATTAATCTAGGACGTCTATAAAGCCCACGGGGCATCAAACTCCATGTAGTTACGAGATAACATAGGGTGGGGTTTAATCCATAAATCCAAACAGGGGATTTTTCTTACGTATGTTTGTAGAGAAAATCCCTCTTTTGGAATTTATAAATAAACCCTCTCTTTTTTTATGAAAATAGAGTATGTGAAAATACTAGTAATAAAGGTTTGAGATTAATATCTGCGATGTAATGAAACAAAATGTTAAAGCAGAAATAAAGGAAATAATACTAAAATGAGATAATTAGAGATAATGATGGAGAATTGGACCTCCTTATGAATGCTTGATATTGATCTTGGATGTAGATATGTTGATCTTGTAATGGTATGAAAGTGCTATGGAGAGGTGGGGGAATTTACCAAGTGAGGTCAGGAAGTGATGGAATGGAATTTGGAAAAATGAGTTTTTTTAGAAAAGGGAACAACTCTGAATTCGAGAGAATATTTTCTGAATTGTTGAGAGAGATGTAACGCCTCGTATTTTTACTGATTTTAAATATGAGATTAATTAAATTAAATACAAGAAATTAATCCAAATTATAATAAATATTAACTAGCGATACAAGTGTTAGTATTTATTGATGTGAATTGTATTAAGTACTACTTAATGAATAATGTATTATGGGATTTTGAATATATTAAAATTATTGTGAGTGAAAAATACAACAATTACAGTATTTTGGTCGGGATATGCATGCCAGTCGTGTCGAGACTCAATATAATGAAATAGAAAATAATTTATTTTTAAGTCATCCATATGGTCATTTCGAGTGTGCCAAAGTGTCTAGAAGGGTAGAAATAGTCAGAAAAGTGTAACCGAGGGTTTAGTTTGGGTCCCGGGGCAATTTTAGACCAAACAGACACCCCAGAGGGGTATTTTAGTCATTTGTATTTTTGAGGAAATATGACCTACGAAATTTAGAGGTTCATATCATCTAGGAATATGAGTCTTCGAGGGTTACAATTCAAAATGCTACAGAGAGGCCATATGAGGGAAAAGAGAGGAGGTTCCAAAGGTTAGAACCACGAATTCCTACTCCAATTACACCACCAACACCACCACCGCGTAGATCGGGGGAAGAGAAACACCACCATACCCATCATCTCCAACGGATCCAACCTACTGTAAAAGTAAAGTGTTTTAACCTGTGAATTTATAAGCATATATAATGTACATGTTAGAGTAGGTTGAATTACCTATGAAATTCATGTGTTTTGGATGAATTTGGAAAACATATATCTTAATCGTGGGTGAAATTGATATATGATAGGTTCCCTCATGTATATAGTATTAACCCCACGAATTTACATTTAATCTTGGGGAAGAAATCTGGAATCTTTAATGAGGTTTTAAAGAAATAGGAAATTCAAGGGGTTTTAAGATTGTATCAGATTAAATCTGATTTGGGATTGGTTTTGTAAGAGATTTAGGGTTATCCTACGTTAAAAAGCATTGATACATGTTAATATAATGTTATAGGACTTTAGTTGGGAGTTTGGGATAGTATAATGATGATTTGGAGGAGTACAAATAGAGAATCCCGTAACAAACAAAGGTAGACGACGATACCGGTAGGGGCGAATCAATTCGGTTCTTATCCAATTTGATTCGGTAAGGTGAATTGATTCGGACCAGGGTCGAATCGATTCGACTGCCTAGATTTTTGGACACTTTTTTCTTTTTGTTTAGAATCTCTGGGAAATGTTCGGGATTCACTTATTGGATTAAATTTTAAATATAATGGAGATTATATTGAAGTACCAACAGGCCTAGGATGGGTTTTAGGCTTGACCTTATGAGGGGAATTTAAGGGCTAAGTTAATTGGGATTAATTGAGAGGATAATCAAAATTGAAGAATAATTAGAGTCACGGGTATTCGGGAAGAACGATGACTTAAACAAGTAGGATATGAGTTAGTTACCTACTGATATTATATTATAAAATGATGTAAACATTTCGAGTGGTGAGAGATGCTCGGGAACGTACGATGAGAAGTAAAATGGAAATTAATTAATAGATGGAATGTTCGAGGGATACAAATATACTACGTATGGGACATGTATGATAGTTTGTGTGAATATATACACTAACAATGTAAATAGGTAAACTGTGTGAAAACCTATTGTATGATTTATTGTGTGTATGACATACCCACGTTGCTTGATATCGGGGGGAGGTTTCACGTCATGGACGGTCTTATCCTGATGAGCCCATTGGGGGAAATTTTAGACCTGTACCCGGAATATTAGACATTGGATATGTGCTATCTGAGAGTATGATAGTTTTGACAGTTGAATGGGATGTAATACCCCGCACTTTTATGGGAAATTAAATGTTATAAATGGGGGTAATTTGGAAATTTGAGGAATTTCTTGGAATAATAAATTCCTGATTTTAGGGGGGTTAAATGATTTCCGATGCATGTTATAACTACTATTGGGAATAAGTAGATGAGAAGGATTATTTTATTACAAGTCGCATTTGAGTAAAGCAGCAGATGATAATATTTTAATGGGAAAACCCGCACTAAGTTGTGTTGGGTTAAAATAGTAAATTTCGGTCAAGAACCTTGGATGGAAATTCTGATTGCACGTTTGGTCTCGGAATGGCCGAGATAGTTAAAATAGAGTATCCAGGGGGTATTGTTTAGGCTCCAAAAATTTTTGGGCTAATAGGGACTCGTAATTGAGTAAACGATTCATTTTTGGGTTTAAAGGGATAAACCCTTATTTCTCCCTTTATAAGGGACGGGAGAAGGAAAAAAAAAGAGATAACAGAAAGAGGAGAGGAAAGGAGGAGAGAAAAGAGTAAGAAAAGGCAGGTTCCGGCCAAACTCCGCGGGATTCGACTCGGGATCGTCGAATTTTATCCACGAGGCAAGTGTTTACTTGCTTATTTCGTTTAAAGCATAAATTTGATATTGTAGTTGGTAGTGATAAACCACAGAGATTTTAGGGATGGGTTTTTGTGAACCAAAATGGGTTTTCGGAAAAGTTTAACGGATTAACCTCGAAAAATATCCCAATTGGAAAACTTAGGATTTAGATCAAAATTGTTGTTGATAACGGGTTCTAGGATGTTCAGGACCCTCATAGATTGTGTATATATAGTTAATTGAGGTTGGGGGACTCTAAGTGAAGAGATAAAATCTTGGGAGAAGCTTTAATGGCCGAAACAACTTCTCGGAGAAGGAGCTGTCCAAAGAGATCGATTGATCGAGGGACAAGGGTCGATCAATCGACCCTTCAAGATTTTTGACAATATTGCCTAGGGTTAATTATATGGGATAAATTTCAATTTAGTTGTTCTAAGTTTATTTATTTAAGGAAATAAGTATTCATCTAGGAAATTATCACTAGCCATTTGGGGGAAACTTATGGGGGCTAGGAGGGTGTTATAATTGTGTGGCACTAAGGTATATTTTCGAAGAAAATAAATAAATTGAAGGATTAGAAAATTGGGATTTCCAAAATATAAGAGGGGACCTTTAAATAATCATTATTGGAGTGAAATGTATACCTTGGATTAATTGGGTAAAATCCAAGACTTATTTAATTATGGATGCTCATAGTGAGTGACACCCAAGGGAGTATTTTAACGAGGGATTAAAGCTTAATAATCGTGCGAATAGGAAAAGGTAAGTGTGTATGGAATTAGTGAGCAACTCCTACGAGGCGACGATGAAATTTGGGTTATAGGTTAAAGATAAGTTGAGGGTATACTTATCATACGATTATGAATCGAGATATTTTGAGAGTTTATAAATCCCTAACAGCGATTAAGGTGTGAGGCATATTTAAGTAGGAAGATACTTAAATATTATTATGAGATTGACAATGTTAGCCATGTATATATTTGAGGAATGATGTAATATATATATATATATATATATATATATATATATGTGTGTGTGTGTGTGTGTGTATGAAGCATACCCCCTCTAATGCTATCATGGGAAGTTACGCGATGTAGGTGAGGCCCCTGACTTGATGAGAAGGGAGCATATAGTCCCCAGGTCATAGGCGTCCATTGTTATATTGTGTGATTTTTTATTAGGAGTGAGATGTGGTGGGTATATCTCGTCTCATTTTCGGGGAGGAACTATGACCGATTCCCATACGTTGTGACCTATGACGACGAAGTAGGTGATATTTAGTCCTACTGGTGGTCCCCATGATGGTATGTGAGTGATGCCCTGGAAGATCATAGCATTGAGAGGCCGCATCCTCGAGTTATAGCTCGTTGGGATGGTTATTATACTTATGTGTGCAATAGGTATAATTATGTACTGGATGAGTATAGTATATTGTTTGTATATGAAGATAAGCCATCATATAGTAAATTCACGCATATAAGTGAAAAGCTTAATAAGGTGTATTTTCCCCCTTTCCAGTAAATTTGGATTCGGATGTATATGACGATGAACATGGATCCTTAGTATTTTATATAAATTGATTTGAGGATTATAGCTAGGCCTTGATGAGAAGGAAAATTCGAAGCTAGTATGTTTTGGGTGTGAGGTTCATAACACATTTGAAGATAGTAGTCGCCTTGATTAGTTGGAATTTCCATTTCGCCGAGGTGGAAGGATAGAGTAGTACAAGTAAATTAGTAGGTTAGTGAGGTAGGATTTAGGATGTCTCGCTGGTGTGCCTCAGGTCGTTATATCTCGGTGATCGACGATGCGAGGAAGTAGTGTAACAGGAGGGTTTCTTGTCTAGATTTCGCTTTGCGAGACATCCCACACATGAAGCCGAGCAAATGTTGGAAGTTGAGAGAGGCCTTGGGCACTAGGGATATACTTAGGATTATGCTCGTTTCGCGTGGGTAGAGTAACGCATAGATCGTAGGATTATTAGGGAGTAAGTTCAATAGAGTTGGTGGCGCCGATATAGGAAGATTTTTGGAAGTAAACCATAAGAAGATTGGTTGATTAACCTTGAGAATAATTGAATTTTGCGGGTTGGGAAGTCCCATGTGTGAGTATTACACCGAGAAAATAAGGCCCATACTTAGAGAGAGTGTTACATGTGTCACGTTTACAATGGTTGTGCTGATAGGCACAGGTTAAAAAGGTGTATGGGCACATTGTTAAATTGGTTTTATGTACCGTATGATATAGAAAAGGTATAGTATATAAGTTGAAGATTATGTCACAAGGCAATATAAGTGGAAATTGGTATGGGTCGAAAGGAACGTCGTAAGATATAGGCGATAATCCAATTGTATCGGGCAGTAAGAAGTAGCATGCTCAAGATAAGCGATGAGACTGGCGAGAGTGGTTGAGCGTTAGAGTAATTTCTTTTTTGGGGAAATTAGATATCCAGATGTAGACGAGCGGATGTTTAGGATCGAGTTTGGATGTTAGAGCAGCGGCTGTAGGCTCGTCTTTCTACGTGGGGAACTAGAAACGACGGGTGCGATGTGACATTATTAGAGTCACCTTACGAAATTCCGTTGTAAGGGGGGAGTATGTTATACCTCCCACTTTTATGGGAAATTAAATTTCATAAATGAGTGTAATTTGGAAATTTGAGGAATTTCTCGGAATAATAAATTTTGGAGTTTAGGGATGTTAGATGATTTTCGATGCATGTTATAACTACTTTTGGGAATAAGTATATGAGAAGGATTGTTTTACTACAAGTCGCAGTTGAGTAAAGCGACAAAGGACAATATTTTAATGAGAAAACCCGCATTAAGTTGTGTTGGGTTAAAATAGTAAATTACGGTCAAGCACCTCGTATGGAAATTCCGATTACGCGGTTGGTCTCGGAATGGTCGAGATAGTTAGAATATAGTATCCGGGGGTATTATTTAGGCTCCAAAATTTTTTGGACTAATAGGGACTCGTAATTGAGTAAACGAGTCATTTTTGGGTTTAAAGGGATAAACCCTTATTTGTCCCTATATAAGGGATGGGATAAGGAAAGAAAAGAGAGAAAAGAAGGAGGAGAGGAAAGGAGGAGATAAATGAAGAAGCAAAGGGAGGTTCCAGCCAAACTCAGTGGGATTCGACTCAGGATCGTCGGATTTTATCCACGAGTCAAGTGTTTACTTGCTTATTTCGTTTATAGCATAAATCTCATATTGTAGTTGGTAGTGATAAACCACAAAGATTTTCGGGATGGGTTTTTGTGGACCAAAAAGGGTTTTCAGAAAATTTTAATGGATTAACCTCGAAAAATATTCCAATTGGAAAACTTAGGATTTAGACAAAAATTATTGTTGATAATGGGTTCTTGGATGTTTAGGACCCTCATAGATTGTGTATATATAGTTGATTGAGGTTGGAGAACTTTAAGTGAAGAGATAAAAGCTTAGGAGAAGCTTTAATGGCCGAAACTCTTCTCGGAGAAGAAGCTGCCCCAAGCGATCGATCGATCGAGGGTAAAGGATCGATAGATCAACCATCAATCAATCGAGGGCCAAGGGTCGATCAATTGACCCTTCAGGATTTTTGAAAATTTTGCCTACGGTTAATTATATGGGATAAATTCCGATTTAGTTGTTCCTAGTTTATTTATTTGAGGAAATAAGTATTCATCTAGGAAATTATCACTAGCCATCTGGGGGAAACTTAAGGGGAAAATAAATAAATTGAAGGATTAGAAAATTGGGATTTCTAAAAATATAAGAGGGGACTTTTAACTAATCATTATTGGAGTGAAATTCACACCTTGGATTAATTGGGTAAAATCCAAGACTTATTTAATTATGGATGTTCGTAGTTAGTGACGCCCGAGGGAGTATTTTAGCGAGTGATTATAGCTAAATAATCGTGCGAATAGGAAAAGGTAAGTGTGTATGGAATTAGTGAGTAACTCGTACGAGGTTACTAGGATGGAATTTGGGTTATAGGTTATAGATAATTTGAGGGTATACTTATCATACGATTATGAATCGGGATATTTGGAGAGTATATAAATCCCTAACAACGATTAAGGTGTGAGTCATATTTAAGTAGGAAGATACTTAAATATTATTATGAGATTTGCAATGTTAGCCATGTATATATTTGAGGAATGATGTATATATATATATATATATATATATATATGAAGCATACCCCCTCTAATGCTATCATGGGATGTTGCGCAATGTGGGTGAGGCCCCTGGCTTGAGGAGCAGGGAGTGTATAGTCCCCAGGTCATAGGCGTCCATTGTTATATTGTGTGATTTTTAATTAGGAGTGAGACGTGGTGGGTATGTCTCATATCAATTTCGAGGAGGAACTATGACCACTTCCCATACGTTGTGACCTATGACCATGAAGTAGGTGATATTTAGTCCTAGTAGTGGTCCCCAGGATGGTATGTGAGTGATGCCCTAGAAGATGATATCATTGAGAGACCGTCTCCTCGAGTTATAGCTCGTTAGGATGGTTATTATACTTATGTGTGCAATAGGTATAATTATATACTGGATGAGTATAGTATATTGTTTGTATATGAAGATAAGACATCATATAGTAAACTCATGCACATAAACGAAAAGCCTAATAAGGTGTATTTTTCCCCTTTCCGGTAAATTTGGATCCAGATGTATATGACAATGAATATGGAGCTTTAGTACTATATATTATTGTATTTTTATATGAGTCTTATATACACGTCATGTGCCGAGGGTCTAATGGATCTTAACGATCGACGCTACCGAGTAGTAGTGTATCGAGGGGGTTCCTTGTTTGGATTTCACTTCGCGAGACACCCCACACATGAACGCAGTGCAGTGTTGAGAATGGAGAGAAGTTTAGCCCTTAGTACTTGGGTTGTCGAGGTTTCTAACAGATGGGTGAATTAGATTAGTTAGGCGAGGAAGCTTAACTATGATGTTTAAAATGTATGCGTTTGGTGTGAACTATTAGAAGAGGGGTGAGGGGTATCTAATGGGAGTGCGATACCAATTTAAATATGAGATCAAACCTATTTTCAATAATAAAGCATTTATGCACATGCAAAATATTTTTGCAACTCGGGATTTGACCCGTTTTCCTATTTTTCCTTTTTTTTCTTTATATTATATATATATAGGTGTCCAGACACAAGTATTCTTGGATGATGATTCCTTCGAGTCAGACGTCTCCTACAGCAGCTGTGGATGCATGCAGGTTCACTGTAGACGCTTCTATCCTTGTAATCTAGATAGGATGTGCTGTATAAACACTCGGGCTAAAGCCCAATTGAATTTATTTATACTTTTACCGCCTTTGAATGCGGTATTTATTATAGTTGTATTATGTTAAACCGAGTGTTCGGTTATTTCATTTCATTTCAGTTTTATTTATTCAAACTGTGTAAATGTTTCAATTGAAAATTGTTTAAAAAGATTAGTTAAGTAAAATTTTGACACCAGCCTAATAGGTTATTAGTAATTAATTTGATTTTCGACAGTGATGCTAATAATGAACCATATGCGACTCATGTTTTAATTTGGTACAGGTGTGATCGCCCGGTATTTTATTAGGCGGGGTGTCACACAGCGTAGGTATGTGCATTACCCATTTGGCTGGGGACTATGTTCACCTCCAATATATGTGATTTTTATTTATGGTTTGAGAGAAATACAAAAACAATTATCCTTTAGACAATGCGTGATGTACCAGGACGTGATAGAAGAGTGTGCATGCATATAAGTGTGCGAGAATTTAATTATCCTTGTGACATGTATATATATACTTGTGATTTAATTCTACAGTTTGTGCTTAGTAGATGAGAAAGATAGTGATATGTAATTGTATATAAGTGTGCGAGAATTTAATATTATATGATAAATTTATAAATGTCCAATAGATTTAGAACATAAATTGTTGTTGTATGGGTGACACAAGTGAGTACCAAAAGTTAGAAGATGAAGTAAAATATTTAATTTGAACTATTTAGGTAGGGTAGCATAACTAAGATGGGTTAGGAGTATACGTTAGGCATGCACACTAGTTGAGGGGTTAGGACCTCCAGTGAGAGCCGTGAACCTAACATGTATATAATATATGCTTTTAAGCATTTTAAATACTTGCTAAAATGTTTTCAACAGTTTTCTACTCGGGCTCTGACCCGTTTCTTCCAAATCTATTTTCCTTGTGCAATTTATTTTAGGTGTCTAGCCACAGGGATGTCATGCATTGGATTTCAAATTATTTGATGAGCTGCAGCTACTGTGGAAGTTGCAGGTCCTTGATATTAGACGCCTCCACTGCTATCCATCTATCTTTTATTATGCAGTTGTTTCAGGAAGGACATGTCACCCATTCTAGACAGTATTTATTTCAGAGATGTTAGACTTATTTTATTTCCAGTTGATGAGACGTCGTCATTTGGATTATTGTATTTGAGATTACTGGAAAGTTTATTCTACTTACTTTCACTTATTCAGACATTCTGGTGTTTCATTATGTTGGTTTTAATTAGATGGTGAATGCGGTTTATTATTATATATTCTTGCTTGTTAATAAAGCCTAAATTTTGACATTGGCTTAATTAACTAATAGGTGATTAGTAAGTAAAAAGTTTTTTGACAGTGATGCTAAGAATGAACCAACTGAGAAACATGTTTTAATTTAATAAAGGACTGATCACCTGATATTTAATTAGGCGGAATGTCACAGGTAGTATCAGAGCATAGGGTTCTAGAGTCCTTTGGATCTCTGCGTCTTATTACGTTTCAGCTTAGCGTTCTTTGATATAGAGCCTTATTATAGGGTTGTTGTATTCCTCTACGTATGCGACTTACGTTCTTCCACTATTAAGAATAGTGATGTGATTCATAATTTGAGTTTGGTTGGACTTTGTACATCGAATAATATAGGACGACCAGTGAAGGCTGTTAGAAGGACTACAGGAGGAAAGATACAGCTAAAGCCAAGAAATATAATGGGAACGATGATCGCGAAAGAAGTCGCCATAATTATTGTTCCCTCAGATGACAATATAATCACTCGGGGTCAATAGCTTTCCCAAACATTGTCATAGATAACGGTGGTATAAACTCAGACTCACCCAACGTAGTAGGTAGGGGAGAGGCGGAGGAACTCTTTCGAAGAGTCATCTGTAAGAATTCTAGGATACAATACTGAGTGGATGTCCATTAATGATTGGGCTTCCCTGGAGTGGCAGTCTAGGGTGCCCTTTGCTTTGGGCAATGAAAATGCATTTGATTTGTTCGAGCTTGTAGATGATGAAAGTAACCTACTATGCAAGCCGGCATACCACAGTTCATCTAGGGTGAAAACCCTAATGGATACGTAAGTTGGTGACCTTTGGTATTCTATTTCATTTTTCCCTTTGTTCTTTGTTCTAACAAAAGGTTTTCCTTCTTCGTCTTTTGTAGACTAAAACTTCTCCTCTGGGAATTCGGTCTCTGGGGACGATGGGGATGGATAATTTTTGGGAGAATCTCCCTTTTGTGGGGGACTGTATTGTTTTCGATGCTGGTTTTGGGCGATTTGGATCGGGTTTAGAAAAGACACCGCATTTTATTACAGTTTTGTGTGCTCTGGGGGAGAGGTGTTGGGACACTACCCTCACCTTTCATATTCACTTCGGAGAGATGAAAATCACTCCCATAAATGCTCAACAGCTGATGGGGGTTGACAACGAGGAGTTTCATATAGTGGTAGACCGCACATTGAGGGTAACACCAAAGGCAGTGCAGGCGGAGTTGGGAGACATGGGTAAGATCGTATATGGGGAATTTATTCGCATTTTAGTTTGAAAGAGACACTCCTAAAGAGGACAATGGATGTGATTGATGGGAGGTAGGTGAGACAGACGAACCATCTATTTATTTTACTTTTGCTTGGTGGATTTTTAGTGGTGATGAGCGACGACGTCGTCCATCTTCGGTTCTTTCCATATTTGAGGACAATTTATGACGTCCAACTGTCTAACTAGGGGAGCCTGACCTTGGCATCCATTTATTCTTCTTTGAATATTTTTAATCAGTGCTTTTGGTAAACTTTTATGGGAGCCATGTATCTTTTGGAGGTATCTTCCTTTTTATGCATTTCCTTGTATTCTTCTTTTGTTCCATTTTTGTTAATTCTTGTCTTTTTCAGACATGATTTTATGAGGTAATGGGGCATAATGTAAGGCTCGTAGCCCCTAAAAGATGAGGACTTGGGTAACTTATGTCGGATGTTCCATTGTAGGAAGTCCAATCAAGAGTCGAATAATTCTTTATCCTTGGCGGACGTGTGGCTGGCTATGAATAACTTAATGAGCAACCATGTTATCTTTTTCATCTTTTTTGAATTCTTTTTGGCATATTCATTTATTGAGTAGATACTGATTTTCTATTGGGCATCATAGTTTACCTTTGACTAGGGGAAGACTCCACGAGATTCTAGGGTGACAGGCCTACATGCGTAGACATGGAGGTTGATTATACATGAGTTTGGGTATGTATGGTACCTACAAGAGAGGGTGGTGAGGCAAATTGTATAGGAGGAGGTAAGGGTCCCCCTATCGGTTCCCCTATGTTCATGAGGCGGGTAATAGAGATGTCATATGATTACCGGACAGCGGTGATGATCGGTGATCCCTATACACATTATACGAATATAGTGGCGAGCTATAATTATTTGGATTTTGCGATGAGATGGATGATGCCCTCCTAAATATATGACGTGGGGACCATGAATCCATCACCACAAATACGAACAGGGGTACTATCGCACTGGTGGATCAACCCATGGCTCAGGTAGTGGCACATTAATGACGACGGCGACGGCGATGGCGGTAGAGGAGGTTCCAATTATTCAGGTTACTCCCCCTTCTTATAAGTTTTGACTGAGTAGCGGGGAGTCACTGAGCATGTTGTACCATCCCAATGTATTGATGTCTTGGTTGATGGAGCTGATGGATGAGGCCTTTCTTCCAGAGGTATGTCCTTCTCCCTTCTCTTTTCTATTGATTATTCTTTTCTTCTTCATTGATTAATTTGCTTTTTGTTATTGGTTCTATGCTTGCAGTATGTTCGGTTATCGACCACCTGATCGAGCGACATCAAGTATGGGATGGTATCGATGTCAGACTATATCAATAAGTTGTCTCCTTCCTTCTTTTTATCGTCTACCACCTTAGATGAGGGTTAGGGTTCTGGGAGTGGAGGATCCACCGCCCGTCGCTGGGGAAAACGCGTCCGCTGTGGGGGTTGAGGGCTTGAGAGGGAAAGTTGAAGGCTCGGACGAAGTCCCTTTTGTATTTTTCTAGTTTTCTTTCTATTATCAAAATGTAACCAAGTGAATAAAATATATATAAATAAATATAAATTTTCTTTTTTGGTTTTTTTTTATTTAGTGACTTATGTTATATGCACTTTTAATTTTTTGCTGAGATTATTTATTTTACGCAAAGATAATTGATAATGAAAGGAAAAATGTTTATTATTATTAGAAAAAAGAAGTAAAAGTAATTAACTCAGGAAAAATATTTTTGAGCAAGAATTTATTTTTGTGAATACAAAATGATTTTTCGAGGAAAAGATGTGAAACTGAAAAGGAATGCCCCGGTAGAAATTTTTTAAAACAAGGATTTTTCTGAAATTGATTTTTGATCAAGAGGAAAGATGGAATTTTCCAAAATAAGAGGTATGTTGATCTGCATACCCCTTCACCTTCCTATCAGCATGGGAGTCAAGTCAAATCATCCCTAGGCTTTAATTACTAAGGCTCTATTGGCAAACCTAGTTTTTCAGGTAATGGGTATTGTCACTGGTAACCCACTTATAGAAAAACATCAACTCAGGGATACCAATAAGGTTTGTATATATCTGGTTAAGATTATTAATCCTATTTACGATTGTCTATGTATTGGGGGCTACCCTAGATAGAACAATGTCAAAATATTGACAAAATTCCTAGAATAAACTATTAGGGGGAAAGGTAATACCACATTAAACTATAAGTAATGAGGGAATCCAGTGACCCTCTAGTAATGATAAAATATCAACTAGTGGTATAGGCATTTCTAAGTATACCCAATCATGGATATTTCTTTCCCCCCTAAATTCGTCTAAAGAGTCCTCACAAACAATATATACCATGATTACAACTAAGAAATAAATCAAAGGAAAGGTAGGAAGAAAGCTTACAAAGAAAATGGTGGCAGAAGCAAGGGTGGAATGCAAAAGAAATATCAAAGATGAAAACCTTAGAGAATAAAGTGAGTTAGAAAGTTTGAAAAGTTGTGGTACAAAAACAAGCAAAAATATCGTCTCTTATAGGTTACCTAAAAAACAATGTGAGTAATAATTAATTGTATCGGCAATTGACGTTCAGATGACTGCACAACTCTAAAGGCACTAAAATACCAATATACCCTCTAGCGGTTCATTAAATTTCAAATTATTCATAAAACTGCCATAATATGATCAAAACATAAAAAAAATTTCAAAAGTTCTATAAGTCGGCTTCTGCCGACCAACTTTGTAAAAATCATGTTCCATATTTCAATAAAAATATCAAGAATGAAGCATTGGGGGATTCTATTAATAATAAAAATTATACATCTACATGGACTAATTAGAATTGGACACTTGTCTCCTTACATGGAAATAGTCTTAGTCAGTAGTCACATAATCGCCCCAGAAGATAGCTACTCAGCAGGCAGGATGACCTATATGATGAATGTAGATCATCAAAGTAGATAAATAATCCCCACCTAGGAAACAACCAAGGGTCCGTCCACACGTGGTCATGACTATCAACCATCATATTCATTATGTATGGGTGTAAATGATTGAATATGTAACGGCATTCTAACCCTTGATATCCAGGTCACTATAAATACATTGTATTCCTTTCATAAAGGCAAGATAGAACGGATTCTAGGTTATTCTTCTTGTAGCAAGAATACCTAGCTTTTTGTAATCACAAAAATCAATACAATAGCAGTGGACGTTGGCTTTTCTTTACAGTCGAACCACTCTAAAACTCTTTGTCTCTCATGTGTTTATTTCATCACATACCATATTTTATTTATGATTAAAAATTTAGATCTAGTTCATTTTTTTGACATATCTTCGAAGTGGAACCCATTATCTGATACCAACTCATGAGAAACTCCGTATCGGCAGATAATTCTTTTTGATAAACTCGACCACTTTCTTGGCATTCAGCACTGCGTATGACTACACTTTGACTAATTTAGTGAAGTAATTAGTTGAGACTTGGATAAATTCATGACCATTTGAAGTTTTGGGAGTAACCTTCCCTATCATGTCAATTCCCCTGATGGAAAATGGTCAAGGAGCTGTAATTTTATATAGTTCTCGAAGAGGTAAGTGTTGAGATTGGAAAACTGTTGTCATTTGAGGCATCTTGAGACATAGGCAGTGCAATATTTAACCATGGTGGTGCAATAATACCCTTGACTGATGATCTTATTAGAAAGCATATGACCATTCATGTGGGGACCTCATTCCCCACTGCGTATTTTCCGCATATTTTTTTCAACATATTCCCCTATTATACAGTGCAAATGAGTTCCGTCCAAGTTTTTCTTGAACAGTGTTTTATCACAGATGATGTGTTGGGTAGCCATTTTGTGAAGGGTCACACGGTATTTTTTATCTGCGTCTTGAGGATACCTACTATGTTTGAGGAGGCATCAAATTTCATAGGACTATAACCCGGCCATATCACAATCTTACTCGAAAATGAGTTCAATGTGGTAGCAGTGGCTAGGCTTAGTTTGTTTCTGAACTAAGAAAGATACCATTGTTATTCCTTCAGGTTCGACTATCGAGGCCAGGGTAGCAAGGGCGTCAGCTAGGCTGTTCTATGCTTGAGTCAAGTAGTGGAAGGTGACATCTTTGAATTGGGAGGTCAACTCTTCTAAGTGGGCATGGAAGGGTAGGATCTCCTCGTCTTTGACTTTCCATTTTCTAAGGATTTTCCCAACGTTGAGGGTAGATTCTCCGTAGGTGTCTAGGTGTCGGATTCCTTTTTAAAGGAGATATTGAGGCCTACAATGCATGCTCTATACTCAGTCATGTTATTGGTGTAAGTTTTGAAAATGCAGAGCTTTGCTCAATTAATTCTCTGATAACAATTTGAAAAGGAGTAGGCCCCCAGTTATGAAAATTCTTTTTACTTCAAAAGTGATTTAACCTTTTATACATGCGGAAGCGAAAGATGATGGTTCAATCAAAACAAATTAACAAATTTTAATTTCTTTTCAAATTAAAATTAAACCAAGTGAAATAAGATGGAACACACACACACAATTTGATTTCACTTAAACACAATTAATTAACTCAAGTCCTAGAAATTTGCCTAAGTCATATTTTTCATTTAATCAATTTAGGCCAAACCAATTTTAACAAATTAAATTAAATGACTTGAATTAAATTAACATTACCCAAAAAATTAATTTAGCACCAAATTAAATTAAGTAGTGATATAAACCAAATTTTATCTTTTTACCGAAGCATGAGTTCTAGGTGATATAGAAAGATAAAATTAAACAATGAATCACTACGCCGCGATGTACGAGGAAAACCCCACAAACGGGAAAAAACCTCGGAGGACCCTAGGCTTAGGTCCACTAAGTATGGATTTACAAATTGCAAGATAGATGAGTTACTTCCTCGACTCGACCCCTTTCAAGCCTTGACGCGTCTTCTTGTAAACACCTCCGCCTAGTAGACAACCTCGGAGCTCCACCGGAATCATGTAATCACCATGGTGCCTTTCACCATGTGAGAATGCCGCAGCAAAACAAACTTCTTCTTCTTTGTGGGATTTAGCAGCAAACCCAACTTCTCTTCAAACGGTAGAGATAAAAAACCGGTGCCAAACTCCATGAAAAGTATATATATATGGATGAACTTGGATAAATAAATTTTGGGTGAAAACTAGAGTGTTAAATGATTTTTTGTTGAAAAATTGGACTATAAAAAAGATGAACTTTTTCCTTGTAAATTGAAGCTCTCAAACTCTCTATTGGAGATGGAAGGATGTGAAAAAGTTAAGTGGAAAAAGTTGGTTCCCGCACATATTAAGTCTGTCAAAAAGTTAGTGGGGAAAACAAGTGGGAAAGTGGAAAAAACTGCCCAAAAAATTATTCC
The DNA here is from genome assembly GCA_949130495.1 of Sambucus nigra. Taxonomy (NCBI): domain Eukaryota; kingdom Viridiplantae; phylum Streptophyta; class Magnoliopsida; order Dipsacales; family Adoxaceae; genus Sambucus; species Sambucus nigra. The sequence goes on along the minus strand of OX422211.1, from coordinate 152,936,945 downwards.
CGCCAAATCTCGTTCGAACGAGATTTTTGTTCGAACGAAGTCTCGTTCGAACGATACTTCTAACGAAGTTCCAGTGACAGGTCATTGAAAACCTCGTCCGAACGATATTCTCATTCGAACGAAAAACTCGTTCGAACGACAATATCAAAAGAAAAACCAGAAAGCCAAAAATTATATTTTTATCCCATAAACTTTATTTTAAAGTTTTTATGAAACTTTCTGAAATACAACAACAGTTTAAACAAAACTTACACCCATATAAATATTGTTCCAATCTCCTATATATATATATATATATTAAAATGCATTCATACCTTAGGAGCAATGGAACCATGTTGATGACGTAAAAACGGGGCACAATAAACACGACATTTTGATGAAGCTTTAAACTTGGCCGCTACGTCTTCAACAAACAAGTCACGGGCTTGAATGGATACAATTGAACTCTATCCTATAACTCAAATGTTTTTTTTTGGAATTGGGCCAAAACTACAAAGGACTCAATTGGAAATTTGTGTCCTTACAAATCTACCCCTTTGGCCATTCCGGGACAAAAACTAAACAAAAATTCTAATGGGCCGTCAAGCTCTACTAGACTAAAAAACATCCCACCCAATACTTGACACAAGACCCAAGGATCAAAATCTTTGCCGATGAAAGTTTCCACTTAGAATATAATTCCTCCACAGTTAAGCAAACACATTAAACACATAGGTAGTATCAAAATATTTAATGCAATTAAAGTAAATACTCCCCCTAAATTAATTATCCCCTTTATCAACTGTGATCTACCTAAGAAGGTCGGGACTCCCCCTAAGTTAAATCTCCCCCAAACTAAGATACGATTACAATAGGATGAGATACCATTTCTCCCCCTATCATTCTCCCCCTTTTTGTTCAGGAATAGACAAAGTCTAAAGAATTAAAAATTAACTTATCTTTCCTAATGAAAGCATATACACCCTCTAAACTAAGCAAGGGGTAAATAGAATGGGATAACAAGCTAAAAACATGCAATTGTGCATAAAGTGATGAGAACATTAAAGCACATGGGCAACAAAATCATAACTAATCCAATAAAATAATAACGTATACCAACTAAGATGTAAGAAAATGATACCAATAGGATACATAAAGTATTAAGTATGAGATATCAACAAAGAATGCAACAAGATAGATACCAATTATGAATTGAAGCATAGATGGACTAGAAAGAAAGGCAAAGACTAAACAAAATATCATATATATGTATACATAATAGATACAAACTAAGCATAAGTACACACATATAGATATAAACACCACAATGACACAAAATGAAATAACATACGTTTTTCACACTCTTATAGCATAAATGTGTCATATGTAAAGAGAAGTGTTGGGGTGTGAACAAGATACCAATGAATTAAAACCCAATCACTTAAACGTGTTCACATAGTTCGCATTTGATTGCAAAATTTTATCAACTAGAATTTAGCCTTTATGTGACAGGATAAAGTGAACTAATGAACAAACAAACACAATGCATACAAGCCTAGCTTGTTGATGATTCTTCAAACCAATAGAGTCATGACATTGAAAGCGCAACTAGGATAAACGGACATTGTGCAAACCGTTGATATATCATCCAAACTCCCTCAATAAGCATATATATTATTCTTTTGAATGAATAAATCAACTAAACAAATTAGGCCTTGGCAAATTATTTTTCGTTTTATGCCATATTTTCTTTTAGGCCTTTGGCCACGTATTTCTTCTAGGTCCAAGCAAATGGTGGCTTACTATTCGGAAAGGATAATAAATCCTTTCAGAGCCCTTCCCCGTGCACATTTGTATATAATATTTTTATATCACACAAATCTCACGTGCAACGGATTTTGACATGCACTAGTCCTCCTAGGTGACAAATATGAAGATGACTAGATTGGTAGGAGAACACCTCAAAAAGCTCAAATATAACATGTGACGTTAAGGTTCAAAAATCTCGTGCATGTGTGTAAAGGCATATAAAAGTGAATCCATTAAGCAAGTCAAACTTAAGCTACTCCATGTAATCATGATAAAGAAAATTTTAAGGATTAAAATTCTAACCAAAAGTTCTAGTCACATGGAAGCGAAATGAGGATTCAAACAAAAACATATGCCACAAAATGTGTGTAAAACCAAAATACACACAAAATAAAATCTTTTGAGTTTTTGAAAATTTTAAACCAAACACAAAAATATTTACTCAAAAGGCACACAAAAATAATTTGTATTTTTCATTAAGTTCAAATTACTAACAAGGTAAAAACACAAATGATAAACAAAATCTTTTTGTATTTTTCATTTAATGCAAACAAAAGAAATATAATACAAAAGATAAACAAGTCATGATTTCTAGCATAAGATATGAAATAAAGTAATGACTAGAAAATGACTAAATATGCATACGCCTAACAATGATATATAATATGAAGCACAAAAATCTAAAATATGCAAACAACTAACACATTCAACCTTTAAATTTAGCAAGGGAGGTTTCGTGTGAAAGAAAATGAGAATCAACAAATCTAATATCTAGCGCGTCTAAAACTAATTTTCGAACCCATATAGATGTATATTTAAAATGACGGGATTTGGAAACAATTGTAATGCTAGACATAGACTTCCTAGGACTTCTTTTAAGATCAAAACAGAATGACCTAAGGTGACCTTTTGTACCACAATGAAAGCATGTGAAAACATGAGAAATGTTACCTAAGGTGTGACCTTTTGTAAAGTCTTTGGATAAACTAGACCCTCTAAAACAAACAATGGTTTTAGCTTTAGCAACGGAAGTATTTGAACTAGATGAACTAGAACCATCATCACAACTACTCGAGTTATGTAAATCATTTTTCATTTTTAAAATTTTGGACTCAAGTAATAAATTAGACTCCTCAATATTACGGGACTTCTTCTTTAAATTTCTATAACTCCTAGAAGGTTATCACGCTCCCCCTCATTGTGAGCAAACTTGTCCCTAAGAGTCTTTACTCGAAAATCACTCTCTTTCTTGGACTTTTCTAAAATATTAAAATTGTGATTTATGTCCATGAGCTTTTTTACGAAAAATATCTTTTTGGGATAGCGAGGTTTGCAAAAATTCAACTTTAGCTTTAAAACAAGAATTTTCTTTTTCAAGAAATTTAATTCTTTTTGCAAATCTCAAATTTAATTCTCTTAATTTTTCATTACACGTATTAAACTCATTAAATTCCTCTCGAATAGCAAAAACTTCATTATCATTAGAAATGGGTAAATTATCATTAAGGTGTCCCATCGAGAGATACAAAAAAAATGAGAGTGACTAAGAAAAATGAACCACCTAAAAATGCAAGGAGCACAAAAATTGTAAAAGCCGAAAAAATGGATCTTTGACGCGATAAATTAGCGCTCCGGCTCTGATACCAATTTGAAAAAGCAAAGTTTTGCTCAATTAATGCTCTGATACCAATTTGAAAAGGAGTAGGACCCCAAATTATGAAAATTCTTTTTACTTCACAAAGTGATTTAACCTTTATAGATGTGGAAGCGAAAGATGTTAGTTCAATCAAAACAAATTAACAAATTTTAATTTCTTTTCAAATTAAGATTAAACCAAGTGAAATAAGATGGAACACAAACACAATTTGATTTCACTTAAACACAATTAATTAACTCAAGTCCTAGAAATTTGCCTAAGTCATATTTTTAATTTAATCAATTTAGGTCAAACCAATTTTAACAAATTAAATGACTTGAATTAAATTAACATTACCCAAAAAATTAATTTAGCACCAAATTAAATTAAGTAGTGATATAAACCAAATTTTATCTTTTTACTTAAGCATGCGTTCTAGGTGATATAGCAAGATAAAATTAAACAATGAATCACTACACCACGATGTATGAGGAAAAACCCACAAACGGGAAAAAACCTCGGATGACCCTAGCCTTAAGTCCACTAAGTATGGATTTACAAATTACAAGACAGATGACTTACTTTCGCGACTCGACCCCTTTCAAGCGTTAACGCGTCGTCTTGTAAACACCTCCGCCTAGTAGACAACCTCGGAGCTCCACCGGAATCTTGGAATCACCAATGAGACATAGGTACACCCTCAACCACACATGGTGCCTTTCACCATGTGAGAATGCCGCAGAAAACAAACTTCTTCTTCTTTGTGGGATTTAGAAGCAAACGCAAACTTCTCTTCAAACGGTAGAGATAAAAAATCGGTGCCAAACTCCAAGCAAAGTATATATATATGGATGAACTTGGATAAACAAATTTTGGGTGAAAACTAGAGTGTTAAATGATTTTTTCTTGAAAAATTAGACACTCAAAACATGAACTTTTTCCTTGTAAATTGAATCTCTCAAACTCTCTCTTGGAGATGGAAATATGTGAAAAAGTTAAGTGGAAAAAGTTGGTTCCCGCACATATTAAGTCTGTCAAAAAGTTAGTGGGGAAAACAAGTGGGAAAGTCAGAAAAACTGTTAAAAACTGCCCAAAAAATTGTTCCCGCCAAATCTCGTTCGAATGAGATTTTTGTTCAAACGATACTTATAACGAAGTTCCAGTGGCAGGTTGTTGCAAACCTCATTCGAACAACATTCTCGTTCGAATGACAAAATCATTCGAACGAAAAATCAGAAAGCTAAAAATTCTTTTTTTAACCCATAAACTTTATTTTAAAGTTTTTATGAAACTTTCTGAAATACAACAACAGTTTAAACAAAACATACACCCATATAAATATTGTTCCAAGATCCTAAATATATATATATATATATATATATATATATATATATATATATATATATATATATATATATATATATATATAAATGCATTCATACCTTAGGAGCAATGGAACCATGTTGATGATGTAGAAATGAGGCACAATAAACACGACATTTTGATGAAGCTTTAAACTTGGCCGCTACATCTTCAACAACCACGTCATAGGCTTGAATGGATATGTAAGGACATTTTTGTCCATTATCAATTTGTATGTCGTACGCCGTTACACCATTGAAGAAACTCAAGATCGCATCTACATCAACGGATCCGAATATCAAAGGATCTTCAACATCATAGCCTCTGCGTGAATGAACTTGGTAAAATTGTGTTTTTACGTTCCTTAAAGTTCATATTTAGTATTGGGAAATTTTTATAAAATGTTTTTTATAAAAATAAGAAGTAAGTTTTTTCAAGCAAAATGAGGCTTTTAAAAGTTTTTTTATTTTTCTGGGAAGCCGGACCGGTCCGCCCATTAACCGGACCGATCCGCAACCGGACTGATCCGCCTCAGACCAGACCGATCCGATTGCTACAGATCCAGTATACCCCGGACCGCAAGCAAACCGATGAAGCAGGATCAACCGAACCGATCCGGTCACAACCGGACCGATCCGCCTCAAAATAAAAGAATCGATCCGGTCATCCGGACCGATCCACCCCCAAGCCGGACCGGTCCGCCTGGGATATACTCGAGCAGTTTCGTGTGTTTTTTACCCACCATCTTATACTTCCTATATATATTACTATTCCGATGGTGTATTTTTTCAAGTATTTGAGAAAACGTTTTTAAGAGATAAAACACAACAAGACTTCGTTTTTTGATGTGCCAAACATCTTTTTGATTCACACCAAAAAATCCCAATTACTTTTGTGAATCTTTTGGAACCCTAGAACATAAGCTTTGCTATTGTTCAACTCTTGTGGAGAAGCCATTCTCTTCTTCATTGCTGCCCTCCTAGAAAGGGAAACTTCCAGCCCCCGACATAGGAACCGACACCTGCGGGTATTTTTGTGTCACACTGTTTCTAGCCGTTGCTTTGAAGGTTTACCGAAGACACCGTGCGTTACACTTGTGGGCGATTATCAGGTTGTATGTAAGTCAATGGTCTTGTAAATTGTTCAAAGTTCTAGAAATAAAAGGTTTTGCCCTTCGAGGATTTTTCCTTATATTTGATGGGTTGATTTAGATGCATGTTTAAGGGTTGATTTTATTTGGTTTAAAAGTAGACGCTAATTAAATAAGGGTTCTTGGAAACTTGTGAATTTTATTTAAATCGATATTACACGCGTTCTCAGGATACAATTGAACTCTATCCTATGACTCAAATGTTTTTGTCCGGAATTGATCCAAAACTATAAAGGACTCAATTAAAAATTTGTGTCCTTACAAGGAAGTCTATTTTGATGGCAATGGGGGTGTAAGAGTCATCAAGGTCAATTAGGAGTATCCCAATGCCATATCATTTCTTGTTGGAAGCACAAAAAAACATTTTCCATTTGAGGGCCTCCCAATAGGTGCAGAGAATATCTTCATCTGAGAATTTAGAGACCTAAAGTCGGTCCCTTCCCTATGTTAGTTAGATGGGTAGTCGAATATGGCTCTCCCTTTCATAGCTTTCTGCATGACGTACACAATATCGAATTCGACCAACAAAATCAACCAATGGGACATTTGACTGATAAAGTGGTATTTTCTAGAAATTATTTAATGAGATCCATATAGGATATTAGTATGATGGGAAAGGAAATCATGTAGTCCCATAATTTATATATGACCCAAACTAAGGCGACACACGTTTTTTCCAAAGCAGTGTAGTTAACTTCGTACCCGATCAATTTTAGATTGGCATAATAAATGGCTCTTTCTATATGGGAGTCTTCAATGTCTTAGGATAAAAAAGCCCTTGTTGTGTTATCTGTTATGGTCAAGTATAAATGGAGGGGAGACCTAGCTGTAGAGGCATAAGGATCGAAAGTCGAGTGAGGCATCGGTTGATTTTGTCAAAAGCTTCTCGGTAGGACTCAATCCATACTTTAGTTGAATCTTTTTGGAGAAGTTTGAAAATGGGTTCACAGATAGATGTCAGTTGGCTTATGAATCGACCGATTTACTATAGCTTACCCAGTAATCCTCGAACTTCCTTCTTCGTTCGTGGTGGTGGCATCTTAAATATGGATTTCATCTTGGAAGGGTTTACTCTGATTCCCTTCTCACTGACCATGAATCCGAACTGTTTCCTTTCGTGACACTGAAAACAAAATTTTATTGGTTTATTCGTATTTGGTATTGACGGAGTCGCTCGAAGAACTTTCGAAAGGCGAGAATATGACCTTCCTGAGTCTTAGACTTGATGATCATATCATTTACATAGACTTTGACCTCTTTATTAATGGCATGATGGTGTAGTAAAAAGTCCAAATGGGGTGATGAAGGCGGTTTTCTCCTGATGGTCAGGGTGCATCTTGATCTACATATATCCGGCGAATCCATGGACAAATGACTTGAAGGAATGACTAGCTGTGTTCTCTATAATCAACTCAATGTTGGGAAATAGGTAATCATGTTTTAGGAATGCTTTATCCAAATCCCAGTATTCGATGTACATACGGACTTTTCCTCCTAAATTCGACACGGGGACGATTCTAGCGAGCCATTTAGGATAATCGACTACAAGTGAAACCCATGTTGAACTGTTTGACCACTTCCTCTGTGACTTTGAGCAACCATTCGGTAAAGAGTTTTCTTAGCTTTTATTTGACTGACTTGCATTCTAGGAATGATGAGTTCTCATGCTGAGCTTTTTCTTATTCAATGTCGGGCATGGCATCATATGACCATATGAAGACGTCCATGAATTATTTTAGTAATTCTTCAAATTGTGCACTCTCATGCTCATTAAAGTTTGACCCTATCCTTATCTCACGCTGATGGCTGCTTGAACCAAGATTAATAATTATAGTCTCATCATCATTAATTTGAAAGTGGTTATGCTATTTGTTATTCTCCTTATTAAGATCAATTAAGAATTGTTCATTTCTAAAATTATCATCATCAAAGGTTTGATTTGAATCAAGACAATTAAGGTAAGGCACAAAAAGATACTCAAAATCCTCATTTATTTCATTTTCAGGAATAAAAGCATTGAGAACCTCGTCAAAAGAGGTCTCGGTTACATTGATATTAGAAAAAGGAAGAATAATATTCGGTGAAGAGTCTTGGATAGGGAAAACATCATGGTCAAATTGATTTTAAGAATGTTGAATAGACACAACATTCTAGTTGAGGAAAGGCTTATCACTAACTTTGATTTGAGTATAAGGGTCCGATAGTGCGGTATCTGAGCGGATCATGTAAAGACTCAGCCCTGGTTTTTAAAGGATGAACGAGTCCTTGAAATCATTTTCCTCAAAATCCCCAGTTATTGTTACGACTTTCTCGATAACAGGTTTCACTTCATGTTGGTAGTCTTCAGCCTAAGAGTTATTGTCTTGAAAGATGATTTACATTCATGGTTTCGTTTTCTTGTCGACATGGTTATACCATGGTTCAGGGAAGCCACTTCAAGGGATGTCTTCACCCTACTTGATAAACTTTTCATTGAAAGAGTCTTTCGAAACAATCCTTTCTTCCTATAAGCTTCTTTTCGATATTGCCTGCCGAAGTGCTTTGTGTTCTTCTAGTGTGAGGGAAAATAACCCAGGCCAGATGGGGGAAGGCCACCTTTGGAATTATGGGCTCAAGGATCCCTTGCTGGCATCTCCCTAGCCCCATCCTGAGCATGAAGTGTATGCTCTTCAACATCTCAATCACATTGACATTGCCACGATGGTTGTTTTTCGGATGGTAATCATCCAAAAGTGTTTAATTTATGCTCCGAAAAGATGCATTTTAGTTGCTCGTCTTTAATAAAATTGGCCTTATGTTCGTATTTAATTATTTTGTAGGTCAATATATAGTCGCCATATTAAATTGTGCTAAATCGATGTAATTGCGACAAAGTAGGGATCAAAAGCGTTCAACGAAGAAATCAAAGTGACCTAAAGTCGTAATTCATTTTTAAGCTTGTCTAGAGGAGTTCTCATACCCTAGGCCCAGTACCGAACCAAACCTATGCCTAAACTTAGCCCAAGCCAACCCTCAAGCTTCGTCTGTGTTTGGTTTCTTTTTTTAGATTTTTATTCGAGTCGTATATAATTTTTAAAATTTTTATATTTTATTTGAGTGCGTATATTTATAAATATTAGGGCTCATGATTGTGCGACGGGTATTTTTATATTTTTTATGTAAATATAATAGGTGTGTGTTTTATTAGATTTTTATTTATTTTATTTGTTTTTACCTTCTATTTCATTAGTTTAATTTTATAATTACTATTTTATTAGAGGCTTTTATTTTAGGGTTGGAATACATTTTTTTAATTTAAAAAATATATATTTTGTTAATTTTATTTATTTTATATTTTTAGTTGAGACGTAAATGTTAGATAGTTTTTATTTTAAATATTTTTTAGTAGACTAAACAAACACGCATCCCCTCCCTACTACTCTATCCATCTCCTACACCAAACCTCCATAACCATACCTCCACCAAAACTTTACCATCACCAGGGGCGGATCCAGCCCGAGCCGAAGCGGGGCGGCCGCCCCAGTTCATTTTTCAAAAAAAAAAAAAAATAATAATTTTTTTTTTTTTTTTTTTGGTAAAAAATTAAACCTGGAGGTGACTTGTAATTATATTAAAAGTTCAGGGGAAAATCTGTAATAAACAAAAAAAAAACATAACTTAAAATGGTGTTCTCTCTTCTTTCGTACCAAAGTAAAAAAAAAATCCTATATATTTTTACTACATTTATACTAAAATGAAATTAAATTTATAATGTGAATTTATAAATTTATTTTTGTGTATTGTTTATATGTGTCTGTTTATTTATTTTTGTGTAAATTTATATAAATTTATATGAAATTAAATTTATATGTGAAATTAAATTAAATTTGTAAATATTGGGAATCAATAGAGAAATTTTTTAAACGAAAAAGAGAAGACAATGCACCAACCGTATCTGAAGCTGATGTTAAGTCATCTCCCACTTCAATCAGTGTTGAAAATGAAGATAATGCCCAAAAAAGTAAAAACAGCCCAAAAAATGCTCGAAAAAACTCGCCCCCCCCAAAAAAAAATCGCCTCGGGGGCTCCCGCCCCCGAACCCCCGGCAACTATCGAAACTTTCGCCCCAGTTCACACAAAATCCTGGATCCGCCACTGACCATCACCCCCACAGAAGAAAAAGGCCAGGGCAACCACCTGTGCTCCGGACCACTAACCCACCATCACCCGGCATAACCACTTGAAAACCAAGCAACTCCATATTCCGGGTGTAACAACCAGATCACGAACCGCTTAACCCCCACTGCAAACCCAATTTCGGCTAGAATCAACCGCTACCAAGTCCCACCTTCTAAGTTCGGATCCACCTTATCACTTCGCTACCATACCCAAAACCCAAATCCGACACATACCCCATGATTCCAAATCCCATACTAAAACTCGAAACCATCGGCCCATACTCACAACATACGCCGGAAATGACCTGAGATCTGACCCCAAATTCGGTAAAACCCGATATAAACTCACTTTCAGACCCGAACCATTTAACCCAATACCCATTTGCTTCCAACCTCACCTGCCATTATCTCCACCAAAATAGGAACGAACATTTGTTAAACCTTATATAAAAAGATAGACCCACGTGAATTAAAGAAAATAAATATTTGACTTGGTTTTGTCAAATCTCCAAATATATCTCCAAGAACAAAGCTTCATGGGTTATAAATTAAAGAAAAGGAGGCAGCTCATTGAGATCGAACACTCTCACATAGCGAGACGAAAAAAAGAAGAGGAAGTAGTGTAGTTTTGTACTGATTCGGGAAAAAATTAGAAAAATACAAAAGAAAATTATTTTTGCTTTAGAATAATTTTTATTGTTTTCTTTGTAATCAAGTGTTGATATTGCGAAGACGTGGAACGCATGTCAAGAACGTGATTCAATAGGAAAAAATTGTGTATCATATTTCTTTTCCTCGTTTCAGTTTATATTATTATTGACATGTATTTGATTGTTGTTTTATGTTCTAACATGAAAATATTTGGCTAAACACTAGTTGAAGGGTGAGATGAAACACGTATGATATTAAGTTAATGAATAATTTGTTTAATTTCTATAATTCTAGGCTAATTAATTTAGAATGGTCACAAATTAATTTATGTAACGAGATTTAGTAAATTAATTTTAAAAGTTAATATTTGATTTTAAGAATCGTACTAGAGATAGGTTTTTCTTAAAATTAAATATTTATTCAGTGTTGAAATTCAAGGATTCATACAATTTTTATTAAATTGATCCTAGTGTGTAATTTTCTTGAAAAGAGTATAAATCTTAGATTCTCATAGTGTGACATTTTTAAATTAGTTTTCTAAAAAAGATATTATTAAATTTATTATTAAAACGAGAGTTAGATTATAAATTTAATATTATCTTAAAATATTTCAAATTAATAAATTAAGAAATTAAAATAATTGATCACGTGGTGTAATCCCATCTCTTGTACCTTCTCATATTTATCACACTCAGTTAAGTGTCATTTTTAGTTATTTAGTCACTTCAGATTTGTAGCATTAATTAATTCATTCTCCCTTGAAGTGGTTTTTTAAAAAAAATAAAAATATATATTAAAAAATAAAAAAAGTTTAATAGAAAAATGCAACTATAAGTATTCACGCTATTTGTTGCACCTTGAAAGTCGAATTGATACCCGTACTTACCACAATACGAGTTGTTTAAACAAGTTTTGTAGGCATTCAAGGGATTTTGAGAATAGCCTTTTGAAGACAACGACCATATGCAAAAAGCCTATTATCACCGAACATACTTATTCTTTGAAATTTTCTCCTGTTGGAAGGGGAAGTGGATCAACTCTGAATCCATATAGGTGCATGTCATTCATCCCATGCTAAATTTCCAGTACTAGGTCGCAAGTGATGACATTATTTATATAGTCACCATCTCCCAATATAGTGACAACTTAGTCTTTGGCGAAGAATTTCAATTTTCGATGAATATAAGAAGATACCCTTCGGATGTTATCGATCCATGGACAACCAAGTAGTAGATTGAAACATGCAGGTATGTCAATGACTTGGAACTCAGTGAAAGGATTGATAGGGCTAGCCCTTATTACGAGTTTATGGATCCTATTACCTATTGGCGGGTATTGTTGTAAGCATGCACGACGGAGAAAGTAGGAGTGAGATCATTGACTTTAAATTCGAAACAATTAAAGGTTATTAGAGGAAAGACATTGAGATCAGATCCGTTGTCAACAAGTGAAAGTGGGACTATATTTTCCAAGACTTCAACGGAAATATTGAGGGCTTAATCGTGATGAGGGTCGATTTTTAGTATCTCTTCTTCGTAAAAGGGGAGGAGTATGGAAGAGGTTAAGGACCCAACCATGTTTATAGATTCTTTAGGAGTGGTGGAAGGAGGTACTGTAGGCCCGGTGAGGAGTTTTATCATAGCATTTTGGTGCAACTGGGAGGACATGAAAAGCCCTCATAAGGTGATATTGGCTTGGGTTATCTTGATCTGGTCATGGACTTTACTTTCTTTGATGGTCTTTTCTATCTTGGGATATTATTTCCAACTCCCTTACCCTTATCTATCTCGATCATATGAGGAATCAAATCTTTGTAGTGTCTCCCTGACCTGGTTATGTGATTTACTAAGGTGAGGAAGATTAAGAACCCTGTGTCTTCATCTACCTCTGGCTGAATGGCCACCTTGCAAATTTCCCCCAATAGATATTTGAAGGATATCATTCTGTAAAAATTGGCTACTAGGCTGGGTTTTTCCAACTGGTTTCATCATCTGGACTGTCAAAGTTATCCCCCAATCTGGTGGTGACTATGTCCTCTTACTAAGAGAAATCAATACATTCAACAACCTCGATGATTTTATCGTACAAATCTTCCCACTCTTCCGGGAGGTCTAGGAGCGAAGGGACCAATCGTTCCTGAAGCTTCAAAGTGGTGAGTATCTCATCAATGCTATCTATACCGACTTCTTTAATTGATACAACCATTCATCTGATTCTCGAGTCCATTTATAGGCTTTCATGAACGAGCCACTAAATTTGAGATAATTAACAGTCATCTCGGTGGGAAATTCATCCCAAACTCTAAAAGTTGGTTTAGCACAGCTGGTATCTCCATATTTTTCCTTTGAGACCGAGCACAGACAACGATGCAGGCACTCGAAAGGAGTGACAAACTTAATCGGTAAGGCATGTAAGGTGTAGGAGAAAATATGGGTAAACGTTGAGTGGTTTAGGTGAGATTATAGGTATGATGGGTGCTTTACTAGGCATGGTTTAAGTAGATGGGTGCTTTGCTAGGCATGCTAGGAAAACCTTGAGCGGTTTAGGTGATATTATAGGTTTATGCAATTGTTGGGTTAGTGTATGGGCTTCCCCCTTTGTCATGACTTCCACGATATACCTCTTACATATAAGGGCAATCATTCATCGGTACATGTAGACAAGCCATTTGATATACCTGCGTGTACGTGAATTTCCTCACTATTTACCTCATGGGGACAACACTTGTGAGAGTTTATTCGATATACTCAAAGTATGTGAACAAGTTCCCTGCTATATACCTCTCGTCGTGAGTTCGGTCAAGCGGTATGATGTGAGAGAAACCATTCGATATACATCAAAGGTACGAGACCAATGGAAGGTGAGAGTCATATAGCTTAGGCTAACTGCGACCCACAGGACCAACGCCCCTGACAAAGTGACCCCCATTATGGGATAAAATTTTGGACAATATTGCCATGCTCTTGGTAATGTAGTGTGCAAAAGTATATGAGTCTTAATTAACATATTATGGAGAGAGCATATTTTTTTATCATTTTTTTATTGGCATGATGAATACTACATTAATGGGGGAGAAAAAAAAAGTATTGTGACAAGTAAATCAAGCATGGAGACAATACTATGCATGGATATATTGTTTGAGTGGTGACATGGGAATATGTACAAGTGAGTTTGTGTGGTAGTGAACCTATACATGGATCAACTACAAGTGATGTGTGATATGTGTAAGTGAGCATATATACAAGTGTGGGAAGTGATGGTGTGTGTTAGTAAAGCCTAAACATGGGTATTCTAAGTGGTGTGTGAAGCATGTGAGTATAATGTGAAGCTAAGTGCAGGTGTATGAAGTGTACATTGAGATTATATACAAGTGTGTGAAGTGTGTAAGTGAGTGGAATATATATATATATATATATATAAATAGAGGAGAAAAGGGAACATACAAGTAGATGCATACGCACACATGCAAAAATGAGTAACACCCATTCAGAAATAGAGACTAGTCCACTTAAAATGTCCTCAACGGATTCACCAGTATGGCCATTCCTAGGTCGGGGTCGGGGGGTCTCTCTCGAGGATCCTCTTCCTTCCCCACTTTTCCTTCACCTCCGACGTGCGCACGGGATTGCATCTTTTCTCCGTCCTCGATGTGGGTGAGATGTAGAATTAGAGTCGTCAGCCACTTTATTTGTAAAAAATGGTGTTTTAGTGTGATAAAACGTGATGAGAATTCTCCATTTGAAATTTACGAATAAACCCTCTTTTTCTTGTTTTTGGTTTTTTCCTTATGAAATAAAGTATGTGAAAATACTAATAATAAAGGTTTGAAATTAAGGTTTATTATGTAATGAAATAAAGTACTTAAGTGAAATAAAGTGACTAACGCAAAATAAGAGAGTTTAAAGACAAGGGTGAAGAATTGGACCTCATTATGAAGACTTGAAGTGGATATTGATTGTAGATGCACTGAGATCACAATGAGATGATGGTGGTATGAGAACATGGGTGAGAATTTTCTAAAAGGAGTACGAAAAAGATGGAGGGAATGTGGGAAATGGGCTTTTTAAGAGGGGAATAACTATGAATTCGAGAGAATGTTCTTTGAATTGTAGAGAGGGATGTTCATGGGTTATTTTCGAAGTGAGGTCATGACCTCTATTTATAGGGCCAAGGGGGTGCCGATCGTCATGGTCCTAGACATGTCTATTGGCATAGAACACTAGACACACTATCGATAGGCAGGGTCCTGGGGGTGCTAATCGATAGTATAAGGCATATTTTTTAGAAAAATAGTCATAAAATGCGAACTGTATATTAGAATCATGCATAGGGTGGGCCGTTGGAAAGTATGTTCATAGGACTTTAAGAATCCAGTGATACACTCCTAGGTTCGGGAGTTGATCGAAGTCAAACGAAGCCAGGATGTGCCCATTGGTGACTAGATAGGAAATTCCTAGAGGAAAATGGATCTTTTGTCCGAACCATAAGGCTGATACATGCAAGAGATGGACTGTTGGAAAGGTTATTCAGTGTCCTTATAGATTTCATTTATCTTTATTCGGTTCAGAGAGTTGAACTAGGTCAAATGGGTTATGGAAGCGCTCGATGACCCTTCAAAGTAAAATGGGTCATTCATCCATACCATAAGGCTGATTAACGGACTTGACAGACCATTGGAAAGGGTATTCAGACACTTTCAAAGATTAATTTAGCTTCATTCCATATAAAGAGTTGACTAGGGTAAAACGGCGCCCGAGAGCGCCCGGTGGCCTCTAAATTAGTTTTTGAGGTAAAACGGACCGTTCGTTCGATTTATAAGGCAAATTCGTGCACGAGAAGACCGTTAGATTGGGGATTCAAAGCCATTCAAAATTCATTAAGCTTTCTCTCAAGCGATGAAGTTGACCAGAGTCAGACGGGGCATGAGAGCGCCCAATTTCCTCTAGATTAGTTTTGATTAGTAAAACAGATCGTTCATCGAAACCTGAGGCCTATTTGTGCACTTGGCTCACATTGGAAAGGGTATTCAGAGTCCTTTGAAGATTCATTGAGATTTTATCATCCGAGAAAGTTAACTGGAGTCGAACGGGGCCCGGGAGAACCCAATGGCCTCTATATCGGTACTGGAGGTATGACGTAGGGTTTGAGATGAATGAGTGAGTGCTAGGGACCAAAGGGAGTGCTTAGGGGCTCTTAGGATGGAGTGTCTACACCCAAGTTTTGGATTTATCCGATAAAAGAAAGCGTGATAATGCAGAAATTTAAAAATGTTAAAACACATTAATATGGACTCGAATGACACCGAAAATAATTAAAAAGGACCCGGAGCCATGGGGTGAAGGAACCAAATCACTGTACAGAGCATATAGTAGCATAATCAACGTGTAGATCCCATTAGAGTGTGCGGATATTGCAAGCAACTAAAAAAAGATAATGAAAATTCGAACATGTTAAGAAATGGGTTTTGTGGAGAATATAAGAAAAAAAACAACCCAACTTGAATGAAATTAATAAATGTTCTGATAAAAAATAACAGGGACAAGCAATGCTAGAAAATTGATTAATGTCCATCAAGAAAAAAGAATGGTAAAGTGAAGTGACTAAATGTTTAATTAAGCAACCTAAGGAGGTTCAAAATATAATTAACACAAGAGTGTTTATAAATGGATTTAAAAGAAAAATAATGTTTCTTATCACGGTGCTTGCATGTGTTGAAAGGTAATTTTCAATGAAAATACTATGGTAAATTTGGTTTGAGAAAAGGGGTCATTTCGGTGACAGGAATGCTTTACCTTAAACAAAGGGTATTTATTTAAAATATTTAAAAAATAGTGTTAACTCAAGAAATAAATATCAAATCATGTAAAACGGGGTTCTCTATAAAATTAAGGTGAATTAATCGTAATTAGTAATATTTTTGGAATAAAAATGGTTTCATGCATTAAACTATATATATATATATATATATATATATATATAAGGTAGTTGCATGGGCATGTAGATATAACGTGCTAGAGTCTCTTTTATGTCGTTTGATTCTGTGTTGCATTATTGTATTTTTCCTACTTGGAATTCGGCTCATTCCCTCATATTTGTTATGAGGTGCATTTCCATATTTTTAGAGTTTTGTACGTGTAAGTATCCTTTTTATTTTACATTAGTAGCTCTGTATGCTTGGATTTTGGGGACGCTTCCCACGGGTCTCTCACGTAGTTTTATTTAAATGGAAATCGTATGCTAAACTAGTGAAATGTTAGTTAAATAAAACTTGACTAAAAAACATTATGTAGGTTGTTTCATTTCACTTCACACCTAATGCTCGAGTCGAACCATGTTTACCACGGGTAACCCATAAATCTGGACCAGTCATTACAAATACTATCAGAGATCTAGGTTTAAGGTCCCTTTAGGGAGTGATGTGGTGAGGTCGGTTGTGGATCTTTTGACATTAGTGTTGGTTTGGGCCGATCTTGTTAAATTAGTGATGATTTTGGTTCATATTATCGACAGTGGAGTCAAGGAGATTAGCACGATGGGTAATTCATTGCAAAGTGGCATGTGGCCAAATTAGTCGTCGTTAATTGCTTTCGCACTTTTGATGTAGAGATATTAGTAATTTGCGAGTGTTTACGCAAGCCAATAGTGGCGACGTAACAGTTTTTAATGTGAGGTTCTTGTATGTCAACCTTTGATTACGTGAGAGGTCTATTAAGATGTTAATGAAGCTAAATGTCGTCCAGTTATTTAGAGACATGAATTGTGTGAAGTCAACTGTGGATATTAGGTGATTAGAGTGTCATGCCTAAATGGTGTTGATTGCGATAATAATGCATTAAGTTCTGGGATACGGTACTTATGCGTAGCTAATGCTGATAATGTGATTAGAAAAACTTAATCCTTGGGGTAGTGTTATGTCGTAATTAATTGATAATTTGGTAGGCATGTAGAACTGTGTTGGTCATCATTTAAGGATGTGTATCTGTAGTTGATAGGATACTATCATTATAGGTAAGTACCTTATAAATTGTCAACTAAAAGTCGTATCTCATAAGCTATGATGAGAGTTACTGGCCACTGGTAGCAAGTATAATATGTATGTAATAGTGAGGGTTGCAGTGACATAGGAGTGAACCCTAGACAGTCTTCCATGACAAGGTTTTACGGAATTTGATGCAACTTTGAGGAATAGGAACCCTAGTGATGACGATGATGTAAAACTAGAGTCTTATAGGTTGTATACAACATCCCATATCCATTCAGAATCCTTAGTCGTGTTAGTCCATGGTTTGATACGGGGTTTAGGGAATCAACCATTTAGAAGAAGGTTTTAATTCCTTTATTGGATCTCGAGAAGAGAATTATAGGTTATACTTACATCGGTGTCTCGGTAAAAAGGGAAAGAAAATTATTGTCTAGATGTTGTAGTTCTTCCTATCGGCCTGAGTGATGATGGAATCCAGGCAGTTTTGGTGTGGATATAATTTAAATAAGTCCTTGGAGTGTCCTTGGGACTTATTACACATGACATCCTTAGGAATGCAGTTGATTTGATTTGATGCCTTGAGGTTTTTGATGATTGTTGTTCTCCATGTGTAGAGACTGAGAGGATAATATTTGGGTGAGTATCTAAAAGTCATTTTAAACAAATATTAGGAAATCAGTAGGGCATACCTATTATGAGAGGATCATAAGTAATGAGATCTCGACAGGTCTTCAATGATAATTACGTTGAGGTATGCTTGTTATCCTTAGGGAACCATTTAAGTTCGATGTTATGGGTTATAAATGTTCTAACAATGTTTATACTGAAGGTCATATAATGATCTTAGGTTATTGGTCAAGTTTTAAAGAGTCGAATAGTGTACATCCTTAGTACCATCGTTCGAATTGGAACAAATAGGTGATGCAACCTTTAGAGGGAAATTAGAGATTTATGTTATGGTTGGACATGATACTTGACTGCTATTAGATGACTGGTGTAGCAAGTGTTGTACTTGACTTGACGAGTGCCAATAAATTCATTAGAGACTTAGATTAATGATGTCATGTTAGAGACTTAAAAATGACAGCCCTGAAGGGATATTAAAGCATGATTAGGACATCGACATTAGTCGACGATGTAATTAGAATAAATCTAAAAGGTAAAGGACTAGTTCTTGGCATGTCTTGATAAACTGGTATGGATTAGGAAGCATAAACCTATGTAGTAATTTCTATCCTTTTACCACTATTGGAAATCAGTGTGGCCGTCACGTAATTTTGAATTGGGTAGAATCTGAAGATAGGCACAATGACGACCTTGTTTCAATGGAGGTTACAATAGGATGAATGGTTCACTTAGTTGGGGCAATTCTTAGAGAGATGTTTGGGATGTGACCATGGTACGACAAAGTAAAACACTAACCTAAGTATGATAGTTTGGTCACTAAGTCATATTAACTCAAAAAATGGACAAAGTCGGCATGGATAAAAGTGTTGGCATTTGTTAACCGTAGTGGATCATGTTTGTCAAGGATGAAAGGTGTAAACCTTATTTCTAAGGAGGGAAGTCTAGCATTTAACTTCCCAAAGGATAATAGGTTCATATGTTGCTCTCGCCTTGTGGGCATGAATAGTTTGTGATCCGTTATGTCACTGGTGGTGAATCTAGCCAGGTGTGTTTCTAGGTCATGATCCAATGAGAACATCCAGGAGGAGTCGTATACTTCATAGAGTGTGGCACAGATTCTCTTTTCATAAGCCATTATTCATAGAGTGCGAATGGTATTTTCTCAAAATAGTTATTCTTTTTTTAATTCTTTGTGTCCCTTTCAGTTTCGATAGTCGAGGACTGTATTCCTCCGCTTTCGATGGTTGAGGAAGGTGTCCTTCCAATATCAGCGATCTAGTATTGTTCGATGATAGCTTGGTCATGACACAGCCTGACCCAGTATGAGTGCCAATGGCCCTTGTATGGTAATTGCAGTTTGACAATTGGGCGCGCTCTTATTTAAAATATCCATTTATTTGCACAAGTGTTGTGTGCGTGTGGTTGCACGTTCTACCACACGGTTTATTCATAGTACCCTCTTCCTTAAAAATAACGACCTTATGGATCGACTAACATGGAAATTTGCATCTCTGGTTGTAAAGAGAATGTCGATGATTTGAGGACATCGTATAGCATTAGAACTTAAGGAAACATAGTGCACAATGCTGCTTTGCCACAGTGAGTGGATTGGTGTATTACTCGGGTAAGTGTTCCATAGTTAGACGCCTAGAATGATCATAGGTTCATAGAAGAATCTTATGGAAGGTATTAGTCAGACAAATGATTCGTGACTTTATTGGTATGTCCTTAGATGGAGGCTGTGACTAATTAAGCAAGAATAGTATCAGGTTTAAGTTAAATTGCATGGTCAGGAAGACCCGAACATTTGAGGGAACCAAATATGTAGTCCTAAGATTGAAATAATTTACGATGATGGATTGGGTGTTAGTTTTATGTCATTTTGATCCTGGGTGAGCGTCGATCACTTGAGAGAGTTACCCCAGTAAAGGTGCTAGTATGCTTGGGTGTTAGAAAGTAAGACTTAGGACTAGATTGATCATGATCATTAAGAAAGTGGAGACTTGAAGACTATAATGTAATTTTGATGGCTGGCCTGATGGTGAGTGTTAGAATATGTAACATGTTGAGTTCTTTGCTGAGAACCCCTTGTGAAAGGGTGTATGATGACTTTTTGTGATTGAGGATTTTGATGACCTAGCCGTGAAAGATTCGTATAATTTAGAATAAGAGTTGATAACCCCGATAATTTAAGGGATTGATAAGTCAATAATTTTAAGGATGAAATTCCCATAAGTGAAAAGAATGTAATACCCGTTCCCCCGTTGTAAAGTTGTAATAATGTATGAATAATGATATTTGATCGTCACTGTAACCTTCATAATTGTCGAATCACGGTTTTAATGATGGAAAGTTTGATCCTAGGAAAACTGAAGTCGTTCGAATGAGACTTCTAACGACTTGAGCTTGATTAGCTCCTCGCGCACACTGAAATCTCATTAGAACCTCTCATTGGAAGTATCATTCTAACGAATGAGACTTAAAATTCGTTCAAACAACCGAACCTCAATTTAGTCATTTTGGGTGCCCTTGTGTATGATACATCATGAATACTGCATATTTGTGCCCGTTATCTTTTTACATTCTAGCACTTTTGTGTTCCTTAATGCCTACATTTATGCTCGTTAAGTAGACAATCTCTATTATGTATGTTTATATGCTCTGCGAGGTATAATTGAGCTTTTGTAGACATGGGAATGCTCATAGTGTGGATTGGTTGCTTTTCGAGGACGTTTCATCATTTAACTCAACTTTAAGGGCAATTTAGTCATTTCAAACTTCATCCCTGACTTAGTGGAATTCCATGGAATCTTAGTTCGTTTAGTTAGCTACGTGTGGTTATAAACAACATGTGGTTTCAAGTTCGGATGAAGAAGTTATAGCCAATTCCGTAAAGGATTTCCCCCTCATGTTGGACCAAGGGCCACTGAAAATAGGGTCTGGTTGACCGGCTCCCAAGCTGCGATTGACTGGTTAAAGGCTTATAAATCCCTTGTTCTCAGTAATAGGAAAAATTGCAAAATTGCAAAATTGCAAAATGTGTGACTGGCTCCCAAGCTGCGATTGGGCAGTTGTTCTAATTTAATTTCATTTTTATTTACTTCTTTTTCCACTTACTATATAAGTGGGTTTTTGTTATAATAATAGGATATATTTCAATTTAGTTTAGTTTTAGGGTTTCTCTTTGAGGAGACTATCTCTCTAGTGTTTTAACCTATTTTGTTTGTGTAAGTACTATTTATTGTCTTCGTCCCTTCAATTAAGTTGTGTTTATTTCTTTCATTGTTCTTCACTTACTTCCTTTGTATTTAGTTTTTATTGGTTAAATAGTTATTTGCTTTGGTTAATTAGATTTATTCAATGCTTTAATCCAGTTTAATATCTAGTTCAAGGTTTGGGGTCATATTTCCTCCATTAATGGGTATCGAGTTTTGAAATCTAGGTTTTGGGTGAAAATACATTTGATTGAAAACTCTTGTATTAAAGTTGTAATATTAGGCATTTAACTTTCTTTGTCATGCAACGCTAGTGTTTATAGCGATATTGTGAAATAATCCATGTGTGACCATTTTCGATTAAATGTTTAATCTCCCATTTTTGGGTTAGTTCCCTTCATGTGTGATGTTTATAATTAATTGAATATGCTAGGTTAAATGTTTTTGAACCAAAATACTATTTATGCATTGTTCAACCCACGACAGTGATGTGATGCTACTCTTGTTTTATTAATATTCTTCAATTTTATTACTTTTCTCTTTTTCCCCTTTTCTACCTCATCACCTTTTACACTTTTATTTTCGAAGTAATAAATCGATTAAAGTCTATGAAACATTCCTTGTGTTCGATACTCGAAGTAGCCGCTATAATCCATTTGAGTGTAGTGAAAGTTTAGATTTTTGGTATTACAGTTGGAAGCCGATAACAACGATTTACGTTTCTACACGGACGCTTGGTTTTCACATCATCAATACGACGCTGTTGTCGGGAACTGTTCATTATAGATTGTAATTTTTTTTATTTCATAGCATTCTTTTCTTTGTATTTGTATGCTTTATTTTTTTCTGTCTTTTTGACTTGTGTTATATTGCTTCAAGAACCTTAAAATTTTGGTGCACGTCGCGTTTTTGAATTGCCTACTTTGAAATGTCTCTTTATAAGTCTTTATATTAATTTAATAGTTATTGTTGATGTAAAAAACTAGATTTGATCTAATGAATTAATCACAGATAAATATAAATAAAGAAATAAGACAAAGGATTTTTAAAGTGGTTTAGCCTTAATGAAATGGCCTACATCCACTCTCTTGTATTGCTCGGTGTTTTTCCTTAATCTTGATTAGATTTTCTTATGGTATCTTACCCATTATGAGGGTATTACAATGTATTTATATCCTTTGGGCTGCCCATGTGAATAGACAATACGTCGTTATTAGATAGGCATATGTATCGGTACATAATAAGAGTATTCATTGAATCTATTTTGGTCGTTTGGTCTTCCAAGATAGTCTCTCGGTATACTGAGTAGCGCAGTATTCTGAGTAGCTTGGCATGTTAAGTTTCTCGGTGTATGTAACTATGCCATGATGGATTACACGTGCCTTATCATAACTGGTCCACGTCAGTTGACTAATTTTTGTATCAACAGAAACCCCCAATATTTCATAGTTGAGATTGGATGTGAGAGTGTGAAATATTATGCCCAAAAGTTCCTCGGGAACATTTTCCCATGCCTTATTTTTTTACAGCCCTTCGACACTTGTGAAATTTTTTTCTCGGCATACTAATTTTGAGCGCAAAGTGTCAAACTTGTAAATATTTTGACGTTTTTACGAATGCTTAGGAACTTGTACCTTTTAGCCGTCGAAAATGCAATTGTCGTTATCTGTAATCATTACTTTTCCCATTTTACAAAGCCGCATATATAAAGGCGGTAAAAGCAGATTATTTTCTACCTTTTGCTATCTAGATTCTCAAACTTTTTGTCTTCTCACTTTTCTTCTTACGACCATCTCCTCAGTTCATCTGT
This sequence comes from Sambucus nigra, assembly GCA_949130495.1. NCBI lineage: Eukaryota > Viridiplantae > Streptophyta > Magnoliopsida > Dipsacales > Adoxaceae > Sambucus > Sambucus nigra. The sequence continues at coordinate 152,913,567 of OX422211.1, read as the reverse complement.
CTTAGCTGATTTCTTGATTTTCCTGTAAGAACTTCTTCCTTCTTTCTTCTTTCTTCTTTCTTCGATTTAGCCATCATGGTTTACCTTATCGAATCGTTGGATAAGTTTATGGCCGATTTTAGGATTCCTTCTTGGGTAAATTTGGAAGAACCTACTTGCCCTTCTGATTTATTTTCTCTAGCTGAGGGACATTGGTTTCCTTCCATTTTTGTAGCAGAATGTGGTTTTTCTTTCCCTCCTAATCCCCTGTGTTGGGAATTTTGCCAATATTTTGATATTATTCCTGCAAGAGTAGTTCCAAATACATAGAGGGTAGTTAATGGCGTACATAGGTTGAATCAAATTCATGGAACTCGTCTAGGGATTCCTGAAATTATGTACTATTATAAATGGATTACTAGCGATACCACCTTTTATTTAAAAACTAATATTTCTAACAGAGCGTTAGTGGTCAATCTCCCTGACGCTAATAGGGATTATTTTGAACATGGGTTTGTGATGAAAAATTGTCAACACCCCCCAATAAAGGGGAAAGACGTGTACCAAGGTCCCATATGTCCACTTTATGGCAATAGGATATGTTTTTTTTTATTTTTCAATTTAGCTCTATTTTTGTTTGATAAAATGCCTCACTATCATTTATTTTTTGTATGTTGCAATTGACAGTAAGAGAAAATCACAAAAAGAGAGTGATATTAATATAAATGATTTGCAATTTACCTGGGGATTGAATCAAGCAATAGTTGGGGAACACGTGAGGCTTGCTTCCTATTAACTGCGATATAATAATACCACTTCTTCTTTTATTGCTCGACCTTTTGCCCCTCCCTTGGTGATTAACCTTGAGCAGGCTCCAACATCTTCTTCATTTGTTAAAGAATCTTCCTCTGACTTGGGTACTTCTATTACTCACCTGATGATGACGAAAAGGAGAAGGCATATCTCCTTGCTAAGGTTTCCCCTGTGCTGATGGGGTGAAGAAGAGAAAAGATGATGTCCCAGCTGAAGGGATTAAGAAAAAGGATGTTGCTCCATCTGCTGGAGAAGTTACAACTTCCAAGGATATCAGCAAGAAGACCCCTGTTGCTCCTAAAGAGGAAGAACCTTTGATTGAAGGGGTTGTCCTTATTCAAGAAGAGGCAGCAACTTTTGGGGTTGAGGTACATTTTGTGAGAGTTAGTACTTCATCACTCATTGCTCCTTCCTTGGCTAAGAAATTGATCATATTTGGAACTCTTCCTGACTGCCGAGCTACTAAGACTTTTACTCCTCGGGATAAGGTTACTGAGTTAGCAGCCCAATATCTTGCATCAGTAAGTGTCATCACACTTGCCATTTTACCTCTTTATACAATGCTCATATTCTGACTTAGGCTTCTTTTCTTTTGCAGTTTTTGGTGTACTTTAATAATATCCTGGAGAAAGAGGAGGCTATCAAGGATTCAACTTCATCCAGTCGAGTAGAATAAGCCCTTGTTGGGTTGTCAAAATCTTTTGTGGAGTTATGACAGAAGTACGAGGAGGACAAAGCTGCTTACGAAAATAGAATCAGGTCCGCTGAAATAGCTCAACAGAAATATGAAGAAGATGCCAAGGAGGCTGATACAGCTCGGTGAGAGGCTGATACAGCTAGATAACAAGTTGTAAATATTTCTAAGGAGGCAGAGGAGAAATGAAGATTGTCGTTTCCAGCAAGGTAGAAGCTGAGGGGAATCTTAAAGAGGTTGAACGACGTAAGAAAGACCTTGAGGAGAAGGTGAAGTCTGTCGAAGAGCTTCTTAGGGAAAAAACTTCCTCGGAGAGGGTGAGGAGAAAGGCTACTTTGAATAAGGCCTTTAGCTCTGGCTAGAAAAAAGGGCGGAATAAAGTTATATCTGCTGCCTCTACCCAAATGGAGTATGCAAGTTTCAAGTTCTTCAGGGATGGATGGACTGCAGCTTTGAAAGAGTTGAATGTTGCTAAGGATTCTGAACTATCTTAGAGACATGTTCATGGCCATCCTCATTCTATTGAAGAAGTAGAATAAGAAGAAGCTAAATTTGATGAATCTTCTTTGTTGATAGTAGAACAAACACCTGCTGCCAATATCCCTCAGTCCTCCGAGCAAGTTCAACAGATAATCACTTATGTCGATCAATGCCAGACACCTACCGGGCAACCAATTTCTTCCTCAAAATCAACTAATGATGTAGTAGGGAATAAGGAGAAGGTGTAAAGTTATTCGATAATTTCCTGCTTTTCTCTATTTCCCCCCTTTTTGTTTTGTATCTTTAGTTGTATTCTACTCTCTTATAATTAATAAAATGGACTTTGTTATTTATTCTGAGTTTATCCTTTACTTGTTCAATATAGTTATGCTGGTGTTGATCTGGTTTTACTTTTCCTTTCTAGTTTATTCCCAGGATGGAATTGTTGTGAGCTCATAATACAGAGTTGATGAAGAAGTGTACTGATTACTTCAAAGCTGGTTGTGTAAATTTCATTGAAGCACAAATAATTGATATTCTTGGGTCTGATGCCTCTGAGCGAGTAATTGATGCTTACTAATATTTAAATGTCTACTTGATCGACATGTTGAAAATAATTTGGCTTACTATGAAATGATTTTGGACTTCAAGGAATGATCGAAGAACTTGAACTTCAACATAAGGAAACCACTGCTCTTCTGCATGGAGGTTATGAGAAGAAGTACCAGCAGTTGAGTGTTGATCGGGGTTATGACAAATTTATTTGAGCCCATAACAAGAGAGAGAGAGAGTGTTAAAACTTGATATTGAGGAGCATAAAAATATTGCTAAGCTGCTGGAGGAGGAGAATATTACTTTAAGGGAAGAGATTGAGGGTTTTTCATTTTTGGAGACTGAGAATGCCTCTTTGAGGGAAGAGTTAGAAACTTTGAAAAGGGCCAGACCTACATCTTCTTCACGGGGGTAGAGCAGGGGATGGTCGGAGCATCATTGAAGAGACTAGGACTCAACAGGCCTTAGAAAATCAAGTCGTTCAACTAAAGGTAAAAAAATTAAGCTTTAGCTTAGATGTCCCAAAAAATTAAAACTCTTATCGAGCAACTGTCCAACCAGAGTTCTTCGTTGGAGAGTAAAGAAAACTTAGTGAAGAAACTTCATCAGCATGTTGAACGATTGACTTATCAATTCCACAAGTATCCCAGAGAGTTTTGGATGGGGGTATATAATGAAGCTTTATGTCAGCTTGATGCCAGCTTGAAACAAACCAACAATGAGCGATACAAACAGGGATGGTTGAACGCCTTAACTGTGGTGAAAGTCAAACAAGGAACATAGCTGTGGGATTAGTATGAGCCTAGATTACTTAATTTTCCAATGCCTCCTTTTAAACTAAATGTTAGATGGATTTCAGCCCGCTCCATTCCTCAGTGTTTGATTTCCAAATACCTTGGCGACGGAAATCTTCATGAAGATTTTGAGATATCCCAACCTCAACATCTGCTTGACCGACCCTACTTGAGCAACGCTAGAATACTGCAAGATTTGAATTTTATCAATTCTTCTTTTGCTTTAGATGATCCTCCATCTAGAATGGAACCTGTACCTAAATCTGAAGGAAAGAAACCGATAGAATAGGCTATTTGTATTTCGTTAGTGATTGTTTAACGAAGAAAAATTAACTTTTTGAAATTTTATTTTCTTGGAAATAAACTCATTGTATGATGTCTATCTTATCAATCTTTATAAGATCAACTATAATAATGTTGTACTTCGTTGAGTATATATCTATAAAGGGACAATTTGTCCTTTGTTGATGTGATGGCCTAGACAATGGAACTTTGTCCCATATGTTTGCCTAGTTGTAGTGAGTTATCACTCATAAGTGTCTAAGCAATAGAATTATCTTTATCCCATGTTCATGCTTAGTTTTAGCAATCATTTATGTAAATAATTTCCTTGGTGCCTAGGCGGTGGATATTTTACCCATCTTCTTGCCTAGTTTAGATGCCGCTTGGGTCACCCGTAATTAAACAAGCCTTGCCTTGCTCGATTGTTATACCGACATGGTTGGTTGTGTTGATGTCGACCAACTTGTAGTTGGTGATTAATGATGCCGACCAACTTTGTTGGTGTTTGTGCTGATGCCGACCAACTTTGTTGAGAAAATTTTGTTGTTACTGAGTTATATTAGTGTGTAGCGCTAGTACTCTGAAAAAAATAAGATAAACGAATATTGGGAAATCCGCATTTTAATTTATTCTGAAACAATGGGGTACATGTGTAGTTACATCACTGTTAATACTTTCGCAGGTACTCTGCATTCCAAGGATTCTTTAATTCTCCTCCTTCTAGAGTTTCTATTCTGTAAGTGCCAGGTCGAACAATAGTTGTGACATGATAGATCCCATGCCAGTTAGCTTCCAATTTATTATGCTTTTGAATTACCTTCTTGAGCACATAATCTCCCTTCTTGATCACATTTCTTGACTCTTTTATTTTAGATCATGGCGGTCCTTTGATGATAAGCTACATTTCGTATTGATGCGTCTTCTCTGACTTCTTCGAGCATGTACAAGTCCAAATGTCTCATCAAATCGCTTACCGGAGAATTCAAAATAAGAATCCTATAAGCAGGTAATCCTAATTCAACAGGTATCACTATTTCATTCTCAAAAGATAACATGTAAGGAGATTACCTAGTTGTTATTCAGGGAGTTGTTCGTTAAACCCATAGCACTGCGTGCAACTTTTTTATCCAGTTTCCCTTAGGATCATCCAACCTTTTCTTCAACCCATTCAATAGAGTTCTATTGTCGCCTCTGTTTTCCCATTACTTTAGGGATGACTCAGAGCAGAATGAATCTTTTGAATGTTAGACTGTAAACAGTACACAGAAAACTCTTGATTATCAAATTGGGTACCATGATCAGTGATAAAAACATGTGGCAGACCGTATCTGCAAATAATATTCTTCCAAATGAATTGATAGACCCCTTCGTAGTCCATATCAATGAGAGGTTCAGCTTCCACCCATTTTATGAAATAATCCAAAGCAACCACCAAATATTTGAATCGTCCTCTTGTAGTTGGCAGAGGCCCGACTAAATCTATTCCCCGTATGTAAAATGGCTAAGGGGAAGTGATTGGTGTTAACAGTGTCCGAGGAGTTCTTCGTATAGTAGAAAATTATTGGCACTTATCGCATTTCTTGGTGTAAGCCGTGCAATCAGCACACATTATTAACTAGTAATACCCTTGCGTATTTATTCTCTATAAAAGAGTTCTACCTCCTACGTGATCTCCACAAGATCCTTAATGAATTTCTTATATCAGATCTTTAACTTCTACTGGGTGAACACATCTTTGTAAACAAGCTATCACACCTCTTCTGTACAGAACTCCCTTGTTTAAGACATATCGGGCAGCCTTGAACTTCAACCTCTTGGCTGCAAGTTGGTCAGTTGGTAGAGTGACTTCTCCAATATAAGCCCTGATGGGATCCATCCAGTAAGGTCCCATATCCGAAATGATAACATTCACTATTAAATCTTCATCAATACTTCTGCTTTCCAGTACCTCAATTGTTTTTCGTAGCTCGGTGCGCGTAGCTAAAGCTAACCGAGCAAGAGCATCTGCTCTATCATTCTCTAGTCTTGATATTCTAATCACTTGTATGGCTATCAAATGGGATACAATATCCATGGCTTTAGGCAAATACCTCTACATGAACTCTCCTTCCAATGCGTAAATATTGATCATCTAATTTACCACTAATTGCGAGTCACTAAACACCATAACTTACTCGGCGTTCAATAATTTAGCTAAGCTGAGGCCCACAATTACAACTTCATATTCAGCTTCATTGTTGGAAGCTTTGAATTGAAAATGCAGAGCATATTCTATATCTAATCCATCTGGACTATTGAGAATAATTCCAGCTCCGCAACCTATTGTACATGAGGAACCATCAACATATAAATTACATATAAGGATATTATCATCAAACCCTTGTTTGACAAAATCCCTTAATGGAATATCTGGCTCTTCCTTTCTCCATCCTTCAACTTTGTCCCCTAACTAGAATATTATAGTTGATCGGCTACTATCTCCTCTGGTTGATCTATTGCTATGCATTATAACCTTGTTGATCGAAAGTATCTGGGTAGGTAAATTCAGTGATGAAATCCGCCACTACCTGCCCCTTGAGAGAAGATCTTGGCTCGTAGATAATGTCATACTCCCCTAACTCTATTGCCCAATACATTAATCTTCCATAATTTCTCGCTTATGCAATGCCTGTCTGAGAGGCATGTCAGTATATACCACTATCGTATGGGCTTGAAAATATGGTTTCATCCTCCTGCTCGCCTTAATCAATGCCAATGCCAAATTTTCCAATTTTGGATACCTGATCTCTACTCCCCTAAATGCCTTGCTCGTATAGTAAACTGATTTTTGCACTTATTTTCTATTCATATCAAAGCCGAACTAACTGCACTTTCGGAAATAGCTAAGTACAAATATAATGTTTCTCCCAACATCGATTTAGACAGTAAAGGAGGTGTTCAAAAGTATCTCTTCAACTCTAAAAATGCTTTCTCACATTTGTCATTCCACTCAAAGGTCTTTCTAAGCACCTTAAAGAATGGAAGACATCTATCGATTGCTCGGGAGATGAATCTATTGGGAGTTGTTACGCGCCTGTAACAACCCGCGTAATTTTGGAAAATGGAGGAAAATAAAGTTTTTGATAAAATTATTTTTATTGCACAAATATGTTGGTTATTATTTTTTAAGGCGAGAATTTCAAACGGTTTCGAAAACGGAGTTAAAACGGATTTTAAAATGATTTTTAAAATGTTTTTAAACTCTTGGAGTTGTTTTGACTTCCAACTCTTCATTTATTTGCCTTATTTAAAGGAGTCTTTTGGATTCCAACTCTTCATTTCTTTGCATTATAAAAGGAAGTCGTGGGCAACCCTTTTAATATACTTTTGGCATAAATTTTGGCAGCAAATATATTTTATATTCCGCTTCTTTTTATATGCACATTGGCCCTTGAGATTTGTGAGTTCCAACCTTAGATTAGAGGTGTTCTTGGGGCTATTTTGGTTGGAGGTTCTTGGAGGAGATTTTTTAGATCTTTTGAGTTGATCTTGAGGATGTGATCATTGGTTTCTCATCATGGTTTGAGGCATGGGGTTTTACACAATATGCTCCTTAAATCTCGCGAGTGTCATTCTCTTTGAATTCTTGTTAATTGAACTCATATTTGAATTGATAAATTCATTGAAATCTGGAAAATAATTGTTGAAATTATTTTGATTCATGTGGTATCATTATATTGTTGATGAGCACGTTGTCATGAGATTTTAATATGGCACTGATGTTGGGCACCCGCCAAAATTCCTGTTTCCCGGACTATGGCTTGATAAAGCATATACGGATGTGGTGAGGCCTGGTGACCCGATTAAAGTGTTGTTGAGAAATTATATTGATAAATGCTTTGAGATTTTCATTTTCATTTGAATATTCGTACTCGTGTTGTTACGTTTTATTCATCGCTAACATATATTTGTTGAGCATCTTTCTTGTCGTATTGTGTACTTCCCCATATTTTCTTTTAGTGGCAGGTTAGCGCGGATTTTGGGGCGCTATGGAGATTGATTTTAGCGAGGATTATTTGGGAAAGATTTGTATTATTTTGTTGTATAGAGCTTTGGAGATTTGTATTTATTTTCGAGTTAGTTGTTGTATGTAATTCTAGAGACTTGTTGTAATTGAAGAGATTGAGATTAGTGGATTTATATTATTGTGGGTTTATTTATATGCTCTATACCTTGTCACTTGTGGATTTGGATTTATTTTATCGCATTAGCGCTTCGTTCGCTCTCCCCGGGCGGGCGGGGTGTTACAATTGGTATCAGAGCTTAGGTATACGGCAACCCTCGGGGCTTGGGTTTTGGGTTCATTGCGTGGATAACAATTTTTGGAGATATAAAATTTTAGGTGATATTCGTGATAGGTTTCGAGATTAGAGGTGAGGAATTATTTTTGGGAGATGTGATTTATTTTTGGAGATTGTTGGCCTGATTTTTGAGAGTTAGGTATTCGGAGAATTTGGAGGGCGAAATTCCATTGTTAGTGGGGAAGTGTAACAACCCGCGTAATTTTGGAAAATGGAGGAAAATAAAGTTTTTGATAAAATTATTTTTATTGCACAAATATGTTGGTTATTATTTTTTAAGGCGAGAATTTCAAACGGTTTCGAAAACGGAGTTAAAACGGATTTTAAAATGATTTTTAAAATGTTTTTAAACTCTTGGAGTTGTTTTGACTTCCAACTCTTCATTTATTTGCCTTATTTAAAGGAGTCTTTTGGATTCCAACTCTTCATTTCTTTGCATTATAAAAGGAAGTCATGGGCAACCCTTTTAATATACTTTTGGCATAAATTTTGGCAGCAAATATATTTTATATTCCGATTCTTTTTATATACATATTGGCTCTTGAGATTTGTGAGTTCCAACCTTAGATTAGAGGTGTTCTTGGGGCTATTTTGGTTGGAGGTTCTTGGAGGAGATTTTTTAGATCTTTTGAGTTGATCTTGAGGATGTGATCATTGGTTTCTCATCATGGTTTGAGGTATGGGGTTTTACACAATATGCTCCTTAAATCTCGCGAGTGTCATTCTCTTTGAATTCTTGTTAATTGAACTCATATTTGAATTGATAAATTCATTGAAATCTGGAAAATAATTGTTGAAATTATTTTGATTCATGTGGTATCATTATATTGTTGATGAGCACGTTGTCATGAGATTTAAATATGGCACTGATGTTGGGCACCCGCCAAAATTCCTGTTTCCCGGACTATGGCTTGATAAAGCATATACGGATGTGGTGAGGCCTGGTGACCCGATTAAAGTGTTGTTGAGAAATTATATTGATAAATGCTTTGAGATTTTCATTTTCATTTGAATATTCGTACTCGTGTTGTTACGTTTTATTCATCGCTAACATATATTTGTTGAGCATCTTTCTTGTCGTATTGTGTACTTCCCCATATTTTCTTTTAGTGGCAGGTTAGCGCGGATTTTGGGGCGCTATGGAGATTGATTTTAGCGAGGATTATTTGGGAAAGATTTGTATTATTTTGTTGTATAGAGCTTTGGAGATTTGTATTTATTTTCGAGTTAGTTGTTGTATGTAATTCTAGAGACTTGTTGTAATTGAAGAGATTGAGATTAGTGGATTTATATTATTGTGGGTTTATTTAGATGCTCTATACCTTGTCACTTGTGGATTTGTATTTATTTTATCGCATTAGCGCTTCGTTCGCTCTCCCCGGGCGGGCGGGGTGTTACAAATGGTATCAGAGCTTAGGTATACGGCAACCCTCGGGGCTTGGGTTTTGGGTTCATTGCGTGGATAACAATTTTTGGAGATATAAAATTTTAGGTGATATTCGTGACAGGTTTCGAGATTAGAGGTGAGGAATTATTTTTGGGAGATGTGATTTATTTTTGGAGATTGTTCGTCTGATTTTTGAGAGTTAGGTATTCGGAGAATTTGGAGGGCGAAATTCCATTGTTAGTGGGGAAGTGTAACAACCCGCGTAATTTTGGAAAATGGAGGAAAATAAAGTTTTTGATAAAATTATTTTTATTGCGCAAATATGTTGGTTATTATTTTTTAAGGCGAGAATTTCAAACGGTTTCGAAAACGGAGTTAAAACGGATTTTAAAATGATTTTTAAAATGTTTTTAAACTCTTGGAGTTGTTTTGACTTCCAACTCTTCATTTATTTGCCTTATTTAAAGGAGTCTTTTGGATTCCAACTCTTCATTTCTTTGCATTATAAAAGGAAGTCGTGGGCAACCCTTTTAATATACTTTTGGCATAAATTTTGGCAGCAAATATATTTTATATTCCGCTTCTTTTTATATACATATTGGCTCTTGAGATTTGTGAGTTCCAACCTTAGATTAAAGGTGTTCTTGGGGCTATTTTGGTTGGAGGTTCTTGGAGGAGATTTTTTATATCTTTTGAGTTGATCTTGAGGATGTGATCATTGGTTTCTCATCATGGTTTGAGGTATGGGGTTTTACACAATATGCTCCTTAAATCTCGCGAGTGTCATTCTCTTTGAATTCTTGTTAATTGAACTCATATTTGAATTGATAAATTCATTGAAATCTGGAAAATAATTGTTGAAATTATTTTGATTCATGTGGTATCATTATATTGTTGATGAGCACGTTGTCATGAGATTTTAATATGGCACTGATGTTGGGCACCCGCCAAAATTCCTGTTTCCCGGACTATGGCTTGATAAAGCATATACGGATGTGGTGAGGCCTGGTGACCCGATTAAAGTGTTGTTGAGAAATTATATTGATAAATGCTTTGAGATTTTCATTTTCATTTGAATATTCGTACTCGTGTTGTTACGTTTTATTCATCGCTAACATATATTTGTTGAGCATCTTTCTTGTCGTATTGTGTACTTCCCCATATTTTCTTTTAGTGGCAGGTTAGCGCGGATTTTGGGGCGCTATGGAGATTGATTTTAGCGAGGATTATTTGGGAAAGATTTGTATTATTTTGTTGTATAGAGCTTTGGAGATTTGTATTTATTTTCGAGTTAGTTGTTGTATGTAATTCTAGAGACTTGTTGTAATTGAAGAGATTGAGATTAGTGGATTTATATTATTGTGGGTTTATTTATATGCTCTATACCTTGTCACTTGTGGATTTGGATTTATTTTGTCGCATTAGCGCTTCGTTCGCTCTCCCCGGGCGGGCGGGGTGTTACAATTGGTATCAGAGCTTAGGTATACGGCAACCCTCGGGGCTTGGGTTTTGGGTTCATTGCGTGGATAACAATTTTTGGAGATATAAAATTTTAGGTGATATTCGTGATAGGTTTCGAGATTAGAGGTGAGGAATTATTTTTGGGAGATGTGATTTATTTTTGGAGATTGTTGGCCTGATTTTTGAGAGTTAGGTATTCGGAGAATTTGGAGGGCGAAATTCCATTGTTAGTGGGGAAGTGTAACAACCCGCGTAATTTTGGAAAATGGAGGAAAATAAAGTTTTTGATAAAATTATTTTTATTGCACAAATATGTTGGTTATTATTTTTTAAGGCGAAAATTTCAAACGGTTTCGAAAACGGAGTTAAAACGGATTTTAAAATGATTTTTAAAATGTTTTTAAACTCTTGGAGTTGTTTTGACTTCCAACTCTTCATTTATTTGCCTTATTTAAAGGAGTCTTTTGGATTCCAACTCTTCATTTCTTTGCATTATAAAAGGAAGTCGTGGGCAACCCTTTTAATATACTTTTGGCATAAATTTTGGCAGCAAATATATTTTATATTCCGCTTCTTTTTATATACATATTGGCTCTTGAGATTTGTGAGTTCCAACCTTAGATTAGAGGTGTTCTTGGGGCTATTTTGGTTGGAGGTTCTTGGAGGAGATTTTTTAGATCTTTTGAGTTGATCTTGAGGATGTGATCATTGATTTCTCATCATGGTTTGAGGTATGGGGTTTTACACAATATGCTCCTTAAATCTCGCGAGTGTCATTCTCTTTGAATTCTTGTTAATTGAACTCATATTTGAATTGATAAATTCATTGAAATCTGGAAAATAATTGTTGAAATTATTTTGATTCATGTGGTATCATTATATTGTTGATGAGCACGTTGTCATGAGATTTTAATATGGCACTGATGTTGGGCACCCGCCAAAATTCCTGTTTCCCGGACTATGGCTTGATAAAGCATATACGGATGTGGTGAGGCCTGGTGACCCGATTAAAGTGTTGTTGAGAAATTATATTGATAAATGCTTTGAGATTTTCATTTTCATTTGAATATTCGTACTCGTGTTGTTACGTTTTATTCATCGCTAACATATATTTGTTGAGCATCTTTCTTGTCGTATTGTGTACTTCCCCATATTTTCTTTTAGTGGCAGGTTAGCGCGGATTTTGGGGCGCTATGGAGATTGATTTTAGCGAGGATTATTTGGGAAAGATTTGTATTATTTTGTTGTATAGAGCTTTGGAGATTTGTATTTATTTTCGAGTTAGTTGTTGTATGTAATTCTAGAGACTTGTTGTAATTGAAGAGATTGAGATTAGTGGATTTATATTATTGTGGGTTTATTTAGATGCTCTATACCTTGTCACTTGTGGATTTGTATTTATTTTATCGCATTAGCGCTTCGTTCGCTCTCCCCGGGCGGGCGGGGTGTTACAGCGCCTCGTGAGGGTCTACACTTCCTTCTTAGTGGTTGGAGATTGTAGTTCTAGAAAGGCTTTTATCTTATCAGGATTTGCTTTAATACCTCATTGATTCATAATATACTCTAGGAACATGCCTTCCTGTACACCAAAAATTCAGTTGGTTGGGTTAAGATTCATCTGGTACTTCTCCAACTAATCAAATGTTTGGCTGAGATAGGCTATATGGTCAGCATCTTTCTTGATTTTGGTCAACATGTTATCGACGTACACCTCCATATTTTTGTCAATCTTCTCTGCGAACACCTTGTTCATCAGTCGTTGGTATGTAGCACCTGCATTTTTAAGACCAAAAGGCATAACACTATAACAATATGTTCCTTGCGGGGTAATGAAAGAGTTACTTTCCCTATCTTTTGGCTTCATTTTAATTTGATTGTATACGGAGTAGGCATCCATGAAGCTTAACAATTCATGACCCAATGTAGAGTCTACTAGTTGATCTATCATGGGCAGAGGGAAATGATCTTTTAGGTAAGCTTTATTCAGGTCTGTGAAGTCCACACACATTCTCCACTTGTTGTTCTTCTTCTTTACCATCACCACATTAGCTAACCATCAAGATACTTGATGTCTTCAAAGAAATAAGCCTTTTGTAGGTTTTCTACCTCCTCTTGAATAGCCTGATTCTTCTCTGAACTAAAGATTCTTCTTCGTTGATCTCTTTATTGACATTGAGCTCGTGACACAGAAAGGCTGGATCTATCCCCTTCATATCTCCATGACTCCACGCGAATGCTTGCTTTTTATGCCTTAGAAATGCCACCAGCTCTTGATTCAATATAGGATCAAGTGAAGCACCAATCTGAGTTGTTCTTTCTGGTCTCTCATAATCTAGAATAATTCTCTCAGTTGCCTCCATGACCTGGCCTTTAACGAGCTCCATTTCATCTTTAGGGTGTAAGGCTTGAATCTCAGACTCATCAAATTGTCCACTTGATAAGTGGTTGTTTTCTTCCTTGCATCTTTCAATTCTTCTTGCTCTGCAGATGAGTAGTAGCATTCCCAAGCTACTTTTTGGTCACCCTTCACAATTTTAACCCCAAAGTTAGTTGGGAACTTTAAACACTAATGTACAGTGGATGGAACTGCTTCAAACTTTTTCAAGCCTACTATGCCCATGATTATATTGTAGGTTGATGGGACATTTTTATCCATCATAAAGAAGCACACCTTTTCTGATCTGCAAGTAGGCCAAGTTCCCATCAACATGTCTAACTTGATCGTCCCAAGCAAAAAAACTTTATCTTTAGAGAACCCAATAATGGGCCTGTGATATGACTCTAATTGGCCAAGTTTTAAGTTCAAACTGTCGAAGCATGGATAAAACATGATGTCTGTCGAGCTACCATTATCCACCAGTACCCTCGAGAAGATTAAATCCTTTATTCTCATCTTGATCGCTAGCGTATCATCACGAGGATACAAAACACCTTCTAGATCATTTTTGTAAAAACCAATGACTAGCTTATCTTTGTTAACCTTCCTTGGGCGATCCTCTTCTATGATATTTATTCGCTGTATATAAGAACAAGCTTGTGCCTTATTGAGGTAAGCTTTTCTCTCGATGGTATGATCACCCCCTCCTGTATCCCCAAATATAATCATGTTACAATCGAATGAACCAAAATGAATTGAAAATACCTCATGCTCGGATTGTCTTGGCCTTTTTCGAAGACCGGGGTCATCTTCTGGGTCATATTCGTTGTCCCTTTTCTTATCATCTCTTTGTCGGTAAGGATATTTGGTCCTCTGTCGAGTTCTTTTGTTGGTCCTTCCACCATTCTAGCAATTAATGTACTTTCCTCATCTAATTAGTGCTTCTATCTCATTTTGGAGAGCTATACACTGCTTGGTTGTGTGACCATGATCGTTATAGAAATCGCAATACTTGGATTGATCCCTTCTTTTGGGGGCTGACTTCTGTTTTCCTGGACAGTTCAGTTCCTCGTTGTTCTTGATTTCTTCCAGAATGTGTTTTATATCCAACTTTTAGGGAGTATAATTCGTGTACCTCCTCAAGTGGTCTAATGCTTATTTGCCTTTCGGCTGCCTGCCCCCACCATTATGCTTGTGATCATTCCTTTCCGATTTTGCTTTGACTTTAGTTTCATCCCTTTCCTCTTCATTCTTCTTCGCATCCATATCTTCTTCAGCATTCATAATTTTGGCTGCTTTAGCCATCAATTCAGCCATGGATTTGGGGGGATCCTTGGCTAGGGTGTAGTATAACTTGTCTGGTAAAAGACCACTTATGAGAGCCATTATGGCTATCTTCTCCTTATAGTCAATGACCTCAAGCTTCTCATTGTTAAAATGAGTGATATAGTCCCTGGTGCTTTCTCCTTCCCCCTGTCTAATGCTCAATAGATGTGCACCCTTTTAACCAACTTTGCACCAAAACAAAAATTACCTATGAAGATCTCGGCCAACTGATGGAAGGTTGCGATCTTCCCCCAAGGAAGGCTATTGTACCATATCTGAGCAGTTCCAGTGATGGTTCCTGAGAATGCCCTGCACCTCATTTCATCTGGGACTGTGTAGATGTCTGCTACAGCTTGATACTACTCTATGTGGAGAACAGGATCAGTTTTTCCATCATATTTGGGTGTGACCATAGGAGCCTTGATTTTTGATGGCGTGGGAAAATCCACAATTGCTTGTACAAATTGAGATTCCTTGATAAAGGTCCTTTGGAGGGGGTTCTTGGCCTTAGCCATCTCCACTAAACTATATTCCAATCTCTGAATGAAACCTTTTAACGCATCATCTCCAGCCTCTGGTTTACGAGCAATAGATCGCGCATAATTCTCCTCTTGGGATCATTTTGTACGAGCTTCATGCCTGAGATTAGGATGTGACTAGGCCGAGCCTTTCCTTAAATTATTTGGTCATCGAGAATTTCTCGACTCAACCCGAGGAGGATTTTTGTTCTTCCTAGGGCCCAAACAATCGAACGGAGAGACTCTGCTCAACCTTTCCAGCGCACTTGTTTATTCTGGAATTAGAATAACATCTTCCTGAGAATATAGAATTCTTATAGGTGAAGTTAAGCCAGTATGATAGGATGGATCACTTGAATTCTCGGCATGACATACTTCAGTGTGTCTAGTTCTGGAGGCTAGTGGAATCATGCTTCTACGAATGCTACGTTGTCTTGACTAAGTAGATCCTCCATTTTGGACAGTGTGGATGAACTGTCGCATGGTTTCTTCCACGACCGTTTGTCCCTGGGCTAGATTTACTAGGATCCCAATGAGATCTTTTGTATTTGGAGGAGCCGAAGGATTTGGGGGATTCTCGTCGTTGTTCCTATGGCTAGATTCTGGGATATCAACCATTTCTGATGAGTTTTTAGTGAAAAATGCTACATATAGTCGTTCCCACAAAACGCGCCAATTTGTTGGTGTAAAAAACTAGATTTGATCTAATTAATTAATCAGAGATAAGTATGAATAAAGAAATAAGACAAGGGATTTTTAAAGTGGTTTAGCCTTAATGAAATGGCCTACATCCACTATCTTGTATTGTTGGGTGTTTTACCTTAATCTTGATTATCTTTTCTTATGATATCTTACCTGTTATGAGGGTATTACAATGTATTTATAGCCTTTGGGCTGCCCGTTTGAATAGATAATACGCCGTTATTAGATAGGCATATATATCAGTACATAATAAGAATATTCATTGAATCTATTTTTGTCGTTTGGTCTTCCCAGATAGTTTCTTGGTATACCGAGTAGCTCGGTATTCTGAGTATCTCGGCATATTAAGTTGCTCGGTGTATATAACTATGCCATGATGGACGACACGTGCCTTATCATAACTGGTCCACATCAGCTGACTAATTTTTGTATCAATAGTTATGATAATGGTTCTCAAGGTTACACTCCCAAGACTATGCGAGATGCTTACAAATTCTTGAAGGTCGATGAATTGGGCATGAAATTAAAAAATTTATAAGTAATCCCTCCTCACCTTGGGAAGAAACTTTAGGAAGCGGGGAATCCTCTAACTATGAGCAAACCTATCAAGAAGATGTTATGTCTTCTTATTAGTTTGATCATGAGTTATATTTTAAGGAATTTAATGACCAATTTGAGAATCTTAAATCTTGGTCTATTGAAATAAGCAACCAACTCGATCAGATCATTTCTTTTTCATAAATCCCAGTTGAGATTGAAACTTTCTTTTCACCCCCACCCCTTTGTGAGTAAGTAATAATTGAGAGTGGTGTAAGAACTTTTGAATTTCAACCTCTTATTAGTATTTCAAATTCTTTTCAAGTTGAAGTTCCTTCGTTTCCTTGGTTCCTATCGAATCATGAAATTTATTACAAGAATTGGTTGAAAGTCTTGAGGACTTCGACCCGATTCCTGAACGGGAATATTATTTTGAGATGCTTCATCTCATGGGCTATTCTATTGCACTTTCTCCACCTCCCCTTCCAATTGAAAAACCTTGGGGAGGTGATTTTAATTTTCCCGATATTAATGTGGTCTTGTCACCCTTACCATCCAAACCTCCCATTACCTACCTAAATTTTTAATTGGTGATGGTTCATTTCTTACGCGTTACACATGCCTTTCATTGTTCAAATGGAATTCTTATTTTTCGGGAGGCATGCTTTTTAGTGAGGGTACAACAATTATCCCTCAAAGCCAAATCTTATTTTGAGTGGACCCTCAAAAATTTCAACTTCTAGTGTATAGGTAATTAGAAGTTAAAATTGTAGGTTGTAAATAGTTACTTTTTGTTCTATCTTTTTTCTCTCTTTTTAAATTATAGTCCAGTGTAATTAGTTAAAGTTTTTGCTATTATTTTTTTTATGCTTGGTTCTAACATATATTTTAGATTCAATGGACTTGTATTTATTGGGGATCACTCCATTTTGGGTAATATGTTTCTTTTCCTCTCTTTATGTTATGTTCTTAATTCATGTTGAGGATAATTCAATATTTAAGTTAAGGATTGTGGGATATTCTATCCATTCTCTCGTAGTTTCATTGATTTAATCGTAAGTTATTCAGTAAGCATACTTGGTTGTAAAAAATTTAAAATATTAAAAAATATTTTCTTTCTTTTTTCTTCTTTCTTGGATGTTTTGCCTTTGTTTCTAATGAAATATTTTAATAAACGCCCGATCCAACAGATAATTCAATGATGCATGTACACTAGCCATTGATATTATGAATGACTTCATGAATTAAACTTTAATCCCATGAGCACATGTGCTTTTCTTATTTTAATGATTTGGTTTAAGGCCTTTATAACTTGGTAATCTTTTGTTGCATTGCATGTGCTTACACCTAGTGAGATTTGGGATCTTCTTCATTTGTGAGTGTTATATACTTCTATTTCCTCCTTGAAAATGTTAAATTTGTCTGTAATCTTACTATTCGTTCATTTGATCGTTCATTATTTGAGTTCATTTATGAAATGTGTTACTTGATCATGATTTTCAAAGTTGTTTTGACTCGAAAATTGCATAAATTTTAGTAAAGGATCATAGGACATCTTTGTTATATCACCCATATTGACTTTGAGCTCACCTTATATATTTTCCTCGTCAACCCCTTTTGTAGGTCCCCAAAATATAACTTTTTCTTTTGCAGAATTAACTTAAGGATGATTGCAAATTAACTTTCTCTTTTTATGAAGAACTCTTTTTCAATTTCATCAAACCATGTTGCGACACAAATTAATTTAACAAGATTTTATTTTGATTAATCCTAATCATACATCTAGTGATTAAAGCAAGTAATGTTAATTAAATATACTCGTAACGCCAGATGTACTAGGAAAAACCCCAAACAGGGAAAAACCTCGAACGGCCTAAGTCAGAAAATCACTATGAACAAAGGTTTTACAAAGACAGATTAGCCTTACTTAATGACTTGATCCCCATGGGTCTTGACGCTCCTTCTAATCTTATATTGTTCTTCAATAGTGTCACGTAGAAATTTTATCTTCCACGATGCTTGTCCATAACACTCGACTCTGCGAATGTCTCGGTGTCCACCGATATGGCTTGATACGGCTACGATGTTGAACACGATGTCCGTCGCTTCTCCATCGTAAAACCAATAATCACAAGGGTTCAATGATGAACAAACTTAAATTGGTGCATCAAGGATCACATAAACATTTGATAATGAAAGATCGGATCTTTGCAAACTCTAAGGATGTGTTTACACCTTTAAAACCTTAGAAAACATGTGCAAATAGGTTTTTGGATCGTAAAACTATTTTTCCAGAATGCACACCCTTTGAAGAAACTGGAAACCTATATTTATAATAAATTTAGGGCGGTGTCAGAATCTCATTCGAATGACATGCCACGTCGTTCGAATGATATCAAATGTCATTTGAACGATGACGTCAGATAGACTTTTTTTTTTATTAAAACAGAGTTTTGATTAAAACTAACTCTTATCCAATTCTCATCCGTCCTTATCTGACATAAACGAGTGTAAACAATTAAAACACTTTTTAAAACATTTTGCTTTTAAAAAAAAACTTCCTTATTTTATAAAATTATTTCCAAGATTCATTAACATTATGCATTCATACATGTGTGATCTCAAAGTAAAACCTTGAAGATGCGAAATTGCACCAATTAAACTTTGGCATGATTAATTCCATGTATCTTTGTCATAACGTTTTCAATTAATCTTCGATACGTCATAGACTCATGGGATCAGACAATAAAAAACTATCTACGAATCAAACCATTTTTGTTCCGAGAATAAGTCAAAACTACATTAAAACTCAATTGGAAATTTAGTCCTTACAAATATCCCCCTTTGACTATTCCGGGACAAAACCAATAGTGAAATGCCTAAGCCGGGCCGTCAAGCCGTATGACGCTTAAAACCCATCCCATAAAACCCAAAATGAAAAATATATCATCAGTACATGATAAGATTCTTCAAAAATGGACCGACAATAATGAAAATATCTCTGAATGTCTGAATGTGATGTATACTTGAAATCTCGAATCTCGTTAAGCATACCTACACACATGAAACAAACAAATACCAAGTGAAGTATCGTGGAACAAATGATATAAATCAATATGAGATATCAAACCCTAATAATTTGTTATGAGAGTAAACATGATACTAATTTATGTAGACATAAAACATTATACCAATATGTGTAAGCATAAAAACCGTCTCTCACAAAACTCTCCCTATATCACAGACATCTTTCTCCCCCTTTTTGTCTCGAATAGACATTCCGGTGAAAAAATAAATAAATCTAGCATGCTATACCAATGTAATACCAATTTGAATGAATTAAAAGTGAAGCAAAACGAGATAAATAAGAAACAACCAACTAAATATGACCAATCAAGGTTAAATCAGTAGCTAGTAACCAATGAACCACACAAAGAATATATCAATCTAAGAATGTGTGATAAACGAATCAAATGCAGCAAAATATGTCAATGAACAGAGTAGAGTTCATAAATAGAAACCCAGTACCAAAAATATGGATAAATATGCAATAGGGTATCGAAACGGAAGTATAACTTGGAAAGTCAAAACAGGTAAACCAGGGTTGTCGTTCGAACGAGCCAGGAATGTCGTTTTAATAAAATGCGACATCGCTCGAACGAGATAGTATGACATTAGAACGACATAGACAAATTTTTCACATTCTCCCGAGAAATTTAAACCTAGTTGCCCAGCGAAATTTTTTCCATAAAATACTGACGGGAAGGGGCTCAAAATAGCAAAACAGTAGACAAACTAATAAAACTTAAAAATAAACACGTATGAGTAACATGCTAACATAGTATCAATGTGCCTGAACATGAATATGGAACGATTGGGCATGAACTACAAACAAATGAATCATAATTCCAACACATTAAGCACATGAATCCGGAATTTTGATGATTCTACAAACAACAGTGCAATGACACGAATTTTCAACCGTAGGATTCTTTGTGAAAACCAGTTTAAATTTTTAATCCATCCAAACTCAAATATATATCATATTTTTCTTTTGAATGAACTAAACTAATATGGACCATTTTGGCATAAGATTCTTTTTATAACCTTATGAATTTTTTCGGGCTCTTTTAAATGGTGGCTTTCACGATGAGTCAATTTTGCACTCTCGCAACCCTTCCCCATGTACACTCATTATATTTTTAATTTAATCCTCACGGTAAACGGTTATTACATGCACACTTTCTCCTTATGTCTACTTACGCATAGATGACAAAATTGAGATAAGAACATCTGACCAACCTCAAATATGCAAGAGTAGTCAAACATCCATATAAACTTGTGCAGGTGTGCAAAGATGGCATATATACAAAGTCGAATCAAAACGCATATCAACTTTGAAACATCCCCATAATACAATGATTAAGATCTTTCTAAGCATCGATAATAATGACCAAATGTCCTAGCCACATAGATAATGGAAGGAAGGGGGTCCCATCACACCAATATGCCATATCAAACATGTTAACTCATGATACAAAAATAAAAACCGAAAATATTTTTGGCTTTTTCAAACATATTTTGACTCAAATAAAAACAAAATCTTTTTGTGTTTTTCTCAAAAGATTTCAAGACCAAAATAATTTTTTTTTTTTCAAAGAGATGGAATAAATGTAAAAAAAATATAATAGAAAATGATAAACATGGAAACACACTCAACCTTTAGTTTTACATGAGAAGAATAAAGTGCAACTAAGTGAGAACCATGAAATTATATTCCTAAAGAAACCAAATCTGACTTCCTAACCCAAGTAGGTGTGTAACGACACAGGGGGGAGGTTAGAATCGGGGCAACTTTATTCCTAAATTTCTTAAACTTTCGAGGAGCATTCCTAAGTTCATAGAAAAAGTTTCTAAGGTGTCCTTTCCTACCACAAAATGTGTAAGTGTAGCGATGGAATGGAAAGTTACCTATATCTCGACTTTTTCTAACGTTCTTATGTGGATCTCTCACATGTGCCGGGGGAGTGGGAACAACACGATCATCAAAACCAATACCTACCCTATCTCTCTTAATTTGGATGGTGCCTAGAATCCTAGCCAACTTTTCACTTCTAGTCTCTAAGTTAATCTTAACTATAGACGTGTCTCTCAAGCTCTCCTCTAACTCCTTAATCCTCGACTCGAGTAGATGTCTAGACTCATCAAACTCTAGCACCTCATTTTTCAAAGCCTCCATCAAAACTCTAAGGGTGTTTCTCCCTTTCTCGACGTACTCTAGATTCTCCCTGAACTTCTTCTCTCATTCCCTAAGATCCTTAATCAACACATCATTATTATCCACTGCACGCTCTTTTAACTTAACTAGCAATTTTGAGTTATCCGTTTTCACCTTCACCGTCTCCTCAAACAACTCTCGAAATGCAACTTGAAACTATTCTACATCGATCTCCTCATCCTCACTCTCATCACCCGTATCCTCTCAGGAAGCAATCTTAACAACCTCAGAAGTGTCATCCACATGAGTATCTTTGTGGGAAGATATATCGTCATCGATCACATGGCATGCCATAAACACAACAAGGTTATGCTCAATAGGGCAATCCTCTCCCTCTTTTGGTTCACTATCACTTAAGGCGACTTTGTATGCTATCGATTTTTTTTCCCTCTATCTTAAGTCTAGTCCTTAACTTTGTGACCATACCCCTCACACCCGAAATACCTATCAGACTTGTCTCTCTTAGGTTTGTCACTATTATCCTTAGGGGTGGAGTCTCCATTGTTCTTCAATTTTTCAAACTTATTAGCATCTTTTAATTTCTTATGAATTTGAAGAAATTTCTTAAATTTTCTTGCCAACAAGACGACATCCTCAAAGTCAAAATCGGAGTCGTCATTCGAAACTTTAGTCTCCTCCTTCAAGGCTTTCAAAGCAATGCCCTTTTCTTTCTTAGGAACTTGGTTGGAGGTAAACATATCAAGTTCATAGGTTTGTAAGTCACCTATGATCTCTTCAAGTTTAGAAGAGTAAATCATAGCAAGGGAATTCATAATGATCACTTTAGCATCAAACCTACTAGGCAACGATTGTAGAATTTTCTTAATCACACGGTTGTCGGGAATTTTCTCACCAAGGTTAAATGCCGAATTACAATATTGGGCAAGCTAGTGTAAAAATGATCAAACATCTCACTCTCTAACATCTTAATCATCTCAAATGGTGTAGTGCGATTTTGCAACTTAGAGTCCCTAACCGTGCTTGTGCCCTCGTGAGTGAGTGCCAGTGTATCCCAAGGTTCGTTCGAAGTTTCACAAGTCATGATACGATTATACTCTTGAGGTGTGACATATGAGGAAATAATGTGCATACCTTTAGAATTATACTGTGCAAGCCTATGTTCAGTCTCAGTACATGACTTAACGGGTTTCAAACTAGTAACCTCACCTTCTCGTATGACAGGTGGTGACCAACCTTTTTCAATAGCTATCTAGACACGCTTATCAATATATTTTAAAGCATTTTTCATTTACATTTTCCAATAAGTATAGTTAGTGCCATAAAAACCTGGAGTGCGAAAACTATCATAATTTCCAAAATTCATCCTTACAAGCAATAGGGATCAAACACAATAAAAATGTATTTTTAGCTCTGATACCAATTTGTAGATCCCAAAAATATAACTTTCTCTTTTGCGGAATTAAATTAAGGATGATTGAAAATCAACTTTCTCTTTTTATGACAAACTCTTTTTCAATTTTATCAAACCAAGTTGTGACACAAATTAACTTAATCAGATTTTATGTTGATTAATCCTAAACATGCATCTAGTGATTAAAGCAAGTAAAGTTAATTAAAGATACTCACAACACCGGATGTACGAGGAAAAACCCAAAACGGGAAAAAACCTCGGACGGCCCAAGCTAGACAATCACTATAAACAAAGGTCTTACAAAAAAAGATTAGCCTTACTCAATGACTCGATCCTTATGGGTCTTGACGCTCCTTCTAATCTTCTACTGTTCTTCAATAGTGCCCATGCAGAAATTCCATCTTCTACGATGCTCATCCACAACACTCGACTCCATGAATGTCTAGGTGTCCACTGATATGGCTTGATATGTCTACGATGTTGAACATGATGTTTGTCGCTTCTCCACTACAAAACCAGCTATCAAAAGTGTTTAATGATGAACAAACTCAACTTGGTGTAGCAAGGATCACATAAACATTTGATAATGAAAACTCAAATCTTTGTAAACTTTAAGGATGTGCTTAAGCCTTTGAAACCATAGAGAACATGTTCAAACAGGTTTTTGGATCATAAAACTATTTTTCTAGAATGCACACCCTTCGAGGAAACTTGACGCCTCTATTTATAATAAATTTAAGGTGGTGTCAGAATCTCGTTCGAATGAGATGCCATGTATTTTGAAAGATAGTAGATCTCGTTCAAAAGACATTAAATGTCATTTGAACGATGTCATCAGATAGTGTTTTTGATTAAGACAGAGTTTTGATTAAAACCAACTCCTATCCAATTCTCATCCGTCCTTATCTGACATAAATGAAGTGTAAACAATTAAAAAACTTTTTAAAACATTTTCCTTTTAAAAAAAATAACATCCTTATTTTATAAAATGAATTCTGAGATTCATTAACATTATGCATTCATACCTGTTTGATCTCCGAATAAAACCTTGAAGACGCGAAATTACACTAGTTAAACTTCAGCAT
This sequence comes from Sambucus nigra, assembly GCA_949130495.1. Classification (NCBI taxonomy): domain Eukaryota; kingdom Viridiplantae; phylum Streptophyta; class Magnoliopsida; order Dipsacales; family Adoxaceae; genus Sambucus; species Sambucus nigra. Next base: position 152,889,590 of record OX422211.1, on the reverse strand, counting down.
GATTAATTCCAAGTAGCTTTGCCATAATGTATTCAATTAATCTTCGATACATCATTAACTTGTGGGATCAGATAATAAAAGACTATCTTTCACTCAAACCAGTTTTGTTCCGAGAATAAGTCAAAACTACATTAAGGCTCAATTGGAAAATTGGTCCTTACACCTTTGAACCTTAATATATCATTTCATTTGAAAATCCAAAATCCTATAACCAACTCCAAATTGGAGTTATACATCATACAAATTAACTTACATATCTTTGTTTGGAGTGCTACATGGGATTAAATCATGTTCTTGTTATATGGTTGCAATTAAGCATAAAAAGAATGAAAAGTAAAGAAAAGAAAGAAGTAAAGAAAGCAAAAGAAAATGTGAAAAAATTAAAAGAAAAATATGAGAAAAAGAAGAAAAGAAAGCGAAAGAGAAAGAGAAAGTTTATGCATCTTGTATATAGTGTTCAATAACCTTTGTCACTTTCCAATGTTACATCCAATGCTTTTTATGGAAATCATTTTCCAATTTTGAAATTAAATGCAATTTTCCATTATCCTCGATTTTTCACCCCGAACACTTTTGAATATTGTAAATATTCCTTTCATTTCATAACCTTAACCCCAAACTAACATTACAATCCTATAAGAGTCCTATGTAATCCTAGGGTGAATTTTATTCGAAAGTAGTAATAGTTTAGATAATCTGTGTAATTATATTTTGCCTCCATTAATGATTGTATGTTTTATTGACATTACAAATTTTCAATTTTTATATAGCGTTCTTCATTTGTGACATGTGTGCGGCCTTGTTTCCATTTACATTTACTTTTATTCTTGTGTGTACCGTGTGTTACCTCCCATTCATAGTGATTTAATTTATTTAGTGTATACACCGGTGAGGATTGGCATATATGCACGTATTAATGATTATTTGGTTTATAAAGGATTTTCCAAATTATAGTTTGCATGTGCTTGCTCTCCCTCCCACATCTTAGTGTATAAATTCTACGAAGTTCATCCTATAATGTTAATAATACGAACTTTTGAGTGAAGTCATTCACAATGCTAATAACGTGTTTGAAATCCTTTTCGTTATTGTTAGGCTTGTTGCATTGTTGTTGGGCATATTTTTTTAGGAAACTTTGTTGTTTGTGGGTTTCATACCTGAAAACCCTGATGTCCACTAAGGTAATCTAGGGGTTTAACGGCTTATTGTATATTCAAAATGCAATCGTGTTCCCTACGAAAGTGGAATTTATATATTTTATGCTTATATATGTTTTGCACCACCTTATGTCAGACTGATTTTGTTTTGTTTCATCATTAAGGACTAGATTTGTTTAAGTTAAGGTGTGTGACACGTCATGGATATTGCATATTTCCGCCCATTATCTTTATGCATTATAGCGCTTTTGTATTCCTTAATGCCTATATTTATGCTAGTTAACCAGAAAACCTCTATGATGTATGTTTATATGCTCTATAAGGTATAATTGAGCTCTTGTAGGTATGGGAACACTCATAGTGTGGATAGGTTACTTTTTTAGGAAATTCCATTGTCTGACTCAAATTCAAGGGCATTTTAGTCATTTCATACTTCATTCACTGGCTCAGTGGAATTCTATGGAATGCATTTCGTTAACTTATCTTCGTGTGGCCATAAATGGAACGTCATTTCAAGTCCGGATGAAGAAGTTAGAGACAATTACGTAAAGGACCTTTTCCCCCATTAGACAAAGGACCGCTGAAAACAGGGCCCCGATTGACCGATCCCCAAGCTACGATTGACCGGTTGAAGGCTTACAAATCCCATGTTTTTAGTTATAGGAAAAATTACAAAATGCGATCGACTGGACCCTTGACCGCGATCGGCCGGTCCCTCTAGTTTTTGGGCGGTTGTTCCAATTTAATTTATTTTTCATTTAATTCTTTTCGCACTTACTACATAACTGAGTTTTTGTTATATTCATAGGATATCTTTCATTTTTCTTTAGTTTTAGGGTTTCTCTTTGGGGAGATTCTTTCTTTAGGGTTTCAACCCATTTTGTTTATGTAAGTACTATTGCTCATCTTATTCCCTTTAATTTAAGTTCTATTTCTTTATTTCTTCCTTTGTTCTTCATTTTTTTTCTCTGTATTTAGCTTTTGTTGGTTAATTAGTTTTATTCCCTTATTTAATCAGACCTAGTTCAAGGGTTGGGGTCATATTTCCACCATTAATGGGTGTCGAGCTTTGAAATCTAGGTTTTGGGTAAAAAAGCATTAATTGAAACCTCATGTATTAAAGTTGGAATATCAGGCATTTAACTTTCTTTGTCATACAATGTTAGTGCTTATAGCGATATTGTGAAATTAATCCACGTGTGACCATTTTCGATTAAATGTTTAATCTCGCATTTTGGGGTTAGGACCCTTCTTGTGTGATGTTTATAATTATTTGAATATGCCCGGTTAAATATTTTTGAACCAAAATCCTTTTTACGTGTTGCTCAGTCTATGGCGAGGATGTGATACTACTCCCGTTTAATTAATCTTATTCAATTTTATTACTTTTCTATTTTTTCCCTTTTCTACCTCATCACCTTTTAAACTTTCATTTTAGAAGTAATAAATCGATTAAAGTCTATCAAACATTCCCTGTGAATTTTCGATACCCAGACTAGCCGCTATACTCCATTTGAGTGTATATAAGATTTAGGTTTTTTCCATTACAATCGGAAGACAATAACAATGATTGATGTATCTACACATATGCTTGATTTTTTGCCTCATTAGTTTGCTGTTCCATTTTGGGCCCTTAGATTGATCATGTGTGACATTTGAGTGCATATGATAAATTGAATTGTGTATAACATATGGGGTAATGAGTTTTGAATTCATTTATGGGTTTCTTTTGGTTTATAAAAAGAGAGAGTGGTTTCCCTCTCCATTATTGTTTCAGCATTTCTATATCTTTATCTAACTTCAAGAGTTCATTCCCTTTACCCAATAATTTTCCTCCGTATCCAAACCTTGCCACCACTTTAAAACACCATCACACACCACATCTAAGATTTATCTATCATGTTCAAGATTTTATCAAGGGTGGAAGTGAGTAGAGCCAAATCTTATAGGAGGAAATTTGGAGTTATTTCAAAGAGATTTCAGAGTATTTAGAGGTAGGAACTTTTGTCTTCATCCTCTTAGTTATCTCCTCTTCAAACCATAAGAAGAAATGTAAAATAAAACATGGAGTTTGAAGGGGGTTTTCCTGGATCATTCAACGAGACAAGATTTGTGGATCTAGGAAACCTCTTTACGGCCACCTTAAGAGGTGAGATGTTATCATCTTCTTTTACATTCATCCTATCATTTTGGAGCTTCTTTGAGGTGAGAAAACTCTACTCTTAGCTTAAGAACTTTATTTTGTATATTATTGGTCTTGTAGCTAGATCTTGTTAGAGTAGAATGCATATATGATTAAGGAGGTAATTTTTTAAAGTTTTGTGAAGAAAAAAGATGATTTATCAAAAATCCCAAGAGTTTTTAGAAAAATAATACATTTCATGAAATCTTGATATCTAAATATTTTATGGAACAAAATATTTGAAATTATATTTCTCTTGTTGAAAATATTTTATGAAAAAAATATCTTAAGGTTTTCTTGTTAAAAATTGAGATTTTTGTATAAATAGACATTTACTTAAGTATTGAAGATAAAACAATGTCTTTTATGTTGAAAATCATGTTTATGACAATATTGTGAAATTTCTATAATGTATTATATATTAGACTTATTTAATAGGATTTTTTGTGTTAAAACCCATCTTATCATGTACATAAACTTATCGTATTTTAATGATGAACATATAAACAAGTTTAATGAGGGTTTTAGTGGGTTAAATATAATATAAAAGAAAATAGAAATTTCATCCTTGAAGGTGTGTTAAAATGTATGGAAAGTGTGATACATGTACATTTAAGACTATATGTAGAAATAAAGGGAAATGGCATTTTCTTGTGAAGTAGTCTCCAAAGGGAAAAAATGAGTTTTCTTAGCAAAGAAATTAGTGAAATAAAGAGATTTCTAGCTTGAGTATTATGTCAGCCTAAAGTGTTAAATAAGTGTTAATGAGTTGAAAGAATTTAAGAAGTTAGTGCGTATAACTTAACAATGTTTTGGGGAAATGACACTTTCTGAAAATAGAGGAGAGTACAAGTTTGGAAACAAATGAGTAAAATGGTAATTTTACATAAAGAGGAATATTTTTATGAAATAAAAATGTTGAAAAGGGTATAACGCGAAATGGTACTAAATGAAAGTGATTTTTTGAATAAAATCAATGCAAGTGTATAAAGGACAAGAAATCATGATTTTAAAGTGTAACACAAGTTGGGGAGGGACCTTGGGTTTTGGGTTCGGTTAGCAAAGGAAGAAAATTTTTAGAACACATTAAGAAGGGACCGAGTCCCTCGGGTGAAAGACCCAAAATTATTGGAGAGAGCATACGGTAGCATAACTGTCAGTGTAGAGCCCGTTGAAGTATGCAGATATTAGAAGATTATGAGAAAAGGATAATAAAAAGTGAAACATGTCAAGAAATCGGTTGTGTGGAGAATAGAAGAAAAGACAGCCTAACTTGAATGAAATTAATATGTATTCTAGCAAAGAATGTTGTGGACAAGTAATGTAAGAAAATTGATTAATTTCTATAAAGAAAAAGGAATGGTAAAGTGAAGTGACTAAATGGGTAATTAAAAAACCTAAGTATGCTTAACCCATGATTAACACAAAAGTGTGTTTATAAAAGGCTTTTAAAGAAAAATAAGTATTTTCTAATACGATACTTGCGTGTGTTGAAAGGTGATTTTCAACGAAAATACTAAGGGAAATTTGGTATGAGAAAAAGGGTAATTTCTCTCACAAAATTATTTTCCTCAAATAAAGGATATTTGTTTAAAGTATTTAACTAGATGTGTTAAATCAAGAAATAAATATCAAGTCAAGTAAGACGCAATTATTTAAAAGATTAAGGCGAATTAATCGAAGTTAGTAACTTTTTTAAAATAAAAATGGTTTCATGCATTAAAGCGTATATATATATATATAAGGTAGTTGCGTGGGCACGTGGATATAATGTGTTAGAGTCTTTTTTCTACCATAAAATTCTATATTGCATTGTTGTATTTTTCCCACTGGGCATTCGGGTTGTTCCCTCATCTTTATTACGTTGGTTGGGCGCGGTTTCGTAGTTTGAGAACATTGCATAGGTAAGTCTTCTTTATATTTTACGTTAGTAGCTCTGTATGATTGGACACCGAGGATGCATCCCACGGGTCCCTCACGTAGTTTGATTTAAATGGAAATTGCATTCCAAACTAATGAAACATTAATTAAATAAAACTAGACTAGCAACATTATGTATGTTGTTTCATTGCATTTCACACCTAACGCTCAGGCGACCGGGTTGACTACGGGTAACCCATAAATTCAGGTCGGCACATTACATGTTCATTAAGGTGTTTTCCAAAAGAGCACTCATTAGTCAGATGAATCCCTTTTCTCAAGGTTGATTGAGGAGTTTGAGTCTACCATGAAGTCAATGTTTCCTAATTTATGATCTATGATGGGAAAAGTGATCCCACTGACCATGTTCGCCAGTATCAAAAGTCGTAACCCTTTGGAGAAATAATAAGGCCGTCATTAACTTCATCTTTACTTCTAGTTTGGGGGACGTTTCATAAAATTGGTTTGAGAAATTAGTGTGGCCATCCCCGATCCTCGCCTCGGGCGGGCGCGTGAAGAGAGGATCCTCAGGTCCCGCGCATCCCTCTCGAGAGTGCTTCGACCGACGTCGTTTGAGATGAGGTGTTAAAATGTAGAGAGATTTAGAATCACCAGTATATTTTACTCAAAACGGACAAACAAAAAAGAGGAAGTCATCCCAAAGGATGGCATCCAAAGACATACTGGTGCATACGAAACCAAAATGATTCAAGAAGGGTTCGGAGGCTAAGTTACAAAATGGGAAGGTGTTAGGCACCCATTCCGCCCTTTTGATCTCTCATGAATATTTCTTATTTTCCTTTATTTTCCCCGTGATATGTGTGCATGTGCATATATATGGTGGAGATGGGAATCCTCGACTTGTATCATGGAAGAGATAAAGCGAGTCATCCGTAGGAAGGTATAAAAATAATATTATAAAATAATATTATAAAATAAGATTTAAGTGATTACCCTTACAATGATCGTTATAATGGAACGATAATGCATATGGAGTAATACGTCACTAAGAACAACTATATAGAATATAAGAAAATTGCATTTAGAGAAGATAGAAAATGAGAGAGAAAGTGAGAATAGGACTCGAGTCTTGGGTTTTACCCCGAGACGCCTACGTAGCCTATAAAGGCATCAAAGTCCACATAGTTCGCATACAAAACGAGGGGTGGGGTGTATCCCATAAATCCAAATGGGGGAAATCTCTTATTTGTGAGTGTGTGTGTGTGTAGAAAAAAGTGTTTTTAGTTATGAGAAAAGTATGAGAATCCCTATTTGGAATTTATGAGCAAAACCCTCTTTTTCTTATTTTTTTGAGGTTTTATTTATATGAAAATAAGAGTTTGACAATAATACTTAAATAAAAAGTATATTAGGATGTGTGAGATGAGATAATAAAAGTGCTAAATAATAAAATAAGTTATTGCGAATTTAAGAGAATTTAGAGAGAAAGTTGAGAAAGTTGGACCTTGTTGAAGATCTTGAGCTTGATCATGAATGTTGGAGAGCATCCCTTGCACTTGGATGATGGTGGAGAGTGTCTAATTCACCTAGTTTGATGAAAAGTATGATGAAAAGTGGAGGTTAGAAAGGGATTTGGATGTTGAAATCACGCTGCCTTCGAGAGAGGTTTTTGGGATTCGCTGAGAGTGATTTCTATCAGATCTGGTCTCCCCTTGTAAATGAGGTGAAGGCCTCCTTTTATAGGCCTAGGTCACTGCCGATCGGCACCTGTCGATAGGCAGGGTCTGGAACTTGCTATTTGGTAGTGTGTTTTAGGCCTTTTAGAAAAATTGGCTGCCGAGGGAAAACTATTGGTCAGAATCGCACACGGGGTAGACCGGTGGAAAGTTAATTCAGAGAACTTTGAAAGTCCTTGGACCTCTCATGGGTTCGGGAGTTGACTTTGGGTCAAATATGGCCCGGAAGCGTTTGTCGGTCCATCGGACGGGGAATCGTTCGGATGCAAACGGATCATTTATCTGCATGGTAAGTCTGAATCGTGCACTGGGTAGACCGTTGGAAAGGTTAGGAGATGTACTTCGAGATTCTAAAGAGATTGACCCAGTTTGGGTAGTTGACTTTGGTCAACCGGGCCTTGGAAGAATTCGATGACCTCTTGGAGTCAAACGGATCGTTCCTCCGCATGGTAAGTCAGAATCGCGCATGGAGCGAGCCATTGGAAAGGGGTTTTAGTGCCCTTTGAAGATTCATTCCGTCTCAGTCGAGCTGAAGAGTTTGACTTTTTGGTCAAACGGATCCTGGGAGTGCCCGATGGATTTTTGGTCAGTACTCGAGGTATGAACCGGGGTTTGTAGTGATGAATGGAGGTACTAGGGACCTAAGGAGAGTTAGGGGGTAACATAATGGGGTGTCTACAGAGCCCCTCGACGGGTGAGTTTGGAATAAATGCTAACCGTCGATTAGACACCGCATGATGCTTTTGATGGAGTATGACCGATTCAAAGGGTTGAGGCCGGTTCTGAGGACCTGAAGGGTGTGCTGGAAACGACGAATTTTGTGGGTCAAAGACAAATTTGCGGGCTTAAGTAATGAGGGTGATCGATTATGTGGGTCAAAGCTAATTATGCGGGCTTAGGGTGAAGATCTAATAACCGAGGTTAATTCTGACCTAAAAGTGGTGACGATCGAGGTCATTTATGACCTAACTCAAGTGAAAATCCAAGAACGAGGTCAATTCTGACCTAAGAGTGGTGATGACCAAGGACCGAGGTCATTTCTAACCTAACTCAGGTGATGATCCAAGACCGAGGTCAATTCTAACCTAAGAGTGGTGACGATCGAGGACTGAGGTCAATTTTGACCTAACTCAAGTGACAATCCAATATCGAGGTCAATTCTGACCTAAGAGTGGTGACGACCAAGGATCGAGGTCAATTCTGACCAAACTCAGGTGACGATCCAAGATTGAGGTTAATTCTGACCTCAGAGTGGTGATAACCGAGGACCGAGGTCAATTCTGACCTAACTCAGGTGACGATCCAAGACCGAGGTCAATTCTGACCTAAGAGTGGATAAAGATTGGATTTTGATTCCGCTGGAGGGAGTGCCTTATGATTTTGATCTGAGCTGGGGAAGCTTTTGTTTCTTTAGGAGGCCTCGCAGGAGGGGGAACAACCAATTTTTTTGCTATAAAAACTTCGATGGGGAAGAGATCAGACGATCCTTAGAGATCCTCCGGTGCTTTGCCGGGAGGAGATTTAATTGGTTTTTGAGGATTTCACTGGGAAAGAGGGGTTCTGCTTGAAGGAATGCGAATTTTTCCTGGTGAAAAAGTTCTGATTCATTCCTGGGATTTTTAGGAAATTTTCGAGGATTTTTAGGGGCTTTCTGGTATTTTCTGGGATTTTTGTATGAAATTTAAGGGGGTACCGGTCGGCATGGTATGAGGGGTGCCATTCGGCAGTGACATTAACTTTTGGACTGCCTCAGGAAGGTAAGGAGTCAGTGTCGATCGGTATGGTTGGGGTCAGTGCCGATCGGCATGGCGTTTGTCATCCTATAAAAGGGGATGAATCCCTTCAGTTTTTTTCACAGCTTCTTTGCTTTCTCTCTTTCTGCGATTCCTCTGCAAATAATTCTAGCATTCCAATCTTCAAGAAATGGCCGCTTTTGTGAGCACCGCAGTCCATAGGGAGTGGTTGACCGTTGATGACTGGGCGAATGTGGAGTGGAGGGCCAGGGCACCTCTTGTTTTTGGGATTGAGAACTCCTTTGATGCGTTTGAGCCTATTGCAGATGAGCGGACTTTGCTGCGGGAGCCATTGTGCCATTGCTCTTCAAAAGTGAATCCTGGCGGTTATGTATATGACCTGACCTTTGGCATTCCTTTTTTTGGTGATTTTTCTTTCTTTCTTAACTTCTGATGAGATTTTTCCTTTTTTCTAGTCCGATATTTCTTTGAAGAACATGCGCGCCCGCGAGATGACGGGGCTCAGGGATGTCTAGGAGAATCTCCCACCTGTGGTACGTTGGGTGGTATCATCAGCGGGTTTTGGGAGGCTGGCATCTGCACTGGATGAGATGCTTCGTTCGACAACGATCCTGTGCGCTTTGGGGGAGAAGTGGTGGGATACTACTTAGACCTTCCATTTCAGCTTCGAGGAGATGATTGTGACTCCCATAGACATGAAGCTGCTGTTGGGGCTAGAATGTGATGGAGAGCAGATAGAGGTGGATCGCTCTTTACGGGTGAGACCGGAGCCAGTGCATGCGACACTTGGTGATGTAGGGAGGATAGTTTCTAGGGATTCTATCATGCTATCCCTGCTGAAGGATGTCCTGTTGGGTAGGGTGATTGATGTGGAGGAAGGTCTAAAAGTGAGGCAGATGGCATGGTTATTTATTTTACTGGTGTTAGGAGGTTTTATGGTGGCGTCGAATGGTGACGTCGTCCATTTGTGGTTCTTGCCGTACCTGAGGATGTTTTCGAACATCCCTTTCTATGATTGGGGAAGTCTGACTTTGGCGACCCTTTACTCTTCTCCGGATGTATTTAGACGGTGATGCCGGCAGACCTTTATCGGAGCCACGTACCTTCTTTAGGTATTCTTCACTTTGGATATTTCTTTTCATGCATTTGCATTTTCCTTTCATGCATTCGCATTTTTCGTATGCGTCTCTTTTTGTTTGTGAATTCTTATCTTTGACATACATGGTTTTATGAGGTGATTGGGTGCAATACCCCGCTGATCGCTCTGAAGGACGACATTGTTGGGGACTCCTACCGATTGTATCGATGGCATAAGGCCAATCGGCAGTCGAAGGGATCTCTCTCTCGGGAGGCGGCGCGTCAAGTCTTGAATGACCTGACAAGTGGTAGGGCAAGACTCTTTCGATTTTTAATCTTGGTTTTTGCGCCTTCTGATCTTGTATTGATTTATAACGGCTTGGAGATTTTTAGGTGACCTTTTATCCCTGGGGGATAACCATTCAGGATGTGGGGACAACCGGGGTGAACGCGCGGATGAGGCATTTGCTGGCGCATGAGTTTGACCATTCTTGGTATCTCAGGGAGAGGGTGGTTCGGCAGATTGGTGAGGAGGAGGTGGTGGTGCCACCTGCGCAGCCTCCTACATCTATGAGGCGGGAGCGACTACTGTCAGATGATGCGAGGATCGCGACGATAATCGGCGAGTCCTACTTGTTGTACATCGATACGGCTGTACCGTATGACTATATGGACTTTATGACGAGCTGGTTGATGGTGCCCAACATATAGCCTTTCCCTCCTGTGGGTTCGAGTCGGGCGGTGGGATCTTCCCACAGTGGCGGCGGTCCGTCGGCATCTACGGCGACGATTTTTAAAGGTTCCTTTTGTGCAGTTGCACACTATTTCATATAACATCCGACGGGCTGATGGAGGGATGGTGCCTATGCTGCATCATCCTCATGCAATGGATCTGGAGGAGTTAGGTTTGACAGAGGAGGTCCTTCAACCTGGGGTATACCTTTATGTTCTTATCTTTCTTTCTTTTTTTTTTTGGTCATCTCTGCTTTGATACTGATTTTGGATTTTCCTTGCAGTAAGTCCGAGTGTCGACCGCTTGGCTAAGAGACATTAGAGACTGGATATCTTCGACGACTGCCCATATTTGGGATGCAATTTCTGTTCCTTCTTTCTTGGTTCCATCTGCTTCGTCCAGAGAGGACTCTATCTCGGGTAGTGGCGGTGCAACGTCTCTCCATAGGGGGAAGATAGCAGGTCACAGGGGTGGAAGCTCTTAGAGAGAAAGGTGGGTGAGAGAGAGAGAGAGAGAGAGAGAATGTGGGTTCGGGTTGAGTCCCGTTGTTTTTGCTTTCTCTTTTTATTTCCTACAAAATTCATGTAACACAGAAACAAATAGATGCCATGTAATGGAGATTTTTATTATCCTTATTAATGAATGAATGCATGCACATGCGCTTTTTACTTTGCTGCTGAGACTGTAAAAAGGAGTATTTTGGACTTTTTTGAAGGAAAGTTTTTAATTAAAAGGGGAAATTATATAAGGAGGAAAAGGGATTTTGAAGTTCTGTTGAGAATATCAATTTATTTTTATTGAGTTTTCTGATTTAACAAAAGAGGAAAAAAAGGAAATTTCTAAAAATGGGGGATTGCCGATCGGCAAGCACCCTGTCCTGCCTATCGGCAGTTCAGTTCAGTCCCATCAATTCAAAGCTTTGATTGGTGCGCTCTTCAGCCTTTTGTATTTTGTGGGGTAGGATTCCCTTCAATTTCTGTAGGGATTATGTCTCTTGTGAGGATTCTCAAGTATAAAAATGGGTAAGGGTGGAGTGTTTTCATCACACCTTTGCATTCTTACTTACTTACCCATTATCTCTTATCTTTGCAAGATGGCTCTCCCTGGTAGTATTGAGTTTGCTAACTACCTCGAAGCCTTGGAAGCAATGTGCTCTTATAATGTTGACTATCATGCTTTCAACATGCGTCGAGTCTCCTTGTGGCGCAATTGGCCTATTGAGTGGAACATGCTGATGGCGACATTACAATTCTGGTACCCCGAGGACCACGTATTCCGTTTTGGGTTAGATGAAGTTTGTCCTACCTACGAGGAATTTTCTGTCATGCTGGGTGTAAATCCCAGTGTTGCTGCAGCTTTGACTAAATTTTCCCATTCTCCCAGGGGTTTATTGGCCGGGCTTCTTTATATTTCGCCTGTGGCAGTCAGATCATTGGTTGCTGGAGGAATGATCTCCCTCCCGACGGTGCTGTAGTCTGTGCATTTACAGGAAGTAGGTGATGCTTTCTATGCTGGAGCTATTGCTCTGGGCCTGGTTTCCAAATTACTGCTAGTGACTGGGGAACTGCTGGTGGACCCACAAACTTGCAGCCATTACTTCGTGGATGTCATACCTTCGCAATCCTGCGACGGTGATACTGGCAGAGACGCTGAATGGTCTGGATGCCTGGCGAGAAGGTTGTTCTGACTTTCTGAGGGGTAGCCCCGTGATGTTGTTCATGTGGTTGTCTAAAAGACTCCGCTTAGTGGCCCCTCCAGAATATTATTTATTAGTTGTACCCAACTTCTTTTCGCATCACTTCTTCTATGTTGGCCTGGATATTGCGAGTTGGGAGAATTGGTTTGTGGAGCATGGGGCTCGGAGTTTTACTGGTCAGTGCCTTGGTGTGGGCAGTTGAGCCTGTTCTAAATCTAGGAGAGTACTCATATGTGCGATTGGTTGGTCTTAGAGAGACCTCTTTTTATTTCCCTTGGCGGCTTCTGCGCCAATTTGGCTGGGCACAGGTCGTGCCACCTCGGGCATTAAATTTCTTTTCGATAGACGTTTTGACCGAGCGCCTGCGTCTATTGCTTGGATCTCTGTGGGAGAATTGGCGTCTGTCGACCCGTCCCTCTCAGTCTGTCGGGAGAGTTTGGCATGTCCCTGGGGATTATATGAAGTGGTTATAGAGGAGAGTAGTCAGCAAGATGTTGGCAGTGGAGACTGTAAAAAGGTGGTTTGTTTTATTTAACACCATGGAAGGGGGTGTTGTGGTTTTTTCGAAGCTGGTTCAGGCTTATCGGTCCATGGAGTGTTTACGACACTCTATTCAGGCAGGGAAAATTTAGGGAACCCAGGATGTAGATGACGAGGGTGCAGGCTCCTCTAGTAGCTGTGGGTAGGACTCTTGGAGACTTTATTTGTGTAATAGGGAATACATGTGGGGATTTTATTTGGCTTTTAATGGTAGTAGGGGGAAGGGATTTATTCGTTCGTTTTCTTATGTAATTCGTGCTGTAATTTCTTATTAATAAAATAAGCAAGTTTCTGATCATCCAGCTGTGCCTTTCGATTAATTTTGTAATTTTGAATTATCTATACTGATCGCTAAGGCATACATAATCCTTTTGTTCATGTTTTTGTTAGAATGAACTACCGTTCTCGGAGATAAGAAAAAGAATAGTATTTTGTGAAAAAAGAAAGGGACGTGCTCCTGTAAGATATATGAGTTGCCTACGTACCTCTGGGGATTTTGATTTTTTTTTTTTTCTTGAAAAATGGTTTTTTTACAGAGGATCAGGCCTTGTAGTTCTAGGTAGAGGAAAATGAAGAGAGTTTTTTTTAAGAATAGAAGGGAGATGAGAAGAGTCGTAGCGCACCGAGATTTCAGACTAAGGATAGAATTTCTTAAGATGGTCCAGGTGGACTGGATGAGCCATATCCTCTCCATCTAGGTCAGTGAGCATGGAGGTACCGCCGAATAATATTTTCTTCACAATGTAGGGGCCGCTCTAATTGGGCTTGAATTTCCCTCTCAGGTCTCAGATGGGTTCTATTATCTCCTTGAGGGTTAAATCCCCTTCTCGGAAATCGCGGTCCTTGACTCTCTTATTGAATGATCGCGCTATTCGGTGATGGTACCCCTGCATGTGGTAAAGAGCTTTCAATCTCCTTTCATCTAGGAGGTTCATCTCATCAAGACGACTTTGGCACCAGTCTCCTTCATTAACTTTGATTTCGAGCATGATGCGTAGTGAGGGTACTTTCGGCTCCACATGTAGGACTGCTTCCATGCTATAAAGGAGAGAGTAAGGGGCATCCCCAGTAGAGGTTTGGATTGAGGTTATGAAACTAACTCGTGCGGGACCCCATATCGACAGATGATATTTTTCTTGAGGAATTTGGCCACTTTCTTGGCGTTCAATACTGCATATGACTCAGCCTCGACCCATTTGGTGAAGTAATCAATGGCAACTAGGATGAACTCATGTACGTTAAAGCCTTCGGTGTAACCTTCCCTATGATGTCGACACCCCAAGTGGATAACGACCAAGGAGAGGTTATGTTGTATAATTCTCGTGGAGGCAGGTGTTGAAGATTGGAGAACTGTTGGCATTTGAGGCACCCACGGACATAGGCGGTGCAGTTTTAGGCCATGGTGGTCCAGTAGTAGCCCTGTCAAATGATCTTCTTGGCAAGAATGTGACCGTTCATGTGGGGCCCGTATTCCCCGTTGTGGATCTTCTGCATTATTTTTTCAATCTCAACCCTTGCGATAAAGTGTAGATGAGTTCCATCGAATTTTCTCTTGAGTAGAGCTTTATGACAGATGATGTATTGGGTGGCCAGTCTTTGGAGGGTTATTCGGTCTTTCTTGTTGGAACCCTCGAGATACCTACCATGTTTGAGGAGGCACCGGATATCATAGTACCAACAATCGGCTAGTTCAGGATCTTTGGTGGAGACAAGCTCAATATGGTAGCAGTGGGTTGGTTTGTCTTGCTTTTGAACTAGGAATGGGGTCATTGTTATTCCTTCAGGCATGTTGACCATGGAGGCCAAGGTAGCGAGAGCATCGACTAGGTTATTATTTGCTCGAGTTAGGTAATGGAAGGTGATATCTCAAAATCGGGAGGCTAACCCTTCTAAGTGGGAATAGTATGGTTGGAGCTTTTCGTCCTTGACTTTCCACTTTCTGAGCACTTGACCGATGATAAGGGAAGAATCCCCATAGACATCAAGGTAATGAATAACTTTCTTGAGAGCAACTTTGAGGCCTACTGTGCATGCCTCGTATTCCGTCATGTTGTTGGTGCAAGGGAAATCCAATTTGATGGCGATGGGAGTGTGGGAGTCATCAGGGGCGATCAAAAGTATCCCAACGCCATATCCCTTTTTGTTGGCAGCGCCGTCAAAGAACATTTGCCATCGAAGGTTGTCTTGAGTGGTGTAGAGGATATTTTCATCTGAAAATTCGAAGATCCATACATCTGCTTCTTCTACAGGGTAATCAGCGAGGTAGTCAGAGATGTCTCTTCCTTTAATGGCTTTCTGCGTGACGTACAAAATATCGAACTCGGTTAGGAGCATCAACCATCGAGCCATTTGACTGGATAAGGCAGGTTTCTCAAGCAGGTATTTGATGGGATCCATTCGGCATACAGGTTTGATGGGGAAGGCGAGCATGTAGTGTCGCAACTTTTGGGTGACCCAGACAAGTGTGACACATGCCTTTTCCAAAGAAGTGTAGTTGACCTCGTACCCGACCAATTTGCGACTGGTGTAATAGATGACTCTTTCTTTGTGGGAGTATTCAAGGTATTGGGCTAGTAAATCCCCAGGTGCAGTGTCGGTTATGGTTAGGTATAGGAGAAAAAGGGAGTCTAGGCTATGGTGGTATGAGCACTGGAGGTTGGGTCAGATATTATTTGATTCGGTCAAAAGCTTCTTGGCAGGCCTTATTCCAAACCTTAGTTGAATCCTTTCGAAGGAGCTTAAAGATTGGTGCACAGATGGAGGTTAGCTAGCTGATGAACCGACTGATATATTGTAATTTCCCAAGAAAACCTCGGACTTCTTTCTCTGTTCGTGGCGGTGGCATCTCAAGTATGGCCTTCATCTTTGTAGGATCTGCTTCTATCCCCTTCTCACTGGCCATGAATCCCGAGAGTTTTCCCTTTGTAACGTCGAAGACACATTTCTATGGATTTATTCTCATCTGATACCGTTGTAGTCATTTAAAGAACTTTCGGAGAGCGGGAACATGAACTTCTCTAGTTTTGGACTTGATAATCATATCATCTACATAATCCTCGACTTCTTTGTGAATCGGATCATGCAGGATGGTTGTGGCAGCCCTTTGGTAGGTATCCCCAGCATTCTTGAGACCAAATGGCATAACGGTATAGCAAAAGGTTCCCCATGTTGTGATGAATGCAATTTTTTCTTGGTGGTCTGGGTGCATCTTGATTTGGTTGTATCCGGTAAACCCATCGACGAATGACTTAAGAGCATGACTGGCTGTGTTGTCCATGATAGTGTCTATATTGGTTAGCGGATAGTCATCCTTTGGAGAGGCTTTGTTTAAATCTCGATAGTCCACACACATTCGAACCTTCCCTCCTGATTTCGGAACAGGTACTATGTTGGCTAGCCATGTGGGATGTTCGTTCATACGAATGAAGCCCACGTTCAACTGTTTGACCACCTCTTCTTTGACCTTGAGAAAACATTCGGTGTGGAGTTTTCTTAATTTTTGTTTAATCGGCTTGTAATCTGGGAGAGTGGGGATCTCGTGCTGAGCTATTTCTGGATCAATGCCGAGCATATCATCATAGGACCATGCCAAGACATCCACGAATTCCTTTAGCAATTCTTTGAGTTGTGCGCTCTCATGCTCATCAAGGGTGGCCACTATCCTAATCTCGCGTAGTAAGCTACTAGAACCGAGATTATTAATAACAGTCTCCTCTTCATTAACTTGAACGCGGTTATGTTGTTTATTATTAATCTTATTTAGATCAGTTAAGAATTATTCATTTGTAAAATCATCATCATCAAAAGTTTGATTAGAATCCAAACAATTAATGTGAGGCACAACAAGATACTCAAAATCTTCGTTTATTTCATTGATAGGAAAAACAACATTAAGAACCTTATCAAAAGTGGTCTCGATTACATTTGAACAAGGATAGACAACATAAGAGGAAATAGGGTGAACATTGGGCTTGGGGGAGATTTCAAGAGGTAGAACCTGCGCAGCATGCCAGTTGAGGAGGGGTGTATCAGCAGCTTTAATCAGATGGGATGGATTCATTGATGTAGTGCCTGAATGAACCATGCAGAGTGCCAGCCCCAATATCTGTAAGTTGAAGAAAGCTTCGGAATCACTTTCCTCAGTCTCTTTGATATTTTTGATGAGCGATTGTGCTTTGTGTTGGAAAATTTCGGCCCATGGGTAGCTATTTTGGAAAAAGATCTCCATTCTAGGTTTCATCTTCTTATCTGTGTGGTAATACCATGGTTCTGGAAAACCGCAAAAGGGGAAGTCTTTGCCCTCTTTTATAAATCGTCTATTCAAGGAGTCTCCTGGCATAGTTTGGATACAGTTTAATCTTCTCTTTGGTCGGGGCTGGTGGATCATTCTGAGCTCTTGTTCTGATGGTTGATACCCCAAGACACAAGGAGGGAAAGCTTTCTTCAGTTCGATGGGCTTAAGTATCCCTTGCTGCCTTTGCCCTAGCCCCAGTTCGATCATGAATTGCATATTTCTGAACATATGAATGACATTGACATTGCGATGAGGGTCATATTCTGGATAAACCCTTTCTTTGAAACTATCCTCCATCAGGAGTAGGAGTGGCTCAACTCGAAATCCTAATAGGATCATATCATTTGACCCGTGTTGTATCTCAAAGATTGGACTGTTGGTGCTTGTAACCTCGACATTTTCGTCGTCGCCCAAAATGGTGATGACTCTTCCATCGACGAAGAACTTTAATTTCTGATGGAGTGAGGAAGACACACCCTTGATACTGTGGATCCAGGGGCATCCGAGAAACAGGTTGAAATAAGCTGGGATGTTTATGACTTGGAATTCAACGAAAGGGTTTATAGGTCCAACCCCTATTTTAAGCTTTATGGATCCCATCACCTCCCGATGGGTATTATCGTAGGCACGTACAACAGTGGAGGTTGGAGCGAAGTCGCTTTCCTTCAGGCCTAAACACTTGAAGGTTCTCAATGGGCAGACATTTAAGGCGGATCCGTTATCGACAAGAGAGCGTGGCATGGCCTTCCCCATAACTTCGATGGAGATGTTGATTGCATAATTGTGATTTAGCCCAATTCTGGGGATTTATTCTTCAAAAAATGATAGCATTCGGGTAGAGGTCAAGGATCCGACTAGATTTACCGCTTCTTCTAGTGTGGTAGAAGGAGGAATTGTGGGTCCAGCGAGCATCTTGATTAAAGCATTTCTATGCAGCTGGGAAGACATGAAAAGCCCCCATAGAGTGATGTTAGCTTGAGTTTTCTTCAGTTGATCGAGGATTTTGCTCTCCTCGATGGTCATCTCTGGCGTAGGAAGGTCTTCAACGCACTTCCCCTTGTCATTTGCTGGTCGTGATCTTGGAACCTGGTAATGTCTCCTTGATTTGGTCATGTGATTTACTGAAGAAGGGAAGAACATGAATTTCATCTCCTCGTTAATCTCAAGTTGTTCTTCCACCCGGTTTATTTCTCCGAGGAGTTCTTCAAATGATATCATCCCATATATGTCGGCTACTGGGCCAGTTCTTCCTAAAGCTTGTTCTTCACTCGAATCTTCGAATTCTTCCCCCCATCCGGTGGAAACAATTCTATCTTTCCACGTAAAGTCAATGCATTCCACAACTTCAATGGCTTCTTTATACAGGTCTTCCCATTCTGTGGGGATATGTATGGTTTAAGGGACCAAGTGCCCTTGTAGCTTCAAAATATCAAGTAACCCGGTGATACTAAAAATGTTGTTGGTTTTCCCGAATAATTCTGCCATAATCTGGACAACAGCATCTAGGCTGACTGCATCGGTTTGTACCACCCATTTGTCTGAATCTCGGGCCCATTTTATTGCTTCCAAGAATAGTGTGCTAAACTTTTGGCAATCGATGACCATCTGTGAGCGAAATTTTAGCCCGAACTCTAGGAGTTGGTTTAACACCTCTAACAATTCCAAAATTCCATTTTCAGAATGGGTACGAACAACGATGCATGCTCTGGTAAGGAGTGATAGTGCCTGATCAGCGAGGCTAGTAGGGTGTAGGAGGAAATATGAGAAAATTTGAAGAGGTTTAGGAGAGTATATGGGTGTGATTTGAGTTGAGGGATCGAAATCTGATTTTTCTTCTAAGAAGATGACATTGGTATGATTTGGGAGTGGATTGTGAGTAGTGTTTGGCTTAGGATGAGCTGGTGGGGTGATGGTACCCCGGTCAATGAGATCTTGGATTATGTTTTGGAGGTGAAAGCATTGGTCGGTGGTATGGCCAGCAGTTTGGTGAAAGGCGCAATGAGTGTCGGCCTTGAAGTTTCTTGGGAGTGGATTTCGCAATGGATGGGGATCCAAGGGTTTGATGAGGTTTTGGTTTGAAAAGGCTTGTGCTCAGTGTATTCCCTTCGGATGGGGGCAGGGCGTCTTTCTGATGCCCATGATGTGGTTGGTTGAGAGATGTTGTTGATGGTTGAGACTGTAGCACTGGTAGGCTTGTCATACTCTCTAGGGGTGAATTGTCCAAACATCTTCTTCGGTTCAACCTCTGTTTTAACAAGGCTTTCCTCCATTTCTATTCCTACCTCTCTGAGAGCTCAGAAGTGGGGATAGTATTGTCCTCCCATCGTCGCTCGGACATGGGGCAAGAAGTTCTTCTTTACAATGTTGACCTGTTCTTCCTCAGATGGCCGATTGGTCATAGTAGCTGCTTACCCCCTCCACCGGGTTATGAAGTTACTGACTGATTCCCTAGGGTTCTATTTGAGTAGCTCTAAATCACGATGGGTGACCTCAAGCTCTTCGTTGTATTTATACTGTGATATGAATTCTCGAGCTACATCCTCCCAACTACGGATTTTGGATTCCTCGAGAGATAAAAACCATCGAAGGGAACTATCCTTCAAAGTTTTCTGAACAATTGGGTCATCACTTATTCAAAATCACCTAGTAGAGTCATGGAACGACGATAACTGTGAAGATGAACAATCGGGGATCCACTCCCTCCAAACTTCTCGATATTTGGCATCTTGAACTTCTCGGGTAACTTCTTTTCAGGATAAGGATACATGTGGGTGTAGTCCATGTAATTTCCTAAGATTCTGACTTGGTCAAACTTCTTGGTGAGAATCTTGAGATCCTCTTTGACTTTATTCAATTCCTCATATTTTGGATCAACGACCATATGCAGGTTAGCCATAGGCTGGGCAATGTTTGGCATCAAAAGCTGGGAAGGCGGCGGCCCATTGACAGGAGGGGCACGTGGAGTGTGCTAATATTCTTCGAGAGGATAGATAGGCTCGGGAGGACCCATAAAATGAGGGAATAGGGCCTCGGGATCTTAAGGAATAGGAACCTGGTTTCGTTTCATCTCTCGGACCTCAGTTTGGAGGTTGTCAATCTTGGACAGGAGCTGAGCTAGGACTGCCATCAAATTTGGTTGTATGATTCGTACTTGATCTATATTCTCCATGGAAAGTGAATGGATTCCAGACACGGACGAAGTAGTAGAAGAACGGACGAAACTATGGGGTGATTTGACTGAAGACCGAAGCCAATAGGGAGCCAGGCCAAGGGCTTGAAATTGACCTGAGAAGGCGTAGAATGGGATTTATTTGTTTGAGAAAAAGGGAAGAAACTATTTTTGGATTTCTGATAAAGAAGGGAGAAATGTTTTTGGAGATGGAACTCAGCATGATTATTACGATTATTATGTTCTCACTTGTATTTAATTCTCCTAAATGCATTGTTGGACGGGACCCGAGCCTGGAAAAATGGGATTTTTAATATATGCAAAGCTACGGCTGGACTTGTAACCAGGATCACGGACAGGGTCCCATTTTAAAAATGCAAGAAAATTTGGGCGGCAGGCCGACCCAAAATTTTGGCAGAGTTACGGGTTGAAATCGACAATCTAAAGTGTGTGTCTTAGGTTTGACATCTATATGCAGTACTTCAGTTGGTTGTGTAAATCGGAATGGGTTCCCCCCTTTGGCGTGACTTCCACGATATACGTCTTGATCTTGCGGGCAATTGGTACATGTGGACAAGCCATTTGATATACCTGAGTGTACGTGAATTGCCTCACTATATACCTCGTGGGGATGGTACGTGTGAGAGCGAATTCGATATACTCGGCGTACGTGAACGAATTCCCTGCGATATAGCTTCCATCATGACTTCAGTCAAGAGGTATGATCCGGGGGAACCGTTCGATATACGTCGAAGGCACTTGGCCAATGAAAAGTGAGAGTCATATCGCTTAGGCTAACCGTGCCCTGTCGGTCCAGCGCCCATCACGAAGAGACCCTTCAGTTACTAGGTAAAATTTAGTCAATAATAATGCTATTTGGTGATGTCGTGTGAATCATGCATGATTCTCTTATTAGTATCTTGTGATGAGAATGCTTTTCTTGATTATGCCAAACAACGAGAAAAGTACAAGTACCAAAGGTACACCAAGTATGGATGGGTTATGCGTGCAACATGTGGATATATGTTATCCTAGGTGCACGTGGTGTCAAGTGTACATGGAGAGTTTTCTACAGGCGTGTGAACAGAATCATAAGCATGGGATACACATAGAAAAGGGGAACATGCAGATATAGGGGAAATATAAAAAAATATAACATCCAGATAATAGAGTCAAGCCCTCAAAACATACATATCCCCAGCAGAGTCGCCACTTTGGCCATCCCCGATCCTCGCCTCGGGTGGGAGCATGAAGGGAGGATCCTCGGGTCCCGAACATCCCTCTCGAGAGCGCTTCGGTCGGCGTCGTTTGAGGCGAGGTGTAAAAATGTAGAGAGATTTAGAGTTGACAGTCTATTTACTCAAAATAGACAAAAGAAAAAGGGGAAGCCATCCCGAAGGATGGCATCCAAAGACATACTGGTGCATACGAAACCAAAATGATTTGAGAAGGCTTCGGAGGCTAAGTTACGAAATGGGAAGGTGTTAAGCACCCATTCCGCCCTTTCGGTCTCTCATGGATATTTAGTATTTTCCTTTATTTTCCCCATGATATGTTTGCATGTGTATATATATGGTGGAGATAGGAATCCTCGACTTGTATCATAGAAGAGATAAAGCGAGTCATCTGTAGGAAGGTATAAAAATAATATTAGAAAATAAGATTTACGCGATTGCCCATACATTGATCGGTATAATGGAACGATAATGCATATGGAGTAATACGTCACTAATAACAAGTATATAGAATATAAGAAAATTAGATTTAGAGAAGATAGAAAATGAGAGAGAAAGTGGGAATAGGACTCGAGTCTTGGGTTTTACCCCGAGACGCCTACGTAGCCTATAAAGGCATCAAAGTCCACGTAGTTCGCATATAAAATAAGGGGTGGGGTTTATCCCATAAATCCAAACGAGGGGATCTCTTATTTGTGAGTGTGTGTGTGTGTGTGTAGAAAAAAGTGTTTTTAGTTGTGAGAAAAGTGTGAGAAAAGTATGAGCATCCCTATTTGGAATTTATGAGCAAACCCTCTTTTTCTTATTTTTTGGGGTTTTATTTATATGAAAATAAGAGTTGTGCAATAATACTTAAATAAAAAGTATATTAGGTTGTGTGAGATGAGATAATAAAAGTGCTAAATAATAAAACAAGTTATTGCGAATTTAAGATAATTTGGAGAGAAAGTTTAGAAAGTTGGACCTTGTTGAAGATCTTGAGCTTGATCATGAATGTTGGAGAGCAGACCTTGCACTTGAATTATGGTGGAGAGTGGCTAATTCACTAAGTTTGATGAAAAGTGGAAGTTAGAAAGGGATTTGGATGTTGAAATCGCGTTGCCTTCGAGAGAGGCTTTTGGGATTCGCTGAGAGTGATTTCTATCAGATCTGGGCTCCCCTTGCAAATGAGGTGAAGCCCTCCTTTTACAGGCCCAGGTCATTGCCGATTGGCGTAGACCTGGTCCTGCCTATCGGCACCTGTCGATAGGCAGGGTCTGGAACCTACCATTTGGCAGTGTGTTTCAGGCCTTTTTGAAAAATTGGCAGCCGAGGGAAAACTGTTGGTCAGAATCATGCAGGGGTAGACTGTTAGAAAGGTAATTCAGAGACCTTTAAAAGTCCTTTGGACCTCTCCCGGGTTTGGGAGTTCACTTTGGGTCAAATATGGCTCGGAAGCATTTGTCGATCCATTAGACGGGGAATCATTCGGACGCAAACGAATCGTTCGTCCGCATGGTAAGTACGAATCGCGTACGGGGTGGACTGTTGGAAAGGTTAGGTGATTTACTTCGACATTCCAAAGAGTTTGACCCAGTTTGGGGAGTTGACTTTTTTCAACCGGGCCCTAGAAGCATTTGGTGACCTCTTGGAGTCAAACGGATCGTTCGTCCGCATAGTAAGTCAGAATCGCGCATGGAGCGGACCATTGGAAAGGGACTTCAGTGCCCTTTGAAGATTCATTTAGTCTCTGTCGAGCTGAAGAGTTTGAATTTTTGGTCAAACGGAGCTTGGGAGTGCCCGATGGCTTCTAGGTCAGTACTCGGGGTATGACCCGGGTTTTGTAGTGATGAAAGGAGGTACTAGGGACCTAAGGAGAGTTAGGGGTAACAGAATGGGGTGTCTATAATTACCACATCCGTCAATCAAATATTTTAAACAACTCACAGAGCCCTTCATCATGAGGTTCACCACTATCAACACACATTTAAAGAGGATGGATTCACTGCTCATTATGAAAAAGAATCCCCAGGAAACCCTGCGTGAAGATGCTTAAGATTATTAGGAAACCTACAATGAAATAGAGGACTATTCTAAATAAGTGGTAGTGGCCTCTATCAAAATTGGACTACCAAGCAACTTTATGCTGCATAAGTCCCTCACCAGATATAAAGTTACTACCATAGACACCCTAATGTTTAGGATCAAGAAATAAGACATAGTGGAAGACATGATAGCAACCAATCAAGAAGATAATGGTCGGTCAAAGGTGAATACGAAAGGAGATAAGCATAATGCTCCCAAGAAAGGGGGTAAGAATAAAAATGATGGATCTAAGGGTGATAACAAGCCAGATCCTACAAATTTCCCATTGAGACATCAATACTATTTTTAAATAGGTAATTCACAAGATCGTGGACATAATAAAGTATTAGTGGAACTTCAACTGGCCGAGGAAGATGGTAAGGGACCCATTAAAGAGAAACGCAACCTTAAAATATTCCTACAACAAGAAAAATGAGCACAAGACAAAGAACGATAAAGTTTTCAAGTCGTACTTAGAAGATTTAGCATAGGCAGGTCAACTAGAATACTATGTGGGAAAAAAGAACATAAAGGCACTGCTGAGCGTGACCAAAATCTGATAAATGTTCTAAACAATGATGATTTTGGAAATGAGTTTGCAGCCATTCATCGATCCTCAAATACTAATCAGATCTAAGGCAACACCGTAAGGATGAAGCTAAAAAAGATTACTTCAGTTATGGAAGCTTTACAAATTGACCCCGCTAAAACCATAATAAAAAATGTCACTAACCAGAAGATATCGACTATGCCAAACATGTCGTCTTCACTGAGGAAGACCTGATTAGAGTCAAAAATCCATATCGCGATGCATTAGTAATCACTCTGTAGATTACTAATTGGAATGTGGATAGTCTAGTAAGAAGTAGTACCTTGTTGATATGGAAAGTTACCTCGCCCATGCTAGAGTTAGTCTTGGGTTCAAGACATGGGAGCAACCTCTCCATATATGGGGTTAAGGACAATCGGCATTCGCCTCTCCCACACCCTATAGTTAAGCGAGAGCCTTGTTCACTAGGTATGAAATTTTTATGTGGATAACCTACTAGTGGATGGGGGAGTTCTTTAGAAGCCATATATTTAAAGTAGTTCAACAAGATCAACTTAGAGATTAAAGATTTGAAAGAGGCAACCACGCTATTGGTCAAATTCACAAGAAGAATGGCAATGCTCCTCGGAAAGGTCGTTCTCCTTATATGAATTGGAAGCATATTCAAATTGATAGAATTTCTATTAGTGGACATTGAGTCACCATAGAATGAAATTTTTCGGACTAGGATGGCTCCACACCATAAAGGAAGTGCCATCCACCTACCATTAGAATCTCAAATGCATTACTAATCGAGGGTAGTTAAGATACATGGGAATCAAGCTTCTTATCATCAATGCTTCATCGCTACCATTAAACCAAATTATGATAACAAGAAAGAGAATGTGGAGAATACAAAGTGATCCACCCCCTTCAAATAACAACTAATATCTGGATTATCGAGGGTAGAAGACACAAGCGTAACCCCTATAGATAGAGTCATGGAATTGTTGCAAGAAATCATGATCGATGACTCATGCCTCGAAAGAAGTTTTTAATTGTCATTTCGATCATCGATAGGGCAAAGAAAAAGATGGTTTCTTTCCAAAAAATAACCAATATGTGTCTTCCTAACAACCGTATGATATCCCTGACATCGACCTTGAAGTAATGTTCCACTTACTTCATGTGGATCCGATATTCTCATTGATCTAACAACAGGCACGACGTATGATAAAGCACATTAAGGGGTTATACGAATTTATTTGTATTTTAGGCCAAACATAAAAATTCATTTTTTACCAAATTTATCTCGATTTAATTGAAAGAGAACATGCAAAATAAATTACAAAGGAAAATTCCAAACCAAATAAGTAGAGGAATTAGAGAAAAAATTCCTTTCGGGCAAAGCCTATATTCAACAGTGTTTTGGAATTTATAGACACAAGAAAACTTAAAGACTACTTAGAGTTTCACTAAGTATAACATATTAAAGTCTTCAAATCTTCAATAGAAAATGGTACGGTCCAGCATCGCCCATAACAAGTAGATCTTGTTTTGATATCCACCAATTAGCCTCAAGAATATGCGATTCCCTTCTTGTTTAGGAGTAGAGCATTGACTCCACAAATCAACAGTAGAAAAAATCTCTACAAGGGTTTAGAACTTTTGAATATGTTATTTTTCTTTAGAAAAGGAATCCTTAAAGATCTAAGGGCTTTAGATAAAAAGTATAGAGTTTGATCACAAAAATTACTCTAAAAAGATTTTGAGAAAAGTCAAATCCCGCATCTCTATTTATAGGGAAAGTTATTGCAAAGAGATATGGATTAAACATTTAGATAAGATTTTTTTAAAGATAAAAACACATAAATTCGTTTGAATGAACTGCCACCTCGTTCGAATGATGTACCTAATCACTTTCAAACAATTTCCAACGAAACTTTGGAAAATATTCCAGAGCATACCAAAGAGGCGTCGATCTAGATCTCGTTCAACGATTTCTAATGAAACTTCGAACGAGATTCTAGAGCTTAACCAAGAGGCCTCAATCCAGATCTCATTTAAATACAGGAACCTCATTCTAATGACGCTATGAAACTCATTTAAACGACATGTTAATCTCATTCTAACGAGTTAGTGAGTTTTTAAAAAAAAAGTCATTTTAAAGACATTTTGAAAACTTTTAAATGTAAACTCTTTAAAAATAACTCCTGGATATTTAAAGCTTTATGAAGACACTTCATAACTCTTCTCGAGCAATGTTATGAAGAACGATCTCCAATCTTGCAAATGTCGCTAACGTTTCTTCTCTTCGAGGACTTGAGAACGATCATGAAGATATAATGGAGTGTAATGGGATAAACCAAGTAAAAAGATGAGAAATTATAAATGTTACTCGTATAAATCTCCCCCTCTGGAAATTTCGATATAAAACACAAACCGGAGCCAAACCAAAATTAGCTCCTAATACTAATATAACTACTGCTCTCCTAAACCAAGAAACGAAATATCATAAATGACCTACACATATGAGACAAAAAAATACCATGCCACGCACGAGTTTAAACAAAACATAAGCTCCCCCTCAATTTGTTCTCCCCCTTTTTATCCATAATAAACAAAGAGTAAGAAACTAATCGTGAATATCAATCATCACATGAATTCAAAAGAAATAACATCACAAAGATAATAAATTAAGCATATATGGTGATATTTCTAAGAAGCATACGGAGCGATGCAAAAGAAGGAACCGAAAGTTTGTATGCGTTTTCGAAATTTTTAAAATTTTCAAGTATAAAAACTATGCGTATAAATAATACATATTGGTACAAAAAATCACACCATGGAATAACAATAAAATATCTCAATCATGAAAGGGTAATGGAATTGTGTGAACATTTTCTATAGACAAATCAACATAGGCAATTATAACATAAGTACACGAAGTCAATGAGATACTTCTAAAGAAAGAATTTAATCTCAAACTTAGGTGTAATAATGTTGAACATAAATAAAATTGACTCGACTTATGCAACATGCCATGGATTTAGTGCTTCTCAAATCAAAAACAACAAGCTATTTAATGTTTTTCAAGAGAGTCTGTTGTGCAAACCCATTGATCTTCTAATTCATAACACCCTCAAAACCTCACATATTTAAGAATTCACTATCAATTTTTTTGAAGATATTATAATGCTTATATGTAGTGAAGCATTAATGAAAGGAAAAAAATGGCATTGCGACTTCTGTTCTTATGTGCCTTTAATATTTTAGTATTTTTTGTAATGTTGGCTTTTAACGTAAATAGAATTTTCTCCCTCAAAGCCCTTTTCCATCGCTTAACACAAATAATTTTTTTGAGAAATAAAATCCGGGCAATGGTTCTTATAAAAAAAACTTACCTCTAGTACATTTGGTTTGTTATTAAACACTATTGAGATGAGAACATAATATTCGACACATAATAAGTAATTACAATGTTCAAATAGTATGTGCATGTATGTAATAAAGCTGATAAAAATTCTAGCATGAAGAAAGTAATCATCAATGAACAATGAAATAATATCCACACATTATTAAGCACACTAAAGGAATGAATCCATGTATCAAAACACCATGAAAAAGTCACATGAATGGATGAAATGTAGGGGTGATCCAAATATCTTAAATGCCCATCAATATATAGTGGAAATGAAAATACATAAATATTTTTATTTTTTTAAAAAAAATTATATAAAATAAAATGTTTTTGGAATTTTTAAAAATTTTCTTAAAAACCAAAAATCTTTTTGCGTTTTTCAAATTTTTTTTAAATAAAAGCATATATAAACATAGAAATACAATATATCAATAAGGACAAAGGTATGAACATGACAATCACCTTACACTAGATAAAGTAATTGAACTCAATCGACGAAACAAATACCCACAAACTTCCTAACATTGTCGAATCTAAGTGAATCTATAGGTTTTATGAATATATCAGCTAATTTAAGTTAGTTTCCCATAAAGCTCAAGGATACAATATTTTCCTCAACAAGATCACAAATGAAATGCTCACATATCCTAATGTGCTTTGTGAGATAATTTTGAACTCGATTACAAGATATATTAATTGCACTCATATTATCACAGAAAATAGTCAAGGTGCCTTGGGAAATCCCATAATCTTCCAAGATTTTCTTCATCCGTATGAGTTGTGTGCAACAACTCCCACTGTCTATATACTCTGCCTCTGTCCTGGATAAATAAATGGATTTTTTCTTCTTTCTCAACCAAGAGACAAGATCACTCCCAAAGTTAAAACACCCACCTGAGGTGCTCCTACAACTATCAGCATCCCCAGACCAATCGTCATCCGAATAGGTGGACAAGAGATCATCCGTATCAAAGGAATACAAATACCATTGGAAAGAGTGTCACTCATGTATTTAATGATACGTTTAAGTGAAGAAAGTGATACTCTTTCGAATATGCTTAGTAACGCTCACAAACTCCAACGCTAAAGGCAATGTTGGGATGACTAGAGGATAAGAAGATAAGACTACCTATTATGCTCCAATAAAGGGTTTGGTCTATGTCCTTGCCTAAAATGTCTTTGCTAAGCTTAGTCGTTATACTCAAATGTGTGTGTGAGTTCTTATCGGTGTAAATCGAACTTCTTCACTATATCTTTATCATCTATGAATTAATATATGTATATCCCATCCTTAAGTTGACATATTTAGAAACCTAAGAAAAATGTAAGCTCAACAACCATGCACATCTCAAACTTGCTCTTCATATCCTCCTCAAACGTGTGAGCATGTTGGGAACAAGTGGGCGACTAATATAACACCATTCGTTCTCCTTACAAACAACCACATATCCACTTCTCCTCTCTTAAATCCACGAGATAATAGACAAGAAGTGAGCCTCCTATACCAAGCATGAGGTGCTTAGTTCAAACCATATAATGCCTTCTTAAGATAAGAGATGTGTCGTGGACGCTTAAGGTCTTCAAATCCATTTGGTTGCTCCACGTACACTTCCTCCTATAGAATGCCATTAAGTAGGCACTCTTAATGTCAATTTGGTATAACTTTAGATTATATGCTATAGCGAGTAGTATGAGGACGGAGTCAAACCTAGAAATAGGAGTGGATGTCTCATCAAAGTTTACATCCTCAATCTGTGTTTGGCCTTGAGCGACCAACCTAGCCTAATTACAAACTACGGTACCATTATCATCCATCTCATTCCACCTGTTAACGATCACATTAGTCTCGCTAGGTCCGGTGACTAACTTCCAAACATCTTTCTTGCGAAACTGGAGCACCTCAACTTTTATAGAGGATATTCAATGCTCATCCATGAGTGCTTCTTTCACATTCTTGGGCTCGACTAAGGAGGTGTAGAAAATGTAGTTAATCACATTCTCAAATTGAGCACAAGTCTTGATACCTAGTGTGGGATCACCAAGTAAGGTGGAAGGGCCATGCCTCTTTCAAAACTAAGAGGGTGGATCCTCTAAATCAAGCGTGGGGTCCACCGGGGTAGTATAAGGAACAATTTAATCATCACCGTGGGGTATATCGTTCTCACACGCGGGGTTAGAGTCAATAGACGTCGATGGCTCGCCATATCTAATCGTAACGTTTATTGAGTCCATAACCTCAGAGCTTGCAATATTAAACACCTTACAAGATCTACTTGATGATGAATATCCAAAAAATATCCCCTCATTGCTTCGGGATGCGAACTTCCCTAAGTGATCTCCATATTTCAAAATGTAGCAAGAGTTCCCAAATACTTGAAAATAAAATAGGTTGGGTTTCTTTCCTATCCACAATTCATTTAGCGTGTGTAACATACGTGGACGCAGATATAACCTATTTACTGTATAGCATGGGGTATTAACTGCCTCGACCAAAAAAATTCTAGGCACGTTTATTTTAAGAAGCATGGATCTAGCCATCCATTAAATTGTCTGGTTGTTTCTCTGAATAATCCCATTTTGTTGAGGAGTATGGATGGCCAAAATCTCGTGTTTAATGACCACTCCATTATAATAGCTATCCACCACATCTTCTTTAAATTTGGTGTTGTTGTCACTATGTATTTGATTAATAGTGACACCGCGTTGGTTTTGTATGACAAGATGCTTGGTTGTTAGGAACTCAACAGCATCGAACTCTTCTCTAAGAAACCTCATGATAGAGTATCTTAAAAAGTCATCAACCATCACGAGAATGTATAGCTTACCACCTATGATATCCGTATAATTAGGACCCATAAGATCCATATGTATCAACTCCATCACACATAATGGTATTCAACTTTTGATGGGTACATCGTATTTATTTTCCTTATTAACATGAAGAACAAATTGAGAAACTTTGTTTCCCAAGCGATGGTAGGCCGTGCATTGGGTCTTTGTTCACTAATTTCTCAATATGTTTAAAGTTCACATGACCTATTAATTGATGCCAAAGGTCCATATAGAAGACCGTGGCATTGTTGCACATAAAGGAGAACTTATGAATGATCTTATAGAAATTATCTTCGGTCCTTATTCCTTGAAGTAATAGTTCATCGGATTGATTATATACATTACACAAGGACCGGTCGAACTTTACCACAAAGTTTTCATCACAAAGTTGTCCCATGGTAATCAAGTTTTCTTTAAACCCTTTGACGTACAACACCTTATCTAGCTTAGTGAATCTGGGTATCTCAACACAACCTCATCCCAAAATTCTAGACATACTCCCATCTTCAAAGGTGACTTTGCCTTCCTTCTTATCCACAAGGTCGGTAAAATACGATTTGACACCAGTCATGTGTATAGAGAATCAACTATCAAATACCACTGGGAAGAATCTTGAACCTTGAGAGAAGTATTAACAATAAGGGATTTGCCTTCTGACTTAGGTACCCAAGTGGAGGTAACCTTTTATTTGCCCTTATCATTGTTGGCTCTAGTCGTAGGAATAAACAAACTTTGAAATTCTTCCATTAAACTTTGAGAAGTTATGATTAGGAAATTATAAGAGAAAGATTTTAGAATTGCTCATAGCTTAGGTATTTTGGCGTATCCCATTACAGATCGGAGTTAAAACTGGACACTACGTCTACATATACTTCCATGATCATTTGAAGACATGTTAGTGAACGAGCATTGATTCTGCATCATAAGCCATTGGAATTATCATAACACTTTATGGAGGTATATGGATTTGTGGTTTTGATTATTTCTCACTTGAATTGTATTTTGGGATTATTTTTACAATCGAGGCATGTTTTTCATAAAAGGATTTTGAAAATAATTTTATTTTTATTTTTTTATTCGTTGGAATGAGATTGACATGTTGTTAGAATAAGATCTTATTCTCGTTCGAACGAGGTTTAACTTCATTTCAATTAATTATTGATTTCGTTAGAATAGACTTCAAATGAACTTCAAATTAAATGAGTTATGTTCAGTAGACATATTGTGATTGGAATCTCATTAGAAGGACGTTCGGGCGACATAAGCCTTTCGTTCAGATGAGATCCAATCTCACTAGAATGAAACCCATGTTATCGTGCGAATGAGGTTGCATTTTCATTCGAACGAAACTTCTGCCTCAAAATTCATATTTTATTATAAAAAGCATGGTCTATTTTATATAGAACTTTGGGCAAAAATATTTTTCTAAAAGTGCATAAAAAAATTTCATCTTTGTGTTTTATAAAAATACTTTTGTTTTCAAAATCATACATACCTTACAATGATTTGTTGAGTTTTTTCAAACCCAAATTTCCATACGTTACAGCAAACCCTTATAGAGTTTACTCTACTGCTGATTATGGAGTTGCGACTCTTTAGATGAAAAAGAAAGGATATTGCATCCTCAGGCTGATCAGTCGATACTAAGGCAAGAGTTGCTTCTTGTGGACGGTGCTAGATTGTATCGTATTTGTAAAAGATTTGAAGCCCTGTGCGTTATACTTAGTGGACCTATAAGTAGTATGTAAGTCATCGAGTCTGTCAAACTCTTTAATAGTGGTGAAATCCAGGTTTTTCTCGAAAGGAATTTTTCCTCAATTTCCTTTTCTACTTGGTTTGGTTTTATTTGTCATATTTATGTGTTGGACTTTATCTTGCATGCACACCTAGTTATTAATCAAAATAAAATTTGGTTAAAAATTGAATCTTTATGTATGTAACCTAATATATGGACTATCTATACAACTATACGTTCTCAAACTGGTATCAGAGCAGGTCACATTAAGTTTTTGGATGATTTTTAAATTGGGATACTATGGATAATTTGTATAGTAGGATACCTATTTTTGATGGGTCTAATTATGCTTATTGGAAAGCAAGAATGAAGTAATCTTTGAAAGCAATTGTCGAGCATGTCTGGATTGTTTATGAAAGAGGGTGGAGACCACCCACTGTGACTAATAGCGATGTCATAAGTCCCAAACATATCACCACTTGGACAGGGATGAACTAAAATGGGGTAATTTTAACTCACGTAGTTTAAGTGAAATTTTTGGATTTGTTACACCTGATGAGTTCTCTTACATCATGGTGATCACCATATATACGGAATGGGTGGGATATCATCCAACTCACTCATAAGGATGCAAACGTTGTGAAAGCTTCTAAGATACAACATCTCACCACATAATTTGAGACCATTACTATGCTAGAGACCGATACGTTTCCTTAGTTTTATGTATGATAGTCTGATATCATTAACTCTAGTTTTAATTTAGGTTAGATAATTATTTAGAAAATATTTTGAGATCCTTTCTGCCCCACTTTATTGTTGAGGTCATTGTCCTGAATTCCTTGGGAATTTTAGATATGCTTATGTTAAAAGAACTCGTAGGAGACCTTCAAACATATGAAATCGATATTTTTCCCAAAATTGTTAAACCAAAGGAAAAAGGAATTTCTTTGAAAAAGTTCAATGTAAAAAGAAAGAGGAGATTCTTCTGACTCCAAGTATGATTTTGATCTAGGTGATCTTGACCTTTTTGCAAAAAATAAGCTGAGAATTTAGAATAATTCCGAAGAAATAAAAAGTTTTGAAGAAGATAAAAAGTACAAATTGGGTAAGAATTTTTTTTAAAAAAAATGAAGAGGATGGTTTCATAAGAAAGATGTGGATAGTTGCCTAAGAAATATGAGGAGAGGTGCCATGAGTTTGAGGTAAGGGTCACAAAGCTCAATAGTGGGAAACAAGGTTAACGAGACAGGGCAAGGATAAAGCTATCTTCAATGACAGTATTAGTGATAGCAATGTCGAGTCGGTGGATTTCAGGGACGAATCACTGCATGGACGTAACTGCACCGCATTCATGGTTAGTCATGTTGGTACTTTGAGTACGTATCACACCGATGAGAATGTTTCCAAACATGATCACCTCGATAGTGAGTCTAGTCCTTACACAGAAAGTGAGGGAGATGACTTTTTGAGTGAGGCTGAAAATGACCTACAATATGTTTACGTCGAGCTGTATGAATAAAATTATGCCGATTACTTTAAAACAAAAGAAAAAAACAAAAGTTTCGTGCTTAGGGTGTTAGCTTTAGGTAAGGATTTGAGAGAGTGGAAATAGAGTGAGTAGTTTTAGTGGGGTGGGAAAATGGCGACTTAACCAACCAAGTGGATAGTCTTATGAGAGATATTTAAGCTTATTGGATACTCGTGAGAAACTTGAACCCTTTATCCTAAATCAAGAAGGATCTTGAGCTTGCTTGGGAGGTCAAGTATACTATAGAGGATACATAAAAGAAGATAGGAAAGATGTTCCTCGGTCTGAATTTAGGTTTTATGGAGAGATAAGGAATAAGTTATGGTATTGCATAAACTTCGCATGCCGCAGTGGAACCCGTTCCTAAATTTATTGTGGATCCATAAAAGCCTCGACCTAACCCACCAAAGAGAGTTCAACTTAAATGACCGAACGAAGATAGACACGAACAAGTCTATGTTTGCACCTATTGCAAAAGGAGAGGTCACATTAGGGAATTTTTCTATAAGTTAGTGAAAACTAAACGTACACAAACTCCTGTACACGCTATAGGCACTTTTCTATTCTTAAAGAGCAAGTTGAGATCGTAGTCACCACTTCTCAAAGCTTAATAGAAGAATTTCAAATGATGTTTATGCCTCTATAGAAAGCTTCTAACGCTATGCTTAGAACCAAAAATGATAAGGGAAAACAGAAGGTTATCTCCATTTGGGTACTTAAGCAAGATGATAAAGCCCTTATTGTTCACATTGCTCTGAATGTTCAAAATACTTCCCAATGGCATTTTGATATTAGGTTCTATAGGCACATTACTAGTGATAAGTCGTATTTTCTTGACCTTGTGGATCACAAAGAAAGCAAAGTCACTTTTGGATATGCAAGTAGGTCTAGTATTTTAGGACGTGGTTATATTAAGATGCCCTCCTAAACTAGACAATGTGTTTTAAGTCAAATGGTAAAAAACAAACTTGATTATCATATGCAAACTTTGTGATGAAAACTTCACAACAAATTTCAATCGGTCCGAGTGTAACGTGTATGATTTATTCAGTCAACTATTACTTCAAGGAGTGAGGACCGACGATAATTTCTATGAGATCATTCCCAAGTCCTCCTTTATGTGCAATAATTCCACAACCTCATCTATGAACCTTTGGCATTAACAAGTGAGTCATGTTAACTTTAGAGACATTGAGAGATTAATGAAGAAATACCTAGTTCATGGCTTACCATCGTGTGGGAGCCCAAATTCCTCGGTTTGTGGTCCTTTCCAACAAGGAAAATAAATTTGAAATACTCATCAAAAGTTAAATACCATTACACTTCTTGTATGTTGGAGTTGATACATATGGATCTTATGGGTCCAACTAGTACGGAGAGCATGAGTGGTAATAGATACATTCTCATGATGGTCGATGGCTTTTTGAGATACTCTATTGTGGGCTTTCTTAAAGAAAAGTCTGAGGCAATTGAGTTACTAACAACTAAGTGTTGTGTCCTACAAAACCAATATGGTGTCACTATTATTCAGATGCGTAGTGATGACAACACTAAATTTAAAGAAGCTAGAATGGATAGCTACTGTTATGCAGTGGGCATCAAAAGCGAGCTCTTGGTCATTCATACTCCATAAAATGCGATAATTGACAAGAAGAATCGAACTATTCAAGGGATGTATAAATCCATGCTTTATTGGAAAAATGTGCATAGACATTTTTAGGCAGAGGAGGTTAATACGTAATGCCATACAGTGAATTGGGTATATCTTCATCCACGCACTTTACACACGCCATATGATTCGTGGACAAGGAAGAAACTGAACCTATCATAATTTTGTGTTATTGGGAGTACTTATTATATCTTAAGAGATAGATAGTTTATAAAAGTTTGACTCCCGAAGCGATGGGGGGATATTTTTAGGTCATTTATCGTCGAGTAGAGCTTATAGGATGTTTAACCTTGCAAACTCTAAGGTTATTGAGTTAATAAACGTAACGATTAGAGACGATGAGCTGATGATGTATACTAACCATATCCACGAGTGTGAGGATGATGCACCCCACAGTGATGATCCCGTCCTTCCTCATATTACATTAGTGGATCCCACTTTGTATTTTGAGGATCCACCCTCTTGGGTTCGAAAGAGTCATGAGAAATGGATGCACCGTCATAACCTATTCCTTGTATCTTATTAAAACATAAAGAGGAATCGAGGAACATCTTTTCTACCTTCTTCGATGTATCCCCTATAGTAACCTTGACCTCCTGAGCACATTTGAGAATTTTCTCGATTTAGGATAAAAGGGCTTCAGATTTCTCACGAGTCTCCAATGAAGCTCGAAGATCTCTCGTTAGACTAGCCACTTTCTTAGTCAATCCACCATTTTCCCTCTCCGCAAAAATGACTCTCTTTGTAAAAGAAAATCTAACCGATGACTCGCTCTCTCTTGACTCTTTCAACTCTCCCTCTAGAGATAACACCTTAAGCACCAAATTTTTATTTTTATTTTTCATTTTGAAAGACTGAGTGTAAAGCTCGGAGTAAGCTTGAAGAATGCCACTTTCTCCCTCACTCTCTCCAGAATGACTAGATGAACTTTTGAGGTCATCATGTTTGCAAATTTCTCATCAGTGTGAGGTTTAATGGATGTACTAACATGACTAGCCATGAACGTGGTAAAATTACGTCCATAGTGTGATTCGTCCCTTGTATCCACCGACTTAACCTCGTTATCGCTAAGAGGGGCCTTATAGGCAACTTTGCCTTTACCATATCTATTTAACCTCGTAGCACACTCGTGAGCTTTGTGATCCTTATCCATGCACTCATAATATCTTTACTTATCTTTCTTAGGGTACTCTCCTCTTGATTTTTCAAATTTTTTCTTACCCTATTTAAAATCTGACTTTTTCTCTGAAATTTTATTTCCTTTGGAAGAATTTCCTTTCCTTAGTTTGAGAATTTTTTTGAACTTTTTCTCAAAATGTGCAAGAGTATAGTGATCAAAATCAAATTCGGAGTCAGAAGAGACCTCCAATTTCTTTTTATATCGAGCTTTCAAAGCAATCCTTTTTTCTTTCGTCTTTTCAATTTTAGGGAACATATTGATTTCATAAATTTGAAGGTCTCCTATGAGTTCTTTTAACCTAAGCGTATCTAAAATTTCCATCGAATTAAGGACCATGACTTTAAGGATAAAACGGGACGATAGGGATATCAAAATATTTTTCACAACTCTCGTCTCAGGAATTATCTCACCTAAATTAAAACTAGAATTGATTATATCAGATAAATATGCCAAAAATTCATGAAAAGTTTTAGATTCTAGCACAATGATGGTTTCAAATTACGTGGTGAGATTTTGTAGCATAAAATCTTTCATAGCGTTGGTACCTTAGTGAGTGAGATGGAGAGTATCCCATGCTTCCTTAGACGTGTTGTACGCCATGATGCGATGGAACTCGTCAGGGGTGACATATACGTAAATTGAACTTAATCTATGGGAGTTAAAATTACTCCACTTAATCCTTTGTCCAAGAAATGACAGATTTAAGACTTTCGACATTCTCGTTAGTCACAGTGGGGGGTTTTCACCCTCTTTCACAAACTATGCAGACTCTCTCCTCAATCAACTTTAATTCCAATCTCAATTAAGCTTTCCAATATGCATAATGTAACACCCCGTGCAAATTCGATGTTGGGGTGGCCAACCGCCATCTCCAAACTACGTCGGGTGTCCTAAATAAAATACCATTCTTAGCATATGACATGAATACGAGACTTTGAAAACTTTTTCCACAATATATAATTTGAATAAATCCAACGAATATATACATCCATGCAAATAAAATCCACCACCTTTCTAACTACAAAATATCGAATCGTATCCAATAAATAATCTAATTATAAAGCTCTAACTGAAAATTGTAAACAACTGTGGAACCAAATGGCCCACCAAATTCATAATAACTCTTTCATAAATAAAACGACGAAATAGAAAAATCTAAACTACTAAAGCAATAAAAGTAAATCTCTAGCTTCTACCTAGGCCCCACGCAAGAAATACACAACCATACAAGCCTACAATCCCTAGTCCCATACCTAGAAAGTGTCAAGAGTAACAAGGTCTACGTACTAGTCTCATACCTAGCAAGCAACCTATGAAATAAGGGTAAAAGCATAACTACCCCCAAAATCCCCACATCCATGCGGTGTCTAAATATTAACACAAGCAGTATTCACATAGAGCATATTTTCATTTATAACTACAGTTCTTCTAATTTATTTTACAATTGTGATATCATCAAAATTACACCCGTTTAATTATATAATATAACAAGTTCTACTAAAAATCACACTAGTTGTATTATTCCATAATTTCCATTTTTCTAATTAACACAAGATTCCATTTTTTAAACATGCATATTCACAATATTACACAATAATAAATCCATTATACAATCTACATCTAAAAGTCGTGAC
Source organism: Sambucus nigra (assembly GCA_949130495.1). NCBI lineage: Eukaryota > Viridiplantae > Streptophyta > Magnoliopsida > Dipsacales > Adoxaceae > Sambucus > Sambucus nigra. The sequence goes on along the minus strand of OX422211.1, from coordinate 152,851,544 downwards.
CTTTCGAGTCGAAACATTATTACAAATTCATATTTTCAATTTTTAATATGCGAAACATCCCACAATAGCGTGCGACTATTTTGAATCTCAAATATATTTTCAGATTTGAATAAAAACAACCCCAATTTTTTTTTCACTTTCTCTAATTAGATGACTTCTTTGTCATCTTGAAAATATGATTGTATGGTTGTGATCCTCTCACGAATATAACAAAGACACGTTCTTGGATGTTCTTGAGAAATCTGGATTTAGATCTTCAAAACTTGGGTTGAAGCTTGTGTTTAATGAAGTTTAGGTTTTGTAGAAGATAGTTAATAAAATTATGGAAGGCTAATGGTTTTTATAATGATACAAAAGTGTTTTAAAACCCCTAAACCCTAGTTTAATTAATAGTGGAAAGTAGGAGAGTTTAAGTTAAACAAAAATAGTAAAAAGAACCCACCTGCAGCACCACTACCGACGCTAACTAGTTTGCCCCAGAGCCCAACCGGTTCGGTCGGCCTCATGAACCCAAATTCCTATGGTTTTATATATAAATCAAGAAATTCTCAATTTTCCTCCCGAATTAAATTCCAATTAAAAATTTATTTTATGTATATTAAAACAAATATTTTTACATCCTAAAATTAATTGAATTCCAAAAATTAATTTCCCAAAATTTTTAATTTAATGAAATTTTTTACGGTTCAAAATCAGGGGGTGTTACACATAATATGAACCATAAAAAATAGGCAGCCTATTATACAAATTATCAATATAATCACAAACTTAAAGATCACACAATAAATTAGTATAACCCTCTCTGATACTAAATTAAGAAAGCACGTGCAAGGGTTATATGGATTTATTTGTATTTTAGGCAAAACACACAAATTCACTTATTACCAAATTTTATCATGATTTAATTTAAAGATAACATGAAAAATAAATTACAAATCCAAATACTAAAACCAAATAATAAGAAGAAGAATTTGAGAAAAAAATCCCTTTTGGGCAAAAACTATATTTAGCACTATTTCAAAATTGATAGAGATAAGACGACTTACAGACTACTTAGAGATCCACTGAGTATGACGCAATAGAGTCTTCAAATATTTAGCAAAAATAGTACAGTCCAACACCACCCACAGCAAGCAGATCTTACCTCCGTATCCACCGATCATCCTTAGGACTATGTGATTCCCTTCTTCTTTAGCAATAGAGCCTCAACTCCACAAATCAGTAGTAAAGATAATCTATACAATGGTTTAGAACTTTTGAATGTGTTATTCTTGATTTAGAAAAGTGATCCTTGAAGATCTATGGGATTTGGATAAAAAAGTATGAGTTTGATCATGAAAAGAAATCTCAAAATTAAAGTTGTTGCAAAGAGATAAGGATCAAATATTTAGATAAGATTTCTTTAAAAAATAAAAACATGCAATACTCATTCGAACGAACTTCCACCTAGTTCGAACGATGTACCTAATATCGTTCGAATGATTTCAAACAAAACTTTGAACGACATTCCAAAGCGTAACCAAGAGGCATAGATCCAGATCTGATTCGAATGGTTTCCAACAAAACTTTGAAAGACATTCCAGAGCATACCCAAAAAACATCGATCCAGATCTTGTTCAAATGTGGAAACTTGTTCTAACAACACCCTATGCAACTCGTTTGAACGACATGTCAATCATGTTGTAATGATTTAGAGAATTTTGAAAAAAAGATTAAAAATCATTTTCATAAAATTTTGAAAACTTTTAAATGCAAACACTTTTAAAATAACCCCTGGATATTTAAAGCTTTACCAAACCGCTTCATAATTCTTCTAGGGATAAATTATGATAAACAAACTTTAATCTTGCAAATGTCACCAACATTTTTTCTTTTCAAGGACTTGAGAACAGTCGTGAAGGTGTAGTGGGGTGTAACAGGATAAGGCAGATAAAATAAAATGAGCAATTATAAATGCTTCTCTTAAAATGCACGGCCTCGAAAAGCGCAAAGGTAGTTGATAACTTTGACTTTTTGTATGTTTGTCGTTGTTGTCAAGCCAAGCTAATCAATTCCTTTATCACCTACACAAAAATATAACAAATTACTTGCATATATGTATGTAAGGATGTCAATCATAATCTAAGGGATGAAACACATGAGAAGTAGTGAAATTCATTTTTTATTTTCATTTATTTTTAGACTTTTTTACTTTTTCTATTTTGTTTAATATTAAAACAATTTTTTTGATGAGGGTGAAATAAGACTAAAGTAAATCAAAGATATAAAGACTAACACAAAGTGTCATGAAAAATAAGTGAAATCTAAGTGTTGATACCAAATTTAGTCTGCTGACATGGCCCAATTGAGTGAGGACACGTGGAAATCTGCGTGGTAATAACAAACACTTCCGAGCAACACCTTGACCCATTCAGATACTCCGAGCAATAGATACCATCCGAGGAGCCATACTGCGACGAGGAACTCTGCTTCCCCGATCAACTCAGACGCTCTGACCAACAAGAGTTCTCCGAGGAACTTTAATACACCGAGCTACTTAGGCGGTCCGAGCTGCACCTCGAATAGAGCATTAATTGCAGGATAACCAATAGATTAACTGCGCATTAAATGCTCATTATCATCATACAGATGTATACGCCTAATGAACAACTATGTAATACCCTTTCACATGAATAGCAAGAGGGCTATAAATACATTGTATCATCCTCATTGTAAGGGGATCGGAATTTCAGGATAAAACTTGTAATCAAGAATTCCCAAACAGCCAGCAATAATAGAAACAGTGGACGTAGGCCATTCTTATAAGGCTGAACCACTTTAAAATTTCTTTGTCTCATTTTATTTTATCTGTGATTAAATAATTAGATATAATCTAATTTTTTACATTAACAGATTGGTGCCGTCAGTGAGAAACGACTGGTAATATCATTTTTCATAAAAAATAATTCATTACAAATGGCTGATAATCCAGAACCCAGCAATCGAAATGCTGGAAGCCCTCCAAATCCATCTGCTCCGCCAAATGTTCCAGATCTGGCTGGAATAATGACAAATCTGGCCCAGGGCCAGACAACCATGCAAGAAACTATGCGACAACTCATACAAACCCTTCATGACGGAGTATCGACCCATTCAGGACATCGAAGTGTTCAAAGAAATAGCCGTTTATTTTCTTCGCGTACTAGGCGTACCGATTCATATCATACTGAGGAGTCTGAAGATTTTTCTTATCAACCTGGACGAACTTCGTTAGTACGAGCCACAGATACTGAACAACGTATCACTCTCTCTCCAGAAAGGACTAGTGCGCTAGAAAGGTTAAGCAGAGTATCTCCTTTTGATCGATTAGGTCCTAGGAGGAATAAAAGTCCCACTAAGGCTACGTCGAATAGCTTTCGACGACCATCAAACTTAAGGGAAGGATCTGCCCAATCGCAACCAGCTGCTCGTCAAGATAAATCCCAGGAAGCCATATCAACGCGATCAGTTGCTCGAACCAACAGTCTCGAGGAAGGAAACGATGCATGGAAAGGCTATATTCAGAGGCTGGAGGATAGATTAGGGGAAATGGCTAAAGCCAAGAACCATCTACAACGAACTTTTGTTCAAGGAACACCTTTTGTCCAGGTCATTGTAGATTTTCCCACACCATCAAAATTCAAAGAACCTGTTGTGAGCCCCAAATATGATGGAAAGACCGACCCTGTCCTTCATATAAAACAATACCAAGCTGTAGGCGACATCTATGCTGTTCCAGATGAGATGAGATGCAGAGCATTCTCGAGAACTCTTACCGGATCTGCTCAAATATGGTATAATAATCTTCCTCGGGGAAAGATCTCAACTTTCCTTCAACTGGTCGAGTTATTCATTGGGAATTTCTGTTTTGGGGCAAAGCCAGTCAAACGAGTAGCGCATTTGTTAAGTGTTACACAAAAAGCTGGTGAGAGTACCAGAGATTATATAACTCGTTTTAATAATGAGAAGCTCGAAGTCATTGATTATGAGGAAAAGACAACGATTATCGCCTTGATGAGTGGACTACTGCCTAACAAGTTGTACTACACTTTGGCCAAAGATCCACCAAGAACCATGTCAGAACTCATGGGAAAAACGGCCAAGATTATGAATGCCGAGGAGGCTATGGCTACGAAGAAGAATATTGATGCCAAAGAAACCAAGGTGGAAAGTGATAAAGCTAAGAAGAAAGAGCATAAGAATAATGGTAGTGACAAACACTCAAAAATAAGGTCGTCATGGGAAGTATTGAAGAAATTTGATAATTATACTCCTTTGAAGAAAGACATCAACCATATTCTAGAAGAAATCAAGAACAACGAGGAATTAAACTGGCCAGAGAAAATGAAGGCAGACCCTGACAGGAGGAATAAGGCAAAATATTACGAGTTTCACAAAGATCATGGCCATATGACCAAAAATTGCATAGCTCTTCAGAATGAGATTGAAACACTCATCAGACGAGGAAAACTGGCAAAGTATGTTGATCATAGAAATGAAAGAAAAAGTAGCAACCGAACAAGAGAGAGGTCTAGATCTCCTCGTCGAGCAGAGGAGAACAAGAAAAGAGACCATAAAGTCGATCCAGAAGACGACCCCGATCTTCCCAAGAGACCAAGGCAGCCATAACGTGAGGTATTTTCGATACGCTTTGGGACATTTAATTGTAATGTTATTACAGGTGGAGATGCAGGAGGAGGAGACCTTACTACAGAGAGAAAATCTTACCTCTGTGAGGCTCAAGCTTGCTCATACATTCAACGAATAAATCTAGCTGAGGAGGATCGCCCTAGAAAGGTAAACAAAGAGAGATTGGTCATTGGTTTCTCGAAGAACGACCTCGCAGGTGTTCTATATCCTCGTGATTACCCATTGGTGATCAAAATGAAGATGAAGGAAGTGATGATTTCAAGAGTACTGGTAGATAATGGTAGCTCGGCAGACATCATGTTCTACTCGTGCTTCGACAGTTTAAATCTAAAACTATCTCAACTGGAGCCTTATCACCGACCCCTCCTGGGTTTTTCTGGTGAGAAAGTTTTTCCACTTGGGACGATCAAGTTGGATATATATATTGGTACATGGCCTGCTTGTCGAACAGAAAGAATACGCTTCTTCGTGATGGATAAGAATGTTCAATCAGCATATAATATCATCATGGTAAGAGTAGGACTAAAGAAGTTCGAGGCTGTACCATCTACGGTACATCAATGCCTAAAATTTCCAACAAATTTTGGAGTAGGAGTTGTGAAAGGTGATCAGAAAGTAGCTCAGGAATGCTATTATTCATCCGCTGAGCAAGAGGAACTGGAGGAATCAAGGAAAAAGACTACTACATATCAAGTGGATGAAGGTGCAGAAATTGAAACATTGCATCCTAGAGATGAGTCGCAACTCATGAAGGGTCAAGTGGTGGAAGCTACTGAAAACATCATTCTGGATGACGAGCACCCTGAACGAACTACTCAAGTAGGTTCATCGTTGGAAGCCTCACTAAAGCAGAAATTGATAACTTTCTTAAGAAGCAGAAAGCAAACTTTTGCGTGGAGTCATGAGGATATGCCCGGGATATACCCAAATTTCTTATGTCACGAGATCAATGTGAATAAGGAGATCAAGCCTGTGAAGCAGAGAAGAAGAGTATTCAGTCCCGAGAAGAATCAAGCTATACAGGAGGAAGTTGAGAAGCTCTAGAAAGCTTACTTTATTGAAGATGTTAAATATCCAGACTGTTTAGCAAATGTGGTAATGGTGAAAAAGAAGAACAACAAATGGAGGATGTGTGTAGGCTTCACCGACCTCAACAAAGCATGCCCAAAGGATCACTTTCCGCTGCCCCGAATTGATCAACCAGTGGATGCTACCTCGGGACACGAGCTGCTGAGCTTTATGGATGCTTATTCTGGTTACAATCAGATTAAAATGAAACCTGAAGACATGGAGAGTACTTCTTTCATTACCCCTAGGGGAACTTATTGTTATAATGTTATGCCTTTTGGTTTGAAAAATGCAGGTGCAACATATCAGCGGATGATGAACAAAGTGTTTGCAGAATAAATTAGTTGCAATATGGAAGTCTATATGTTGACGATATGCTGACAAAGAGCAAGACAGCTGTTGATCATCTAGTTAACTTAGGCCAGACCTTTGATCAACTAGATAAATATCAAATGAAGCTGAACCCGACGAAATGCATATTTGGAGTACGAGAAGGCATGTTTCTCGGGTACATTATCAATCAGCGAGGCATTGAAGCTAACCATGAAAAGATCAAAGCTCTATTAGGGCTACGATCCCCAACGACGAAGAAAGAAGTGCAAAGTCTTACAGGACGAGTAGCAGCACTCAACAGATTTGTATCGCGAGCAACTGATAGATGTCTCCCATCCTTCAAAACACTCCGAAAGACTTTTGAGTGGAATGATGAATGTGAGAAGGCTTTTCAAGACTTGAAGAAATATCTAGGAGCAACTCCACTATTGTCTAGGCCAGTGATGGAAGAAAAATTGTACTTGTATTTGGCCGTGTCAGAGAATGCAGTTAGCTCGGCATTAATAAGAGTGGAGAATGGAGTGCAAAAACTGATTTATTACACTAGCAAAGCCTTCCGAGGAGCAAAAATCAGATATCCAAAGCTAGAAAAATTGGCACTAGCATTGATCGAGGCAAGTAGAAGAATGAGGCCATACTTCCAGGCTCATACTATAGTCGTATATACCGATATGCCATTGAGGAAAGATCTTCATAAACCTGAAAAATTAGGAAGATTGATGTATTGGGCAATAGAGCTCGGTGAATATGACATACTTTATGAGCCCAGATCATCGCTTAAAGGGCAAGCAGTAGCATATTTTATAGCAGAGTTCACCTATCCTGATACCACCGAGGAGCAAAAGCTGTTCACCGATCAACCTGTGGATGTTATAGAATCACCAAACTCAAGCCCAGACCAACTTAGGTTGGTAAAAGGGCAAGAAGTGATGATCGACGAACAACAAGAAATATTAGGAGAAGGTGAAAGGAAGCAACAAATTTTCCACCGAGGAACTCTGTCAGATTAGAAATTTGAAGACGAGTTACCTATATGGAGTTTATATGTGGATGGCTCATCTTGCGCAACAGGCTGTGGCGCAGGGATTGTTCTTAATAGTCCAGACGAGGTTGCTATGGAATATGCCCTACGCTTCCAATTCAAAGCTATGAATAATAAAGCTGAATATGAAGCCATAATTGCAGGTCTTAGTTTGGCAAAAACCATGGGGGCCAGAACAGGTTATTGTCTTCAGTGACTCGCAATTGATCATAAATCAAATGATGGGAGTATATGCAGCCAAAGGAGAATTAATGATCAGGTATCATGCAGAGTCAAGGGAATTGGTATCAGAATTTACAGCTATTCAGCTGGTCAGAATACCAAGAATGGAGAATGCAAGGGCCAACGCCTTAGCTCCATTAGCATCAGCTACTCGTACCGAGCTACGAAGAGCAATCCCAATTGAATTTTTAGCTGGTCGGAGTATAGATGAAGATTTGATGATGAATTTTATTACCCTTAATTTAGGACCATCTTGGATGGATTCCATTAGGGCATATATTGAGGAGGGGGAATTACCAACTAACAAACTTGCAGCCAAAAAACTGAAGTTTAAAGCTGCTTGTTATGTACTGAATAATGGTATTCTGTACAGATGAGGAATTATAGCAGGTTTCAAAGATGTGTGCATCCCACCGAGGTGAAAGACTTGATTGAAGAGATCCATGAAGGGTCCTGTGGACCCCATGTAGCAGGTCAGACGCTTGTGCAAAGAGTGATGACGTAAGGATACTACTGGCCAATGATGAGGGATGATTGTATAGCCTATGCCAAGAAATGTGACATTTGTCAGTGTTTCTCCTCCATCCGAAGAACTCCCCAAGCGTTGTTGACACACATTACTTCCCCTTGGCCATTTGCCATGTGGGGAGTTGACTTGGTCGAACCACTTCCAACAACCAGAGGAAGATTTAAATATCTCATCGTCGCAGTGGATTATTTTACTAAGTGGGTAGAAGCTGAGCCTCTTGTCGACATGACGTACGAGAAGGTGTATCAATTTATTTGGAAAAATGTCATCTGTAGATATGGTCTTCCCCATGAATTCATTACCGACCATGGAACACAATTTGACAATGAGGAGTTCGCTGCCTATTGTCATCAGTCAAATATCTTGAAGATCCACTCGGCACCAGGCCATCCCCAAAGCAATGGACAAACTGAAGTAACAAACAGAACGCTACTGAATGGCTTAAAGAAAAGACTGAATGACGCGAAAGAAAATTGGATCAACGAGCTACAATCAGTACTATGGGCTTACCGAACTACTCCCCAAGCAGCAACAGGGGAATCTCCATATATGCTGGCATTTGTAAGTGAAGCCGTTATACCTGCCGAGTTGGGTCTTTCGAGACATAGAGTACTAAATTTTAATTCCCCTGTCAGCGACTTAATGAGAAGATTGGATTTAGACATGCTCGAGGAAGTTAGAGAAGAAGCAGCCATCAGGAATGCTGCTTACCAACAACGAACAACTTTGTTCTGCAATAAGAGAGTAAAGAAGTACGACCTGAAAGAAGGAGACTATATGCTAAAGAAAGTGATTCAAAAGCACAACAAATTGGAAGCAAACTAGCATGGACCTTACTGAGTTACAGAAGTTGTTCGACCAGGAACCTATAGAATAGCAACTTTAGAAGGGCAGGAGTTTAAGAATGCATGGAATGCAGAACACTTGCGCAAGTATTATCAGTGATGTAAGATCTCATGTAATACATTTTCGTCAGTATGAATAATGTGACAGTGTTCTGCTCAGTTCTCTCCTTTTGTTGGAATTTTTTTTGCGGAATACTAGTGCTACACACTACTCAGCAAAACTCAGACTACTCAAAAATCTATTCCCGAAAACGCTAACTAAGGTTGGTCGGGAAGTAAATCTATTCCTAAAAATGCCAACTAAGGTTGGTTAGGAAGTAAATCTATTCCCGAAAATGCCAACTAAGGTTGGTCGGGAAGTAAATCTATTCCTAAAAATGCCAACTAAGGTTGGTTAGGAAGTAAATCTATTCCCGAAAATGCCAACTAATGTTGGTCGAGAAGTAAATCTATTCCTAAAAATGACAACTAAGGTTGGTTAGGAAGTAAATCTATTCTCGAAAACACCAACTAAGGTTGGTCTGGAAGTAAATCTATTCCTAAAAATGCCAACTAAGGTTGGTTAGGAAGTAAATCTATTCCCAAAAACGCCAACTAAGGTTGGTCGGGAAGTAAATCTACTCCCAAAAATGCCAACTAAGATTGGTCGGGAAGTAAATCTATTCCTAAAAATGCCAACTAGGGTTGGTTAGGAAGTAAATCTATTCCCGAAAATGCCAACTAAGGTTGGTCGGGAAGTAAATCTATTCCTAAAAATGCCAACTAAGGTTGGTTAGGAAGTAAATATATTCCTAAAAATGCCATCTAAGGTTGGTTAGGAAGTAAATATATTCCTAAAAATACCAACCATCTATTCCTAAAAATGCCAACTAAGGTTGGTTAGGAAGAAAAACTATTCCAAAAAGTGCCAAAGTTGGTCGGTAAGAAAAATCCACTAACTATGGTTGATCGGTAATAAAAACCCACTAACTGTAGTTGGTCGAGAAGGAAAATTTACCGACCTTGGTTGGTCGGAAACATTTTATGAGTACGAGAAAGTGACCGAGCAAAATTTTTGATACTCGTGACTTTTTAAATTACTACCAAGTTGGTCGAGAAACAGAGTATCATTAATTTTAGTTAGTCGTCAAATGATTACCAAAAATTTAAGATAGTCGACAATAAGTTTTAACAAACTCCAGTTGATCGACAAATAACACAATGTTGTTATCTTTTTAACAGATATACATGCACAAATGTAAAGTGTTTTATGATTACAAGATAATGGCAGTCAAGAATTGCAAATAAAATTATTTCATTAAATGTAGAACAAAATACATCAAGAATGAAATACAAATTTATTACATCAAGATTCCTATTCTATTGGTTTCTTCCCCTCTGCTTTTGAAACAGGTTCCTCGCCAGCAGGTGGATCATTCAAAGCAGAAGGGGAATTTATGAAGTTAAGATCTTTAAGCATCCTGATGTTCATCACAGATGGTCGATCGAGTAGGTGCTCGGGTCGAGATATATCAACATTGGAATGGAGATTGTAATCGCCAAGGTATTTGGAAATCAAACACCGAGGGATGGCCCGAGCAGGGATCCAACTCATGTCAAGCTTAAATGGTGGCACTGGTAGGTCGAGCAGCCCAGGATTATGGTAATCCCACAGAGAGCCTCATTATAGCCAGCCATCCAGAATTCTCTGGGATAATTGTGGAATTGATATGCCAATCTTTCCAACTGCTCGTGAAGACTTTTTATAAAGATTTCTTTATTCTCTAAGGCAGACTTCTGTGCAGAAAGCTGCTCGTCCAGATTCCTGATCTTCTTAGACATCTCAGCCAATGCCTGGTTCTTTGCCATCAGTTAGAAGGCCTGGTTCTCCAGAGCAGATGGAGTTCTCTGTTCCTCGACAGTAATCCGAGGAGCTCTTGATCGTCCCTGAGGAGCTCTTGCTCATCCCCGAGTAGATGTAGAAGGGGCAGCTCTCCTCAAGGTTTCTAATTCATCCCTCGGGTTGGAGTTTTCGACCTCTAAGAAAGAGAATCCCTCGTCGTTCACAGGGACCAAAGCATTTGAGGTGGAAGCTGCAGACTTCAACTGAGACACCCCTCTTTGCAGGTTATTATTTTCCTGCTCTAACAACTCAGCTATCTGTCTATGCTTTTCGACCTCACCCTTGAAAGTTCTCTCCCTCACATCGTAAGCAACAAACAGTTTATCGTATCCCTTATCAGCATTGAGTTGCTAATACTTCTTCTCGTATCCTTCGTGAAAAAGGGTTGTAGACTCCTTATACTGTTGCTGAAGTTATTCAAGAGTGCCGTGGAGATCTTCAATCATATCATAGTATGCTACGTTGTTAGCCACTGCACGGTCGAGCAGGCACTTCAAATACTGATAGGCTTCAATTGCTTGCTCTGAAGCATCTTGACTGAGGATGTCAATAATTTGAGCTGCACTCATGTCTGAATGACCATATTTGAAATACTCATTGCATTGCCTTAATAGTTTTGTATCGTGGGCAGATAATAATTCCATCCTGGCCAGAAACTAGTAAAGGAAGAAAAAGCAATAATCAATAAGAGTACAAACAGAGCATGAAGAAGAGAATCAACAGTATGCATAAGCAAAAGTTCAAATTTTATTACATTATAAAGGAGAAGTACAAAGTTCAGAGTTACATTTGACAAAGAAAAATAAAATAAAGAAAAATCCGAACAACTCTACACCTTTTCCTTATCTCCCAAAACTTTCTCGGGAGGCTGGGAAGAGGAGGTAGGTTGCTCGGATGGAACAGAGGTTTGCTCAGGAGGTGCCGAAGGTTGCTTGGATGAAGTAACGGGTAGTTGAAGTTCCTCGCCAGTGGGCTGGATAGCTGGGGGATGAGAAATTTGATCTCCCATCACCATGGAAGATTCCTCAGAGGCAGCCTCGTCCTCTTATTCTTTTCTTCTTCTTCTTTTTCTTCTTCTTCTTCTTCTTCTTCTTCTTCTTCTTCTTCTTCTTCAGGAGTTGGAGGGGGGCCCGGGATGTGTCGCTAAAATAGTTCAGAATTTTCATCAACTTTCATCTCTTGCAGAGCATTGACCCATCCATCTCTAAAGTATTTGGGGCTGCCACATTCCACTTACGACATCATGGCAGCCAAACCTTTATTCCACCCTTTATCCCAGCCGACGCTGAAGGATTTTTTGACAACCAATTTCCTTTTTATCTTCTCCATGGAAAGCTTCTCGGAAAGAAGATCATCAGCAACCTTCAATTTATTCTCAACCTCCTCCTTCTGACGACTTACTTCCCGAAGTTGACCCAACTCCTCCTCAATAGTCTTGAGCTTATTTTCAAGCTCCCCAACATTTTTGAGCTTCCCTTCGAGCTCTTTATTCTTCTCCTTCAAATCATTTTTTTTTCTCCAACCCCTTGGAGACCTCAATAACTTGAGCCTTCTCCTGCTCGGTCGAAGTGAGCCTCTTCTCCCAAATCACCTTGTCATTAGCATACTTCTGACGAGAATCCTTCAGGGATTGCGCCAGACCTACCAAGGCTTCCTATACACCTGATGAGGAGCTTGAAGCTTTAATAGTTTCATCTTTCTTCAGAATTGTATTAAAACAGGTCACCAACTGGGAAAATAAAAGCAAGTCAGTGCACAGATACAAAAAAGAAAGAATGAAAATTTAAGACTATAGGACTTACAGAAGCAATATGACGAGCTGCTAATGTGGTAACCATGTCCCGAGAAAGGTTTTCTTCAATACCTTGGATCTCGGGAATGATCCAAGTCTTCATCGAGTTAATAGCAGAGCTCAGGGCAACAAAAGTGGGAACACTACTAGTTGGGGGCTGAGAGATAGATTCAGCCAAATTGATAGAGGAGATTTTCTTCAGCCTCCTCAGAGGAGCATCAACGTTCTAGACTAACGATGTAGTCTTAGTCGGAGAAATAACAATCACCTCACTTGGAGCAGCAGCCTTGCTCGGGGCCACTGGGGGCTTCTCGACAACCTTCACAGGAGCAGCCGAAGGAGGTGCATCAATTTTCTTTGTCCCCTCTCGTGGGACATCAAGCTTACTTTTCTTTGCCTCTCCAGCACCAGAGGCAGATTTCTCAAAAAGGGTAGGATGTATTCTTTTCTTCATCCTTTCACTCAAGGGAATATGTGACTCAGGTGAAGAACTTGTAGAGGCTGGTATTGGTTCTGCGTCGCTTATCACCGGACGAGCAGTAAAAGAGGAGGTGTAACTCTTGTACTGCAGCAAATATGAAGCTGCCCTAATATGCTCGTCGGCAACAGTCTGATGCAAACTCCAGATAAGTTTTAAATGCCTTATGTTAACGTCTGTCTCTTTTGGAGATTTTCTTTTGCTGTCAACTGCAAATAAATCAAAATTAAAATATCAGTGACACATTTTATCAAACACAAAAGAAGCATAATTTTGAAAATAAAATAAAAACAGCCTATCCCATTGCCATAGGGAGGACATCTGGGACCCTGGTAAACATCAGCTCCAGTTAATGGAGGGTCTTGCCAATTTTTCATAACAACCCCGTGCTCAAAGTAGTCCCTATTGGCATCTGGGAGATTGACCACTAAAGCTCTATTTAAAAACCTAGTTTTTAAATAAAAAGTAATATTACCCACAGCCCATCTATAACAAAACATAATCTCAGGAATTCCTATACGAGTTCCATGAATTTTATTTAATCTATAAACTCCATTAACTATTCTCCATGTATTGGGGGCTATTCTTGCAGGAACCACGTCAAAGTATTGACAGAATTCCAGACATAAAGGGTTTGGGGGAAAAGAAAAGCCACATTCAGCGACAAAGAGTCTGGGGAACCAATGTCCCTCAGCCAAAAAAAAATAGTCCGAAGGCTCAGAAAGTTCTTCCAAAATAACCCATGAGGGAATAGAGAAATCAGAGCGAAACCTATCAATCGATTATACAGGATAAACCATGATGAAAGAAGGAAATCAAAGAGAAAGAAGAAAATCTTACAGGAAAGGGATGAGTCTGTTGACAACAAATGATGAAAGAGATGAACGCACAGGAGAGAGAAACAATGGAAAACTCAAAGAGATAAATTTGAAAAAGTAGAAGACGAGGGTATTTTCTGCAACGCTTAAATACCCTGTCTTGGGAATGGGTAAAGATAATGATTACAAAAAGAGACGGTTATGTTACCAGAGGCTAAAAAGATAAAAAGGGCGCAGGAATCGAAGCGGTCATAAAAATTCAAAAAGTCTGATTCTACGAATTTGGAAGGAGAAACAAATACAAAAGAAAATACTCCTAAATTTTAGGATGACCATTTAAAACTACCATATTTCGAGAAAGAATGTTCCACATTCCTCAAATTTCGAACTGTGAAACATTGGGGGCTTCTGTTGATACCAAATTTAGTCTGCTGACATGGCCCAATTGAGTGAAGACACATGGCAATCTGCGTGGCAATAACAAACACTTCTGAGCAACACCTTGACCCACTCAGATACTCCGAGCAATAGATACCATCCGAGGAGCCATACTGCGACGAGGAACTCTGCTTCCCCGATCAACTCAGACGCTCCGACCAATAAGAGTTCTCCGAGGAACTTTAATACACTAAGCAACTTATGAGTACCGAGCATCTTAGGCGGTCCGAGCAGCACCTCGAACAGAGCATTAATTGCAGGATAACCAACAGATTAACTGCGCATTAAATGCTCATTATCATCATACAAATGTATATGCCTAATGAAGAGCTATGTACTACCCTTTCACATGAACAGCCTGAGGGCTATAAATACATTGTATCATCCTCATTGTAAGGGGATCGGAATTTCTGGATAAAACTTGTAATCGAGAATTCCCAAACAGTCAACAATAATAGAAACAGTGGACGTAGGCCATTCTTATAAGGCTGAACCACTTTAAAATTTCTTTGTCTTATTTTATTTTATGTGTGATTAAATAATTAGATATAATCTAATTTTTTACATCAACACTAAGTAATTAAAAATGTAAAATATGAGATAAATGAAGAAATGAAAGTGAGAGCTAACAAGGGATGGGATTACACTATATATTCAAGTTAATCTTATTGATTAATTCATTCAAATTAAACCTCCCAAGTTAGAATCAAAATTACAAATCATCTCTCGTTGCAAATGTAATTTTAATAATAACCTTTTAGAAAATTAAATTTAACACTCCTACAACTCTTGAAAAGTAGATCCAAACATCATTTAACAAACCATCTGCTAGGATCGATTTACTGAATTAGTTTATATCATATAAATAAGTTTAGACTTTAAATTCAAAGAAATAATTTCATATTTTAGAAAAACCTATCTCTAGTTCGATTCTAAAATGGAAAATAAAACTAGAATCTTGATTTTCTCTCGAAAATCATATACTCTCTCTGAAGGCATAAATGAAAAGTAAGAGTGCAAAGTTAATTATCAAATGAACATTTAAAGTAAATAAACTAATTAAAGTGGGATTAGCATCAAATAATGGGATCACCCCACCCCTTGAAAGGGTTTTCTAGCCTAACATGATGATAAAATACAATAATCAAGGAATCAAAGGCATTAAAACAAAATAGTAGAGATAAGAGAAAAAATCTTCAAACAGGTCTCCTTGATTTGCAGAATTGAACTCTAAATCTTCATTGAACTTGAGCAATATCCATCCAAATTGAGCTTTCAAACATTCTTAATTCAATATATACACTCAATTGATTTTCTAAATATACTTTGATCCCTCACCAATCTCTAAAAAATAAAATATAATAAAACACTATTCTCCTATTTACAAATGTTTTTCTCTCTCTCTAGTCTCTTCTTGAGTCTTAACTATAATTAGGGTTTTGTAGTCTTCATTTTATAATGTGTCCATGGAGATAGGGGAAATTTGGGAGTTTAAATGTGCATGTAGTGTGAGGTAAGAGAGGGGTAAGGGTAATTTAGGAATTGGATAGAAGGCATGTGGAAAGTAAGGCAGTTGGGGGTTAAATGGGAAAATGTGAATAAGGAATTTTAAAACACAAGTGGTTTGTTATTCTTGGTTTGGGTTTTGGGAATTGGCAGTTAGAAAACAACTTGGTCCATGTGGGTTAAGGTTTTGGATTTGGGTATTGTTGGGTTACGGGTATCTCCGGGTCATATCAAACCGAATTGGTTCGCGGGTTGAAGTTCATCCACAGTAGGTGTCGGCTGGAGGTTTAGGTGTAAGTATGATGGGTAGAGGGTTGGATCCTTTTGGGTAAGTTGGGGTTGTCAGGTTGTAAAGGTAGGCAGGTGGGTTAGGGGTATGGCTAGGTAGGGGTCGGGTTAGTGTTATCGATTTTGGAGATTCATGGGGATCCGGGTTTTGGAGAACACACTATATAATTGACTTACTTGAGTCTATATTATATAGGATTTCCATCTAGTTTCGATATTGAGACAAACTAGGATTATTTTTTATGAGTTACTCCAAAACCAAAGGTTCAAGAAGAAGAAGGAAGAGGAATAAGTAATCAAGTCCAAGCAATCCTCACAGGGAAGTTATTTCTAACCTTAAAACCACTAATAGGACACTCCCGATGCATCATATATTTCTCCTATTTGCATTGATGGTTTTACATCACTTTAAGATTTTTCAAAATCAAATTAATTCAGTTAAAAACATTTTATAGAATTTTAAAGTAATTTTGAATTAATTAAAACTTGATTTAAAAGTGTTGAGGTTGAAATTTAAATTTTAGAAAGTGTTTATTTTCGCTGAAAGTTAGCCTATGTAGAATATAAAAGCACTAGAGACTATAAGGTGTGTTTTTAATTATTTCTAAAACACGTGTTGGTAGTTAAATGGTTAGATCTGTGTTTTCTCACAAACTCAACTTTGATCACCAATCTCAACCCTTGGATTAGTTTTATCAATGTCCTCCATGTGTTGTGTTATAATCCCAATGTTTACCTTTCAACCAATGATATTCTTTTATTTCACCGCTTGGTTATAAACCTTTGGATTATTATTCAAACTGTGTAGACTAAATCTCAGCCATTGATTGCAAACGAAGTTCGAGATCCTTCCTTCACTAACTATAAAGCTGGACTTATCCTCACCATTTTGAGACTTTTGTTAAAATTGCCCTAGAGAGAAAATAAAAGAGAGAAGACAGAGAAGAGAGATAAATGGAAGAAATTTTAGAGAAGAAAGGAAAGAAATGGAAGAAGATAAATCCATCTTCGACCTCTATCACCTCTGAGTGAATCCCTTCAACCTATACACCTTTAAATTTCAAACACTTTTTACCAGAAACAAAAAATTATGAGAGATAAAGCCAATCTAGGGTTTCTGTGGGTTTGGTAGTTGGGTCGACTTCTGAAAGAATACCTCTTTTGTTTTAAGTCTCTCTCAGAACACCTCTCTGAGAAAATAGTAAGTTTCACATTTTGAAACTTGAGATTTTCTAAGGTAAACATCACATGCTTATTTTTCAGTTCTCTTTTTGGATCTTTTTCTTCATATCCATTTGATTTCAAAGTTTTTGAAAAATAAACTTCTAGGTTTTCAAGGAAAAATCAGATTCTTAAGAGCGTTTGTGCCTCTTGATTTATATTTCACATTTTCTGAAATAAAATTGTACAAATATAAAAACGAGACACATAGGACCTTGGATATTTTTGAAAGAAAGGTTGTTCTTCAAGATATGATCTTGATTAAGAAGTTTCTTTTACAAAATCATTTGAATCAGACCTTGCATGTCATACATAAATTATTGATTCGTAGGAAACTGTTTGTATAAATTCTTTGAGAGGGTGAGTTGCATAAATTTGCTTATAGATCACCTCATAAAGACTTCTCACAAAAACACTTAGACACAATGGTTTATTTGAGACTTAAAAGTTGAAAGAGTTGTTGGAGTCAGAATTCAAAGAGAAGGAGATAAAGGAAAAGGAAAATGAGCAACAAAGAAGAGATAAGTTCTAGTCAGAAACCTTTAGATTGGAGCAGCTCATGCAGGTATAATTCTGAACTTAGATTTAAGATCCTTGTGTGTTTGTTTAAATGTTGTATTCTTTATGCTAGTGAATTTTTTGTTTTGTGTCGTAGAGGGTACCGTGGATGTTTCCCTTGATTAAGGGTTTTACTATGTTAAAAATTCATATGTCTATTCCTTTGATTATTCTTGATTGTTTTTGTGATTCGAACTGCATGGAAACTCTAGTAGATGTTTCTTAAACTTTAAAAAGAAAGGTAATCAACTATCAAATCTAAACCATATATTCAGAAAGATTGTACAATACATCTTGTGTTTTTCAAAAAGAGTTTTGCCCAAAAAAATTATTCGGAGTTATACACAATTTATAGCATTTTGTTATTAACCTTGTAAACAAGCTTTTAGCATTAAAGCTTTTCTTCAACTCGTATTAGAGCAATAACACCTTTTATGATCCTAAAACTTAAGAAGTTATTTTTGAAACTTCTTTTGGAAAATTTCTGAATATGGAAGAAAGATTTAAGAAGTGAATTTACTTAGGAAGAGAAAAAGGCATCTCTAGATAATAACAAAGGAAAGAATGCCATTTTTATGTCCATTAACGAATATGAATTCAAAAGAAAATCCAAATGTTCTACTTCAAAAGAGGAACGTGCCACATTATTCATTGCTCATGAGGGTGATGAGCGTGTTAAAGCTATAAAAACTCAAATGCTCATCCAACAATATAACACCCTGACTTTGAATGACAATGAATCCTTTGACGACTTCTACATAAGGTTAACTGATATTTTTACAAAACTTCATGAAAATGGTATAACTTATAATAGAAAGGAAAATTTTTCAAAATATTTTTAGGTCATTGCCATCTAAATTTGACAACAAGAGATATGATATTGAAGAGATGAAAGAACCTAATATGACTCCTGAATTACTTAGCAGTAAACTGAGGACTGTAGAATTGGAACTAGACTTCAAAAATTAATTGACCAAACAGACTAATAAATCTTATAGTTCAAATGTTGTATTTTCTTTTAAATTGCCAGTGCCTGAATTGAAAACTTAAGATTTTGACATTAACTGTCTTGAAAAGTATGATTTAGAAAACCTTGGCAATCAAATAGCTATTATGAGCAAGCATTTTAAAAAGATTTTGAAATATAGAAACGTTGTAGCCTCTAAAAAAGGCAAATTAAATTATCAAGGTAATCAATTTCGCAGACCTCATGACAGAGACAGTGCCAAACACAATTATGACAATAGGAAGAACTATGACCCCAACAGACCTAAGTCTGACATTAAAGATTATAAATGTCATCATTGTGGTAAACTAGGTCACTATGCTAGTAAATGTTCCTCCACACTTAATAACAATAACAAGGCTAATATATGTAAGGCATGGGACGACTCTAGTGATTCTGATGAGGATGAAATAGAGTCAACCCAAATAAATGAGTACTGCATGTCTTTCTTTTCTAAGATTACATATAGTGATGATGCATGTCTGCCTGCTCATGAACCTGCAATGCCTGTTGATGTTGTTAATGATATTGCTGATAATTATGTTCCTATTATTACTGAAAAACCGTGTGTGAGTCAAAGTGATGATATTGATGACGAATTGAACGTGTGTGTGAGTAAAGAACCAATCTAAAACTTAGGGGTCACTCCACACGATGCACTTAGTGAGTATGATGATGATCTGCCTGATTTACATGAGTTATACACGAAAATGGTTAAAAAGAGTGCTTGCCTTGAAAAAATGATAAAAGCCTTAAGTGAGCGTATCAATTTTCTTAACCAGACCATTAGGAAGAACACTGAAGATTATATTGCCCAATGTATTGCCCACGAGACTGAGATTGAAGACCATGCCTGGAAAATAAAAGATTTGACTCAAAAGAACTCTGAATTTGAACAAAAATACAAGGAACCCCTTGTTGAACTAGAAGATTCAAAGCAAATGGTTTCAAATATGTTTAAAAAATGCCAACACTTTGAAACACAAACTAAATCTTATGAAAAAATTGTTATTGGAAGCAAATTTGACTCTGAAGATAAGTCTGGCCTAGGCTTTGGAGAAATAATGCACACAAGTAAGACCAAAGTTTCTCATGCAAATGTTACTTTTGTAAAATAAGGCCAAACTTGTCAAAATGTTCAAAAAGGTGAATCTTGTCTCAATGTCTCTCAAGCAAAACATAATTAGTACAATCAACAGATGAATCCAAATAGTCAAACCAAATATGTTTGTCCTTCTGCCAAAGACCAAAGACGGAAACCTAAAACCAATGACAACTGGATTACTGTACCCAATAGAGGCAAGATAATTTTCAAAGACTTTAGAAATAAAGTCGAGTCCTATACCCATTAGTATTGTACCTACTACAATATTTTTGGCCATACTCTTGATGAATGTTTCCAAAAAAGGTTATACACCCCGACCAACCTAAACTTTAACTATTCTAAGAAATCAAGAAATACTTATGTTCTCCCTAGACATGACACAAACAACACTAACTCTAAAAAGAAAAAAGGGATGGTCTAAAATTAAGAAAAAATCATTTAGAAAGACCCCTCAAACATTTTCAAAATCAAAAGGACATAAAACTTTTAAAACTAGGCCTATTTGGATTATAAAAGATGATCTATTTCCCCAACTCAAGTGAAACATTGTCATTTCTTCTTTAAAGGAACAAAGCAATGCAACTGGATGGTACTTAGACTTTGGATGTTCTAAACATATGACTGGAGACGAAATCAAATTAAAAAGTAAGACAGACTTCCTTAGAGGTAGTGTCATATTTGGAGATGGTGTTTCATATCAGATCATAGGTAAGGGAACATTGAGTGAGTATGGACCTCCTGAACTAAATGATGTACTCTTAGTTAAAGGCCTAAAAGCCAATCTCTTAAGTATATCACAACTTTGTGACTCCAATTACTCAGTTACCTTTTCAAAAAATGATTGCAAAATTATGGATGAAAAAGGTAACTGTATTTTAGTAGGAAACAGAACTCCGAAAAACTGTTACACAATAATCCCCAATTCCGAATCTTGCCACGTTGCCAGATTAGAGTATTATGATCTATGGAACAATAGATTGGGACACACAAATTATGATAATCTTAGAAGATTAAGTTCCCAAGAGATAGTTAGAGGTTTACCTAAAATTAAAAATTCTTTTAATACTATATGTGGACCTTGTCAGGAAGGAAAAATAAGTAAATCCCCTCACAAGAAAGTTAAAGATATCCTGACCACTAAGACTCTAGAACTTATCCATATGGACCTTATGGGTCCCTCAAGAAGTGTTAGTTTATGTGGAAACTATTACATCCTAGTTATAGTGAACGACTATTCTAGATATACATGGGTAGCTTTTATGAAACAAAAATCAGATACCTTCAATGAAATCTTAAGAATTCTTGTGAAAATTGAGAATGAGAAGGATATCCATGTGTGTCGAATTAGGAATGATAGATGTGGAGAGTTAAAGCATTCTGGTATTTCTGAGTATTGTTTAGCTAATGGATATAAACATGAGTTTAGTGCTCATAAAACCCCACGGAAAAATGGTATAGCTGAGCGTAAGAATATGACTTTACAAGA
Organism: Sambucus nigra; assembly: GCA_949130495.1. Lineage (NCBI taxonomy): Eukaryota > Viridiplantae > Streptophyta > Magnoliopsida > Dipsacales > Adoxaceae > Sambucus > Sambucus nigra. The sequence continues at coordinate 152,830,259 of OX422211.1, read as the reverse complement.
AATGTCTAGGGTTATGTTACATGCTAAGAATCTCCCTAAATATTTTTGGGTAGAAGCTGTCCAAACCGCTTGTCACATTATTAGTTGTATCTATCTCAAAAAAAAAAAAACAAAGAAACCTGTTATGAGATTTGGTTTCATAAAAAGCCAAACTTAAAATATTTTAAAACCTTCGGGAGTATTTGCTACATTTGCAAAGATAGAAAGCAACTTCCAAAATTTGATACCCGAGGAGAAAAGGGAATTTTTCTTCGTTTTCCCCAAAATAGTAGGGCTTTGCGTGTTTTTAACTATCGAACCAAAACTATTATGGAATCAATTAATGTAATTGTAGATGGCACTAGTGTAAGGAGAAGTGACAGTCAACCAGTAGCGTTTGATGAGGAAGAACCTAATTTATCCACTGATCCTCAAAATGACACTGATTCCCTGCCACCTGAGAGTGCTTCAGTACCCACTTCAATTTCTAAAGATCATCCCATTGACACCATTATCGGTAATCCTTCGGAACCAGTTCGAACTAGATCCCAACTTTGACAAGTGGCATAATTTTCTTATTTTGTTTATCTTGAGGAACCTAAAAGTTTTAATGATGCCCTTTCTGACTCATTTTGGATAAATTCTATGCAAGACGAGCTAGTCCAATTTCAAAGTCACGATGTGTGGAATCTTGTTCCTAGACCAAAAGACTCGAAGGTTGTTGGCACAAGATGGATTTTTAAAAACAAAACAGATGAAAATGGGGAGGTCATTAGAAATAAAGCTAGGATGGTCACACAGGGATACCTGTTACTCGTTTGGAATTAGTTCATCTCCTTCGTGCCATCTCTTATCATATGCAATTCAAATTATTCCAGATGGATGTTAAATCCGCTTTTTTAAATGGAATCTTATCTAAGGAAGTATACGTAAAACATCCCAAAGGATTTGTAGATACTGTACACCCAGACTACGTCTTTAGGCTTAAGAAATCCTTATATGGTTTGAAACAAGCTCCTAGAGCTTGGTATGAGCGACAGTCTACTTTTCTAGTGTCTCACTAATTTGTCCAAGGCGAAAACGATCAAACATTGTTTATTAGAAAGGAAAATCAATATGTCTTAATCGCACAAATATATGTAGATGATATTATTTTTTGTTCCACCTGTCCTAAACAAGTCGAGAATTTTTCTGATATCATGCATAACGAATTTCAGATGTCACTTATAGGTAAATTTCAATATTTTTTGGGTTTACAAGTAAAACAATGTAATGATGGACTTTTTATCTCTCAATACAAGTATGCTACAGATCTAGTAAAAAAAATAAGATTAGAAAATGCTAAACCTTCTAGAACCCCCATGAGTAATTCAACTAAACTCTCTAAGGATGATAATAGGAAAAGTATTGATCCCACTCTTTATAGAAGTATAATAGGGAGTTTTTTTGTATATTACTGCGTCTCGACTAGACATTTCCTTTGTCGTATGTATCTGTGCTAGATATCAAAGTAACCCTAAAGAATCCCACTTATTAAGTGTGAAAAGATTTATTAAATATGTTAAGGGTACACTTAAATTTCTCATTTGGTACACAAAATATACAACTAGTTCTATTGTAGGGTTGACCGATGATGATTGGGCCGGTTGTTCTGACGATAGTAAAATCACTTCGGGTGCTTGCTACTATGTAGGCAATAATCTCGTAGGTTGGTTGTGTAAGAAACATAATTGTATTTCCGTATCTAGTGCTGAATCTGAATATATAACAACTGGTAGTTCTTGTTCACAATTATCTTGGATTAGACAGATGCTTAGAGATTATGGTATCACCAAAAATCAGTTAACCATGTTTTGTGATAACCAGAGTGCTATTAATATTTCCAAAAATCCTGTAATGCAGTCCCAAACTAAGCACATTAAGATTAGACATCATGTTATCCGTGACTTTGTCGAATCCAAATATCTCATCATTGAATATCTTAACACTAAAAAATAGCTCACAGATCTCTTTACTAAAGCATTAGACAACATGCGATTTGAATATTTACGAACAACTATTGGCATGATAACTCTCACTTAATTTTTATCACATTTATCATAACATAGGTAGTATCTTGCTTATAATCGGTTTCTGAGGTTTTAGGGCATGGTTTTTTACTAAATGGCTAAAGACACCTCTTAACACTGTTTTATGTAAGAGTCCCTTGATTCTTCCATGTTCATGGTATATACTGTGATCGACTCTATTTTTCTGATTTAAACCCCTTGTATATTTGAGAAAAAATGAGGGAGAATATCTTAAGTATTTACTAGCAATTTATCTATCTATTCCTGATTCAAACTCAACTAATATGCCATTCAGTGTTTACTTTATTACAGGTATTTTAGACCCGTTGTATAGCTTCTTACATTTTTCTAAGGTATTGGTCTGTATTTAGTTGAGTGATGTATTTTTTTCATCTTATTTTCGGTTCTAGGATGGGAATGGGTAGTTAGAACCTTTTGTATAGGACAACTAGGATTTTTTTATTTTTCACCCATAAGTTCAGAATACTCAAGGGAGATTTTTCTCTAATATCCAAAGGGGGAGATTGAGAACACACTATATAATTGACCTACTTGAGTTGATATTATATAGGAGTTCCAACTAGTTTGTATATTGAGACAAAGTAGGATTAGATTTATTAAGTTGCCCCATAACCAAAGGTTCAAGAAGAAGAAGGAAGAGGAAGAAGCAATCAAGTCCAAGGAATCCTCATAGGGAAGTTATTTCTAACCTTAAAACCACTAATAGGAAACTTTCACTGAATCATATATTTCTCCTATTTTCATTGATGGTTTTACAACACTTTTAGATTTTTAAAATCAAATTAATTCAGTTAAAAACATTTTATACAATTTTAAAGTAATTTTGAATTAATTAAAACTTGATTTAAGAAGTGTTGAGGTTGAAATTTGAATTTTAGAAAGTGTTTATTTTCGCTAAAAGTTAGCCTAGGTAGAATATAAAAGTGCTAGAGACTATAAGGTATGTTTGTAATTATTTCTAAAACACGTGTTTTACTTCTATCCTGACCATACACGTGTTGGTAGTTAAACGGTTAGATCTGTGTTGTCTCACATACTCAACTTCGATCACCAATATCAAACCTTGGATTAATTTTATCAATGACCTGCATGTGTTGTGTTATAATCCCAATGTTTACCTTTCAACCAATGAGATTCTTTTATTTCACCGCTTGGTTATAAACCCTTGGATCATTAGTCAAACTGTGTAGACTAAATCTCATCCATTGAATGCAAACGAAGTTCTAGATCCTTCCTTCACTAACTATAAAACTGGACTTATTCTCAACATTTTGAGACTTTTGTTAAAATCGCACCAGAGAGAAAATAAAAGAGAGAAGACAGAGAAGAGAGAGAAAGGGAAGAAATTCGAGAGAAAAAAAGAGAGAAATGGAGGAAGATAAATCCATCCTCGATCTCCATCACCTCTGAGTGAATCCCTTCAACCCATACACCTTTAAACTTCAAACACTTTGAAAGAGTTATTGGAGTCAGAATTCAACGAGAAGGAGATTAAGGAAAAGACAATTAAGCAATAGAGAAGAGATCAGTTCTAGTTAGAAACCTTTGGAGAGGAGTAGCTCATATAGGTATAATTCTTAACTTAGATTTAGGATCCTTGTGTGTTTGTTTAAGTGTTGTAACTTGATTCTTTATTCTAGTGAATTTTTTTTTTTGTGTCGTAGAGGGCACCGTGGATGTTTCCCTTGATTAAGGGTTTCACCATGTTAAAAATTACTGTGTCTATTCCTTTGAATATTCTTTATTGTTATTGTGACTGGGACTGCATGGTAACTTTAGTAGAAGTTTCTTGAACTTCAAAAAGAAAGGTAATTAACTATTGAATCTAAACCATATATTCAGAAAGATTGTACAACACATCTTGTGTTTTTCGAGAAGAGTTTTGACCAAAAACTTTATTCGGAGTTTACACAATTCATAACATTTTGTTATTAACCTTCTAAACAAGCTTTTAGCATTAAAGCTTTTCTTCAGAGCCTTGGATCACTTCGTTAAGATGAAACTTCTTTTTAAACTTACAGAACTCCTTCTTAAGATATTACTTTATTACTATAAGTATCGAGGAAATGGTATGACTTTAAATGATCCTAAAGTCCGTATTTATAGTTTTTCAAAGATTTCACGTTTTGACACGTGTCTAGCTGACCAAGCCTTTACAACAACTAGTCAGCCTTGAGGTGTTTCATAACGGAGGAGTCTTACAATCTTATTTTTTTTAACTGCGACACGTGTTTTAAAATTTAGCTATATCGACAACAAGTGTAACCACGAGGTGGCAATTAAGGGTATAAGGGTCATTTTACACATGAAGGTGATTTTTTTAATTTCACTCTATATATTTTCAATATTTCTTAGAGGTCCCTGAATTTTTTTTTTATAAAAAAATCCTTTCTATTTTTAATTTTGGTCCCTAAAACATTCTTAATTGTAACAAAGTCCCTAAAGTTTCATAAATTTATATGTTCTACCCCAAAACTTATCACTTAGCTTAGGATATGCCATAAAACTTCATCTTGACCCATTTTATAGTTCGTTATTCAAAGTTAAAAATGGGTTTTGTCATATTAAGAACCTAGAATATCACATATGTAATAATAAAACATTTATCAGAAAATAAGTGAGACGCAATTTTAAAAATAAACTATATATGAGCATATAAAAGTGGGGTCACATCCTACCCTCCTTATAAAAAGTTAGGCCCCAAACTTGACTTACATTAATTTTCAAACATGTATGGATATCGCTCCTTTATTTCTTCTTCTCCCTCCCATGTTTCTTCTTCAACGAAATGATTACGAGATAATACTTTGACCAGTGGAATTACTTTAGTTCGTAATATTAGATCTTTATGGTCCAAAATTTCTACCGGATGCTTAATATAGGTCAAATCTTTTCTAACTTGAAGAGGTTTATAACTTAGGATATGCATTGGATTTAGGACGTATTTCTTCATCATTAACATGTGAAACACATTATGCACACTATAGAGTTCATAGGGTATGGCTATTCTATACGCTACAGCTCCTATGCTTTGAAGGATTTCAAAAGGCTTGGACTTAACTTCCCTTTCTTCCCAAATCGGATCACTCCTTTTGCGGGTGATACTCACAAGAACGTGTAATCTCCTCTTTGGAATTATAACTATGGGTGTCGATTGTCAACATAACTCTTTTGATGGATCTGAGCAATTCAAAGTGAGTCTTGCATCAGTTTCACTTTCTCTGTTGTGATTTGAATCAATTCTGGTCCCAATAATTTTCGTTCTCTAACTTCTACCCAACATGCAGGGGAACGACACCATCTACCATAGATTGCCTCGTACGGGGACATTTGAATACTTGCTTGATAGTTATTATTATATGCAAATTCCACTCATGGTAAATGATCATTCTAGGCATGTGTACTTCATTTGAATACTTTCTTGATAGTTATTATTATATGCAAATTCCACTCATGGTAAATGATCATTCTAGTTCCCTTTCAAATGAAGTACATATGCCCTAAGCATATCCTCTAAGGTTTGGATGGTTCTCTCAGATTATCCATACGTTTTAGGGTGAAAAGCAGTACTAAAATTAAATTGTGTTCCCATGGCTTCTTGTATGCTTTTCCAAAACTGAGACACGAATCTAGGGTCACGATTAGAGACAATTGAAATTGGGGTTCCATGGAGCCTCATAATTTCCCGTACATATAACTTAGTTAACTTTTCTAAAGAATGGGTAATCTTAATGTCAAGAAAATGAGCAAATTTAGTAAAACTATCAATAATTACCCGAATAGAATCATTACTAATTGAAGTTCTTGGTAAACCTATCACAAAATCTATAGTAATGTGTTCCCATTTCCACTCAGGGATAGGTAGGGGTTGTAGTAATCCTGATGGTTTATGATGTTCATCTTTTACTTTTTGATAAACCAAACACTAATATATAAATTTTTCTATCTCCCTCTTCATGTTATTCCACCAAAATTCTTCTCAAAGATCCCTATACATCTTGGTACATCCAGGATGAAATGTGAATCTTGAGTAATGACTTTCCTCCAAAATTTGCCTCTTTAGTTGGGCATCACATGTCACACATACTCTATTTCCAAACTTCAGTATGTCATCTCGTATAAAAAATTCAATCCTCTTCCCTTCAATAACTTTTTCTCAAATTTTCTTCAGTTGTGGGTCGTTTACTTGCGCAATTTTGATTCTTTCCATCGACATGGGTTATAGTTCTAAGTTTGTGATTATTCCTCCTTTTCTATAAATACGTACATCAATTTCCATACTTCTGAAATCTCTTAACAAATGTTTTGGATTTGTAATGAGGCATGCTAAATTTGTTGTGGAATTCTTACTTAAAATGTTAGTTACTATATTAGCTTTCCCTGGGTGATAATGAATATTTAAATAATAATCCTTCTTTAATTCTAACCACCTCCTGTGTTTCATGTTCAATTATTTTTGGGTAAAGATACATTTCAAACTCTTATGATCAGTATAAATCTCACAAGTCTCACCATACAAATAGCGTCTCAAAATCTTAAGAGCAAAAATTATAGCTACTAATTCAAGGTCATGGGTTGGCTAATTTTGCTTAAGTGGTTTTAACTGTCTCGAGGCATAAGATACTACTTTTCCAGTTTGCAATAGCACACATCCAAACCATTTTTAGAAGCATCAATATAAACCACAAATCTCCCTGTCCCTAAAGGAATAGTCAAAATTGGGGCAGTTACTAATCGATTTTTAAGTTCTTGAAAACTATTCTCAACTTCCTCAGACCATTCATATTTCACTTTCTTTTGGGTTAACCTAGATATAAGTTCGACAATACTGGAAATCCTTCAACAAATCTTCAAAAATAACTTGTTAATCCAAGAAAACTAATAATATGTAACAACCCGCCAAATTAAATACCGGGTGGCCAGTCCCATACCAAATTAAAACGTAATATACAGTTGGTTCATTCTTAGCATCACTGTCGAAAACATTTACAACTCACCCAATACCCAATTAAGATGGTGTTAAAAACTTTTTCAAATTTAAATTTCAACAAAACCATTTTTAGTTTAGGACTAACACAACACATTCTATTCTACAAAACTGGTAACACAATAAATAACACAAAAGAATTTAAATGCAGATGGAATGAACATTCCCATATAATATAAATCCTTTACAATAATCCCAACAATGTTAAATGTATTAAAAGTCCCGAATACAATAGAATTTGACCTCAATAGAAAAGATAACTGAATCCTTTGGGCGACATGCCCTAACTAAGAATACTGTGAAACAAAAGATGACAAGCGTCCAAGCAAAACCTCCATAGCTCCATAGCTCGTCATAATCAACTATGGTTGGCATCCCTGTTGCTGGACACCTGATATATAGAGATACAATAGAAGAGAAAATATGCAAGGAAACGGGTCAGAGCCCGAATGTGTAGAGTATTTTTAAAACAGCAAGTATTTAACAAGTTCAATAAAGCATTTATTATGTACACGTTAGATCCAACTCTCACTTGAAATTCTCACCTCTCAACTAGAGTGCACACTTAACGTCTCCTATTAACCTCCTAATTAATGATTCCTCTTTTCTAATCTCCATATTAGATTTCATTCCTATATCATAATCCCCGTATGTCCCATACCATACGTCACATTATTATTCATTTCTATATTTCTCCATTATGATTTAGTTTCTCATTAACATGAATCATTACTCATTAATATAAATCGTTTCTCATTAACATGAGTCATTACTCATTAATATAAATCGTTTCTCATTAACATGAGTTAAGCTTTTCAATTCTATAAGAATAAACATTCATTAACTTAATTCCATTATCTTTCTCCATTATCTACAATCATCACCGTAGATAGATTTAACCACAATATAAATCCATTTAGTCATTTAATCCATTATATATATATTCATATATAATACAACACCCCGAGTCACAGCTGCGGTGTAATGCATTACTCTGCTATCATGTCCCATCATCGCCTGTCGCTGAATAGGGGACTACAGGTTCGGCAAGATTCCACGAACCACAAACAACAAACAAATTGGAGGCGAACATAGTTGTCGTATCCATGGGTCACGCACATACCTGCGTACCCACAATCAGCGGACTTATCAACTCCCCGATAAGTCTTTCATAGACCTATGTTCTCGAGCGACAAATCAAAGATCCCATGGATTCATCAGGATATGACTGCCCTCACGCGCAAACCTCCCACCGATAGCAAGTAAGCTAGGTATGTCATACACATAAATCAACAATCAATCAAATAGGTATTATCATACCTAGAATATAATATCAATAAGGTAATTATCACTACCCTAAGATATTTCCCATACGTAGCATTATATCTCTTTTAAATTCCACGTATTAAAATATCATATCTTTACTTCATAATTTAATTATCCTCGCATCCTATAACATCTCTCCACTACCGACGTCATTAAGGTTCATGCGCGGAACGTCTCGCAAAGCGAAATCCAAACAAGGAACCCCTCCAATACACTACTACTTAACTTTGTCGATCGAGGAGGTCCGAAAACTTAAACTATGCGATCGGGATAACCTCATAACCTCTTTCAACCAAATGTGTTCCAAACTCCCATTTATATCTAGGAGCCATACCACTACGCTCTTATAATATAATTATTCTCGTATCCTAACATCACTCCACTCCCGACGTCGTTAAGGTTCATGCGCGGAGCGTCTCGCAAAGCGAAATCCAAACAAGGAACCCCTCCATTACACTACTACTTAACTTTGTCGAGCGAGGAGGTTTGTCAACTTTAAATACATGATTGGGATAACCTCATACCCTAAGGCTACCCTCTCTCAATGTACAATATTCAAATAAGATTTTCCTCAACATACATTCAGTAAGAAGTCACTAATATCCTACTGGTCCATAACATTATTTCTCCCGAACTACTACGAGTTTAGTTCTCCTTTTTAATTACGGTTAAAACCGATAGTTTCAGATCTGTTATAAACACATATTCTTACACTTAGGATTAAACCCTCTTGTAAACTTAAGGATACCCAAGTGTTATATCAAATCACCCCTACTGGTCCTATCATAATTCCTCATACATCCCTATTTGGAATTTAACAAATAAATCTAGCAACCCAAATTCATTTTCGGGGTTTCTAAACTACCCCAAAAATTATCCCGAACATCTACGACATTAATTGTAGCCGTAATTTTTCCAATTCCCGATTTGATTTCCGAGTTGATGATTTCAACCCGGAGCTGTCATCTTGTAAAAATAATATCAAATCGTAGAAAAATCATAAAAATACGCAGTTGGTGCCCACGCGACCGTATCGAAAAGATCTACAACTTTCGTGTTTTGGCCGAAAGCTAAATCATTTATCTTCTTGGCCGAAAATGATCCCAAAGGCTACGGGTTACTATTCATTATCTCTCCCAAAATCCCAAACTCCATTTTTCTCCATTTTTACACATTCAAACCTTCATATTAACCCCCAAAATGAGTTATGATTATTTCTACATGATATATCCACATATATGAACGATTTTCAATACTCTAAACATCCTAAAATCATCAACGGATTGAATTAAAAGGCATGTTTATCTCCTTATTCCCAGAAATTTATTAACATAACCTCTTCAAGAACATAACAATGGTTTCCATCATTTCTTCAACAGATTCATGACTAATTGGTGGATTATTATCATCCTAACACATGAATTAAATTCCTATATCATTTCAGTTTTCCAGAAATCCATTTAATACTCCATTATTTCTTCCAAACAATAATAATCTTCTCTTTTCATATTATTCTAACATGGACAATATAAAAGTGAATTTGCCATTATTAAACACTTGCCTTTAGTGTAGGTCTGATCCTTTGGTGTATTTTATCTCAGTTGGTTGTCCCTTCTCCGGTCAAACTCCGGTGGTGGTTGGTGGTGGTGAACCTTGGTTCTTGTTCTTCTCCTTCCCAAGTGACTTTTCCTTTCCCAAGCACTCTTACTCTCACTCTAAGAAGATGGATGCTCTTATTTGTGAAGAGGAGATGAATAACTCCCATTCACTTAATCTAACAATACTTATAATAGTTCCAAATCCGAAACACTATTCATTCCCCCTAGAAAAATGACCAAAATGCCCTTTCGGGTAGTCTATTCATTCCCAAATGACCCGAGACTCAAAATTGACATCCAAATAGACTTTTCTGACTATTTCGAACCTTCCGGACGCAACGACGCAGTCGAAATGACTATTAGATCGATAGAATATAATTTCCCTTTTTTATTTATTTAATAAACTAGTCCCGGCACGTCCCATACCGCGTCTGACTAAAAATATAAATTACCGAATTTATATCATACGGTCATCTCAATGACACCACATTCGTATATTACCTAAATATCTATAAGTAATATTCAGAATCATTCATATTCATATCCACAGTCCGGATAAACCCGAATGAATTAATTAATAATAAAATCTAATTAATCCATTAATTTAAAATATAACCCATTTTAAAAGTCATTAAAATTACGGGGTATTACATACTTCCCCCTTTATAACAGAATTTCATCCCGAAATTCAGGAATATAAATCATATAGGTAAGGTCAACTCCGAGTATAAATCTCACATCGCAACAAACCCAAGATGTACCTCCCGTACAGTACATTAACAAAATCCCTATCGATGTTATATGTCAAGCCTCACCATATAGTCTCAACTGAATCAAATTTAGACTTTTCCTAATTTTCCCTATACCGTCCTCGTGACAAACTTTGGGAAAAAACTGACCCTCACACATTGAACAAATAAATCCTGAAGTTCCAACTACTTACCTTTTCACAATTTCAAAATTACTACAATCCAATCTTCCAGGGCGCCCATACAACCTGTCGTACCTCTTTCATTATAATATTTGTCGCAAAGGTTAGAAACTCATATACTAAAGACCTAACTTATTTCGACTCCCAACGGTTATTAGTTTCGTGCGTGGAGTGTCTCGCAAGCGAAATCCAAACAAGGAACCACCCCGATACACTACTTCCTAAAGTAGTCGGTCCTCGAAACTCCTAAGGTCCTTAGTCAATAATATATATAAAAAATTTTGGTTTAAAAAAATAATGTCAGGTTTATCGATTTTGAAGACAAAAAATTTGGTTTTAACGATTTCAAATAGGGTCTACGCATCTACACTCTTATAGAAGACAAGATGCAGACATATGCTCTCATATACCACAAGTCAATGCACGCCGATAGTCAAATTACACTCGTACATGCTATAGGTAAGTAATCCCATGATACAAATCAAACCCACGTGATAACATATAATATATATAGGTGTCCCACACCCCTCAGTGAGTCTACGTAAATAACGATGCCATAGGCTAAGTTTAACAACCCTTTTTCCCTCACAATATCAATCACTACAAAAATCAACACGCTTCATACTTCCTTAGATAGGAAAACATACCCTCATTTGCGGGTGATGGTTGTTGAATCCCAATATTATAACTTTGCTCGATGAGTCAAGAAAAATTTTATCCCAAATTTTCAGTTCTAGATCACCACACTCACCTATATGCCCAAGCCTTTGAATATATTGCCTTTGATAGGTAACACAAATAATTCCTACATTTCAAGAACTTCTATTGATGACTCTCCTCAATTTTTTTTCCATAATGGGGGTGACCTCGACTACGGTCATCATACTCGAACATACTTCATAACCTCCTAAATACAATCTCCGCTATCCATCCTATGGCCCTCAACTGCCTTACTTCTTTGCTCGATTACTCCCGAACGAAAATAAGATTCACTGATATCTACGGAATCTTACCAAAGAGATCAACAATCCTAAACATAGGGCTCTACATCAAAGAATGCTAAGCTGAAAACACAGTAAGCCGTACAGATCCTAAAGGACACTAGAACCTGATGCTCTGATACCACCTGTAACACCCCGCCAAATTAAATACCGGGTGGCCAGTCCCATACCAAATTAAAACAGAATATACAGTTGGTTCATTCTTAGCATCACTGTCGAAAACATTTACAACTCACCCAATACCCAATTAAGCTGGTGTTAAAAACTTTTTCAAATTTAAATTTCAACAAAACCATTTTTAGTTTAAGACTAACACAACACATTCTATTCTACAAAACTGGTAACACAATAAATAACACAAAAGAATTTAAATGCAGATGGAATGAACATTCCCATATAATATAAATCCTTTACAATAATCCCAACAATGTTAAATGTATTAAAAGTCCCGAATACAATAGAATTTGACCTCAATAGAAAAGATAACTGAATCCTTTGGGCGACATGCCCTAACTAAGAATACTGTGAATCAAAAGATGACAAGCATCTAAGAAAAACCTCCATAGCTCCATAGCTCGTCATAATCAACTATGGTTGGCGTCCCTGTTGCTAGACACCTGATATATAGAGATACAATAGAAGATAAAATATGCAAGGAAACGGGTCAGAGCCCGAATGTTTAGAGTATTTTTAAAACAACAAGTATTTAACAAGTGCAATAAAGCATTTATTATGTACATGTTAGATCCAACTCTCACTTGAAATTCTCACCTCTCAACTAGAGTGCACACTTAACGTCTCCTATTAACCTCCTAGTTAATGATTCCTCTTTTCTTATCTCCATATTAGATTTCATTCCCATATCATAATCCCCGTATGTCCCATACCATACGTCACATTATTATTCATTTCTATATTTCTCCATTATGATTTAGTTTCTCATTAACATGAATCATTACTCATTAATATAAATCGTTTCTCATTAACATGAGTCATTACTCATTAATATAAATCGTTTCTCATTAACATGAGTTAAGCTTTTCAATTCTATAAGAATAAACATTCATTAACTTAATTCCATTATCTTTCTCCGTTATCTACAATTATCACCGTAGATAGATTTAACCACAATATAAATCCATTTAGTCATTTAATCCATTATATATATATTCATATATAATACAACACCCCGAGTCACAGCTGCGGTGTAATGCATTACTCTGCTATCATGTCCCATCATCGCATGTCGATGAATAGGGGACTATAGGTTCGGTAAGATTCCACGAACCACAAACAACAAATAAATTGGAGGCGAACATAGTTCTCGTATCCATGGGTCATGCACATACCTGCGTACCCACAGTCAGCGGACTTATCAACTCCCCGATAAGTCTTTCATAGACCTATGTTCTCGAGTGACAAATCAAAGATCCCATGGATTCATCAGGATATGACGGCCCTCACGCGCAAACCTCCCACCGATAGCAAGTAAGCTAGGTATGTCATACACATAAATCAATAATCAATCAAATAGGTATTATCATACCTAGAATATAATATCAATAAGGTAATTATCACTACCCTAAGATATTTCCCATACGTAGCATTATATCTCTTTTAAATTCCACGTATTAAAATATCATATCTTTACTTCATAATTTAATTATCCTCGCATCCTATAACATCTCTCCACTACCGACGTCGTTAAGGTTCATGCGCGGAACGTCTCGCAAAGCGAAATCCAAACAAGGAACCCCTCCAATACACTACTACTTAACTTTGTCGAGCGAGGAGGTTTGTCAACTTCAAATACGTGATTGGGATAACCTTATACCCTAAGGCTACCCTCTCTCAATGTACAATATTCAAATAAGATTTTCCTCAACATATATTCAGTAAGAAGTCACTAATATCCTACTGGTCCATAACATTATTTCTCCCGAACTACTACGAGTTTAGTTCTCCTTTTTAATTACGGTTAAAACCGATAGTTTCAAATCTCTTATAAACACATATTCTTACACTTAGGATTAAACCCTCTTGTAAACTTAAGGATACCCAGGTGTTATATCAAATCACCCCTACTGGTCCTATCATAATTCCTCATACATCCCTATTTGGAATTTAACAAATAAATCTAGCAACCCAAATTCATTTTCGAGGTTTCTAAACTACCCCAAAAATTATCCCGAACATCTACGACATTAATTGTAGCCGTAATTTTTCCAATTCCCGATTTGATTTCCGAGTTGATGATTTCAACCCAGAGTTGTCATCTTGTAAAAATCATATCAAATCGTAGAAAAATCAGAAAAATACGCGGTTGGTGCCCACGCGACCGTATCGAAAAGATCTACAACTTTCGTGTTTTGGCAGAAAGCTAAATCATTTATCTTCTTGGCCGAAAATGATCCCAAAGGCTACGGGTTACTATTCATTATCTCTCCCAAAATCCCAAATTCCATTTTTCTCCATTTTTACACATTCAAACCTTCATATTAACCCCCAAAATGAGTTATGATTATTTCTACATGATATATCCACATATATGAACGATTTTCAATACTCTAAACATCCTAAAATCATCAACGGATTGAATTAAAAGGCATGTTTATCTCCTTATTCCCAGAAATTTATTAACATAACCTCTTCAAGAACATAACAATGGTTTCCATCATTTCTTCAACAGATTCATGACTAATTGGTGGATTATTATCATCCTAACACATGAATTAAATTCCTATATCATTTCAGTTTTCCAGAAATCCATTTAATACTCCATTATTTCTTCCAAACAATAATAATCTTCTCTTTTCATATTATTCTAACATGGACAATATAAAACTGAATTTGCCATTATTAAACACTTGCCTTTAGTGTAGGTCTGATCCTTTGGTGTATTTTATCTCAGTTGGTTGTCCCTTCTCCGGTCAAACTCCGGTGGTGGTTGGTGGTGGTGAACCTTGGTTCTTGTTCTTCTCCTTCCCAAGTGACTTTTCCTTTCCCAAGCACTCTTACTCTCACTCTAAGAAGATGGATGCTCTTATTTGTGAAGAGGAGATGAATAACTCCCATTCACTTAATCTAACAATACGTATAATAGTTCCAAATCTGAAATACTATTCACCCCCCTAGAAAAATGACCAAAATGCCCTGTCGGGTAGTCTATTCATTCCCAAATGACCCGAGACTCAAAATTGACATCCAAATAGACTTTTCTAACTATTTCGAACCTTCCGGACGCAACGACGCAGTCGAAATGACTATTAGATAGATAGAAATAATTTCCTTTTTTTTATTTATTTAATAAACTAGTCCCGACACGTCCCATACCGCGTTTGACTAAAAATATAAATTACCGAATTTATATCATACGGTCATCTCAATGACACCATATTCGTATATTACCTAAATATCTATAAGTAATATTCAGAATCATCCATATTCATATCCACAGTCCGGATAAACCCGAATGAATTAATTAATAATAAAATCTAATTAATCCATTAATTTAAAATATAACCCATTTTAAAAGTCATTAAAATTATGGGGTATTACATAATCTCCATCACATTAGCTGGTTTAGGCCAATATATTATAGCCTTGATCTTTTGAGGGTCAACCACCACTCCTTCCTTAGAAATGACATGTCCTAGAAAAAAGAAGTTAGGCAACTAAAACTCACACTTCTTTAATTTCCCATATAATTTCTCCTTCCTAAGGATTTGTAATACTATCTATAAATGATTGTGTATTCTTCAATACTCCTAGAATAAATAAGGATGTCATCAATGAAAATAACCTCACATTGATCCAAATATTTCCTAAACACTCTATTCATCATACCTATAAAAGTGGCTGGTGCATTAGTTAGTCCAAATGGCATCACAAAATATATATAGTGACCATATCTAGTACGAAAAGATGATTTCCAAATATCATCTTCCTTAATCTTCAATTGGTGATAGCCTAACCTAAGGCCAATCTTTGAAAATACTTGCGCACCTTGAAGTTGGTCAAATAAATCATCCATACTAGGTAGGGAGTATTTATTTTTAATGGTCACCTTATTTAGTTCATGATAATCTATACATAAACTCATTATCCCATATTTTTTTTAACAAATAACACTAAATCCCCCCAAGGGGATACACTTGGTCTAATAAAACCCTTGTCTAACAGATCTTGTAATGGAACTTTTAATTCCCTTAATTTTAAACGTTCCATACCATAAGGTGGTTTCGATATTGGTATAGTCCACGAATAAGGTCAATTATAAACTCTATTTCTCTAATAGGAGGTAGAATAGGTAAATGATCTGGAAAAACATTTGGCAAACGTTTAGCTATAAGAATATCTTCTAAATTAGGCTCTTTTGTTTTCAAATCAATAACACTTGCAAGGACTCCTTAAGACCCCTTCTTAAGAAAACTACAAGTGTTAAAGCAAAAATTCTTCGTCTACGTGGACAAGTCAGAAAAGGACACCTCTTATCCTACGTGGCGATATTTATACTTGCTCGGCCCCCGAGGAGACTTATTCAGCACCCCGGGAGATTTGTTCGGCACTCGAGGAGAGTTGCTCGGCATAATAACCAATGCACGGCATACAAACCAACTCAAGGAATACCAACCACCCTAGAAGACCAACAATTATATTCATTGTACATATATGTAAATGTCTGAATATATAAAGACATTCCATCTCTTGGAATCCCATCACTATAAATACATGCACTCCATTAGCTAAAGGGACAAGCTGCACAAGCTAGAAAAGATGAACAAGCAATAAATTCTATACGCATCTCTCTCTCTCTCTCTCAACACCATATTGTGTTATTGTAAACCCCTAGGAATAAAATAACAGTGGACGTAGGCTTTTCCTTATAGTCGAACCACATTAAAAACCTTTGTCTCTTATGCGTTTGATGTGATCACCACTTCATCTTCAATCATCATCTTCATACCTTCATTTTATCTGTTGTTGACGTCGATAAGATATCATGGATTCTATTTCTAGTCATCAACAGATTGACGCTGTTTGTGGGTGGGAATTTGACAGAAGAATTTTTTTTATCACAAGAGATGAAGATCATCTTCAAAAGCTGAGTTTTTCTTTTCTTTGTATATAAATAATTACATACTACGTACACATTTTTTTATTACATCATGATCCTTATATGTTCATGGTCACGAATAGTTTGAATCTAAAATAATTGGATCTCATAACCATAAATTATATATGATGCCTTGAAAATAGGGCAAACTCGTATACCTACTGGGTTAGATCTTGTATTTTGATATTTCAAATTGTTAAGAAGGGGTAAAAATGATTTTCTCTCTCCAAAATGCTAACGATTTCATTCATTCTCACGAAATATCTTCAAATGACTTCCTGATATTTATTTCTACAACTGGTATAAAATTGTTTATATATGGTACTATTTATTTCTACAACTGGTATAAAAGATAACTTTTCATTTCCCATAATAAGAAACCGCTTCAATTTGAAGCTCCGGATGCAAATTAGAAATGGACATTTCTAAAAATTCTTCATACTTCAACATCAGTTCTGACTTATATACTTAGGAAATTATTATGTGGTTATGAAAGGGTTGTTTCTCCAAAATCCAGAAATCTGGTCAGAAATCAATTAGTTGCAATATATAAAAAATTTGTACTCCCAGTTTTATTATTTTTGTACTCCCCAGTTTCATTATTTGGGTCATCCGTTACCTGTGGTTTTCTTAACAAAATTTTTAGGACTGTTATAATCAGTCATCTCCGGTTTCTTCGGCTTGTCAGCAGTTCCAAGTCGACTATAAATATAGTCGAATAATTTTCCGATATATATTAGTAACAACATATAGCAACCGTGGTGGTCGGCGAAAACACTGTGAGATGATCATCAGCAGGCCAGAAAAATCTATTCTTGGTCGGTGGCTATTATCTCCCTCCAATTACTTCCCTAAGAAGAAAAATCACGATGCCAGAGAAATTTTTAATAGGACAGGGTTGTTAGAATTTGTACCGGAAGGTCCGAACAGGTTTTGATCATCTCTTCGACCACTATTTCTTGGCCGATAATAATTAACATCTTTGGACCATTATGTTATGGTCAGCTATGTGGAAATCATCAATTATGGTCAGCGAATCATTATGTCTTGGTCGGCACCAACTATGCTTGCAAAAATGGATCACCTTTGTTATTGGAAACTTCTGTGTTACAGCAGCAACAACCTATTGTTAATCGTCAAACTACAAGGTTATCATGGTTGGTAGGCGACAGATGTTGTGCAGATTTAGAATTCCAGACCTCCCATTTGTTGATCGGTGACAGGAATAATAATATAGCAGAATCTATTATTGGTATTGTTGGTTGGCAACATTATTATGATGACATCATAACTCACTAAACTCAACAGTTGCAAAAGCTTTTTGAGTTCTCAACCACACATTTACTAATCGGTACATTCATTATTGGTCACCATTCCTAATTCTTATCGGCAACAAAATTCGTATTGATCAACAACAGTGCAACAGTTTGGAATTCAACCAGATTACCAGTAAAACTCATTTGGGTTTTTAGAACAGGTGACCACTTGCTTCTTAGTCGGTACTATGTATTCTACAACCTGAGAACTCCCAAATGTTGGTCGGTGGGATCAATTGTTGGTCAGAGACTCATACAGCAGGTCGATGAAATCAATTGCTATTTAGAGATAGGGACCGCACGTTTATCAGTTTTTCTCGACCTAGCATCACTGGCTGGGAGTGACGATTTCATATAGGTTGGAAAAGGTGTAGCAAGATGGTGTTTTTTTTTCTGGCCAACTATGTTTGGTTAGTGGTACAAAAGTTGATCGGCAACATTCATTCTTGGTCAGCAACACACAAGCCGTTCGTCGGCAGCAGTAGAATCTTGTGTTGTTGAAAACTTAGAGCACCTAAGATATTTCTTTGAACGCGAGTTCATCTTGGGACAATAGGGGTCATAAATCTTTTTAAAACTTGTGATCACCCCAAAAATATTTTTAAAATCAAGTGATAAATAAAAATCAACTTATATTTGGTCTTTTACTCAAAATTAAAATGTCTAGCATTTTTTGTAAAAATTTGTTCATATTGGCATACGGCATAACATATTAGTTTATGTTTTGATATTTTATTTCCCGAGAAAATACATATCATATATTGATTGGATGACTAAATTATTCTCATGATTAATTAATTTAGCCTCCACAGATGTTGGAGCAACTTATTAAATTTTACACGTACAAGATTTAGTGCCGAAGAATGCTCGAAAACAATCTTAAACTTCTAGAAAATATTATCATTGCTCGGCATTATGAAATTTTACCTCAACACGGCACTATTGATTTTATTATTTCTCTGATATATGCTCAAGACGAATCATTCTCTATATCCATTCTATATTCATCTCATCATGGAGCTCAATAAAATATTTATTGTTATATATTCAGTTCCGAAGAGATCTACAACATTTATTATATTTCACCCCCAATGGACAGTTGGTATAGGTAATTCTTATTTATATTCAGTCCCGACAAAGTATTCGGCCATATTCTTGTGTTCTGAAAAATATTATCCTTGTTCGGCATTATGCAATTTTGCCTCGATAGATCAACCAGACACTTTATTATTATTCTGACTCATTCTTTATATCTATTAGGATGCATATTCTATATTCATCTGAACATGGAGCTCGACAAAATATTTATTATCATATATTCATCTCCAAGGAAATCTACATCAGTTATTATATTATCTCCAACAGACCATTGGTCTGGAAATTTCTTCTCTCTCTATATATTCAGCAACCACTAACTAAATGTTGGTCGGCATCAACAAAGACACCAACAATGTTGGTGAAACAATTGACAAAGAAATTCCTACTTGATAATGGGTGACCCCAAGGGGCATCGAAAACTAGGCAGGAGCATGGGATAAATATTACATTTCCTAGGCACTTAAACTAAGAAGGAACATTGGATAAATATTCCATTGCTTGGGCACTTATGGGTGACCAAAAGATTGCTACAACTAGGCAGGAGAATGGGATAAATATTTCATTACCTAGGCACTTAAACTAAGCAGGAACATAGGATAAATATTCCATTTCTTAGGCACTTATGGGTGATCAAAAGATCGTTACAACTAGGCAGGAGCATGGGATAAATATTCCATTACCTAGGCACAAAGACAAACAAAAATTGGCAATTGTCAATTCATATACAGAGATTAAGAAGAAGATAAATTTCATGATTATATATTATTGTTTGCAGCATGCGTTGGAAATATATTATTCTCTAACAATGTAGGATCAATGAATCCCTTCCTTATTATTATCTGGAATTGTTATTAAGCCCGGTAGATGGTCAACACTCTTATTATCTGGACTTCTTATTAAGACCGGCAGATGGTTTGCACTCTTATTATCTGGACTTCTTATTAAGCCCGACAGATGGTCGACACTCTTATTATTTATCTGGATTTCTTATTAAGCCCAGCAGATGGTCGGCAGTCTCATTATTTATCTAGGTTTCTTAGCACTTTTATATGAATTTCTCACTAGCATGGACATTCGATGAAAATTATATATTATGACCATTCTATTAACTCCTGACGAATGCTCGTCATCATTATTATTATTTTGTCTCCTACCCCCAACTGGGGGCTCCACGTGTCAAATACGCCGATCAATGGAACATACCAGAATCAGATTCCTAATTGGAATATATCACATTCTTAATTAGAATGCCCACAGATTCCTAATTGGAATGCCATCACATTTTTAATTGGACTATATGTTGAAAGAAATTTTACTCAACCAAAATTACTTGGTTGGAAAATTATTTCTATGGTCACATGAGGATAGTATGGAAATGAAAACTTGCAAAGTTCTTGGGAAGTCATTTTAGGGAAAATTTCCTCGACCTTGTCTTTTATAGCAAGACCAATATACTTCAAGGCCAAGAAAACATTCGGAGTTCAAATTCCACACTTGGGGGCTTTTACTACAGAATTAATTGTTCATTCGGTGGCACATTCTCATAACATCATTCAGTATCAGTCGAGCATCATATGTAGCTCCAAATCGAAATACAATAAAAGAGATCACTGGCCAATCATTATACAGGAGTTATTTGTACATACTATTAAAGTTTAGGGTTTAAATTCAACATATACTGTAAGGACACAAATTTCCAATTGAGTCCATATATTGTTTTGGCTCAATTCCGGACAAAAACATTTATTCATAGGATAGTATTTAATTGTAATATTCTCAAGCCTATGAAGTGTTTGTTGAAGACGTAGCGGCAAAGAGTATAAAGCTTCATCAATATTCCGGTTTGCGTGCCTCGTTTCTACGTCATCAACCATAGTTCCATGCTCCCAAGGTATGAATGCAATTATATATATATAGGAGCTTGGAACAAAGTTTATTGGGTGTTAGGTTTTATAAAAACTGCGTTTTGTTTTAAGAAAGAATTAATTAAAACTTAAAATAAATGTTTATAAAGTTTTCTGAGCTAAAATCGAATTTTCCAAACTTTCTGGTTTTTCGTTCGATAGAGTGGTTCGAACGAGATTGTCGTTCGAACGAAAATGTCGTTCGAACGAACCTGCCTATGAGTTCCCAGATTAGGCCACTGTCATGTCGTTCGATATGTCGTTCGAACGAACCTTCTATTCGAACGAGATATCCAACGAGATTCTATCGAGTTCAATCTAGAACGTCGTTAGAAGTCTCTTTCGAACGAGATTTCGTTCGAACGAAATGTCGTTCGAACGAGATGCCAGGCGGGAACAGTTTTTGGGAGTTTTTGGCAGTTTTGCACCCACTTCCCCACTTGGTTTTTAACCAACTTTTTCAGACTTTATTATGTGCGGGAATAACATTTTCCAACTTAACTTTTCTAATCCATTTTGATCTCTTAGAGAGAGTTTGAGAGAAAATTGTCTTAAGGAAAATGATCATGTTTTGAGTGAAATTTTTATAGAAAAATATCCATCACTCTAGTGTTTACATCCAAATAAGTTTATTCCAAGTTCTCATATACATATCAATTGCTTGGAGTTTGGCACAGGTTTATCTCTTCCGTTTCAAAGAGAAGTTTTTGTTTGCTTCTACATCCATCAAAGAAGAAGATGTTTTGTTGCGATTCTACCCACTTGGAGAAAGGCTCCTGTAATACCCCGTACTTTTGTCTATATTTATTTTTGGGATTAATTAATTAATTGCGTATTAATTGAAAATTAATCCGGGTTATAAATACTAATGAGATGCGAATTGGTATTTGATTATGTGCATATATGATTATATATGTATTTGGTATTATAAAATTTGTCGTGAGATGTATATACGGCAATTTGGAAATTTTGTTGAGACGCGTGGGACCGCCGCGTCACGGTATAATATTTTATTAATAAAAGTGAATTTAAAATATATAATCCGTATGGTCATTTTGAGTGCGCCAACGCGTCCGGAAGGGTCGAGATAGTCAGAAAACACTAGCCGGGGGTATAGTTTGGGTCCCGGGGTATTTTTAGACCATACCGGTAACTTAAAGGGTATTTTAGTAATTTGGTATTTTTGGGTAATTAAAAGTGACGAAAATTGAGAGTTGTAATCTGATAAGGAATTGACCCAACCAACCCTTATTAACCCAACAAGCTACTGAGGTTTATTAAATTAGGTTTTCATAAGTTCCCCAAAGCAAACCCTAGCCACCATAGCTTTTTGGAGAAGAAAGCTTGGAGAAGGAGAGAGAGAGAGGAATTCTGCAGAAATTCTACACCGAATCCACACCAAATTCAGAGACAAACAAGGCAAGTGACTTTATTCCATTTAAATTCTGAGAATGTCTTTTCCATGTTAGAAAATTCGGATTTATGGTTGTTCTTGATAAAATATGAAAACCCATGTAGTCTAGATCATAAAAGTTGAGGAATTTGAGAAGGATTGCATGTAGAATAGTTTGGAGACAATTAATCTGATGTTAATACATGTTTGGGTGAAAGAAAAACGAATTAAATTCTGGATTTGATGTTGATATATATCTAGGGTTCATGTTCTTGATGATATTGGGGAAAAGTATAAAATCTTGGGATTTAATGATGTTTAGGATGCCTTATTGCCCTAAAAGACGTTAGTTTATAACCTAAGCATGTTTTAGTATGATTAGAGGACTTAAATCATTGTTAGGACGAACTTTGGAGAAGGATTGAAGTGATAAAAATGGTGAAAAACGATTTTGGGAAAAATCTGGTCCGAAACTGGTAGCTCGTTAGAAGCAGCCCCCAGGTCGTTCGAACGAACTCGTTCGAACGAGATTCTAACGAGTTGACCAGTCGTTACTAACGAGAAGGTATTTCGTTCGATATCTCGTTCGAACGAGATATCGTTAGAAGTGACAGTTCGTTCGAACGAACTGGGATCTCGTTCGAACAACCTCGTTCGAACGAGACTTCTAACGACCTGACAGTCCAAACTCGTTCGAACGAGTTGACAGTTTTGTCCTTTTTGGACTGTTTTGATTTTTGGAGTCCCGGAAACTGGTTCGAGGGTAGAGTTAACATTCTTTGATGATGTAAGGATGGATTTGGGACTTTTGGGTTATTGAGAGGAGTAAATTATATACGAGAGTTATATCCAATAAACCATTTGGGTTGAGACGTGAGTGTCTACTGTGATGTGAGGATGAATTATAGCGCGTATAATTACAAACCGGAATACTACGAATTGTAATAATTATAGTTAGTACGAGAGTGCAATATGTACTACGATTAAAATATGGTATTACTAAGAAATGTGTTTACTTAGTATTGGTATATGGATTGTGTGTATGACATACCTACCATACTTGCTATCACGGGAGGTTGCGTTCGCTTAGGACCCTATATTCCTTGTGTGCCTACGGGGGGGGATATAGACTGGTACCTTGATGAACATAGGTCATAGAAAGACTTATTATGATATTAATAAGTCCGCTGACCGTGGGAGCGTAGGTATGTGTGTGACCCACGTGATGGTGACTATGTTCGCCTCCACTATTTGTGATTTGTGTTATCTGGACTATTCCTGAGAGATTCGGAATATGTGATCCTTATGTACGTGATGTACCGGGATGGATAGCAGAGTATGTGTGCACCATAGCTTAGATTGCGGGGTGCTTGTATTGTATATTTATGATATGAATAATATACATTAAATTAATGGAAATCCTCATGTTAATGTTGTAATAATATTACGGTATTGTTTCGAGATATATAATGAGTTAACTGATAGTTATATCAATGGCATATTTAGTAACTGAGAGTACATTAAACCTCTATTTAATTACGAGCGTTGTTATGATAAATGGAACCGAGTAATATGGGTAGAACCTTTGGCAGTCTAGCTAGTTATGTTGTCAGTTAGCTTGTAGTATGGGTCGATATAGATGGGTACTTACGTTAGGAGTGCACAGCTAGACGAGAGGTGAGAATATCATGCGAGTGTACGTCCTAACATGTACTTTGCATTTAATGTTTTAAATATTTTTAAAGCACTTGCAGGTTTTTAAAATATAACTCCACATTCGGGCTCTGACCCGTTTGCTTTTCAAATCTCTTTTTCTTTGTAAAACCATTTTAGGTGCCCAGCCACAAGGACACCAAGCATAGGATGTTCATTCAGGTGACGAGCTGTAGCTGTTTTTGGAGGCTACAGGGATTTGCTTATAGACGCTTCTATCTTTTGGCTTCCAGAGTCACTATTTATCAGTTGTAGGGCATGTCGCCCATTCCTATTTAGAGCATCTTTTACATTTCAGTTTTCAGACTATAGCATGTATTGTTTCAGTTTATTTATTTCAGTTATGGGATTGTAGTGAGGAGTTTTTCCTCCAGACTTTATTACTGTTATGTGATGGTTATTCATTTTACTTCAGTACGGTGAATGGTGTTATTTATTTCTTCATTACATTTGTTGCATGTTAATCAGACTTAAATTAAAATTTGGCAACTTGCTTTTTAAATACTAGGTGGTTAGTAATATTAAAATGTTTTCGACAGTGATGCTATTAACTGAGCCAACTTGGCATTTTGAATTAATTTAAATAAAGGAGTAGCTACCCGGTATTTAATTAGTCGGGGTGTCACAGCTCCATGTACGGGTGACGGTGACTATATAAAGTCCTATCGGTGGATTTCGAGACCGCGGTGGTGTTCCAAGGTTATCCGCTAGGAAGAGGTGTCTACAAGAAGAAGCATCGAGGCTTGAGAAGGATCGATTCGTGCGTTGTAAGTCTATCTGTCTTGTAATTGTAATTCCGTATCTAGTGGATCTGTGGCTAGGGACGTCCGAGGTTGTTTCCCGTCTTGGGTTTTTCCTCGTACATCGCGGCGTAGTGTGATTGATTTATTTTATCTTACTTAAATAATTTAGAACACATGCTTAGGATAATTCAAGATAAAATTTGGTTTAAATCATCACACTCAATTTAATTTGGACTTTAATTAAATATTGGGTAAAGTTGTTTAATTCCAGTCATTTGCTAAAATTGGTTTGGCCTAACTTTGAAATATTGATAATTATGACTTAGGCAAATTCGAGGACTTGGATTAATTAATTGGTTTAAGTGAATATTTTAATTGATTAATTTTACTTCACTTGGTGTAATTTTAATTTGTTTAAGAAATTAAAATTCATTTGTTTTGATGTTGAATCATCACGTTTCACGCTTCCGCATACAAAAGGAAATTAAATACTTTTAATTGTGTAAATTTAAAATCCGGGGCTTTTCATATACATCAATGGAGATCTCCAATATTGCTTCCCCGACCAACATTAAAGAAGAAGTTGTATGAAAATGTTTCGAAGTCCACCACTAGCATAGTACTAATCAGATTGAAGAGTTGGGTTCAAAATCTAGTATGTTACTCGGTAAAGCACTCAGAGGAGCAGAGGTTAGAAAAATTAAGTATGGACAATCAGCACTCAGTTGGTCGGCACAGAAGGCAGTTGGTCAGCTAACCAACCAACCAACCAACCAACCAACATACTTGAAGATTATGACAAGATAAAAATGATAAACTATGAACTTACTGCATCCAGATTCCCAGGGGTGATACATATCACACATTCTCTTGACGAACATAGTTCCTTATAAGAAAGATCCGTAATTTCATTATGCACGAGGAGCCTGAGTCATCCGTTGACCAGAATATAATGCATTTTATGTTGAATAAATCAAAAAGGAAGATCGATAATTTCATTATGCACGAGCACCGAGAAACATTACAGAATAAATACTCCATTCTTTTAGTAAACCATCAAGCATGGAGCATTGGGGGCTTCTGTTAACGCAAAATTTCTTCGTCTATGTGAACCAGTTAGAAAAGGACACTTGTCATCCTACGTGGCAATATTTATACTTGCTCGGCACCCGAGGAGACTTGTTCGGCACCGCAGGAGATTTGCTCGGGACCCCAGTAGAGTTAATCAACATAACAACTAACGCACGACATACCAACCAACTCAAGGAAGACCAACGACCCTAGAAGACCAATATTCATATTCATTGTACATAGATGTAAATGTCTGAATATATAAAGACATTCCATCTCTTGGGCTCCCATCACTATAAATACATGCGTTCCCTTAGCCAAAGGGACAAGATAGACAAGATGAACAAGTAAGCAATTCTCTACGCATCTCTCTCTCTCTACACCATATTCTGTTATTCTAAACTCCTGAGAATAATATAACAATGGACATAGGCTTTGACTTATAGCCGAAACACTTTAAAAACCTTTGTCTCTTATGTGTTTGATGACTAGAAAGAGCATCCATGATATCTTATCGGCATCAACAACAAGCTTGCATTGCAGAGATAATACACATGGGAGATAGGATACCAATTCCTTTAAAACTAAATTATGGTTAGTCAGGAATTTGGAAAGTAACTCTCCTCTAAAAAAAATCTACCTTAGCATGATACGATGATAACAAATCCATCCTCAAAATAACTTTAAAATCTCTTATGTCTAAAACTATCAAATCGGCGAATAGTTTATGACTACCAACATCTATAGGGAAAGACTTATATACTAATGTTCACATTAATAACTCACTCAAAGGAGTAGAAACGTGTATACTATGATTCAAGGCTTCGGGCATATTATGAAAGAGGTTAACAAAATTTAAAAACACAAATGAATTTGTAGAACTAGGATCTTTTAAAACTTGAAAAGGTTGTGCACATTTAGAAAGTGTACCTGATACTAGTGGGTCAGAAGCTTGGGTATTAGAAATTGTAAAATCTCTACCCTGTCTGCCTTGGTCCTTTTTTTCCACCTAAAGGCTGTATCAAAACCCTTTATGGAGTTGGTCAGTCTTTTATCTGATGTCCTTTCTGTCCACACAAAAAATATGCTCCCGTATCCTTGTAGCAAGGTCGTCCTCCATGCATCTTCCCACATCGCTGACCTATCTTGTTATTATACTATTTGTTATCACTAGCTCCCCCAATATTGGGTGTACTCCTAATATTATTTCTATTATTTGGGTTCTTACCTATTTTTCCCTAAACTTCCTCTTACCATCTCTAATTCGATTGTACTCCTCACCATCCCTCTCAGCAATCATATCCCTAGCCACAACGTCACTATATGATGTCAACTTTAGGATGGAAATTCAATTACGAATATTCAATCTTAACCTACATTCAAACTTATTGTCTTTTAAAACACCAGTTACCACAACATAAGGTGCAAAACGGGATAACTCAATAAATTTTGCCTTATATTGACTAATCGTCATATTCCCTTGCACTAGACCCATGAACTCAGCTGCCATTTCATCTTTCACCATTTCAGGAAAATATTTCTCACAAAAGATCACTAAGAAGTCATCCCAACCTCTGTAAGTATTCCTTTCCTTATGTATTCTCTTAGTCATCCTCCAACAATGCTCGGCCTGACCTTCTAACAGAAATGTTGAAAATGAAACCCTTTGTTCATTGGTACACCTAAGAACATCGAGTATATTTTCCATTTGCATCACCCATCTTTCTTATTTAGTGGGATTAGGAGTACCTTTAAAAAATGGCTAATTCAACTTCTTGAACTGTTAAATTGTACATTTACTTAGTTCAGGATTCCTTGATGCTTCATTATTTTTTTGATGCTCCGTAATCTTTTCTAGACTTTCAATCGCTTTGTATGCACCTTTCAATCCTTCCATACTTAAACAACTAGTTCTCGTTGTTGATCTTTTCTTGGTCATTTTCTACAGTAATGGACAAACGTAAGATGTATTATACTATATTAAGGTTGCAAATTAGAAGAAAAATTATATTTAAACAATTATATAGAACGTAAGACATATGGAGGGCTATCACATAAGTCAGGTATTTAATCCTATATCCTATGTATGGAAACTTAAAATCTATAACGTTCAAAACTTATTTTAATTAATCTACAGGTTCATAACCTATGCTCTAATACAACCTCTGTCACGACCCTAACCCAAAATTAGTAGTAGGGAATGAATGTCTTGACATGCCACTAAGACAATAAATATTCTTACTTAAATTGTTTCCTTAAATAAATGCAGCGAAAATACAATCACATGGTTTTTAATTGTAAAATACTGAAAGTGAATGAATTACGTCATAAGAGCTTTCTAAAGAAAACTTCATTTATATTCAAAGTAACAATGAGTTATAACTTAAGACAAAATTAAAACTTATTACAAGAGAGACAAACATGCTCCAAATGATAAAATGAACATTTTACTTAAAATAATAAAAAGAGATCTAAAAGCTAAATCTTCAACATAGTCCTTTTTCGTTGCATCCACGTGCTTAAAGAATTCTTGAAAAATGGTTATTTATACAACATCAGCTAAAAGACGAATGAGGTTCAATCTCCTGACATTCCAGGGTTTTTCATAAAATGGATACCTATCCAATTTAGAACAGAAGGCATATATAGAGAGATAGGAATTTGCAGTAATATATATAAACTAACTGACAATATATATTTTCAGAATAAACAGTGCAGAACGGAATAGATAAAGCAATTGAGAAATATGTCAATTATTTAGTTTTAGTGGCCAAGTACGCTCTAATACCCAGACAAATAGTGTTAGCAAATGTTTCCAGCTGGCAACAACACATACATAAAATCATGATCTCTGAAACAACGCCTTGTTTAGGGCACACCAACGATAAACCAGTTGGGAAGGTACCACCAAAATATTTTTACCTCGTTGTTAAGGCCAACATAGTAAGAGAGTTTCCACAGGCGGAATAAAAAAATTCATAATTTAATTAGATGTTTATATGGAGAGATATAAACATATAACAAATGAAGAAATCATCGTTATCAGATGCATTTTGAGAATAAAATCATTTCACAAAATATATATAGTTTGCATAATATCATATAACCAAAATGCATAAGAAATGGCATAGAATACTCAACTAAAACAGAATATCGAAGTTACCGATATTGAGTCTTGGATCACTTCGTTAAGATGAAACTTGTTTTTAAACTTACAAAACTCCTTCTTAAGATATCAATCTTTCTTACTATAATTATCGAGGACATGGTATGAGTTTAAATGATCCTAAGGCCGTATTTATAGTTTTCCAAAGATTTCACGGAGTTGACACGTGTCTAGCTGACCAAGCCTTTACAACGACGTTGAGGTGTTGCATTATGGAGGGATCTTACAGTCTTATTTTATCGAACTGTAACACATGCTTTTAACTTTAGCTCTATCGACGACACGTGTAAGCACGAGGTGTTAATTAAGGGTATAAGGGTCATTTAACACTTGAAGGTGATTTTGGTAATTTCATACTATATATTTTCAATATTGCTTACAGGTGCCTGATAATATTTTATTTATAAAAAGGTCTTTTTTATTTTTTATTTTGGTCCCTAAAACTTTCTTAATTAGAACCAAGTCCCTAAAGTTTCCTAAATTTTTATTTTCTACCCCAAAACTTATCACTTAGCTTATGATGTGCCATAAAACTTCAATTTTGCCCATTTTACAGTTGATTCTTCAAATTTAAAAATGGGCTTTGTCATATTAAGAACGTAGAATATCATATTTGTAATAATATAACATTTAACAGATAATAAGTGAGACGTAATTGTAAAAACAAACTATATATGAGCATATAAAAGTGGGGTCGTTACAACTACCCTTGGCCTCTAATGCTACCCAATCACATAGTTTGGACTAAAAAACACCAAAGAAACCTACTAGAATCTCATCATCAATATTTTAATCCATCATTCGAGTGACTCTTTGGAAGTACATATACACGACATGCTCATAAAATGAGGATAAAAGGGAGATCACTTAGTAAATCTTCTAAGGGCATTTGAATTCATCCGGAAGTGAAGAATAAAGCTCAATGCATCTAAATGCTCCTTTGAAGTTCAGCCTGAAAAGTGGTTGGATTATCTGGTTAGATAGAGAGGAATAAAAGTGAACCCTGACTAGGTTGAATAAATAAGGACCATACAATTACCCAAGACCGTCAAGGACATAAAGAAGTTGACTAAAATGCTTGCGGCACTTAACAAATTCATTTCTATGTCCTTAAAGAAGTTTTCAACCTTCTTTAAACTGTTGAGAAATGAGAATAACGAGGTATTGAACGATGAATGTTAAAGGGCAGTTGAGGAAATCAATCTCTAGTTAAGCCAACATCCCCTTATCATGCTCCTAAATTTGAGTGATCTAGTCTATCTAAATCTGTCGATGTCCAGCCATGAAATTAGCTCAACCTTGTTATAATGAAAGGAAGGTCATCATAACCCAATATTATATGTCTGTACGACATTATTGGATGTTGAGAAACTCGATCTCCCACTAGAAAAGTTAGCTTATGCATTCGTAATTTCCTCATGCAAGTTAAGTCACTACTTCAAGGCACACTCCTACATAATCATAAATTCCTTTCCATTAATGGAGGTCTTTAGAAAGTCCAACCTCTATAGATGAATTTCCAAGAGGTCAGTTGAACTGGGGATGTTTGATATCCATTATCAACCTAAAGCTTCCATGAAAGGAAAATATTTTACACGCTTTTTTTCCTAAATTCTCCAAAGAACATCAACTTAATGAAGTAATGACGAAGAGCCCAACCAACATGATAAATTTACCCTATATTTGGATCATGCATACAATTTAAAATGGTCAGGATGGAAAATTATCTTGGTAACCCTCGATAAGACCATCCTCGAGTAAGGAATTCGACTTAGCTTTGAGGCATTTAATAACAAAGTATAACATAAAGCTCTCATTGGCGCCTTAAAGAGGCATTCATCTTTAGGAGATAATCACTTTGACGTTTACAAGGACTCAAGTATGGTATCCAATCATATTATATACTACAATGCTAAGGATGAACAAATGTTAGCCTACCTACAGATTACCCGTGATTTGTTCACCAAGTTTATGCACGTCCAGGTTCAATAATTCCCTTGAGGAAATAACTGTTGCATAGATGACTTAGCCACTTTGGATTCGGTTATTAACTTCAACCTAAAAATAGTAATTTAAGTAGAGTATCTTATTGAGTCGAGGAATTAAAGCAACATAATGCCGACCAAGTACTCATCGTTCATAAGGCTCCTAGCTAGATGGAACTAATCATCACATACTTAAGGTAAGACACATTACATGTGGATAAGAAAAAAGAAATTAAATAAGAGTAAAGGTTTCTTGGATTTATCTATCCCATAAGGGGAAAATATATTAGACATCTGCAATGTGTGCATCCTAGTGACGTCGATCGGGTTCTTTATAAGTTGTATGATGGAATTTGCAGCAGCCATGATGGTGGGAGGCTCCTTGTGTTCAGAGCTATAAAATAAGGATCTTAGTGGACCTATATGTAAAAAGATGCCTTATCCTATATAATAAGTGACAAATGTTCTCGTGAATGCTCCACCAACCATCCAGTGACCTCAAGAACTTAACTGACCCATAGACTTTTGTATAGTGGGGGTTAGATAATATAGGTCCGCTTCCTACAACACCTGGAAATAAGAAGTACCTACTGGTAAGAACATATTACTTCACCAAATAGATCAAAAAAGAACCTTTGGCGAATATAAGAGATATCAACAAGATCAAATCAATCTAGAGAAATATTATAACCCGATTTAGTGTGATAAGAACACTTATCACCGATAACAAAATAGAATTTGAGAGCAGCATGTTCCAAGACTTCTGTAACAACTATGAGATAAGACACTATTAGAGTTCAATGGCTTACCGTAAGAGCAATGGGTTGACTGAAGCTTCCAAAAAAACTTTTCTTAATGGAATAAAGAAAATCTTGGAAAGAGAAAAGGGTTCATGGGTGGACGAGCTCCCCCACATCCTTTGGACATATTGAAAACCTCCTATTTGGTCGACCGAGGAAACACCCTTCGCCTTAGCTTGTGGATTATAACCCACAATACCACTAGATTATAGACTACCGACCATGAGATGAATCGTGGTTGACCAATATGTTAATAATGAAATCATTTGAACCAAGTTCCACATAATTGATGAAAAAAGAACAAGCCTTGATCATACTAGTGTCCTACTAAAATAGTTGGAAAAAATAGTACAATAAGGACGTCAATCCGAGGAAGTTTCAGGCTAGGGATTATGTTCAAAGAAAGGTCATCAGAAACATGAGGAAGCTGTCAGGTGAAAAATCGGGACCAAATTGGAAATGACCATTCAAGTTCATGAGAGATAATATCCAAGGACCTTACCATTTGGATACAATAGAGGAAAGGAAAATAGTTAGGTCTAAGAATTCAACCAATGTTAAGAAATTCTATTTTTACGCTATTTGTCAAATTTTATTTTATTATTATATTCATTTTTAATATTTAGCTTTGGTTATGCAATTAGATTTTTGATTATTTAAAAATGATAGGCCAATGTTAATGAAAACTTATCTATTTATGCCTAATTAGACCATTACTTTGATAAATTATTAATGCGATTACATTTAGTCATAATCTTAAGGTTACATGTTTTATTAATAATAACTCGTAAACATCATGAAAGGCCCAGGTAAGATAAAGACCTACGGGGGATCCCTAAGCATTAAGTAGTCTGATAACCATTGCTTGGATAAAATTATGAATGGGTTGATTTCCAAATGACCAGGTTCATTATCTCCATAACTTGGTAATAGGCCTAAGGTAGTATAACTACACAATCCTAAAAATTAAGACCAAAATACCTTATGCTCAGCATAAATTAAAATGGGAGAATGAAAACGTGAAATTTAAGATAAGTTGAAATTTATTCAAAATATTAATTAATTAATTAATTATAAGGTAAACCATGGTCATCTGATCACAAAATGAATAAGAAAATTACAAGATAGCACATGTAGTTGTATCATCTTCGACGATTCACCTGCTCAGCTATAGCATCCCACCAACAAGTATCCGTATTGGGATGGAACTCACTATCACTATCATGATCGATAAGGTAGTTCTTTACCAATTTCATGGGGATAACATTAGCTGGTATCCATTATTCCTCACTCCTGATAGGAAGAATCTGAGCAAATAGGAAATCCACCTAGTACCACTACTGGGACATTTATCCCACCGTCCTTGCAAGACACCTCCCTAGCCTCATTTAAGTGAAACAGAGCATCCATCTAACCCTTATAGTAACTAAGAACATATACTGCACTAGCACCCTTTCTGAATTGATGCCTGAATCTCATGATCATTTGGTGCAACCCATGTTTGATCATCTTATTTTATTTGAAGGCCTATTTGAACTTGTCGAGATCCTTTCTTAGTGAGACATTCTTAGTCTCTAGAAGAGCAACTATGTTTCTTATCTCCCTAAGTTCGACTGAAGATTAGCGATTGTAAGGAACAATTTTCGCATCAAGTCAATTTGTATGTTTTCTCTTATTCTGTGTTTGAAAAAAATCATTTGAGTAATATTCTAGGACTTGTGTTGGTTTACCTTACAAACCAATGATGTGGTTGATTAAATACGTTGCGAACAAGATGTAGTGTTTATATCATTGTGTCGTATTTCGTACTAAGTTTCTTATTTAACATTCGAGGAGTATAAAAAGGTATGGATGAATTTTAGTTTGATTCCTAGATATTATTGGGTGTTTCTTTTAAATGTTTGAGGCTGTGTTTTCATAAAATGAATTTGGAAAGAAAAAATATATATTTTAAAGTTCATTCGGATGAGATTATTTGTTCGTTCAAACGAGATTTTTGTTCGTTTTAATGAGATAGTGAATCTCAATATAATGACCTTCAAATTAAGTTCAAACGTAGTTTCTTCTATCTACAAGGGATTCTCATTAGAAGCTCATTCGATGTCTATTCGAACGAAATTAGTTAGTTCGTTTGAAAGAGGTTTAGGATGGTTTGAACGATATTAGTGACTTCGTTCGAACGAACCTATATTTTTCATTCAAGCGAGATTCTTATGCCTTAAAATTCGTGTTTTCTATAATTAGGCACGATGGAATTATTTTCACTTGAGAATTTTGGAAAAAATAAATTTCCTTTTAATAACCAAAGGCCTCCAAACCCCAATTTCACCCAAACACTTTTAGATACAATATTCAATATTTTATGCTTGTTTGAGATCTCTGTTTAGCACCAAAGTTGTTAACTCACCATCATTGTTGAGAGTTTTTTATTTACACAGGGTGGACTCCTTGTTTAGTTTTGTGGTAAAGAGCTAGTGGACTCTGTGTTCAGATCGGTAGACGATTGCTAAGCTTATTTAGCGAATATTGAGGACTGTGTGGACTCACTTGTTATGCAAGATTCACGGGTGGATTCCTACGTGTCATTGTGCATAGAAATAAGGAACCGGGAGAATCAAGGCTTGAGAGGGCGTTGAGTCATTGTGTACGTCTAATTTTGTGTCCTTTTGTAATTTTGTACTTAGTAATTTGCGTGGTTGGGCAGTCCAAAAAATTTTCCGTTGTTAGTTTTTCTCATAAATCGATGTGTTGTGTGATTCATTTTATTTCATCTTTCTATCACCTAGATGCATATTTTATGATAAGATAAAATTATTTAATCATTTTAATCACAACAATCGATTTAATCGGTGCAAGTTTAATTGGTTAATTTTGTTTAAATATGAATAACATTTTAAAATTTGGCCTTTGTTTACTGATCCATATAAAATCATCGTTTTTCAAATTGATATCAGAGCGGCTGTATATAAATTATTTAGCATGAATCGAGGCAAGTTTTATATGGTGGGTCATTCTCTTTCTAGGCCTCTGATGTTTGATGGGTCTTATTACACATACTGGAAAGCGCATATGAAATCAACATTTAAAGTCTATATATGAGTGGTTTTGGTTAGCTATTATAAGGGGGGGACCCTCCCATGACTTTAGTAGGTGAACTTCATGTCCCTAAACCTATAGAAAGTTGAGTGAGGATGAGCAAAAAATGTCTAATTATAATTCTTTTGGTTAAATAATTTGTTTTGTACGGCCACACTAGAGGAGTTCCATTGTATGATAACATGTGAAACATTTAGAGAAGCTTGGTATATACTCCAACTAACCCATAGGGGAACTAGTGCTATTAAGGCTTCCAAACTCCAATATCTCACCACTTAGTTTGAAACCATTAGGACATAGGAGATTGAAAACGGTGAAAAGTTTTATGTGAGACTGTTTTATATTGTTAACTCGTCGTTTAACTTGGGAGAGAGAATATCCGGAGCTAGAATTATCAAGAAAATCTTAAGGTCTTTGCCTACGCGACAAGAAAAAAGCCTTTTAATGATTTTTTTACGTTCATAGAACACCTTTTATGACCGTTTATTTTTCAATCAAAACCTTCATAAGTTTCGGTGTCATAATTGATACCCCAAAAGATTTCATATTAGGTTAATAGTTATATATGAGTGTTTTTTTCAAAACAGTCATATTTGCTACAAAAACAGTCATAATATACTCTATAAGTTGTTATATTTGATTTAAAAAAACGTCTTAACAGAAAATTTACATGTATTAAAGGGTCATATAAAATATTTCATCACATGAAGGTTTATCATAAATAGTCATATATTGAACATATAATATAAAAATAATAATAACCAATATTAATGCCATAGTTGACAAATAAATCTAAACACAAATCAAAATTCATAGAAACATAAAAACTTTCTTGAAATGTTTTGTATGCGAACTCACATACATCTAAAATGCACCAAATGAAGTCATTTCTACATGTCAAAAAAATAGTAGGAGGCAACTAGACCCACCATGTACATCATTCACAAAAAAAAATAATGACCTAGTATATGTATCATAGCTAGATATACTCACTATTTACATCATTCAAAAAAACTGTACATCCAAAAATCACGCATATATGCTTCGATCTTCCTTTGGCTTTTGCAAAATAGTGTCGACGCCTCAAAAGGTCCAAATCATATAATATAAGCCTGAATAAATTCAATGAACTCATGTTGAAGTTTATTAATCTCATAAGTTTGATATGACAACTTTCCAACCAACTCCTTTATCTAAACACGACAAATAAAATTACATATAGTTCTTATCATATATAAATAAAAAGAATATAAAAATATTAAAAGAACACATGACCTTTATTTTTATAGACTTAGATGAATTTTCCAAGAGCTCTCTCATGAACTTCAATATAAAAAACCACACACAAGTTCCCACCGTTATTTAGGGCCCTGGAAATGTGATTACATAAATATCAAATTTGATTTATTGTACAAATACCTTAACATTCTCCCCGTTTAGGAGCGATCTTTTTCCTTTGATTGCTAAAAATGATATAATTCCACTTTAATAAAAAAAACATAATGACATATATTTATATTAGAGTTACGTAAAATGAAATCAATAATTCTATTATAAGCATTAATTAGGGCGCTACTTACGTGTTTATATAGAACTTGAGGTCTAAGCTCGGTTCTCCGTGTAAGAATCAACCCAAAACACATTGTTTGAAATAAAGTCCATCCCAACCAAAATACAATAATACCTACATTATGAAGAATTATTGGAGATTATGAATATTATATGCTAAAAATATTTACATATTTACCAAACTTACCCGGTATTGATTGGAATAATATATATCTCTTTGTCCGATGCCTTTTGTAATGTTTGTATGATAAATTGATGCCCGTTGTTTTTAGAAAATGCATCCTGAACGACAAGGGGATTTACTAATCTAATAACATCAAAACTCATTGCAAATTTGTCATATAAACATATATGTTGAAGAAATGAATATAAAGGGAATGGCAATATCAATAAGAAAAAACTACCAAATTATTAAAATGTATTGTATACAAATGATCTCATGGTTAAAAGGCATACAAAACAAGATCCAAACATATAAAAAAATTGACTCATTTTACATACGCAATAACAAATGAAAAATGAAATTGTCCCAATGTGTGTTGACATATAAATGCATAAACTCGGGTGCTCTTTCGTGGACCAGTTTAAATTGAACCAATAACAGACCAAACCTTTTTCCATCCACTCACAATGAGATTCAGAACCAGGAATCAACCCAAAACCTCCATCATATGAATACAAGGAGAGTGTTACTTGTAAGCACACATAATAGACTTTGATTGCAAGAAACAATGCAATGTATAAAATTATAGAAAGATGGTGGCACAAAAGATGACAACACAAATGTTGTATATACCTAGAAATTTAATATGTATTCCTTAGCTTTCTCCTTGTCCATGCCACTCCAGTTTTTTAACAAAGAACATATAGTAGATGATACACCCCAAGTAATTATAGTGATCTATGACCCAATTGTAAACAAAATACATAACAAGTTTAAGTCAAATAAATGTCTACCTTATACACTTGATCTACCAATCCATTTGAACTACATGCCTCACCTACTACTACAAATCCACATCTTCGAGTTATCCTGAACATCCTTGGAGTAGAAAAGTTCCCTGATGAACAAAGAATAGAAGCAAAAGGTCCATCTGAAGATTTCCTCTCTTCTGGTAATGTTTGGACAGGGGCATTGGCCTGGTCAATTGTCGGTCTACCAAAGAAAGAATTAAACTAACAATGTGAAACAAATATCTTGAGTGTGCTGAGGATGCTCAATCATACAATAAACGCAGAGACATAAAAATAACAAATTATGTGGTTATGAATATAAAATCAATAATGAATTCACTAATTTTTTTAATGAAAAAACTTGTTAAAATTTAATAAGCTAGTCAAAAGCTCCTTTAGTCTTCCTAGATATTCAACTCTAGTAACACTTCTACACATTTAGTCTCTAAAATTTCATGCAAGACATGTATTTTTACTCCTAGAAACTAACCTTTCTCTTTTTAAAGAAGAAATAAGAGATTAATAGAAGCTCCTACAGAATCCAAGAAACTAATCCACAATTCTTCCAACAGAATTAGCATGGCCATTTGATTTTTCCTATGTACTGGCCTATGCATATACTCTTATGACATCCTCTATTCCTTATGGTTATATAAAACATCTGCATCGAGGCTCTTTTATAGTATCAAGATTGATGGCTTCTTAAATTCTAGGGAGACTCACAACTATAGTTTCTACATTGGCAGTTACATCAGCAGTTTTGTCAACAACCTTTACTTTAAGTTGTCTATTGGAAAAATCTGAATACAACTCATTCCATCTCTGTAATGTCCATATCATATGTTGTAAGATAGCATCCACTAAAATTTCCCACTCGAAGCATCTCCTATAGCTTGATTGATTAATTTACTAACTGTCAATAGTCTCAAAGTCGCCTTTTCCTGTTCTGAACCTTTTGCTATTGAAGAAAGCTCACTACTTCTACCATCTAACCACCATAAGAAATTTTTAGAGAACAAGATTGTTCCAACATTTTTTGCATTAAAATAAACCCAATTTCATATTTAGAAGCTTTCTCGTGCAAGTATTTCACTCCTGTTGGAGTTAACACAACTTTTAGGCCCAACTGTTTCAAGTAATTAGTGGATTTCCCATTTTCATATGATGCCTGTACAAAACCATGAAGACCTTGATGGGTCTCATTAACTTTTTCATATTTGTCTTCGTCGAGTATATATAGTTTCTCCTTGATAAATAAAGAAAATAATGATAATATCTTGTCCCCATCAACAGGCTTAATTTTGTTTCTAGCATTAGATTTTCATTGTACAATAGACAAGATGGTTAGCATCTCTATCCAAACTAGCACACACTGTCCCAACATGAGAGGGAACAAATCCACATGGAATAACCTTCTCTTTCTACAAAAAATCAGCACCAACTCCATCATTGAGTTCACCTTCTTCACTAGAATTATAGATTTCTATATATAAACCATTTATCATATTCTTCAAAACTTCAAGCTTTTCCCCGTCGACACTATTTCCTCCATCCACAATTAATTTTTCCTTGATGTTACTGATGGCATTTCTTTGTGGAATCAAATATATCAAACACCTTAAAGAACTTGAAAGTTGATAAAAATAATGAAGTTCGGATTCTTTTATACCCATATTAGTAGCACGAACTGTCCAATGTAGTTGTGGCTTTGTTAGAATGCCCATGTCAGTTGTAACACTATAATAGCACCAACAATTGAACTGATTTCTTATTTTACAGCCTTAAGAAGATACTCCGCACTAGGCCTAGTGTCTCTTGCCAATAATAACTCTGCTCTCCATACTCCTTTTGGTGGAATGTTTTCCTTCTACACGAATTCAACTAATAACTGGAAAAGATGTTGGGGATGAGGAGAATTAGCAAGGTCATCGGCAAAAGTCTCCCAATCCTGAGCAG
Source organism: Sambucus nigra (assembly GCA_949130495.1). NCBI lineage: Eukaryota > Viridiplantae > Streptophyta > Magnoliopsida > Dipsacales > Adoxaceae > Sambucus > Sambucus nigra. The sequence goes on along the minus strand of OX422211.1, from coordinate 152,790,467 downwards.
ACGTTCTGCCACTTGGTTTAGTGATCTTTATTCCATAATCGGAGACTTTATTGTGAGAAGCAGTAATCATCAATCTAATAACTCCTTTAATTTTCACTGATCTCAATGCCATAAATATTTCAATCTTACATACCCTTGATTTCAGGATCGATGCGTCTGCTTGAAACCCTGTCATCCCATATGATAGATTCAACCCTTGTGGAGCTAGGAAATGAGAGGAGGACTCCAGTACCATTGATCGCTGCTCAAAATTCACACTTTTGCATAGAATGTGTGTGTGTGTGTGTGTGTGTGTGTGTGTTTTATTTAATATTTATTTGATGATCAATTAATAAACGGTGTCGATTATTTCAATTTTATAAAGATGATAAATGGAAACTTTTCAACTAAAATTTTATCAAGATGCATCTAAAATTCTCATGGATATATAGTGAAAGCTTGAAACATTTACAAAGGTGGGGCACAAACAAGACAAGAACTTATCAATGAATAATTAAACATTCTTAATAAAAAGCAAATTACAGAAGAAATGCTTATGAAAAACTATAAAATATCTTACTTGTCACACTGAAATTTATATATTATGAATCATAACTATCAATAATCACCCATACTATGTAAAATGTTTAAATATATATGAGCATCATTTATGGAATTGAAGCAAAACACCATTTAGAGTCCAACGACAAGACGCACAATGGAAAAAAAAGCAAAACAAGATCATGTAACGACTAACGGATAAAATTACCGACAAACCTTAAGATTATATGTACAAACCTAGGATCATGGTTAAACTAAAGATAAACTATGCTTTACACAAAACCAATCAACTCCATACAATAACTATAACTTATGAACACTCATAAACTATTTATCAACAAGATTAAATAATGACTAATAGATTATATGTACCATAAAAGTAAAATAAAATAGATAATCACGGCATTCGGCGACGTCTAGTGTTCTTATCACTTTCTCAAAACTGCTTGGTATCATAAAGTAAATAATTACAATTTAGGAGCACTATCATCACAACAAAGCACATCATGTAGTTAAACAGATATAACTACAATAAGAAATGTATCAGCACAAGAAAAACACAATTTGCAAAAAATATCCGAAAAAAAGTATCAGTCTCGACAAGAAAATAAACAATAGAATTTGCCCATTAAACTCATTAGTATGCCATTTAAATAGGATCTACATATTACATAATTTCAATTAAACACAATAATAAAAAAATGCATAATATATTAAGTTTGAGTGAATGCACGACAATAGGTCGGATAGTTAATCTGAACAAATTAACCCAAGGAGTCATTATGGTCATGCTCCCCAAGAGGAGAAACATCCCATCAAATAAAATGGGGAGGGAGGATATGATCATTTTTACTCAACCACTATCACTTCATAGAAACCGAGGGGTGAAATTTTAAGAAACGAAATTTGGAATTCCAAAATTTAATCACAATTGTAATAACTGAAAATGATTTTTAGCTAGTCAATAAAATAATTTGAATCAAAATATTACAGTATACAATAATAAATATTATGATCAACATATTACCTTATTTTCTTGCTATTAACTTCCAAGAAATGCATGTGCATGTGGAAATAACTATTGAAACTAAGGACACTATAATTGGTATTAATGATTTCATGTTCATCTTTTTATCTGTAAAGTAGAACAAACATAATAAGTGTCAAGACAAAATTTAATTATATAATCATATTATAATTGAAGAAATACATAATAACCCATTTTGGTCAGAAAATATAATAAATTTTTAACTAACACAATCTTGACATATTAAAAGGATTTCGATACGTAAAATCGAATGTTATCAAATTCTAATTATGACACACGAATGAAAAGATCCATCTCATTATGAGCATAATTTATCTGGATATCAATCAAACTATCATTCCAATGATTACACCCAACCCCAGCATAATATGCATAAGCTAATCTTTTTTTTGGTAAACATTGAAAAGAAAATATTACAAGGGGACTACATCACATAGAGACAAGATCCATAGAGGCAACACAACACATCAAAAGCAAAGAAACAACATATAAAGGATACACCACAGCCTACCTACATCATAGGGTTGACAAGGATCCACCGTATGCCAATAGGGACCTCTTCAATTTTGACGAAGGCCTCCTACTGAACTTTCGCCTTGCATGCCAACCAATCTGCACCCCAAATCATATCATGGTTGGCAAAGATGAATTCCACACCCATAATCCTCATGATCTCATAGTAGTCGATCCTAATGTTCTCAAAATCAGTCTCGTGGTACTGGATACCCTTGAAAATCTCTATCAGTTCATGCGACTTGGTTTCCACTATAATATCCTTCCACCCACACATCTTATCCATATTAAGGCTATGGTAAAGGCCTTCCATTAGGGCATGAAGAAGAGAGGGGGTACCTCTAATCCGTCCGTAAAAACCAACCTTCCAATGGCCCCAATCATTAAGGACGTAACCCCCAAATGTAGCAATACGATAAGTGGGGTATGTGCAGGCCTAGAGGGCAACCTTAGTCTTGCCCCGATTAACATGCTCAAGTATGCTCAAAAGAGCTTTCGAGACGTCTTCATACTTCGCATAGTCGTGTGCCTGTCATCTTTCGAGCCGGGTAAGACCATCCGCCCATATTGTGTTGGAGCGTCTGATATGGATGACCCTTGTATCCATTTCAGCCATAATGGCCATACATTCCTCAATAATATTAGTCAGTGGATGGTTCTAATGGCCCTGTCTATTGAGGATATGCACAACATCCAAACAGTCGCTACGTAATAGGCACCTAGTCCAACCCTTTATTTTAGCCATATTTAAGCCATGAAGAATTCTCGCGAACTCAGCCTTTATGGGGCTACTATCACCGATAATCTTGCCGTTGAACCCAAGGATCCACCACTGATCGTTACTGCTAACCATACCATCAAATCAAACAAGTTTGATGAATGGATCGTAGCTGCCATCTGTGAAAATCTCATAACCTGAAAATGTATCATCACTTAAAGAGGTGTTACGAATATTGCTCGGGACATGGAAGGTACCAGCTTTAGGTTTAGTAATAGAATCTAGTTCCCTGGAGAGGGTACTACGGATAGAACAAACCATAGTCGGGGTGATATTTTTCTTTTAAAAAATGCATTTATTACGCACAATCTAGATATGCCAAAGAGTAGATATAAATAGGTTATTACCATTCTAATAAGAATTATCCCAAATGTTTCCATTAATCCAATTAAAAAAATAAATGTTTCTATGTTTTTTCCACCCGTGAGGGGAAAGTGGTTTCCCACACAGTAGCGGAAATATGGCTGTTTCTAAGCACATGTTCAACATCTTCATCGTCCGCACAAAACTCACATTTTTTAGAATCAGTAAGGCATATTTTTAATCTCTGGCAATTAGTAAGTAACTTTCTGTGAAAGATAAGCCAGAGAAAGGTTTTAAATTTTTGGGGAATTTTAAGTTTCCAAATGGGACCCCAGTTTATTAGAGAAGAAGTATTAAGATCAAATTTGATAAGGGAATTATAGGCCGATTTTATAGTGAACTTACCATTGGCTGCGGGTCCCCAATTAGGGCTATAAATTTTTTCGGGAGTGTGGTGTTCCCAAGATTAAGTTGGTGGTGTCCTGAGTGAAGGTTTATTTTATTAGTTGCTCATTCCATTCCCGATCTTTGATTATTTCACAAATAAAAGACACATGGTAATTGTCGTGGGTCTTAGGTATGATGGAATTACCCACCCACCAATATTTAAAAATGTTAGTAGATTTACCATCACCAATCACCCCATTTAGTATTCTTGATAATATCAGGTTTGCACTTTAGGAGGCCCCTCCAGATATGGGAATCCTGCGCTTTTCTGGTCCAGTTACCTGGATTGTTATGTGTCTTATACTTCGATCTAAACACATGAACCCATAGGGAGTTTTTTTCATTGATAGTTTTTCAACCAAGCTTAGAGACAATGGCGGTTATTCTCTTCGCTACTTCTAAACCCCAGTCCACACAGGTCCTTGGGATGGCAAGTGGTGTTACAATTTATAAGGTGGATCTTCCTTTTGCCTTTTGCATAAGACCAAATGAAGTTCCTATTAAGGTTGTCCAATTTATCATTTATCTTCTTGGGGAAAATAGAGGTTTTCATATTATAGATAGGAATGGTCGACGTGACAGCCTGGATAATAGTAGTTCTACCCGCCAGGGATAGGAGATTAGCTTTCCATCCCGAAAGTCTCTTTTGGACTTTGTTAATTATATGGGTGAAGTGGTTAGTAGTGACCTTTCCATGGACGAGGTTAGTACCAAGGTACATACCAAGATCCTTAGTGACATTGATCCCACATCTTCTACCAATGTTACAGGCACATTATTTAGGAATATTGGGGGAGACGTAAATTTTAGATTTCGAGAGGCTTAGAGTTTGGCCAGAGATATAACAAAAATTCTGGAAAGTTTTCATGACTACATCGTAGCTGGTGAGGGAAGCTTCCATGAGAAGAATGAGGTCATCAGCGAAGAAAAAGTGGGAGATGGTCGGGCCATTAGAGGAGGCTCTAAGACCCTTCCAGTTTCCTTGGTCCACCTGGGAGTTGATGGCGGTGCCCAGGTACTCAATGCACATGACAAACAGATAAGGGGACAAGGGATCACCTTGACGAAGGCCTCTAGATGGTTTGAACTTCGGGAGAGGTGCCCATTCCATAGGACATAAGTGGACGCACTGGTGATGCAGTTAAGAATGAGGCAGCTGAGATTAGGACTGGCATTAAACCATTTGAGAACACGCTACAAGAAATCCCAGCTAATCTTGTCGTAGGCTTTCTCAAAGTCGATTATGAGGATGGAACCCCCTTTCTTACCTTTATTTTTATTAAGAGAGTGAATAATTTCCTGCGTGACGATAATATTATCCGAGGTCTGGCGACCAGGTAAGAAACTAGCTTGGTTGGGGATGATAATCCTACAAAGAATCGGGAAGAGTCTATTCATAATGATCTTGGCCATGACTTTATAAAGCACATTGCGCAGAGTGATAGGTCTGAATTGGGCGATATTTTTGGGGTTATCAATTTTGGGGATCAGCGTGATGTGACTAGCGTTTTCCTCCTTAGGGAAAGTCTCCTAGAAAGTGTGGTAAAACATAGGTTGAATTTGGTAGTCTCCTAGAAAGTGTGGTAAAACATAGGTTGGATGCCATCCGGACCAGGGGCTTTAAACCCATTCATGCTAAACACAACCCTCCTGACTTCCTCAAGAAAGAGAGGGTGGCCCAAGATATTATTATCGATATCTTCAAAGCGTGGGTGATTGAAATCATAGAGCCTATCACTATGGGTAGGATTGCAGGTATTAAAAAAAAGAGATATAATGGAGGGAGATGGTAGCACTATTGTCAACCCAATGCTCGTTGATTTTTAACTGATCAATATTATTATGGCGTCTTCTGATAATAGTGGTCGTGTGGAAAAATTTAGTATTTTTATCTCCCTCACTAATCCATTTTATATGGTATTTCTATTTCTAGAGGAGTTCCTCGTGATTCAGAATATCATTATACTCATCTTTAAGTTATTTTTCGAGAATATTAAGATTATGGGAAAAATGTGTTTCCTGGGCAATTTGGATACCATTAAGTCTTCAAAGAAGGTACTTCTTATTATTATTGATATTTCCATAGATAGAGTGATTCCAGTGTTTAATTATGGGAATAACTTTTTCAATGTTTTAATGAAAACTAAGGTGTCTATTCCAGTTATTCAAGATAATATCATGAAAATTAATACGTTCAAAAGGGAGGGGAATGAAGATATATGGATTTTTACCTTCGAGATGGGTGAGCATGGGCTAGTGGTCGGATGCAGTATGGGGGATGTTCTCCACGACTGCATCAGGAAACTGAAGGTGCCATGCAGGGTTGGCCATCGACCTATCAAGTCTCACCGGGCATTAGCAAACCCATCACAGTTGTTAGTCCAAGTGAGGTGTGGGCCCGTCTACCAAGGTCTATAAGGTTACAGCTGTTAACATTCTCTGCGAATTTATTATAGCTAGAATCTTTATTATGTGTGGAATACTTCTTTTCTCAGAAGATTCAAAGTGGTCATTAAAATCGCCCGTGGTAAGCCACGGGGTATCAAGGTCGCTATCAATTGTTTTAAGGTTGTTCCCAAGGGTTGAACGAAAAGTGTAAGTCGGACTAGCATAAATAGCAGAAAGGAGCCCAACGTCGTAACCTTTAAGTGTGGCAAGGATATGAATGGATTGGTCGGTGACATTTCTGATACTGAATTGTATTGAGCTTTGATTCCACATAACACAAATACCCCCGAAGCGGCCTCTAGTTTCAGAGATTTCCCAGTTGGTAAATTCCAGCCCCTCAAAGAAATTAGAGAAGTTGTGGAAAGTAGTTTGGGTTTCGATAAGGATAACAACATTAGGTTTGAAGTTATTATAAAGTTTCGTGAAAGTGGGTTTGAATAGGGGTTTCCCTGCCCCTCTACAGTCCCAGGTTAGCACTGATATAGAAATAAGATTGTTATATTTGGGAAGTTCCATAGATGGGGACCGAGGAAGGATGTTTTTAATATGTTGATGGATTCCATAATGGAGGACATTTCCAGGAGGCTCCCTGTTGATACCAAAATTAATATGCTGATGTGGACGAATAGTATGAAGACACGTGTCAATCTACGTGGCACAATAACAGCGAGGAAGATCATTTACTGAACAACCATGGTTGGTACCGAGCAACGAGAAAACACCGAGGAGCTCTATCATGCCGAGGAACTCCATCCGAGGAACTATATCATCCCGAGATACTCTAAGCACTCCGAGGAACTCTTGATCAACGAGCAACTAAGGCGGTCCGAACTGCACCTCGGCCGTGTCATCAATTATCAGACGGACAACTGTTCAACTATTCATTAGATTCTTGACGCACACGCTGCATTAAATGTATTACCCATTCATATGTATATCATTTAATGTATTGGACCTTTCATGTACAGCCTTGAGGCTATAAATACCTTGTATCGATCCCATTCAAAGGGACCGGAATTTCTTGAGAGATCTTGTAATCAAGAATTTCACAAACACTCAGCAATAACATAACAGTGGACGTAGGCTTTATTCCTAGCCGAACCACTTTAAAAATCTTTGTCTTATTTATTTATCTGTGATTGAATAATTAGAGCAATCTAGTTTTTTACATCAACAGATTTGCAAATAGTATGAAGACACGTGTCAATCTACGTGGCACAATAACAGCGAGGAAGATCATTTACTGAACAACCATGGTTGGTACCGAGCAACGAGAAAACACCGAGGAGCTCTATCATGCCGAGGAACTCCATCCGAGGAACTATATCATCCCGAGATACTCTAAGCACTCCGAGGAACTCTTGATCAACGAGCAACTAAGGCGGTCCGAACTGCACCTCGGCCGTGTCATCAATTATCAGACGGACAACTGTTCAACTATTCATTAGATTCTTGACGCACACGCTGCATTAAATGTATTACCCATTCATATGTATATCATTTAATGTATTGGACCTTTCATGTACAGCCTTGAGGCTATAAATACCTTGTATCGATCCCATTCAAAGGGACCGGAATTTCTTGAGAGATCTTGTAATCAAGAATTTCACAAACACTCAGCAATAACATAACAGTGGACGTAGGCTTTATTCCTAGCCGAACCACTTTAAAAATCTTTGTCTTATTTATTTATCTGTGATTGAATAATTAGAGCAATCTAGTTTTTTACATCAACAGATTGGCACCGTCTGTGGGAAACGACTGTTGTTATCGTTTTTCATAAAAATCATTTGTCACCAATGGCAGATAATCCAGAATCCAGTAATCGAAATGCTGGAAATACTGGAAATCTTCCAAATCTATCTGCACCTCCAGATCTGGCCGGAATTATGACGAATCTGGCTCAGGGACAAACCGCCATGCAAGAATCTATGAGGCAACTTCTTCAAACTCTTCAAGGCGGTGTATCTACTCATTCAGGGCAAAGGACTGATCATGGGCAATCACGATCCAGACATATTGGGTCATATCGCAATGGGGAATCCAATGATTTTTCTTATCAACCTGGGCGAACTTCATCAATACGGGCTACGGATACAGATCAACATATCTCTCTTTCTCCGGAGAGAACTAGCGCTTTAGAAAGATTAAGCAGGGTGTCTCCTTTCAGTCGGTTAGGACCAAGGAGGAACATGAGTCCACCTAGGGCTCCATCAGGAAGTTTTCGACCACCACCAGGTTTGAGAGAAGGATCTGCACAATCACGACCAATTACTCGTCGAGATAAATCTCAGGAAGCTACGTCAGAGCATTCAGTTGCTCGGACTAAACGGCCCGAGGAAGGGAATGAAGCATGGAAAGGTTCCATTCAACGATTGGAGGATAGACTGGGAGAAATGGCTAAGGCGAGGAACCCCTTACAGAGAACTTTTGTTCAAGGGACACCTTTTGTGCAGGCCATTGTGGATTTCCCCACACCGTCGAAATTCAAAGCACCTGTAGTGACCCCCAAGTACGATGGAAAGACAGATCCCGTACTTCATATAGAACAGTACCAAGCTGCTGCAGATATCTATGCTGTCCCCGACGAGATGAGATGTAGAGCATTCTCGGGAACTCTTACCGGATCTGCACAGATATGGTACAATAATCTTCCTCGGGGTAAGATTTCAACTTTTGTTCAGTTAGCCGAGCTGTTTATTGGTAATTTTTGTTTTGGAGCAAAACCAGTAAAGCGAGTAGCGCACTTATTAAGTGTTAGACAAAAATCAGGAGAAAGTACTAGAGATTACATAACTCGTTTCAATAACGAGAAGTTGGAAGTCATAGATTATGAAGAAAAGACAGCAATCACTGCTTTGATGAGTGGTTTGTTGCCTAACAAGCTATACTATACTCTGGCCAAAGATCCGCCTAAAAATATGTCGGAATTGATGGCAAAAGCGGCCAAAATCATGAATGCCGAGGAGGCTATGACTGCGAAGAAGAATATGGATAAAGAAGTTAAAGTGGAGGTCGACAACTCTAAGAAGAAAGATCAGAAAGGTAATGGTGGTGACAAATATTCCAGGAATAACAGGATAAAGTTGGAAGCCCTAAAGAAGTATGATAATTATACTCCATTGAGAATGGGTATTAATCATGTTTTAGAAGAAATCAGGAATAACGAGGAAATCAAATGGCCAGAGAAACTGAAGTCAGATCCAGACATGAGGAATAAGACCAAATATTGCGAGTTTCACAAAGATCATGGCCATATGACCAAAAATTGTATAGCCCTTCAGAACGAGATTGAAACACTCATTCGAAGAGGAAAATTATCAAAGTATGTAGATCGCAGAAGTGAAAGGAGGAATGATGAGAGAACTAGAAAAAGATCTAGATCTCCTCGTCGTGCAGAGGAGAAAAAGAGGATGGACCATGAAGAGGATCCAGATGATGACCCCGATCTTCCCAAGAAGCCAAGAAAACCTGAACGAGAGGTATTTTCCATACGTTTTGGATCATTTCATTGTAACGTTATTACAGGGGGAGATGCAGGAGGCGGAGACCTTACTGCAGAAAGAAAAGCTTATCTCGGAGAGGCTCAAGCTTGCTCATATATTCAGCGAATAAACCTGGCCGAGGATGATCGTCCGAGGAAGGTAAACAAAGAGAAGCTAGTAATTGGTTTTTCAAAAAATGACCTGGCAGGTGTTCTTTACCCTCATGATGATCCTTTGGTGATCAAAATGAGAATGAAGGACGTGATCATTTCAAGGGTGTTGGTAGATAATGGTAGTTCGGCAGACATCATGTACTATTCATGCTTTGATAGCCTGAATCTGAAATTATCTCAATTGGAACCTTATCACAGACCCCTTCTGGGTTTTGCTGGCGAGAAAGTTTTTCCACTTGGGACGATCAAGTTGGATATATTCATTGGAACCTGGCCTGTTTGTCGAACAGAAAGAATACGATTCTTTGTGATGGATAAGAATGTGCAGTCAGCCTACAACATCATCATGGGAAGAGTTGGATTGAAGAAGTTCGAAGCCGTTCCTTCTACAGTACATCAATGTTTGAAATTCCCAATAAATTTTGGAGTTGGAGTGGTGAAAGGTGATCAAAAAGTAGCTCGGGAATGCTATTATTCATCGGCCGAGCAAGAAGAACTAGAAGGATCGATGAAAAAGACTACAACTTACCAGGTGGAAGAAGGTACAGAAATTGAAACTCTTGATCCCAGGGATGAATCTCAACTTGTAAAAGGACAGGTGATGGAATCTACAGAAAATGTTATTTTGGACGACGAACATCCTGAACGAATAACCCAGATAGGTTCATCGTTGGATATGTCAATAAAAGAGGAGTTGATAACTTTCTTGAAGAATAGGAAAAATACTTTTGCTTGGAGTCATGAAGACATGCCAGGAATAGATCCAAATTTCTTATGTCATGAACTCAATGTGAATAAGGAGATTAAACCTGTAAAGCAGAGAAGAAGGGTGTTTAGTCCCGAGAAGAATCAAGCCATACAAGAAGAAGTCGAGAAACTCCAGAAAGCCCAATTCATTGAAGATGTAAAATATCCAGATTGGTTGGCTAATGTGGTGATGGTAAAGAAGAAAAACAACAAATGGAGAATGTGTGTCGATTTCACCGATCTCAATAAGGCATGCCCCAAGGATCATTTTCCATTGCCCAGAATTGATCAACTAGTGGATGCTACCTCGGGACACGAGCTACTCAGCTTCATGGATGCTTATTCTGGCTACAACCAGATCAAAATGAAACCTGAAGACAGGGAAAGTACTTCTTTTATTACCCCTAGGGGAACTTATTGTTATAATGTTATGCCTTTTGGTTTAAAAAATGCAGGTGCAACATATCAGCGGTTGATGAACAAGGTTTTTACCGAACAAATCAGCCGTAACATGGAGGTCTATGTTGATGACATGCTCACTAAAAGCAAGAAAGCTGCTGATCATTTGGTTGACTTGAGTCAAACTTTTGATCAATTGGATAAATACCAAATGAAGCTTAACCCGACGAAGTGCACCTTTGGAGTACGAGAAGGAATGTTCCTCGGATACATCGTCAATCAGCGAGGTATTGAGGCAAATCCAGACAAGATCAAAGCTCTTCTAGGGCTGCGATCTCCGACGACGAAGAAAAAAGTGCAGAGTCTTACCGGACGAGTTGCAGCGCTCAACAGATTTGTATCTCGAGCAACTGACAAATGCATACCATTCTTCAAAACACTTCGAAAAACCTTTGAATGGAATGAGGAATGTGAAAAAGCTTTTCAAGACTTGAAGAAATATTTGGGAACACCTCCACTGTTGTCCAGACCAATAACAGGAGAAAAGTTGTATTTGTATTTGGCAGTATCAGAGAACGCAGTCAGTTCAGCGTTGATCAGATTGGAGAATGGAGTCCAGAAGCCAATTTATTACACAAGTAAGGCTTTCCGAGGTGCAGAAATCAGGTACCCAAAGCTAGAAAAATTGGCATTGGCACTAATTGAAGCAAGTAGAAGAATGAGGCCATATTTCCAAGCCCATACCATCATTGTTTATACTGATATGCCATTGAGACAAGCCCTCCATAAGCCAGAAAAATCAGGGAGACTGATGTACTGGGCAGTAGAACTTGGTGAATATGATATTGTGTATGAGCCCAGATCATCATTGAAGGGGCAGGCTGTAGCAGATTTTATAGCAGAGTTCACGTACCCTGATGCCCCCGAGGAGCAAAAGATGCCTGCTGAGTTACCTGTGGACGATACAGGATCAACAGAAACATTTGCTGACCTACCTGTGGACGATACAGGATCAGCAGAAATAGGTCCAAACCAACCAAGGTTGGTAAAAGGACTTGTGGATGTAGAGAAATCATTATATTCAAACTCAGACCAGCCACGGTTGGTAAAAGAGTACGAGCAGATGACTGACGAGGAGCGAAAGATACCGGGGGATGATGGAAGAAAACAGCAGATATTTTATCGAGGAACTCTGACAGATAAGAAATTTGAAGACGAAATACCTACATGGAGATTATATGTAGATGGATCATCCTGCACAGCTGGTTGTGGAGCAGGAATTGTTTTGATCACCCCAGACGAGATTGACATGGAATATGCTTTGCGATTCCAATTCAAAGCCTCTAACAATGAAGCGGAGTATGAAGCCATGATAGCAGGTCTTAATCTAGCAAAGACTATGGAAGCACAACAGGTGATGGTATTCAGTGATTCTCAATTAATTGTGAATCAAATGATGGGAATATATGCGGTTAAAGGAGACTTAATGATCAAATATCATGCAAAGGTGATGAAATTGTTGACGGAATTTGATGCCATTCAATTGGTGAGAATACCGAGGATGGAGAATGTACAAGCAGATGCACTGGCCCGACTAGCATCAGCTACTCGTACCGAGATGCGAAGAACCATACCGATTGAAGTATTAGAAGGTCGGAGCATAGATGAAGATCTGACAACGAATGTGATTACCCTTGATTTAGGACCATCTTGGATGGATCCAATCAGGAAATATGTTGAAGAGGGCGAATTGCCGGAGGACAAACTCGCTGCCAAGAGACTGAAGTACAAAGCTGCTCGGTATGTATTAACTAATGGTATTTTGTATAGACGAGGAATTATGGCAGGTTTGCAGAGATGTGTACATCCCACCGAGGTGAAAGAATTGATTGAAGAAATCCATGAAGGATCTTGTGGAGCTCATGTAGCAGGTCGAACACTTTTACAAAGAGTGATGACACAGGGATATTACTGGCCGACAATGAGGACTGATTGTATAGCCTATGCCAAGAAATGTGACAAGTGCCAACGTTTTTCTTCCATCCGACGAACTCCACAAGCATCGCTAACACCAATAACTTCCCCTTGGCCATTTGCCATGTGGGGAATTGATTTGGTTGGACCACTACCGATCACCCGAGGAAGATTCAAGTATCTCGTAGTTGCAGTGGACTATTTTACTAAGTGGGTGGAAGCTGAGCCTCTTATCAATATGACGTACGAGAAGGTATACCAGTTTATATGGAAGAATATCATTTGTCGATATGGTCTCCCTCATGCTTTCATCACAGATCATGGAACACAATTTGATAATGAAGAATTTGCTGCCTATTGTCATCAGTCGAACGTTTTGAAGTTTCATTCAGCACCAGGACATCCCCAAAGCAATGGACAGACTGAAGTGACGAACAGAACATTACTCAATGGGTTGAAAAAGAGGCTAAGTGAAGCTAAAGCAAATTGGATTAATGAGCTCCAATCAGTATTATGGGCCTACCGAACAACTCCCCGAGCAGCAACTGGAGAATCACCATATATGCTAGCATTTGGAAGTGAGGCTGTGATACCGGCCGAGTTGGGTCTCCCAACGCATAGAGTGCTGAATTTCAACTCTCCGATCAGTGACTTGATGAGAAGAATGGATTTGGACATGCTCGAAGAAGTAAGAGAAGAGGCAGCCATTAGGAATGCTGCTTATCAACAACGAACAGCTCTGTTCTACAACAAAAGGGTGAAGAAATGCGATTTGAAGGAGGGTGATTATGTGCTGAAGAAAGTCATTCAGAAACAGAATAAACTGGAAGCAAACTGGCATGGACCTTACCGAGTTACAGAGGTTGTTCGACCTGGAACCTACAGAATAGCAACTCTAGAAGGAGAAGAATTTCAGAATGCATGGAATGCTGAACACCTGCGAAAGTATTATCAGTAATGAAAAATGTAAAGTATTTTCTTCATTATGAATAAAACGAGGATGGTTCACCATTTTCTTTCTGTTGAAAGTTTTTCGGGGAATATTAGTGTTGAGGATGGTTCACCATTTTCTTTCTGTTGAAAGTTTTTCGGGGAATATTAGTGTTGAACACTACACTGCTGGACAAGAAGAAGACTGCTCTACGGAGTCATGCTCTACGGAGTCATGCTCTACGGAGTCAAGCTCTCCGGAGCGCTCTACGGAGCAAAAGTGCTATAAGTAGCCAACCTCCTTTGGTTAGGAGGATAAGCTCTCCGGAGCGCTCTACGGAGCAAAAGTGCTATAAGTAGCCAACCTCCTTTGGTTAGGAGGATAAGCTCTCCGGAGCGCTCTACGGAGCAAAAGTGCTATAAGTAGCCAACCTCCTTTGGTTAGGAGGATAAGCTCTCCGGAACGCTCTACGGAGCAAAAGTGCTATAAGTAGCCAACCTCCTTTGGTTAGGAGGACATGCTCCAAGGAGCCAAAAAGTTCGAAAGAACCCTACTACTCCTTTGATTAGGAGGTGTAGACCAGCATGATCAACTACGGTTGGTAAGACTTTATATACTCTCGCATTACAACTTATGTTTGTCGGGAGGTAACATTATTACAAAAAGTTCTTTAAAGAACAAAATATTGAAAACTGTACCAAGTATGGTTGGTCGGGGATAAAAACCCACTAATTGTAGTTGGTCGACGAGGATAAAAGTATTGACCTTAGTTGGTCGGACACATATTTATATTTGAAAATTGAACCAAGTATGGTTGGTCAGGGATAGAAACCCATTAACTGTGTTTGGTCGACAAACATTATTTATCCACCTTGGTTGGTTGGAAACAATTTTGAACAATTTATGCTTATTATAAATTCTAATTTGGTTGATGAACCATATAACTTGCAAACAGAAAAATAACTATTGGCAAAACAGAAAATGAAACTCTTTCATTAAGATAAAAATGTATTACATGTTACATGAATGTGCTAACTATTACATTAAAGATTCCTACTCTATTGGTTTCTTTCCTTTGTCCTTTGAGACAGGTTCCTCGCCAGCAGGAGGATCCTCTAGACACAGAGGAGAATTAATAAAGTTCATGTCCTTCAGCATTCTGACATTCATTATTGTAGGAGTATCCAACAGGTGCTCAGGACGAGATACTTCAACTTGAGAATGAAGGTTATAATCACCAAGATATTTAGAGATCAAACTCCGAGGAATGGAGCGAGCAGGAATCCATGCCATATCCAATTTATAGGGAGGAACAGGCAAGTCTAGCAATCCAGGAGCATGATAATCCCATAAATAATGACCTTGTTCCAATTTTAATACACCCAGGGCGTTCAACCATCCCTGCTTATAACCTTCGTTGTTAGCATTTTCAAGGCGGTCATCCAAATGATAAAGAGCTTCATTATAGCCTGCATTCCAGAACTCCCGAGGCTGTTTATGGAATTGGAAAGTTAATCTATCTACTTGCTCGAGAAAGTTCTTGATAAGAGCATCTTTATTATTCAGATCAGACTTCATCGCAGCTAATTGATCCTCTAAAGATAAATTTTTCTTAGACAAATCAGACAGAGCACGATCCTTAACATTCAGTTGGAATGCTTGAGTTTCCAGAGTAGATTGGGCGCGAGATTCTTCAACATTACGGCTAAGAACTCTTGACCGGCTCCGAGAAGCAATTGGAGAATTTTGCTCCTCGACGATTCTTCCTCGTCCCCGAGAACTCCTTCCTCGTCCCCGAGCAGTTCCAGAAATGGAAGATCTTCTTAAATCCTCCAGCTCTTGCCTCAGTTTGGCGTTTTCGACTTCTAAGAATGAGAAACCTTCATCAGTGACTGGTATTAATGCAGTAGAGGATGAAGCAGCAGATTCATACTGAGCTAATTTTTTCTGCAAATTGTTATTTTCTTGCTCCAGGATCTCAGCGATTTGTCTGCAGGCTTCAATTTCACCTTTTAGAGTCCTCTCCCTGACGTCATACCCAGCAATGATTTTCTTGTGGCCTGTTTCTGAAGAGAGCTGCTGGTATCTATTTTCATAATCTTCATGCAACAAAGCCATTGATTCGTTATGTTGATTTTGAAGATCCTTTAAGGAACCATTAAGCTCTTCAATCAACTCATAGTAAGCAACATTGTTAGCTACAGCTCGGTCGAGTAAACTTTTCAAATACCTATAAGCCTCAGTCGCCTGTTCTGAAGCATCATGACCAAGAATGTCAGCAATTTCAGAAGAACTAAGGTCTGTATGACCAGCCCTATAGTATTGGTGACATTGCTGCATCAGTTCGGTATCATGAGAAGAGATTAATTCCATTCTAGCAACAAACTAAAGACAAGAAAAAGACAACAATCAACAAAGAATCATCAATAACAGCGATGAGTAAAGAAGTATTTTATTAGATCATAAAAGGAGTACAGTGTTCGATTACAAATAATAAAAGATAAGAATGATACCGAACAACTTCACACCTTTTCCTTGTCTCCCAAGACTTTCTCGGGAGGCTGGGACGAGGAGCTCGGTTGCTCGGTGATAACAACAGCTTGGTCGGCAGAAATCTTCTCGACAGGAGGAGGCATAGAAGAAATGTCCTCAATGACAGAGGGTTGAGAAGCAGAGATTGGGACATCCACAGCTATGGAAGATTCATCTGATGCAGGTTCATCTTCTTCTTCTTCCACAATTGGTGGAGGAGGACCAGGGAGATGCCGTTGGAATAGCTCAGAATCATCTTGGACTTTTAGCTCTTGCAGAGCAGCTACCCAACCATCATAGAAGTATTTCAACTCCCCATATTGGACCTGGGACGTCATTGCAGCTATCCCTCTCTCCCATCCTTTCTCCCAACCAGCACTGAAATGTTTCTTAACTACAGCTTTTCTTTTCAACTTCTCCGAGGAGAGTTTGACATCCAATTGTTCTTTCTGGATTTTGATGTCTCGCAGGGTAGACAATTCTTCTTTTGCCTTCTTCAGTTGGTCATCGCACCTTTGCTGATTGACCTCTAGGCTTTTCACCTTCTCCTCCAAATTCTTGGAGGTTTCAGCCATCTTCATCTTATCAGCCTCAGCTGCAGCCAATTTTTTCTCCCAGGCAGCTTTCTCCTCGACGTACTGCTGGCGAGATTCTTTCACAGATTGGGTTAAACCCAAGAGGGCATCGTCAACATCGGACGAGGAACTAGAAGCTTTAATAGCTTGATCTTTCTTCACGATGGTATTGAAACAATTCACCAGCTGAAAGATAAGAAAAACAATATAGTCAACACAAATACAAGATTTCAGGAAAAAGAAAAGAAAAGACTAAAGGTATGAGAAATTTACTGAAGAAAGATGGCGAGCAGCAAGGGGTGTCAGTGTATCCCTAGGAATCTTTTCATCAACCCCGAGAACCTCGGGTATAACTGAGCTCGTTGAAGAGCTCGGAAGAATGATTTTTGAAACACTACTACCACCAGCTGGTAGAGAAGATGCAGTCCCAGCAAGATTAATTGAGGATGATTTCCTCAATCTCTTCAAAGGACGGTCAGCAGCATCAACCAAGGAAGAAGTCTTGGTCGGAGAGATGGCAATTACATCAGCAGGAGCATTTTTCTTGCTCGGGGCCACTGGGGGCTTCTCGGCAATTTTGGAGGAACCAGCATCTACTTTTTTAGTCCCCTCTGGGACATCAATTTTGCCTTTCTGGGCTCCAACAGCAGAGGAAGTGTCACCGAATAGAGCAGGAGGAGCTCTTTTCTTGCCCATTCTCTGAGATAGGAGGATATGAGAATCTGAAGATGAACTTTCTGGTGTTGAAGCTGGTTCAACAGGGCGAGCAGTATAAGAGGTTGTGTAGCTCTTATACTGCAGCAAATATGATGCAGATCTAATATGCTCGTCTGCAATCGTCTTATGCAAATTCCAGATAAGTTTTAAATGCTTGATGTTCACTTCCGACTCTTTTGGAGTTTTTCTTTTACTATCAACTGCAAATAAATACATAAATCTCAATCATACATTTTGTCAAACATGATGAATACGCAATTTTATAAGTAAAATAAAAATGAAAAATAAACCTATCCCATTGCCGTATGGGGGGCATCTGGGACCGTTGTATACTCCATTCCCAGATAAAGGCGCGTGTTGCCAATTTTTTATGACCAACCCATGCTCAAAATAATCTCTATTTGAATCAGGGAGGTTAACTACAAGGGCTCTATTTAAAAACCTAGTTTTTAAATAATAAATATTATCTAAAGTGGCCCATTTATAGCAGTACATGATTTCTGGGATCCCTATACTAGTCCCATGAGTTAGATTTAACTTGTGCACCCCGTTAATTATTCTCCATGAATTGGGGGCTATTTTTGCAGGAACAAGATCAAAATATTGACAAAACTCAAGACATAATCGATTTGGGGGAAAAGAGAAACCACATTCAGCAATGAAAAGACTGGGGAACCAATGTCCCTCAGCCAATCGAAAGTAATCTAAAGGCTCAGAAAGAACCTCTAGAGTTACCCAAGAAGGAATGGAAAAGTCAGAACGAAATTTCTCAGCAGATTCAACAATATAAACCATATTGAATAAAAGAGATGCAGAAGAAAAGAAGAAGATCTTACAGAAAGAAAGGAGATGTGTTGACAGCGAACGGAAACAAAGATGAACGCACAAGAGAAGAAGAGAAGAGAAAGCTTGAATGCAGAGAATGAAAAACGTAGACAACGGTATGGTTACCAAAGAAGTTTAAATACTTTGCATTGGGAAGCGGCGAAAGAAATGATTACCAAAAAGAAATTATTAAACTTCCGGCGGCTAAAAGGACAAAATTTGCACGAATATCAAAGCGCTTATCAAAAAGGCGGAAACTGCAAAATAAGAAAGAAAATTTGAATACAATGTTCCTAAAACCCGGGAAGTACATTTAATATTGCCACATACCAAGAAAGAATGTTCCATACTCTTCAAAGTTCAAAATATGAAACATTGGGGGCTTCTGTTGATACCAAAATTAATATGCTGATGTGGACGAATAGTATGAAGACATGTGTCAATCTACGTGGCACAATAACAGCGAGGAAGATCATTTACTGAACAACCATGGTTGGTACCGAGCAACGAGAAAACACCGAGGAGCTCTATCATGCCGAGGAACTCCATCCGAGGAACTATATCATCCCGAGATACTCTAAGCACTCCGAGGAACTCTTGATCAACGAGCAACTAAGGCGGTCCGAACTGCACCTCGGCCGTGTCATCAATTATCAGACGGACAACTGTTCAACTATTCATTAGATTCTTGACGCACACGCTGCATTAAATGTATTACCCATTCATATGTATATCATTTAATGTATTGGACCTTTCATGTACAGCCTTGAGGCTATAAATACCTTGTATCGATCCCATTCAAAGGGACCGGAATTTCTTGAGAGATCTTGTAATCAAGAATTTCACAAACACTCAGCAATAACATAACAGTGGACGTAGGCTTTATTCCTAGCCGAACCACTTTAAAAATCTTTGTCTTATTTATTTATCTGTGATTGAATAATTAGAGCAATCTAGTTTTTTACATCAACACTCCCCTTCATTGACATTTCTCCCCCCCCCCCCTCGTGTAGATGATCATTTTCGATTCGAGTTCTAAAGAGAATTCCTTATTCCCCCTGGCAGAAGCAGATACTATATAGGCAGACTTCCTATCATTACAACTGGGAATGGGGGAGTGTCCATTTAGGGCAGGAGGGAGGTCGGGTGGTTTATCTAAGTTGTAAGTAATGGGGTTAAGGGGATCGGTGTGAGACTGATTATTCCCATGAGGTGTTATATAGGGGGGAGGGGGGTAGAAGGGTATTAATTGAATAATTAATGGGTTTGTTACTATCCGTATTATAAAACCAACTAGTAGGAAAAATTAGAGTACTTACCTCGGCACCAACTAACATTGTAGTACCTGCAGTCCTCATAACAATGAGTGATGTATATGAAGACTTCACGGAGTGAGAGTCCTGGTGTAGTATTTGTTGTTAAGTCCTATCACATGTTGTACCTATTTATGTACTAGTAGATTTTTCCAGACCATGCGGTGTCACAATCTGAGAGGATATAGTCGTCGTCGTACCATGCATGAGGAGTTGAGAAGAATTTTTCATGTAGTCACACAAACGGTTGATTGCCTTTTTTTCTCACCATGGGAGGAGTTTTATTGCTTTGAGTGAGGTCTTGTCCTATGTGGGTTAGTAGAGATGTGATTGGTAATAGTACCATTATCCTCTACACAGGAGGCAAGCCCAGCAAACCTAATATGGTATGTGACCCTATTTTGATCTTTCCTAGGCTAGTACACCAACCTGTGTTGTTCCTTTTTACCAGCATCCATGGGTGAAAAGAATTACCTGTCAGGTTTTCCTCAGAAGCTGATGACGTACCAGTTTCTCTGCCGACATCAGAACATTTTTCGTTGCTTTATGTTTTAGTGAAATTTCCATTTGTTTGCATCGTGGTACTACTCGAACACTGGTTTCCATTTTCCGACTAAAGTTCGGCGAGGGACTAAGACTATTTTGATGGACACAACTCACTTTTATGGCCTATTATTCCACATGTGAAACAAATATAGGGTAGGAACTCATACTCCACCCGGTATTTCCTCCCATCAAGCTTATAACAAGGAATTAAAGGTTTGGAAATGTCGACTTCCACACAAACTCTAGCTTATTTGACCCTAGAGGAAGAGATGGAGTTGAAGCCCATTTTAATAGGCTTACCTAGTTTGATGCCAATATGGAAGTGTATTTTCTCATCGAACCATTCTATGGGTAATCGGGAAAGTCTTGCCCATAATGCCGTGGTGATTCCATGGGTATCAGTGGGGTTGAAGTTGGGTGACCAGTTACAGACAATAAGGTAATGGCCATTAATAATCCATGGTCCTCCCGTAAGAACGTTGTAATAGTCCTCTTTCATGTTGAACTTGAATAGATAATGCCCCTCCTCAAGATCAATAAATTCATAATCAACTAGCATTCTAAAGTCGATTTGTCTTTCGAGAAGACTCATAATTACGCTTTCATTCCATTTCTTTCAGAGTTTATTCACATGCTTTTGCGGTATTGAGACATTTGGACACAATGGATCATGTTCGTCTTCAGTTTCTGGGTTGTTGTTGAGATCCATATCGCTTTGCATGTTCATATCCGTTTCATCCTCAGACTAGTTGCTAGTGGAGTAGTCAAAGTAAATCTCTATGTTGTTTCTTTTCTTTCTTTCAACCACGTCTTTGTAGGAGAGGTTGGTAGGTTTTCTATTGATCACATTTTGGAGGGGAGCATCAGCTGGTGTGGGGGGTATGGACGCATCCTCAGTCCCCAGAAGTGGTGAGTGGGTAATATCACAGTCTATAGCAGTTCCAGCTAGAGGATCCACAATCATGGGAGCTATGTGGTTTTTTTTTGTTTTTTCTTGTTGTGGATACCACTACCTTCTTCATCTTCAATGGAGAGTGTAGCCTCAGCCGACGGTGGTCGGTCTAGAGGCCTGGGGAGGGACATATAAGAGTGAGGGGAGAGAGCGTTTAAATCTTAGAGAGAGAAATTCAGTTCAATATTTAATAATCAATTTTCTTTTCTCCTTAGAGTTTGTCCCAAGTATTCCACTATTATTTTCTCATGGTGGTACATAAAAAAACATAGTAGCACTAATAGTGAGTGCAAAAAGATTTAAGTTCACATCATCATAAACACAATTAAAGCTTGAACCAAAAGTACTTTTGGGGGATAGATCTAATTCATCTATTGCATAACTAAAACCCAAAATTTCACCAGAGTACAGTAAGCATCGTGAACTGGCAAGTGTGATTGTATATTTATATTTGAAGTACGAAAGTAGCAATGAGAAGTGAAAACCCTCAAATGTATATATCTCAGTAAAATAATGCAAAACCTAATTTGAAAAATTATATCATGAAAACCATTTATACTAAATTCCTACTAGAAAATACATCTCACATGTATCAAATAATGTAACCATATAAACCCAATAGACCTTTATAAAAAAACACTTATTATCAAATCACCACTCAAAGATTCCATGTACCAAATCCTTCATATGTCCCAATTAATATAGGCAAACTCTAAAAAGTCTGAGGGCGTGTTTGCGAAGCCCATCACAAATTCAAACTTTAAAATTGTGGTGCGTTTTAGTTAAAATTTGAACTGAATTAATTCTAATTAATTCTAAGGCATAAAATTTAGGGTCATAATCATACTTTAAAAATAGTGATTCCAAGGCATATAATTACTATTCTCCCAAACACAATCATAAAATATTTAGTATCACAATTATATCCACAAATGTACTCACATTATTACTTTGCTTGGTAGCATGGGTGACCTTGCAATCTACTACTATGGTCAAATTATTGTAATATCTCTCACGCACTATTGATTTCTTCTTCGCAGTCCCAAACATCAATACCAAATCTGAAATCATGCACCATAAAAGCCACCAAATTAATCAGAACTCATACAAATGCTTAAAATACAAAATTAAAACTCAACAAAATTAATTTATGTTTATATCACATGAGTCATAAACAATATTCAATATAACGTCAGTTTTCTCTTCCTTTTAACAAATATGTTAATGATGATGGCATAACTTCTATAAAAAAAATTGGGAGTTTAGCCTTCTATAATAAGAATCCTTTCCAGATAGCCACTATCATCACTTACCTATCCAAGCTCGTTAAGCCTCGCCACTACCTCATCTCTTAAAATTTCTAAAAATGAATAATTATTTACACTTTCCTTATCTCTAACACCAGGGTATATGTGTGTAAGAGGTTCAAATCCCTCTTCTTCAGTACCTTCACCTAATTCATCGACCTTACTAACGACAATAAAGAGATTGATAAAAATGAATGAACTAAAATGAAAGATAAGATTGGTATAAGATATGTGATGAGTTTATGAACTATGATAAGTGGTGGGTTTGGAGACGATGGACGGGGAGACGCCATAGCTATGAGCTTGTGGACAAAGAATCTGGCAACTGACAACTAGAAATTGGCAAGGCAAGAAAGATGGACATCCAACTCAGTTGGAGCACTATAAGTTACCCAAGATTCAAAGTCTATCAGCATCACGAGTGTCGAGACTAAATATATTCTTGTAAACTGAATGTATAGATGTTCATTATAATGTGGACAACCAAACATTTTGATAGATTTTTCGGGTAAACTACTGTATGAATAACATATTCTTATTTGTCAGTCATTGGTCCTATAACTGCGTATCTCAATGGGGTATTTAATAACCTCTCTCATTACACACATGTGATGAAGTTGAAGCTGAAATATAATTGTGCTGTGATTAATGTGATTTATATAAATAGGACTAACAAAAAACTAAAATGCCTTGGATCATCTACCAAAAATTATTAATAAGAGGGACTTAACCCCAACTGCCCTTGTTTTGAATTCAAACGAGGATAAGAAGAAAATATATAACTCCACTTGGATTCATCTCATACATATCATAAATTGTGAAGATTTTATTTTAGTATTACTTATTATTACAAAGAATAATATGAAAGCAATGGATAACAAAGAAATAATTAGATTAGGAGTATGTATATGTATGTATAAATAGGGGAACACAGTCTTATAGGCCTAATATGTGATATTTGTTACATTCCAAACCTCTTATGTTCTATTATAGTTGCCAGTCCCAATTACATTAAGTCAAAGATGATGTGGTCATTTAGGGGAATGTCATTATGACAAAATATCCCATGTTGAAATGGAGAGAAACTTTAAAATGATCCGTGAGGCTTTTATTTTAACACCAAATATAATATTTACCGGTATGCTGTATTGATTAGTATATAATGCATACTAAATAAGTCGAATAGTTATCTATTTGGTCCGTGTCTTACGCTGTGTGGAATTTACTATGAAACCATAACCCTCAAACACAATTATTTACGGAATGTTGTAAGATTATTTTATGGTTCTTCATAACAAGAAGGAACTTACGTATTTCTAGCATTGTTTTATATCAAAAATGTCTAACTCTGAACATGTTATATATTGTAATACCCCGTAATTTTGAGGGATTTATATATGAATATGGTATATGATTTTAGTAATATTATTATTTTATTAATCGGGGATAATATAATTTATTTTGGTTTGAAATCGAATCAAACATTTAAATTTAATTGACTTTTGGACATTTTGTAATGGTTTAAATACGTAAAGTTGACAATTTTGAATTAAAGGGAAATATAGTAATATAGGTTAGCTTAGGATCCAAGCTAGGGTTTGAGAGAGGGTTATATAAGGAATATTATGGATGATTATAAGGAAAGGGAAATGAAAAAGAGAGGCTAAAAATGAAATCCAAAGAGCAAAAAACGAGTGGAATGAGAAGAGCCAATTTTGAATGTTTAGATCTTCTTTTTGAGTGCATTCGAATGAGATTTGAGAAAAACTCAAAACACATACCTAATTCAAGTTTTCATGTAGAATCCAAATCTGAAGTCGGATTGGTGATTCGAGTAATTTTTGGATGTGATTTTTCTTAGTTTTTAAAATGGAATTATTTGAGTTTATCTCATGTTGGGGCTAGAACATGAATTGATTATTTTCGCGAGAGGAACGTGATGGTGCGATCATATTTTGAGGATGATTTTTATGTGATGATTCATGCGATAATTTTGAGGTATGGGGTTTTACACAACATGCTCCTTTAAATCTCTCGAGAGTTATTCCATTGAATTCTTGTTAATTGAACTCATATTTGAATTGTTAAATTCTTTGAAATCTAGAGAAATAATTGTTGAATTATTTTGATTCATGTGGTATCATTATGTTGTTGTTGAGCACGTTGTCATGAGATTTTAATATGGCACGGATGTTGGGCACCCGCCAAAATTCCTATTTCCTGGGCTATGGCTTCATAAAAGCATATACGGATGTGGTGAAGCCTGGGACCCAGTTAAAGTGTTGTTGAGAAATTATATTGATAAATGCTTTGAGGTTTGCATTTTGATTTGAATATTCGTACTCATGTTGTTACGTTTTTTTCATCGCTAACATATATTTGTTGAGCATCTTTCTTGTCGTATTGTGTACTTCCTCATATTTTCTTTTAGTGGCGGGTTAGCGCGGATTTTGGGGCGCTATGGAGATTGATTTTAGCGAGGATTGTTTGGGAGATATTTGTATTTATTTTAATGTATAGAGATTTGGAGATTTGTATTTTTATTCGAGTTAGATAGTTGTAATTTTAATTCGAGAGACTTGTTGTAATTGAAGAGATTGAGATTATTGGATTTATATTATTGTGGGTTTATTTAGATGCTCTATACCTTGTCACTTATGGATTTGGATTTATTTTATCTCATTAGCGCTCTGTTCTCTCTCCCCGGGCGGGCGGGGTGTTACATATATCAATAAGTAATGATTTATGTTGCATATAGGTCTGACTGTGGCATCAAAGTGATGTACTACATGCTTGAGTTATCCTTTAGTGCATATTTGAAACCTGAAGACTCATCCTTAAGGCTATTAAAAATGCTAGAATATCTCACATATGTATTTTTGAATCACAAGAACGATTGTAGTTACGATAACACATACTTTATTGATACCTTTTTGAAGGAATCAATGGGAGGAGCTTTAAATGTAACGACTAATACAACGAAGCTAATGGTTAATTGGCTCTGTGTGCTTTAATTCGAGATTCACCACTAGTGTATATGGGTAGTCTTAGTGTTGTTCATTTTAGGCACTCCATTAAAACAATCAAGAAAATAGGTTTTTGTTTAAGGAGTTCAATTATGAGAGTTAATTTTTTTATAATAATGTGACATTACAGTTTGTTAATTAATGTATCAGCTCATATTTATTGTACCTCCGGTTAATTGACAACAATGTATATGTTGTAAACGTACCGAGTGGTGGCAACTTATTTTTCCACTTTCTTTTTGTAACGCTCCAACTCGGATTTATGCGTCAACCCAGTTTGACTCCAGCATAAGGTGTGAAGTGAAATGAGACAACCTATATGATGTTCCTAGTCTAATTTTATTTTAATTAATGTTTCACTTGTTTAGCATGCGATTCCAGTTTCAAAATAAACTACATAAGGAACTCATGGGGACCACCCCGAATTCCAAGCATACTGAGCTACTAACGTAAAATAAAGAAAACACTTACATGTATAAATCTTTCAAAATACAAAACCGCTCATAAAATGTTGTAACAAAGTGAGGGTGTGAGCCAATGCTCAGTGAAAAATATACAAATGCAGTATATAATCGAATGACAGAAAGGAGACTCTATCATGTTATGCCTACCTGCAGATGCAACTACATTTTATACATATATATGCATACACTTAATGCATAAAACAGTTTTACTTCCGAAGACCGTATTTATCCAGATTAATTTACGTTAATCTTATAAAAGACTTTCCTTTTATCATTTTATCATTTCTCACTTGATTTATCACACACGGTTCAATACTCAAAATCACTACATTTGATTTAACCAAAACCTTTTCTTTACCAAAATCACCCTTTTATTTTATCCAACACGTATTAATATTTTCATTAAAACCCACCCTTTCAACACATGCGAACACCGTGTTAGAAAACACTCATTTAATCTTTGAGAATATTTTTTCTACATATTCTTATATTAATTATGGGCTTAATCGCTTAGGTTGCTTAATTAACTATTTACCTACTTACTGTACCTTTTTCCTTACCTTATGGACATTAATCAATTACACATTCACTTGTCAATTTTAACCTTTACCAAAACATTTATTAATTCATTCAAGTTAGGTTGTATTAACACATTTCACAACACAATCCATTTCTTGATGTGTTCCTTATTCCTTTATCTTTTCTCAAAATCTTCCAAATACCGCATACTTCAACAAACTCCACACCATCGACTATGCATACTATATGCTCTAGCCATTTGTTTTGGGACTACCCCAGGGCTCCGAGACCTCCTTAATTATTCCGGTGTCATCCGGATTTCTTTTTATGTGTTTTGACATTTTACAAATGTCCATATTATTCCAACATTCCTTTTACCCGATCGAAGCGAAAACTTGGGGTTATACCTCAACTTGTGTTACACTTTGAAATTTTACCAATTGGTGTCCTTTATACATTAACCTTGATTTTATTCCAAAAATCCTATTCATTTAAGAGCAATTTTTGTAACACCCTTTCCCACATTTTTATTTCATAAAAATGCTCCACTTTAAGTAAAATAATCATTTTACCAATTGGTTCCAAACTCATTCTTTTACGCTATTTCCATAAGTGTTAATTTTTTCCAAAATACTATAAAGTAACCATACTAAATCCTTAAGTGTTTTAATACTTTAACACCTTTTTAAACTTGGAGTAACATTCTTGGAAACATCTTTATTTTATTATTTCCTTTCCAATTTCATAAGTGTTAACTCCTTTGCAACATTACTAATTTATACACTAACTTTCCAATGTTTACCCATTAACACTAATTTAATACTTTCATTCATCATTTTTCAAATTGCATATATCTTTAATTTCTTTATTCAAGTAATCTAATTACACTTAAAGACTACTTTTAAGAAAAAATACCATTTCTTTTATTCAGCACATGTAGTCTTACAACCTTATGCTCATTATACATTTATTCCCATTTCCCACACTTGAAGACAAGAATTTTTATTTTTTCTCATTTCATGTTTAAACCCAAATAAATCTTATTTAAACTTGATTATACACTTAGTTCCAAAATACTACAAGTTTATATGCATTAAAATATGGGTTTAAACCTTAAAATCCTACTAAATGGTCTTAACAAATTTTTCATTTTAGAAATTTATCATACTTGTAAAAATATATTTTTAAAGCATAAAAGACATTGAATTTCTTCAAACTCACAAAATGTACATTTTTTTTATAAAATCTTCATTTTTGTAAGAAACTTTAAACATTATTTCACTAATGTTTAACACGGGAAATCATTATTTCTAAACATTTTATTTCATAAAATATTTAACATCAATCTTTCTAGAAAATACACCATTTTCATAAAATACCAACTTCTATACTTTAAAATATTTATTCATTCTCTATTTTCAACAAAATATCATTTTTTCAACATTTTAATTTCATAAAAATGTTTCTTATCTACTAGATATAATTTCATCATCAAATCATATGCATATTACCCAAGTAATCTAACTACGACACTACAGTTAATGCAAAATAAGGTCTTACTACTAAAGATAGATTTTACCACCTCTAATAGTTCCAATAGTGGTAGAAATGTTGTTATAGGAGGATCGACCCCCACATCCAAAGGTAAACTCAAGGGGTTACTAAATACATCCTCCAAATATGCTCCAAAATGTGTTCCTTTTAATCTTCCAAGAGACAACCACTTTAAACTCCATTGAAGCTCAATCTTTATCTTCTCCAAAAACATCCAACAATGGTGGAAATGGGTGTAAATATTTCAAACATGATGGAATATACTAAGAAGATGGTATTTTATGGTGGTAGAATGGTGGAGGGATGGTGGTTTATGGTGGGAGGTGGTGGAAGACCACCCACCTCTCTCTCTTTATTCTTCCATTTTCCCCCAACAAATATTGAAACACACCCTTATAAAACCCTCCCAAAGCCCAAATTCCTATTTTATCCAATCTGGGTTTATTTGAGCTTGATAACACAATAATCTAATGGTCAAAAACGTGATAAATCACAAGGACAATCTGATTAAAAAAATTCAATCAACGTCATTCGAAAATTATGCCCATGTCGTTCGAACGACTTCTCCACCTCGTTTGATGATTACTTTGCGCGACCCTTCGCGCGACATGCCACTATAAAGCAGTGGTATGTCGTTTGAAGACTTTTTTCTCTCAACATCCATCTTGCTTCTAACAACACATGGTTGTCGTTAGAATGACCCTTACTGTCGTTTGAATGACCCTTATTCCACAATTTTATTTATTCAATTTTTTATCCATAATTCTCTCATAATCATCATCAACTCCCAGAATAATTCATTTATAATTTAATTGGGTTATTGGGACAGCATATTAAACTTTCATAATACCCTTCGTACACTCGTCACAACATCATGACTCACTTTTGATTTTAATTTTTAATTCTCTTCCCTAACATATTATAGATTATATTTTGAAAAAAAAAACACTTGGATATCTAAGGATTTCATTGGTAATCAATTAGTATATATATATTTCTAATTGATTATGTGTCAATATTCATTCATTGATAATTTGTTGGTTGTCTTATGTGTTTCATATTAAATTTTTTGCATTAGGTTTTATGATATGCAAACGAAAACCCTTCTGGGATCCCGACTATACCGCGTTAAATGACTAAATTTTATTTTTTTTCTCAGTCCATACATTTTAAATATTATAACTTACAAAAATAGACAATGATATTTTAGGATTCCATTGGCGATCAATAAGTATGTTGATTGATTTTGGGTAATGGGAGTCGTACCTAGATATTCACATATATGTAGGCCAATAACGAGTATGTTAGACAATAATATACATAGAAATATTCATTCATTCATTATTTGTTGATCGTGTTAT
This sequence comes from Sambucus nigra, assembly GCA_949130495.1. Taxonomy (NCBI): domain Eukaryota; kingdom Viridiplantae; phylum Streptophyta; class Magnoliopsida; order Dipsacales; family Adoxaceae; genus Sambucus; species Sambucus nigra. The sequence goes on along the minus strand of OX422211.1, from coordinate 152,760,990 downwards.
GGGATTCTATCAAATTTTATGCATTTGGTTTTATGATACGCAAAAGCAGTACCTTCTGTGATCTCGACTATGCCATGTCAAACGACTAAATTCTACCACCTCTAAACCATGAAACCATTCTTACCTATAATTGTAGACATACTCGTACAGATGCACCCTAACCACTTTTTGTATATATGAAACATAAGTTATTTATAATTATTACTTTTGGTTTAAATCACAAATAAAATCAAAACCATATTCAAGCTAATTCAAATTTTATATGTACCTATAACCAAACCTAACCTTAATGTAAAAAGTTGAATCAAGTAAAAATTCACCTGTAAGCTCGTTATGTTCGTTATACAAGTAACTTCAACCTATACCCGCCTGAGTGGTAAATCATAGTCGATAGCATTAAATACAAATTGTATTAACATGCATCTTAATCTGATTAACTACAGAAGCATACAAGTATAAAGATTTATTTAAAATGAATGAAATTAAAAATTTATATTAGGATATGAAACATATATTCATTAATAATAAGGCACAATGATATATTGGAAACTATTATCAAATAAATATATGAAATTAGATGAGTATAAACATATAAACATTGGAAAACATCCTATTATAACATACAACACAACCTAACATGAATCCAAACAAAATAACAATTGCAGAACAACACATTCACATGAATTAACTCTAATTGTCTCAATAAAATTAATCTAACCAACCACTAAAAATTAAAGACCAACATTTTCTTTACAGACTTAGATTCTATTAAAGCCCTAATTTTAACATTACTCCAAACAAAGCAGTCAAGATTAAGACAAATATAAAGTATATCGCAAACAGAAAAATCAAAAATTAAAAAAGCATGTCCAAAATCAATTATTACCTTTAAAAGACATATCAATAGAAAATGCAAAACAGAAGAGCCCAAAAAGTACCGCCAATACCAAAATAAGCAGTCAAGTTGTTATATTACCGAATTATTGTGTATGAACCAGTGTAAATAAGGGTTTTATAAAAATGTGTGTGTATATGTATGAGATAAATAGGGAGAGAGTACCTCACGGTCAAGGAATTTTGTGTGAAGAATGTGTTGGTACGATTATGGGTGTTGATGGGAGTTTGTGGTGAGTAGAGATTGTCTAAAGATACATTCTAACTTAAAATGTAGGGAAGATAGACCATCTATTTTTTCTTTTACACACGTCCAAATTTTTTTAAGGAGATAAGAATCGTCATATATCACACTTTAATTATGTATGCATATAGGTTTTGTATTAAAAACAGACATAATATGTACAATTAAATATGAGTCTTATATTTAAACTTTCATGTACATTAACACTAATAAAAATATAATGACAGTTTATAAATAATATGTCATATTAGTAATAGTATTATACTTTTAATTACAATTTTCTTTAAGCTGTTATAAAGTCATTTTTAAAACTGTCATAAAAAGGTACTTGTAGTGCTAAAAGATTTAATTCAAAACTAATTGTTCGAACTCTCTGGGTACTCTAGACTCTAAAAAACTCGAAGGGCTTGTGGGTCATCTTTAAACTTATGAACTTGACATGTTTTCCTCTAAAAAAATGAAGACAAATAACGACATTTCTTTGAAGGAGGAAACACTTATTTTAAATGATGAGTCTCACTTGGATTCTGATGATATGGATATATTTATGAAGAAGTTTAAAAAAATTCTCATATTTGAAAAATAATGTGAAGATGAAAAGAAGCTTTAGAAAAGAAAGTTTAATAAGGCTGTAAAATTCCTTGAAAATCATAATGATAATTTTAAGAGAGGTGATTTGGATAGATGCTTTGGGTACGGGGGATATGGCCATGAGGCAGTTGAGTGTTCCACTAAGATGAAGAAGGAGGCTTAGAAGCCTAAGGCATATAATGCTATCCCCAGGGATAGTGAATCGGAAGAGGAATATAATTCCCCCGTTGAGAGTAACTACACCATATTAACGACGAGTCATGGGAGCCTTAATAAAAAAAATCTTCAATAAAGATATTTATTTGCATGATAATTCTGAGGCAAAGCTATGTGAATCCTAAGTGAGTAGTGGATAAAGTGGTGATGTAAAAGAAGAATAAGAAGAAGAAGAAGAAGAAGAAGAAGAAGAAGAAGAAGAAGAAGAAGAAGAAGAAGAAGAAGAAGAAGAAGAAGAAGAAGAAGAAGTGAGTGAATTTTATGTTTCTTTCAGAGTTCTATGCATAGAAAATGAAATTGAAAATTGAGAACTTGAAGTTCGAAGCTAAGTTTAAAGAATGTGTCATATGGAATGATGATAGTAAATTAATTGAGAATATTAGGACATGTGAGAAGACTGTTCTAGATAAGCTAGAGTATAGAGGGAGAGAGACAGATCACATTCGTGATTTGATAGAGGTTTTAAAGAAGAAATACCTTGAGTTTGAAGAATCTCATTATTTTTTAAAGTCTATGATAGTTGAGTTAGAGGAGAGATTGAAATACTAGATTCATGTCAAATTTTATTTGGAATCTAGATCGAAAAGGTTGGATAAAATTTTAGGCACCGTTCCAATAAAAAGATTACCATTGTGGGATTGGATTCAATGATTATTGATGATGTCAAAAAATGGATATATTAAAATGATGTGTGCCATTAAAGATATAATCAACAGGGTGTAGCATGTTAAGATTAGAGGGTTCAACCCGCAGTAGGAAGACAAGGCAGGTTGTATCTTGTACGGTACAAGCAGATTTTAGGCCAAATTTGTCTAAAATATTATACCCCCATAAGATTTGAGGTGTCAATCCATGGCATGAAAATTCATTATATGAAAAATAACATAAGTTTGGCAGCTAATTCCTAATACATAAGTGATAAATATGCCAGAGAACACTTGTGTGTAGAGAGATCCAAACACATTACATCCCTAATTGCCATCCCTTACGTGATCGTAGCCTGTCAAGCTTTTCAGCGAGATTTGGACATGAAAACATCCTTAGGGTAAGCAAACGCATCCAAAAACCATAAAATCAATTTAAGAATATCAATTTAGAAAGATAAAAATACCTATAGAGGTTGTATATGAAAAAATGGATCGAACTACTTAAGTTACACCCATAGGATATATATTCGAAGACCCCGATGGATGGAATAAGGTATAACGAACTTGATTTATAAGAAACTTAGTAGAACACCTTGTTCTCGTAGATGATACTATAAAGATGATTTCAGAAAATGGATTTATAAGAATGACCCATGCCATCAAAGCTATACTCAATAGTCAAAGGTATAGAAAATAGAATAAAATAGAGATTAAGAGATATAACACAAGATATTGACTAATTAGACTATAAAAATGAGCCTATGTCCACTTTGATGACCTATTCTCATTATGCATATGTAGTAATACAAGAGTTGGTGACCATAGAGGTACACAAGAGATAGGAAAGTATATGCATGTGAACATATAAGTTCCATGCCGAAAGGGATGTGACCTTCTAGCATAGGCTGAAGAGAGGTAGCGAACTTGAACGGATCAAGTGATCAGAGTTGGTGACCAAAGTATCCTCTCAAGTGTAAAGAGATAGGCTAGAGAGTTTGGAAGGGGGGCTTCACTACTAAAAAGGGAGTCCCTTAATGACGTAGTGAGATCCTCAATTTATAGGAATTGGTGGGAGGGTCACATGCATGGTGCACGTGATATATGGATAAGTATTGGTGATATGGAATCCTTATAGAAGATGGAGAACTAGCAAGAAATTTCTAACATGTCAAGGTCTGTGGTAGGTACATTGATGTCTCCGACATGCATTCCACTAATAGAGTGATATAACTATGGCCTTTCCTTGGATAGATCATGGCCTATGATGGTTGTTTCTCTTTGTACATAGCTCTGTGATACTATTTGTATTTAAGGTTGTGGTCATAAGCATAATAACGTTGCCTTCCAAGAACATGTTCTTCTACGTGTCGTGCATCCATTAGGCAAATATATTTGGTGTGTATCAATCATTTTCCACTACTAAAGACAATACCATGCTTTTGAGAGAGTCGACCATAGCTAAGGATGTTAGAAAATAACAAACCCTAGGTAACAGTCCTCATTGTGATTAGACTTGTTCATATTGTTGTAGGAAAGGTCACCTTAGGAATTTTTGTTTCGATTTTCCCAAACCCAAGAGGGTCACGTTACATCTATGTGGGTATAAGAGCATAATTTATTTCTTGCTCATTTAGTTCATAGTTTGTAATATCCAATACCGATTATGTACATTCTCAAAAGCTTCAACACAACACAAGTTAGTGATTAAAAGCATCATTTGAAGAATGAAGAGTAGAGATCATCACTATAATCATTGGAGAAGGTATATGATATTGATTTTGTATTTTCATACATTTAGGGGTTATTTAAACTTGTTTAAATCCAAAATATCTTTAAAATGTTTTTTGAAAATTTGTGAAGTCATTCAAACGAGAGAAAGTCCCTCGTTAGAAAATCTTCGAACGAACTTCGATTGATATCGATTTTGAAAACTTTGGGTTTGTTCTATTTTCTCGTTTAATATGCCGTTAGAAGAGGTTCGAATGAGAACATGTACTTTGTTCAAACGATATGTTCACTTTTGGATTGAGCCTATAAAAAAATAATTTTCACTTGATTTCAAATGTGATATTTTGAAGTTTATCTCATGGAGATTTTTATTCCTATTTAAGATAGAAGAATCTCCAATTCTTTGAAAGACTTTTTCCAACATATTTTATGATCAAACACTTTGTTTTTAAAATCCAAACCCCTTGGATGTTCTGTGATAACTTGATCGAACCTTGAAGAACCCATCACATGTTCGTATCCCCATAGAGTTGATTCTTCACTGCTAAAGATATGGAAGGAGTTTCTTGAGGTTGATCGATGGACACTGAGGTAAGTGGAGATTTTTGTGGACCATTACTACATTTCTATTGCTTTATTTTATTTACATGGAAGGGGACATAATCATATTACATAGTGCAGTCTAAGTCTGTAAGTATTTCAATGTCATCTGTAATACCTTAGTAGTAACCGTGCTGAAATGGGTTTTTCATGAAATGGCTTTGTCCTCATATCCCATGTCTATTTGATTTAAATTCTATATCTTGAATTCATTTCACCTAATTAATCAAGATAAATTTGAATTAAAATTGAATGTGGATTGATTGTGAACTAATAAATGAATTCTGTATTTGGCCATATAATCGGACCACTCTGCACAATTATCAAATTAGTATTAATGCTTATTTATACAAGTTATTCCTACAAATTTTGTTGGTTATATCGAGAATTCGTACAATAGCCTACCTTTGTTTGATGGATTAAATTATGCCTGTTGGAAATCTCGAAAGAAATCATCTCTTAAATCAATTTATTAGTGCGTTTTGCTTGTTGTTGAAAGAGGGTGGACTACTCATACTATGACTAATGAAAATATTATTAGTCTCAAGCCAGTTCCAAATTGGATTGAAGATGATTTTATATTGATAAATTTTGACTATCGAGGTCTGAATACAATTTTTGGTGTTGTCACACCCGAGGAATTCATCGCACCACGACATGTACCACATCTAAAGACGCTTGGGTTATCCTCCAACTCACACACAAGGGTACCAATGCGATCCAAGATTCAAAACTTCCCCATACAATTTGAGACTATACACATGCTTGAGTCTTACACTTTTGATGAATTTTATGCTCGTATATCTGATATTGTGAATTCTTATTTTAATTTGGGTGAGAAAATTTTGAAAATGAGGGCTGATAAGAAAATTTTAAGGTCTCTCGTGTCTCATTTTAATGCAAAAGTTACTGTCCTTAAATCTTTGGCAATGCTAGGAACAATTAGGTTAGAAAAGCTCGTAGGTGATCTCCAAATTTATGAGTTAGGCATGTTTCTCGAAACACAAAAGAAAAATGAAAAGGGAATAGCTTTTATATCTAAATAAAAAATATAAGATTTTTGACTCCGATTCTGAAATTCATCATGAGGATCTTGTCTTGTTTGATAAAAAAATTCAAAAATCAAAATGCATCCAAATCGAAAAATAAAAATTTCAATGTAGGTAAGAATTTTTATAAGAATGATTAAAGGAAAGCTAGAGGTGAATATTCCAAGAAAGTATAATCGGAGAGATGTTATGAGTGAGAGGGGAAGGTTCACAAAGCCCATGGGTACCCAAAGAGGCTTAGGAGATAGGGCAAAGGCAAAGCCGCCTATAATGACACTCTAAGCAAGAGTGATGTTGAGTCGCTGGCTTCCGTGGATGAATCATTGCATGAACGTAACTTTTGTGCATTCATGGATAGTCATGTTATCACTTCAAGCATGTCTCACACATATGAGGACATTTCTAAACATGAGAACCTAGATGATGAATTGAACCATTCCGGAGAGTTTGAGGGTGATGGTGAGAATATGAGTGAGGGAGAAACGTGGTCTCCATTTCTCTTACTCCGAACTTTACACCGACTCATTAAAAACTAAAAAATGAAATAAAAATGTGATTCTTAGGGTGTTTTCTTTAAAGAAGGAGTTTTGAGTCCTCGATTAGAGTCTCTTTGAGTGAGAAACTTATTTCAATGGGTACAAAAAATATCGAGTTGACAGATAAAATGGCTAGTCTTACGAGAGATCTTCAAGCATCATTGGAGACTCGTAAGAAAATTGAAGTCCACGTTTTTCAACTCGAGAAATATCTCAAACGCGTCCGGGAGGTCAAAGTCACTTTAGAGGATACATCTAATAAAGTTGAAAAGATGTTCTTAGCTCCTACTTTAGGTTTTAAATAGAGCCATGGAATATTTTATGAGGGCACATCTACTTCTAATACTACACCCGAACCGGTTGCCGTATTAGTCTTATATCCTTATGGGTTTCCACCTAACCCACCAAGAAGAACTCGTCCTAGGCAGTTTAACTAAGTAGAACCAAAAAAATATGTGTTTGTTCACATTGCAAATGAATAGGTCACCGTAGGGAGTTTTGTTATAAGCTAGGAAGAGTCTCTCACACGCGTGCTCCCACGCACTGCCATATTTAATACCCCATATTTTTCTAGAATAAATAAAACCATTTTTTTAATAAAATAAAATTCGTGAAAATTAAATTAAATCACTGAATTTAATTTATTAATTTCAAACAAGTAATTTCATATTATGTCATAATCATGTGTGATTTATTTTTATGTTAATAATTACAATAGAAAATAATTGCATGCATAGTAGATAATTCATGGATGATGTGTGACTTGATTATAAATATAATTGTGGAATAAATATAATTGGGACGCATTTCGAGATGCTATATGGGCTCGTTTAGGTGTTTTAAACCTTTAGAAAAAGTCTCGGGGTATACGTATATAAGTTTGGAGACTTTCGAGTTAGTCTAATTATGAGTTTTGGCCCATTTGGGGTTTAAAATTGGGGAAATAAGACCAACTCCAAGTTTGGGACTAATATAAGATTTAGAGGAAGATTAAAACTCCCCACACTTAGTCAAATACATAACCCTAGCAGACCCATCTCAAGAGAGAAGGGAATATAGGCCAAAAAGGAGAAACAATAAGAGATTCAAAGGGAAATTCATCAACCGCATATCCAGGAAAGAATTTTCTTGCTTAATTTAATGTCCAATGTGCTTCTTGACTCATTGTGGTAAACCCCATATGATTTATGGGTTTTAGTCTATAATTTGGTGATTAAATAGTAGGGATTAATCTTATGCATGTCGAGGACTAATTGAAATATAGGTGGTTAACAAAAAAATCTAGGTAAATCAAAATCTTAAATTGGATGATATATGCCTTAGCATTTTTTGGGGATAAATTTGGAAAATTGGATTCACATGTAGAGGTTTTTGATGTATGTCTAAGATCTGGAAATTAATGACTTTGAACCCATGTTATATGCCCCAAATCTGATTTGTATAAAGTTAAAATTATGGTAGAAAATCTAGGTTAAGGTCTTGATTTATTCATATAAATTATGGGATTTTGGGAAATAATTTGATGTTAATACATGAAATTAATTGTTCTAATATGAGTAACTAAGCAGTAGATACCTGTTCATAAGATTATAAAAAGGAATTAACAATTATAATGGATCTTGGGAAGAAATTAAGAAATCCTATACTAGAAAAACGTAGAAGATCTGGGCTTCTGCCCATATCTGAATCGATTCATCCATGAAGGTGAATCGATTCGGCCTAGGAGGCTAGGGCAAGTTGAATTGGGATCGGGAATGGATCCGTGGTATTTTAAAAAATCATACGACTTAGTGGGACGGTGTTTGAGTCAACGATGATTTATTAAAAATCCTAATGTGGTACATATATTAATTAGGAAGTTATATTTAACTAGATGGTTAAATAATCTTTTAAGGAAAAAGGAATCAATAACTAACACGATGGTAAATTATTAATGGGTGAATATTTAGGGATATCATGTGGGATATCTTAGGTAATTATAAAGTAATTATCGGTTTGGGATTGGCGTGTTCGGAGCCATAGCACATGTCAGCACAGGTGGGCTGGACGTGGTGTAGGTTAGTTTTATAGGTACTACGTAGCAACGACATCTATGAAAGGTAGGTGTAGATGGGATCCTTTGTCACTGCTAGGTATGGACCGTGAACTAGTGTACTGCGTAGGGACCGCCCAACTATTATGTGTTTTGTGATGTCTGATTGGATGGAGATTTCCTTCGGACTTACTGATAAAGCACGAATGAGACAGCACTAGTAGATTCCTTTGAGTGTCACATATATGAAAGGACATATATATAGTTACCCGAATTAAATGAGATTGAATAATTTGTCTAAGAACGTAAACAATAAATTACATATCCATACTATGTTGTTCATAATAGATGTTTATGACACCTTCATGACATTTTTCAGACTATGATACTTTAGGCATTGATAATATGAATGCAGACAGTTACACCCTAGAATGTTGACTATAGTTAATGCATTTGATATTAAATTGGCACAGTTGTCATTTATTATTTTGGGACTTGTTTTGATATGGGTAATATCACACTTAGCTGAGGGTTGAGATGTTAATCGTACTTGAGTGACGATGGGAAATATTTACTTTGAATCGACTATATTTATTGCATTTTAAATTAAATAAGTTAATTCTTGCAACTCTAGGGCACTAGCCAAAATTTAAATGTTTTCTCCCCCAAGGTGCTCCTAGATAGGGATAAGAAGACTGTTAACATATCAGCCTTGTGGTCTCCTTTTGCTCTTCAGACTTTCCAAACTTATTGATTCTAGTTTAGGTGCTACTCCACTTCAGTTATTTATTTTTATTTTGGATTTTTGTATGGTCATAAGCCGGATTTATTTACTTCATGTTGGTTTCAGATATTTCCTATTATATTAGATTTTTCATGCATACACTTAGTGCTTGGTTGGATTTTATTATCTCTTTGGATATTTATTCAAATTCTAGTATGATTTATCAATATATGTCTATATGGTTTGATCTTAAGAATGGTATTAATTGACAAACATGCCCCATCTTATCGTATCTGGCCATCCTTTACATGAGAAAATGGAGGTTGTTACACCATAATGACCTTGCCGGTCTTAGAGAGAAAGTTGAGTTTCTAGTCAATATTTCTAAATGTTTAATGGAATAATTTCAAAAGATGTCTAGGCCTCTTGAAAATACTTCCAACACCATTACTAGTGCTAACGATGATGAGGGTAAGCAAAAGGTTACCACCACATGGGTTAAGAAATCAGACTTGGATGAAGAAGAGATTGGTAGATATGATTTTTCTCACACTATTCCCTATCATACACATAGTGGCAAACCTCCTTTCGGTAGTGAGGTTTTATCTCACGGGTGAGTATATTTGTTTTGTGCCATAGACTAGGTATGCTTACACATTGTTTTTTTCTAGTCATGGTGTGTTTTTCTTCTAGTCTTGTATTTTTATATATTGCAAGATGTTTTATATATCCTTGATTGGGTGTGTATCATTTTCATTGAGTAAATTTTCATACAAATTCAAAACAATTTTATTTTGATTAAAATTTTAAAAGAACTCAAAAAGAGTTTTGTATTTTGTTTTTACACCACTTACGAATGCACATTTAAGATGTTTGAATCATAATTTTATTCCATCCATTCATATAACTTAACCATGGTGTTATCAGACTCGGCTACGTTATTTTTGCTTACTTAATAATGCATGTTTAACATTGTGTCATTCATTGTTGATTAATACTTTCATGATAGAATCATTTTATCTCCTTACTTACACACATGCATGAACTTTTGAATATTGTACTTGCTTGTGATATGTTGAATTGGATATTCTCATCTGAATTGTGCTTAATAACGAACCAAATGTACTAGGAACTAATTGTTCATGTAAGAACCATTGGCTGATTTTTTATTAAAAGATTGATTGATAAATGTCTAAGCAATGGTAAGGGCCTACAAAAGAAGTAGTCTTCTTTGAATTAAAATCCACCATAGGCGGGAGCCTAAAAGATGATTCAACATAAAAAAATAGGAGTGCTAGGACAAATTGTTTTTCAATGATCCTTCATTAAAAATAAGCAATAAATTCCTTCATTTGAGAGTTTATGCTTAAAATGTGAGATCTTGAGGGAGTTATAAGTTGAAGATCAATCGATTTGCATAATAAAATTCCTTTAAAAATATTAAATATTTTGGCGTTGTTGATTTGATAAGCATTAAAATTTGTGATATTTTGTATGAGTTGACTCTATTTCAATTTATTGAACATTTGTTTTCACAAAAGGTTGAGTTGAGTTCTTTCGTTAGGAGTGTCTATTTGACTTCATGCACTGCCGCTATGTATGGTTATGTTGGATTTTCTCTGTATTATGTTGACACATCTACATTACATTTCCATGATTCCGATATTTTCATGATAATCCATGGTGTGTTTGTTAGTATTTATTCTCAAAATTTTTAAAAACAACGTGTTGGTTTGTTGAAGTTTTCATCGCACATGCTTAATTGTTTATACTCGTGATGCTAACTTCTTAGGTTTTGTTTCCAATCATTGTCTATTTTGGACAGGAATGGGGAGAACATATTAAGGGGGAGTTTTTGTTGTTTTCAAACTCCATGCGTCACGGTATTTTCTTTATTTTATATGTGTAGATCTTTTTCCTCATTGATGATATCATGGACTACACGATGAATATTTTCATTTGAGACAAAGTTACAATTGTCTTTTCCTTTTTATGTTGAGGAGGGGCATTAGTTGAATTTTTCTTAAGGGTTATTTTATTTGGGTTTGTGTTTTGTACCGAAATAACCAAAGGGGGATACTTGTAAGAGAAAAATTTATGTGTTTCTCATTTAGTTCATAGTTTGTCGTATCTCGTGACACCAATACCGATCATGTACATTCTTAAACGCTCCAATCGAAGACAAGTTAGTGATTGAAAGCATTAATCAAACAATGAAGAGTTGAGATTGTCACTACAATCATTAAAAATGGTATATTAGGTTGATTTTATTTTTATGTATATTTAGGGATTATTTTTACACTTCTTTGAATCCAAAATATATTTTTTAATATTTTTAAATTTTTTTTTTTGAAAATTTACAAAGTAGTTAGAACGACATTTGGATGCCATTCGAACGAGTGCAAGTACCTCGTTAGAACAACTTCGAATGAACTTTGAATGAGATCAATTTTGGAAACTTTTTGTGTGCTTTATTTTCTCTTTAGATATGGTATTAGAAGTTGTTTGAACGAGAATATATACTTCATTCAAACGACATGTTCCCTATTTGAACAAGACGAGAAAATTTTATTTTTTACTTGATTTCAACTCTAATCTTTTCAAGTCTATCTCTTGTATATTTTTCTTCCTATTTAATAGAGATGAGCCTGCACGTCTTTCCAAGGCCTTTTTCAACATGTTTTGAGATGAAACACTTTGTTTTTGAAATCCAAACTCCTTGGATGTTTTTTTATCACTTTATCAAACCTTGAAGAACACATAACATTTTCATATCCCCGTGGAGTTGATTCTTCATTGCTGAAGATAGGAAAGGAGTTTCCTGAGATTGAGTGGTGGACATTGAGGCAAGTGGAGTTTAATGTGGAGCCTCGACGGATTTCAACCATTTTCTATTATTAACGAGGAAGGAGACATAGCCGAAATACTTTATCGAGTCTAAATCTATAGGTTTGTCCGTGTCGTCTAGAATACCTTAGTTATAACAATGTTAAAAAGGGTTTTTCCCCAACGAGATTTTTCCTCATATCATGTGTGTTGTTCAATTTAGATTGAATATCGTGCATTCTTAGTTAAAGATTAACGAATTTGCACAATGAGTCCTTATTAATTCTTGTTTGACACTATTGATTTGAGAATTATCAATATTGTCTAGGCTAGTGTACATTGTACTTGTTTATCCATTATGAGTCCACTTTATTTATCACTATAAGGCTAAATATTTATATGTGGTTAAATAGAACTCCTTCGACATTGTTGAGTTATTGGGATATAATTTGTTTGTTCTAGTTGACTCCCCTTCACTCCATTTGCCACATATTGTCTACACACACACACACACACACACACACACACACACACACACACACACATATATATATGGTATCTCGTGTTTTGAGTCTTTACGTATGAATTTAATTCATGTATGACATATGTTACGTCTTACATGTCAAGTGGTTTCAAATTAGTATGCTAATGATCATATGTTGGTGTCTCTTGTTTTCTTTTTACGTTGGTATATAATGAGTCATTTTGTATTCAAGTTGGTACCATATATTGCATGAAAATTGGTATTACTTGGTCATAGTTTTAAGCGGGCAAAACTACTCAACGTTTGAATCATCAAGTGTTTGTATTTTATTCCGTTTGGGGTTGGAGATTGAGATTTTAGAGTTCTTAATGGCTCATGTGTTTTCATTTTTTGCTTTGTCCCGGACTAGACAAAAGGGGAGATTTGTAAGGATAAGTTTTCGAATCGAGTCAATCTGTATGTTTTGATTCATTCCATGTTTGGACATAACTGTTTGAGTCCTAGGTTAGGACTTGTGTTGGTTTACCTTTTAAGACTATGATGTATTGGATTGAAGACATAGCAGTCAAGATAGAGCATCTACATCACCTGTCATGTTTAGTGCCACATTTTATCTTCAACATTCGAGGAATCTAAAAAAGGGTATGGATGCATTTTAGTTTGATTCATGCATATCATTGGGCTTTTATTTTAAATGTTTTAGGATATGTTTTTATAAAAATGAATTTTAAATGAAATATATTTTTTGTTCTAAAGTTCATTCGAATGAGATTATTTGATTATTCGACCGATATAGTGAATATCATTAGAACGACCTTCAAATGAAGTCTCTTATATTTATAGGGCCTTCTCGTTCGAAGCTCGTTCAAGACTATTTGAATAAGGTTTAGTTTAATTCAAATGATACTAATGACTTCGTTTGACTGAACCTATAGTTTTCATTCTAACAAGATTTCGCTGCCTCAAAATTCATGTTTTCTATAAATAGGCATGGTGGGATTATTTTTAGTTATTAACTTTGGAGAAAATCGATTTCTTAATAATAACTAATATACATAAGCAAGGTTCTAAAAAACGCGGGGCGTGATCGAGGCGTGGAGGTCAAGCCTTAAGCCTTAGAAGCCTAGGCGGGTTTAAGCGTAAAAAGGCGTGAAAAGGCGTTTAGGCCTTCTTAATATATTTTAATATTTTTACACCATAACAAGGCTATTAAAATACTAAAATTGTACATATCATAAAAATATGTCTAAATATATGAAAATTAAAATACTATTTGATTATTTTGGATGAGATAATGGTTCGGTTAGTTAAAAAATTCTTTAAAAGGCGATATCGTTTCACTAAAATATTGTTGTTTTTAGAAAAAAGTGCGCCTTAAGGGTTTTACTAAGCATAAGGCGTGAAAAACTTAAGGCGAGGCGTTTCGCCCAAGCCTTAAGCCTAGGCGTGCCTAGGCGGAGCCTAGGCGGGTTTTTTAGAACAGTGTACATAAGTATGACCTCATGTGGATGAGACTCAACCTAGCTGTATGCCCCCTCGCAGCTTATCCCAAACTCATCGTCATATGGGCCCACATCATGATTGGATATGCCAAATAGCCTCGGCCTCCGAGAATAACTCCCGAGAACGTCCATTACTGCTTAATAAAGCTACCGCAAGACTTAGGTCATGACATCTCAATGTCTCGTCTACAGCCTATGTCGACCTCCTACACCCTTATCAAGTTGAGATCGATCATATCAACAGGGAACTAGCTGTTACTTTCAGTCTCATCCTCATAGGGGCCCATCTCATTAGTCTCGATTACATGAAACCTCATATAGCCGACACGAATAACTCGCGTGGAATGTGTGATTTAGGTTTCAATGGAACATATAGACAAAACCATTTCAACAAATCATCCTCACATGAGGGTAATATTCGCTCATCAAGTAATGCACATGTATTGTATAGATATCGCTATCTCATTGGCTTACTGACTTCATACACACAGATTGTGTGCTTGGGGGCAACACTGATCAAGAATGGTAAACCCTATTATTACTCTATCAAATTAACATTTTAGATAAAGACTAAGAGCTTGTAAACACCTTAATGGATTTTAGACTCGTATTATAGTAGAAACACTACTCATTTGCCCACTGGATATAGGCCAAGGCCGAACCACTAAAATGCTTGTCTTCTCTTTGTCTCTTATCTCTTCTGTTTATCGTATATTCCTTATATTAATACTCTTATTCCACCACGGTTATACAGTTCTACAGGTTTGATTGATCACTAACATGAGGTGGTGATATTACGTATCATGAGTTTTGGTGCCGCTTGGGAAGAAAGATTGATCACTAACATGAGGTGGTGATATTATGTATTATGAGGTGTGGATTTTCTTCTTCTTCTTCTTTGCTTGAGCACTCCCTCTTTGCTTGCAGTAGCGATTTAGATCCACTACTTTTAGAGTTTAATCACCATTGAAAGAGCCTGAGTTGGGTATTTATCAACATTTTCCTAAATCAACTTGTTTATAATTTCTTGTTATTCCATTTCATCTCTCTTTATTTTATATTAATCTCACCTAAAGTAGCCACTGATCCGTCGTGCAACACAGGGGCTAGCTCATATTAATTGTCTCAACTGTAAATAAATGTTTATGTGGAGACGACTATGAGATACCTTATGTCGAGTCAATAATAAATTTAATGGCTGTTTATAGACTTCAGCTAAAGTGCAATGGGTAGGATTCCTAAGGATCAAACAATGAATATAATAACATCGCTGGACAGAGAGGTGATAGATGCAGCAGCAGGGGGACTACCCCCATCCCCAGTCATGGTAGCACAACACCATCACAGGAGGAGGTGCGTCTCCGATCCATGGCATCTCCACCTTAGAAAGAAAACTCAAGGGAGCCCAAATGACTAAGCTCGTAATGAGGAAGACTGTTGGGAGAGGTATGAAATTTTAGGCTACACCTATCGTCCTAGAGTAACCCCGATAAAAACTTACCAGGGTAAGAATATCCAGCACACTCGCAGGAGTTGATGGAGAGGGCTGGCATTTTATAGGCTGAACAAGGGGTTAACTTTTGATCAATTTAGCCCAATAGATGAACCAGGACGAGACCAACACTCCCACTCTTGAAGTATTGGCAGAACAAGGAGAAACAGCTATCGTGAAGATGAGAGGTCGAGATATGATCGAGAAAGGAGGATCATAGGGAGGTTAGCAGTCGATAAAGATTGAAATCCAGTCCCTAAGGAAGTTAAGATAGAAGGGGGCGAGGGTAACGCAGTGGAGGAAGAGAAACCCTAGAATAGCTCCATCCAGAGACTGGAAGATAATATTGTTCATTTGATAAAAATTCAAGTCCCAACCCTTCTAGGGTGCATGGAGAGGTCACCATTTGGGCTATATATTATCAGTTACCCAACCCCAGCCAAGTTCAAACTGTTGAGAGTGACACCAAGGTATGATGGGAGCACAAATCCCATGCATCACATTGAAATTTATTTGTTGGATGTCGAGATTCATTTAACACCAGACGAAATGAGGTGTTGATCCTTTTCAAGTACCCTCATAGGAGCGACACATGTATGGTTCACCGTTCTGATAAAAGGCTCCAAAGTTAATTTCGAACAGTTGGCGGAGAAGTTTATTCATAACTTTTACTTAGACATGAAGCCACCAAAATGTGCGACACACCTCTTGAACGTTAAGTAAGAAAGAATGAGTCTTTGTGGGATTATATCCCTCACTTAAATAAGGAGAAGTTAGATGTTGAGTATTACGATAAGAGCATTATAATGATAGGCCTCATTAGTGCGGGAAAAATCCAATGGAACCTTTATAAGGATCCTCTAAAAATAATGAATGAACTTCTGGCTATGGTCGGGATAATCATGAATGAAGAGGAGGCAATGGCGGCCAATAGGGGAGACATAAAGTAGACTGGCAGTAGTAAGATTGTCTAAGGAAAGACAAAGATGGGAAGAAGAGGGCGAATGATGATAAGTTTTACAAATATGCTCCACTAAAGAAAATGTCAGATTTAATCTTAAATGAGATTAAGGATGACAGAGAACTCAATTGGTCGAAAAGGCTAAAATCACCACCCCATAAAAGATATAAAAGTAAATGGTGTGAGTTCCATCAGGACTATGACCACACAATAGATAAACGCTTTACCCTCAAAGATGTGATTCAAAAGTTATTAAAGCAAGGGAATCTCCAAAATTATGTTGGCCGGAGTGCTCGTCAAGATTAGGGAAAAAGAGATTTAATAGAATAAAGGACAATAAGTCGATAAAGGAAGTGCAAGCAAATAAGAATGAAGAATGGTTTGACAATCATGAAGATGATGATCCCGACCTTCCAGCAAAAATCCCAGTAATAAAAGGAGCTTTTTGTATGATTTCCTTTGATGTCAAACTAACATGTGGTAGACTAGCTGGCAGGGTCACTGAGATAGCAAATAGAAGGACTCATGTAGTCGAAGCAAAGGCAGTGCCTAAAAGGGTTGAGATTAACTTTATCAAGATACAGGCAAACTTGAGAAAGCTAAAAAAGGTTGACATGGATAGTTATATGGTAGGTTTATCAAGGCTAGATTTTAAAGGAATATCGGCCCCGCACAATGACCCTCCTATCATCAATATATGAGTGCACGACTACGATGTGATTTATATTTTGGTCGATGGGGGTAGTGTGGTCGATGTAATGTTCTAGGATTGTTTCAAAACCCTCAAACTAAGCAAGAAGATATTGGTCGCATATCCTCAACCTTTAATCGGATTCAGTGAATAAAAGGTTCATCATATGGGAGTATATGAGATGGATGTCTGTATAGGTACCTAGACGAGGTGCCTAACTAAGAAAGTAAGCTTTTTTATGATGTGCGATCATGTCTTCTCGACTTATAACATTATTTTAGGGAGTTTAACACTGAAATAATTTGAATCCATACCATCCACAGTGCACTAGATGATGAAATTACCGACTCCTTATAGAGTAGGGGAAGTGCAAGGTAACTAAGTGGAATCCCAATAATGTCATTTCACCTCGGTTAAGAAAATATAGTCTTATAAAAAGAAGACGACATCATATATTATTGACACCCTTGATCCAAGGGATGGGAGAAAGCTTAAAAGGGGGAACTCGTCAAGGAGGTAGAATCCATCACCTCAATGAGGACAAGATGAAAAAAAACCATCCAAATTGGTTCAACCCTGAAAGCTGAAGTGAATGAGGATTGATAAATCTCCTGAAATAAAGGTAGAGCATATTTACATAGGGCATGGGATTGTGCCAGGGATTGACCTCGATATTATCTGACATCGGCTCAATATCAAAATGGATGCAAAGTCAGTAAAGCAGAGGCATAAAACCTTTACCAGAGATAGGTATGACATAATCCAAGACGTGGTTAAGAAGCTGTATATCGAAGACTTCATTAGAGAGGTCCAATATCTTGCTTACTTTTCTAATGTCATCATTGTGCCAAAATAAAATAGGACGTGGAGGATGTGCGTGGATTTCATGGACTTTAACAAATCCTACCTAAAATATAACTTCTTTTAAATAGGATCAACCAGATGGTTGATGCCACAACTGAACATGAGCTCATAAGCATTATGGATGAATACTTTTGGTATAATCAGGTTTTCATGCACAAGGAAGACGCTAAGAAGACTTCCTTTATCATTAATAAAGGAAACATCTACTACAAAGTAATGAATTTCGGCCAGAAGAATGCAGGGGCAGCCTACCATATTGTTGGTCAGTAATATGTTTAAAGATCATATTCAAAATACCATGGAGGTGTATGTAGATATGCAGATGTCGAAGACCATTAAAGATAGGAAAATATTGACATGACAAGTGGAAGCCCATAATCGCTTCGTCTCTCGATCGATTGATAAGGGTTTTCAATTCTTTAAAATCTTAAGAGAAGAATCCGTCTGGGATGAGGAATGTGAAAAGGATTTTTAGGAATTGAATGTTTATCTCGGCTTCCTAATACTTCTCTCTCAATCGATACAAGGGGAGAAATTATTCCTGTACTTCGTTGTCTTGTAGTCATCCATCAGTGCAACCATTACTTGAGATGATGGTGGAGTTCAAAAGCCAGTGTAAAAGATTTGCAAGTGATAGAGCTGAATTATCCAAAAATGGAAAAGTTAGCATATGTGTTGTTGCGTGCCTCAATGAAAATGAAGCCCTATTGTCAGTCCCATATAATGGTGGTGCTCACCGACACTCCACGAGGAAAGTAGTTCATTTGGCCTTAAGTTTTCTTATACTTATATAATGGATATGAATCATAATGATGTGAGATTTTTAGCATAGGACCTTGGGGTTTTTGGAATAATGGTTAAATTGTTGGTTTAAAAAAAAAGGGAGTATACTAGGTATATGACCGTGTCTTATAAGACCAATAGTAGATTGGGATGTTATTAGGAATTGGGAAGTTATAGAGGAATGGGTTATTGACCGAAATGTAGGGGAGACATTGTGATGGTCATGTTGGGTTATATCCTTTGGGTGAGATTAGGAATTCGATTAAAAATTCCTAGGAAAGGGTAGTTATCATAGTCGATTGTTTTATATAAATTAGGTGTGGATTGATACCTAGACACGATGTCTTAGGATATTGGATTACGGCTAATTGAGATTAAATATAATTGACATATGTATTTTAGTATACAGTAGGGTAAAACTATGCCTAGATTCAAGAAACTAGGAGGTTAGGGTTAATGTATTACGTGATGAATACAATGTTATAGATGTGTTGCACCTTTTTATGATAGCAATGCAATATGAAGCGAAAGAGTTGGGGTCGGTATGGGTATGTGATTTATCTTAACCCATTTGTAAGGATTATGTAACCTGTTAGTGAGGGTTATGTATTTGTTGGCTTTAACCCGTTAGTGAGGGTTATATATGTGCTGGCTTTAACCTGTTAGTGAGGGTTGTAATTATTTATGTGTTTTATATGCAATGCATACCATCTGTGAGTTCTCATTAACAGGCACACTAAGAGGTATTCTATAATGGGGCACGTGCGACGCGAACCGTTACTCGGTGAATAAATGGGCTCTACCTTGGTCATATTTATCCCTGGGTCACACGTTTAGGTACCCACGAACGATTTGGCTTACGGGGATATTTGTTTAACAAGTCTTGTGTATGGTAGACTTTAAGACCGATGGGTAGATGTTGTGATTTATCCCTTGTCGTAAAGAGGTCTTAGATCATAAAGACGTAGGTGAGTTTAATGTCATTTACCAGTCGAGGAATGCAATTAAGGGACAAGCATTAACAGACTTCATTGTCGAGTTCACCTGGGTTTCGAATGATGATTTTGGATTTTGACCTATTATAAGTATTTGGAGATTATTTGTACGTGGGTTCATTCATCTCTTCTACACAAAATTGAGAGGTCACCTTGTGAGAAAGAGTGAAATGTTGCTTGGGAAAAGAGAAGCTTGCTTGGAAAGGAGGAGAACTAAAGCCAAACGTCACCAAGACCAACCACCACCGGAAATGGCTGGAGAAGGGGAGAACCACCTGTGTTATTCAACTCTGAAGGATCATACCTTTATTAGAGGCAAGTGTTTGATAATTGCAATCTAAGTTTGTATATTGTCCATGTTAGGATAGTTATAAAAAATGAGATTTTACATGTTTGGAAGATAATGAAGAGTTGTTAATGGATTTCTGAAAAATGGAAGTTTATAAAAATCAAACTCATGTTGTAGGTAGATAGTAATGCACAAAATAATTATAAATCTGTTAAAGAAATGATGAGAATCAATGGTGTGTTCTTGAAGATATCATGTATATAATTTTCTGGAAAAAGAGGTTAAACATATGCTTTTAATTCAAACTCTTGATGATTCTAGGATGTTTAGAGCATTAGAAATCATTCACATATGTTTCTATATCATGTAGTAAGGTTTATAAGGAATTTGGGTAGTTAATATGAAGCCTTGAATGATGAAAAGTGATGAAACCCGTAGTAGAAGAAATGCAGAAAACTAGGGTGCTATCTGGGTGATCGATTGATCATCCCCCTTCCTTCAATCGATCGACCTCCCCAAAATCCTTGATGTTGTTTCTTTTTAATTCTTGTTCATATTAAAAACCTTTTCTAAATCATTGGTTATTATTAATTGGATATAATGGGACTTAGGAAGGTTCAGTAAACCCTAGTTAAGAATTCAATTGATTTTATTGGGATTTAATTGATTAGAATTATGATAATTATAGACATTTCGGTTGCTAGATTCATGTGATGGATTCTAATTTGTATGCATGAGGATTAAGGATAGGTCCAGTAGGGGAGATTTAATATAACACCTGGGTAGCCTTAGGGTTACAATTTGAGCATCAAGGACTGAGTTTAAGCTCATTATTGATTGTGCAAGGATTGAGTGTAGTACAAGCGCTTTATGGTATGGCTCCTGGATAAAGATGGGAGTTCAGACCTGATTTGGTTGAAATATGGGATGAGGTTATCCCGGTTGTGTATTTGAATTTGACGGACCTCCACGGTCGACAAAGTTAAGTAGTAGTGTATTGGAGGGGTTCCTTGTTTGGATTTCGCTTTGCGAGATGCTCCGTGCATGAACCTTAACGACGTCGGGAGTGGAGAGATGTTATAGGATGCGAGGATGTTGATTTTGTTTGATAAGTCATATAGTGTGAATGAAACACTATAGACTATGAGCCATGTGATGATGGTATTCAATCCTAGTTGATAGAAGATGTGTTTATAAGAGATTTGAAACAATTGGTTCTAACCCTAATTAAAAGAGAGTTAATTCATGGTAATTTGGGAGATAAGATGATATGTACCAGTAGGATATTAGTGATTTCTTACTGAATAAAATGTTAAGGAAAAACCTATTTGAACCTTGAGTAATGAGTGAGGCTGGGGGATGATTAAATTTAAAGAGATACAATGATATGTATGGGAATTATCTTATGGTAGTGTGAGTACCTTGCTGATATTATATTGTAGGTAGATAATAATGCCTATTTGATTGATTAATAATTTAAGTGTATGACATACCTAGCTTACTTTCTATCGCTGAGGAGGTTTGCGCGTGAGGGCAGTCATATCCTGATGAATCCATGGGATCTTTGATTTGTCGCTCGAGAACATAGGTCTATGAAAGACTTATCGGGAGTTGATAAGTCCGCTGACTATGGGAACGTAGGTATGTGCGTGACCCATGGATACGAGAACTATGTTCGCCTCCAAATTTGCATGTTGTTGTTTGTGGTTCGAGGAATCCTTATCGAACCTTTATTCCCTTATTCGGTGACCAACAATATTGGGACGTGATAGCAGAGTAATGCAATGCACCACAGCTGTGACTCGGGGTGATGTATTATATATGTATATATATAATGAATTGTATGAATGTGTATATAGTGGTTAAATTATCTACTGTGTGATAATCGTAGATAACAGTGAATTGAGAAAAGAATTGAAATAGGTTAATGAATATTTATTGAAGAGCTTAATTCATATTAATGAGAAACGATTCATTTAAAGGAGAAACGTATAAGGATGATTATATTACAGATCGTATGGGACATACGGGGTTATGATATGGGATGGAATCATGTTATGGAAATTTGTGAAGAGGAACCATTAACTAGGAGGTTAATAGGAAACGTTTAGTGTGCACTATAGATGAGAGGTGAGAATAACAAGTGAGAGTTGGATACTAACATGTACATAATAAATGATTTATTGCACTTGTTAAATACTTGTTGTTTTTAAAATCATTTTCAGATCGGGCTCTGACCCGTTTCCTTGCATATTCCAATTTCTATTGTATCTTATATATCAGGTGTCCAACAGCAGGGATGCCAACCTTAGTGGATTATGACGAGCTATGGATTATTGCATAGACGCCTATCTTCATTTGATTCACAATATTCTTTTAGTTAGGGAATGTCGCCCAAAGGAATTCAGTTATCTCTTTTCTATCTGATTCAAATAGTCTTGTACTCGTGTCATTTTAATACATTTATTATTATTGGGATTACTGTATTGGTTAATTATTTGGGAATGTTTATTCCAATTGCATTTAAATTCTTTTGTATTAGTTGTTTCGTTATTAGTGTTATAGAATAATATGTGTTGTGTTATTCGTAAACTAAAAATAGATTTTGTTAAAATTAAAATTTAGAAAGTTTTTAACACCATCTTAATTGAGTATTGGGTGATTAGTTAATGTTTTCGACTGTGATGCTAAGAAAGAGCCAACTGTATATTCTGTTTTAATTTGGTATAAGACTGGACACTCGGTATTTAATTAGGCGGGGTGTTACATAAATCATCTTTTCTAATCCAAACAGGCCTAGTATTGAAATTTGTGTGGCCTTCTAATTTAGAAAAGGTTTGAAGTATCTTTCCTACTGATTCTTTCTTAGTCATGGACCCTCCCTTTTTTTTAGAGTTAGAGTTGTTTGTGGCCTGTCTAGGAAGTACGTAAGTATTTTTGGATTTCCTATAATAGTTAAAGTTCTGGTAGGTAGGAGTGTACAACCTTTTCTGTAAACACTCATCAAGAGTATGGCCGAAAATATCATATAAATTATTGTGTAGAGTATTACTATTTAGAGTCGGACCACAGACTCGGGAAGATGGAAATTATTAAGTGAGAAAATTTATTAAGTTGAGTCGGGCAAGAGACTCGGGAAATTACAGGCTAGTGTTACGAGTTTTTGAGTACACGGTAAAGTCGGGGTTTATATTATATATATATATGGTGTATTGATAGTATATATGTAGATGTGTGTGTATATTGTGTGGGCTATTAAATGTCTGTGATTAGATATTTATTTAATTTATATGCTCTAGTGCTATCAAGGGAGGTTGCGCGATGTGGGTGAATCCCCTAGCTTGAGGAGTAGGGTGAGTATATCCTCAGGTTATAGCGTCCGGTATATAGGTGAGGGGATTATCTCAATTTCAGGGAAGGAATATGATCGTCTCCACTTCGTTTATGTTTTAGTCCAGGTTGGTGAGCGATTCCAACTTGGGTAACTAGGTTATGTGACCACACCTAGTGAGATAGCACTTTAGAGGGAATCATCCGGTGAGGGTATACTCGGAGGGATGGATATGCGTATGCTATATGTGTGGATGTTTTAGTAAAGGTATGTATATAATGGTATTCAATATTATATGGGGGTAATAATACAGTGTGTGATGTATTTACTTTATATAACTTGTGACACGGTTATATGCTACTATGTAAGAGGAATTAATTAAGTTAATTATGTAATAACTTATAATTCAAGAATCATTATACTCGGGTTAGAGTAGTATGGCAAGGGAAGGTTATACCAGGACTAGTTAGACGGGGTAGTACAACTAGGTGGGGTCAAAGTAACCGTTAGGTGTGCATAATAGTGGAGGGGTGAGAATGTCCACAAGGGAGTGCGACACTAACTTAAATGTGAAGCGCATTCATACATTTTAAATTACTGCAGTTAATTTACTTGCTAAATATTTTCAAAATGTTTTGGGTTCTAACCCTTGCTATAAAACTATTTTCAAAACCTTTTAGGTGTCCAGCCAGAGGGACGCCAGGATTGATATTCTATTCTAGGGACAGGGAGCTGCGGCATATGTGGATGCTAGAAAGAGTTTGGATTAGACGCATTGTTCATTCATTCCTAGAGTAGGAATCATTTATCAGTTTCTGTTATTTAGGGCTTGTCGCCCAGACTTCTCCGTATAGTTTTCAGATGTACTTATTCGGGTGTTGGATGTTTATATTGGATTTCATTTTGGTGGCCGATGGTTTATTCGGCAAATTGTTTAATTATTCATTCTGTTGAGTTTTATTCAGTTGTGAGAATGGTTGATATTTATTTTTTCATGTATTATTTTGTTAATTCAAAAGTTAAAATTTGGCACCATCTTTTGGAATACTAGGTGGTTAGAAAGTTTTTAAAAGCTTTCGACAGTGATGCTAAGGATGAACCAACTGGGATTCCTGTTTTAATTTGGTATAGGACTGATCACCTGGTATTTTATTAGGCGGGGTGTCACAGATGGTAATAGAGCATCAGGTTCTAGTGTCCTTAGGATCTGTGTGGCTTTTCACGTTTCAGCTTAGCAATCTTTGATATAGAGCCCTATCATAGGATTGTTGTATTCTCATACGTATGCGCAGTTAGGTTCTTCTTCCCAATTTATATTTGAGGGTGAACTCATACAATTCGATTCTCATTCCAGATGCCGCCTAGGAGAGAGAGAGAGAAAAGTTAGGGCAGCAGGGGGAGATGAGACTAGAGAGGCTCGTCAGGAGCAAGAGTTACCGCAGCAACTGCCAAGGATGATTTCGACAGCGCAGGTAACTGAATTAGTGGCACAGGCAGTTGAAGCGATGATAGTCGCAATGGCAGGGTAGTTTCCACGGGATCAGCCACAAGTGTTAATGATACCAAATGTTCAGGCTCACGCGGGGCCGTCAGGGCTAGCTACCAGTGTGAGAGGTTTTTCAAGAGTGGGCAACCACCAGAGTTGCGAGGGGGTTCAGATGTAGTGCTAGTGTGTCAAGGAAGAGAGATATCCAGCGTCACCTACACATGGGAGATTAAGATGAGGCCGAAAAAAAATGCTAGCCACTTTTAGTTTAGTGGGAGCAGCGCTACATTGGTGGGAGTCGATAACCACAGTTAAGTAAAGGGATACACTAGCTATTGCAAAGTGTTGGGTGTGATTCGACCGCACGTATATTCCTCCAACGGTTGAGACCGAAATGAGGATAACATTTAGAGAGTTGACTCGGGGAAACCATTTAGTGGTCGGTTACGAGGAAGAATTTACTCGATTGGCGAAGTTGGTACCGGATGAGGTAAGCGATGAAGAAATAAAGAAAGCCAGGTTTATAGATGGGTTAGTCTGGAGAATCAGACAACATTTAATTGGTAATTACGCATGAGTAGCTTATATTGATGTCGTTAACCCAGCACTCCTGCACTGGCAGGAAGATCTCTTCCACGTGAAAGGAAGCAAGAGGGAAGTGGAAACTCGCAAGTCAGATAAAGCTGGAGTGAACAATATCAGTGGGGTATCCCGGCAGCAGACAGGGGGAGATCAGGGGCAGAATTCTGGTAGGGAAATCATGCCAAACGATTCAGAACTGGAGGCTATCGACAGGATGGCTAGAAATTCCAACAAGGTCAACATGGAAGGGACTAGTGGTAGGGTGAATGCATTAGAAGGTGTTTCGTTTGTGGGGGAAGCGAAACACATGAAGAGAGATTGTCTTAAGCAAGACAGGGGTCAACTACAGGACGAGGTCCTGGATGTACAGCCACTAAAGCAAGTCATTGGCGCTTTCGGGCAGGGAGAAGATGCTCCGAAACCCGAGGATTAGCCGTTGCAGCTGGAGTATAGAGGTAATTATTTTTACCCTATAGGCGTGGGTTTTATTTTTGAGTTACAAGGAGGATGTCACAATATAAGACTTACTTTTTTCACTAGAGTTCGCAGGTGAGTCGAATTTAGTGGATGCGTTGGCTGTAGCAGCCATAGTATGTGGATAAACTTTATGTGGGGTAGCGGAGTTTCTTTGGTGTTCTTCACGGGAGAGTGGAGGTGTACACTGAGTGAAGGTTTGAATTATGTGAGGAGTTACTAATTTCGAGAATTATGGGAGTGGGGTTGATAAAATTTTCTAAATATCGGATGGATAGCGATGGAATTTAACTATTGTGGATAGTGGTGTTAAGTTTTGGTGTTCACGACACCAGGGTATGTTTGGTACTGGGTATCACCTAAGAGGGCGTATAGCCTATATATATGTGTGTATATATGTTGTATTGCGTGGTGCGATAGCACATAGTGAGGTCTTATTTTCTCACATTTTATCCCGGTAAGTAGGGGTGTTTACTGAAGTGAATCAGGATGGTTAGATTTATGTTCGAGCAAAGAGAGATAGCTTGGGGTTTAGTTTGCGCAAGGACTAGTGATGGTAAGGGCACGGTACTTTATGTTGTCTTTGGTAACAAGAGAGTAAGCGTATATACTTTTGTGTTGAGAGACAAGTATTTTGTGAGGAGATGTTTGGACATTGGTACATGGGTTGGGTACCCCGGGCAGTAGATATATATATATATATATATATATATATATATATATATATATATATATATATATATATATATATATATATGTGTGTGTGTGTGTGTGTGTGTGTGTGTGATATGACTACGGGTTCGAAGTTATATTAGGGGTTACGACTAGCATAGTTGGGTAACTTTCATGCGGTAAAGCGCGATGATAGGGTGTATGGTCACTCGGGTTAATTAAGGCAAATTTTGTACAGTTAAGCATGGGTATAGGGTATATGGGCGCCCTGGTTAATCTAAATGCATACTTGTGTAATGTATGGTGGGAAGCGAATGGGATAGATATAGCGGGCTTAGAGGCACATGACTAGAGACTGATATGCGAATCTTGGAACATTACGCTCATCTTAATTTCGAGGACGAAATTCCTTTGTAGGGGGGGAGTATGTAACACGCCGTAATTTTGAGGATTTAATATTTAATTATTTTTGGGAGTTATAAAATATTTAAATTGGAGAAATTTAAATTCATGAGTTGGAGAATTTATTTGAGTAAGCCGAATTATTTATAATTGGCGACTTTTAAGTTTAATGGTTCAACATCTCGTGTGTCGCATTTTGAGGTCAAAATTTGGAAACGTCAAAAATTATTTCGAATGGCAATTATGAGTGCGTGGTTACGTCCGGATGGGCCGAGATAGTCAGAAAAGAGTACCCGAGGATAGTAATTGGGTCTCGGGGTATTTTTGGGAATAGCCGGGCCCTTACGGGGTGAGGTGGGCCATTTTAATTAGGCTCAGATGGCCAAAAATGGGATTAAGGGTTTTTAACCTAATTGAGAGATTAAGGAATGACAGTCAACACAACTCCGAACCTAGGGTTTGAGAGGAAATTTGGGGGAAAGCAAATCAAGAGCCAATTTGGGGATTTTGGAGCCAAATTAAGGGACTACACCAACGGATCAGACACTACGAACAATTCCAGGCTAGTGGTTAACTGTTGTGATTTCTATGATGATAATCAATTCATATCATAGTGATGTGTAAATCAAAATTCGTTTTGGGGATAAATGGGTAAAAATGGGTTTTTTGTTCATGGAACTATTGAATGAGATTCGAAGTAAGAATTAGTTGTGTTGTATATTTCAGAGTATGATTATTTGATTTGAATGAGAAAACCTAGGACAAGAAATGGTGGAATTTGAATATGAAATTGGGATTTTACCATAAGGATTTGTGTTCTTTAGTGGGTAAAGATTCGTAGTGTTAACGATGTTAAAAGGTTTAGATGATGTTTATAGTTCATGAGAAATATACTAAGATGATTAACAGACTCGGTTGAGGTTGGAAAATGGAGAAAAGAACCTTAGTTTTTCGTCAATGGACGAACAGTGGCCTGGAGAAGACGAAGTCTGGATCGATCGATCGACCCAGGGGGTTCGATCGATCGATGGTACAGGAATCTTGGCAGTTCGGCCAATTTTGATTATAAAGAGAAATTTATTTAAGATTTAATTCCTTACTTTTATTTAGTGATAAATTCATGTGAGGCATATATTCTTTAACAATTATAGGGTGATATAATTGGGTGTAGTAGGGTTGAAATTGTATGTCATGAGATGAACGAATTTGGGGAAATAATTCATAGGTATTGATATTGGGCCGAGAAGTAATATTCGGGTATTATAGTTGGGTGACGCTACATTATTAAAGGAATTGAGGTGAAATATTTAATTATGACCAAGTGAGCGAGACCGGGTGTGTTGGTAATTATAAGTAAATGTAATTGGGGAATTTATGGAGATGAATGTATGACACATTGTGGGCGAATATGTGGGAATGAAATTTATGAGATGTAAAAATGGACCAAGCGGGCGAGTCCGGGTATGTTGGTTAAGTGACACCAAAGTATTAAATTAATTATTGAGAGAATAAATTAATTTGGAGTCGGAACATACACTCAGGAAATATTAAGGTATGGGCCAAGTGAGCGAGTCCAGGGATAATGGTTGGGTGACACCAAGTTATTAAATTAATGGATGTATTAATTAATGAAAGTAGAGTCGGAAGGTAGACTCGAAAAAGTATTAGATTAATTGATGTTGTGATTAATTAATTTAGAGTCGGATTGTAGACTCGGGAAGGGTATGGATTAATTAATGTGAAAATTAATTAAATGAGAGTCGTACCACAGACTCCGTTTAGTACCAATTAATTAATGTGTAAATTAATTAAATGAGAGTCGTACCACAGACTCAGATCGGTATTAACCTAATAGGTGTGTTAATTGATTTAATTAGAGTCGGATGATAGACTCGGGAAAGTATTAAATTAATAGGTGTGTTAATAAATTTAATTAGAGTCGGACGATAGACTCAGGAAGGTATTAAACTAATAGGTGTGTTAATTAATTTAATTAGAGTCAGACCATATACTCGGGGAAAATAATATTAATTGAGGTGTGAATTTATTATATTAAATTCGAACCATAGACTTTGATTTGTGTTAATTAATTAATGTGTAAATTAATTAAATGAGGATCGAACTACAGACTTGGATTGGTGTTAATTAATTAATGTGTAAGTTAGTTAAATAAGAGTCGAATCATAGACTCGGGATAATTTCATATAAATTATTGTGTAGAGTATTACTATTTAGAGTCGGACCATAGACTCGGGAAGATGGAAATTATTAAGTGAGAAAATTTATTAAGTTCAGTCGGGCCAGAGACTCGGTAAATTACAGGCTAGTGTTACGAGTTTTTGAGTAGACGGTAAAGTCGGGGTTTATATTATATAAATACGGTGTATTGATAGTATATATGTAGATGTGTGTATATATTGTGTGTGCTATTAAATATGAGTGATTAGATATTTATTTAATTTATATGCTCTAGTGTTATCAAGGGAGGTTGAGCGATGTGGGTGAATCCCCTAGCTTGAGGAGTATGGTGAGTATATCCCCAGGTCATAGCGTCCGGTGTATGGGTGAGGTATTATGTCACTTTCAAGGAAGGAATATGACCGCCATCACTTCGTTTATGTTTTGGGCCAGGATGGTGAGCGATTCCAACTTGGGTAACTAGGTTATGTGAGCACACCTAGTGAGATAGCACTTTAGAGGGAATCTTCCGGCGAGGGTATACTCGGAGGGATGGATATACGTATGTTATATGTGCGGATGTTTTAGTAAAGGTACGTATATAATGGTATTCAATATTATATGCGGATAATAATACAGTGTGTGATGTATTTACCTTATATAACCCGTGACACGGTTATATGCTACTATTTAAGAGGAATTAATTAAGTTAATTGTGAGCTAACTTATAATTCAAGAATCATTAAACTCGGGTTAGAGTATTATAGCAAGGGAAGGTTATACCAGGACTAGTTGGACAGGGTAGTACAACTAGGTGGGGTCAAGGAAACCGTTAGGTGTGCACAATAGTGGAGGGGTGAGAATGTCCACAAGGGAGTGCGATACTAACATAAATATGAAGCGCATTCATACATTTTAAATTACTGCAGTTAATTCACTTACTAAATATTTTCAAAATGTTTTGGGTTCTAACCCTTGCTATAAAACTATTTTCAAAACCCTTTAGGTGTCCAACCACAGGGACGCCAGGATTGATATTCTATTCTAGGGACACGGAGCTGCGGCATATGTGGATGCTAGAAGGAGTTTGGATTGGACGCATTGTTCATTCATTCCTAGAGCAGGAATCATTTATCAGTTTCAGTTATTTAGGGCTTGTCGCCGAGACTTTTTCGTACAGTTTTCAGATGTACTTATTCAGGTGTTGGATGTTTGTATTGGATTTCATTTTGGTGGCCGATGGTTTATTCGGCAAATTATTTAATTATTCATTCTATTGAGTTATATTCAGTCGTGAGAATGGTTGATATTTATTTTCGCATGTACTGTTTTGTTAATTCAAAAGATAAAATTTGGCACCAGCTTTTGGAATACTAGGTGGTTAGTAAGTTTTAAAAAGTTTTCGATAGTGATGCTAAGGATGAACCAACTGGGATTCCTATTTTAATTTGTTATAGGACTGATCACCTAGTATTTTTTTAGGCGGGGTGTCACCGTTAAGAGGAACCATTAACTAGGAGGTTAATATGAAACGTTAAGTGTGCACTCTAGATGAGAGGTGAGAATAGCAAGTGAGAGTTGGATAGTAACATGTACATAATAAATGCTTTATTGCACTTGTTAAATACTTGTTGTTTTCAAAATCATTTTCACATTGGGCTCTGACCCGTTTCCTTGCATATTCTCTTTTCTGTTGTATCTTCTATATCAGGTGTCCAGCAGCAAGGACGCCAACCTTAGTGGATTATGACGAGCTATGGAGATATGGAGTATTGGTTAGACGCCTATCTTCATTTGATTCACAGTATTCTTTTAGTTTGGTCATGTCGCCCAAAGGAATTCAGTTATCTCATTTCTATCTGAGTTAAATAGTCTTGTACTCGTGTCATTTTAATACATTTATTATTGTTGGGATTACTGTATTGGTTAATTATTTGGGAATGTTTATTCCAATTGCATTTCAATTCTTTTTTATTAGCTATTTGGTTATTAGTGTTGTAGAATAATATGTGTTGTGTTATTCGTAAACTAAAAATGGATTTTTTTTAAATTAAAATTTGGAAAGTTTTTAACACCAGCTTAATTGGGTATTGGGTGATTAGTCAATGTTTTCGATAGTGATGCTAAGAATGAGCCAACTGTATATTCTTTTTTAATTTGGTATGGGACTAGACACCCAGTATTTAATTACGCGGGGTGTTACAAGTGGTATCATAGCATCAAGTTCTAGTGTCCTTTAGGGTCTGTACGGCTTACTGTTTTCAGCTTAGCGTTTTTTGATGTAGAGCCCTATGTTTAGGATTGCTGATTTCTTTGGTAAGATTCCGTATATATTAGTGAATCGGATGGGTTCGTCCAAGAAGTATGGCAGATGAGGGCCATTGGACAGATAGCGAAGATCGTACTTAGGAGTTTATGAAATATGTTCGAGTATGATGACCGTAGTCGAGGTCACCCCTATTATGAAAAATTGGGGAGAGTCATCAGTAGAAGTTCTTGAAATACGGGAATTATATGTGTTGCCTAACAAAGGCAATATATTCAAAGGCTCAGTCATATAGTGGAGTGTGGTGAACTAGAATTGAAAATTTGGAGTAAACTTTTTCTTGACTCATCGGAGCAAAGTTATAATAGCGGGAGTCAACAACCACCGCCTAAGGATGAGGGTATATTTTCTATTTAAGGAGTTATGAGGTGCATACTGATTTTGTATCGATTAATATTATATGGGCTATTGGGTTGCTAAACTTAGCCTATAGAACCGTTATTTACATAGACTCGCCAAGGGTTGTGGGACACCTATATTTTTCATGTCATCACGTGGGTCTGATTTTTATCACGGAATTACTTACTTTAGGTATGTCCGATCAGGATGTGACTATCGGCGTGGATTGATTTGTGGCATATGAGCCAGAATCTTGTCTTTATATAAGAGAGTAAATGAGTAGACTTTTAATTTGAAATCGATAAAACCTGTAGAGAGGTTATAAACTATTGAATAAGGACCTGAGGAGTTTCGATAACCGACTACTTTAGGTAGTAGTGTATCGGTGGGGTTCCTTGTTTGGATTTCGCTTGCGAGACACCCCATGCATGAAACTAATAACCGTTGGGAGTCGAAATAAGTTAGGTCTTTAGGATATGAGTTTATAACCTTTGCGATAAATATTATAATGAAAGTTGTACGATAGGGTGTATGGGCGCCCTGAATGGTTGGATTGTAGTAATTTTCATAATTGTGAAACAGTAAGTATTTGTGGCTTCAGGATTTATTTGTTTAATAAGTGAGGATCATTTTTCCCAAACTTTGTCACGGGGATGGTATAGGGAAGATTGCATAAAGTTTGTATTGGATTCAGTTGGAACTATATGGTGAGACTTGGTGTAACATCAATAAGAATTTTTGATAACGTACTGTATGGGCGGTACGACATAGATTATTTGCGATGTGAGACTTATACTCAGAGTTGACCTTACCAGAATGATTTATTTTTCCAAAATTCGGGACGAAATTCTGTTATAAGGGGGAGAGTAAATTGTAATACCCCATAATTTTAATGACTTTTAAAATGGGTTATACTTTAAATTAATGGATTAATTGGATTTTACTATAGATTAATTCATTTGGGTTTTATCCGAATTGTGGATTTTAAATGAATGATTCTGTATATTACTTAAAGAGATTTATGTAATATATGAATGCGATGATATTGATATTGCTATGAGTTATTAATTCAGTAATTTGAATTTTTAGTCGGACGCGGTATGGAATGTGTCGGGACTAAATTGTGAGATTAAATAAGAAACTTATTTTTATATCGACCTTATAGTCATTTCAGCTGCGTCATTGCATCCGAAAGGGTTGAAATAGTCTGAAAATTCTATTTGGATGTTAATTTTCAGTCTCTGGTCATTTAGAAATGAAAAGACAACCCAAAAGGGCATTTTGGTCATTTTTATAAGGGGATGAATAGTGATTTTGGATTTTGACCTATTATAAGTATTTGGAGATTATTTGTACGTGGGTTCATTCATCTCTTCTACACAAAATTGAGAGGTCACCTTGTGAGAAAGAGTGAAATGTTGCTTGGGAAAAGAGAAGCTTGCTTGGAAAGGAGGAGAACTAAAGACCAAACGTCACCAAGACCAACCACCACCGGAAGTGGCTGGAGAAGGGGAGAACCACCTATGTTATTCAACTCTGAAGGATCATACCTTTATTAGAGGCAAGTGTTTGATAATTGCAATCTAAGTTTGTATATTGTCCATGTTAGGATAGTTATAAAAAAATGAGATTTTACATGTTTGGAAGATAATGACGAGTTGTTAATGGATTTTTGAAAAATGGAAGTTTATAGGAATCAAACTCATGTTGTAGGTAGATAGTAATACACAAAATAATCATAAATCTGTTGAAGAAATGATGAGAATCAATGGTGTGTTCTTGAAGATATCATGTATATAATTTTCTGGAAAAAAAGATTAAACATATGCTTTTAATTCAAACTCTTGATGATTCTAGGATGTTTAGAGCATTAGAAATCATTCACATATGTTGTTATATCATGTAGTGAGTTTTATAAGGAATTTGGGTAGTTAATATGAAGGCTTGAATGATCAAAAGTGATGAAACCCTTAGTAGAAGAAATGCAGAAAACTGGGATGTTATCTGGGCGATCGATCGATCGACCCCCTGCCTTCGATCGATTGACGTCCCCATAATCCTTGAAGTTGTTTATTTTTAATGCTTGTTCATATTCCAAACCTTTTCTAAATATTTGGTGATTATTAATTGGATATAATGGGACTTAGGAGGTTCAGTAAGCCCTAGCTAAGAATTCAATTGATTTTATTGGGATTTAATTGATTAGAATTATGATAATTATAGAAATTTCGGTTGCTAGATTCTTGTGTTAAAATTTAGTTTGTATGCATGAGGATTAAGGATAGGTCCAGTAGGGGAGATTTAATATAATACCTGGGTAGCCTTAGGGTTACAATTTGAGCATCAATGACTGAGTTTAAGCTCATTATTGATTGCGCAAGGACTGTGTGTAGTACAAGCACGTAATAGTATGGCTTCTTGATAGAGATGGGAGTTCAAACCACATTTGGTTGAAAGAGGGGATGAGGTTATACCGGTTGCGTATTTGAAGTTGACGGACCTCCACGACCAAAAAAGTTAAGTAGTAGTGTATTGGAGGGGTTCCTTATTTGGATTTCGCTTTGCGAGACGCTCCGCGCATGAACCTTAACGACGTCGGGAGTGGAGAGATGTTATAGGATGTGAGGATATTGATTTTGTTTGATAAGTCATATAGTGTGAACGAAACACTATAGACTATGATCCATGTGATGATAGTATTCAATCCTATTTGATAGTAGATGTGTTTATAAGAGATTAGAAACAATCAGTTCTAACCCTAATTAAAGGAGAGTTAATTTGTGGTAATTTGGGAGATAAGATGATATGGACCAGTAGGATATTAGTGATTTCTTACTGAATAAAATGTTGAAGAAAAACCTATTTTAACCTTGAGTAATGAGTGAGGCTCGGGGATGATTAAATTTAAAGAGATATAATGCTACGTATGAGAATTATCTTATGGTAGTGTGAGAACCTTGCTGATATTATATTATAGGTAGATAATAATGCCTATTTGATTGATTGATAATTTAAGTGTATGACATACCTAGATTACTTGCTATTGATTGGGAGGTTTACGCATGACGGCAGTCATATCCTAATGAATCCATGGGATCTTTGATTTGTCGCTCGAGAACATAGGTCTATGAAAGACTTATCGGGGAGTTGATAAGTCCGCTGACTATGGGAACATAGGTATGTTCGTGACCCATGGATACGAGAACTATGTTCACCTCCAAATTTGTATGTTGTTGTTTGTGGTTCGAGGAATCCGTACCGAACCTTTAGTCCCCCTATTCAGCGACCATCGATATTGGGACGTGATAGCAGAGTAATGCAATGCACCACAGCTGTGACTCGGGGTGTCGTATTATATATGTATATATATATAATGAATTGTATGATTGTTTATATAGTGGTTAAATTATCTACTGTGTGATAATTGTAGATAACAGTGAATTGAGAAAATAATTGAAATAAGTTAATGAATATTTATCGAAGAGCTTAATTCATATTAATGAGAAACGATTCATATAAAGGAGAAATGTATAAGACTGATTATATTACGTATGGTATGGGACATACGGGGTTATGATATGGGATGGAATCATATTATGGAAATTTGTGAAGAGGAACCACTAACTAGGAAGTTAATAGGAAACGCTAAGTGTGCACTCTAGATGAGAGGTGAGAATAGCAAGTGAGAGTTGGATACTAACATGTACATAATAAATGTTTTATGGCACTTGTTAAATACTTGCTATTTTCAAAATCATTTTCTCATCGGGCTCTGACCCGTTTCCTTGCATATTCTCTTTTCTATTGTATCTTCTATATCAGGTGTCCAGCAGCAAGGATGCTAACCTTAGTGGATTATGACGAGCTATGAAGCTATGGAGTATTGCTTAGATGCCTATCTTCATTTGATTCACAATATTTTTTTTAGTTAGGGAATGTCGCCTAAAGGAATTCAATTATATCTTTTCTATCTGAGTCAAATAGTCTTGTACTCGTGTCATTTTAATACATTTATTATTGTTGGGATTACCGTATTGGTTAATTATTTAGGAATGTTTATTCCAATTGCATTTAAATTCTTTTGTATTAGCTATTTGATTATTAGTGTTGTAGAATAATATGTGTTGTGTTATTCGTAAACTAAAAATGGATTTTTTTGAAATTAAAATTTGGAAAGTTTTTAACACCAACTTAATTGGGTATTGGGTGATTAGTTAATGTTTTCGACGGTGATGCTAAGAATGAGCCAACTGTATATTCTGTTTTAATTTGGTATGGGACTGGCCACCCGTTATTTAATTAGGCGGGGTGTTACATAAATCATCTTTTCTAATCCAAACTGGCCTAGTATTGAAATTTTTTTGGCCTTCTAATTTCGAAAAGGTTTGAAGCATCTTTCATACTGATTCTTTCTTAGTCATGGACTCTCCCTTTTTTTTAGAGTTAGAGTCGTTTGTAGCTTGTCTAGGAAGTACATAAGTATTTTTGGATTTCCTAGAATAGTTAAAATTCTGGTAGGTAGGAGTATACAACCTTTTCTGTAAACACTCATCAAGAGTATGGCCAAAAATATCATAGTAGGAACAGATTGATGGGTATGGGACTTGACTTTCTTGCTAAAGTCTTTGAAAATTGGCTTGGATCTATTGGGTACAGTAGTCCAATTGTCAGTGGATTTAGGTTTCTGTCTTTGGTCTCTGGCAGAAGGACAAACATATTTGGTTTGACTATTTGGTTCCAACTGTTGATTGTGATGATTATATGTTGATTGAGAGACATTGAGACTCGGTTCACCTTTTTGAACATTTTGACAAGTTTGGTCTTGTTTTATAAAAGCAACATTTTCAAGAGAAACTTTGGTCTTACTTGTATGCTCTATTTCTCCCAAACCTAGGCCAGACTTATCTTCAGAGTCAAATTAACTTCCAGTAACAATTTTTTCATAAGATTTTGTTTGTGTTTCAAAGTGTTGGCATTTTTTAAACCTATTTGAAACCTTGTTCTTTGACTCTTCTAGTTCAATAAGGGTTGCCTTGTATTTTTGTTCAAATTCATGCTTCTTTTGAATCAAAAAGTTTATTCTCAAGGTGTAATTCCCATTCTCAATCTCATGAGCAATACATTGGGCAATATAATATTCAGTGTTCTTCCTAATGGTTTGGTTAAGTAAATCGATACACTCACTTAAGGTTTTTATCATTTTTTCTAGGCGAGCACTCTTCTTAACAGTTTTAGTGTACAATTCATGTAAATTAGGCAGATCATCATCAGACTCACTATGTGCATCGTGTGAATTGTCCTCTATGTTTTTTTACAGGTTCTTTACTCATGCACACGTTCAATTTGTCATCAACATTCTCACTTTGACTCACACACAGTCTTTCAGCAGTAATAGGAACAGAATTATCAGCAAGATTATTCACAGCATCAGCAGGCATATCCAGTTCATGAGCAGGTAAGCATGTATCATCATTATATATTATTTTAGTAAAGAAAGACATACAGTACTCATTTATCTAGGTTGACTCAGTTTCATCCTCATCAGAATTACTAGAGTCGTCCCATGTCTTACACATATTGGCCTTGTTATTGTTGTTAAAACTAGTTGGACATTTACTAGAATAGTGACCAAGTTTACACAACGATGACACTTAATATCTTTTATGTCTGGTTTAGGTCTGTTGGGGTCATAATTCCTCCTATTGTCATAAGTGTGTTTGGTATTGTCTCTGTCATGAGGTCTGTGAGATTGATTACCTTGATAATTAGATTTTCCTTGTTTAGAGGCTATAGCATTTCTAAATTTCAAAATCGTTTTGAAATGCTTACTGATAAGAGAAATTTCATTGTCAAGGTTTTTTAAATCACAGTTTTCAAGACAGTCTATGTCAAAATCTAGAGTGTTCAATTTAGGTACTGGTAAGTTAGAAAAAAGCACAACATTTGAACTAGAGGTTTTATTAGTATGTCTGGTCAATTGATTTTTAAAGTCTAGTTCCAATTCAACAGTCCTAAGTTTACTGCTAAGTAATTCAGGAGTCATATTAGGGTCATTCATTTCCTCAATAACATATCTTTTGCTGTCAAATTTAGATAGCAATTACCTAAGAATCTTTGAAACAATTTCCTTTATATTATATGTTATACCATTTGCACGAAGTTTTGTATAAATATCAGTTAACCTTATGTAGAAATCATCAAAAGATTCATTGTCATTCAAAATCAGGGTGTTATATTGCTGAATGAGCATTTGGGTTTTTCTAGCTTTGACACGTTCATCACCCTCATGAGCAATGACTAAGGTGTCCCATGCCTTTTTAGAAGTAGAACATATGGATATTCTTTCGAATTCATGTTCGTTAATGGACATAAAGATGGAATTCTTTCCTTTGTTATTATCAAGAGATAGTTTTTCTCTTCCTTAGTAAATTCATTAAGAAGTTTCTTAATCCTTGTTGGATCAGTGGCTGAAGTAGTTTTATTAGGATGTTCAAACCTTGTTTGAATCATTTCCCAGACTTCATCACCTAGGGTTCCTTGAATAAAATCATTCATTCTCACTTTCCAATACGAAAAATTATTTCCATCAAAGAGTGGTGGTCTGTATAGGTTTCCTAACTTCTCAAATTTTTCTTTCATATTCAGAATTTTTTCTAGAAAGAAGTTTCGAAAGAAATTTCTCAAGTTTTAGGATCACAAAAGGTGTTCCGGCTCTGATACCAGTTGAAGAAAGGATTCAAAACTAAAAGTTTGTTTACAATGTTTATAACATAATGTTGTAAATTGTGTAAACTCCGAATAAACTTTTTGGGCAAAACTCCTTTAAAAAAACACAAGATATCTTATAAAAGTCTTTTCTGAATGTATGGTTTAATTTTGATAGTTGATTACCTTTCTTTTTAAGTTTAAATAAACATCTACTAAAGTTACAATGCATTCCAAATCACAACAACAGTTAAGAACATTCAAAGAAATAGACACAGATATTTTTTAATGTTGTAAAACCCTCAAATAAGGGAAACATCCATGGTTTCCTCTACGGCACAAAACAAAAAATCCACTAGAATAAAAATCAAGTTACAACACTTAATCAAACCACAAAGATCCTAACCTAAGTTTAGAATATACCTACTTGAGATTCTCCACTCCAAATGTAATCTGAATTGAATTGATTTTTTCTTATTGCTTCTTTGTTTTTTCCTTGATCTCCTTCTCTTTGAATTCTGATTCCAGCAACTCTTTTAAAATCCAAGATTCTCATACAAAACCAGAGTGTCTAAGTGTTCGTGTGAGATAGTGTTTGAGATGTGCTACTACATGCAAACATGCAACTCACCCTCTCAAGATTTATACAAACTTTCCCAACAAATTATAGCAGTTCGAAAATGAAAGTTATTTTTGAATCTTAATTTTTCAAGCCAAGACTTCTTGATCTTTTATTTATCCACAGATCTCAAGGATACCATGCTCATAAGACAGTTCAAGGTCTTAAACAATTTCTGGGTTTTGAAAATATTTTTGAAATTGTAAACCTCCAATTGAGATCCAAACTAGACTAGAAGTCTCCTTTATCAAAACAAATTCAGACTTAACATGCAGAGACTGATTTAACAATTTTTGTCATAAACTTCTTTTCAGATCTATGATTACTCCTTAAAATGTTTTAGCAAGAGTTATGTGTGTTCTTTTTTTTTGTACACCATTATTTCATAAAACATGAAAATAGAAAACTAGAAACATACAACTCACTAGATCTGAAAACTATTTTAAAATTGAAAAGTTTTTTATTTCAAAATTTTTTGAAACAGAATATATCTAAATTGTCAGATCTAAAAAGAGAACATAAAATAAATCATGTGATGTTCTCTTTTAGAAAAAGTTCAGTTTCAATAATGAACCTTAAGTCTCTCTTAGAGATGTGTTCTGAGAGAATCAAATATTAGAATTGGTCTTCAAACAAAAACAAAACATCAACAACACAGAAACACTAGAAGGATCTAACTCTCAAAAAGATGGGTTTTCTTATGTATGGGACTTTTAGGTTTTGGTGTTTGGTTTGGGAGAAAACACTCAGAGGTTTTAACTACGAAGAAAACTAGGGTTTCTTCTTCTAATCGCTCTTTTTTTTCTTTCCCTCTCTTCTCCCTTCTCTCTCTACTCTCTCTACTCTATATTTTCTCTCAGGATTAATGAAATGGCAAAAGTCGCAAAATGCTGAGGCTTGGTTCCTTTTTATGCTAAACGTAGAAGGATCCAGAACATCGACCTCAATCTTATGGAGGGATTGAGTCTTGACCATTTTAATTTAATCTAACGGTTCAACACTAGCGGTGGGTTAAACATTTGGTGACTGGTTTAAACTGGGTTCATGTGGATTATCTCTCAACACATGCAGGACATTGATAATGTTAATCAAAGGATTGAGATTGGTTAAACAGATTGTGTCTTCGAGAAAGCACAAATCCAGGTTACCAACGCGTGTACGCACCAGATGAAGGGAAAAACGCATGTATGAAAGTAATTACAAAGCACACCTCCAATTATCTAGCGCTTTTGGATTCTACCCAGGCAAACAATCAGCAAAGAAAATAAGTTTCTGAAATTCAATTTTTACCACAACACTTTTCAAAACACATTTTAATTAATTTAAAAATCATTTAAAAATTATTTAAATTTATATAAAATGATTTGAATTGAATTAAATTAATTTCAATACGATTTGAAGTGTTGAAAACCCATTAAAGCAAATAGGTTGTATGTATTATGCAGTGCAAGTGTCCTATTTGTGGTTTTCAGGATTAGAATTGACTTCCCTTTGAAGATTTTCTTAGACAAGATTTCTTCTTTGAGCTTATACCTTAGAGGAGAAGGAGTTCTCATAAAAATCTAACCTATTTTTCCTAGATATCCAAACTAGTTGGAACTCCTATATATGTAAACACAAGTAAGTCAATACATAGTGTGTGCTCAGTATTACTTTATTATATAGTTTTATATATGTTTTTGTGTAAGAATTTAGAATAGAACATAAGAGATAGAGAGTTGCGGAGGGGAGTAGCGCTATGATAGCGATGCAATCAGTTTTTACCGCGGGTAATAAAGCCAATGTGGTGGCTTGGCAATGCTCCAATTGAGAATGTGTTTTAAAATTGGTCTGAACCACTAACAATCCAAAATGTGTTCTAATACCAAAATTTTCCATTTGTAATATATAACTAGCTGAGGGAGTGGGTTTTCTAAATAGTAGTCCATCTGACCAAGTAGTTGGGAAAGAGAAACACATTTTCCCCAAGTTCCTCTGCTGGTATAATATTGAGAGAAAACAAGTTCAAAATGAATGAGTTAGAGAGTGTTTATGGAGGTGTTTTAAGATGGTTATATAGAGGGAAAATGTATTAGACTGCATTTTTAAGTTAGGAAGCTTAGTATACCCTTGATGCCACCTTTAGAGATGGGGGATACCCTCTTCACCCACCAATTTCTTCCTTCTTGAGTCTCCAAATAGGCACGAGTGTTGAGT
The DNA here is from genome assembly GCA_949130495.1 of Sambucus nigra. Lineage (NCBI taxonomy): Eukaryota > Viridiplantae > Streptophyta > Magnoliopsida > Dipsacales > Adoxaceae > Sambucus > Sambucus nigra. Next base: position 152,719,532 of record OX422211.1, on the reverse strand, counting down.
TATTTTCAGATTTAAACATGGTTAAGAGTGCATTTATGTGATTTTATGTGTGTGTGTGTGTGTATGTCTCTCTCTCTCTCTCTCTCTCTCTCTCTATCTCTATCTATCTATCTATCTATATATATATATATATATAGGTTTAAACACCATGTGCTAGTATCTCATGTACAACTCCACAGGCTCCAAACACAATCTCTTCCAACCTCGAGCCCCTAACCCTCTTTCAAACCCTAATCACAGGACATCGGAAGCTTCCCGAGCTCCATTTGACTTTAGTCAACTATCGGACTCGAGATTATCCCAATACACTTGTATAGGGATCTATATCCCCTTTATTTGGTCATCAAGTATGGCACCTATGCCAATAGGAGGGATAAGGAACATATTGGTTTCGTTGGTGCCCCCAGTAGGAAGCCTCATTTTTTTTTGCATTTAGGGTTTCCTATTTAAGGAAAACCTAATCTAATTGCCCATGACCTCTTTCCTCGAAATGAGTTCGGCAGCCTTACATTACATCACTTTCAAAACATTCTCTGGACCTTCTCTTACCTCACCTTTGACTACCACTTTGACACAACCTCATCACCAATTAAAATCAGATTACAGCTCTCCAAAAAATTAGAATTTAACTTACATAGAATATTTAAATCCTATTCATCCAACTTTATTAATTCACTACAATTTCTTACATCCTATTACTTTAAGTATATCTTTTACTTAATTCATACTTTCTCATCACCAATCCCAATTTTTCGTATTTATATAATCACAAAGTTTATTTTCATAAACTCAAAAACCCAAAAGGAGGGTTTAACTCATAAACCCCAAATTATAGTTTTCTTCCATATTTTTACGTTTTCACTGGTGTACACTATCTCACAAATCAAAATAGAAAACTCTAGTTTTGGATTTATGGGTTAGACCTCACATTTATTCTCTTTTCGAAGTATGTGGATTTTCATGCTGATTTCGTCTAGGTGTCTCTGGTTTATCTTGGGATTTGAGTCCTCATTTTCCTTATTTTGTTCTTCCTACCTAATTTTTACAAAGTATATTACATATATCTATTTTCACTTATTTCATTACTCTTTAGCGATCCGATTGACATGCGTACTCATTGGTTTATAGTGAGTTACAATTTGGCACATCACTCATACTCTATCTATTCTTATCTATTTAGACCTTTGAGTGGTCCCGTTAACATGCATATTGATTTTTTCATAGTGAGTCATGATCCGGTATATCACTCACAATGTATCCCTTTTCATTTATTTCATTAGCCTTTTCTGTGGTCACATTAGACAGGCATATTCACTCTTTCATAATGAATCAGGATCCATCACATCATTCATATTTTTTCTACTTTTATGTTTTTCTCCTTCTTTTAGTTATATTCAGTCCATTTATTCATTCTCGTCTTTTCCATAATGCAGACAAGATGATGTCGCTCCTCATGCACTTTTCACACAAATACACATTTTCACCCTATACACAGTATACATATGAACTATACATTTGAGTAGAAGGGGAACAATTTAATATCCCATGAGAGACCAAAAGGGTGGAATGGGTGCCTAACACATTCCTATACCCATGATCTATTTTTTTTGTATGCGTTAATAGTCTTTTATGCCATCTCTTCGGGGCTGGAGACATATTTTACCTCTTTCGAGTAAAATATGTTAGTGACTCCAAACTTTACACTTTTGCATACCCTTGACCACAACCACTTTTCTTCCTTGACCCCCATTTTTGCATCTTTTTGGGGGAAAACCCATGTATTAGGATGGCCATAGTGGTGACTTCACTCGAGACTTTATTTTTAGGAGGATTAGACTCTATTTACATGGGTTTTTCTTTCCTTTTTTCTATTCCTTTTGTCTTTCTACATGTATATATATGTTTTCACTTGTATATTCCTCTTTCTCTCATGGTCACATGTTATGTATGACATGCTCACATCTATCTTCTTTTCTCTACCGTACTTATCTTCTCATCACATGCACATCTTTTTTTTTTATCACAGACCTTATGTCACTTATATATATCTATGTCTTATTCGTTTGTATATATCTCATGTATCGCACTCACTAATATATATTTTCCATGTTTTATTTCACTTGTCCAGATTTTCCACATAATCCATGTCACTTGTATATATCCACTTTTATTCCCACATGTTTGCAGTCACGTGCTTCACATATCACATTCTTATTCACATTATTTAAATATCAGTTTCATATATACCTCTATTCTCCTCAACTGCACATATTTTCATGTTTTCATCACCTGCACATATCACTATGTTACTCTCACTAGGTACATATATCCATCTCACTTGTGTATGTCCACATGTTTCACACCTTAACTATATCACTGTGATTTGTCTGCTTGTATATAACTTATGCTTGATGTTACTTGTACATACTTACTTGGTCACACTTCTTCTATACTTAGCTTTGAAAAACCATCACTAAGTAAATTTAACAACTGTTAAAAAGGTTTAATTAGTTTCGAACTACTTTTTCAAAAAACTCTTGTAAAAATCTTATTTAAAACACAAGGTGTGTAAAAAATAGATTGTAAGAACAAATCACTCAGGAATATTGAAAATAGATTTTTAGTTTAAACCAAAGTCTATATAGCAGAATGTAATAATGGAAAACTAAAAAGCACACACATGAGACAAGTATTTTTTATGTGGTAAAATCCCAAATTAGGGAAAACATCAACAGTGACCTCTATGCCACAAAATAAAAATCCACTATAATAAAATAATAGATAAAACATTACAAGAACCTAAACATGCATTCAAGATTCTAAGCTAAGAGAAGAAATATACCTAGATGAGATTTCCTCTCCACGGTATTTTTGATATGTTTTTAATCTTCCTAGTAGTTTCCTGGCCTTCCTCCCTGTTCCTTGTTACCAGTGGCTCAAACAATACAAAATTTCTCAAATGAACCACAATTGACTAGGTGTTTGTGTGAGAATGTTTTGAAGTGATGTGATCTACATGCAATATGCTTCGCACACATCTCAATAGATTTATACAAATAAATTCTAATGAATTACACATAATCTATATGATATGCAAAGAGTTTAAAATTTATTTAAAAATCAAACTTAGATTTCAAACACAACATTTCAGATATTAAAAGTAACCTTTTTGAAAAATAAATCAAGTGTTTAGAAATACTTATATATATACCGAATGATTTCACAAAGTGTGAAACTTAGTTTTTCGAAAGAAAACTTTAGATATGAAGTATATATTGTACTTAAACTCTCTTTTTTAATAAATTTTGAAACAGAGAGTGTATCTAACAAATATACAGATGTAAAACAAGATCCAGTTGAAAAAGAGATAAAAGAAACCTAAGATACTATGTGAGATGTATCTCTCAGCAAATCTCGTAATTTCTTGAAACAAATACAATATCTACACTGAGATAGGTTTTTAAGAGAGATTTGTATTGAAGAGTTTCTTCAAACTATAACCAAAAACAAACCCTCATGAAAACCTAATTTTTCTAACTCTCTTTTCTAGTGTGAGTTTGAATGATGAAGTATGTGTTTGGTTTTGGGTGAAAACCTATAAATTTCTAAGTTTGAGAACTGATTTTCTCTCTCTCTCTCTCTCTCCCCACTCTCTATCTATTTATCTCTCTCTCTCTCTCTCTCTCTCTCTCTCTCTCCATTATTTCTCTTTTCTCTCTCTAATATCCCTTCTCTCTTCTTTTTTTCTCTCAGACCTATGAACTACCAAAGTCTTCAAATGGCTAACCAATGGTATCTATTTGTACTAGAGATGGAAGGATCCAGATTATCGACCCAAACCAAGGGATGAGATTCTTTTAACGATTCAAAGTCTAAATCTAAGGGTTATTAATGCACCGTATTAAGTTTCTTTTTTACTGTCCCTAAGGGTCCTCACATGGATCAATTCTAAGATAAGCAGATCATTGATAACTAATGACCTAATGCTGATCAAATTTGAGAGAGTAGTTACTTGTGAGGATGTAGGGGAAGCTATCTCCTTCTGCGAAATTTCCTTCGAAGCAGGAGAAACTTCAATCGACTTTTTCAACGGGTCACTTTCTTTAACATTATCATGCACACCACCTCGCACACCTACCTGAAAAGAAAATTTTGAAGAAACAGGAGTCATCATCATATAAGAAAAGAGGAAAATTTAGAGACTTAAAATGAGAATAGTAGACATACCTCTTATACTTCCAAAACTTAGTCCAAAACATCATCTAAAACCTCATAATCTCAATGAGGTGAAGTAGGCATTGAAGAAGAAACCATTTTTCCCAACCTATATCTTCGAACAAGAGATTCCTCTTCTTCTTCTTCTTCTTCTTCTTCTTCTTCTTCTTCTTCTTCTTCTTCTTCTTCTTCTTCTTCTTCTTCTTCTTCTTCTTCCTCCTCCTCTTCTCCCTCCAGTCCATCCTCCTCTTCCCCTTCCTCGTCGTCATCACACCACCTTCACCAACTTTTATCACTCCACCATTAGATACACCATCATCAGATTGTTCCTCCTCACTTGCCTAACCTGATTCCTCCAAGACAATCTTGACTGGGCTAACCAACTTCCTTTTTCTTACTACCTTCAACAACTAGGGGAGAATAGAAAAACCCATGAGAATCCATTTGGGACGACATAAAGGCCCTATCCTCCTAAAAAAAAATTCCCAAGTCTGCCTGAGTTGATCTAATATCAAGCTTACTTGTTGGGTAACTTTGGGATCAGGAGTTTGGATGGGAAAGACTTGTTGGGTAACTTTAAGCTTCTTTATTGGGGCCTTCCTAGTGTCCCGCACATCTTCTCCAGTTAAAGCGACATGGGAAGCATTAACCTCTTCAACTAGACTTAAAGTCATATGGGCAGCAGCATCTGAGTCGGCCAGAAGAAAAGATTGATCTTTTTTCTTCTTCTTAACCACATCTTGATCGATAGGGGAAAGTGAAGACAAATTGGAAAGGACATAATTATTGATGGTGCTGAGAGGAAAAAAAGAGTTGAAAGTTGTGCAATTCTTTAGACCCAACTCCATGGGAGGATATCTTTAAACCTCAGGATATCAAGTCTCTTTGAGAAGATTACTTTAGAAAAGACCAAGTTGATTCTTCCAGAATACTGTCAAGTACATCACCCACCTACCCCCTCGAGCTTCCATGATTGGGATAATAAGATTTTCTGGGTAATTCGTGAAAAGATTAACAACAGTTGAGGTAAGGTAGTCGCTATATGAAAAAGAGAAATTGGTGGGTTTCTCACGGGTGAAATGGCTTAACATGGGATTGCCTTTATCGTAGCCAAATTGCATAGTTACGCAGTGCGAACTGCAAACAGAGTAAAAAGAGGACCATTATGTGTAAGAAGGCAAGTAATAAGGAATCAATAATAGGGGAGCATTGTTTGCTGGAAAGTTTCTATCCAGTGCTTCCTCGATAGGGATGATGGGAAGCTCCTCTTCCGCGAAGAATTGATTCGAAAAAAACTACTCTACCCCAATTTATGAGAGAGGTACAAACCTCTCAACTCTGTCAATTGAGAACACAAGCGGTTTTTTGGAACTCTTGTGATTCCAACGTCAAATGCGAGGGACTCTGGTGGGCCGAGAACTGGGATAGTTATCGACCGGGGCATAATCCGAAAATTTGGCATATAAAAAGGTTATCAACAGCACATGGTTTGCATAATTAAAGACATCACACAAGTCGATGCTCTTAGCCGAGTCAGCTTGTACTTGATCCAGCCAAGTATATAATGTACCAAGAGTAATAGCAGCAAGGGGATGTTTCAAACCATTGGCCATGCGAACGATTATATTGATCAGGTCCTTTGTTGGACAGTCATGGGTTTTGCCTGGGAGAAAGATCTTTAATAGCACAACACAGATGCATCCCTCTCAATTTGGTAATTCAACCCTTTTCCAGTTGGCGAGTACTCGAACACTTGTTTGCCTCATGGGTTCTCTTTGGCTTCTTCGTGCGCCTTAATCATAACTTTGTCCTCAATGAAGTAAAAATACCTACTAACCTCCGAGTAGGTACATTTATTGTATGTTACCATACAATCTTTCACAACTGCCTCCAACTCCTCCATAAAGGCTTTTCCTTTCCAGAAACTGCCTCCTCGAAGAAGGTGTCGAATCACGTCGCCTCCATACCCAACAACTCATAAACATCCGCAATGGTAATGGTGAACTCACCCCAAGAGGTCATAAAAGTGTGCGACCTATGACTCCTGTGAGATACAAGAAGCTGGAAAGAAATGTTGTCCTTCTCAAGGTTGAGATCACTCAACCAACTGGTACACGATAAGCCAATCAGAGCTAGTTGAACAAGATACTTAGAGTGTATACGATTGGTCCAAGGACCCAAACTTTCATAGGTGCCAGAGGTGGACTTAAACTCCACCTTTGAAAATGGATAGTCACCACGCTCAATATGAAACATAATGATAGTAGCATTGGGAAGTCGAAGTCACAACACTCATTTAAAAGGATCCCTAGGATGGAAGACCTAGGCCACCAAGCTTTATTTCATATCCGTCCTAAGGAAAACCATTGAGCTTCCATATAACGACCTCATTAATGCCACCATGCTTCCAGTTGAACAAAACAGTTTCCCACTAAAACATAATATCTCATGCATTTAATGTTGTATCTTGGACATTAAATACACAGTATCTTAGCATTTAATGTTAATCAATCACCGTTGATATCGACGAGGTTACTCAAATAACCTCGTCTCTATATATAAACAACTAAACCAAATAGTTTAGGGCACGACAATCTTGTTGTCGGATTTCCCTCATACACGAGAGCTCCTGTGAGAACACTTATGGACTGAACATTCTCTCCACCCCATTATCACCCATATCATTGAGTATTAATTGAGCTTGAAGTTCCTGCCTTGCCTTTATTGTGCCTAAAGTGTTTGCTCTTTCTCCCTCCGACCAAGTTAACCTCTGGTCCCATCTGTTTATTGTGTTTGCAGTGCATTTATGGTGTAGAAACATCATTTAATACAAGGCAAAGTGTTGAATATCACTATCCCTCTCACTTGTATTTACTGTCAATATTAAATATTATCTTGTGCATTAATCCCGATCTTGATAACGGGTTATGCCCCACTTGATACTAATTGTATTCCATGAACCCACATCTTACATTTGGCAAATCCGCTAGGGAGATATTCTCTTTTGAAAAGATGCTAGAGGATAACACTGCCAGGACTATCGATATTGACATCGTGCAGCATCAAGAGGAGGCAGACCTCAGCGTGTTGCCTGAAGGAGTAAGAATAGCACAGTCGGACCCTAGCGCGTTCATTACGGGTGAGATGAAAATGACAAGTGCACAAGAAGGAATGGTCCATGGAAAATGATGGGTCTCATGGGTTTGTTCATAGAGTTCATCAAGACTCCGGCAACCCAGGCGATGTTTGGAGTCACTAGGGGAGTGAGATCTTTCATGACACCACTAGTAGGAATACCTGCTCCTACTGTTACAGGAGGGGTTGCTATACCTACTTTTAGTGGTGTTCCTCCCACAGTCTCACAAACCTTGAGTAATTTTCCTCCCACTACTATCCCGCCTATGATGACAGGGCTAGCGACATAAGATCAGGGAATTACTTCAGCAACTCAATCTATGATCGGTGGAATGGGGAAATATGCACTAGATATTTCGGCGATGCTAGCTGTGGTAATAGTGTCGTCAACCAGCTCTCCACCGTATAACCTCGAGAAAATTAAGAAGGAGTTGTTAAAATTCATAGCAATGTACAAAGTGGGTGATAGTTCTTCGGTGTATGATGACCTTCGTACTCCATACCAGGAGAAATACAATAATTAACCCTAACTAGTAGGGTATATTCCACCAATCTTTTAGAAGTACACGAAAAAGGGTGCAAACCCTAAAGAGCGCGTGAAAAGTTTTATTGAGAACCTTAGGGACCATTGCAATGACAAAAGGCTAAGGTTGAGGTAATTTTTAAAGTCCCTAATAGAGAAAGCCTACACGTGGCGTTCCCACTTCACCCCGGGTAGCATAGCCTCTTGGGAAAAGCTGCATGTTTTGTTCGTATAAAAGTTCTTTTTGGCTGAAGACTAGTTCACACTCACTCAGTTGTCATGAGATAAACAAAAGCCAGGAGAAGACGTAGTTGTCTATATTAGGAGATTACACGAGCGCTCTCAAAATGTGAGAGAATTGACTCGAGAGGATAAACTATTGCAAGTTTGTGCAGAAGGGTTGTTGTCAGAGTACATCTTCTATTTGATCAATGAAACGTGAGAGGGTACGTTTGCTATATCCTTAAAATCAGCAAGGAATATCACCCAGGTAGTATAACCCACGCACCCTCCACTTTCCTTGTAAAGTTTGTTGTTAAGTCCACCAGTCACCTTGGGGAGGAGAATACCGTTAAGGGTGAACTATGTCAATAATGGAGGAAAGGGAGAGAGCAATGGTGGCAGAGGGATAAGAGGTTGAGGCAACAAGAGATGGTTTAAAGGCAAGGAGGATCCTCCTGAACTGCCATATTTGATAGAGCAAGCTCTAAACTTATATGATTTCATGGTTCATGATAAGGTCTATAGATCGATCAACATCATCACGACGCAACTGCCTTGGGAGAACAAGGAGAAGCCTCACTATTGTGAACTTTACAATGGAGTAAACCACTCAACCAAGGTGTGTTTTTCACAGAGAAAGTTGATCGACCATAATGTGAATAATGGAGACATACAGCTTCCCCAAGCTAATGTGAATTACAATCATACCAGCTCTTGGGGCCCATATGGCTAGCGCTTTCGATGAAGAGGTTAAACAACTAATGAGGGAGCAATGGTTCCTAGAGAACGACTGTGAGTCATCTATGGAAGAATTCACCCTTGAGCTAGCTTACCTCAACCTAGAAGAGGATATAGAGAAAGTGTATTACTCCATTGAGTGTCTAAGTAGATATATGGGAGCCTTCTCCTTAGAGGTGGTAAATGTAGTAATAGCCTCCGATGATTCTGCCTATAAAGATGTAGAAGAAGTTCATGAACTTAAAAAGGAATAAATAGACCCCTAGATTAAATGCATAGTGGTTACATGCTCGCAGAAGTTCAGTTGGTTCTTCGATCGGGTTGGGCTCCCTGAGCACTCGTGATTGGAGGTCACACAAGCCATCTTAAAAATAGTGAAGAATAGTATGTCACCACATCTGAAATGGAAAGGGCCTATGGCCAAGCTTGTAAGAAGCTATCTCTCTGAAGTTACATTTTCAAAGGCTAAAAAATTGGTCAGGTGCCCCCACAACAAACCTCTGTATGTTACAGCCTTCATGAATGATTATGTTTTCTCTCCTGTTCTGTTGGATGGGGGAGCATTCATTAATAAAATTCCTATTGGATCCTTTTATGCCATTGGCCTATCTGAGATAAGGCTAGTGACACACTCATTGGCAATCTCGGGGTATGACAACCATTCGTCTAAATCTATGGGCTACGTCAGCGTGGGTATCACAATGGGGAATATCAACTCCCACATTAAATTTCATATTATGGACTGCGAGCCATTGTACCAACTTTTAGTTGGCAGGGTGTGGATGCATAACCATAGGTTGGTACCCTCCACTTATCACCAATGTGCCAAGGCAAACATAAAGGGTAAGGAGGTGGTGATTCGAGCATCTAAAAATCCTTTTGCAAAGGAGGAAGCTCACCTAGTAGATACTTCCTTATACATAGAGCTGACAGAGGAAGCAACAACGGTAACAAGGTATACTGGGGGGATAATGGGACCGACCACTAGAGAGAGGGTGTGTCACCCACTTAATAGTGGTTAAATATGAAGAAGAGTTTGATCAATATGCAGTAAAGCCCCTTAGCTTATCAAGGCAACTGCGGGATCGAATGACACCACGCATTGATCCAATCGAGCACCAAGTCCAGACTCAGAGCATCCTCAGCAGGTATAATGTGAAAGAATTGGTAGAGAATCGCCAGAAAGGGACCTATAAGGAAGAGTTATCTTGACAGTGCAAGAGGGTAGTTTTACCTAGATGCAGAATCATCTATAAATTATGAAGGTGTGAATGGGCAGCCGAAGGTTTGGACGGTGAAGCTGACCTAGTTTACGAATGTTTCCTAGTGGACAAACAAGGGCAGTATTTGGTGATTGATTGATAACTCTGGGTTCCAGAAGTTTGTAGAAGAAATAGAAAAGGAACCTGAGTACATGAAGGACATACCCAGGCCGCAAATCCAGGAGTTGGAGAAAATAAACTTGGCTAAAGAAGGTTATGATCATAATCATATCTTTATCTTGAAGGAACTAGAGGGGGCTCCTCGAGAGGAGTTGATCAACATACTCCAAGAGTTCAAAGACGTCTTCACGTGGAAGTATACTAAGATGCCCGGGGTGGACAACGAGGTGAGTTGTTACAAGCTGAATGTTTTGTCGTCAGCCATTCTAGTAAAGCAGGCCACCCGAACATACAAGGAAGAATTAGATCTTAAGATCAAAGAAGAGGTTCAAAGGTTACTCACAGTCAACTTTATCATCCCAATCTAGCATTCGATTTGGCTTTCTAGTATTGTGCCTATGGGAAAGAAAGATAAGAGCCATATCAGAATCTGCGTGGATTTTAAGGACCTGAATTTGGCGTGCCCAAAAGATGAGTTCACACTACCTTTTATTGATAGTTTGATCAATACAACTATGGGCCACGAGATGTACAGCTTCATGGATGGTTATGTAGGGTACAACCAAATAAACATTGATCTAGCCGATGCAGAGAAGACTGCTTTTTAAACACCTTTGGGTAAATTCATGTACACAGTTATGCCCTTTGGTCTAAAGAAGCAGGTGCCACTTATCAAAGGATCATGAAGGCTATTTTCCATGAACTCCTCCATAAGATCATGGAATTGTACGTCGATGATTTGGTGATCAAGTCGAAAAAGGAGGAGTCTCACTTAGATGACTTGAGGAGGGTGTTAACCCAATGAAGGAAGTACAAGCTGAAGATGAACCCCCTTAAATGTGCATTCGAGGTAACAATTGGGCAGTTCCTGGGATTTTAGGTAAGCAGGAAAGGAGTTTAGATGTACTTGGACAAACGACGGTCCATTCTCGATATCCTAAGACTAAAATCAGCAAGAGAGATGAAGATCTTACTAGAAAAAGTCGCCTACTTAAGGAGGTTTGTACCAGGGTTGGCCGAGGTAATCCACCCACTGATGGAGTTGCTGAGAAAGGGCACTAAGTTCACATGGGAATCGACGCACCAGGACGCCATGGATAGGCTAAAAGCACTCCTTACTTCTCCCCAGACGATGATTCCCCCAAAAGCAGGTATCCCTTTACGTTTATATCTCACATCTACCAAACAATCTATTGGGGAGTTATTAGCCCAAGAAACAGATGGTATTGAGAAACCTATTTATAACTTAAGTCGGATTATACATGGGTCGGATGCCAGATATACTATCATTGAGAGGCATTGAATGGCCCTTGTATTTATAGCACAAAAACTTAGGCATTACTTACTATCATTCACAGTCCACATCATCACTAAATGTGATCCAATAAAGTTTTTGCTTGCTAGAATTGTACTAATATGCAGATCTTCCCGATGGTTATTAATCCTCTCAGAGTATGATCTTAAATGCATAGTTTCACGAGCTATCAAGAGTCAGGCTTATGCAGATTTTATGGCTAACTTTCTGTCTGGAACATTCGAGCCACCTGTGGAGGATCTTTCAGGGAATGATATTCAAGAAAACATTATAGAAACCACCCTAGACGAATGGACCATGGAGTTAGATGGCTCCTCGACTAAAATAAAAGTGGAGTTGGGGTCATCCTCAGAAAGAATGGTGAATAGATTCGATTATCCTTCAAATTGGAATTCGAATGATTGAACAACAAAGCTGAGTACGAAGCCCTAGTACTAGGGCTGCTCGAGGCCTTTAGAAGGGGTATCCAAGTCCTAACCATAAAAGGAGACTCTAACTTGGTAGTGAAACAGGTAACAGTCGAGTTCTCTTTGAAGCACATGAGTCTGGCGCCCTACCAAACGATCATACAATATTTATTTAGGGCAGTTCGTAGTGGTAAAAATTAAAAGACATCCCATAAAGATCAATCGTATTATCAATGCTTAAACTACCATTACTCAAAATATTTCTTCTAAGGGGGAGTCAACATTCGTTCGAATCTCTAAGAGGATATCTCTCTCGACCATGTTGGAGATGGTGCCCACAGATGGCAAGGATGATTGGAGGGATGAAATTAAAAAGCAATTGTAGAGAGGTGTAGGCCCGCTGGGCCTAGTTGACTTGGCGCCATATTTTATTACTAGGGGCAACTTATATCACAAAAATAAAGGAGTTTGGTCATCCAGATATGTAGACCCCAAAGAAGCCAAGAAGAGACTAATCAAAGTGCATGAAGACAGTTGTGAGACCATTGAGATCCCCTTGTATAGAAAAGTCCAATGAGCAGGGTATTTTTGGATTTTATGAGAAAAAACTCTGCATTGATACAAAAAGACTGTGAGAAATGTTGCTTGCTTTATCAGGCAATAAAATGCAACTTCATCGATCAACCCCGAGACTGGAGACAACCATACATGGACTTATTGGTAAATAAAGTAATGCAAGTAGACAAAGGTGATGCTATGAAGGTGAAAAGACGAGCACCCAGGTATTATATCCAAGAAGGTAAGTTGTATCGATGAGGCTATCATGACAGGCCTCTAAGGTGCATCATGGGGAAGAGGCCGAAAAAGTACTAAAACAAGCGCATGAGCCAGGGCATATTGGTAGCGCCAAACTTTATAACTAAATTATGACGTTGGGGTATTACTGGACTACGATGGATAAAGACTCAGCGGAATTTATTCAAAAATATAAAGCTTGTCAACTGCATGGGAACATGATCCACGTTCCTTCGATAAACTTGCATTCTCTTTCCACACCCTACCCATCCCATACTTGGGCATTCAATTTAGTAGGGGAAATAAACCCCTCCTAGAGAGGAAAAATTTGGACACTCGTGGCAATTGAATGTTTTACTAAGTCGGCAGAAGCCATATCGCTAAAGAAAGCCACCGCATGAGTGGTTGCTCGATTCATGAAAGAGCATATGATCTGTCGATTTGGCATCCCGAAGGTTTTCCTATCAGTCAATGACACTCCTTTTGTGATAAGAGAAGTAAGTTTATTGACAGATAAGTACTCCATCATCCACCACAAGTCGACGGTGGCGTACCCGAAGTGCAGTGGGCAGGCATAAGCTACTAGCAAGACTCAGGTAAATATCTTGGCAAAAATGTTAGAGGATTTCTCGAGCACATGGGATGACAAAATACCCAAAGTACTATGGGCCTATAGAACAATAAAGAGGAAACCAATGGGGTATACCCCATTTTCCTTGGTCTTTAGGGAAGAAGTTATTCTACTAGTAGAACTTGAGGTACCTTTGGCCCGATATAACTTACGAAGCGCCATGCTTCCTCATAACTGGAACATGCAACTCGAAACACTGGAACAACATGGGGACAATGCTGCAAGGCACTTTAATATGTATAGAAAACATTTTCTAGATCCTATGACCAAATGGTGAGGCCAAGGAAGTTCAAAGAATGAGATATGGTACGGAAAGCATGGACAAGGCACATCAGGGGTTTGTCATTTCTAAAGTTTGAAGCCAACTGGGAGGGACCCTACATCGTTCGAATAGCTCATGATTCAGGTTACTGCGAGATATCCAAGGTGGAGGATGATAATACTTTCAAACTAAATAATAAGTGGCTAAAAATTTACCATGTTTGAATGCATGTTTTGCTAATACTTTAGTTTATCGTAGTATGTTTTGCTAATACTTGTTCGGGAGGGACTCCCCCTATAAATGATCGGGGTTACCTGTTTAACATAGTATAAAGTGATGATTGCTTTAAAGATGTTAACCCATTGTTCTTTTTTTTGTTCCTTTCTTTATTTTACATGGTGTGACTTACATTAATGCAATAGATCAGTAAATATTCGAACAAGGCAAAAAAGAAGAAAACCAAATGCCATAAAGACTATTTAAATAAAGAAGTACAGTGATTACATTCCGAGGAGATTCAAAGATAGCAAACTAGGGGGACACAAAAAAAGAGGAACTTAAACAAAGGCTGCTAAGGGGCATCCATTATAAAGAAAAGGTTGGTCGAGCCAAGGAGCCGATGATGATGTTGAGGAAGAATCTTCTCAAGGATACTTTGGTCAGAGATTAGATCACCCAGGTCCTTTTGGTGGAGCACCCTCCTCTGCTAAACATGCTTCAGGTTTTTCTCCTTCTTTAGTAACTCAGTTTTTTTCTCAAGCAACAATGTCGTGCATATCCTTTACTTCCTGCTCGAACATAACTAGTTCAGTTTCTAAGCCTACCAGTTCCTCCAAGATAGCTACCTGCGAGTGATGAGAACTCTGCAACCGATGATGAAGAGCAAATAGGTCTGCTTTTTTAAATCACACAGCAGCTTCACTAACCAAGCCAGCAGGAATTCATTACTAATGAGCACATTGACCCTCCCCAACAACGCTTTAAGTACGTCAGAGCTAAGAGAATCCAAAGGTGTGTCAAGAATTTCCTCTAAAACGGTGGCCAGTCCAAGCAGTCGGCAAGCCATCATCACTGGTATGGGTCGAATGTTGCAGGGAGAAATGGTTGAAGGAAAACTGTCTAAAAGTTACTCAATCAGCGTTAGAGGACCATCACCCAATATATGGGGGAAATTAAGCAAGGTCTACCTTACAACCGCTTCAAGGGCTTCCTCGGGAAAGTGCACACTAAAAATGCTATCACTCACAGAAGGGAGTCGAGTGTGCGAAGCACTATCACTGTCTTGATATCTGGAAGCAAACACCTAGCGCATCCCACTAACACTTGGACCCATTACTTGAACCTGCGCACTAGGGGCCTTGCCCATTGCAGCCAACTGAGCCAAAGTCCTTTCATGTGCAACTGCATAGGCAACACCTTCAACTCATGGATTGCGCATTGTAGATTGCTCAACTTCCACCTGAAATACAATAAATTTTCAAGTCAAGGAACAAGTATACAAACTGGCTCACAAGCATAAATTAAAGTCCAATATAACTTGGCCCGCCTGACCCTCGATTATGGGAGATTCTAAGTCCACTATAACTTGACCCGCTTGACCCTTGATTATGGGAGATTCTAAATCCAATATATTTTGGCCTGCCTGACCCTCAGTTATGGGAGATTCTAAGTCCAATATAACTTGGCTCACCTAACCCTCGGTTATGGTAGATTCTAAGTCCTATCAATTAGGCACCGCTAATAATATTTACATGCAGGAGTTACTCAATAATAAGAAGAATCATACCTCTAGCTATTGATAATCAGCAAATTGGCTAGTGGACATCTTGACTAAATCTTCTTCTTCGTGCAAATACTAGGAGCTACCAAAATATGTTGCTCAGGAACAATAGTAACATTACCATCCACTTTAGCTACCTCCTCTTGCCCACCTCCCAGCTAACCTACAGCAACAGCCTAGGTTCCCTCTAGATGCAGGATTGAAGGCCCAAATAGAGTAACAAGTACCTGATCATTGGAGGGGGAAGGGGATGGCAGCATAGTTTGTTCGATCATAGAAACGTACGAAGCACAACAGAGAGCAAGATAAGTACACCAAGATCAAGGTATAAGGAACTCAAAAAATGAAAAGGGAAAAGCTTAAAATGAAAATGGAAAAGCTTACCAAAGTTAACAGAATAATAGCATGGGACTTTTACACAAATTCAATAAGAGTAGCATTAGGAGCACTTATCTTGAGACCAACTTGCTCGCGTAAGAAAGAAGAGTTGGGTTAATAGACACTAACTTGTTGGGTAACTTTGGGATCAAGAGTCTGGATGGGTGAGACTTGTTGGGTAACTTTAAGTTTCTTTATTGGGTACTTCCTAGTGTCCCTCACAATTTATCCGGGTGAATAAACATTGGAAGCATTACTATCTTCAATTAGCCACGAAGGAATAAGGGCAGCAGCATCTGAGTCGGCCAGAAGAAAAGATTGAGTTATTTTCTTCTTCTCGGCCACAGCATGATCGATAGGGGAAAGTGGAGGCAGTTCGGAAGGGACATAATTATTGATGGTTTTGAGAGGAAACAGAGAGTTAAAAGTTGTGCAATTACTTAGACCTAACTCCATGGGAGGATATCTCTTAACCTTGGGATACCGGGGCTTCTTGAGAATATTACTCTGGAAATGACCAAGATGATTCTACCATAATACTGTCAAGTACATCACCGACCTACCCCCTCGAGCTCTCTTACTCGGGAAGACAAGATTGGATTGGTAATTGACTCAAAGATTAACAACGGCTGAGGTGACGTAGTTTCTACATGCAAAGGAGAAGTTGGTGGATTTCTCATGGGTAAAATGGCTTAACATGGGATTTCTTTGATCGTAGCAAACTGTATAGCTACGCGATGCGAACTGCAAACAGAGAAAAAAAATAGGACCATTCTGTGTAAGAAGGTAAGTAATAAGGAATCACCAATAAGGTAACAGTGCTTGCAAGAAAGTTTCTAGCTAGCACTTCCTCGTAGGGATGATGGGATGTTCCTCTTGTGCGAAGAACTGATTCGAAAAAAATAGTCTACCACAATGTAGGGGCGAGGTACAAACCTTTCAACTCCGTCAATTGAATACACAAGTGGTTTTTTCAAACTCTTGTGATTCTAACATCAAATACGAGGGACTCTCATGGGTCGTCGAGATTTGGGATAGTTACCTACCGGGGTATAATCCAAAAAGTGGGCGTATAAGAAGGCTGTTAATAGTGCTTGGTTCGCATAATTAGAGACATCAGACCTCTCGATGATCCTAGCTGAGTGAGCTTATACTCGATCCATCATAATATATAATGAACCAATAGTAATATAAGCAAGGGGAAATTCCACACCATTGGCCATGCAAATGACCATATGGATTACGTCCTTTCTTGCACAATCGTGGGGCTTGCATGGGAGAAAAATCTTCGATAGCCCAACCTAGATGTAGCCTATAAGATCAATTTGGGAATTAAACCCCTTTCCAGC
Source organism: Sambucus nigra (assembly GCA_949130495.1). Taxonomy (NCBI): domain Eukaryota; kingdom Viridiplantae; phylum Streptophyta; class Magnoliopsida; order Dipsacales; family Adoxaceae; genus Sambucus; species Sambucus nigra. The sequence continues at coordinate 152,702,400 of OX422211.1, read as the reverse complement.
TAGCGAGTAACTTGCTTCCCTCGTGGGTTCTCTTTGTCTTCTTTGCACGCCTTAATCACAGCTTTGTCCTCAATGAAGTAAAAATACCTAATCACCTCCGAGTAGGTACATTTATCGTATGCTACCATATAATCTTTCACAACCTCCTCCAACTCTGCCTTAAATCCTTTTCCTTACTAGAAACTGCCTTCTCGAAGAAGGTGTCAAAATCTATCTCCTCCAGACCCTACAACTCACAAACCTCCTCAAGAGTAATGGTGAACTCACCCCCAAGAGGTCACAAAAGTGTGCGACCTATGACTCCAGTGAGATACAAGCAACTAGAGAGCGTTGTTGTTCTTTGCAAGGGTGAGATCATCCAACCAACTGGTACATGATAAGCCAATCAAAGTTAGTTTCAAAGGATACTTAGAGTGTATATGATCAGTCTAAGGGCCTGAACCTTCACAGGTGACGGAGGTGGACTTAAACTCCACCTTAGAAAATGGATAGTCACCACGCTCATTATGGAACCTAGTGATAGTGGCATTGGGGAATTCGAAGTCACAACAATCATTTGAAATTATCCTTAGGATGTCAAACCTAGGCCAGGAAACCTGATTTCATAGTCGTCCTAAGGAAAACCATTGAGCTTCCACATCACGACCTTATTAATGCCACCATGCTTCCAGCTGAACAAAACAGCTTCCCACTAAAACATAATATCTCATGCATTTAATGTTGTATCTTGGACATTAAATGCATGATATCTTAGCATTTAATATTAATCAATCACTGTTGATACCGACGAGGTTACTTAAATAACCTCACCTCCATATATAAACAATTAAACCAAATAGTTTAGGGCACGACAATCTTGATACTGAATTGTTGTCGAATTTCCCTCAAACACGAGAGCTCCTGTGAGAACACTTATGGACTGAACATTTTCTCCACCCCATGATCACCCATATTGAAAATATTATACTTCACAAAGTGATAATTTCCTTTTTAGATGCGGAAGCGTGAGATGATGGTTCAATTAAAAAACAAATTAAAAAATTTTAATTTCTTTCCAAATTAAAATTAAAAAAAGTGAAATAGGATGAAACACACACACAATTTTAATTCCACTTAAACCAACATAACTCAACCCAAGTCCTAGAAATTTGCCTAATTTATATTTTTGTATTTTACCAAATTAGGCCAAACCAATTTTAACAAACTAAATTAATGACCTGAATTAAGTTAGCATTTACCCAAATAATTATGTAGCACCAAATTAAACATAAGTAGTGATTAAACCAAATTTTACCTTTTTACCTAAGCATGCGTTCTAGGTGATATAGCAAGATAAAATAAACAATGGATCACTACGCCGCGATGTACGAGGAAAAACCCAAAACGGGAAAAAACCTCGGACGACCCTAGCCTTAAGTCCGCTAAGTATGGTTTTACAAATACAAGACAGTAAGACTTACAACACTCGACTTGACCCCTTTCAAGCCCCGATGCTTCTTCTTGTATACACCTCCGCCTAGTAGACAACCCCGGAGCTCCACCGCAATCTCGGAATCCACCGATGAGACAATAGGTACACCGTCTACCACACATGGTGCCTTTCACCACGTGAAAATGCCGCAGGAAAACAAACTTCTTCTTCTTTGAGGGATTTAGAAGTAAACCCAAACTTCTCGTCTTCAAGATGTAGAGATAAACCGGTGCCAAACACTCCAAGCAATGATATATATATTGAAACTTGGATAAACAAACTTTGGGTGAAAAATAGAGTGTTAAATGATTTTTTCTTGAAAAATTAGACACTCAAAACATGAACTTTTTCTTGGAAGAATTTCGTCTCAAAACTCTCTCTTAGAGATAGAAAGATGTGAAAAAGTTAAGTGGAAAAATTTGGTTCCTGCACATATTAAGTCTGTCAAAAAGTTAGTGGGTAAAACAAGTGGGAAAGTGGGAAAAACTGTCAAAAACAGCCCAAAAAACTGTTCCCACCAAATCTCGTTCGAATGAAGTCTCCTTTGAACGATACTTCCAATGAAGTTCCAGTGGCATGTCATTGCAAACCTCGTTCGAATGACATTCTCGTTCGAACCACAATATCGAACGAAAAACAGAAAGTTGAAAATTCTATTTTTAGCCAATAAACTTTATTTTAAAGTTTTAATGAAACGTTCTGAAATACAACAACAGTTTAAAATAAAAATTCACCCAATATAAAATGTTTCAAGCTCCTATATATATATATATATATATATATATATATATTCAAATTTCATTCATACCTTAGGAGCAATGGATTCAATGTTGTTGACGTAGAAACGAGGCACATTTAAACTCGGAATTTGATAAAGCTTTAATATCTTGGCCCCTATGTCTTCAACAAACACGTCATAGGCTTGAATGGATAAACTTGAACTCTATCCTATGACTCAAATGTTTTTGTCCGGAATTGAGCCAAAACTACAAAGGACTTAATTGGAAATTTGTGTCCTTACAAATCTCCCCCTTTGGCTATTTCGAGACAAAAACTAAACAAAAATCCTAAAGGGACATCAAGCTCACTAGACTCAAAAATAATGCCACCCAATACTTGACACAAGACCCAAGGATCAAAATCTTTGCCGTGTAAAGTTTCCATTTAGAATATAATTCCTGCACACTTAAGCAAACACATTAAACGCATAGGGAATATCAAAATATTTAATGAAATTAAAGTAAGTACTCCCCCTAAATTAATTCTCCCCTTTATCAACTGTGATCTACCTAACAAGATAGCGCTCTCCCCCTAAGTTAAATCTCCCAAACTAAGATACAATTACAATAGGATTAGATACTATTTCTCCCCATAGCATTCTCCCCCTTTTTATTCAGGAATAGACAAAGGCTAAAGAATTAAAAATTAACTTATCTTCCCCAATTAAAGCATATACACCCTCTAAACTAAGCAAGGGATAAATAGAATGGGATAACAAAATTGTGCATAAAGTGATGAGAACATTAAAGCACATGGGCAACTAAAATGCAACCAATCCATAAAGATATGAATATCAACTATGATGCGATAACAAAATATATCAATTGATTGAAGTAATCTAAGAATGTGATATCAAAAAAAAATTCTCAACAAGATAAAACCAAAAATGATTTAAAGCATAGATGGACTAGAAAGCAAGGCAAAGACTAAATAAGAATATCATATATATGTATACACAATAGATTCAAACTAAGCATAAGTACACACATATAGATATAAACACCAAAATGATACAAAATAAAATAACATAAGTTTTTCACACTCTTATAGCATAAATGTGTCATATGGAAACGAAAGTGTTGGGGTGTGAACAACATACTAATGAATTAAAACCCAACTACTTAAACGTGTTCACGTAGTTTGCATTTGAGTGCAAAACTTTATCAACTAGAATTTAGCCTTTATGTGACAGGATAAAGTCAACTAATGAACAAACAAACACAATGCATACAAGCTTAGCATATTGATAATTCTACAAACCAATAGAGTCATGACATTGAAAGCGCAACGAGGATAAATGGACATTGTGCAAACCGTTGATATATCATCCAAACTACCTTAATAAGCATATATATTATTCTTTTGAATGAATAAATCAACTAAACAAATTAGGCCTTGGCAAATTATTTTTCTTTTTATGCCATATTTTCTTTTAGGCCTTTGGACCACGTATTTCTTTTAGGTCCAAGCAAACGGTGGCTTACTATTCGCAAAGGATAATACATCCTTTCAAAGCCCTTCCCCGTGCACATTTATATCTATCATTTTCATTTCTCACAAAGCTCACGTACAACGGATTTTGACATGCACTAGTCCTCCTAGGTCACAAATATGTAGATTACTAGATTGGTAGGAGAACACCTCACAAAGCTTAAATATAACACGTGATGTTAAGGTTCAAAAAGCTCATGCATGTGTGTAAAGGCATATAAAAGTGAATCCATTAAGCAAGTCAAACTTAAGCTACTCCATGTAAACATGGTAAAGAACATTTTAAGGATTAAAATTCTAACCAAAAGTTCTAGTCACATGGAAGCGAAATGAGGATTCAAACACAAACATATGCCACAAAATATGTGTAAAACCAAAAAACACACAAAATAAAATATTTTTGAGTTTTTGAAATTTTTAAACCAAACAAAAAAAATATTTACTTAAAAAAAAATCATTTGTATTTTTCATTAAGTTCAAATTACTAACAAGGTAAAAACACAAATGATAAACAAAATCTTTTTGTATTTTTCATTTAATGCAAATTAAAAAGAAAGAATAAAATACAAAAGATAAACAAGTCATGATTTCTAGCATGAGATATGAAATAATGCAATGAGTAGAAAATGACTAAACATGCATACACCTAGCAATGATATAACATATGAAGCATAAAAAGCTAGAGTATGCAAACAATTAACACATTCAACCTTTAAATTTAGAAAGGTAGGTTTCATGTGAAAGCAAATGAGAATCCACAAATCTAATATCTAGCGCGTCTAAAAATGATTTTCGAACTCATATAGATGTATATTTAAAATGATGGGATTTGGAAACTAATGAATTGCTAGACATAGACTTCCTAGGACTTCTTTTAAGATAAAAAAAAATGACCTAAGGTGACCTTTCCTACCACAATGCAAGCATGTGAAAACATGAGGAATGTTACCTAAGGTGTGACCTTTTCTAAAGTCTTTGGATAAAGTAGACCCTCTAAAACAAAAAATGGTTTTAGATTTAGCAACGGAAGTATTTGAACTAGATGAGCTAGAACCATCACAACTACTACTCGAGTCTTGTAAGTCATTTTTCATTTTTAATATATCAGACTCAAGTAATAAATTAGACTCCTCAATTTTACGGGACTCCTTCTTTAAATTTTCAATTACACATAGAAGGTTATCACGCTCCCCCTCAATGTGAGCAAACATGTCCCTAATAGTCTTTTCTCGACATTCACTTTCTTTCTTGGACTTTTCTAAAATATGAAAATTGTGATTTATGTCCATGAGCTTTTCACGAAAAATATCTTTTTGAGATAGGGAGATTTGCAAAAATTCAACTTTAGCTTTAAAACAAGAATTTTCATCTTCAAAAAATTTAATTCTTTTTGCAAATCTCAAATTTAATTCTCTTAATTTTTCATTAAACTTATTAAGCTCATAAAATTCCCCTCGAATAGAAAAAACTTCATTATCCTTAGAAATGGACAAAATTATCATTAAGGCATCCCATCGAGAGATACAAAAAAATTGAGAGTGAGTAAAAATTGAACCACTTAAAAAAATGCAAGGAGCACAAAAATGGTAAAAGTAAAAAACGGATCTTTGACGTGATAACTTAGCGGTCTGGTTCTGACACCAATTTGAAAAAGCAGAGATTTTCTACGTCAATGCTCTGATACCAATTGTTCTAACACGAGGCCCCTAGATTTTGAAAATATTATACTTCACAAAGTGATGATTTCCTTTTTAGATGCGAAAGCATGAGATGATGGTTCAATTAAAAAACAAATTAAAAAATTTTAATTTCTTTCCAAATTAACATTAAACAAAGTGAAATAGGATGAAACACACACACAATTTTAATTTCACTTAAACCAACATAACTCAACCCAAGTCCTAGAAATTTGCCTAAGTCAGATTTTTCTATTTTACCAAATTAGGCCAAACCAATTTTAACAAATTAAATTAATGACTTGAATTAAGTTAGCATTTACCCAAATAATTATGTAGCACCAAATTAAGCATAAGTAGTGATTAAAACAAATTTTATCTTTTTACCTAAGAATGCGTTATAGGTGATATAGCAAGATAAAATAAACAATGGATCATTATGTCGCGATGTACGAGGAAAAACCCACAACGGAAAAAAACCTCGGAAGGCCCTAGCCTTAAGTCCACTAAGTATGGTTTTACAAATACAAGACAGTAGGACTTACAACACTCGACTTGACCCCTTTCAAGACCCGAAGCTTCTTCTTGTATACACCTTCGCCTAGTAGACAACCCTGAAGCTCCACCGCAATGTCAGAATCCACCGATGAGACAATAGGTACAATGTCAACCACACATGGTGCCTTTCACCACGTGAAAATGCTGCAGGAAAACAAACTTCTTCTTCTTTGAGGGATTTAGAAGTAAAACCAAACTTCTCTTCTTCAAGATGTAGAAATAAACCGGTGCCAAACACTCCAAGCAATTATATATATATTGAAACTTGGATAAACAAACTTTGGGTGAAAAATAGAGTGTTAAATGATTTTTTCTTGAAAAATTAGACACTCAAAACATGAACTTTTTCTTAGAAGAATTTCGTCTCAAAACTTTCTCTTAGAGATGGAAAGATGTGAAAAAGTTAAGTGGAAAAATTTGGTTCCTGCACATATTAAGTGTGTCAAAAAGTTAGTGGGGAAAACAAGTGGGAAAGTGGGGAAAACTGTCAAAAACAGCCCAAAAAACTGTTCCCGCCAAATCTCATTCGAACGAGATTTTCGTTAGAACGAAGTCTCCTTTGAACGATACTTCCAATGAAGTTCCAGTGGCAGGTCGTTGCAAACCTCGTTTGAATGACATTCTCGTTCGAACGACAAACTCGTTCGAACAACAATATCGAATGAAAAACAGAAAGTTGAAAATTCTATTTTTAGCCCATAAACTTTATTTTAAAGTTTTAATGAAACATTCTGAAATACAACAACAGTTTAAAATAAAAATTCACCCAATATAAAATGTTCCAAGCTCCTATATATATATATTCAAAATGCATTCATACCTTAGGAGCAATGGAACCAATGTTGTTGACGTAGAAATGAGGCACATTTAAACTCGAAATTTGATGAAGCTTTAATATCTTAGCCACTACGTCTTCAACAAACACGTCATAGGCTTGAATGGATAAACTTGAACTCTATCCTATGACTCAAATGTTTTTGTCCGGAATTGAGCCAAAACTACAAAGGACTTAACTGGAAATTTGTGTCCTTACAATCTCCTTAATGGGTTGTGACTATCGTGTCCCCGGTTTCATTAGATGTGGAGCAAATATAAATGCGTCTAAATTCATGTTCATTAACAGGCATAAAAATTGCATCATTCCCTTTATTGTTACTTAAAAAGGCATGTCTCTCTTCTTTAGTAAACTCACTATGGATATTTTTAATCCTTTCAGTATTACCTTCTTGTAAGGACATTGCCCATCACATTTAGTATGTCGTATATTGCTATAAGTTTGCGAAGCATTGGAAAGCGCACATCTACAATCAACAATCCCAATTTCAAGTCATCTTTAACAATCATGCCCAACAAGAACGAACTTGGTTAATTGGTTAAGTTTCATTTACTTTTTAAATAAAAATATTGGGATTTTTTATAAAAGCTTAAAATATTTCTTTGAAAAATGATTTTTGAATTATTTTAAATGGATTTTTATCTTTTCAAAAAACTTTTTTATCATAAATCTTTTTGATAACTGTTCTCATATTCGTAAGAGTGTTGTTTTCTAAGTCTCCAAATATTTTAAACCTCTGTAAATCGAATCTAGAGATTTGTGTCTGGTCGTTCAAATGAGATCCTATCTCGTTCGAACGAGACCAGACATCGTTCGAATGAAGGTCAGTTCATTTGAACGAGAAGTCTTGTTACCTAACATGTCACCGCCTTAAAAGATATTATAAATAAGGTTCCAGGGTTCTCTATTTCGTGTGGAGAAAATTTTGTTTTGATCAAAATACGTTTTTGAAAGTTTACCTTTTCTCCAACACAATTTTGAGGGTTCAAATTTGTTTTCACAATCCACAAATCCCAAAGAGTTTATTTTGTGTGAGTTATTTTGTGGAACCCAAACCATACTTTGCCTAAAGTTTAACCCTTGTGAGAAAAACTCTACAACTGGAGAGCCAAGAGCTATTATGGAGGGAGATCCTACAAGGAATTGAGACTGCGTGTCTGGGTTACATGTCCAAATTAGTACTGCTGCGAGTGAGCCACTGTTGAGTTCTAGCCGAAGTTTTGAAGGTTTGACATAGACATCGTGCATTACGGTTGAGAGGAGTTGTATGTAAGTCAAAGGTCATGTAACCGTGTCAAAGTTTTAGAATATAAAAGGTTTTGTTCTTAGGATATTTTTTTCCTGAATTACTATGTCACTTCCTTGCCTATTTTTATTTACAATTGCACGCACATGGGATGATTTTAATTTGAATTTCATTTTTTTAAATCTGAGTTACCTAGTTAAATAAGTGAATTTGCGAATTGAATCAATTGGGATCACACCGCGTTTACAAACTGGTATAGAGAAGGTTTCACTATCTTACTGTGAATTCCTATTTTCCGCAAAAAAAAATTATGATATCAACTCTTTTAAACTTTGATGGATCACTTATATAATTGGGTAGCTATGTTTTATGGCAATAATTTTGCCTACTGGAAAGCTCACATGAAATCTGCTTTAAAAGATATAGATGAGCGCGTTAGGTTGTTGGTTGAAAATGGTTGGTCTCCCCCCACTGTTACTATTAAGAACATCACCTTTTTAAAACCTGTGTCAAACTGGACTGAGGACGGTTTTAAATTGTCCAATTTTAATTCACATGGTTTGAGTGCTATCTCTGGAGCTGTCACTCCTGAAGAGTTCTGCCGAATTATGACGTGCACCACGTCTAAAAAGACATTGGATAATTTAACTTTGACACATGAGGGTACCACCGCTGTTAAATAATCTAAGTTGCAAAATCTTTACACTCAATTTGAGACACTCACTATGTCAGAGACTGATAGTTTTGACGAGTTTTATGAATGTTTGTCGGACATAGTCAACACTAGCTTAAATTTGGGTGAGGCAATTGATAACACGCGGGTTGTAAAAAATATTTTGAGATCTCTTCCAAAAAAATTTATTCCAAAACTCACTCTTTTAAACTCGATGGAGAATTTGAGCACACTTAAGTTAGAAGATTTGGTAGGTGATCTTCAGACTTACGAGTTAGATATGCTTCCCCAAACTGTTAAGCCTAAAGGGGTTGCACTTAGGACACAGTCGAGATCCAGTGAGAATAAAAGAAGAGAGAGAAAAAAAACGGAGAGTATATGTGATTCTGAATCTGATGAGGACTCTGGCATGGCCTTTCTTTCCAAAAATTTTAAAATATTTCTTCAGTTTTCAAAACAAAGAAATCCCAATAAAAGGTTTTCGGAGAAATACAAAAAGAAAGACAAGGCCAAAGAAAGCGGTGAGAATGAAAAAGAGAGTGAGGATAAACTTGAGAAGATAAGATGTTTTGAGTGTGATGGGAAAGGGAACAAGTCATTTGAGTGTCCCACTAGACTTAGGAGAAAGGGAAAAAAATTTGTCATGCCTGATACCCTAAGCGACAATGAGGGAGAAGAGAAAGAGGGGGACAATGAGTTCGAAAAAGATTTAGGACAAGGGATGACTGTTACCTTTACTAGTCGTGTGAATTCCTCCACTTTGTCCCACGATGATAGCATCCAAGAGAGCGTCGACGATGAGTCGAGTGAAGATGATAGTGAAGATGAGAACGGAGATGAAAGTGTGATCTGAAAAGCTTTTAGAAAGTTGTTTATCGACACCATGAAAACAAAAGGTTTGAATAGGAATCTAGGTCTTCAAATTTATGAGTTGAAGGAAGAGAATGATGAGCTAAGAAAGGAAAAATGTGACGTGACCAACACGGTGTCTAGTCTAACATCACGTGTATCCCATTTCGAGGATGATCTCGAATGGGCACGAGAGGTCCAAGTCTCTTTAGAGAACGCATCTGAGAAGGTTGATAAGATGGTTCCCTATACCGTTTTGAATGATGATCCCAAAATTTTAGATAAATTAATTCCTAGACCATTTTATGTCTACTCCCATTCTAAGAAGAGAGGACACCTTAGGGAGTTTTGTTCTAAGTTGGGTTTTGTGCCATATCATGCCACTTCACATGTTCATGCACATGCACCCGTTCATGATATTTTTCTTGCATATAGTGATAGAGAGTTTGCACACATTCGCGCAAGTAAAGTTTTTGGTCAAGACTACACATGATCTAATGGAATTTGTTCAAAAGATGTCACCATCTTTGGAAAACTCCACCACACTTCCCGTTTGAGGACTAGTCATGTTTGCTACCATAGGGAGATTTACATGGTGATATATTTGCCTATTGCTAGTGTGTACCATTTGTTTTATTTTAGTTAACATATTTATTTGCTTTTCTGCTTTTTGGTACTATTTTAGCATTGTTTTGGTTATGTTTGCCCACTCCAGGAACTGTTTTTTACAAAAATTTCTCACTGGACAAAACTCCATGTCATTAAGGATAATCTGAGAAATTTGTGTTTTTCTCGTTCTAATGAGATTGCTTCTCGCTCGAACGAGATTGCCTGTCATTCGAACGACATGGCTTCTCGTTCGAACGACCCATGGAATTTTGTTCGGAGTCCCTCTTTATTCTGATTATATTTTATTGGTTTTGCTGGGTTGTTTCTGAACAGTGTTTGAAAAATACAAAAAGATTTTCTTTCAAAATGATTTTTGTATTTTGTTTGTACCTTATATGAATGCATAGTTGGGATGACCAAGTCACAACTTCATGCCATATCCATGTAACTATTTGATAGTGTTTTGAGACAATAGATTGTGTCATTCATGTGCTTTACAAAGTTTGGAGTCTTTGAGATGATATGGTGTTGCTACTTATATGTTTGACTCTCATTGTCCTTTATTGTAGACATGCATAGATTTCTTTGATGTTTGTTCTTGTCAAATCACATGTTGGTTACGTGTTTTCATCTCAATTCTGTCTATTAAAATGAACCAAATGCGATAAAACAAGATAATAAAAGGTGTGCATGTTTTAAACCGTATGCTGTGAGTTTGTGTGAATTTTGTAAACGGTTAAGGGTTACACATTTATCCTTTGCGATGAAGCCGCCGTTTACATTAGACCTAAAAATTGAGAAATTTTAATTATCTGGGGTCCAAAGAGGTTTGAAAAAGCCCGAAAAAATTGCATGGAAATAAAAATAAATATATGCCAATTGTGGGCCATTAGGTTTATTCACCAATTCTCCAATGTTTGAGAATTTAGATCACCTCAAAAAGAAAATATATATGAGGGAGTTGGGTTGGAGAATTAAAACGGCTTTTCACATCCTTAAAAATCTTGAAACAGCATGAAATCGTTTTGGACGTTATTGGTGTGAACATCATATTGACTTTGATTTGTTGATTTTACTTTAAGACGATGTCATCTAAATTCAACAATTTTACACCAAAGGACTGTTTTTTAAGTTCATTCACTAGGAGTACACTTATACATCTTGCACATATGATATGATTGAGTTGATTTTTCTATCGAATTTGTTCACACTCATTCATTCCATATTCACGATTTGTCCATCGTAGTAAAAATTCATGGTGTGATATTTCTGTGTTTTTATTAAAACTTGAAAAATTCAAAAATAGTATGTTTGGTTTGTTTCCCGTGAGACCCATTTGTGCTTTATTGTGGTTATTCTTTCCTTGTCTATTTCGGACAAATAAAAAGGGGGAGAACGAATTATGGGTAATATTTTATATGGGGAGATTTTATTATAGCCTTAATTTAATATATGTTTCTTAATCATTTCAAACTCGATACGTCACATGGTTTTTGCTTTGTCTCATGTGTGTAGGCACAATTGAAGATTCTTTGGATTGCACACTCTAATGAGAAAAGCTTTGAGATTTGAAAAGGTATTTGTTGAAGACAAGTTTGATTGAAGACTTGCTCAGTTTATCTTTCAACATTCGAGTTATAGGAGGGTAGATTTGTATAGGTTATTTCGTTTTATAATTTAAATAGTTATTATTGTGTACCGGCATAGACATAGGAGGAGATTTTTAAGGACATTGTCCATCATATTTAGTATGTCGTATACCGCTACAAGTTTGTCAAAGCATTGGAAAGTGCACATCTACAATCGACGATCCGAACTTCAAGGCATCTTCAACAATCATGCCCAACAAGGACGAACTTGGCAAATTAGTTAAGTTCCATTTACTTTTTAAATAAAAATGTTGGGATTTTTTTTAAAAGCGTTGTTGATGTAAAAAAACCTAGATTATATCTAATTAACCAATACAGATAAATAAGACAAAAGATTTTTAAAGTGGTTCGGCCTTGTTAGAATGGCCTACGTCCACTGTTGTGTATTGATGACTATTTGCCTTGAATCTCGATAATGAGATTACCAAAAGATCCAAAGTCCCCTTCTTATGGGGATGTTACAATGTATTTATTGCCTTGAGGCTGTACACGTGAAAGGATAATGCGTTGTTATCTAGTAGACATATACATCTGTACGATAATAATGCACATTTAATGCATAGTTGTCTTTTGATTCTCTTAATTTGGATGCTCTGCACGCTAAGTAGCTTGGACCGCTTAAGTTGCTCGATATCTTTAAGTTGCTCATCGACAGTATTTGTATTTGCCACGAGTGTTGACACGTGTCTTCAAGTGATTGGTTCTTGTCAGCAGACTAAATTTGGTATCAACAGAAGCCCCCAATGTTTCACATTTGAGGTTGATGGAGAGTGTGGAACATTTTGCTTAAAAAATGCTTGGATTACTGGTCTTCATGAATTTTAGGAAGGTTTTTATTGTACATAATTCCTTTTTGAGCGCATAATATCAAGCTTCATAAATATTTTGAATTTTCATGATCACTTCGATATTTATGCCTTTTTCTTCTTTTAGTCATCGAAAACGCAAACGTCTCCCTTGTAATCATTGATTTTTTCTATTCCCGAGGTAAAGTATTTAAACGTGATAGAAATCCAGTCGTCTTCTACTTTTCAAATTTGTATTTCTGAACTCTTCATTTTCTCTCTATCTTGTGCCTTCGTTCTTTCCATCATTCATTATCAACTGATCTCTCTTTCTTCTGTAAGATCTTCTTCTCTCTTCTTTATTTATTTTTATTCACCATGGTTTATCTTGTTGAATCGTTGGATAAGTTTTTATTTGACTTTTCAATCCCTTCGTGGGTTATTTTGGAAGAACTTTCTTATCCTTGTGATTTACTTTCTTTGGCATAGGGACACTGGTTCCCAAGTCTTTTTATAGCTGAGTGTGGCTTTTCTTTCCCGCCAAATCCCTTGTGTTTGGCGTTTTGCCAATATTTCAATATTGTACCTGCAAGAGTAGCTCCAAATACATGGAGGGTAGTTAATGGCGTACATAGGTTGAATCAACTTCATGGAACTCGTTTGGGAATTCCAGAAATTATATATTAGATGGGTTAACAGTGACAATACTTTCTATTTAAAAACAAGGTTTTCAAATAGAGCGTTAGTTGTTAACCTTCCTGATACCAATAGGGACTATTTTGATCATGGGGTTATGATGAAAAATTGGCAACACCCTCCATTAACTAGAAATGTTGTGTACCAAGGTCCCAGGTGTCCACTTTATGTCAATGGGATAGGTTGTTTTCATTTTTGAAATCTTGTTTTCTTTGTATTCGATGAAATGCATCACTGACATTAATTTTATTTTTTATAGTTGACAGTAAAAGGAAACCTCCAAAGGAAATCGAGGTTAATATAAAACATTTAAAACTTATTTGGGGCTTGCATCAATCTGTTGCTGGGGAGCACATTAGATCTGCTTCTTATTTGTTGCAAAACAGAAGCTAGACTTCATCTTTCATTACTCGTCCTGTGATGGTTGGTCTTGATCAAATACCAACCTCTGAAACCAGTGTGGAAGGTTCTTCTTCTAACTTAAGTACTCTTATTACTGATCTAATGAAGAAGAGGAAAGCTCCTGCATTTTTTGACGAGTCTTCTTTTGCTACTGAGGAGGCAAAGAAGAATAAATAAGATGTCCCAACTGAAGGGATAAAGAATATAGATGTACCCCCTTCCACTGCTGCTAAGGAAGATGGCAAGAAGCCCCCTGTGCCTCTGAAAGAGACAACACCTCCAAGTGAGACTGTTGTCATCTCCCCAATAAAGACAGCAACTTTAATTGAAAGTTCTCCTTCTCCTCTGAGGAGATTGAAAAGAAGTTCTACTGAGAGACTTGTTGACTCTATCTCTCAACTTTCAAATGTTGAAGGTAAATTCCATCTCTTGTTCCTTCGAGCTCTGCTATGGGTTTAATCAAATCATGGACTGTCCCAGAATTCCAAGGCATTGAAAATACCTTTTTCTTGTAAGAAAATTACTATTATGGCTGCTCAACACATTGCATCAGTAAGTATTATTAGCCTGAGTCCTTTATCTTCTAGTATTATATTCATATATTTACTTAAAATTCTTCATTTTTTAGCTCGTGATGTGTTTCAATGGCATTTTGAATAAAGATGAAGCCATCAGGGCTTCCACCTCCTCGGGTGGGGTAGAAGAAGATTTTGCTGTATTGACTCAATCTTTGAAGGAATCTCGTCAGAAGTATGAGGAAGACAAAGATTCCTGGGAGAAGCAATTCAAGTCTGTTGAAGCAAATCGAGATCAATCTGTGACTGCCTCCAAAGAGTTGGAGAAAAAATTAAAGGAAACTGAACAAGGTAAAGAGGAGCTTGAGATCAAGCTTAAATCTATTGAGGAAAATGTTTATAAGCTTCAAGATGTTGAGCAAAATAAGATAGAGGTAGAAGAAAAACTGAAGGCTGCCAAAGAGCTCCTTAGGGAAAATACTTCCTCAGAGAGATCAAAAAGGAAAGTTGCTGTTAAAAAATTGTTTAGTGCTGGTTGGGACAAGGGTTGGAATAAGGGCCTGGTTGTTATGTATTCTCAAATGGAGTATACCAGTGTTAAATATTTTAGGGATGGATGGGTAGCAGCTTTGAAGAAATTGAAGGTTGCTAAAAATTCTGAGTCGTTCCAGGAGCATACTCATAGCCCTCCTCCCTCTCTTGGAGAAGAAGAAGAAGATGAAGCTGCTTCAGATGAATCTTCTATGATGACAGGAGAGAAGGTCCCTATCATTTCTATTATTCAACCCTCCGAGCCAGTCCAACCAGTCAACACATCTATCGAGCAACTGTCATTGCTCTCCAAGCAACCAACCCCTTCATCCAAACCGTTTGAAGAAGTCGTGGGAAATAAGGAGAAGGTGTAAAGTTGTTCGAGTCTTTTGTTTCGTTGTTTTCTTGGATGTAACTCTGATTTGTGTTTTCCTTGATTATGATAAATAAAATTGAACTTTCATTGTTCGTCTGGAATTTCTCTCTTACTTGCTCTGTTTGTATCATTGTTGATTTTATTTTTCATTGTCTTTGTTAGTTTGTGGTCAGGATGGAACTCCTATCAGCTCATGATACAGAGTTGAAAAAGAAATGCAATGACTATTTCAAAGCTGGTCATGCAGATTTTATTGAGGCTCAAATCATTAATATCCTCGGATCAGATGCTTCTAAGTGAGCCATTGATGCTTATCAGTACTTGAAGTGCCTACTTGATCGTGTTGTAGCCAACAATGTGGCTTACTACGAAATGATTGAAGATCTTCAAGGAATGATCGAGGAACTTCAACAGCAGTACAAAGAATCTACTATACTTTTGCATCAAGGCTATGAGAAAAAGTACCAATAATTGAGTGCTGACAAGGGATATGACAAGTATATTTCAGCTCACGAGAAAAAGGAAAGTGTGTTAAAGCTTGAAATTGAAGAGCATAGACATATTGCCAAGCCTCTGGAGCAGAAGAACATTGCTCTGCAAGAAGAAATAAAACAGCTCAAATATGCCGCCTCTTCTTCTTCGGGAGCCTTGGTCCCCATTAATGATGATGGTTTTTCATTTTTAGAAGTAGAAAATGCTAACTTACGGGATGAGTTAGAAAATTTAAAACGAGCAAGATCTTCCGCACCTGCTCGTGGCAGATCAAGATCTTCTTCTTATAGACGAGCAAGGGCTGGTCGGGTTACTATTGATGAGACAAGAACTCAGTTGGCCTTGGAAAATAAAGTTGTTCAATTGATGGCAAAGAATCAGGCTTTGGCAGACATGTCTAAGAACATTCAAAGTTTCACCGACCAACTCTCCAATCGGAGTTCTGCTCTGGAAAGTAAAGAAATTCTTATGAAAAAACTCCACGAGCAACTTGAGAGATTGACTTATCAATTTAACAAACAGCCTAGGGAATTTTGGATGGCTGGGTATAATGAAGCTCTGTATCATCTTGATGCTCATTTGTAGCAATCGAACAATGAAGGATATAAGCAGGGGTGGTTGAATGCCTTATGTGTCCTGAAGATGGATCAAGGTCATTTCTTGTGGGATTATTATGAACCTGGAGTTCTTGATTTGCCTGTGCCTCCCTTCAAACTTGAACTTAATTGTATTCCATCTCGTGCTATTCCTTGGATTTTGATCTCCAAGTATCTCGGTGATTATAACCTTCATTCAATCTTTGAGATATCTCGTCCAGAGCACTTGCTTGATCGACCATACATAAGTAATGTCAGAATGCTGCGAGATTTGAATTTCAAAAACTCTCCTTATGCATTAGATGATCCTCCAGCTGGGGTAGAACCTGTTTCAAAATCATAAGGAAAGAAACTCATAGAATAGGACATTTTATGTAATGAATCAAACTTCATATCATATGTAATCTACTTGGTTTTAATGAAGAAAGTTTTAGTCTTTTGCCATTTCATTTTCTTCGAAACAATTTGTAGAATGTCGTCGTTTATTCATTGGTGAATATATATATATACTATTTTGTTTTTAAATAATGGAACTTGTCCCATTTGTTGTTTGGTTATAGTGACTTGTCAATCTTTGGGCCTAAGCAATGGAATGATTTTCATCTCATGTTCCTTCTTAGTTGTAGTAATCTCGTCTGGATTACCTTGTTGCCTAGATAATGGATGTCTCGGGAGGTCATCCATCTTCTTGCCTAGTTTGGTACCAACCAACTGAAGTTGATGGTTATTGAGTTACCGACCAACCGGAGTTGGTGGTTATTGAGTTATCGACAAACCGGAGTTGGTGGTAATGACCAACCGGAGTTGGTGGTAATGAGTTGTCGAGTTGTCGACCAACCAGAGTTGGTGGTTGCTGCTCCGAATGTGTGCTTGTGTAGTGTGTAGTACTAATATTCAGAAAAAAAAATTCAACAAAGGAAAAAATAGGGGTGAAACATCACTTTATTCATCTTGAAAGAACTGTGTTACATATGGATTTTAATTATTGATAGTACTTGCGCAGATGATCTGCATTCCATGCATTCTTAAATTATTCTTGAGAAAGATAGGACCCTAATTTTAAAATTCTTATAAAAATATAATATTTCCTTTTTATGAAATAGATGTGGAAGCGTTGTGATGGTTCAACAAAAAAACAAATTTTAATTTCTTAATAAATTAAAATTAAACCAAGTGACATTAAATTAATCCATTAAAAAAACACTTTCACTTAAACATAATTAATTAATCCAAGTCCTAGAATTTGCCTAAGTCATATTTACCAATATTTCCAAATTAGGCAAAACCAGTTTTAACAATAGACTTGAATTAAATAAACTTTACCCAAATTAAATTATGCACCAAATTAAATTAAGCGTGACAATTAAAACCAATTTTATCTTGAATTATCATAAGCATGAGTTATAAGTCATTATGCAAGATAAATTAATCAATCACACTACGCCGTGATGTACGAGGAAAAACCCACAACGGGAAACAATCTCAGGCGGCCCTAGCCTCAAATCCACTAAGTACGGAATTACATTTACAAGACAGGTGACTTACTTCCTCAACTCTAACCCTCTCAAGACTTGACGCGTCTTCTTGTAACCACCTCTTCCTAGCGGATAACCACGGAGATCCACCGCGATCTTGGACTCAACAATCGGACAATAGGTACACCATCAACCACACATGGTGTCTTTTACCACATGAGAAAGTCGCAACTAAACAATTCTTCTTCTTTGAGGGATTTAGAAGAAAACCCAAACTTCTCTTCTTCAATGGTGTAGAGAAAACTGGTGCCAAAACTCCAAGCAAGATGTATATATATATATGAACTTGGATAAACTAAACTATGGGTGTAAACTAGAGTGGTAAACAATTTTCTCTTTTAAACTTAACACTCAAAACCAATGAACTTTTTCTAAAAACAAATTCTTCTCTCAAACAATCTCTAGAGGTTGGTAGAATATGAGAAAGTTAAGTTAGAAAAAGTTATTCCCGCACAAAGATATTCAACAAAAAGATAGTGGGGTAAAACAAGTGGGAAAGTGGGCAAAACAGCTCAAAACTGCCAAAAAACCTGTTCCCGCCAAATCTCATTTGAACGACATTTCGTTCGAACGACATTCTCGTTCGAACG
Source organism: Sambucus nigra (assembly GCA_949130495.1). Taxonomy (NCBI): domain Eukaryota; kingdom Viridiplantae; phylum Streptophyta; class Magnoliopsida; order Dipsacales; family Adoxaceae; genus Sambucus; species Sambucus nigra. The sequence continues at coordinate 152,684,045 of OX422211.1, read as the reverse complement.
AGTCTTCTAACGAAGTTCTAGTATGAACTCGTTATAATCTCGATAGAAATCTCGTTAGAACGACCATCTCATTCGAACGACATTTCGAACGAAGTTCCAGTATTCCATAATGGGAAGTCATTGGCAATCTCGTTCGAACGACTTGTGGTTCGAACGACACTTCAAACGAACTCACAGAATGTTCAAAAATTCTTTTTAAGCCCAGAAACTTTATATACTTTATATATATAAGTTTTAATAGAAAAACATTTGAAAACAAAACCTAACACCCAATATAAACTTATTCCAAGCTCCTATATATATATATATATATGTAATGCATTCATACCTTGGTAGCATGGAACCACTATTGATGACGTAGAAATGAGGCATAACTATGACACAAACATTTTTGTCCGGAATTGAGCCAAAACTACAAAGGACTCAATTGAAAATTTGCGTCCTTACAAATCTCCCCCTTTGGCTATTCCGGGATAAAAACTAAACAAAAATCCTAAAGGGACGTAAAGCTCTACTAAACTAATAAAAGTCCAACCCAAAAATTAAATTACTATTCTTGACTTAAACAACCCGAAGGATCAACAATATTTGTCGTTGAAAGATGCCGCTTTATAAAATAATTCCTGCATACTTAAGCAAAGACATTACACACATAGGGAATATCAAAATATTTAATGCAAGTAAAGTAACTACTCCCCCTAAATTAATTCTCTCCCTTTATCAAGTATGATCAACTTAGAAAGACATCTCCCCTAAGAAAATCTCCCTTAAACTAAGATACGATAATAATAGGATTAGATACCATTTCTCCCCCTATCATTCTCCCCCTTTTTGTTCAGGAATAAGCAAAGGTAAAAAAATTAAACATTAACTTATCTCCCCCAAATAAAACATATACACCCTCTAAACTAAGCAAGGGATAAATAGAATGGGATAAGAGGCTAAAACATGTAATTGTGCATATAAATTGATATATAAATCGGATACCAACTAGGATGCAATAAAATGATACTAATATGATATATAAATTGTTAAGCATGTGATATCAACAGAGAATGCAATAAGATGGATACCAAGTATGAATTATAGCATATATGGATTAGAAATCACGGCAAAGACTAAACAAAAATATCAAATTATAAATATACATAATATATACCAAAGAGACTCAAGTACACATATATAGATATAAACATACAAATGACACACACAAAATATAATAGGAGTCTTTCACACTCGTATGGCAAAAATGTGTCATGTGGAAACAAAAGTGTTGGGGAGTGAACTAGTAACGATTAAATTTAGACCCAATCACTTAAAACATGTTCACGGAGTTCTCAATTGATTGCAAACTTCATCACATTTGAATATAACCTCATGTGACAATATAGATTGAACTCAATGAACAAACATACACAATGCATACAAGCCTAGCATATTGATGATTCTACAAACCAATAGAGTCATGACATGAAATACGCAACTAGGATAAACGGACACTGTGCAAACCGTTGATATACCATCCAATCTCCCTCAATAAGCATATATTAATTTTGAATGAATATATCAATCAAACATACGCCTTGGCAAATTATTTTTCTTTTTAATGCCATATTTTCTGCTTTTAGGCCTTTGGACCACGTATTTCTTTTAGGTCCATTCAAAACGCTGGTTTACAATCGCAAAGGATCACTAAGTCCTTTCGGAGCCCTTCTCCGTGCACATCTATATTTATCATGTTTTCATTTTTCACACAAATCTCACGAGCAACGGATTTTGACATGCACTAGTCCTCCTAAGTCACAAATATGTAGATGACAAGATTGGTAGGAGAACACCTCACAAAGCTCAAATATACATATGAAGTTAAAATTTCAAAAGAGCTCGTGCATGTATGAATAGAGACATATAAAAATAGAATCCATTTAATCAAATACAAAATCCAACTACTCCATAAAAATATGGTAAAGAAAATTTTAAGGATTGACAATCTAAACCAAAAGTTTTAGCCACATGGGAGCGTTAAAGAAGGGATTCAAAACACAAGTATATGCCACATAAAGTGTGTCAAACTAAAATACACACAAAATAAAATCTTTTTGAGTTTTTGAAATTTTTAGCCAAAAATAAAAATATATACTCAAAAGACAAACAAAAATCATTTGAACTTTTCATTAAGCTTAAATTATCTAGAGATAAAAACTTCAAACGACAAACAAAAATCTTTTTGTATTTTTCATTTAATGCAAACAAAATGAAGAAATAAAATACCAAAGATAAACAAAAATCATTATTCTAGCATGTGATATGATATAAAGTAATGACTAGAAAATAATTAAGCAAGCATACATTTAGCATGTGAATATAGCATGAAGTACAAAAGCTAAATTATGCAACCACTAACACAGTCATCCTTTCGATTTAGCAAGGGAGGAAGCATGTGAAAGTAAATGAGAATCAAAATCCCTATTTTGCAAGGCAACCAAGTCGGATTTCCTAACCCAAATTAATGAAGAATGAAAATCTTGGGGTGTAGGAACTTTAACTACCTTGGTTACTTTACGTTGGGATTTTCCATGAATTCGTTTAAGATCAAAACAAAATTTCCTAAGATGACGTTTTCGACCACAGTGAGTACAAGTAAAATTACGTCAAATTTTGGTACCTAAGGGATGATCGTGAAATGCTTTCCTAGTGGATTCTCCTAAAACATTGGTTTTGACTTTATGAGTAGATTCGTTACAAGTATTGAAGCCTAAACCACACATGTCATTTTTAATTTGGACCGTTCCTAAGATTTTATCTAATTTTTCCGAACGACACTCCAAATCAAATTTGACATTACTAGAGTCTTTTAATTTATTTTTCAATTCTAAAATGTTAGACTCTAATAAAACATTTCGTTCTTCAAAAGCAAGAAGCTCTTTTTTCATGGATTCCATTAAACCCCTAAGGCTATCTCTCTCGCCTTCTACATATTCAAGCTTCTCTCGAAGAGTCCTCTCACGTGTCCTAAGGTCTTCTACCAACAAACTATCATCAATGACCTTGACACGCTCTTTTAAACTAGCTTCTAAGTTCAAATTAGCTCTTTTTAACTTAATTGATTCTTTATATAATTCTTAAAAAGCATTTTGAAGTTCACTCACATTAACCTCTTCTTCATTTTCACTCTCTCTTTCTTCTCCACTCTCACTATCATCAAAAATAAGAGAATCATAAACAATGACCTTGGAAGTGTCATGTGTTAGAGTTTCATCAATCGATGAGTTCTCACTATCACTCACATGACTAGCCATAAAAGCCACAAAATTAGTCTTAGTGGGGGAATCGGGTCCCTCTTCCTTACCACTATCACTAAGGGTCGCATTACATGAAATGGGTCGTTTACCCTCTTTCCTTAGTTTAGCGGGGCACTCAGAAGCCCTATGTCCATAACCCTCGCAACCAAAACGCCTATTTGACTCGTCCCTATTTAGTTGTTCATTAATAGGTTTAGGGATCTTCTCGACTTTGTCATACTTAGAAGTTTCAAATTTCTTAAAATCATTTTTAAATTTATCTTTGTTAAATTTAAGAAATTTTCTAAATTTTTGAGCAAACAAAGGCATGTCTTCCGTGTCACTATCACTCTCGCTCTCTACTACTTGTTTGACCTCTTTTCGGGCTTTTAAAGCAATGCCCTTTTCTATTTTCTTTTCAGTTTTAGAGGGAAACATATCCAGTTCATAGGTCTGTAAGTCACCACCGAGCTCTTCTAATTTCATAGAGGCTAAAGTTGGTAAAGAATTTAAAACAGTCACTTTTGGAATAAATATATCGGGTAGGGACCTTAAAATTTTCTTTACTACTCGGTTGTCGGGTATTTTCTCTTCCAAGTTAAAAGATGAATTAACAATATCGGAAAGTCTAGCATAAAATTCATCAAAAGTTTCTTTTTCATTCATTTTGATAGTTTCAAATTGAGTGGTGAGGTTTTGGAGTTTTGAAGCTTTAATGACACTAGTACCCTCATGAGTGAGTTGTAAAATATCCCACGCTTCTTTAGCGGTCTCATACGTCGGAATTCATTCGGTGTGACGGCGTTAAACAAGGCATTTAAACCTCGAGAATTAAAGTTTGAAAGTTTAAATTCACCCTCACTCCATCTATCGGACGGTTTGGTTACACGTTCATTTCCTACTAAATAAGTTGGTGGAGACTACCCATTAACAACAGACATCCAAACCCTTTCATCGACATATTTAAGTACCGATTTCATACGCGCTTTCCAATACGCGTAATTAGAACCATCGAAAAGAGGAAATTTTGAAAACGGGAAAAATTCCATTTTAGCCAAAAATTATTTAAAAGATCTTTAACGAAATAATTCATCGCTTTGGCACTGATACCAATTTGAGAAAGATAGGACCCCAGTTTTAAAATTCTTATAAAAATATAATATTTCCTTTTTATGAAATAGATGCGGAAGCGTTGTGATGGTTTAACAAAAAAACAAATTTTAATTTCTTAATAAATTAAAATTAAACCAAGTGACATTAAATTAATCCATTAAAAAAACACTTTCACGTAAACATAATTAATTAATCCAAGTCCTAGAATTTGCCTAAGTCATATTTACCAATATTTCCAAATTAGGCAAAACCAGTTTTAACAATAGACTTGAATTAAATAAACTTTACCCAAATTAAATTATGCACCAAATTAAATTAAGTGTGACAATTAAAACTAAATTTATCTTGAATTATCCTAAGCATGATTTCTAAGTCATTATGCGAGATAAAATAAATCTATCACACTACGCCGCGATGTACGAGGAAAAACCCACAACAAGAAACAACCTCGGACGACCCTACCCTCAAATCCACTAAGTACGGAATTACATTTACAAGACAGATGACTTACTTCCTCAACTCGAAACCTCTTAAGCCTTGACGTGCCTTCTTGTAACCACCTTTTCCTAGCGGATAACCAGGGAGCTCCACCGCGATCTTGGAATCACCAATCGAACAATAGGTACACCGTCAACCACACGTGGTGTCTTTTACCACATGAGAAAGCCGCAGTTAAACAATTCTTCTTCTTTGAGGGATTTAGAAGAAAACCCAAACTTCTCTTCTTCAATGGTGTAGAGAAAACCGGTGCCAAAACTCCAAGCAAGATTTATATGTATATATATATATATATATATATATGAACTTGGATAAACTAAACTATGGGTGTAAACTAGAGTGGTAAACAATTTTCTCTTTTAAACTTAACAGTCAAAACCAATGAACTTTTTCTAAAAATAATTTTTGCTCTCAAACACTCTCTAGAGGTTGGTAGAATATGAAAAAGTTAAGTTAGAAAAAGTTATTCCCGCACATAGATATTCAGCAAAAAGATAGTGCGGTAAAACAAGTGTGAAAGTGGGCAAAACTGCTCAAAATTGCCAAAAAACCTATTCCCGTCAAATCTCGTTCGAACGACATTTCGTCCGAACGACATTCTCGTTCGAACGAATTTTCTAATGAAGTTCCAGTATGAAATCGTTAGAAGGTCGTTATAAATCTCATTAGAATGACCATCTCGTTCGAACGACATTTCGAACGAATTTCCAGTATGCCATAATGGGAAGTCGTTGGCAATCTCGTTCAAACGACTTGTGGTTCGAACGACAATCTCGTTCGAACGACAATCTCGTTCGAACGACACTTCGAATGAACTCACAGAATGTTCAAAAATTCTTTTTAAGCCCAGGAACTTTATGTATATAAGTTTTAATAGAAAACCATCTGAAAACAAAACCTAACACCCAATATAAACTTATTCCAAGCTCCTATATATATATGTAATGCATTCATACCTTGGGAGCATGGAACCACAATTGATGACGTAGAAACGAGGCAAAACTATGACACAAATGTTTTTGTCCAGAATTGAGCCAAAACTACAAAGGACTCAATTGAAAATTTGTGTACTTACACTTCTCCTTCCAAGGTTTCAATTATGTATGTCCCAGGACAAACAACTTCAGTTACTCTGTAAGGTCCATGCCAGTTGGCCTCCAGTTTGTTATGCTTATGGATCACCTTCTTCAGCACATAACCCCTTTCTTTTAAATCACACTGCTTCACCCTTCTGTTATAGAATAAGGTTGTTCGTTATTGGTATGCAGCATTCCTGATTGCTACTTCTTCGAGCATATCCAAATCTAAACGCCTCATCAAGTCACTTATGGGAGAATTGAAATTATGCACTTTATGTGTAGGTAGACCCAATTCAGCAGGTATGATAGCCTCACTTCCGAATGTCAACATGTATGGAGACTCCCCAGTTGTTGTTCGTGGTGTAGTACGATAAGCCCACAACACAGAGTGTAGCTCATTAATCTAGTTTCCCTTTGCATCATCCAGCCATTTTTTCAAACTATTCAGTAGGGTTCTGTTTGTCACTTTAGTTTGCCCATTGCTCTAGGGATGGCCTAGCGCGGAGTGGATCTTCAGTACATTGGATTGATGACAATATGCAGCGAATTCCTCGTTGTTAAATTGTGTTCCATGATCAGTAATGAATGCGTGTGGGAGACCATATCTGCAAATAATACTCTTCCATATAAATTGATAGACCTTGTCATACGTCATATCAATGAGAGGTTCAGCTTCCACCCATTTGGTAAAATAATCCACAGCAACCACGAGGTATTTGAATCTTCCTTTGGTCATCGAAAGTGGCACAACCAAGTCTATCCCCTACATAGCGAATGGCCAAGGGGAGGTGACGGGTGTTAACAATGCCTGGGGAGTTCTTCGAATGGAAGAGAAACGTTGGCATTTATCACACTTCTTAGCGTAAGCTGCGCAGTCATCTCTCATCGTTGGCCAGTAATACCCATGTGTTGTTATCCTTTGCAAAAGCGTTCGACCTGCTACATGGGCTCCACAGGACCCTTCATGAGCCTCTTCAATCAAGTCTTTAACTTCGAAGGGATGGACAAATCTCTGTAGTTCTACTATAACTCCTCTTCTGTACAAAATGTCATTGGTTAATACATAATGAGCAGCTTTGAACTTCAGTTTCTTGGCTGCGAGTTTATCAGTGGGTAAAGCCCCCTCTTCGATATAGGCTCTGATGGGGTCCATCCAAGATGGTCCCAAGTCGAGGGTAATGAAGTTCATTATCAAATCTTTATCTATGATCCGACCATCCAGGATTTCTATTGGGATTATTCTTCGTAGCTCGGTGCGTGTTGCTGATGCCAGCCGATATAGGGCGTCGGCTCTTATATTCTCTAATCTCGATATTCTGATCAAATGTACTGCGTTTAAAGTCGAGAGAACCTCCATAGACTTTGCATAATACTTGATCATTAGCTCTCCCTTTGCTACATATAATCCAAGAATTTGATTTACGATTCACTGTGAATCACTGAACACCACGACCTGCTCTGCCTTTATGGTTTTGGCCAACTTAGACCCACGATCATAGCCTAATATTCAGCTTCATTATTGGAGTCTTTAAACTGAAAACATAGAGCATATTCTATGTCAATCTCATCAGGACTGTTTAAAACAATTCCTGCTCCACTGCCTGTGGCACACGAAGAGCCATCCACATACAGATTCCACATAGGCACTTCATTATCAAACTCTTGATCAGACAGAGTTCCTCGATGGAATATTTGAGGCTTCCTTTTGTCTTCCCCCGATACTTTTTGCTACTCGTTGATTATCTTTTCTTGATCGTCCTAGAATGGAAGTTGGTCGGGTGGTAAATTTGATGATCCCGTAACATCCATGGGTTGGTATGTATTAAGCTACTGCTCTTCGGATGTATTAGAGTGAGTGAACTCTGCTATAAAATTCGCTACTGCCTGCCCCTTAAGTGATGACTTAGTCTCATAAACTATGTCATATTCACCAAGTTCTACTGCCAAGTACATCAATCTTCCTGATTTCTTCAGTTTATGCAGAGCTTGTCTTAATGGCAAGTCAGTATACACCACTATAGTATAGGCTTGGAAGTATGGACTCATCCTTCTGCTCGCTTCGATTAGTGCCAGTGCTAACTTTTCCTGTCTTGGATATCTGATCTCTGCTCCTCGGAAGGCCTTGCTGGTGTAGTAGACAGGTTTTTGTACTCCATCCTCCACTCTTATTAATGTCGAGTTAACTGCATTCTCAGAAACTTCCAGGTACAAGTATAATCTTTCTCCCATCACTAGTCAAGATAGCAAGGGAGGTGTCCCTAGATATTCCTTCAACTCTTAAAAGGCCTCCTCGCATTCAACATTCCACTCAAATTTTTTTCGAAGGGTTTTGAAGAATGGGAGGCATCTGTGAGGCTTTGCACTTCCTTTTTCGTAGTTGGAGATCATAGTTCCAGTAGGGCCTTGATCTTTTCTGGGTTTGTCTCAATACCTCGTTGGTTAACAATATATCCGAGAAACATACCTTCTCGCACCCCAAATATGCATTTGGTGGGATTCAACTTCATTTGATATTTCTCTAATTGATCAAAGGTCTGACCTAGGTCAACTAGATGATCAACAGCTTTCTTGCTCTTCGTCAACATATCATCGACATAAACCTCCATGTTATGACTAATTTTCTCTGCAAACGCCTTATTCATCAGCCGATGATATGTTGCACCTGCATTTTTAAGTCCGAAAGGCATAACATATAGCAATAAGTTCCCCTTGGGGTGATAAAAGAGTTACTTTCCCTGTCCTCAGGCTTCATTTTAATCTATTTGTAACCAGAGTAAGCATCCATGAAACTCAACAATTCATGCCCCGAGGTAGCATCCACCAGTTAATTGATTCGAGGTAAAGGAAACCGATCCTTTGGGCAGGCTTTCTTAAGATCAGTAAAGTCCACACACATCATCCACTTATTGTTTTTCTTCTTCACCATTACCACATTTGCTAGCCAATCAAGATATTTGACGTCCTCAATAAAAAAAGGCTTTTTGTAGTTTCTCTACCTCTTTCTGTATAGCTTGGATCTTTTCAGGACTGAACATCCTTCTTCGATGCTTCACTGCTTGACCTCCTTGTTCATGTTGATCTCGTGGCACAGGAAACTCGGGTCTATCCCTGGCATGTCTTCATGACTCCATGCAAAAGTCTATTTTTTGCGCCTTAAAAATGCAACCAGTTACTATTTTAATAATACATCCAATCACGCGCCAATTTGGGTTGTTCGTTCTGGGTGTAAGTCATCCAGAATGATATTTTCGGTAGCTTCCATGACCTTGCCTTTCACGATCGTAGGATCTAATGTTTTAATCTCTGCATCTTCTATTTCATCCACTTGATAGGTAGTAGTCTTCTTTCTAGATTCTTCTCGTTCCTCCTATTCCGCAGATGAATAGTAGTATTCTCGAGATACTTTCTGGTCGCCTTTCACAACTCCCACTCCAAAGTTGGTTAGGAATTTTAAACATTGATGTACAGTAGATGGTACTGATTCGAACTTCTTCAGACCTACCCTTCCTATGATTATGTTATAAGCTAATTGGATATTTTTATCCATTATGAAAAAGCGCACTCTTTCTGTTCGACAAGTAGTCCATGTACCAATAAGCATATCCAACTTAATCGTCCCAAGTGGAAAAACCTTTTTTCCAGTAAAACCGGGGAGGGGTCTATGATAGGGCTCTAGCTGGGCTAACTTCAGATTCAAACTGTCAAAGCATGGGTAGAACATAATGTCTGCAGAGCTACCATTTTCTACCAGTTGCCGTGAAATCACCACTTCCTTCATTCTCATTTTTATTACCAATGGGTCATCATGAGGATATAGTACACCTGCCAGGTCATTCTTAGAGAAATCGATGACTAATTTTTCCCTATTCACCTTCCTTGGGTGATCATCTTCAGCCAAGTTTATTCGTTGTATGTACGAGCAAGCTTGGGCCTCATTGAGGTAAACTTTTCTCTCCGCAATTAGATCTCCACCTCCTGCTTCTCTTCTGGTTGTTTTGGTATTTTGGGGAGATCAGGATCATCTTCGTGATCTCTCTTCTTATCTTTTTTTTCTCGGCGAGGGGACTTAGATCTTTGCCTTCCTCAGTCGCTGGTCTTTCCACCATTTTGGCGATCAACTTACTTAGCCAATTTTCCCCTCCTGATGAGTGCTTCAATTTCATTCTGGAGAGCTATGCAACGTTTGGTCGTGTGATCGTGGCCTTTGTGGAATTCAAAATGTTTGGACTTGTCCCTTTTGTCGAGATCTGCCTTCATTTTCCCTGGCTAGTGATTAGGCATATATTCTTCACATTTATCCCCTTAATTGCGGTAATTTTATGATCCAGTGCAGTGTATTTAGCTTGGATTTGTCTCTTATTTATGCTACTAACCTTTTTTGGCAAGTATTTCGTGTTTTGTGTATTTCTCATGTGTTTTACAGGTATTTCATGCAAGTTAGTGCGAAGGAGAACTCAAAACAGTGAAAGAAACTAAGAAATGGGGAGTTCAAGGGCATTTTTGTAATTTTTCAGCCTTAGTCCGAAGGTGGGGCCAACTAGAAAGTTGAAGAGCTCTAAATTACAAGAATATTGGGAAAAACGGCACCTCAATCCGAGCTACGGTGAAGAAGTTACGATGTTTTGAAGTTGTGCGATAATGAAGAGTCCGGATGTACGGATTTCTGTAATTAATTATGCATTTAATGCAGTGCAACTCTTGGAAAACTTGTACCACAAGCGAAATTTGATGCCAAATTCGTGCTACTTGGTGTTATAAAAGACCAAGCCCTACCTCATTTTCAAAGGGAGTGGAGTTGCTAGAGAGAGGCTAGGTTAGGAGTAGGTTAGAAGTGCTAGATTGAATTTTAGGGTTAGATTTTGAGAGCAAATTTTCTATTCCTTCAAGAGTTTTCATGAACCCTAGTATGTAAGAAATTCTGGATTCCAATTCCATTTTTGTTGCTGAATTCAAATAATATCTTTCCATTCTCTATTTTTATTATTTGCAAATTATTTCCCATGTCTTGTAGATCCATAATTTTGTGTGTGAATTTATTCTTGAACCAAATCATGAGTAGCTAAATTCCCAAGGGTTGGGGTACATGAACTCAATCCAAGGCAAATTATTTATATAGAAAATATAGGTTAAATTAAAATATTGATTGAATCGTGAAAGCACCGCTTTATATTTATCTTTGATTTCGTATGGTGCGGGCTTGAACCTCATATACGTAATGCTTAGAATCTATAAAGACTGGATTCATTCACCGCTTTATATATATCTTTGATTTCATATGATGCGGGATAGATCCCTCATATATGTAATGCTTAGAATGTATAAAGACCGGATCTAGTCAATAATTTTAATTTACAATTCTAGTATTCTATATTGTAATTTGTTAAGGATTGAGGGATTGTACCCTACCTTATTTTCTCCCATTTGTCAGATCTAATTTCTTTTGCACTTTTCAGTTTGTTTTTCTTAAGTAATTTTTTACTCAAAATTTTCCCAATTATTAATCATCTTTTCGTTTCTTTTAAGAAATCATTTCAAGATTTAATAATTTTTCTTATTACTATTTGGCAATCTCGATCCCTGTGGATACGATCCCGACTTACCGGGTTTATTACTTGAGCGACAAGCTTGCACTTGAGCCTAGATTGTACGCACTTTTGAGACAAATATTAAGTCGCGTCAAGTTTTTGGCGCCGTTGCCGGGGATCCGAAATTGTTAAATTTTCAAGAAAGTTATTTTTATCTACAAGTGATTTCGAAAAGAAAAAAAATTCTCATGGTAGGGGAGGTATGTTTAGTTAATGCATTCGTGATTATGAGTGAGCCCATGAACAAGAGTGAAAGATGAAATTTAGAGTGTGTCGGGAGAGGCTCGTCGAAATACTTGGAGGAAAGCGAATGGCAGAACACTATCGATACATTTCTCCTCGATTACCACCCACCCACACCACCTTATCATTCGGCAAGTGAGCACGAAAGGCCGGTTGAGGACACCAAGCAAGAGAGAGAGCTAGAGGAGTTGAGCCTAGCAGAGTTTGTGCGCGAGTTCGGACCGGTTGATGCGAGCCTAAATGTTGAAGTCCAATCTTTCTGGGCCTCATTTCGTCATTTAGACGAAAGCGAGTGGGAAAATAGAATTGATGAATTTCTCCTTCCCAAACCTCCACCAGATCCATTTGAAAATTTTGGGGGAGAAGATTTTGAGGACAAGGACTCTATGTTTGAATTGTTTTCCAATATGGAATCTTTCTGTTTGTGTGATTCGCTTCCCATACTACTTGAAAAATCTTTGGAACGTGATTCTATATTTCTTGGATCCCAATGGGACTTGTCCTCTTATGCACCCAAATCCTTCATTATCCCCCTAAATTTTTTCATAGGTGATGGTTCATGTTTTAAACTTTGCACATGCCTTCCGTTTTTCAAATGGAATTCTTACTTTTCGGGAGGCATGCATCCTAATGAGGGTACACCATTAATCCCTCAAAGTCAAATTGTATTTTGGGTGGACCCTCAAATTTTTCGACTTTTAGTGTATGATTTATTAGTTGTTCAAATGTTAGGTTGTAAGTAGTTAGTTTTTTTTTCTTTTTCTTTTTCTCTTTTATTATAGTCTAGTTTTGAGAGTTAGAGTTTTTGTTATTCTTTTTGCTATGCTTGGTTCTAACATGTTTTGTAGATTCAATGGACTCGCACTCATCGGGGATCGCTCCATTTGGGTAATATCTTTCTTTTCCTCTCTTTATGTTGTGTTCTTGATTTGCATTGAGGATAATTCATCATTTAAGTTAGGGGATGTGAGATATTCTTCCCATTTATTGTTTAGATTCATTTATTCGATCACATGTTCTTTCCAAGTGTGTTTTTTTAGAAAATTTTGAAAAAAAAAATTGAAAAATTTAGAAAAAGTCAAAAATATTTTTGTTCAAAATAAATAAGAATTGGAATTTAAATTTTTCAAAAATATCACCTTTATTCTATTTAAAGTCTCAAATTGTTAAATCTCAATTGCACTAAGCCAAAATTGACCGAAGATGGAAATTGAAAGAAAATTGACGACTTTACGAATAAGTGTGGAGATTAATAAAATCCGGTGAGATTTCGAGCCTTTTAATTTTTTATGAGTTCTTAAAATCCATCCGAGTTTATGATTAACTAAAAGTTCTTTTCAGCGTTTTAATAAGTCGTTGATGATCTCAATCCTTTGTTTTGATCGGTTATGGGAAATGTGTGAAATGTTGTCTCGAAATTCGTGCTAAATATATCTCTAAACTTAACTAATCTCGAGATGCATATGGTATTGTGATTAGCAATTTGGACAATGAAGTAGGCCCTCGTTTGTTACCCAAAAATATTAGCCATAAAAAGTTGTTAAAAATTATCCCTTTGCAACCCACTTTGAGCCTAATAAAATATTTCCCTTTCGTTTGACAACCCGAAAAACCCAAATAGCCCGGAATTGTGAAAATTGAGAAAATTCATCAAATAGAGTCCAAATTGTGCAATAAAAAGGGGCAAGAAGAAAAAAATAGAAATGATCAACAAAAAAGAAAAATAGCAAGAAAAAAAATGGAAAAAAAAAAAGAAAAAAAAAAGAGAAAGAGAAAAATGAGCAAATGCCTGAAAAAGCACAAATGGACGTCATAAGGACATTTTCCAATTCCGAACATTCCATCCATTCCCATTTTTACCATTTACACTTTTTAACCCGAAAAGTCCTAACTGAGTCCGAATGGCGAAATTTATTACCGCATGGAGAGCGAAGACATGAAAAGATAATATGACAGATTAAATGGTGTGAACTGGAGGTGATGTTCCCATTTCATTGTAACTGTATTCCGATGATGAGATCTTTTCACCATATATTTCCTTCTTTTCAATTTTGTATGCATGAATTTGTGTCCATTATATTTACTCTTTATATCATGCATACCGAGAGAAAATAACCACAATCCGAGTGATTCGTTTGTGAGTGCATCCGTAAGAATTTGAATCAAAACGAATTTTCGTAAAGTAACGTAATGCTCAATCGGTGGAAATTTAAGGTTTAATTTTTGACTTTGCACACACACACACTCTGGTTTGAGACATTTGAATATGAATTTATGGTGATTATTTTTCAAAAAGTTTAAATTGTACAATTTTTAAGTATTTTGATCTTTATTTGAGTCAATAAAGAATTTTGTGGGTGTATTCACTGCAAACCCTCACGAGACAAAACTCGTCCTACTAGGGTAACCTAGGGGTTTAAAGGCTTGTTGCATACGCTAAATGCAATCGCTTGCCTGCGAAAATGGAATTTTATTTTAATAAAAGAATTTTCAAGAGTAGAATTTTGGCTAATTTCATTTACATTGCTCGGGACGCGCAAAGTTCTAAGTTAGGCGGTGTGATTAGGCATATATTCTTCACATTTATCCCCTTAATTGCGGTATTTTTATGATCCCGTGCAGTGTATTTAGCTTGGATTTGTCTTTTATTTATGCTACTAACCTTTTTTGGCAAGTATTTCGTGTTTTGTGTATTTCTCATGTGTTTTGCAGGTATTTCATGCAAGTTAGTGCGAAGGAGAACTCAAAACAGTGAAAGAAACCAAGAAATGGGGAGTTCAAGGGCATTTTCGTAATTTTTCAGCCTTAGTCCTAAGGTGGGTCCAACTAAAAAGTTGAAGAGATCTAAATTACAAGAATACTGGAAAAAACGGCACCTCAATCCGAGCTACGGTGAAGAAGTTACGATGTTTTGAAGTTGTGCGATAATGAAGAGTCTGGATGTGCGGATTTCTGTAATTAATTATGCATTTAATGCAGTGCAACTCTTGAAAAACTTGTACCACAAGCGAAATTTGATGCCAAATTCGTGCAACTTGGTGCTATAAAAGACCAAGCCCTACCTCATTTTCAAAGGGAGTGGAGTTGCTAGAGAGAGGCTAGGTTAGGAGTAGGTTAGAAGTGCTAGATTGAATTTTAGGGTTAGATTTTGAGAGCAAATTTTCTATTCCTTCAAGAGTTTTCATGAACCCTAGTTTGTAAGAAATTCTGGATTCCAATTCCATTTTTGTTGCTGAATTTAAGTAATATCTTTCCATTCTCTATTTTTATTATTTGCAAATTATTTCCCATGTCTTGTAGATCCATTATTTTTTGTGTGAATTTATTCTTGAACCAAATCATGAGTAGCTAAATTCCCAAGGGTTGGGGTACATGAACTCAATCCAAGGCAAATTATTTATGTAGAAAATAGAGGTTAAATTAAAATATTGATTGAATCGTGAAAGCACCGCTTTATATTTATCTTTGATTTCGTATGGTGCGGGCATGAACCTCATATACGTAATGCTTAGAATCTATAAAGACTGGATTCATTCACCGCTTTATATTTATCTTTGATTATATATGATGCGGGCTAGATCCCTCATATATGTAATTCTTAGAATGTATAAAGACCGGATCTAGTCAATAATTTTAATTTTCAATTCTAGTATTCTATATGGTAATTTGTTAAGGATTGAGGGATTGTACCCTACCCTATTTTCTCCCATTTGTCAGATCTAATTTCTTTTGCACTTTTCAGTTTGTTTTTCTTAAGTAATTTTTTACTCAAAATTTTCCCAATTATTAATCATCTTTTCGTTTCTTTTAAGAAATCATTTCAAGATTTAATAATTTTTCTTATTACTATTTGGCAATCTCGATCCCTGTGGATACGATCCCGACTTACCGGGTTTATTACTTGAGCGACAGGCTTGCACTTGAGCCTAGATTGTACGTACTTTTGAGAGAAATATTAAGTCGCGTCAGCTAGGATAACTCCTTGCTATTTTTTATCTCCTACAGAATATGATTTATGTATACCTTTAAGGGGGTATAATTTCCATATTTCCTCATCTTCTCCAGCACTTGCTTACCTTTCAACTGCTTGTTGCCACCAGTGTTCTTCTGATCCTTCTTCTCAGTTTTACCAGTCTCAACCTTAGTCTCCTTGGTGTCTGTATTCTTCTTCGCAGCCATAGCTTCCTCAGGGTTCATGATCTTTGCTTCCTTTGCCATCAATTCTGCCATGGTCCTAGGTGGATCTTTGGCCAAAGTGTAGTATAGCTTATCTGGTAACAGTCCACTCATCAGAGCAATAATTGTTGTTTTCTCCTCGCAATCTATCACCTCAAGTTTCTCGTTATTGAAATGAGTAATATAGTCTCTTGTACTTTCTTCTGGCTTTTGGCTTCAGTCTAACACTCAGCAGGTGTGCTACTCGTTTGACTGGTTTTGCTCCAAAATAGAAATTCCCTATAAAGAGCTCTGCCAGTTGAAAGAAAGTCACAATCTTCCCCTGAGGAAGGTTGTTGTACCATATCTGGGCTGACCCGGTGAGAGCTCCTAAAAACGCCCTACATCTCATCTCATCTCATCCGGAACCGCATAGATATCGACATCAGCTTGGTATTGTTCTATATGAAGAATAAGGTCAGTTTTTCCATCATATTTAGGCGTCACCATAGGAGCTTTGAATTTTAATGGTGTGGGAAAATCCACAACTGCCTGTACGAATGGTGTCCCTTGGACAAAAGTTCTTTGTAGAGGATTCTTGGCCTTAGCCATTTCCCCTAATCTATCCTCCAACCTTTGAATAGAGCCTTTCCATGCATCATTTCCCACCTCGGGCCTATTTGTTCGAGCAACTGATTGCGTTGAGTTTTCCTCTTATGACCTTTCATTATGGGCTGCTGGGCGTGATTGGGAAAAGCCTTCCCTTAGGTCGGATGGTCATTGAGAGTTCCTCAACGCAATCCTAGGAGGACTTCTATTCCTCCTAGGGCCCAATCGATCAAAAGGGGAGACCCTACTCAACCTTTCTAGAGCGCTAGTCCTTTCTAGCGTGAGAGTGATATTCCGTTGAGAGTTTGTAGCTCGTAGTGATGAGGTTCGGTCAGGTTGATATGAAGGATCACTAGATCTCTCAGTACGATATGAGTCAGTATGTCTAGATTGAGAGACCTCTGAGAATAATGTTCGTCTAGTTCTTGAAGATGGCAAATGAGTATTTCTCTGAACACTTCGTTGTCCTGATTGGGACGACACTCCACCTTGAACGGTTTGT
This sequence comes from Sambucus nigra, assembly GCA_949130495.1. Classification (NCBI taxonomy): domain Eukaryota; kingdom Viridiplantae; phylum Streptophyta; class Magnoliopsida; order Dipsacales; family Adoxaceae; genus Sambucus; species Sambucus nigra. The sequence goes on along the minus strand of OX422211.1, from coordinate 152,666,980 downwards.
ATAAGTTAACGCATAGTTTCTTGTATGGTCGTTTGCCCTTGGGATAAATTAGCCATTTTGTCAGCCAGATCTTGGAAATTTGGGCGAGTAGAAGGGTTTAGAGGGACCCCAGTATTTCGATTACTTGACTCCGGATTCTCAGCAATAGATGATGAGTTGTTTTGGTGAAAAACGCTAAGTACAGTCGTTTCCCACAGACGGAGCCAATCTGTTGATGTAAAAAATAGATTATATCTAATTAACCAATCACGGATAAATAAGACAAAGGATTTTTAAAGTGGTTTAGCCTTGTTAGAATGGCCTACGTCCACTGTTGTGTATTGCCGACTGTTTGCCTTGAATCTCGATAATGAGTTTACCAAGATATCCAAAGTCCCCTTCTTATGAGGAGGTTACAATGTATTTATAGCCTTGAGGTTGTACACGTGAAAGGATAATGCATTGTTATCTAGTAGACATATACATCTGTACGATAATAATGCGCATTTAATGCGTAGTTGTCTTTTGATTCTCTTGATTTGGATGCTATGCACACTAAGTAACTCAGACCGCTTAAGTTGCTCGTAGATAGTATTTGTATTTTCCACGTAGTGTTCACACGTGTCTTCAAGTGATTGGTCCATGTCAGCAGACGAAATTTGGTATCAACAAGCGTAAAATATTTTTTTTGAAAAATGATTTTTGAATTACTTTAAATGGATTTTTATCTTTTCAAAAAACATTTTTATCATAAAAGCTTTTTTATAATTGTTCTCATATTCATAAGAGTGTTGTTTTCTAAGTCTACAAATATTTTAAAATTCTATAAATTTAATCTAGAGATTTGTGCTTGGTCGTTCAAACGAGATCCTATCTCATTCGAACGAGAACAGACATCGTTCGAACGAGAAGTCTTTTTACCAAACATGTCACCGCATTAAAAGATATTATAAATAAGGTGTCAGGGTTCTCTATTTCGTGTGGAGAAAATTTTGTTTTCATCATAATACGTTTTTGAAAGTTTACCTTTTCTCCAAAACAATTTTGAGGGTTCAAATTTTTTTTCACAAATCCCGAAGAGTTTATTTTGTGTGATTTGTTTTGTGGAACTCAAACCATACTTTGCCTAAATTTCAACCCTTGTGAGAAGAACTCTAAAACTGGAGAGCCGAGAGATATTGTGGAGGGAGATCCAACAAGAAATCGAGATTGTGTGTTTGGGCGGCGTGTCCATATTAGTACGGCTGCGAGTGATCCATTGTTGAGTTCTAGCTGAAGCTTTAAAGGTTTAACATAGACATTGTGCATTACGCTTGAGGGAAGTTGTATGTATGTCAAAGGTCGTGTAACCGTGTCAAAGCTCTAGAATATAAATAAATTTGCACTGAGGGGATTTTTTTTCCTGAATTATTGTTTCACTTGCTTGCCTATTTTTATTTACAATTGCACACACATGGGCTGATTTTAATTTGAATTTGGTTTTGTTAAATATTAATTACCTAGTTAAATAAGTGAATTTGCGAATTAAATCAATTGGTATCACACCACGTTTACACTTCTGCTATAGGCTTTGTTCGATGAGGATATCCATTTTCAATAGCTTCCGAGACATCATCTCCCAATGTCCCTTAGATGAAAGCAATCATCCTTACTTTCCAGTAAGGGAAATTGGTGCCATCAAAGAGGGGAGGTTTAGAAAGATTTTTAAGACTCTTAAATTTTTCTCCAGTAAAATATTTTTGAATGGTTTCAGATTATAAGATCGAAGGTTTTGAAGAAAATACTCAGCTCATACCAATTTAAAAACCCTCATTGAGTTATTTTAACAACTGTTGAAAAGGTTTAATGAGTTCCGAACTACTTTTTGGATAAACTCTTGTAAAAATCTTATCTAAAACAGAAGGTGTGTCAAAAAAATAGTATATAAGAACAAATCACTCAAGAATCCATGAAATAGCTTTTTAGTTTAAACATAACTCTATAAAACCAAAAGGCACACACATATGACTAGTATTTTTTACGTGGTACAATCCCAAATTAGGGAAAACATCCACGGTGACCTCTATACCGCAAAATAAAAATCCACTATAATCAAACAATAGATACAAGATTACAAGCACCTACACATGCATTCAAGATCCTAAGCTAAGATAAGATATATACCTAGACGAGCTTTCTTCTCCAAGGTATTTCTGATCTGTATTTAATCTTCCTAGCAGTTTCCTTGCCTTCCTCCTTGATCCTTGTTCCCAATGACTCAAACAATACAAAATCTGTCAAATGAACCACACTTGACTAAGTGTTCGTGTGAGAGTGTAGTGAAGTGATGTAATGTGATCTACATGCAATATGCTGCTCACACATCTCAATAGGTTTATACAAATAAATCCTAATGAATTACACATAATCTATATGATATGCGGAGAGTTTAAAATTTCTTTAAAAATCAAACTTAGATTTCAAACGCAATATTTCAGATCTTAAAAGTAACCTTTTTGAAAAATAGATCAAGCATTTTGAAATACTTATTTATATACCGAATGATTTCACAAAGTGTGAAACTTATTTTTTCGAAAGAAAAATTTAGATCTGAAGTATATATTGTATTAAAGTTTCTTTTTCAAGATATTTTAAATAGGGAGTGGATCTAATAAATATACAGATGTAAAACAAGATCCAATTGAAAAGGAGATAAAATAAACCTAAGATACTATGTGAGATGTATCTCTTAACCAGTCTCGAGATTTATAGAAATAAATCTAAGATCTACATTGAGACAGGTTCCTAAGAGAGATTTAGATTGAAGAATTTCTTCAAACTATAACTAAAAACAAACCCTTACAAAAACCTGATTTTTTTTACTCTAAGGACTTTAGGTTTTCTAGTATGAGTTGGAATGATGAAGTATGTTTTTGGTTTTGGAGGAAAACCTACAAATTTTTAAGTTTTGAGAATTGGTTCTCTCTCTCTCTCTCTCTAGTCTTTCTCTTTTCTCTCTTTACTCTCCCCTATCTCTTTTTTTTTCTCAGACCTATGAATTTCCAAAGTTGGGTATATATTTATACTAGAGATGAAAGGATCCAAATATTCGAGCCAAACCATGGGCTGAGATTGTTTTGGCGATTCAAAGTCTAAATCTAATGGTTATTAATGCACCGCATTAAGTCTCATTCTGATTGGCACTAAGGGTCCTCACATGGATCAATTCTAAGACATGTAGATCATTGATAACTAACGATCTAATGGCTGTAAATGGTGATCGAATTTGAGAGAGTGAAGAAACACACTTTTCACCACTAAGGGATAAGCACGTGTATCAATTCTAGCGGATGAAAATTGTGTGTTTTAAAAGTTTTTAAAATCTCATTTGCATCCCTAAATGTCTTTGTCGGTTTTGTATTCTACCCAAAAATATTTTAAGAAACAAAAGTAATTTGATTTTAATCCCCGACACTTTTAAAAACAAGTTTTTAAATGCTTAAAAATCATTTTAAATAATTTAAAAATGTTTAAAATAATTTTAAAATGTTTTTTAAAAATTATTAAAAATATGTAACCACTTGTGCACACAGTTATAGACCTATATGCATGATTTGCATCCTATAGTGTGTTCAGGTGACTAAAATACTTCCCTTTGGGGTAGACGTGATTGTTCTTGTCCATGCTCAATTTTTAATGAAGCTTGTGAAAGCCTTGGAGAAGATGGCTCAAAGATTCTAAACGATTTTGTTTCTATATCTAAACTAGTTGAAGCTCCTATATGGTATAGACTCAAGTAACTCAACCATATAGCGTGTTCTCAAGCTCTTTTTCACATGCCACTCATATAAATTCTCATGCCTTATTCCATACCTAGTAGTTGTACATATTCCTCTTATCATACATAAAACTTTTCATAAAGATACTAATTAAGACTCGAGCATTTTTCACACTACACCATGCGAGCACTACATAATGTCCCTATATTTGTCCCATATTAGGGAGACACTTTGTAATGGGTTAGCATTTCTGTGAGGCACGATTAACCTAAGAGATATGACTCCTACCTTCCATTGGCCTACTACCTTCAACTATATAAAAACGTCCCCCCACATCGTACGCTTGACCGAACTCGTGATGGGAGGCATATAGCAGGGAACTCGTTCACACATGTGAAGTATATGGAATTATCTGTCACATGTGAAGTATATGGAATTATCTGTCACATGTACAATCACCATGAGGTATATCATGTGGCAAATCATGTACGCTCAGTTATTTCAAATAGATTTTCCATGCATACCGATGAATGATTTCCCTTATAAGCAAGAGGTATATCGTGGAAGTCATGCCAAAGGGGGAACCCTTACCCTAACCTCACATGCCTTAACCTCATATAGGCTTCGTCCTTAGGACATTTATACCTAGATTGTCAATTTCAACGTGAAACTCTGCTAAAATTCTAGGTTTACTTACTACCCAAATTTTATGTTATTTCACCCATTTTAAAATAGGACCCTACCCGTGAGACTGAAAATAAGTTAAACTATGTCTTTCATTGCGTATCCAGTTCTTTCCTAGACTCGAGACCTATCTGGCATTTCACTTTCACCCCAGGCAGAATATAATACAAACTTAATAATAACAATTGCAGTGGGGAATTTTCCTCCCTCCCTTTATCAAAATACAAAAAATATTTTATCCCATTATCAAAATACTAAAAATATTTTCTCCCTTTTCAAAAATACCAAAAGTATTATTTTTCAAATAACAAAATCTTTCTCTCTCCAGTGAAATCGTACTCCTTAGACCGGCTCCATTTTGTCTTAAATACTCTATCACAACACCTCGGATTTCTACACCGTTATCAACCACTTCAATAAAAATCGAATGGTCCTATCGATGATTTATCGTGGAGAACCCTGATCAAAACACCAATTCCTAACCAGATTTAATGGTTGTACTTTCTCATCTCACTAAGAAAAATGACAATCTGCAAACACATTCTCACAAGATGTATAGAAATAGGGGTTAAGTCCCAAAGGTACTAAAACCAGATCTTGCCTTTCCCCATACCGCGGGACTGTAAATTCTTGAATCGATATGGGCTCCAAAAGAGTATCACAAAGCTCTACATCCTCTACATGTTTGGGACATAAATGAGCTATGGCAAAAGTTCATGACTCCATAAAGTTTGCTAATAAGATCATTCATCCCACTTATGTTCACTACAACTCTTTTCTGTCCCCTCCTCTTAATGAGAAAATTTTCAATTGTAACAACATCCCATTCTCCCCTTGAACACTTTCCACATGTGGCATGTCCCTTTATTACTTATGAGGATATGGTGATTAATATTGGTCTTGGAAAATAAAATATCACTATTATATTCGCACTAAGGTTAATGATCATCTAAATCTTCTTATAGCATAGCATTGTGACACTTACTATACCCCTGGGTACTGCATGGTTTTCTCTTCTTCTCACACCCTCATCCAACCCTCATACCATATTACTTCAAATGTTATATATGAGTATTGTATTTTTTAAAGATAACTTTTACTTAGATGATTTTGAAGCTTTGGTTGTTAAAACAATTATGTCCTCTCATCCTCTCTATAATTTAGTGGCCTATCCCCACTACTTGGTAAATGATTCTTTCCAAAATTTAGAGTGGTCTATCAATGATGGTTTACCCACTAGTCATCCGTATTTAGAGTAACTTTCCCTACCGTTAATGTTGGAAAGGCTTTGGAAGTTCTTCATGCTTTTTTCCACCTTCCTCTCACTATATTATTAAAAGAAGAAGCCAAGAGTGACTTTTATTTGGCCCAAATGACACTCGATCACTTCTCAAACTACCCCAAAACCCATATCTCCAATTTCCTCAAGACATACCCCTCTTTTACGAAAAAATTTAGTCAACTTTCTTCTAACTTTAAAATCTATAATGTTCGAGTTAAAGCTAGTGTTGATCTCAACTCTCTTTTGAACAAAGTTTTTAAGGACTAAAAGAGTTTTGATAAGATCAAGTTAAATGGCCAGGAGGATCCAACTCTCTTAGACTTGGAATCTCTCTCATCAAATGGCATCCTTCTTAAGTACAAGTGTTTGAAATGAAAAGCTCAAGAGGTTGTGCTTAATTTCCAGTCTCATGAGTTACTACTCTTGGAACTGGTCCAAATTGAAAATTAATTAGATTTGGAAGAAAACCACCTTGACTATTTGTGAAATACTTTCCATCATTTAGTGACTTATATATTTCCTAGCTACTACACTCTTAGAGGGGTTTAATATTGTATTTCCTTTCATGATTTTTTAATATCCAATCATCAAAGTATCAATGAAAGATTATTATTTTGTTTTTAACTTTTTTAATGGTCTACAATAAAAACAATATGTTGTAGATATTTCATGAATTATCTATTGTTTTTGAAATTAAATCTTTAATTAAACCAAGTTTGTCACCAAAGTATAATATTTATGTAACCACTTAGTGAATATCCAATGCTTTAACCAAATTTGGTATGTTTCGTGTACTTGTATTAATTTTCATGCTTTTAGACCAAGTGAAATTTTAATCGTAATTTAATTATTGGTAGTGGTCCCCCCAAATCTCATTGAACGTATGGAAGCGTACAAATGATAACTTTTGTTGCTAATTGATTTGTGGGAAATACGTAACTTTTGCAATTCTTTTTTAACCAAAATATTTGGCTTCTTTAGGACTGCCAATGTTTAATTTGATTACTTGAGGGATTAAAGACCCAAAAAAATAATCATGAATGTTTTTTATTGACGGGGTCGACTAAAGGTACATTAGGTCTCTACACTACCCCATCATTTTGCATTTTTAGAATAGACACACTTAGAGAAACATGTCAATATATTCTTAGTATTCTCCTGTATTTTAAATGGAACTGCTAAGATATTTAAGACCATTTCTCTTCTTCTTCTCCTCCTTTTTTATTATTCACTTTCTTTCTCCATGAAATTTTTTAGTTTTCATGGCTATTTTATCTTTCTTTAAACACTTCACCACTAATGGTACCCATCTCTTCCCAAACTGATGAATACCTTCATATCGATGAGACAATCAATAGGCTCTTATCCAATACTTTTTTTGTCATTGGGAATATTGTTTGCCCCATAAAATATTAATGTGAGGAATCACTCATAATTGTTAGTCCATGTTATAATAAGGAATTCCATTGATTATGTTTGCTTATTATCCTAGATTTGGGAACTAAAATATCCCAATTTAAGACTCTACTAACCTCCATGCAATAATTCCATCCATGTTTAGGGTTTGTCCTAAAATATTGGACAATGACAGGTGATCTAAATGGGTTCATCGGATGCTTGGTAGCCAAGGAATAAAGATGGAGAGATCCAATGATGCAATTAAACTTAATTTAAGGGATATTGAACTTGACCCAATTGTTATCTCTGGTGACATTTGTTTATGAAATTCATCATTTAATTCCTTAAATTCAATTTTGGGATGGTAGGTCCCTTTATTTTGGGTATATATTAGCTAAATGGGACCAAGTCTATCGATGAGGAAGTCGATCCACACATGTCATCAGTTGCCATCACATGGACACTAAAAATGGAAACATCCACTTGGCACACTCCACATTTATAAAGTAAAATATGAAAAGCACTCATAGAGTACCTGATAAAGAGTATTTTTGCTTTCTTCTGCGCTGGATCTCAAGGCTTGTCATTGCACATAATCGCAAAGATTGATGCTAGAATACTCTTTCTTAGCCACCAACCTTATGAAAGGTCAGTAAGTTGATCTTACTCCCTATTTTTTGGGTTCCCTTTATAAGATATTCTATGGGCTTGTTGAGGACCCTTTTAATGCCAAAAAAGGTAACCCATTATGGGTCCTCCAAATGTGATTGCATGCATACTTCCAAGAAATTGGCCACATAAAAAACAATTATGAATTTATACATTGCTATGCTTATTATAACTCTAAGTTTAGGAATAAAATCTTCGAAGCTCTTATCACTATGTTTATAACTCTACCAACTGATAGGCTAAGGATCTTCCAATCTTATTAGAACCCACTGAGGCTCCACTTTAGCTAGTCCCAAATTTAAGGAACTCTCCCATTGCGTAATGGATTAATCTATATTTGGGAAGCTTTATCATGTCCAACAATTTGTATTGTGGAACATCACTTACCTCTGCCCCCCATTCCAAGTCATATGGGGAGTTATACTTGCCTACCCAATTTGCTAGGCAATATGATTTCTACCAGTCTATCTCAATCCCCATGAGGAGTCATTCCATTCCCCATGTCTACTAAGTCTTCTCAACTTTTGAAATAAGCTATTATGAAAGATACATCTAAATATCCCAAGGTTAGATAAACCTTTAGCATAATTGGGGTTAAGTTCAATATAGGTGTGACCAAGGTTTTTGGTGATTGGTTATACAACTACATCCAAGTCTTGTTAAAATAATTAAAAGAATCTAATATTCCTCTGAATCCATCCTCTTTTGGTAAATATTTTGATTCTTATTTTACTCTTATCATCATTTAAATTGGACTTTATTCATTCATTTATGTCCCTATAGAAGTTCCACCTCCTAAGGATTATGAGGTCTTTCATAAGAGGAAATTGTCTTCTAATAAGAAAGAGGCTTTAAAGGAGGAATCTTTTAGGGACGATAAATAGGAAGAAAAGGAAACATATCCTCTTGTTCGATCATCTAGGTCAAGATCCTCCTCTAACGACCCAACCAGCACTTCCGCATGAACTACTAGGCTATTTGAACCTCCCTTTTATGTTATTTTTATCATCCAAAAGAAGAAACGTATGAAAACTTATACACTAACTCCAGTTGGAAGGTATGCCCATCCTTTCCTTTTGAAGCAATTCTTATCATTTTGGTATTACTACACCAATAAATTGATTTCAAACTACTTTCTTCTCATGATAGGTTCAAATTCTACCACAGCTAAAGTGGATGAATCTGAACTAGTTAGAAATCCTATGACTCCTTATCCAGCATCTCCAATAGATGAGCCCATAAGTAAACTGGTTGATACCCCTGTGTAACACCCCGTAATTTTATAGATTTTTGTATTGGGAATTAATTGGGAAAATTAATCTGGTAAAATAAATATTAATAAGAGAGATAAGGGTTAATATTTATTTATACTGAATATTACTTAGTGAATGAGTAATAATATTGATAAGAAAATATTATGATTATCGTGAGGGAGAAATATGGCAATTATAGTAAATTTAGTTGGGATGTGCATGTCAGTCATGTCGGGATTGAATTTGGGAAATAAAATATTATTTCATTTTTGATATTTCATATGGTCATTTTGAGTGCGCTAGTGTGTCCGAAAGGGTCAAAATAGTCAAAAAAGTCTACCCATGGGTTTAGTTTGGGTCGTGGTACACTTTTAGGCCAAACCGGCACCTCAGAGGGGTATTTTGGTCTTTTCAAATTCTGGAGAAAATAAACCTACGAAAATTGGAGAGATATATCTGCAATCATGTAAGGGTAATTAGGCTTATAAGTTACCAAACCAAAGGGAGAGTCACAAGAGGGAGAATGAGAGGTGTTCCAAGGCTAAAAACCACATTCTTGCACCACTCTACCACCATATTGTAGATCGGGAGGAGGAGAACACAAATCCTACCATCAATTCTGCAAAAATTAGACCTCTGAATTAAGGCAAGTGTTTATCTTGTTGATTTATGATTTGATATACCATCCCTGTTAGAATAGGATGATTACTTTACGAATTTCATGAACTTTGGCCTTAAATTTGAAGATAGAAATCATGTTCATAGGTAGGAATGGTGATAGACTTGACATATAGGATGAATTTGATAAAAAATGTCACAAAATTTGGGAAGAAATATGGAATTATGTCGAGGTTCCTGAACAAGAATAATAATCTAGGGTTTTTAAAGATTAGTCTTGATTTAGTCCAATTTGAAGTTGTTCTTTATATATTTAATGATTCTATTACGTAAAAACTCATTGATACATGTTACTATAATATTTGAGACCTTTGGTTGGGAGTTTGGGATAGTGTAATGTTGGTTTGGAGGTTAAAAAATAGTGAAAACCCGTAGCAGTGAAGAAGATGAAGTCCCAGGTACAGCGAACCGGTTCGCCTGTCCCCCCAAATCGGTTTTATGGTACCCTCGAACTGGTTCGCATGGTCCCCCAAATTGGTTTGGGGGACCCGGTACTTGTGGATCTCAATTTAATTAAATTTTTGGTACGTTTGAGTTGGGATTGCTTTCTGATTGAAGATAACTATGGATAACAAAGTGTTTGGCATACTTAATATCTTAGCTCACAAAAACTATGATGGGTATTGAAAAATACGAGTAAACCATGAGGCTTAGTTTGACATTTAATGATCTTTCGTAAATTAGAATGGGTCACAAAAAATGTGAGTGAATATACAACTGGACCAGTGGTAGAAGAATATTTAACTACTGAAATGATCTAATGGAGTGGTTAGGACTCTTCGAGTGGTGGGTTAAATGGTGAATTGATAATACGCAGGATATTCGAGTGTTTTATATACAATATATGAGACATGGTATAGTTTAGTGTATACCTATATATATATATACACATAGGATGTGTGAATGCCTATTGTGTAAACTCTTATGTGTCAACATACCTAGGCTACTTGCTATTATGGGAGGTTTTCGCATCGTGGACAGTCTTATCCTGATGAGCCAATTGTGGGGGATTTCGACTTATACCCAAGGACATATAACCTAGGTACGTGCTATATGAGTGTATAATAGTTTCGACAGTCAACTGGGCACGTTTGGTGTGTGCATGACCCATAAACTTGGAACTATGTTCGCCTCTAATATGTGTGATTTGATTTATGGTTCGAGGTTGATATCTGAACCGATGTCCTTATTTAATATGTGATGTACCCGTACTTGATAGCAAAGTATGCCTGCATCGCAGTTCTCCACCTAGGGATGAAATATACATATATATTACAATAGTGATGTACATATATATTCAAGTGATTGATTCTACTACGAGTGTATTAGCAGATAAGATGAATAGTGATATTTAAATTACTCTAAGTGTGTGAGAACTTATTCGTAAACTGGTGATTCCTAATAAATAAAAAGAATTGGAAATGTGGTTTAGTATTGTATGTGAAATACGGCTGGACACTATATATTATTAGACGTGAAGAGATGTGATTTAGACTAATTAGTGGGTAGCATAACTAGGTGGGTTAGAGTAGTACATTTTGCATGCATAGTAGTTGAGAGGTGAGGATCTCAAGTGAGAGCACGTGGTACTAACGTGTATATAATATCTTATCTTGATGGGTTTTAAATATTTACTAAACTTTTTAAAACTATTTTAATTGGGCGCTGACCCATTTCAAATCCATTTTTGTAAAAATAATTTTAGGTGACCAGTCCCCGAGACGCTAGGCATAGGAGTTCCTACATTTGATGTGTTGTAGCTACTGTGAAATTTACAGGATCTTTCTATTAGACACCTCCATATTTATTCAGTTCTTATCTATCTTTATCTATCTCAGATGGGCATATCGCCCATTCCTAGTTGGATAGTATTTACAGAGACATTGTATTTCCAGTTATTTCCAGTATTTGTTTGGGTCTTTACTTATATATGACTGTATTGGTATTTTATCTAGAGTGTTATTCCAGACTCATTTGTTTATTTATTTCATTATCTCATTATTCATTATTATGTGTATGGAATTGGTGAATGAAATTTTATTTTGTATATATTTACCGCACGTTAACAATAAGGATTTAAAATAATTGGCACCAGGTTATTAGGGTATTAGTAATTAATTGGATTTCGACAGTGAAACAATTAATGATTCCTGTTTACTTTAATAATGTATTGATCACCCAATATTAGAATGGGGGGGTGTCACACCCTGCTCCATCAACTATTCCTTCTTCGAATCTAGTTCTTTAGGAAGAAATAACCTCAAAAACTATTGATTCTTTTATTCCCACCTCCACTTTTGAATATTAGACAATTGTAATCTCAATTATCAAGGGAAAGAGCCATTAGATAACTCCAATCTTTCTAGAAATTTTCAAAAAACACCTGTCATTCCAATAATTCCCAAGGATACTCCAGTTCCAAATGTTTCACCATTAAGAGATTAATCTCATGAGGCAGAGGTTAACCCTACAGCAGAGGATGTTCCTAGCTTGATGACACCTGTAGGGGTCATTACCTTTCATGGATCACTTCAAGAGATTAATTCCAAGGCTTTAGTTTAAACTTTAGAAGTTATTTCCTGTAATGTAGAATAACTAGAACAAGTGGTTCAAGTTTAGCCAACTCCTCTATCTTGGCACTGGGAAGCTCTATTGGCATTGGAACTGCTTCAAAGCTATGTGAGGTTACCATTTGAAGATTTAACTAATTTTACCTTTATTGGTGGGCTAAAAGTCGCCTCCTCCTGTATCTCCAAATTTGAAGGCTTGGAAGACGGTTTTACGAGGATAATAAACACTAGCATATTTTCACTCTCATATCACATCACAATTATGATTCAATAAAAGGCTTAAGAGAATGCTCTATATGCAGATAAATCCCATTTCTTAACACAATGTACTTAAGCTACCAAATTCTTGTAGGACTTAAGAGTTCTTCTAAGAAGAAAGACTATCTGAGATAGAAATGTTGGAGAAATAACTAGCTAAAGTTACATCTGAATTGGATGTGGCCATTAAGGATGAGGTTGATTGTAAGCAAAGAATGGGCTAACGGGTTAGTGAGATACAAGTATCAACGAATGATGTAACTCAATTTGATGAGATAGAGGTCAAAATTATAACCAAGAATCTTTCCTATGAAAATTTTTGGACCAATTTTAGGCCTTTTGTATGTAGACATTTTCATTAGCATGTACATGTGATTGCCAATTTTTCATAGCATTGTGTGTTCTATTCTTGTTGCCTTGTGTAATACCACATATTTTTGACTAATTTTTTTATATTAATATGCCATATATGGTAATTAGATAAAATAAAGTAAGTTGGAGTAAATATTATTTTAAGTGATTTAAGAGATAATATTTACTGAGTTTTGTATATTTACTGTTAAGAGAATGTAAATAGCATCATATTATGTTTTATTGCGTCCTTGTGCTTTAAGAGACTAGTATGGCTTACATTCCAATTGAATCATTATTGAATAATAAAATTGATGTCGGAACATGAATTATTTTATGTTATTTCGGATGCCAATTTAGAGGACGCAGTTAGTTCGTAATTGGTTGAGATAGTCAAAATAAGTGTTATGTTGTATTTTTGGGTTTCGGGAACTTATGACCAGTTATAACTTAATTATGTAGTTACTGGTCATTTTAATGGTGTAGTAACATTTAAAGATAGAATATATTATTAATGGGAATTTAAGTCTTCCAACCACATTTTTTCTCATTTATATGTCTTAAACCTAGATAGAGAGAGAGAGAGAAAGAGAAAGAGAAAGTGGGAGAAAAGAAGAGAAAGAGGGAAAGTTGAAGAATTGGAGCTTGGATTTGTTGCTACCGGAAGAAAATACGAGATTACAACCTTAAGGAAAGTTTCTAACCTACTAATGTATGATTTAATGTGGATAAATTGTAGTGATAGTTGTGTATTTGGAAGAATTGGATAAATTGTGGGTTTTCATGAATTTTGGTGTTTAACTCTTAGATTTTAATGTTTGTATGATTTGAGTTGGATATATTGGTTTGTTGTTGTGTAGAATGTAGGATTGTTGTTGTTAGATGATGAAATTGAGAGAAGTGGAGATTAAGAGGGTGAAGGATTCGAGTTTAGTTCGTTTGAAATAGGGTTTCGCCATGGGTTCTGGTGAGCATGGTTGACCATGGTCCAAAGCCCGATCGATCGGGCCTAAAGAGAAAAGCCAATTGCTTCTCTTGATAGGAATGTTTAAAAAACGCGGTCGACCGAGGTCCAATGACGGGTCGACCGGGCCTTGAGAATTAGGTTTATTGCATTCTTAGAAGACAAAACCTTAGAGGCGAGGTCGACAGGGGGTCAGGGGTCGGTCGACCGATCCCCTATTTTTCACCTAAAAACTTTAGTGTTCTCTATCCCTTTTCTTTTAAGGTTTAGACCTAGGAATCTTCTTGCATGAAGTAAAACTAGAGTATTAGATTCTAGTATTAAAGTAATCAAGAACCTAGGTTAGAAATGAGGGTTCGATCTTAGACCGGGAATTAATTGAGATAGTTGTTAGAAGAAACTAAGGGTCCTTTTCATATAGTGAGTTAGTCTAGGTCTAGGGGGAGTAGGGTTAGATAATTGTGGAATTTTTTAAAGGAGGTTGAAGTAATATCATACATGATGACTTATAGGGTTGTCGTTAAATTCATGGAGACTAATATGGAAACAAATAAAACGTTGGGGTTTATAAATTATGACATGAAATGCTTATGGCTCTGGATAAAATGTAATGTACATTTTAAATTAGCATATCTTGTGAATATTGATTTGCATATACATACCTCTCTAAATTCTATCATAAGGGAAGTACGCGAATGATGTGAATTCCCCTAGCTAGTGAATGCAGGGTGAATATAGTCCTCGACTATAGGACCGATTGTTATATATTGTGATGTTATTTTTATTTGAAGTGAGGTGATTGCGGGTCTGGTTATGACTCACTGTCGAAGGTATATGGCCGATTCCCAGGCGATGCGATTTAGGATGCCCAGGTTATCTTGGTGATAGGCCCTGGAGATGATAGCTATTTAGGGGCGCATCTAGTGGGGTGACTCCTGGAAGGATGGTCTTAGAATCGTTATATATTGTGATTATAACTATTCTCAAGAAAGTGGTATTTTATAAATGTCTGAAGCATTTTATAAATCAATTGTTTTGAAATAAGTTTATTAATGAGGAATGGACTTGTTAAGTCATATTGTGTAAAAACTGAGATGTAATATTATTAAGTTGAAATTCAATTATTTCTCTTGCTTTAAATGCATAGTTCATACTATAAGTGACACTGCGCTAGGTTGTGCATTTAGATGAGCAGTGAGGATTATTCTTATTGTGAAGAGAGATATGAGTTTATTCATGATGTTAGATGTTCATAACTGTCATGCATGTGAATCATATCAAACCGGGCCCTGACCCATTTATATCTCCTTGTTTTCACGGATTCTCTTAAGCCCAAGTCCTCCGCCGCAAGGATGCTCGTGTTGAACTTTCCATCCAATTGTCCTAGAGCTATAACATTTTTGTGGATGTTGTAGGATATTTTTTATAAACTCCTCTATCTTTTGTGTACTCTAGTTATGATCATCCTAAACATTCGGGCGTGTTGCCCAAGTTTTGTACTTGCATATATATTGTGATATTTATTTTAATACTAGGTGTAACCGCTTGTATGGTTTGTTAACGGACAACTTATTCGGTTATTATGTTGTGTATGATTGTTATACAGTTATCTGTCTTTACTTATATCCACCTTCTTTTTAAATTGGATTGTCTAAATGGTTTTCTTTCAAATTACAAATAAATTTGACATCCGTTTTCTAAAATAATTGGTGGTTATCTCGTATATTTATTTTAATGTCAGTGATGCTAAGAATGGAACATCTATGATTCCTATATTTATTGGAGTATCGGGATGGCCACCTCTTATTTTAATAAGAGGGGTGTCACAAATGGTATCAGAATTGATACCATTTTAATAAGAGGGGTGTCACAAATGGTACAGAATTGATACCATTTTAATAAGAGGTGTGTGACTTGATTCATATATATATATATATATGTGTGTGTGTGTGTGTGTGTGTGTGTGTGTGCGAGTTAGAGATTTTTTGTGAGTTACTCAACAAAGCTTATGATGTGTAATCAAGACTAAATATGAATCAAGTGACAAAGAATTGCCCAAATATAAGTGCATACAAACTCTATTAGGAGATTATTTGTTTTCCCTATGTGTTTGGAAACTAAAAAAATTTCCTTCTTAAAAAAAGGCAATTGAGATCATGGGCGGTCTTAGCTTATAGATAAGGGGCAGTAGGTTTATATTATTATATTGACGTTTGCGCCCAATTTCACAAACCATTAGCGTTGATATTTTAACCATTACAGTAAGTTCTTATT
Source organism: Sambucus nigra (assembly GCA_949130495.1). Taxonomy (NCBI): domain Eukaryota; kingdom Viridiplantae; phylum Streptophyta; class Magnoliopsida; order Dipsacales; family Adoxaceae; genus Sambucus; species Sambucus nigra. The sequence goes on along the minus strand of OX422211.1, from coordinate 152,650,862 downwards.
TTTAAATAAATTTTTCTAAATTCAATGTAATAAGTTAGAACAAATTGGTGAAGCAAGCTCGATCGTTGTAGTACTATTAAAAACTAAAAATTCAAATACAATACTCGAAATAAATATTTAATGTTCCTTAGACCATAGGTAACCAAATATCGGTCGAACAAATAAAGGAATCAATGTTGACAAAAATTTGATACTGATTACCCCCAATATTCTCAATGGATTATAGATTGTATATAACATAACATGCATGAGAAAATACATAGACTTATATACTACTAAGTCAGTCTCATACCCATAATGTCCAATTATGAAGACTTATTTAGCAAATGTAATCAGTTGACACTGCACGGAATTTAGAATAGCGAAAAGTGCATTAAATGTGAGTTCTCAGGATAGGCATGAAAGTAGAAAATATATTTGCCCTATATAATTCAATTTTTTTTATAAATCTTGAAGTTTCAAGGATAAGGTACACGTGCCTTTTGTTGCTTTTAACTCATAGTTTGTGGTTGAAACATAATATGAATGAGAAACAAAGATAACCAAACTGAGACAGAGGCAATAACAACCGTAATTTTGTATTTGTTGTCTCATGTCAATTGTGATAACAATTATGAGCAACATAATGATACAAAGGCACAAACTAGAAACCAATTTCTAGAGATTGTTAAGACAGTGTAACATAAACCAAACGTAATAAAGCAGATTATTGAATGCAAAAACTCTTACATTGTACTCTCTCAACACACAGAGTCTTAAAATTGGGAGGAATGTCTAGAATTATGAAAAAATAAGAGTTTGTGACTCTTTGGAATGGTCACAAGCCTGAGTAGTCATGTTTAGTGACTGAACTGGGCAAATGGCAACTAAACCAAGGAAAAAGTGATCCATAACGTCTTTTTTGAAAGAAAATATGAAAAAATCAATTTGCAATGTGTGACCCAATAGAAAGAAAAAACTAGGAAATCAAAGGTTTGATTTGGATAAAGAAAAGTCAAGGAAATTTGGCCTAAAATGATAATACTAAGGTTACCTAAAATGTTTTCATAGTTTGGGTTCCCCTATACAATAAGTGTTGTATGATGTGCGTATAGTGTAGGCCTACATAGATCATATAGGTAAAATGAGTTGACTTAATTATAGATAATACACTTAAAGAAAAAAGTTAAGATAATTAGCATGGAATGTTATTATTAAGATTCTCCAGTTTCTATTGACATATGGGATAGATGCATATGTTTTTATGTAATCATGTTGAGTTATATAATGCCAAATTTTGCTTTTGATACATATATATTGGATGCTTGCTGAATTTTCATTTGAAAGGCCCTAATATATTTGTTATTCGATTTTTGGCATTATAAATTTACTATATCTTTTTATTTTGCCTACTAAAAAAATAAAAGAACTATATAAAAATAGGGAATCCATGCACTGGTTGTTAATATCTAAATTGATTATTATGTTTCTCTGTTAAGTGTTTTATAAATGATTTTTGTTGGTTTAGGTTTTGCGTTTGGTAAAAGCTTATTTAGAGATCATCAAATTACCAGACGAAAAATCAGATGCTTGGTTGTACAATCCATTTATTGTAGTTATACCATTTCTAAAACTTTTGTTTATGATTTAGGATTTCACTGGAGTTCTAGTTATGGTCGACCTTGTTTGTATGTGAGATGCTATGAACAGGCTTGGTGGTGCCAAAAAAAAAATCAATCCCTTGGTATATCATTCTCCCTTCAATTTGGATTTTAAAGTGTAATTGGATATCATATGTTAAGGAAATTATTCTTTACCAATGATCGTCCTTCTATTTTAACTTTTCAAACTGCATATAAGAACCCTTATATTAGATTATTCATTAGTACCTGCGTTGCCATCTATATTTGGTATTTTGTTATACTCGAATTCTAGTCTTTATACTAGAGTAGCAGAGCGACATTTTGCCTTTCAATGTTATGGGTTTCCTTATATTTCTTATCACATGTTATAAGATCTGAAATTCGTATAGGTGTCAGTAGACCTTATTTTTATCATTCAGTTCAGGTCGACATAGTAAGAATGGAGAATGCAGTGCAGGACAACATAAACCTTGAATTCCAAAGGAATAATGGGAGGTTTTCTTTTTTTAAATGGGGATCAATTGCCTTCCACAATATGCTTCTGGTTCCTCCTGTTTCTAGTATTTTCCACCAGGTAAAAATTAGTATCTTTTATTGCATTGAGGATGATTTTATATGTGAAGTTTTAAAAGTCACCCTTAAAATATTGATTGCAAACGTTTGCAGTTTCTTTGTCATTTTGTGAGCCTCCCTAGGGCATCATAATATTTACCTTTTGAGTCTCAACTCATGGTAATATAATCTGTTAAATTTAGGGTATATCCTCCCTACCGCTAAATAAATAAATAAAAGGAAAAGGAAAGATTCATACACAAGTATAATCTATTCATTTTACCATCTCTCTGCTTTGGTCTTCAGTTATACATCGTCTTTGTTATTTTAATCCTGGCTTCTTAATTTAATGACATTTTATTTACTGATTTGGTACTCAACATTCTCTATGATAACTTGTTAGGTCAATCTAGAATACATTAGACATGTTTTTGACACTAATGGCATTATTTACCCTGATAGTGTGGTGAGAATAGATTCCCACACAACCGTATGATTAATGGGTTAGGAGTTGCTAATACCCGTTAAATAGGATATTAGAAAATAGTTTGAAGTCAATGTGTCTCTTATTAAATCAGAATTATAGTTTTTTATTAAATTATTATGTGATGTTGAGAAATAAAGTGATATATGTAAGAATATCTATGCATAAACTATATGTTGTTGGAATGACCAATCTATTAACATAGTCTTTAAATATATGATAAATCAGAAAATTTAACATCCAGTGTTGATGTAATTGGATCCATGGATGCGTTACTACATGATAGAACTTACTAATTATAATTTATACCAAGCATGGATTTCAGAAAAATGTGACCGATTTCTTTTTCCAATATTTAACAGAGAGTGTAATAGTTATGTCACTCCATGAATATGACAGTAGTAGATGTTTAGTAATAAGACTGAGTTATGTTACTTAAGCAGAGGTATAAGGTTTAGATATTAAGATGGAGATGAAGCAATGTGTGATTTGTTATAAGGAAACATAGCTGGAAATTATATATAATCATAAACTATGCTCATAAATAAAATGATATGTTGAAAGAAATTGAAGTTTTAGTCAATTTTTCTGTTACATGATTCAACGAGCAGATCGATAGGATTAAGTATTTCACTTCAAATACTAAAATTTCTATGTAACATATATTTAATGCTATTTTCGAAATATTGAATAAGTCAATGTATGTATTATTATTACATGTAATAATTATATACTAATTTTATATCCAAAACAGGCCTTCTGTTTTGAAAATAGATGGGCATTAGTCCCGTATACATATAACCTCAAGATTTAATGAAAGAAAACATTCTCCCTAAAAGATTTGGTCAGTTGCCAATAATGATGTATTGGCAAACTACTAGAAGCTCAGTAAAAGATTAGGGTCCAATCTATTTTGGCAACATCTTAAAACTATATTAGCTTAACGATGGTTGTTGGGACATACACACTTATGCACACACACACCAGTGACACACACACAGTGTATGCATACCTCTAATCTGATTAATTTGATTAAGTAATGATAAAATTTGATTAATTTATTTGTTGAAATGTCCTGCTTTTTTTTAACTCAATAAATTATTGAAAGTTGTTCATGGTGTCATATTGGCGAAGTTTATATAAATATTTCTCTCCCTGGATTCGTACATTAGAGCAATATGTCTAGAATTGTGTGTTGGTGACTGTCAATGTTTGTGTGTGCATGCACTCTGTGTATTTAGTTTAGTTAAACAGTTACTATAGTCGGTTTAGGTACTATTGGAGGTAACAATGTGTACAAGATCTCTTATAGTACATTGGTTGAATTTTTAAAATTTGTTGATCATGACTACTTCAATACTATTGCAGATGCTTATTTTGTTGTGTGAAGTTTGCAGATGGTTATTTTCTGTTAGTTTCATAACCTTTATATGGTCTTTACACTATCTACAGTGGCTTCTCGCTTTCTATTTTGGATATATAATACTTAGTTACAATCGAATTCTAATCATTTGGGAAGCATACATAAGTAGGGAGACATAAGGAGGTGTGTCCTATTTTGATGGAGTATCAATAAATCATCAATACGGTAGTTTAATATGACCAAACTTATTCTTATAATTTCAAGCAAAAAAATGGTATGCTTTGTTTGCATTTCATACAATACATGCTCTATTTGCATTAAAAAAGTGTAGTTAAAACTTGAATATGATAGTTTGGATGGTCCTCATTAATATTTATTTATTGTCAATCTTCTTTTCATTGGATTTGAATGTTGGGTTCGAATCAATGTATCACCACATGTGTATTTAAATTTGATGTTTTCGGATTTGAAAAAAAGCTTATGCATGTTAGATAGTTGCTCTAAAATATGCATTTCGAAATTTACTATCAATCTTCTTTTCCTTGAATGCAAATGAGATCAGGACCAAGATTTTTATCCACAATGTTAGAGATTGCATGGTTATTGAGTTTTCTATTAGCATAATAAATAGGAACTGATACTGAACTGAGCCACACCGCAACAGTGCAACCACCACCACCGTGTTGTGCTATTTTGAGCAATCACATCCCCCTGCGTTATGTGCATTGAAGCCTAATGACCAAGTTGAGGAAGTTGAATTGTCCCTCAGGTCATCGTGGATGTTTATTTTGGTACATTGCCATAGCCGTTGCTAATTTGTTTGATTTTTTTTATGATGATCACAAGCTTTACAAACAATAGTTTTCTTAAATGTGGGTTTCAAAATAACTGCACAAGTTGCAGACATTCTCATGTCTCATGACAATGTTAAGTACCCGCAAAATAAACGAATATATGAATATATATGTTCATGATTCTATGATACATATTTACCATCTCCCACATCCAACCTCTATTTTTTCAATGGATTTTGGGTATTCACGCTTTAGGGTACAAAAAGTTGAGCATCCAAAAATAGGAGATAAAAAGCATATATTCTCCTCAATCTATAAAATGAAAGCTAAGTGGTGACTCTCAACATTGTTATTCCAAAAGCAATCCTGAAAATTAGAGAACAAAGTAAGATGGAGCAGGGCAACCACTACCACCGTGTTGTACTGTTTTGAGGAATCACCTCCCCCCTGCGTTTTGTGTGTTGAAGTCTAATGACCAAGTTGAGGAAGATGAATTGTCCCTCAGGTCATCGTGGATGTTTATTTTGGTACATTACCATAGCTGTTGCCGATTGGTTTGATTTTTTTTATGATGATCACAAGCTTTACAAACAATAGTTTTCTTAAATGTGGGTTTCAAGATAACTGCACAAGTTGCAGACATTCTCATGTCTCATGACAACATTAAGTACCCGCAAAATAAACGAATATATGAATATATATGTTCATGATTATATGATACTTCTTTACCATCTCCCACATCCAACCTTTATTTTTGCAATGGAATTTGGGTATTCACGCTTCAAGGTACAAAAAGATGAGTATCCAAAAATAGGAGATAAAGAGCATATACTCTCCTCAATCTAAAAAATGAAAGCTAAGTGGTGACTCTCAATATTGTTATTCCAAAAGAAATCCTGGAAATGAGAGAACAGAGTAAGAGGGAGCAGGGCATCTCAAATACGAAAATAACTATCCAAGTGTATCCAGCAGTCCCCTTTTTGGTTTTCGATCCAAAACAACAATGGGTGATTGGTCTAGCAGCAACATATTATCATATCCTTATGCCAAATGATAATGCAGAAGCGGGTGGCAGTCCAACTAATGGCAGTGATGAGCTCAGGTGTGTATTTATAACCTCATGTAGTTCTTTGTTATTAGCTTATTTTATTTGTTAAGTTTATTTTATTTTGTTAGTTTATTTATTAACTTTTCATTTTATTATTTTTTTCGTAGTGTTTATGAAGTTGTATTGTTATACAGCCTTAGTACAACTACCTTGGTATACATATCTCTCCAAAACCAGCAGTCCCCTTTTTGGTTTCCAATCTAAAACAACTATGGGTGATTGGTCCAGCAGCAACATATTATCATATCCTTATTCCAAATGATAATGCAGAAGCAGGTGGTAGTCTAACTAATGGAAGTGATGAGCTCAGATGTGTATTTATAACCTCATGTAGTTCTTTGTTGTTAGTTTATTTATTAACTTTTCATTTTATTCTTTTTTTCGTAGTGTTTATGAAGTTGTATTTTTATACAACCTTGGTATAACTACCTTGGTATATATATCTCTCAAAAATTTTTGCTTACTGGATGCATTACTAAATGAGTATCAAGAACATCATGCATTACTGCTTACTGAATGCATTACTAAATGAGTATCAAGCACAGAGTGCATTACTGAATGTATTTGTAAATCACATCAGGTTTGTAAATTACTCATTCACTCATTCACTAAAAGGGCTTTAGGTGGATCATATTCCCGGTGAGAGGTAACTTCCCAAAAGAGTGCCCAATCTCATCCTCTGAAGCTTCAAATGGCTACGGGCAGCGGTTGTAACTCGTCATAGAGAGCACCTCACATAATTGTCCAAACTCAGCAGCCTTCCCAACTCATCTATGGTACAATCATTTTCACTGTTGATTTGGTATATTTTTATTATTTACACTCAAGTTATATTTGGTTATTTATAATCAATTGCAATTTTTAAAACAATGACTTCTCTTGAAACAAAGGTAGCGCGTGAGAAATAGCAATAAATGTACAAAGGTGAACACAAGAAATGTATAAATGTATCTTTCAACTGGTATAACACTTGATGTGTAACAACATTTTGTACATTTTATAGTGTCACTTATGTTAGTTTGTTGAAGTTATGGATATCATATGGATATATTGAAACTCCATTTTTTGTAATTTTTAACTGCATTGTCATATCAGTTTATATTGACAGTTTCTAGTTGGCATAGCAGTATATCCATATAGTATCTTTAATTGTTCAACAATAGGATCGGGTGTACCTTGTTGGTGAATGAAAAGATGGTGAGGGTATGATATTTAGTTTCAAAGGATCATGAAAATAATCTAAGAGATGGTCCCCATCTAAATGCATGTTTCAAGCATTTGATACTTTTTTCCCGTGTTAGTGTTCTACTTAGGAATGCAATCAATTTTAATTTCCAACTTCATTAATGAAATCATGTCCATTATAAAGCACTAACCTAATCTTGATTAACTTTTTTGAGTCTTATCTTTATTGATTATTTGATTGTATTTTCATTTGGTTAATTCTAATTTTCCATTTGTTTTCCTCGCAGGTGTTTTAGAAAATACCACGTCGGACTAAGAAACATGAAAAGACACTTCAGAGTCAATTTATTTGCCTCAAATGTGTTTTAGAAAATACCACGTCGGACTAGGAAACATGAAAAGACACTTCAGAGCCCTAAATTAGAGCCCTAACCAATTTGCATATATGTATAACCAATTTGTATACGTACAATGAATTGTTTTTAGGACTATTAATATTGTTTTTGTTTGTGTATTTTTTATTTCTTAAACAGGGCAAATAGTCCTATAAACAAAGGAGACTCTGTCAAAATTTTTTAAAATGTTTATACATTGGTGTTTTAAAAAAGAACTTTCTCCGACTTGAATTAATATTTGATGGTGATGAAGATTTTTATGCGAGGTCCAAGATACTATTAGTATTCTTAACTATTTTTTTATTTCTCAACCAAGGTGAATCACCCTATAAACCAAGGTTATTTTGCCCGATTTTTTTTTAATTTGATAGTTTACCATTATTAGGAGGTCCAAGACAGACTAATAGTATCGTCGTTGGAGTGTTTTGTTTTTAAAATTATCCGTGTGCCTTTAGGCACGGGCATAACCTAGTATATATATATATATTCTTGCTATTTGTTACAATGTATCGGGAGATTCAGAATACAAAAAATATATATATTAGGAAATAGGGTTCTGATTCAAAATCTGAATTCAGATTTCATAGCTGTGGAATAAAGTCTGAGAAAATTCTGTTTTGACACTGCCACCCCTTTATCGTTTACAAATTTATGGTCTTATGCAGAATCACAACTTTACTAGTGATATTAAGACAATAGTGATTATGCTAATGGTGCAGAATCAAAAAACATTTTTGTTTCCATCATGCTAATCAAATCCATTATAAGTCTTCTATTCTGATATTAAATATCCATTGGCATGAAGTTGAAACAAGTTTGGCCTTTTATCTCTTATTTTCATTTCTTTAGACTCTGGGAAAAATTATAATATTTCGATTTTAATTTTATTGTTCCTTGATATCACGATAATGGTTTTGCTGATGGTGTCAGGTAAAAATGGCTACAATGGGGATGGATACTATATGGTTATGTTAATCAATCCATTTGAGATAACCATACTTTACGAATAGGGCATCTTCATCAACATCCACTCTCACGATAAAACTCTACATCTAACACTTTCGAGTGAATACAAGAGTGTGGGGCTCTATCTTGATTCTCATTCTAATAGGAGCTACTAAAATTTCTTTCGTTTCCAGACATTCCTCAATGTCCTACTAAAACCCTTTCCTATTAAAGTGCCCTCTTTTTTGGAAAATATGGCAACAAAAGGAAGGGTAATTGAGGTCGCTGCTATTTTGGGTGCATCTCCATTGATTTCGTCTAATTATAACACCTATCTATTTCTTACTATAACAAAGTCTACATAAGAACTCGATGTAATCTTGGAATTCCTCGTCGTAAATGAGTCTTGGGTCCATGGAATTATTAGGGCTAACATGAACTGCCCCAAAATCTAGAGGTGTGGCAGGGAGTACGTTCCATTGGTCTTAAAGAACCGTATGCGCATTGTCGATGGTATAGGCAGTGGTCATCAGAGCAAATCCGAAGGCTGCTGGGCTCCAATGGTGGGCAGCCTTTAGCAATGCTGCAACTCCCGCGAGATGGGTGCTACCATTGATGTGCCTGAGTAAAGTGCGTAATTTGTTACTAAATTATATATTCTTATTTACACATATAGCATGTTGGGCATTGATATCCACCTGCCCTCTGAACTTCTTCAATTTGTTCGTAGACATTTATATCCATGCCGCTATGATTATCACACAAGACTACTTTGCCAGCAACCTCTTTCGGATCCAGAGATGAAAACTTGCACGTTGCCTTGCTTACATTGCCTTTTCCATAATGCAGAGGTAAGTTAGTGATATAAATGCTCTCCGAGTAGTACGATGTTCCCTCCAAGTTTAGCTCATTTTGCAGGGTTATTATTTCCAGGAAACTCCGATCGATAGTGCCATCCCTTAATGTCATGATCCAAGGCGCTCCATCGTAAGTCGTGTTTGGTTCTGGTCTTAAATTTTCACCAGTGCGGATAACAAAAATACCTTTCTCTATCGCTTAAAGTGATGCAATAGCTACAACATGTTTGAAATAAGGCATCGGATCAAAGCTGAGAGACAAAGACATGATATCGACCCCGTCAAATATTGCTTGGTCCATGCTTGCTAGTGTGTCGATTGCTGCAATTTCCTTTGAGATGGAGAATATTTGAGGAGATAGGTCTTATTAGACATTTCTAAGTTCTTGTCATGACTTTCTTGGTATAGATTTAATTGGGTAGGGATATAAAAACAAAGGAACTTCTTGTGAGATGTGTAGTGTTGTCTTTGGCGTGGTGCATTTGGCTAGAAAGGAATAGTAGAAATTTCGAGGGTAAGATGATAGGGATAGATGAATTATGGATTACGGTTCAATTTATGGCATTCTCACGGGCTTCTATTTTCAAAGCTTACAAGAATTGAACGTCTTTTCAATAGCTTTGAAATGGAGTAAAGTGTTCTCGTAATTTGAGTGTTGTTGTATTTTTTATTTATACCTTTTATTTGGTATTTTTATTATGAATTTTAGTCCATTTATATTCATTTTACCCAATCATTTTAACCCTGCGATGATCTTGTATATATTTTCAGTATCAATAAAAGTATTTTCTCGTTTCTCATAAAATAAAAACATCTCACTCCTGCACCAAAACCTCAACAGGTGCTGCCAAAATCAGAACTAGCAGCTCCACCAGTTGAATCAATAATGCAGGTTTGTGAAGATCTCTCATATCCTAAAGTTGATTACACTGCTGATCTTTTTAGCATGCTTTCTATGAACAATATTACTGAAAATGGCTCGGGGATAGCTTCTGCTAATGATAATGCTTGGGTAGGCTTCCAGTGTATGTCTCAAGTTACCATAGTTAATTTAATGAGGTCACTTGAAATGCTCCATTTAATGCACATGATAAGAGAGATTAATATTATAATTTTATCAGGATATAATCTGTGGGAATATAACCTGACTTGATATAGAATTTCGAGTGCTTTTGGAAGTTTTTGAAATTACGTGTTTCAAAGTTAAAATTTTGAGTATCCCATTTTGTTTCAACCTATTATAGATGTTACCGAATCAATATTTAGACAAAAAAATAACAATCATAATCATATAATCAAGTTCTTGAGTAAAATAAATGTAATGTAATATAGTTTCATATATTTAATATATATTTTTTACCCTGAGATAAATAAAAAAGATGAGGAATTAGAGTTGGGGTTTTGTTTTTCTTCTTTATTGTGCTCTAGTTTTGAAGATTGATGCCCCGGAGTTCCGTCGAACTCACCGAACTTAGCGGATTTCAGGTAGTGCTGGTGATGTTTTGGAGGATGATCCTATTGCAAGGTTGAATGTTTTTGTTTACGAACTCCCAAGCAAATACAATAAGAAAATTCCGCAGAAGGACCCTCGATGCCTCACTCACATGTTTGCAGCTAAGATCTATATGCATAGGTTCTTCTTATCTAGCGTCGTTAGAACTCTCAATCCTGAAGAAGATGATTAGTTCTACACACCTGTATACACCACTTGTGACCTCACACCAAATGGTCTCCCTTTACCCTTCAAATCGTCTCATATGATGAGGAGTGCAATACAACATATTTCTTCTAATTGGCCTTATTGGAATAGGACAGAAGGGGTTGATCACTTTTTTATAGTGCCACATGACTTTGTGGCATGCTTTCATTATCTGGAAGAAAAAGCTATTAAAAGAGGGATTTTTACATTTCTCCAGCTTGCTGTCTTAGTTTAAACTTTTGGACAGCAGAACCATGTTTGCTTAAAGGAGGGTTCCATTACAGTTCCTCCATACGCTCCTCCGCAAAAAATGCAATCCCATTTGATCCCTCCTATTACTCCTTGGTCCATCTTTGTGTACTTCCTAGGTTTGTTTTATGATGTGGGAAATGATCTAGAAGGTGGTTATTATGCAATAGGAGCACGAGCAGCAATATGGGAGAACATCAAGGATAATCCGCTTTTTGACATCTCCACAGAGCACTCGATAACCTACTATGAACACATGCGGAGAGTTGTTTTTTTTCCCACTTGGGTGGTCTCCATGGAGTCCAAGATTGGTCGAAGCGGTGATATTTGGGTGCATTCCCATTATCATAGGAGACGAAATTGTTTTGCCATTTGCTGACTCAATCCCATGGGAAGACATTGGGTTGTATGTAGCAGAGAAGGATGTTCCCAATTTGGACCTTGGTAGCTGCTGTAACGGGGGATTATCTCCTTAATCTCATCTCAAGATCCTGATGCAATTATGAAGGTGCTGATTTTCATCATCAAGTGTAAATCCGCATTTTTCTCAATGTAGTAGTTCTTTTACACTTATGTGGTTGTAGGTTTTGGATAGTTTTTTGTGTAGGGAGACTGCTATTTGAGTGTGAAACTACTGTTACTTCTTTTACACGAACCATCAATGCATAGACAAATGAAGCAGTTTTTCAAAAAAAATAACTAGTCTGCTATTAGTTCATTTTTCTTAGTGTTGTTTTAGGATATTATGACTTTTAGGTTCTTAGGAAATTAATTATGATTGATAATCATTGTATGGAAAAGTGAATTTGATGTCTCCATCCCTCTACTACAAGGACCAAGCTGAAAAATATATCACATATTTTTCGTAATTAAAAAAAATAAAAATAAAAAATCAACAGAGTTATAGGGTGCTGTAGTTGGTTCACATATGGGGAATTATCGCGTGTATAATACAACTAGTACAGGCTGCTCCCCTAGATTCTTCTTTCCTAGATTTGGTTTCTTTCCTCCTTTCTTTAATGTCCTTATTATAAGAATTTGCCAATCTTTGTTTATAGCTTGTGAATTCCAGTTTCTGATCAAATCACTCAATTCATAAATACATCAGTTAATTATCATATTTTTTGGGTGTGATGTAGATCGCAAACTAGAACTAAAAGATCATATTGAAATACGAAATAATAAATAAGAAAAATTCCCCAGAAAAAAAGATTATTGATTTTCAGGTAAGCTTATTTCTTCTCATTTTTGTTTTATCTCAACATAAACTCATTTATGTAGTGGTACCATAATCAAATCACCATTTAGCTCCATCTCAACAAGTAAGTAGATAACTACTTTTTAAAATCATAATTTAAGACTTTACATTTTTATGATTGAAATAATTCATTTTTTGTAGATTCCAAATTCTCAACACTTGGCTGCCCCCGAGACTTCTACTCGTGTTAGTGAACAAATGAATGCTACTTCAATTCAGGTATGTTACTAATTTAAAGGATTTTAAAGGGCACAATATATTTGCGCTTTCTTGAAAATTTTATGTATAGTTCACATTGGGGGAGTTGGTTTATTTGGTTGTATATAGTCTTAAAAATTTTGGGATGTCTTAAAAACAAATAAAACTCTGCCGATTTTTTTTTAGAAATATACGGTTGATGACATATTCATCTTGTTTGTAGAAAGAACAATCAAAGAAGAAGAAGAAGCACCATCAACCACAACAAAGGGTCTCAAGTAATGCACTTCCTAAAATTGTATACCTTATTACTTCCGGACATCCAAAAGTGATTGTGGCATGTGGATTCATTGTGAGCAAGGACCCTTCAACAAAAGTAGGGGGTACGCCACTGGGTGAAGACTTTTGGGAAGTATATATTGAGAACATTTGTACCAAATGAACCATTGTCTAGACCTTATGGAAACAATTCCACAATTGGAGATGCATATCATTGAACTGTTGCGTGGCATATTGACTTTGATGAAGAAGGATCGTACATTATATAAAATTTTATTTCGCTTCATGTTTCCCAGCTTTTCTTATTGGACATGTGATACATTTTATTTTGTGGATGGATAATTGTTCCAAGCACAATTATATTTATTTATGATGAATGTTATCGATTTTAATTTAATGTCGTTTTAATTTTATTACGGTCCTCTTAATTTAATGTTATGGTAATGTATTTGCACATAAATACAATACTTCTTATAAATAATTTTTTTAACACTTGTTCCCAATCATATTTTGCAAAAAAATATTAACATTTTGTTTACTGCCGCTATTATCATTCTCGGTATTTTTTTAGTCCCGTCAAAAGTGTGCTGAACATTTAATTAGAGTTGAAAAAAAGTTATTATCAGCATTTTTTAATTCCGCTAAAAGGTTAATACCAGCATTAATATAAATGCCCTAACTTTTTGCGGTATTTTTTAAAATGTCGTTCTTTTACCACATTGGCTACCGCATTTGTGAAAATGCCGCTAAAAGTGACGCTAACTTTTCGTGGCATTTTTTAAAATTTCATTGTTTTTTACCACATTGATTATTACCGCACTTGTGGAAATGCCGCCAAAAGTGCCACAAAAAGTGTTACCGGCATTTTTAGTGATTTTCTTGGCATTTAATTTATGCCGCGAAAAATCAATATTCCTGTAATGGCTTTACTTCCTCCAACCCTGCCCGCGCCGCCAACTATCGAGGGTAAGTTTCCCATTCATGGGTATATGGGTCGTGTGTTATTTGATACGGGCTCAACGCACTCGTTTATTGCTAGGAGTTTTGCTTAATCGACGGGGTTGGTTAAGTCTGCGTAGAGTACCTTTAGTAGTGTCGAATCTTCCATGGGTAATGGTTCGCTCATATTCTTTGTTTGTAAAAGAGTAGGAATAGACCTTGGAAATTTGCATTTTGAGGTCGATTTACTCGTCTTGGATATGGTCGGGTATGATGTTATCTTTGGTATGGATTTATCAATGAAATACCGTGCTATGGTAAATTGTTATGGGAGGAGTATAGTTTTTCCCATTTCAGGGCAAGAGATGTTTCTAGTGGCTATGCCTCTTTCGGAGGGAGGTTCGAGCACATACTTACATTGTATTGCGGAGGAGAATTCTTATGATATATTCATTTCCTTAGATTCGATTCCCGTTGTTAGATACTTGAAAGATGTTTCTCGGGAGATTCCGGGTTTACCTCCAAGTCGTGAGATTGAGTTTCTGATTGATTTAGCACTAGGAACTCGACCGATTGCTAAAGCTCCATACCGTATGGCTCCTATGGAAATGAGGGAGTTAAGAGATCAAATTCAGAAATTGTTAGAGAAGGGGTTTATTAGGCATATCACGTCGTCGTGGGGTGCTCCTGTGCTGTTTGTGAAGAAGAGAGATGGTTCCCTCCAATTATGCGTTGATTACTGGGAATTGAACAAGGTTACCATCAAGAACAAATACCCGTTGCCTCAGATCGATGATTTATTTGATCAATTAAGGGGAGCATCGTACTTCTCTAAGATAGACTTGAGGACTGAGTTTCATCAGCTGCGGATTCAAGAGCAGGACGAGTCCAAAACTGCATTCTTAACTAAATATAGGTCCTATGAGTTTTTGGTCATGCCTTTTGGGATAACCAATACTCCTGCTGTATTTATGGACCTTATGAATATAGTGTTTCGGGACTTCCTGGACCAGCTTGTTATCATGTTTATTGATGACATCCTAGTCTATTCTTAGACTATAGCCGATCATGCTAAACATTTACGGTTGGTCCTGTAAACGCTACGAAATCATCAGTTATATGCTAAGTTTGAGAAGTGCGGTTTTTGTCTGCAGGAAGTGAAGTTTTTGGGTCACATTGTGACACCTGAGGGCATTTCGATAGACCCGGGTAAAGTTATCGCAGTGAAGGAATGGGGTCAGCCCACGACGCCCACAGAGATTTGTAGTTTTCTGGGTTTGTCTAGCTATTATCGCTGTTTCATTAAGGCTTTTTCTAATATCGCTATCCCTTTAATAAATTTAACTCGAAAGGGAGTGAAGTTTGTTTGGGATAATTCTTGTCAACTATCTTTCGATGAGTTGATGGATAAGTTGACTTATGCTCCAGTGCTCGCATTATCGAGGCCGGGGGTGGACTACTTAGTCTTTACTGACGCATCTTTGCAAGGATAGGGAGGTGTGTTACAACAAGAGCATCGGGCTATTGCTTATGCTACT
This sequence comes from Sambucus nigra, assembly GCA_949130495.1. NCBI lineage: Eukaryota > Viridiplantae > Streptophyta > Magnoliopsida > Dipsacales > Adoxaceae > Sambucus > Sambucus nigra. The sequence continues at coordinate 152,635,397 of OX422211.1, read as the reverse complement.
CACAAGATAAAGCCCCATGAAAAGAATTATCTAGTGCATGATCTACAGCTTGCTGCGGTAGTGTTCACCTTGAAGATATGGAGACATTACCTCCTGGGGGAGAAGTTTAGTCTTTTCACGGACCATAAATCGTTGCAATATTTATTCTCACAGAAGGATTTGAATATGCAACAACGTCAATGGTTAAAGTTTGTGAAAGACTATCAATTTGATATTCATTATCACCCGGTTAAGGCTAATGTGGTAGAGGATGCGCTAAGTTGAAAACCCGAGTGGGAGTTAGCGAGGATATGGAAATATAAATGGAAAGAACTTAGCCAGGAGGATATTGTAGTAGGGGTGTTTATGTCGGTGTTGATCGTTACGCCTACGATTGTGATGAGAATTGTGGAAGCTCAAGGAAGGGACAAAGATTGCCAAGATTGAATACGCCAGTTGTTAATCAAGGAAGGGGAGTCCTACTCTATAAGTTCTGAGGGTGGGTTAGGTTTCCACGGGAGACTTATTATCCCGGATGAAGGATATTTGAGATGTGTCGTTATGACTGAATCTCATGGGTCCAGATTTGCAGTACATCCAGGTGGAGACAAAATGTACCAAGACATGCGCCATCAATATTAGTGGGCGGGTAAGAAAAGGGATCTCTGAATTTGTTTCCCAATGTACTACTTGTCAATTGGTGAAAATAGACCATCAACGACCGAGGGGATTGTTACAACCTTTGGAAATACCGATGTGGAAGTGGGAAATTATCTCGATGGATTTCATCACGGGATTGCCAACGTCACAAAATGACCATGATTCCATTTGGGTTATCGTCGATAGTTTGACCAAGTCGACATATTTCTTACCAGTATGTACGGATTACCATACGGCTCGTTACCCCCGGCTATTTATTGCAGAGATTGTGAGACTCCATGGGGTTCCCATTAATATAATCTCTGATTGAGATAATATTTCAGTGTCCCACTTTTGGAGAAGTTTCCAAGAAATGATGGGAACCGAATTGAAGTTGAGTACCTCTTACCACCTGCAAACCGATGGATAGATACCTTCCCTTGGTCGAATTTGCTTAGAATGTGTGTACTTGACTTCAAAGGAGGATGGGACCAATACCTTCCCTTGGTCGAATTTTCTTATAATAAATCGTACAAATTCACGATAGGTATGGAACCTTATGAAGCACTATATGGGCGACCATGTAGATCACCTACTTGTTGGTTGGAAGTAGGGGATAATAAGCTCTTCGACCTGAAATGATCTAAGATATTTCTTCAAAGATTGAGATTATTTGCAACCTCATTCGAATTGCTCAAGACCATCAAAAGAGTTATGCCGAAGCGAATAGAATGCATGCTGAATTGGAGGTGGGAGACCAAGTTTAGGTACGGGAGTCACCAATGAAGGGTATAACGCTATTTGGGAAGAAAGGCAGGCTTGCATCGTGCTATGTAGGCCACTTTCCCATTATTTCTAGGGTAGGCCCCGTAGCTTATTAACTCGCCTTGCTAGAACGCCTACAATAGATTCATGATGTATTTTATGTTTCATCCTTGAAAAAGTATAAAAGGTGTGAAGGAGCTCACTAGAGCATTCCTTTGGATGATATCGAATTGAAGCCTGATATTTCATATGAGGAACGACCAATTGTAATCTTAGATCACGAGGAGCGTAGGCTAAGGTCGAAGGTGGTTCCCTTGGTTCGGGTCCAATGGGGGCATCACAATGCCTAGGAATCAACATGGGAGCGTGAGGATGACATTCGAGAGAAGTATCAACACCTCTTTTTACAAGGTACACCTAAATTTTAAGGGCAAAATTCCCTTATAAGGGGGGAGTATGTAATACCCCATATTTTTTAGTAATTGTTTTTATATTAATATGCCATGAGGGGTAATTATATAAAATAAAGGAAGTTGTAGTAAATATTATTTCAAGTGATTTGAGAGATAATATTTACTCGGTTTTGCATATTTACTGTTAAGAGAATGTAAATAGCATCATATTATGTTTTATTGCGTCGTTGTGCTTTAAGCGACGAGTACGGCTTACATTCCAATTGAATCATTATTGAATAATAAAAGTGATGTCGGAACATGAATAAGTTTATGTTATTTTGGATACCAATTTAGAGTGCGCAGTTAGTTCGAAATTGGTTAAGATAGTCAAAATAAGTGTCATGTTGTATTTTTGGGTTCCGGTCACTTTTGACCGATTATGACTTATTTATGTAGTTACTAGTCATTTTAATGGTGTAGTAACATTTAAAGATAAAATTTAGTATTAAGGGACATTTAATTCTTCCAACCACATTTATTCTCATTTGTATATCTTAAAGAATTGGAGCTTGGATTTGTTGCTACAGGAAGAAAATATGAGATTACAACCTTAAGGCAAGTTTCTAACCCGCCAATGTATGATTTAATGTGGATAAATTGTAGTGATAGTTGTTTATTTGGAAGAATTGGACAAATTGTAGGTTTTCATGAATTTTGGTATTTAACCATTAGATTTTAATGTTTGTCTGATTTGAGTTGGATATATTGGTTTGTTATTGTGTAGAATGTAGTATTATTGTTGTTAGATGATGAAATTGAGAGTAGTGGAGATGAAGAGGGTGAAGGATTTGAGTTTGGTTCGTTTGAAACAGGGTTTGGCCATGGGTTCTGGTGAGCGCGGTCGACCACGGTCGAAAGACCGATCGATCGGGCCTAAAGAGAAAATCCTACTACTTCTCTCGATAGGCATTTTTAAACAACGTGGTAGACCATGGTCCAATGACGGGTCGACCGGGCCTTCAAAATTAGGCTTACTTCATTTCTTATAAGACAAAACCTTAGCGGCGCGATCGACAGGTGGTTAGGGGCCGGTCGACCGATCCCCTATTTTTCACCTAAAAACTTTAGTGTTCTCTATCCCTTTTCTTTTAAGGTTTAGACCTAGGAATATTCTTGCATGAAGTAAAACTATAGTATTAGAGTCTAGTATTAAAGTAATCAAGAACCTAGGTTGGAAATGAGGGTTCGATCTTAGACCGGGAATTAATTGAGATAGTTGTTAGAAGAAAGTAAGGGTCCTTTTCTTATAGTGAGTTAGTCTAGCTCTAGTGGGAAGTAGGGTTAGATAATTGTGGAATTTCTTAAAGGAGGTTGAAGTAATATCATATATGATGACTTATAGGGTTGTCGTTAAATTCATGGAGACTAATATGGAAACAAATAAAACGTTATGGTTTACAAATTATGACATGAAACCCTTATGGCTCCGGATAAAATGTAATGTACATTTTGAATTGGCATATCTTGTGAATATTGATTTGAATATGCATACCTCTCTAAATGCTATCATAAGGAGCGTACGCGAATGAGGTGAAGTCCTCTGGCTAGTGAATGCAGGGTGAATATAGTCCTTGGCCATAGGACCGGTTGTTATATATTGTAATGTTATTTTTATTTGAAGTGAAGTAATTTCGGGTATGGTTATGACTCACTATCGAAGGTATATGGTTGCTTCCCATGCGGAGCGATTTAGGATGCCCAGATTATCTTGGTGATAGGCCCTGGAAGATGATAGCTATTTAGGGGCATATCTAGTGGGGTGACTCCCGGAAGGAAGGTCTTAGAATCGTTATATATTGTGATTATAACTATTTTCAAGAAAGTGGTATTTTATAAATGGCTAAAGCATTTTATAAATCAAATGTTTTGAAATAAGTTTCCTAATGAGGAATGGACTTATTAAGTCATATTGTGTAAAAACTTAGATGTAATCTTATTAAATTGAAATAAAGTTATTTCTCTTGCTTTAAATTCATAGTTTATACTATAAGTGACATTGCGCTAGGTTGTGCATTTAGATGAGAGGTGAGGATTATTCTTATTGTGAATAGAGATATGAGTTTATTCATGATGTTAGATGTTCATAACTGTCATGCATTTTATTCACATGTAAATCATATCAAATCGAGCCCTGACCCGTTTATATCTCCTTGTTTGGATGGATTCTCTTAATGCCCAGGTGCTCTGTCGCAAGGACGCCCATGTTGAACTTTCCATCCAAGTGTCCTGGAGATATAACATTTTTGCGGATGTTTTAGGATATTTATTATAGATGCCTCTATCTTTTGTGTACTCTATTTATGATCAGTCTAAACATTCGGTCATGTTGCCCAAGTTTTGTACTTGCTTATATACTGTGATATTTATTTTAATACTCAGTGTCTCCGCTTGTATGGTCTGTTAACCGACAGCTTATTCGGTTATTATGTTGTGTATGATTGTTATATAGTTATGTTTCTTTACTTATATCCACCTTCTTTTTAATTTGGATTGTCTAAATGGTTTTCTTTCAAATTACAAATAAATTTGACATCCGTTTTCTAAAATAATTGGTTGTTATCTCGTATATTTATTTTAGTGTCACTGATGCTAAGAATGGACTATCTATGATTCCTGTATTTATTGGAGTATCGAGCTGGCCACCTCTTATTTTAATAAGCGGGGTGTCACACCTTGATTCCCAAATAGTTGGGTAATTTGGATTTAGAAAGTTGGAATTTGTATTTCTCATTTGAATGGTTAATGGTATGGTTCACCTTTTACTGTCCTATAAATTTGGAATGGACCTTCCCATTTTGGAGACCACTTTCCATAGGTTATATCCTTTCATCCCAAATCCAAAATGATTTTTCAAGCCAATTCCCCTTTATTAATTGTCCATTTCTTCACTTCCTTATTATACCTATTAGTTATTTTCTTATTTTTGGACCAATATATTATTTAAGGCTCTGACCCTATCCTTATCTACATTTTCCAACTCCATGTACATAACTTAGTCATAACTTTCTATTGTTAATTCATTTTCGATTGCCACTCTTAACGAATTTAAATTAGTTTCAAATGGAAAAATAACATCATGCCCATAGGTTAAGGCATATTGAGTTACCACAATACTTGACCTTTTAGAGCTCATATAAGCCTATAAAACTTCTGGTAACAAAATGTGCCAACCATTGGGTTTTTCTCAATCACTTTTCTCAAGTTATACTTAATTACCTTATTTATATCCTTTTTCAAATCATTTGATTGATCATAGTAAGGCGATGACTTTTTCAAGGATATTACTAATCATGAGGTAAATTTTAACACCATTTCAGACTAAAAAATGCTTGCATTGACTGAGATTATAATTTTAAGGATCCCAAGCTTATATACAATATCTTACAAGAAATCTACCAATTCATTATGGGTCGCAAGTTTCAATGCTTTTACTTTTACTTATTTGGTAAAATAGTTTGCTCCCATTGACACAAAATTGTGCAATTTGGAGGATGGGGGATAAATTTTTGAAAGCCCATCCTCTAAATGTCCATAGATTCATTAAATATTGTATATATATAGTAGGAACATGTTTTGAAGGACCATGTGATTGGCATTTCTGATATCCTTTTGCAAACTCAATACAATCTTTTAAGATGAAAAATTAATAAAATCCATGTCTTCTTAACAACCATATCATTTTAGGACCAATATGATGATCCCCACAAATGCCTTCATGGACTTGTGTTATGGTTGTCATACCATTATCCTTACTTAATCCTTCTAGGACCATTCCATCAGTACCTTTTTTAGCATTTTTCCAACCTATATAACGTAATTGGTTGTTCCATTCTGACATCCCTATCACTCTCGATATTTAGCTCAGCTAAATATTCAATTCATGGTTTTCTCCATGCTTCTTTAATATCATTATTCTTAGTTTCATCCAAGGGCCACCTGTTATGTATCAGTGGTAAGAAATCATCAATGGAACTAAGTTTTAACTTTTCTTAGAAGATGTCATCAAGCTTGAAACCCGAAGCCTTTTGAGCCATTTCATTTCCATCTTCATTTAAAAACCTATGAATATAATTCAGTGTGACTCCATAAAATTTAGATAATAAATTTAAATTCACTTAGTTGTATAAAGTTAAACCATCATATACACTTTTATATTCACTATTTAATTGTCTTATGAATAGCAGGTAATCACCAAAAAATTATATCACAGAAGCATTGCAACTTTGAAGAATCTCCAGCCCATTATGATAGTCTCATATTGTACGTGATTATTGGAACGAGTATTATCTTCCAACCAGTATCCATGTTTGGTTTTAATATGTTCAGGGGATTCAATTAATACCCCTATTACTGACATTATTTCAGTCTTCGAACTATCAAACCATAATTTCTAAATATTTAGATATAGGTATCATATCTTATATTCCCTTTGTGACTCATCCTCATATGGATGATCTGCCAAGAAATTAATCAAGGCTTTTCCTTTTACTTTCCTTTGAGGTACATAATGTAGGCATAAACCAAATAGAGATAACACCCAGTTACCAATCCTATTGTGCAACATAGGTCCAGTCAACATATATTGAGTATATCAAATTTTTAAATAACAAACACATCTTTGGGCAATAAATAATATCTTAAGTTGATTGCGTAAAATACAAAGTCAAGTATAGTTTTTACATTATGGAATATCTACATTAACATTCGCTTAGAAACCAGGTAAGGTAATGCATATCTTTTTCCTTATGGTTCTCACAATCTTGAGCCAATAATACTCCATTTGGTGAATCAGAGGTTGAATTGTATAACTTCGGTGGCTTATCTTCCCTTGGAGGTGCCAAAATAGGTGGATTGAACAGGTATGTCTTGAGTTCTTAGAAATCCTTCTCATGTTCCTCTTTCCAATCTAGCTCATCTTAGTCTTTTAGCTTCAAGAAAGGAGAAAACTTTAGTTTTTCCTACTGCATTATATAAACATACAAAGTAAATTAACTTAACCCAAAAACCATTGTAATTATTTCTTGTTTTGGGGAGATATGCTTTCAATTATAGCTTTAGTTTTGTTATGATCAACTTGTATTCCATTATTCTGCACCAAATATCCTAGGAAATTTCATGTTGAAACTCTAAAGGCACAATTAAAAGGATTCATTTTAAGTTGATAAAGATGCATCCCTTCAAAATATTTTTTCATGTGTGTTATATGATCAATAACCGTTCTTGACATGACAATTATATCATTAATACAAGACTCCAAACAGGTTCCAGCCATGTCCTGCAAAATGGTACTCATTACCCTTTGGTATGTAGCTCATGCGTCCATTAATCCAATTGGCATATTTCCCCATTCAAATGATGCTAAATTACCTTTGCACTTAAACAAAGTTTTATTATCATCTCCTTTAGATATGCATATTTGTTATAACCATATTGAACATCCATCGTGGGCATGATAGCATGATGAGCTGATCTATCAACTAATAAATCTACCATTGGCATTAAATATTCATCCTTCAGATTGGTTGCGTTTACATTTCTAAATCAATAAACACTCTCAATTTATAATTTTTCTTTTTTACTGGCACTATATTTGAGAATGCATGATGATAGGCAAGGGATGGTCCGAACAGAAAAAGGTATATTTTTAGATTTTTATAATTTTAAAGCTTAAAACTTTAAACAAATTAACCCTAAAAAAACTTTGCACTAATTAAAATCATTTTGTTGGGAAAAAATCAATTTACCCAATTTTATCTTTTTAACCTAAAACATGCATCTAGGTGACAAGTAGATAAATAAGTAAAACGTCCATAATGTGTCGATGTACGAGAAAAATACAAAGGGAAAAATCTCGGGCGGACCATCCAAACAGTTCACTATGATAAGGTTTTACAAAGACAAACAGCAGACTTACTCAACAACTCATCTCCCTTGCAAACCTTGACACTCTTCTATCTTCACCCTCTCCTCCACGGTGAAATGTAGGAATCCACCCATGCAAGATGCCATAACGCACAAGTCCACCCACACTTCGTTATCCACTGATGAGGCTTAGCATCCGTCTACAGTTAATAACACAATATACACCACTTCTTCACCGTAACACCATAAACGCAGACTTCACCATGTGTAAATAGTAAGTTCGGAGTCCACCGCACTAAACACATCCTCTCAAAAATGATGAGAAACAAACCCTTGATTCCCAAACTAAAGATATCAAAGCATATGAATATGAATACTTTGATATTTAAACACAAAGGGTGAAACTAGGGTTTGGGAACTTTGGTAAACAAGTAGGGAATTAATTTTCACAAAACTTTCTTGCAAAAAAATGAGTCCAACACGCCTTAAATAGTGGAAACATGAATTTCATGGCAGTGAACTCGTTCGAACGAGATTTCATTGTTCGTTCGTAGGAGAATGAGTTTTTTTTCTCCCAAGAACAAAGTTTTTTCGAATGAGTACCCTTTTCTGTTCTAATAAACTTTCCATGAGCTTCCAACGAGTTATCCAGTGTTAAACCGAGATTCCTCGTTTGATGTTCGATAGATGCACGTTCTAAGTAGATTCTAATTTTGTTCTAAAGAGTTCTTAACTTCATTCGAACGAGATTTCCATTCGTTCTAATGAGGTGCAAAACTCGTTGTAACGAGATTAAAACGAAAAAAAAATTTCTTCAAAGACATTTTCAAAACGGTTTTAAACGATTTGTTTAAAAAGCAAACACCCTTAAAATATACAAGGACTATATTCAAAATACATCCATGCCTGCAAGATCCTCGATAAATTTGGCACGAAAAACACGGATCTATGTGTATCCAACTTTGAGGCTTGGACACTACATCTTCATCAAACATGTCAAAGGCTTACGAGTTTGATAATACAAAGCCTAAATATTTTGTCTGGAATTACGCCAATTACAAATAAATTGACTCTATTGGAAATTTGTCCTTAAAAATCTCCCCCTTTGGCTATTTCGAGACAATATCAAAATAAAAATTCCTATGGGCCGTAATGATCTCTAAAACGACTCCATCCCTAACCCCAAAAAGGAAAAAGTACAACTTGATCGACTCATACACATGAGTAGCTTTGCCAGTTTGAAAACTTTGTCTCATGTTGTAAACCGGCACACTTAAATACACTTTCAAATGAAAATAGAATATAACGAGTATAAAATTCACAAAAGAATAAACATCTAACAATGTACAAAACAATCTTAACCTAGGTAAGGCATCTCTCCCAAAGATAAAGATATCATAATCATGAAGGAAAATATACCCTTTCTCCCCCTTTTGTCCAGGAATAGACAAAGAAAGAAATCATAAAAATTACTCCCCCATAAAAAACATCTCCACCTAAATATGTGATCATGAGAGACCAATTTTGAAATGGGGATGAGGAAATAAAATCATGCAATGGTGTATAGTGTAGCAAACACACAACATGGCAGCACAAGCACAAATAGTCCACACAATGATCAAGCAATATCAATATCGATGCAAAAAGATTCCAATATGAATAAGAAATAAAGTATAATATCAATTTGAAATTAGCAAATCAGATATGGAATTCCATTTACACAATGAGAGATACTACAATGATCATATAGCATGCTAAATAAATTCCATAGATAAAGCAAGTGGCAAACATGGACTGAATGTAAACTCCAAAGACTCAAAACAAAATGATACCATATATCAATGTGAAAAAAATACCAATGAAATATTGGCACACATATATATGGGTATAAGAAACACAAACCTCGACACAAAACACATAAGCTTCACACACTAGCATAGTATCAGTATGTCTAAACTTGTGGGATGGAATGAATGGGTGTGAACTTGATACAAATGAATTATGACCCGAACAGTAAAATATGTTCAAGGATTTCTGTTTGACTACAAAACTTTATCAAACTAATATTTAGCCTCAAGTGATAAGATAAAACAAACTCTATAAACAAACAAGCACAATGCACACAAGTCAGGAATATTGATGATTCTACAAATCAATAGTGTCGTGACAAAATAAGCATAACTAGGATCATTGTGTGAACCCGTTGATCTTCAAATAAAACACCCTCAAAAAGTTAACATATATCAAATTTTCTTATCTCTAAATTCTTTTGAAGCTATCACTTTTGAAAAATCAAATAATCTAAACATATTGCCCTTTAACAATTTTTTTTGTTTTAGTGCCTTTAATATTTTCATTAGGCTCTTGTCAATGATGCTTTCCTGGAAAGGAGATTTTCTCCTTTGTAGCCTTTTTTCGTGCATCCTCATATATTTTCAATAAAATCAAACATTCTCACGGGTAACAGTTCTTATATGCACAAATTCTACATTGTCACAAAATATGTAGATAACAATATTGATGGGAGAATATCTCACAAAGCTCAAATATATATGTGAAGTTAAAATCCATAGAGCTCGTGCATGTGTGTTGGGAGGCATATACAAAGTTGAACCCATAAAGCAAATCAAAGTCAAAATAACTCCATGCAAGCACGATTAATAGCAACCTAAGCATTAGTAATCATAACCAAATGTCCTAGTCACATGGAAAGCAGGGAATGAATTGGATTCAATTATACCAATATGCCACACAAAATGTGTGAAACACAAAACCAAAATCTTTCGAGTTTTTATAAAAAAAATCCAAAAGAAAATACCAATTTTGAAAACAAAACTAACTCAAAAGACATAAAATCTTTTTTTACTTTTCAATATGGCCCAATAAATGAAAATTTTAAATACAAAAGATACAAACAACATAAGACATATGACTAGAAAACATATATCATGAAGCATTACTAGTGTATGTCAACATGCAAACATAATCAATCGTAAGATATAACATGGGAAGTATCATGTGTAACCAAATGAGAATCAACAAGTCTAATATGTAAAGCCTCTAAATTGGATTTCCTAACCCATGTAGGTTTAACATGATTTTCTCACGATTTGAAAACCTTGGTGACTCTATTTTTAAACTTTCTAAGGCCATTTTTAAGATCATAACAAAGCCTCCTAAGGTGACCTTTTCTACTGCAAGGAGTGCAAGTGTAAACATGGTGAGGGTTGTCACCATTAGTTGACCTTTTCTAGCATTCCTAGTGGACTCTCTCAAATGCATTATCTTGGCTTGGGTAGTGTAAGTCTTTTTATCATCGAAGCTAATTCGACACTTTTCATCTTTGACTTGGACTGTGCCTAACACATATTGTCTAATTTTTTCGACCTAGACTCCAAATTACACGACTCGAATCTCTCATCTAGATCAACTATCTTCAAATCAAGTAAATGTCAAAACTCCTCAAACTCAAAAATATCTTTCTTCATAGCCTTTATCAAACCATGAAGACTATCTCCATCACCATCTACATACTCTAGCTTCTCTCGAAGAGTCCTCTCATGTGCCAAAAGATTCTCAATCAAAATATTATCATTAGTTCTAATGGCACTCTCTCGATGATCACTTACTTGAAAACCATAATCTAGAACATATTTATGGGAAGATTTCTCAGCAAATCTCTCATAACTAACAATGAACACGGTGCAGTTATGCAAAATGGGTGACTCGAATCCATCTTCCGGATCACTATCACTAAGGGTGGCATTATATACCTTCGGTTTCACACCCTCATTCCTACGTTTAGTGGGTAACTCGGCTACCCTATGGCCATAACCCTTACGATCGTAACATATTTCTATCTCATCCCTTTTAGAATTCTCATTCCAGTTATTAGGAAAGTGATGGGCCTTATTAAGCATATTTTTCTCAAACCTTTTTGCATAATTGGATTATTATTGGAATTTGATAAATTTATTGAATTTCTTTTCTATCATGGCCATATCCACAAACTCAATGTCAGATTCATCCTTTAGGGCTTTCAAAGCAATGCCCTTATATTTTTTCATAAGTTTTAATGTCAACTATAAACACTTCAAGTTTTGTAGAGTCTACAGTTCCCAAATAATTCAAAATCGTCACTTTTGAATTAAATCTTTCAGGCAATGACTTTAAGATTTTATTGATTACTCAATTTTTGGGTATCTTCCCTCCCCAGTTAAAAGACAAGTTAACTATATCGGATAGTCTAGCATAAAACTCATCAAATTATCACTCTTCAACATTTTAATCGTTCCAAACTAAGTGGAGAGGTTTTAGAGTTTGGAAGCTTTCAAAGCACTAGTTCCTTTATGAGTGAGTTAGAGTATGTCCCAAGCCTCCTTAGACGTCTCACAAGTCACAAGTCAATAATTTTGTATAACCTGCTCTGATACCAATTGAATAATGCATGATGATAAAACTTTAAAAAAATTAACTGTACAAAAACTTTGCACTAATTAAAACCGTTTTGTTGTAAAAAAGCCGATTTACCAAATTTTATTTTTTTAACCAAAAATATGCATCTAGGTGATAAGCAGATTAAATAAGTAAAACAGCACAACGCGCCGACGTAAGAGGAAAACCACAAAGGGAAAAACAATTGATGGCCCAGTCAAAGAGTTCACTATGATAAGATTTTATAAAGACGGACTTAGACAAAATCAATAACTCGTATCTCTCGCAAGCCTTAATGCTCTTTTATTTTCTACCTCTCCTCTACAGTGCAATGCAGGAGTCCACCACGCAAGCTGCAACAATGCATGATTCCACGCATGCTTCAGAAGCTATCTATGAGTCTTAGAAACACTCAATGGATTGGAACATGGAATCCACCACTTCTTCACCGTAACACCACAAACACAGATTCCACTGTGTGTAAACATAAAGTATGGAGTCCAACTCATGAAACAAGTTCTCTTAAGATGATAAGAAACAAACCTTGGTGCCCAAACTAAAGATCTCAAAGCCTATGAATATGAAGACTGGGATCTTTAAACACAAAGGGTGAAACTAGGGTTTTGGAACTTTGGTAAAAAGGTGGGGAATAAAATTTTGCCAAACGTTCTTGAAAAATTAAGTCCAACATGCCTTAAATATTGAAAATATAAATTTCAAGGCGGTGAACTTGTTCAAACGAGTACGCATGGTTCGTTCGAACGATAATGAGTTTCCGTTCTAATGAGAACAAAGTTTGTTCGAACGAGAACACTTTTTCGTTCTAACGAGCTTCCAACGAGTTGTAGAATGTTAAAGAGACAGTCCTCGTTTCATGTTCATTAGATGCATGTTCCAATGAGATTCCAATTTCGTTCTAACGAGTTGTTAACTCTGTTAGAACAATATTTCCATTTCGTTCTAATGATGTGCAAAACTTTTTCTAAAAATATTAAATCCAAAAAAAAAAATTAAAAATCGTTCCTAATGATTTTTTAAAAAACAAACACACTTAAAGATATTCAAGGAACATATTCAAAATACATCCATACCTGTGAGATCCTCGATAAATATTAAGACAAACTTGGCACGAAAAACACGGCTCAATGTGTATATAACTTTGAATCTTGGCCACTGCATCTTCATCAAACATGTCATAGGCTTACGAGTTCAAAAATAAAAGGCATAACCTATGACCTAAATTTCTTGTCCGGAATTAAGCAAATTACAAACAAATTAACACAATTGGAAATTTGTCTTATAATTTTTTAGAGCCATTCAAGATACCTAGCAGCTCAAATGAACCCATTCTTCAACAACCTTTATATTTCTTCATTGATCTTGTCTTATGACCTCTAGAGTCATTTTCCTAGGCAAATTTTTGACGGGTTTATACCCTTTTTTGATTGGTAGTCTGTCTTCCACAAATTTTCTAACTAATCCAGGTACCTCATCATATTTCTAAGAAAAATAGTCCTTAAACTGATGTAAAAGGTCAAAAACTAATAATTGGTCTTCTTTACTTAGGTTGGCACTGATATAAGTGACTTTCTTTTTTTGTTTGGTTCCTAAGTTAATTTCTATCAAGGGATCTAGTTGATTGACCATAAGCTCATTATATTCTATCGGTCAGCATGATAATTCACAACTGTCTTGAGGATCTTCACCCTCCCTATCATTTCTGAATACATAATCATCTCAATTAATGTCTATTCCTCACCAATTCTGGTTATCAATTCAAAATCTCTGAACTTATACAAAACCCTAGTCAAACATTCATTGGAATGTTCAATATCTATGGATGTACTATCCATTAAAAAAATATTGTGTTTTTTTATCTAGTCTGATTAGACCAAAAAATCCACGCATCCCAAGCCTTGTTTGAGATTTCCCCTTTTGAAAAGCGTCTTCCTTACTCGCCCCACATTTTCTTAGTAAAGGACTGTCTCCGCGTGGTTGGAGCTACTGTGAAAAGGCAATGAGTTAGATTACACCTATTCTACAATCCCATCCACTTTAATCGAAAGATGTTTCTGACACATAGAAGAAGGAATCCATTTGTTAGAGTGAATTAAGTCCCTAATAAGTAATGATTTAAAGATTAGTTTGCCTTCAATAATGAAGATAACATTTTTAGGTTTTTGTGTGACTACTTCAGTATCAATTGTTATACACCTTTTTGTCTACTTTTTATATCCAATAAAACTTGAGATAATAATTTGAGTTTATACTAATTTAGTGTTTTCTTAGTTTATTTTGGAATTAATGGAGTATGGCATTATATTAACAACTGCACTGTTATCTATCACCATTTTATTAATTAAATTCCTATTTATCTAAGATTTTTAATAAAAAGGTTTGATATGATTAATCTTATTCGTAGTAGGCTCTTCGAACCCATATATTAAGTGTATAGAAGGTACAAATAAGTCAAAGTTATCTACCTCTGACTTCTCATCTTCATCCACCTCCATTGCAGGGACCTTCTGTCTTTCTTCGGCTCCAAACCTCTTTGGGAGGATCATAGTCATATTGATTGACACTAGTGGAGGAAAAGACCCGAACATGATGAACTATTGTAGTTAAACCTCTTACTCGAGGACTATGGCATCTATTTCCATCAACACTTCCTTTTATTCTTCACTAAAAGGACTTTTCAGATGAACTGTCCTCATCCACCCTCATGGCTTTTCCTATCTCTTTGAGCCTTTCAGCCAACAGGTCTAAAGATGAATTACTTGCCTCTGGTTTTTTATGAAATCTTGGGTTTGGCTTTGATGATAAAGAAGTGAACCCCTTTAATCCACTTGCATGCACAATTTCAAAGGCCTCTTGCTAAACCTTATACTTCTTTGGATTATTCTTTGTTGGGTCTGATAAATAACTACCTCTAGTTATTTTCTCTTTGACTTGGGTGGCTTCACCACATGCCATATACCCAAGGCCACTTGATGGGGCCTCACTGCCTCTCGCCTATTTGGAATTTCATTAAATTATTATGCCACCTTTGGATATCGAACTACAAACTAGTTTGGCACCCATTTCACCATTGGGATAGACTTTGGAACCTTTGAAAGGCCCGAGTTCCCCACAAATCGATGTAATTTGACCTCTTTGAATCCAAACCTAATGTATTGATTATTTTGTGGAATTTTAGAATTCCCCTAAGGATACTAAGAATTGTATAATGGTCTTACCTTCCCAAAGACCTTGCTTTGAACTTCCTCTTTACTTTGGAACATTGGGGCTTTGGCAACATAACCATTATTCCTATTCTTGTTGTTTTTGAGCTATTGTTTTCCCTTCAAAACCACAAAATGTCACATCTCTGCATAATTCTCTCCAAACCTGGTGAATATGTGTTTCATAACTTTTTAGTTTGGATCCTAAGTCATTTAAGGCTTCAAAGCCTTCGACTTAGCCTTAGTCTTTATATTAAATTCATCATGCCCTTTAGTCCTAAGAAGCTGAATAGACTGCGTGGTTTCCCCCATTTCTTTGACATTGGGGAATGGGTCACCATCCACACCCATGGTTCTTTCTTTTTTCTAGGGAATTTTAGTTTACCTCTTGTTATCAACTCTTAAATTCTATCGTGAAACATATAACATGCATT
The DNA here is from genome assembly GCA_949130495.1 of Sambucus nigra. Lineage (NCBI taxonomy): Eukaryota > Viridiplantae > Streptophyta > Magnoliopsida > Dipsacales > Adoxaceae > Sambucus > Sambucus nigra. The sequence goes on along the minus strand of OX422211.1, from coordinate 152,619,608 downwards.
AGTTGAATGGGAGAAAATATTGTGCCATTTACAATATTTTTCCTTTAATCTCATATGGATTTTTAGCATTATTGGGTGGTTTTAACATTTTAGTATTCAAGACATAATAAAAGATCTCATCATCCTTAGAAATGTCATTTATCATTCCCTTTGATTTACAAGCAAAAGACTTTGTTGTTGAGTCCATTCAAACTAATGGTCCAAAAATTTTAGTTTAAGTTCATATAATCTCAGCAGCATCTATTTTGAAGTTAGGATCCTTATAATATGTCGTGAAAGAAGAGGTATTTCTTTTATTCTCTTTTTCTAGAAGGGCCACATATCTCGATACCTTGGTAGTTCATTCTATTAATTACCTCAATTCAATGGCATCAAATTTCTTGTGAAGTCTAAATTCTAAACCATTTTGGGCTAATTTCAAAAATTTAGACTTAGGTAGGACTATTTTACATATTTTGAACTTATTTATTAAGGCAGTTACGTGTTTATCGAGTTTTTAAATTAACCTAGATAAATCAGCAATGGGGACTTCTGGCTGAGTTTGGAAGAATTACTCATGAAAAATTTCTTCATTTGTTGCCAAGTTTGGACAGAGTTAGGTGGCATACATATGAACTATGGGAAGGTTGAATCGGTTAGTGAACTGGAAAATAAATGCAATTTGAGATACTTGTTGGTTCCATCATAAAAAAATTTACTAGTGAACCTAGCGATGTGTTACACAGTGGACTGACTTTCATCCCTAAGAAAAGGTCAATGTTTGGGAATTTAAATCCTTTGGGAAGTTTTATCTTATCTATCCATTCATGATATCGCTTTATATAAAATTGGGATATGATCCCTCAAGCCTTTCATCCACATATTTTATGTATGAGATCCACAATATCAGTTATCCCAACTCCCTAGGACAATTTCCTATTTTATGGGACAATTATATGGTTTACGTTTGGAGTTGGATTTACCAATCCTGGTGGAACCTGGGGAGGCACATTTTATTGTGATTGATAAGGCATGGGCTAAGATACTTGAGGAATTTGGTTGGAAAATTTCCTATTATTACCTACCCCCCCCCCCCCCCCCCGAGTTCTTTTTCGAATACATAATTATTGATAATTCCATTTTTTTAAACAACTGGGAAACCTAGACTAGTATCAATTTAGTATGGTATAGTTATCCCTACCTTAGAGAGGGGTGTCTCCCTATTGGGCTGGTGTACCCCAACTGTTGGTAGGTATAAGATGGTCATGAACTCTCCATTGGGTTATTGATACCAAAACTAATAATAGTATGGTATCCTCATGTCCTTAGGTTGTTTCCAAAGTTGGTTTCACCCATTTTATGCTTGTAATAGATAGGATGGTTATAATTGGGTTGAATTATTAGGTTTACATAAAATTATGGAGTATATCCCTGCCCAATAGACATTGACAGAGTAAGCTTAAGCAGCCTATTTGTCACTGTAATTTTCACAGTGTTAATGTTCTGCATTATATTCCCAAGATGATCAAAGACTGGGTTTATTTGATTGATCAATTGGACTTGGGCATTTGTGAACATACCAATACATGCTGCATTATGAATATTGTCGGCTCTTGGAAACATTGGAATATTTAGATGTTGAGAATGAGTAATTAATTCCAACTCATGAGTTTCAACCATAGTTTGCTCAGTATTGGAAACATGTTGGCTGGTTGAGCTAATTTCACCAATATTTTCCGTTACATCCCATCTTCTACATGTGGGGTCAAGAATTGAACTGACATGTTCTTGGCCACGTGCGCCCTAACCACGTGCTTCTATGGTTAATTAATACTCCCACTCAATAACGAACTATTCAAATATATTACTTGTAACAGTTGATCATGATCAAGAATAGGTCAAAACTCCTAGGGATAACTATTAATAGGGTTTAGAACTCTCCTAAGTTTCCTTATAAATGTAAATTCGCTCCTCATGAATGGGACATGCACTATTATAACGTTGAGAAGTACTACAACTCTATCGACTTGAGTTAATTAGTGATATAGAAAAATCCCTAGCACTCCGTGAACGTAGGCACATTGGTTAACCATGTACATCTTGTGTTGTTATTTTTTACTATTATTATTCTTGTTTATCTTGTGTGTATAAAATATCACCGCATGTAGGAAATTACCCCTACAATTGGCGTTGTCAATGGGAACGGTCTTAGTTATTTTCCACTAGCTAATTTGTTTACAATGTCTCACTCACCTAACAAAGGTCTCTAAAATATCGACAATGATCACGATCATCACCAGCATAGCCATTGAGACCAGAAGGGTCACCATCTATCCTACGATAGTCGTGACAACCAGGAGGGTCGTCATCCATCCCAAAGGGTCAGGTCAGAGATTGACGTACATCACTAATCTCCGAATGCATGATATCATCCTTTAGAGGAAAGGACATATGAGAATGACGAGCCCAACAATCTAACCAAATTTTAAGGCTCATTGATAAATATAAGAAACAACTTAGAGACAAGAAGGTTGCTAGAAGTTATTATCATGAGAAAAATGTTAAGCTCCAACAACGTTTAGATGAGTTGGAGAGAGAGTCCCAGAAAGAGAAGCATAATCACTCCCACATGTCACATACTCCTAGTCCTTTGGCGAGCAGAGCTCACAACTGAGAGAGAAGTACCATAAGAAGTAAGGAAGATTATTTGCATAGTAGTTTGTTAACACGAATATATTGCTCCGATGAGCAACGAGAGGAAAATAATCTCTATAATTTTATAAGAAGAGAAGTGGATAGTCACCTTGCCCACTAAGGAGCATGAACATCCAAAGGGCTCATTATACAATCCTTTGTTAGCTAGAGAATGTAACTATTTAGTTGGGAAATTGAGGTATTTAAAACCTCTTAATAATTTTTTTCTCCATATTTCAATATTTATGATAAGAAGATAGATCCCAACAACTATGTCTAGCAATATCTCCAGGAGATGATGCTTTTGAATAATAACGAGAGTTTGATATGATGCATATTTCCCTCCAGTCTTAGAGACTTTTCTCAGATATGGTTCAAAAAGTTATCACACTGATCAGTCACTTATTTTAAGAAACTCACTGAGGCCTTTATGTCTGGATTTATCATGAGGAGTACCCATCCCAAACGGATGGACCCACTCCATTTAATGAAAAAATCCTCTCGAAACACTCCAATAGTATGATAGAATGTACTAGGGGTGTATAAGAAAGTGGAAGACTACACCGAGCAGGTCGTAGTGGCTTCTTTTAACAAACTACTATGCGATTGAAAACCTCACTGAGATGGAGGCTATAATGATTGAAAACCTCATCATAAGGAATTAGAAGTATGCGAAGGTGGAAGATATAAGGGCTAAAGTTGGTCAGGAGGCTGACCGGCCAAACTAGACTAAGATGCAAACAACGGAGGAATAAGAAAAAAAATAAGGGAAAAATAGAAGGGGAAGCCAAAGGTAATCGATAAAAAAGATTCATAGAAGGTGTCCAAGGCCATCAACACGGTCTTTACTGAGCCTATCTACAAGATATTTTACAAGATGAGAGGTCGATAGTATTCTAAGTGGATTGAAAAGATGGTAAGCTATCATATGAAGAGGAACATGACATTGAGGTGTGGGTACCAAAAGGATCATGGCCATAAGACTTAAAATTGCAAAGCCTTAAAATCCCATCTTGAGGAACTGCCCCAAACCGAGCACCTAAATGATTTTAAAGAGAGGAAGGAAGGTCAAGCACAACCTGCGTGCGACTAGAGACGAGACAACATACTAGACGAAGATCTAAGCCATGATTTTTTAGTGATCCACGTGGCATCGAACCCAAGTCAGATAAAGGTAAACACCCTCACGATGGAAGTGAATAAGTCATAGTGGTGATAAAGGCATTTCATATCAACTTGGACAACCTAGTATGACAAAACATTCATGACCTAAGGAGACTGATTATTCCAATCATATAGTATTACCAATGATGATTTGGTTAGAGTGAAGGCTCCCCTTTATGATGCCTTAGTAATCACTATCAAAGTTTCTAACTGGGGCATAGATAATTTACTAGTGGATAAAAGGAGTTCCATAGAGGTGATGCACCTCAAGATGTTTAATAAACAAAATATGCGAGCAGAAGACCTGCAAGAAGCGACTGTTCCTCTAGTAGACTTTATATGAAGGATGACCTTATCATTAGGAAAGTTATTATCCCAGTTAGAGTAGGAGGGGTCTCTAAACTCATTGGGTCTCTCATACTAGACAAAAATATCCAATATAATGCTATATTTGGTAGAGGTGGTTATATAGGATGAAGGAGGTACCATCCACCTACCACCTACCACTAGAAGTTAAAGTACATCACCAAAAATGTGATAGTGGAGATCAGGGGGAACCAGGATTCAGCTCAGTGGTGCTTCATAGATTTCATCCAACCAAAATAGGAAAAGAAGAAAGAGATAGTTGTTGAACCAGCATAGGTCTTTGCACCCTATAAGTAGAAACTGAAGAATTAGCGACCTGGTGTTAAGTAAACTAGGGTTTCCCATGTCGATCGGGTCATGGAGCCTCTCCAATGGGTGATTTTGACAATAATCAACTTCAGAAAAAAAATGATCGGAAACACTCTTACACTATAAGAGAAGGATGAATTAGTTGCTTTCCTAAAAAATAATTATGGTATTTTCACCTAGAAACTATATGATATGGTTAGGATTAACCCATAGATTATGTGCCACAAGATACACATGGATCCGTTACATCTTCCAGTAACCTAAAAGGTACAAAGGACTTCCCCCAAGAAAGTGAGGGCGGTGGAGGAGGAAGTGGGGAAACTTCTAGAGGAACGTTCCATCAAAGAAGTTCAATTCCCCATGTGGATGTTGAATCTCGTGATCGTGAAGAAGAGCAATGGAAAGTGGAGAGTCTGTGTGGACTTCACTAATATAACCATTCTGTGTCCAAAGAACAGTTTTACCTTTCCCAAGATAAACCAATTGGTAGACGCAATCTCCAACCACCAGCGGATGAACTTTCTCGACGCCTACTCAGGGTACCACTAGATCCCATTGTTCGCCCACAAACAATAGAATACTTCTTTAATCACCACGTTAGGATTATACTACTATAGGGTGATGTCATTTAGACTATAAAATGATGGGGTAAACTATCAGAGACTTATGAGTAAGATGTTTAAACAGCACTTGAGACACACAGTGGAGGTATGCAAAGATGATATGCTTGTGAAGAGAAAAAATAGGGAGGATCACCTTGCATACCTATTGAGAACTTTTGAAGTCCTTCACTACTATAAAATGAGGCTAAATGAATCTGGGTAAAATCTCCTCAGTCTCACATGTCTCCGGATGATAGGCTTTATCAACACTCTTTTTTGGGACCATATTTGCAATGTGTTCAACCGAATGACATCGACCAAAACCTCTATGAGATTTTTAATGGGATATGTGGAAGCCATGAGGGGGGAAGATCACTGGAATTCAGGGAAATGAAAGTGGTAATCTAGTGTTTGTATATGTAGCAAGAAAACAGTCGTCTATGTTCAGAAGTGCAAGAACTTCCAATTCTTCTCACTTTTGGTGCATCAGCCCGCCATTTACCTTAAATCCCTCAAAAGTCCTTGATCTTTCATATAATGGGGACTGGACATCACTTGTCCACTAACGATTGCATCTAGAAGTAGGAAGTATGTTTTGGTTAACATAGATTATTTGTCTAAATGGGTTGAAGCAGAACCACTAGAAAATATCTGGGATGTTGACATGTCCAGGCACATTTGGAGAAACATCATAACCCATTTTGGTATTCCTCGAATTATCATAATGGATAATAAAACTCAATTTAAAAGCATCGTCTTCAAGAGTTTCTACAACGAGCATAATATTGGTGACTACTACTGTTTGGGAAAGTGTAAATGTCTAACAAAACAATTGTGACACCTCGCTTAACTAAATATTAGGTGATCATGCCTTTATTAAATTAAAACTGAATATCACGCTTGGTTCATTCTTAGTATCACTGGTGAGAAACTTTTTAATATTTACTAACCACCTAGTATTTGAAAAACTGGTGTCAAATTTTATCTTTATCATTAACATGCAATGATTCAAGAACATTCAAATAATTAAATATCACATTCACCAAACTAAATTAATCAACACCACAAATAATGAATTATTGAATCAAATAACATATGATGGGAGTAAACACCCCCCCAGTCTGAAATAGCGATATAATAATCCATAATTAAAAGTATAAATCCACAACTGAAATAAAAGGAGTATAATGTCTCAAAAACAACTATTAATAGAAAATGGGAAACGTGCCTAACTGAGATAAAATGAGGAGTGCATTAGATCTGTAAGAAAATAGAGGAGTCTATCAAACTAAGACCTGAAATCATTCACAACAAATGTAGCGATGGAAAATGGTAATAAACTCCTGAAGATGGGTCAGAGCCCTATGTAGCTGGGCACCTAAAAATAGTTTTTACAACAAAATATATTTGAGAAAATGGGTCAGAGCCCGAGTAAAAATATTTAAAATGCATAATTAGCAAAATATTATATGCATGTTAGGTTCACGACTCTCACTTGAGGTCCTCACTACTCATCAAGTGTGCACGCCTAACGTATACTCCTAACCCGTCCTAGTTATTATATCTCGCCTAACTAGTTTAAGCCAGTCCATATCCATATCATTAACTCATTGCTTCCCTATATAGCCATATAGTACGTTATCGAGCAAGTTATAATTAATGTCCAAGAATAAGTTCCACATTTTTTTTAATCTTTTACGCATTAAGATTATTTTAAATGTCATAATCTTTCCATCTACTAAGGCCACACGGTAGCATAAATCACAAGTATATATATTTTAATCTAATTATATATATACTACTAAAACACCCTTAGGATGACACCTACGGTGCATGCATACTCTGCTATCATGTCTTGGTACATCATGCATTGTATAAAGAACTGTTGGTTATGTATCGCACTTGAACCATAAATACAAATCACATATATTGGAAGCGAACATAGTCCTCGGCCAAATAGGTCATGGACATACCTACGCTCATATTCAACGATCGAAGATATCATACTTTAAGATAGCACGTATCCAAGGTCCTATGTGCAGGGTATGAGTCTAAAATCCCCCCAATGGGATCATCAGGATAAGACCGTCCACGATACGAAACATCCCCCCGATAGCAAGCAGTGTAGGTATGTCATACACACAATAAATCATACAATAGGGATTTTTCACAATTTACCTATTTATATCCTTAGTATAGGTATACACATAACCTATCATACATGTCCCATATGTAGTATATTTATATTCACTAATTATCCTATGTATTAATTAATTTCGATTATACTTCTCACTGTACTTCCCCGAGTATCCCTCGCTACTCGAAATATTCTAACTAATCATCAAACTATTTCAGAAGGGAAATTATCCCACTACCGCTGATCCAGTCTTCGATTCACTCATGACCTTTTACATTCATTTAGTTATCCTCAATATTACTCGACATTATATAATTTTTGTAATTAACTTGCAATATGCATAACTCATTTAAATTCTCGAGAGATCAAACTACATCCAATCCTACCGTATGGTTCCAAAACTCTATTATATCTAAATGGAAAACAAATTATCAACACGAAACCCTAAAATTTAATCAAGAATACATTTTCGAACCATCCCCATGGATTGTCATTTACAGCCTTCTGAACCGGTCCGGCAGGTAGTGGCGAACTCGTCCGGTGGACCTGATGTCATCTTCTTCCTTAGCAGTTACGAAATCTCGCTCATTTACACTACCAATTCCATTAATAAATTCCCAAACTCCCAACCAATCCTACTAAACGTTATACCAACATATATGAACGATTTCTAACGTGAGAGAATCATTAAATCATCAAAGATTACTTATAAAATTGAATTAATTCAGGAACATCCCATAAAAACCCTAGTTCCTCTTTTGGTTCAAGAACTCCATTTAAATCCAGATTTCTTCACATTATAACTTCAAAATTTCATGGATTTCATTCCACATACATCAAGAGAGTTAACCTAGCATGATTCCTACCCCAAAGTATGGTTTAATTTCTTCCAATTTACATTAGTTCTTCACATAAACATGAATTTATTCATCTAATTTGCAAGATAAATGCTTGCCTTGTTATGGAGGTCTGATTCTCTGTAGAAAATTGGTATGGATGAGATCCACTTCTCCCGATCTACACTATGGTGGCGTTGGTGGTGCAAAAGTGGTGTTTTATGGCCTTGGGACTCTCTCCCAGGGTCCTCCTTCTCTCCCTTGATAACATTTTCAAGTTTGATTCACGTAACCTTAAATTCTACCCTTAGCAATCTGATTTAAACCTCTTAAATTCGTGGGTCTCCCTACCTCAAAAATATAAATGACTAAAATACCCTTCTGGGGTATCGGTTTGGCCTAAAATTGCCCCAAGACCCAAATTAAACCCCTGGATAGACTTTTCAGACTATCTCGACCCTTCCGAAAACTTTGACACACTCAAAATGGACATTTGAAATATCAAAAATAAATTTACGCTTTATTCCTCAAATTATGTCCCGACGCGACTAACACGCGCGTCCTGGCTAAATTACTATAATTGTCGTATTTCCCACTCGCGATAATTTTTAATATATTCATAATCACCTATTACTTAATTCACTAAGTAATATTGGATACAATTCTCATCAGTTAATATTAATCCTCATCTCTCTAATTAATATTTATCATCCCAGATTAACCATTCCAATCTAATTTAATTAATTCCAATTTAATTTGCAATTAACTCAATTATAAAAATCATTAAAAATAGGGGGTGTTATAACAATCCTTAATAGGATAAAGAAGAGGTCAAAAAAATTGAAGGATGCATGGGTTTACCTACTCCCCCACATTCTCTGGGCATATCGATCTACATTGAGGATATCAATGAGGAAAATCCCCTTTGCCTAATCTTAAGGGATTCAACTAGAAATGGGCTTTTCAACCATGAAGTCCTCCCTAATCTACGAAGATACCAACAACAAAGAGATCAGATCAGAGCTTGACTTAGTTGAAGAAAAGATAGAGTTAGACCATATAAATCTTGTGTTCTATCAGCAACAGTAGTCCAAGAAATATAATAGGGGATCAAGGCGAGGAGCTTCAAGGTCGAGGATTACGTGCTGAGCAAAATAGTGGGCAATGCATGAAAGCCCTCTAATAGAAAACTCGGGCCTAACTAAGATGGTCCATGTGGTGATAATTATTATTCAACACAAGGAGATAAGAGAAGCACAATCACCAAACAAAATGAGGAATACAAAATGCCAATCCCACAACAAAAGATGTACGTGGTTCAGCAAAAATGCCTACGTCCACGGTGGTGCAGTCGGTATTATTTCTATACACTCCGAAGAGTGATTACAGAGAATAAAGTGTGTCTTATGCCCCGGACCTAGGGTTTATTATATATATGTTCATTTTCAGGGAGTGGGGGTGTTGGACTCCCCCACGTTTTCCATCTTCTCCTAGAACCCCTCTTAACGAGAACATGGGAGAAGACTAAATCATAACCGATTCAGATATGGAGGGTCTGGACTTTGGGCCGTTATAATTGGGCTACTCGTCTAAGCCCATCTTTCTAATTTTGGGTACCCACAATTGCCCCTAAGTTTGTTGGGCCATGCTTTGGGCTCAATAAATTTAAATGATTTGTTATAATGGCCCCTTTGTACATCGTGCAACTCGTCCCAAAGTTTGAGGACTGATTTAGGCGGCACCTGTTTTGTGGTTTGTGCACTATGATTAGTAGCACTCAAAAGTTATCCAGAGCAGTCATTTCTTAATCGTCGTTTCAATATCCTCAGTATTCTCCCATTTTCTGCGAGTTCTAACGATTCACGTTCTCTTCTCCCGGTTTTCATTCTTATTGCTTTCGATCTTCCTCGTCATTTGGGTTTGTGATTCTTCATCGTTCAAGTCGAACTTTCATTTTGAAAGTCCCCTGTGACTCCTCTTTGTATTTTCTCTTTGAATTTGTAGCTTTTTTTTAGGATTTTCCAATGGAAAAGATTGGTAATAGATCAGTGTCTGAGTTTAGGAAGTTTTACAATGTCCCAGAGTGGGTAGAGATTGAGTGCGCCTCTCCCCCTAGAAATGTTAGAGAGATAGAGGGTACCCATTGGATCCATGTCTTGTTGATTTCCTAAGGGGGACTTACTTTTCCTCCCAACAATCTACTCTTGCACTTCTTTGGTTATTTCAACATTGTTCCTGTACAGTGTTCGCCCAATGTGTGGAAAATAATCAATGGTGTCCATAGAATAAATCAACTCTATGGCACCAAGTTAGGGATCGCCGAAGTCTGCTTTTGCTATTCTTTTTCTTGAACTAGTTTTGGTGTTCTCTATCTCAAAGCCAGGAGTCCTGACAGGGTATTGGTGGTAAACCTACCTGATTCCCATAAGGACTATTGGTAAGATGGTTTCCTTGCTAGAAATTGGCAGTTCCCCCCCCCCCCCCCCCCCCATACTGAGGGGTCGAGGTCGGATAGGTTCTCTGTTCCCTTTTATGGGGAAGAATATATAGGTAGTCTTTGCTTTGTTCTTTCAATTTCTTTACTGATTTGTGATCTTTTTGACTTTTCCTTTTTTTTCTTCAGCGAGGTCGAAGAACTTGGAACCTGCTCTCATTGAGGTTCGTCTTTCTGAATTTTTTAAAGCCTGGAATATCAGGGAGCCCTTAGCCGACGGTGAGCATCCCTGGTCTGCTGCTTTCTTGCTCGAGTACAAAAACGTTGGTTCTAGATTTCTAGCGAGGCTGGTAGATAGTATTCCTGAATTTGATACTGTAGAAGGGTGTCTACCTATAAAAACGTAAAAATATTATTTTATTAGAAATACTGAGAAGAAACCCAGGGTCCCGACAGAAACTCATATTGAGCAGGACCCCCCACCCCCAGGGTCCCGATGAAACTCATATTGAGCAGGAACCCCCCGGGGTCCCGGCAGAAACTCATATTGGGCAGGAACCCCCCAGGGTCCCGGCAGAAACTCATATTCAGCAGGAACGCACAGTGCCACTGCAAGTATCAGCGCCGCTGCAAGTGTCAACGATGCTGCAAGTGTCAGCGCCGCTGCAAGTGCCAAAGCCGTTGCAAAGTCCAGAGCCGCTGCAAGTGTCGGCGCCGCTTCAAGTACCAGCACCGACACAAGGGTCAGCGCCGCTTCAAGTATCGGTGCCGCTTCAGGTGTCGGCTCCGCGACAAGGTTCGGCGCCACCTCAAGTATCAGCGCCGCTTCAAGTTTCAGCGCCACTTCAAGCGTCAACGTTACTTCAAGTATCAGCGCCACTCCAAGCGTCAGCGCCGCTTTAAGTGTTAGCGCCACTCCAAGCATCAGCGCCGCTTCGAGCGTCGGCGCCGCCTCAAGCGTCAGCGTCGCTTCAAGTGTCGGTGCCACGACAAGGGTCGGTGCCGTCTCAGGTATCAGCGACCGCTTCAAGTGTCAACGCCACTTCAAGTATCAGCGCTACCTCAAGTATCAGCGCCACTTCAAGCGTCAGCGCTGCTTTGAGCGTCGACGCCGCGACAAGGGTCGGCGCCACCTCAAGCGTCAACACCGGTTCAAGTGTCAGCGCCGCTTCAAGTGTCGGCACCGCGACAAGAGTCAACGCCGCCTCAGGTATCAGCGACCGCTTCAAGTGTCAGCGTCACTTCAAGTGTCGGCTCTACCTCAAGTGTCAGCGCTAACTCAAGTATCAGCGCCACTTCAAGCGTCGGCGTCGCTTCGAGCGTCGACGCCGTGACAAGAGTCGGCGCTGCCTCAAGCGTCAGCGCTGCCTCAAGCGTCAGCGCCGCTTCAAGTGTCGGCGCCGCCTCAGGTATCAGCAACCGCTTCAAGTGCCAGCGCCACTTCAAGCATCAGCGCTACCTCAAGTATCCGCGCCACTTCAAGCGCCACTTCAAGCGCCGGTACCGCTTCGAGCGTCTACACCGTGACAAGGGTCGGCGCCGTCTCAAGCATCGACGCCGCTTCAAGCGCCAGTTCTGCTTCAAGTGTCGGCGCCGCAACAAGGGTTGGCGCCACCTCAGGCATCAGCGACCACTTCAAGGGTCAGCGTCACTGCAAGGCTCAGCGCCACCGCAAGGGTCACTGTAGAAATGTTATTCGAGAAGTGCTGCTACAGGGGTTTTCATCATGAAATAGCAGTCTCTAAATGAACAAAAACACTAACACTTTAGTTTCTTGTACAGGTTGCCTAGTCGAGCAAGCAGGGCTCGAACAGGCGTGTTGGGACCTCCTGGGAGTTTTGGCTTGGCGGCTGAGGAACAAGGTATGTTGAGCAAGCTCAACCACTTAGCACTATAGGATTGAGAGAATACTAGTAGGAGACCCTAGGGTCATCCAGTCCTCACACACCTCACACTTAGTCACAACTGAAGTGAGCAGTCAAAGGGCTGGCTGCTCACAAGAAAAGAACTGTTTATAAAATGATTTTAAAGGAGAGGGTCCTCTAAACCCCTCTCAAGAAAAATGATTTTAGAAGGGGGTCCTCGAGACCCCCCTCAAGCTTGCAAATGTTTTAGAGGAGGTGGTCCTCGAGACCCCCCCTCAAGTTTACAAAGTTTGTATCAAAGTTACCGTTTCAAAAGATATTTAGTAAATCAGATATTTTGTCTCCATTAGAAGACATACTTTCTTTTTAACTTTGGTCGGCGCCAGGGGGCATCTGCCAGAGGGGACAGGCAGACCTGCCTGCAGGTAGGGACAAATAGTACACTGCAGACTTTGTCCCTCACCAACCCTCTAAGTTTTGGCGCCAAAAGTGCCAACCCAGCCTTAGTTCCCAAGTATAAATAGGACCCCTGGGCAAGGTCATAGGGAGGATAGAAATAGATAGAAAAATTGCACTGTTACTCTGCTAAAATATCACCAGACCTACCTAGTATTCTCTCCCTGCTCATTATCTTAGTGTTGAGTGCCTTGTTCCTTCACTCCCTACTGACAGCCATCACTCTCAGGTGTTTCCCTTGAGAAAATTGTTATTTTTGCTGTGAAAGTTCATCTTCTTGCAGGGAGTGAGTTGAAGCTTGAGTTCCATTGTTACCAGAAGGAGAAGTTTTCTTCAGAAGTTGCACCAGGAGACCTTGAAGACTTGCAGACAGCGTCCATTGGAGTGGGTCACGCCTCACCCTTTCCAGTTATTCATAGACCCCAGTCTCACTACCCTCCTACATTTGGCGACTCTGCTAGGGAGGTATCCTCACTTCAATGGACAAAGAAGGTTTCAATGTCTCTAAGCAGTTGGTTTTTGAGGACATTCCGTCTGGTAATGGAGATCACGGTGACCAGACTACCCAAGAAGAAGTGGTGGTGATCGGAGCCAAGGTGTCTGCTCCTCAGGGAGGGCAGACCAGTTCGCAGGCAGTGGTTCCGATGGCAGAGGATTATGAATATGTTTTTTTACCATTTTGAAATAAAATAGCTAGACTTGGCAAGTTTGGGTCAAGGCTGTGTAACACCAGCAGCAGCCCCCTCTCGAGGGGCAACCGTCCCAGTGACGCTTTTGGTAGAAGTAGCTGATTCGCGGAGGACGGCGGTGGAGCAAGTTCTGACAACCATCAAGTTCACTGGAAGGAACCCCAGGAACCCTAAGTGTTTGGAGAGGAATTCGTTATGGTCGAGGAACTCCTCGCGCTCCATGATAACGATAAGGAACCCTAGAGAAAAGAACCCATCGTGGTAGAAATTCCAAGTGAGGAACTCTCAGCTGCAGCATCCCCTTTAGAAACATCAACTCGCGAGGAACCCATGGATGAGAAACCCTGGGTGTCCCTCGTCGTAAAAAAAAAGAGGGAAGTAGCAGCAGCAACCCTTAGAGAAATGACAACTCACAAGGAATCCTCGGTGTCCCTTGTCACCAATAAAGAAGTCATGGCAGCAGCCTCGACGAAGCATGAGGTGGAGATACCCCCACTTGAAGCAAGTTGTAAATGGCCCGTTTCACCAAATGCGTTACCACCAGGCGAGGGACCCTCAATGAGGCAGGAGGTCGAGACACCCTTGGATGAGAAGTTGGCACGCGAGGAACCCATTGGCTGAGAAGTGGCACTTGATGAGAAGTTGGTGAGATAACCTCGGACCCAAGGTTCATACACGAGGAACCCCAAGTAATATCCCTCGTCAGCAAAAAACTCATGGCAGTAGAACCTCCAGCCATGGACACAAATCCATTGCACGAGGAACCCATGGCAGAGGCATCTATTGGCGAAGGACCCTTGGCAGTGGGTCCCGTAATAGAAATTCTATGGGGCGAGTAACCCCTAATCCCAAAGCATCTGCGCACGTCCAAGTTGTTGACGATAGAATCGGCGAGGAACCCACCAACAGTGACACGTGAGGACTCCTCACAAAAAAAATATTTTTGGACAAGGAATCAATAGGTTCCAAAGTCTCGGCAGAAGAAACGTGCGAATAGCTCTCAGTCTGAGCCGTGGGTGAGGAACCCCTAACAATACCCATCCTCGGTGAGGAACCCATAACGCACGAGGAACCCAGATTATGGACATTTGGATGAGTAGCGTAAAAAAAAACCTGTTTAGAATTCCTTTCGGCGAGGAACTCCTGGGTTCTAAGCCCTCAGGTACAAAATCGTTAGGGCACGAGGGACCCGAGGTCGACGCCACTAATAGATGTGTAGGCGAGGCACCCCCAACTATTTGGGAAGCACATACATAACCCAATCACACGTTTGCAATAGTCAAAGAACTCTCAAAATATGAATCAATAGGTGAGGAACCCTTGGGTCAGCGCCTTGCACGAGGAACCCATAAATAAAGAAGTCTTAAATTTCGAGGAACCCGAGGGCAGCGAACCAATGGGCAAGGAACCCCTTACACGGTAAGGGTTCAAAGTTGCGCTCGGTAAAGAAACACTGCCTATGTGGGAAGCAAATTATATCAAAGAACCCTCGTTGGAGCATGAGGAACCACACTCAAGAATGCCAACAACATCAATAATCGTGAACAAATAGTTGTATCAGTGACGATTCTCGCGAGAGAGACCAACGACACTAGAGGTAACGCCAAAAAAATGGTGACTAAGTAATTCTCTAACAAAAATAGGTGGCGGTGGAGGATTCACCCTCAAGGACACTTTAGAGGAGACTCTACCCACTTGCAGGACATATCTTATTGTCGATCAGCTAAGTAAACTTGCCTAGCTCTGTTATTTGTTAAATATGTTCATTTCACAAGTATTGATTTGTGTTTTATGAGCATCTCATATATATGCTAGCTGATTTACTTGAAAAAAAAATCACTCATGCTATAGTTTTTTAGATGCCAAGTGAGGAAATGCAAAAACATGCATAATAGTTTTTTTATTTTATTTGGTATAGTTCACTCAAAAAAAAATATTATTCGTAATTAATTTTATGGATTTTATCCACATAAATATTTGCCATTTTCAAAGTCACATGTCTTATTGTTAAGTGTTATGAATAGAAAAAAGACAGTCAAGGCATGTTGTTTATTATTTTATGATAAAATATATAAAATAGAAAGGCAAAGACCAATCCATTTATTACACAAGTAATGGTGTAATCACATTTATTATACCCATAAATAGTACCATGTATTGGCTATCCAGTGTGAAGATGTTTTATGGCAATAGGTTGGGTTACTCGACAAGTAAATAGGAGAAGCCTAGATTAGGTTCCTGGATAAGACTTGCTAGGATAAGATATTCCAAAAACAGAACCAATTTATACAAACAACAATCTTCACTATGTAAACCAACTTTGGTACAAGTTCTCACAGGTGTAGATGAGAACAAAGAAAAGAAAGAAAATAATCTAGCTCATATGTACAAACAATATAGAATTTTACATAAAATTTGTCAGAATTATTTTCGAGGAATATTTCTCCAAATAAAAACAAAATGAAAAATAAACAAATTTCCAGTCAAAGTTAGCCATTTTCGTATACCAGATGGGTCCCTCGACCCAATCAAAAGTTTTGAAGGACCTGCTCGTCCAAAATTAAGCGAGCAACCCCTGTACAAATTTTGTTCACACACCAAAACTATTATGAGATTTGGTCAAACCAAAATTATCAACACTTTGCTAAAGAGCCACTATGTGCATCTCAATTACTTCCTCGAGGCTCGTGGTCATTTTACCAAACGACTTGAAAAAAAAAATCCAAACGCATACCTGTACTAGATGGTCCCTCGCCCTCAAAATGAGACCAGGCTGATATTTGGCGAGGAACCCACAAAACAACAAAGTGGATTCTCTTCTTGGAACTTTCCACGAACACTTGGTTCGTATTTTTCCAATTTCACGTTTTACTCCACAAATGTTGTAGTAACCAGGAAGCAAAATCATAAAAGAATTTGTGTCGTGGAAGAAAAACAACAGTTAAAGATCACCTTTATTTGAAAAAATTAGCCGAGGAACCAAAATTGTGAGTTTTCCCCAAGTTCTCCGCACACAACCGTTAATGAAAAAAAATGACAAGCCCTAGAATCTCTGAATATTAACCCACGACCTCCTCGAAAATATGGAGAATAGGGGCTTTATTTGTTAGAGACGACCAAAATGGTCGGAAATAGCGGCGGTAAAAGAGTTGTTGCATGCCATAAAGTGGAGCGAGTAGACCCTTCGGTTCCCATCTCTATGTCACCAGCAAGCATGGAATTGAAAGCAAATCCAACTAAACCAGCAAGGCCGTAAAGGGAGGGAATGACCCCTTTTGACTATAGATCTAGTATGCTAAGGATGAGATGGGAAAGATCATACTTTTGATGATACACCAAAGACAAAGATTAACCAAGTGATGCCAATTTTGATCACCAAAGAGGGAGACGAGTATACCTCTCTCTCTCGTGTCTCAGACTTGAATTTTGTTTTAACATTAAAAAAAAATGCTCAACAGAATGGAGTGAGAGGGTTCTCGGCTAATGAAAAAAAAAGAAAGATGTCGTGTCCCAAAGAAATAGAAATATGGGTTCTCTCCTGTTTCGAGTAAAGATAGGCGTTTTCCAAAGTTTTTTTTTTTAAGGACCCCTCGTCTCATAAATTTTATATTTTAACGAGGGACACATGATATGACAAGTGTTTTGGCAAGTGCCTGCCTTCCTCGATAGTAAGATCAGATTGGTATTTTCTTATCCATTTCTCACAATACAAGCGAGACACCCATACAATCTCGTGCCCAGCAAAATAATTGATATAATAATAAAATTATTATTATTATTATTCAATAATTAAGATACTTTGGAATTTTTCAAGTTGTATTCTCGAAATAGTGTATGTGATTAATTTCACATAATATTTGATTTCAAATGTAGGGTAAAATGGAAAGAAGCCCAAGTACATATACTCGTAATTTTCTCGGTATAAACTTTCTAGAAAAATATAAGTGTTTATTTATAAGAAAGTATCACAAATAAGGATTGTTCGAATTTACAATCCATATTTTTATGCTTTTAAGTTCACATAAAAAATAGAGGTTGCTTGAATTTATGACCCGAGCATTTATGTGTCTAGGGGTTGCTCGAATTTACAAACCAAGTTTGTACACTTGAGTACACAGGAATAGTGTTGCCCAAACTCATAGCTCCCATATTTGCGTGTTTTAATAAAGTTTGTTTTAAGAATATTCAAGTTTTGATCGATAATCCTAAATAGTCCTCAGATTTATTTATTCAGAATAGTTCATTTGAGTAACTTCACATTTCATTAATGATAAATAGTTTGAATAAGAATAATTCATTATGTGAAGAAAGATAAGATCTCTTAATCCTTCACTCAAGCAGACTGAGCTTATTGTTAAACTAAAGGACAGGCTCCAAGAGATGGAGGAAGTTGGTGCCTCAGTCCAAGAAGAGGTGAATACATTAAGAGCGAAGCTTCTAGATGCTTCCGAGATTAACCAGGTTGGGGAAATCCTCCAGCAAGAGAACGAGGCTTTGAGGAGAGAGGTCTTGCGACTTAGGGAGCATGCGCCGAGCACCATTCCTGCAGTACTGTGAGGTTCTTCCTCATCGCGAGCAGGAACTGGCCCGAGTGACCTTCCTCCTGTGCTGTGAGGCTCTACCCCTCCAACCGTTCTGCGAGCTAGCAGGAATACCAGGAGTTCAGCTAGGGAAATGGAAGAGCTTTGTGGTGATGTCCAACGAGCGTATGCGATTGCTGCTGGGCTCCAGAGGGATGTCACCTGATTGAGGCATTTGTTTAAGAAAGGACCTCGACGAGTGTGGGCCAATGGTTACAATCAGGGTTGGCTAGTTTCTCCAATGAGGCTGATAGAGTTTGAAGAGCTCGCCTTCATCAGGGGGTGGTTGAGTACCTTGAAGGAGCTGCAAGTTCCAAGGAACTCAATGCTCTGGTATCGTCATGAAATATCTCCTTCCACTCGAATGCCTAACTCCTTCCAGAGAGATGATCAGTGGATACCCATTGATGCCATCCCTCGACAGCTATTGTAGTCGGATGCGAACGAAGTCGAGGAAGAGTTGGTTCCCCCTCCCGATGATGGTCAAAGAGCTCAAGTGGTTGATTATCTCGTTCAGAGGCTTTAACCTCACTGAGATTTTTCCAGTAGCAACTCTGTATATATATATATATATATATATATGTAATGAAGTAGCATAATGTTGATGTTTTAGGCGATCTCGCCGACTTGGCCATATTGCCTAAGGATCTCCGGTAGGGCTTCATATATTTCCAGAGGCAATGCTAAGAGGACATTCATATTTCATAATGAAAACCTGAGGAGGGTCATTTCCCTGCTAAAGTGTAATGATCAGTGTGCCTATTACTTGGGAAGGGTGTGTGGGTTATAAAGTTTACATGTTGACACCTTGTAAATTTGTTAACTGATACTTCATAGAATGCAATTGCCAAACAACTTTTTATTAATGACAAGGAAAATGAACTTCCAGTTCGATAACTAAAGAACAAAAGAAGAATCTAAAAATAGAATTTCTTGAGATTGGTTGCGTTCCATGCTCGGGGTATCTCTCTGCCTTCCAGCGTTTCTAAGTGATAGGCACCTTGCAGATTATCTCTTGTTATCTTAAATGGTCCTTCCCAGTTTAGCCCTAGCTTGCCGTCTAATGGTTTTACTGCGCTGCCCAGGACTTTTCTTAGGACATAGTCCCCAACTCGGAATGCCCTTGGGTTGACCTTCTTATTGAAGTGCCTTGCGAGCTGTTACTGATAGCTCACTAGTTTCACTAGGGCTAGCTCTCGGCGCTCATCGGCTACGTCAAGCTCAGCGAGCAATGCTGCATCATTATGGCCCTGATTGATATGGTTGGACCTCATTCTTGGCAAGCCTGCTTCTAATGGGATGACTGCCTCCATTCCAGACGTCAATGAAAATGGGGTTTCCCCCGTTTCTCGTCGTGGAGTGGTATGGTAGGCCCATATAATATGCGGTATTTCATTTACACATGCGCCCTTAGCTTGCTCTAATCATTTCTTTAATCCGTCGATCACTATTTTATTAGAAGCCTCGGCTTGGCCATTGCTCTGAGGATAGGCCACTGAGCTGTAATGGTCTCTGATTCCGTGCTCGTCATAGAAACTCTGAAAGGAGTCACTCTTGAACTGCGTTCTATTATTAGTGATGATGGTTCTGGGGATGCCAAAATGGGTGATTATATTTCTCCATATGAACCTTAGGATATCTGAATCTCGGATGTTCGCTAGGGGTTCCGCCTCGATCCATTTGGTGAAGTAGTCAGTTACGACCAACAGGTACTTGCGATTGTCGATGGCGGTAGGAAGTGTCCCTATGATGTTCATTCCCCATTGGGCGAACGGCCAAGGGTTGGACAGTGATTTTAGGTTGCTAGCAGGTTGGTGGACCATAGGAGCGTGAAGTTGGCATTTCAAGAACTTGTGAACATACACCGCAGAGTCTCTTTGCATATATGGCCACCAATAGCCTTCCTTCATTGCTCGGAAATCCAGAGACCTTCCTCCAATATGGATTCCACAGATTCCCTCATGAAACTCATGTAGAACTTGCTCGAAATCCTTTGGGTGAACACATCGAAGGTAGGGACTGAAAAAGGATCTCTTATATAGCTTGCCCTCTAGAGATAAGTGAAAGCAAGCAGCTTTATCTCTTATCTGGTGAGCGATTTTCTTATCATCTGGGAGTGTGCCATCCTTCTAATAGTTCCTTAAAGGATCCATCCAGCTGGGTACTGACTCAATTTAGAGCATATGTTCGATGGTTGGTAGTTTATTGTCAAGGTTAATGCTTGGATGAGCGAGGAAGTCGATGGGGATTGTCCTTTTTAAATCAGAATTGATTATCGAACTCAGGGTTGTTAGGGCGTCAGCATGGCTATTATGCCCTCTTGGAAACTGTTGGATGCTGACTTCCTCGAAGCCATCCATTAGCCTTTTTACTAAGGTGAGGTAGGCTGCCATCCTTTCATCCTTTGCATTATAGTCTCCACTTATCTGATTGGAGACTAATTACTAATCGTCGAACACATGTAAGTGTTTTCCCCCAAAGTGTGGCCTTCTGGAGGCCGGCTATTAAAGCCTCATATTTTTCTTCATTGTTGGAGGCTGCAAATCCAAGCCTGATAACCTGGTTGAGGATTGTATTCTTCGGGGTGATGAGGAAAATGCCTACTCCTGCCCCCTTTGAGTTGGAGGCTCCATCAATAAATAATTTCTAGACTCCCTTCATTGCGTAGTTCTCTCCTTGCTTACCTGGTTGAGGTTGGTCGAGGGACTATTCGCCTGTGAATTCGGCTATGAAATCGGCAAGGACATGCCCCTTGATTGCGTTCCTTGGTTAAAATTGGATATCAAATCGTCCGAGCTCGACTGACCATTTAGACAGTCTGTTCGACAAATTCGCCTTCCTTAGGATTTCTTTAAGGGGGTACGATGTAAGGACGATGATAGTGTGGGCTTCGAAGTAGTGCTTCATCTTTCTTGAAGCCACTACTAGTGCAAAAGAGAGCTTCTCCAGTGGTACGTACCTCTGCTTGGCATCAATTAAGGTCTTGCTCATGTAGTAAACGGGGTGTTGGATCCCTGCAATGTCGTAGATTAATGCGGAACTGACTGTGTGGTTGGAAACGGAGAGGTATAAGTACAAAGAATCTGTTTGTTGTGGTATGACGAGTAGTGGTGGGGAGCTAAGGTAAGCCTTGAGCTCATCCAATGCCTGCGAGCAATCTGGGTTCCATTCTACCATTTTATTTCCATTTAGAAGCTGGAAGAAAGGATTGCACTTCTCAAAGGACTTAGAGATAAAGCGCTCTATGGCAGCGAGCATACTGGTGAGCTTCTGTACGTCCCGGATTGTTTGAGGAGGTTGTACCCTGTTTATTACATCGATCTGCTCTGGGTTAGCCTCGATGCCTCTCTTACTGACCAAGTACCCAAGAAATTTTCCTGACCGGACACCGAAAGAACACTTGCTCGCATTAATTTTCATTCGGTACTTCCTATGGATTTCGAAGGTGCTTCATAGGTCTTAGAGGTGGTCTTCTTTCTTCTTTCTTTTAACAAGCATATCATCGATGTAGACCTCCATGGTGTCTCCCATTTGGTCCTTAAACATCTTGGTGACCAACCGTTGGTAGGTTGTCCCTGCGTTTTTTAGCCCGAAGGGCATGACCTTGTAGCAGTATAACCCAACTGTGGTGATGAATACTGTTTTGTCCTGGTCTGGGGTATACAGAGGGATCTGATGATACCCTGAGTATGCGTCCAGAAAACTCATTCTCTCGTGAGCTGTAGTGGCGTCTACCAGTTGATCAATTTTTGGGAGGGGGAAACTGTCTTTAGGGCATGCTTTATTGAGGTCATTGAAGTCGATGCAAACTCTCCACTTCCCGTTGCTTTTTGGAACTACTACTAGGTTGGATAACCATTTAGGGAATTGTACCTCCCGTATGGATCCCGCATCCAACAATTTTTCCACGGCTTTTGCCTTCTCGGGTGCAGTTTGTAGTGCTTTTTGCGCGATTGGTTTGAAGGTGGGATCGACGTGCAGCTGATGACAAACCATACTAAGATCAATTCCAAGTAGCTCGTATGGTTCCCACGCAAAGACGTCTATATTGTTCCTTAGCAGGGTCATCAATTCCTTCTTCTCCTGACCTGTGAGAGAAGCTCCAAATAAGAAGATCCTGCTGTCATCGCAATATCTAGTTGTGATTTCCTCCAGGTCCTCGATGACACGTTCAGAGGGGAGGAGCCTGGTCTCCTCTACTCCGGGCCTTCCATATTTTAATAGTTATTTTGAAGGTATCAGACCTCCTTGTTCTTCAACCTTCTCACTGGATTTATCGACCTTCTTCTCTGGTTTTGGGTGGATGGCGACTATGAAGCACCTTCTTGCCATCACATGATCGCCATGGATCTCCAGTACTCCTCTCTCGGTCACATATTTGAGCTTCTGATGGTAGGTCGAGGAGACTGCCTTCATCGGGTGCATCCATCCTCTACCGAGGATAGCTTGGTACGGCGAGTCAATGTCGACCACCAGAAACTCGATCATTTTAGAAACATGTCCTGTCCTTACTAGTAACACGATATTTCCCAAGGGCATGGTCACTTTCCCAGCGAAGCCAACTAAAGGGACTGTAGCTTCCTTTAGGTCGGCGATGCTTAACTTCAATTTTCTGAATAGGTAGAGGTACATTACCTCGGACGATCTTCCTTGGTCGACCAGTAACTTGTTCATGTCATAGTTAGCTATTCTGAGAGTAATGATCAGAGCATCATGATGTGGGGTTCTTACTCCCACTAGATCTTCATCTGTAAATACGATATGCTTACTATAGTCGATGTCATCTGCTCGGTGACGCTTTCCTGACTGTGTTTTTGCTGGATCGATCTGAAAAACTTGCATCACTACTGTAATCTTTTTTACCTCCATTCGAGCTGAATTTCCATGAATCTGCTTCACGTCAGATACCCCATGAATTACTGCGAATTCATGGCCGGCATCGTCTTCAAGCACGTTATTGGGCCTTGCTTCTCTATGGGCAGTAACTTTTTCTGCTTTTTTTTTCAAGAATTCGTTCAGATGCCCAAACTGAGCCATCTCTTCGAGATGGGACTTAAGATCCTTGCAATGATCGGTTTTGTGTCCTCCTTCTTTATGAAAAGTGCATCTCAATGCATTGTTTCTCTTCGAGGAATCTCCTCCCATCTTCCTAGGCCACTTGATGAATGGTTCGTCTTTGATTTTTGCGAGAATTTTGTAAATTGGTTCTCTGAAGACTGTGTTGACCGCCTGAAATGCTTTTGACACATAATTGTTGCCACCGTTCTAGGAGCCATTTTTTCCTCCTTTCTTCTGGCTCTCAGTCTTGTCACTGCCCTTGGCAGTGAGCTTAGTTCAACCATTTTCCCTTGTGCTGAGGGGGATCACATCTTCCACCTTGGCATATTTCTCGATATGGGCTATTAGGTCCTCGATGGTCATGACTTCTTTCTTCGTCGGGGACTGGTACAGAAGGGAAGAGATGGGCACCCCAATTTTGAAAGAGGCCAATGCCACTTGCTCCTAGCAGTCCTCGACCTCGATGAATAACTTCCAGTACCTCTTCGTGTAGTCTCGGAGGGTCTCTTGAGGTGTCTTTTTCATTGTCAGCAAAGCATCCATCCTCTTGTGATGGGAGCTACTAGTAATGAATCGAGAATCGAGCCATAAAGAGCTTGGCCAGGAACTTGAAACTCTTGATGGAGTGGTGGGATAGCCTTTCGAACCATTTATGTGCCATGTCATGCAGGCTTGAGGGAAAAATTCAGCACATTAGCACGTCTCGATGGTTCGAGAGGGTCATGGCCTACCGGTACTGCCTAACGTGATCAATGGGATCAGTCTTACCATCATAAATTTTGAACCTTGGAATAGCAAACTTCTTAGGGGATTCCTCTTCTCTTATTTCCCTCGAGAAAGATGATTTCATCTGAGTTTTGAGAGCTCGCCTAGCGAGTTCTCGGGTCGATCTGGTACCGTGATGTGCAGGGTGTTGGTCCATCTCCCTTCAGACCAGACTTCATATGTCTCATTGCTGCAGTCTGGGCTCCTGTGATTGCGAGCTAGTCGTAATTTCTCGAACCAGTCGCCCTCTGACTCGTTTCCCTCAGCTTCCTGGGATCCGCACCTGGGGATCCTTCGTCGACTGCGAGAATTGCTCGCCTGAGGGCTAGGAGTGCGGTATGGACGTCTCTTGGTACCACGATAGAGTTCTCTCTCCATTATTTCTAATCTTCTTTTGAGGCGAGCATTCTCAGCTTCGTGCTTGCGAGAAGACTCCCTTTGCTCATGGAGCCTCGCCTTATATGCATCAATTAGCCTGGATATCTGTGTGGACCTCGCTGGTCCTTGGCTTTCTTCTGAGGCTGGCCTTTCTAAGCGAGCCCTCTGATCTGAACGCCGAACTTTAGATCTAATCTTGCGATGGGCATGTGGTTCTTAGATATCCCCTGCCTGGGGAGCATTACTACTGTGACCAGACATTTCAAACTCTTTTCTGGGTGTGGGCTTTCTCAAGGAAGATAAACGTTCCCACAGACGGCGCCAATTGTGGTGACAATTATTATTCAACACAAGGAGATAAGAGAAGAACAATCACCAAGCAAAATGAGTAATACAAAATGCCAATCACACAACAAAAGATGTACGTGGTTCAGCAAAAATGCCTACGTCCACGGTGGTGCAGTCAGTATTATTTCTATATACTCTGGAGAGTGATTACAGAGAATACAGTGTATCCTATGCCCTGGACCTAGGGTTTATTATATACATGTTCATTTTCAGGGAGTGGGGGTGTTGGACTCCCCCACGTTTTCCATCTTCTCCTATAACCCCTCTTAATGAGAACATGGGAGAAGACTAAATCATAACCGATTAAGATAGGGAGGGTCTGGACTTTGGGCCGCTATAATTGGGCTACTCGTCTAAGCCCATCTTTCTAATTTCGGGTACCCATAGTCCATTAAAATTTATAAGATATGACTACCAAAGAGCCTATCACTTGAAAATAATAAAGGATAGGGACGTTCCCCGAGCATGGAATTAATCCAACCTCAAGAAGTTTTACTTTTGAGATTTAATTTATTTTAATTAGGAATTGTTTTATAGACACTCTTTTAAATTTTTTGCATGTATTTTGGAATTTATCTCTTTGCATTGTTCAAAGTGATAGGCAATGAGTATTTAATAAATAAGATCGATTAGCCAAATGAATTGTGTTTGGAATATTATCCATCACCTTTATACTTATCTTCTTTTAAATGGATTCTTTAAAGACTGATTAACTAGTCGAACAAAGGCCGACACTGATTGAAATTATTGCATGTAAACCAAATGGTTGGTCGACAATTGACAGTTGGACCCAACATATTTTGACAATTAATGAAATATGAAGTAATGGCTCATAACCAATAATAGTCCTACTAGGAAACCATCAGAACCCAAGACCTACCAAGTCAAAAAAAAATTATAGCTCAGAGATAACCCCACAAATACGTGCATCTTTGATTTATTGTCTCTAGGCCTAAGGTTTGGTGTGACGACATCACCTCAAAGATAAGAACATCGACCACACAACGTAAAGGAAAACAAAATGAAAAAAAAATTCGTTAATACTTAAATACATTACAAGGAAATTAAAAAGGTGAATAATTTAAAATAAAGAAGTAAATATAGCTGGATTATTTGAGAGCCCCAAGTGAATAATGCTTTGAAGGTCCAACTCCAGCTGGAGAAACATCCAACGTAAAAGGCTGAACGGTCTCACCCAGGACTCTAATTCTCGAGGGCCCTCTTAGAGTAACGCTATTGACTAAGTGTAGAGGTCGGTAAATCTCATCATTTTTATCAATCTTGTAGTCACCCAAGCACTTCCTTATATGTCTAATATGAATAGCATCTGTTGGGATCCATGAAGAATCAAGTTGGTAAGGAGTATTCTAATAGTTCGGGCAAAAGGATCATACCCATACCATAATTTCGAATCCTTCAACACTTTTGCAACCATAAAGTCATTCAAATAACTATTCATATAGGCAACATTTCGAGCATCACTCAAAGCAGCATTCAATATGAGAAAAGACTCATCATATCCATTCATCCACACTTGGCAAGGTTGCTTACGGAATTGTAATCTGGGGCAATCAAGTTTCTTTAACAAGATTTTTATGGTCGCCTACTTATCATGCAAAGATTTATTTGTCTTCTCCATGTATTTCCCTATCCGACCCCTCCCTTTTTCATGAGAGAAAGATAAAATTTTGATGGTCGAATCCTTATCATGTAAGGACTTTTGGGGCTTATCCCGATCTTCCCTAAGCTGGCCATTCTCTTTTTAAAATATGTAATCTCCTTACCTAGCTTTCCTCCTTCTTAGGGAGAGCAATGACATCCCTTGCTCCTTGGAGGTTTGCTTTAAGGATGAAACATTTCCTCGCAAGAAAAGACTCAAAGTTGGTTAGTTTTTGGTCAAATCCACTTTCTTGAGCTAGCTCGGCCAAATACTTGTCACATTTTTCCCGTAAATTGGTTAATGGTTCAATATGACTGGCTTGGGTGGTACAAATCATGTTATAATGGACTGCATTATTTGTCATGGACTAGTGGAAAAAACAACATAGATCGAGTAGTCCTCTTTTTCTCATGAAGATGTATTAGAGCCCAATATATGGTTGAAATCATCAATGTCATATTAAGTGGTAGCAAAAATCATTCCATGCCTTTATTCAAAATTGTACTGAGTAGCAACAAGCACTGCAAGTCCCACATCAAACTGAAAAAGGCAATGATGGGTGGTTGATCATTTGACATCTGCTAAAGATGAAGTACAAAGAATATTACAAGACAAATTAACAAATAAAGTTGAAAGAAACATTGAATTTCATATCAATAAAAGTCAATGAAAAAAAACTATATCACATAATAAATGGAAATAAATACGACATTTCCTAAACTATAAGGTGTTTTCTCTCCCATCTTCGCCTTCTTGGTGGCTTGAACAGAAGCTATATACTCAAATTGGGCAGCCCATCCCTTACCCTCTTCGACATACCAGATGGTCCATTGGTTATCTTTTGCCCTCTCGGCATCTTGATAGTCTCTAGCATCCTGATAATCTCTGACCAAGGGCATTTCAATGCCAACACTAAAATTCCTCAAGACCAGAAGACTACTCATCAACCAGCCCTTTTTCCTCCTCATTATCATCTTTCTTATTGACTGGAGGAGGGGAACCTACTTTTGTCTCATAGAACAACTCAGAGTTCTCGACAATGTAATACTCGTATTTCGGTGTATTTAGAATTTAATTAATTGAGTAATTAAATAGAAAAATACGTTTAATTTAAACTACGTGAGTAGAGTTATTTAATATTAGTTTATATTTAAATTACGTGTGTAGAGTAATTTAATGTGATTTAATATTTAAATTACGTGAGTGAAGTAATTTAATGAGATGAAATTTTAGTTATGATTATTAAGTCATCGAATAACTATCGTGGTACTCAAATATTAATCGAGAGATAGAGACTGATTAATATAGGATTTAAATTTACTAAGAGTGAATAGTAAATATTGACAGTTAAATATGATATACGTCATAGCGAGTGATATGAACGTATTTTATGTTATCTCACCGAGAGTCGTGCATTAGACTATGGTGACGTGGGAAATGATAAATATATTTTAGGTGATTCGAATGAAAATTTAGAGGTCACGGATGAGTCCGGAAGGGGTGAATTAGTCAAAATAGTATACTTGGGGATATTAATTGAGTCACGGGAGATTTTGGACCAAACCGGCACCTTTGGAGGGTAATTTGATCATTTTAAAAATATAGGTTAAAGAACCTATGAAAATTAAAGCCTTATATCTGATGATTATAAACGGGGGGCTAGGGTTCTTCACACAAAAAGCTTAGAGAGGCCATTAGAAGGAAGAGTAGAACCATTCCTAAAAGCTTAAGAAGGATTCTTGAAGGTTTTAAAGAGTTCTTGCATACGAAACACCTAAGGAGTGAAGATTTGAAGAGGGAAACATCAAATCAACATCCTCACCCACGAAATCAGACCCTACAATGAATAAGAAAAATGCTTATTGCAATTAATTGAAGTTATAATACCCATGTAATTGGGGTTTCAATCATATGATGATATTGATTAATTCTTGAGAAGAAAACTTTAATTAAATGCCTGTTGGGTAGGAAATTGCACATAGAATGATTTGACATCTGCAGAGATATTGATATTGGAAGATATGATTTATATTCCATGAAATAAATTGGGGTATTGATGAACAATCATAGATGAATATGAAAACTTAGGGTTTTAGAGGATAGAAAGAATAAATCCCTTCTTGCATGATTATTGTAATGTTTTGAGAAAAGAATTACGTTAGAATCTGTCCTAACACTATACCAAAAATAGAAATTTGGCACACCATGATATTAAAAATCTGGCACAGATTAAAATTGTGCCAGATTTTGTCACGGTTTAATAGTAATTTGGCACACTTTAAAATAGTGCCAAAATTTGGCACTGTTTTAAAGTGTGCCAAAATTGAGCACATTTACTAAAATACATAATACCCCCCCCCCCCCCCCAAAAAAAAAAACATTACACTCACACTTTCCTTCCCGCTCTCAGTGCCCACTCTCTCTCCTCATTCCCGCTCACTCTCTACGCCAGCGATCTCTCTCTACGGTCGGTGGTCGACGGTCGACGCTCACTCTCTCTCTCTACGATAGACGGTTGGCGCTCAATCTCTCTCTCTACGGTAGACGGTCACTCTCTCTCTACAGCCGGCGCACTCTCTCTACGGTCGGCGCTCTCTCTCTCCAGCCCACTCTTTCCTTCTCCGGTCACTGCATTGTTCGCTCTCTCCTCTCAGCTCTATCTCTCTTCGCTCATATCCCTCACTCCACTCATCCCAATCAGGTAATTGTTTAAAGCATATGTATTTTTTTTACCTAAGTTGGGTATAAGATTTGAACAATTACCTAAGTTAGGTATAAGATTTTTTTTTATACCTAAGTTAGGTATAAGATTTTTTTTAGGTATAAGATTTTTTTATACCTAACTTAAATAATTATGTGATTAATTATTATTGTGGGATTAATTAAATTAATATGCGAGAATTAATTGGTAATTAATCCGGATTTAAAACTAAATATTAACTAGTGTAACAAGGGTTAATAGTTATTAATGAGAATTATTGCATATTACCCAGTGAATAAGTAATATGGGATTCTTGAATCTGATAAATTGTCAGGAGTAAATATGAGACAGTTTGGTATATTAAGTCGGGACACGCGTGTGAGTCATGTCGGGACTAATTGAATGGAATATAAAAGTATATTATTTTTAAGTAACTCGTATGGTAATTTTGAGTGCGTCGTTGAGTTCGGGAGGGTCGAGATAGTCAAAAAACACTACTCGGGTACTTTATTTGGACTCCGGGATATTTTAGGCCAAATCGGCACCCAGTAGAGATAGTTTTGTAATTTTATTTTTGGGGGTTTAATTAATGACGAAAATCAATAATTAAATAAGAAAGGTACGTGGGTAATACATTACCTATCAGATTCTAAACCTAAGTGACAGAGAGGGAAAACCTAAGAGGGATAAGAAGGACTCCATAGGTGTTCTTGAAGAAAGGCTCAAGCTTTCACATCGGAAATTTCACCAACGTATAGATCGCGAAGTGAGGAACGCGTCTATACCAACATCACCAAAGGATCAGACCTTCGATTTAAGGCATGTGTTTATTACTTGTGTGAATTAGTAATAATTATTTTCATGATTAGAGTAGGTGCTAACCCATTAATTTATGAGATTTAATTTTGATGAAAACTTGATGATTTAATTCATATTGAGTCTGAGATTTTAAGAGATTAAGTTCCTTTATGTAGATAGGATGACATCCACGAATTTATGATAATTTCCATGAACAAACCTGGGTTATAGTAGTTCTTGAATTGAAATTGGAAGAACTAGGGTTTTAATGGCTTAATTTGGGGACTTAGTATTTAATTGATGTATTGTGAAGATTTAATGATTCTAGGTTGTTAGAAATCATCTAAATATGTTAAAACATTAATTGGGTTTGCTATTTGGGTGTTTGGGAATGAACAGCGGAGGTTTAGAGGTATTAATGGTGGAAAAATGGAAAATTCTGGGGAAGAAGACGAAACAGTTCACGTCGTGCGATGTTGCGCATAATCATTCGAGCGAGACTGGCATCTCGGGCGAAGTCGCTCGAGCAACACATGGTAGTCATTCAAACGACGTTGCCATCTGGTTCGAGCGATGAGGTAAATTTCAGGGTATTTTTCTTTGGGCCCAGTTTTGGAATTTTAAGTTTATTGGAGTGAGAGAAACTGCCAGTTAACAAAATTTGAAACGAGACAGGTTTTTGAGAAAGTGTGTGAGATTTATACTTTAATTATTTTGGAAAGAAAATTTATCTTGGAAATTACATGAGAGTTATGGTAATCAAATGATATTGTACAATACGTAACAATGAGAATAAAACACGTATGGTAAGTATGCTAATAGGTTGGGAAAATACCTATAAATTTTAATAGGATGTGTGTATGCCTATTATTTGATATTTTTATTAAGCGCACTAATGGGTGATAACCTGGGGTTGCAAGGTTATGTCGCTTTATACACTAAAGGGTGATAACTCGGGGGTTTAAAATTTTATTAACTGCACTAATGGGTGATGACCCGGGATGAAAGGATATTATATTAAGGGCACTAATGGGTGATAACCCGGGGGTGCAGGATCATTTTATTATAAGCACTAATGGGACTTAAACCAGGGGTACGAGACATATACATATACATATACATATACATATACATATACATATACATATACATATACATATACATATAGGGATTTGATGACCATGTATATATGTATAATCATGAGAAGTTCTACTAAGGTAGACTTGAGTTATGACAACAATGACAAATGAATCAATCTTAATGAGATAAAGATTTAAATACTCTAATAGTGAACACGAAAGGTAGTAAAATGTGATAGACTACTTATGGGACATTGTATGGACGATACGGGAATACTATTATTAAATGTAGATAGTGTTACATTGACTTGAACAAGTTATCTTGGGTAGAATTACTAGTACTAGATAGAAGGTGAGATAGGAGTGCACTATATAAGAGAGGTGAGAATTTCATGAGAGAGCACGAATCTAACATGCACATAATACTTGCTTTAAGGAAGTTTTAAATACTTGCAAAAACATATTTTTACACATCGGGCTCTAACCCGTCTCTTGCGTCTCTTTTCTCTCTTGCTATATATATATATGTATTATATCAGGTGCTCAGCCATAGGGACACCATATTTAGAGACTTGGATTTCTTGGCGTGTTACGGCTGATGTGGAGGTTGTAGGTCTTTGTAGTATACACTCCTATCATTTCTCTCAGTTTATCTAGACTTTTCATCTAGGGCATGTGTCGCCCATTCCCTAGACATTTTATCTAAGATTATATTTAGATTACTTTCTACTCATTTTAGTTGGATTTAGTTACTATGGGTCTATGGTTTAGTGTTTTGAACTGGAATGTTTTATCCAGTCGTATTATTTCAGCACTTGATTTAGTTTCAGTATTTATTTTTATTCTGTTGATTGGTGAATGGTTTAATATTTAAATTATTGGACTTTATAGATAAATAATTTTAGTTACAACTTAAAAGGGAAAATATTTTGTCACTAGTCTAATTTATATTAGGTGATTAATAATGTAAATGTTTCGACAGTGATGCTAAGAATGAACCAACCTAACATTCTGTTTTAAAATTTTATAATGGACTGATCACCCGATATTTAATTGGGCAGGGTGTCACAGGTGGTATCAGAGCCAGGTTCTAGAGTTCTTTAAGATCTGTGCGGCTTATTGTGCTTTTAGCTTAGCGTCCTTTAATATAGAACCTTATCTTTAGGATTGTTGTATTCTTGTTTATGTGATCACGTCTTCAGCTATTTGAGATTTAACCATAACTGTGGACTAATAAAATTCTTTCTCATCTCAGATGCCTTATCGGCGTGAATCGAAGGATATGAATGCCCATCCAAAGCCACAACCAGCTCCAGCTCTGGGCATGATGAATGCTACAGAAGTTGCTGCCATCGTTGCACAGGCAGTAAATGCAGCACTAGCAGGGGTACAGCAGGCACCACCACAGGCACCAGTAGTGGAGCTAGTACATGTTTCTATTTTCCCCACTGCATGGGACAGAGTCAGAGATTCCTTTAAGAAGGCACATCCTCCAGAGTTCTCAGGCAGTTCTGATGCAGTGATGGCGAGTCAGTGGAAAAAGGATATATAGAGACACCTTCGTATATATGAGTGCACTGAGGTACAGAGGCAAGTTTTGTCTACCTTTAACCTAACATGGGTAGCCTTATAGTGCTGGGAGTCCACTACTACTTCAGAGGAGTGGGATTTGATGTCGATTACCGATTTCTGTATGCGGTTCGACCGCAAGTACTTTCAGTAGAATCTCTACAGTGCAAATATTGCGACTTCTCAAATAAAAAGCCAATTTTAATTAATCCCAAATTTTAGTTAAACCCTAAAACATGCATCTAGATGATTTACCCTCAGGTGTCGATTTAGATGTCTCAACTGTAATCTCCCGTAAGAATTCCAGGTGGTCAGCAATGAAGAAGAGAAACGGCTTCTCCACAAGTTACTCCGTAAGGACTCCCTCTACAAAACCACGCAGCTCTCCGGTTGTAGAGTTCTCCCCACAAATTATTCCAGATGAGTAAACAATCCTCTTGAAGGTTTAAAGATTCACACAAATATATGGGAATGGATTTGTGAATAAAAAAAAGTACAAAACCTTTAAAAAGTGAAGTCTGTTATCTGGGTTGTGAAAACGCAGAAACTGGTGCGTAAAAGACTTGGGAAAACATGTAGAATGCACATGGGTATTTATACGAAAATTGAGGCGACAGCGTCGCTTGAACGAGATAGGCATCTCCGCTCGAACAAAGGACACGTGTAATTCGAACGACTTCACGCAAGATTCTTATCTCGCTCGAAAGACAGTGGCAGCTCGTTTGAATAAGGTCGTCGACCGAGGCACTCCGCTTTTACATTTAGAAAAATTTTTGCTTTTAATAAAAAATATTTCAGACTTCAAAAATATTTTCTAAAAAATTCCCAAATATTTATGGAAATGTAAACAACTCCAATAAATCATTTTATCAAAATTACGTAGTGAAGTAGTGGGAACGGTTGAGCAGAATGTTGCTTGAAGCATGATGCACGTGTGAAGCAAATATCTTATCTCGGTCAGACACAATATTTAGGGGCACACCGTGAAGTCTCACTATTTCTGCAATAAAAAGCTGGGCATACTGTCCCGTAGTGTAGTCTGTCTTTACAGGTAGAAAATGAGAAACTTTGGTCAACCTATCCACAATTACCCAAATGGAGTCGTGACCCCTCTGTGACGTAGGTAACCCCGTGATAAAATCCATGGATATGCTCTCCCACATCCACATCGGGACCTCTAATGGCTGTAGAAGTCCTGCCGGTCTCTGATGATCCACTTTTACCAGCTGACAAGTGGCACATTTAGAAACAAACACTGCAATATCTCTCTTCAACCCGCTCCACCAATACTGTCGCCTCATGTCTTGGTACATTTTGTCCCCACCGGGATGTACCGCGAACCGTGAGTCGTGCGACTCTGACATCACCTCGTGTCATAATTCCTCCCCTTCCGGAACTACTAGTCTCCCATTGAAGTGTAATCCCCCATCTGAGCTAATGGTATAGGACTCGGCTCCCTCTGCTAATAATCGAACTATCTGTTCTTGACAGAACGAGTCATCTGCTTGTGCCTTTACCACTCTCGTGACAATCTACGGTGTAACAGTCATCACCGATATGAATGATCGGGCCACTGCATCCTGGTGTCCCAACTCTTTCCACTTTGCCTTCCACACCCCTGCCACTTCATCTACTGGCCTACGACTCAACGCGTCTGCTACCACGTTAGCCTTCCCCGGGTGGTATTGGATATTAAACTGATAGCCCTTCACAAACTCAAGCCACCTTCGTTGCAGCATATTCAACTCCTTCTGCGTGAATAGGTACTGTAGGGACTTGTCATGGGTGGGGTAAATACCACTGCCGCTAACTCCACTTGTCTCCAAATCCAAAGGGCAAATACCACTGCCGCTAACTCCAAGTCATGGGTGGGGTAATTCTTCTCGTGAGGCTTAAGCTTACGGGACTCATAAGCTATGGCCTGACTCTCCTGCTGCAATACACCTCCAAGTCCTTGTACGGATGCATCGGTGTAAACTAGATACTCAACTCCCGGTCTCGGCAATGCTAACACAGGTGTTGAGGTCAACTTGTCCTTCAACTCATCGAATGCCAACTGACAGGCATCACTCCAAATGAACGACACACCTTTACGAGTCAGATGTGTCAAAGGACCCGCTATCTTTGAGAAACCCCGAATAAACCTCCTGTAGTATCCTACTAAGCCCAAGAAACTACGGATCTCAGTCGGTGTAGTGGGTTTTCCCCACTCCCTCATCGAGGATACCTTCCCCGGATCAACAGATATCCCCCAGTTCGAAATAATATGCCCCAAAAACTGAACCTCCTTCAGCCAAAACCCACACTTCTCATACTTTGCATACAGCTCGTTCTGACGTAGCGTCTGCAAAACCTGCCTCAAATGTTCGGCGTGCTCCTCCTCTGTCTGGGAGTAAACTAGAATGTCATCAATGAAGACAATGACGAACTGGTCCAGGAACTCTCTGAACACCATATTCATCAAGTCCATAAACACGACTGGAGCATTGTTCAAACCAAAAGGCATAACCCGAAACTCGTAGGAACCATATCTCGTTAAGAAAGCAGTCTTCGAGACATCCTCTTCCCTGATACGCAACTGATGGTATCCCGATCGCAAATCAATCTTTGAGAAGAAAGAATCTCCTCTCAACTGGTCGAATAAGTCATCGATTCGGGGCAACGGATACTTATTTCGTATCATGACCTTATTCAACTCCCGATAATCTACACACAATCTCAACGATCCATACCTCTTCTTTACAAATAACACAGGGGCACCCCACGGCAAAGTACTCCTCCGTATAAACCCCTGACCCAACAACTGCTCAATCTGATCCCGTAACTCTCTCATCTCAGCTGGAGCCATACGGTAAGGTGCGCGGGCAATAGGCCGAGTGCCCGGCGTCAAATCGATCACAAAATCTATCTCCCTACTCGGAGGTAGTCCAGGTATATCCTGAAATACATCGGCGAACTCACTAACAACGGGTATCGAATCAAGTGGTATCACCCCTTCCTTAGAGGTCTCCTCCTCTATATAGTACAAGTGAG
Source organism: Sambucus nigra (assembly GCA_949130495.1). NCBI lineage: Eukaryota > Viridiplantae > Streptophyta > Magnoliopsida > Dipsacales > Adoxaceae > Sambucus > Sambucus nigra. The sequence goes on along the minus strand of OX422211.1, from coordinate 152,584,108 downwards.
TGGACGATCCTCCCTCAGGACGAGGCATCGCCACCAAAAACATCTCCTGCCCGGGAATGGCGAAGATAATACTCCAACTAAAAAAATCAATCATGGCTCGGTACGCAACTATCCAATCCATACCAATAATGGCATCATACTCGGTCATCTCTAATACTAACATATCAGCGGGTAAAGTAAACCTCCCGATCTCTATACCCACACCTCTACACATAAGCGAAATCATGGAACCCCTACTCAACAGTGAATCTACACAAGTAGCAGTGCTGCCATCTGAAGTTATCCCTGTTGAACTGGGACTACTGGAATGGGTGGTAATGCTGCCATCTGTGGTGCTGGGAGGACGGCGGGAAACATAGGCCTCTGTGGCTCATGTCGAGCACCCTGCTGCTGCTGCTGTGGGGCCTTGCCCTTATCAGGACACTCCTGACGTTTGTGGACAATCTTACCACAAATGAAACACTTCCCCTGGAAGTTTCCCCCTCGTTGTCCCTGCTGACCATGGCCCTGGTGACCGTTACCATTTCTGCCCTAGCCTTGCTGGCCCTGGTGAAACTGCTGCTGTTGACTATTTTGACCCTGCTGGCCCTGATGGTCGTTCGGACCCTGCTGGTCATTCCAAAATCCTCCCTGACCGTTCCTGAAACCCCCCCATCGGAATCTCTTAGAATCCCTTTGCTGGGAACCCTGATCACCCTGCCTATACTTACCCTGAGATGATTGTGCCCCACTGGCACCATTTCCCCCTGTCTTGCCCTGATGGCTAGACTCTCCTGATCTCTTCCCCTCTGTCAAGTGAAAGCGGTGGTCCTGGCAATGGAGCAGTGCAGCGTTAACGACATCAGAGTAAGTGGCCAACGATAGATTCCCCAACAAGTGATGATGGATCCTCCAAGTCAATCCATCTGTAAACTTCTGAATCTTTTTCTCTTCTATCGGTATCTCATCTGGGACAATATTCAGCAAATTTGTGAATTCGGCCTCATATTAGGCCACAGTCTTACCCTCATGTCTAAGGTTCATCAACTTCCTTCTCATCTCCGTGTGAACAGCTGACGAAAAATATTTGCGGTCAAACCGCACCCAGAACTCCTGTATCGTGAGAGTATCTCTCTCCTTCTGCGGTGGTAATAGACTCCCACCACTGCAATGCAGATCCCACTAGCTTGAAAGTAGCTAGTATCTTCCTCTGAACATCGGTGCACTCATACATCCTCAAGTGCCTCTGAATATCTTTCCTCCACTGACTAGATACCACAACATCGGAGTTACCCGCGAACTCCGGAGGGTGTGCTTTCTGAAAAGAATCTCGAACACGTTCCCAAGCAGACGGGAATGCATGTGCCTGAACTGGCGCGGGTACTGGAGCCTGGGGTGGTGCCTGCTGTACAACGGTAAGAGCGGCGTTTATCATTTGGGCTACAATGGCTGCAACCTCAACGGCGTTCATGGTGCCCTGTACTGGAGCTGGCTGTGGCTCGGGCTGTGCATCCCTAGGAACCTGTGGTACTCATCGTGGAGGCATCTGAAATAAGAGTAAAGTTTATAAGTTTGCAATTATAAACTTAAAATAGCTGAAGAACGAAGCATACATAAAGGAATACAACAGTCCTAAAATATAGGGCTCTACATCAAAGAAAGCTCAGCGGAAACATAATAAGCCGTACATATCCTAAAGGACACTAGAACCTGGCTCTGATACCACCTGTGACACCCCGACTAATTAAATACCGGGTAGATACTCCTTTATTAAATCAATACAAAATGCCAAGTAGGTTCAGTTAATAGCATCGATGTCGAAAACATTTTTAATGATTACTAACCACCTAGTATTTAAAAAGTGAGTTGCCAAATTTTAAATTAAATCTGTTTAACATGCAATAAATGAATTATAGAAATGTAACACAACCATTCACGATAAAGTCTCAATAGAGTAACCAACAATTAATGATGAGTCTGGAGGAAATACTCCTCACATCAATCCCAATATGGAAATAAATGAAACAAGTCTGCATCCTGAATTAATTACAAACCCAAGTCTGAATAACTGAAATAAAAAATGTCTCTAAAGGAAATGGGCAACATGCCCTACAAATATTAAAACTGAATATGGAGTCAAGGCAAAAGAAGCTTCTACTAGCAAGGCCCTGTAACTTCCACAACAGCTACAGCTCGTCACCTGAATTGAAATCCTATGCATGGTGTCCTTGTGGCTGGGCACCTAAAAGGTTTTTACAAAAAAGTAGATTTGAAAGCAAACGGGTCAGAGCCGGAAAGTGGAGAGTATTTTAAAAACAGTAAGTGTTTTAATAACATTAAAACAATGAATGCAAAGTACATGTTAGGACGTGCTCTCACATGAAATACTCACATCTCGGCTATTTGTGCACTCCTAACGTACCGTACCCATACAAGTGTGTCTCATATCTAACTAGACCAAAACAAATACTGTCCTTTCTACTCGATTCGCACTATAAGTCCCAACATTATCAATTTAATAGAGATCTTTACTTAGATTCTCGAATTTCAAAGTATTAGTAATACAATTTACCAAAGGTTATCTCCCATTTTATATTCTCAATGCGTTACTATAATGATTCTCACATTCAAACATAACAATTCTTTTCATTTAACCGTATATTATTACCATCATAAAGATACAATATAAGCACCCCGAGGCTGAGCTGTGGTGCACACATACTCTGCTATCCATCCTGATACATCACGTACATAAGGATTACAAATTCCGAATCTCTCAGGAATTGTTATAATAAGCACAACACACGAAAATGGAGGCGAACATAATTCAACATATCCATGGGTCACGTACATACCTACGCTCCATAGTCAGCTGACTTATTAACTCACAAATAAGTCATTCTAGCATTATGTTCTTTAGGTACCAATCTAACTCCGGGCACACAAGGATTAGAAGGCCTTAAGCGAACGTAAACCTCCCGTGATAGCAAGTATGGTAGGTATGTCATACACATAAAATCATATACATATACTAAGCATGGACGCATCTTAGTAATTACCATAATTTATTAGTGGTATACTTCTCATTCTTATACCAATACACATGCCCCCGGTTTATATATACACATTTTCCATTATCCTCACGTCGTGATTAGTTATTCGCGTCCTAACCCATAATTACCATTTGGTTCAAATCATTCTTCTATATTTTACTCCCCAATATATCCCAAATATCCCAACTATATCAATTAGTCATCAAGGTAATGTTATCTCTACAATTAAACAAGGTTATGGGACACTAGAAATTAAACCAGGCCAAAAAGGCCAATCTGTCAACTAGTTAGAAGTTTCGTTCGAACGAGGTCGTTCGAACGAGAGTTTGTTCGAACGAAATGGCCATCTAACGAGATCTCGTTCGAACGAAAGGCATCGAACGAACATCCCACTCGTTAGAAATCAAACTGTCAACTCGTTAGAAGCTCGTTCGAACGAGCTCGTTCGAACGACCTGGACAGGTCTTCTAACGAGGTCACAGTTTCAAGCCCAAAAATTCCCTATTACATTTTTCACCAATTTCCTCACCTCTAATCTCATCTAAACGTTATTCTAATAGTATTTTAAGGTTTCTAATCATCCCTAAACATACTAATTCGTATTACAACATTTATATGGGGTCAAATCATTCTAAACCACATCTAATCATCAATTCTCCCCAATTTTCCCCCAAATCCCATGAACATGAACCCTAGAAAATTAAAGTCATCCATAGACATAATTAAATCCGTTTTTGTGGTATAAAAGATGTAATTCTATCAGAATAATCACCCAAAAAAATTCTACATGCCATCTCTTTATCAAAAAGTAAATTTCTAAATCCAATTCAATGGGTTTTTATCAATCTCCCAAAACAAATGAAATTTTCATAAATTCCTACACATGGAAGAAACATTCGTTGAAATTAACGTAATTAAACCACTTGCCTCTGATCTTTCTCTGAATTTTATGTTGAATTGATGAAGGTTGGTCTCTCTCTCTTTCTTTCTCTGCTGAATTCTCCTTCCTCTCTCTCTCTACTAGTTTTTCTCCAAGATGACAATGGTGGTTTAGAGGTTGCCTTAGGAAACTCTTAGAACTATTTCCAATAACTCCCGTATCCCATTAAGTCATTTAGTGTTGTTAGTGGGTTTAGTGGGTAAATACTAAATCAGATTTTAAACTCTAATTTTCGTGGGTTTTAATTTCCAAAATTCTGAAATTACCAAACTACCCTTTTGGGTTGCCGGTAAGGCCTAAAAATGTCCCGGGACCTAAACTAAACCCCCGGCTAGTGTTTTCTGACTATTTCGATCCTTCCGGGCGCGTAAATGACCATACGGTTGATAGAAATAAAATTCACTTTTTAATTTCAATAATTACATTCCTGACGCGACTGTCACGCGCATCCCAACAAAATTTCCCAAATTGCCGTATTTCTATCTCACGACAAATTCAATGTTTTCAATATTCATATATTGCCATATATACACATTATAATCAAATACCAACTCACATCTCGTTAGTATTTTATCCGGATTAATTCTCAATTAATTCACATTTAATTTAATTAATCCCATAAATAAATATCGATAAAAATGCGAGGTATTACAGCGGTATCAGACATACATACTATGATCTAGTGCAAACAGAAATTCCTAGATTCTACCACGGACATTTATAAAAATATGTCCTTACAAATCTCCACCTATGTCTATGCCGGTACATACATAAAAATCCGAATTATGCTATAAAATGATGTACAAGATAATATCCTCATTAAACCCTCAAACTGAGAATACTAAATGGCTTGTCGTCAATCAAACTTCAACATCTTCAAAACTTCGGCTCTTTAGAAACTCTCAAAGCTTTTCTCATCAGGGTGTGAAACATAATGATCATCAATCTTTGTACCTACAGACATGAGAAAAAGCAAAACCCTTCATGACGCATCGAGTTTGAAATGATATAAGAGTAAATCATTAATAAATCAAATCTCCCCCATAACATGATAATTCTTTCTCCCCCTTTTTATGTCGTCCCCAAATAGACAGATAAGAAGAAACAATCAAAACATGGAGTGTCGCGATAAAAATGCATAGAAAATATGAATCAATCAACGCGCATGAAAAAGTATGTCCCAAAAACATTCACAAACTATTTTTTATTTTTCAAATTTTTCATACAAAAATAAGATACCAAATTCACACCATGGATTTAAACTAAAACAACCAACTCAAGGAAATGGAATGAATGGGTGTGAACACATTCGATAGGTAAATCAACTCAATCAATCATATGTGCATGATGCATACGTGTACCCCTAACGAATGAACATCAAAATTATCCTTAGGCGTAAAACTTGTTGAATTTAGATGACATCGTCTTATGCAAATCAACAAATCAAAGACTAAGCGATTTCCACACCAATAACGTCCAAAACTATGTAGCGCTTTTTCAAGACTTTTAAGGACGTGCAAACCCGTTATAAAATCTCCAATCAAACTCCCTCAAATATATTTTCTTTTAGAGGTGTATAAACTAAATTCTCAAACTTTGGAGAATTGGTGCAAAAATCTAAATGGCCCATAATTGGCATGAATTTCTTTTTACTGCCTTTAAATTTTTTTGGGCTCTTTTAAACCTCTTTGGACCCCGGATAATAAAATTCTTCAATTTTTTAGGTCCAATTTAAACGGCAGCTTAATCGCAAAGGATAGATAAGAACCTTTCGTAGCCCTTCACTGTTTCAAAATAAAGCACACAAACTTACAAACGGCTCTTACATGAACAACTTTCTTATCAAGTTTTATCGCGCTTGGTTCATTTTAAGGACGGGATTGAAGTGAAAACACCCAACCAACACGTGATAAGACAAGTACAATAATCAAAAAAATCCGTGCATGTGTGCAATAAAGGAAATCATGAGTCAAACATGTAGAAAGTGACACTTAATTACATCTAATGACTCCAAAAATTATAAAGCACATGGATGAATTGACATATTGTCTCAAAACACTATCAAATAGTCACATGAATAAATGGAATGAAATTGTGACTTGGTCATCCTAAGTGTTCATCCATAAAAGGTGCAAACAAAAAACAAAACGTTTTTTGGGTTTTTCAAAAAATTTATCCAAAATAAAATCTTTTTGTACTTTTCTAAAAACTTCAAAAGAAAAAATTTATACAAAAAGTACATGTCAATACACTAGCAAATATATATCATGAAACCTCAACTAGTGTATAACAAACATGCAATCACAATCATCTATATGATATGGCCAAAAAAGAATCATGTGCATGCAAACGGGAATCAACTTGTCTAAAATCTAGTGCCTCTAAAAGTGATTTTCTAACCAAAATAGATGTGAAACGTTGTGTGGGGGATCTGGGAACCGGGGTGACTCTCTTTTTATGTTTTCTAGGTCCATTCAAAAGCTTGTAGTAGAAACGCCTAAGATGAACTTTCTTACCGCAATGTGTGCAAGTGTAAATCGGGCGGTGAGTGTTACCTAAAGGTGGCCTTCTCCTCAGATTCCTAGGTGGTGGTCTCTGAATTTTCCTAGGTGGTTCTCTCCTAATGATCCTAGGAGGTTCTCTCACGATGTTCCTAGGGGGCTCTTTCCTAACAAACTTAGGTGCCCCTTTCTTAACAATCCTAGGAGGCTCTCTCACACGTGTCGGAATGGTTGTAATATATTTTTCAAGACCAATCCCACCCATATCATTTTTTATCTCGACGATACCTAAAATCTTACCAAGTTTCTCAGACCTAGATTCCAAATCAAATTTCACCTTATTTAAATCTTTCAATTTCACCTCAAGTTCACCTATCCTAGATTCAAGTACACGTCTATAATCCTCAAACTCTAAAAGCTCATTTTTCATAGTCTCCATCAACCCTCTAAGACTATCTCTCTCACCCTCGACGTACTCAAGCTTCTCTTTCAAAATTTTCTCATGTGCCCTAAGTTCTTCAACTAAGAAATCATTATTTTTAATACACACTCTTTCAATTGAGATTTAAATTTCAAATTTTCTTTCTTCGTTTTCAAAGATTCAGCATAAAGTTCATTGAAAGTTGTTTTCAAGTCACGCTCATCTACACTTTAATCCTCACTCCCATCACCCTCACTATCATCACTAATCACATGGGTTAGAATCTCTCGCCTAGAAGCATAAAAAACTTCTTCTTCCGAATCACTATCACTAAGGGTAGAAACACGAGAAACCGATTTATTCAATTTTTTCTTTAAATTTGTGGTACACTCATCTAACATCTGACCAACACCCTCACAACAAGGGCACCTCTCAGATTCGTTTTCAACAGAAGATTTAAAACAAGAGTTCGTGTGAATTTTCCAATTAAATTTTCAAAAATTTGACATCGAAGATCCTCAAACCCACCAAAAGCCATTTTTGTGAAAAACCAGGATCAAAACACAATAACTTAGTGCAACAGGCTCTAATACCAATTTGTAAAATCGCTACAGCGGAAATATTGTGACTTCTCAAATAAAATCTAATTTTGATTAATCCCAAATTTTAGTTAAACCCTAAAACATTCATCTAGATGATTTATCAAATAAAATAAAGCATGCAGGATAAAACCCATAATTTCAGGAAAAATTCCCCAAAGGGGCAAAACCTTTTTATTTTCACTATAATTTGTAAAAATGGTTACACGGATTACAATGAAAATAAGAGCGACATATGAAATACCCTCAGGTGTCGGTTTCGATGCCTCGATTGGAATCTCCCACAAGAACTCCAGGCGGTCAGCAATGAAGAAGAGAAATGGCTTCTCCATAAGTTACTCCGTAAGGACTCCCTCCACAATAGCACACAACTCTCCAGTTGTAGAGTTCTCCCCGCAAGTTACTCCAGATGAGTAAATAATCCTCTTGAAGGTTTAAAGATTCACACAAATATATGGGAATGGATTTGTGAATCAAAAAAGGTATAAAACCTTTAAAAAGTGAAGTCTATTTTTTGGGCTGTGAAAATGCAGAAACTGGTGTGTAAAAGACTTGGGAAATTGTGCAGAATGCACGCTGGTATTTATATGAAAATCGAGGCGACGACGACGCTCAAATGAGATAGGCATCTCGCTCGAATGAAGGATACATGTTATTCAAATGACTTCGCGCGATATGCTTATCTCACTCGAACAACAGTGGGATCTCGTTTGAACGAGCTCATCGACCGAGGAACTCCGCTTCTACGATTAGAAAAAAATTTGCTTTCGATAAAAAATATTTTAGACTTTAAAAAATATTTTCTAAAAAATTCCCAAATATTTATGCAAATATAAAAACCTCCAATAAATCATTTTACCAAAATTGCGTAGTGGAGTAGTGGGGACGGTTGAGCAGAACGTTGCATGAAGCATGATGCACGTGTGAAGATGATGGATGCATGGATTCGGATAAAGGCCATCGTGGATGATCGTGTTGACGTGCCGAATGTAGCGGTATCAGACATACATACTATGATCTAGGACAAACATAAAATTCATAGATTCTACCCAGACATTTATAAAATTATGTCCTTACACTTTCCTTCTGTCGTCAAGACTGAGATGAGGCAAAAACTTTTAGACATCACCCAGGAAAGGAAGACAGTGGAGGAATATGAGGAAGAGTTCATCCTATTGACTAATATGGTATCGGACGATATTCCTACTGAGGAGAAACGAATCCACATGTTCATGGATGGTTTGACTTGGAGGATCCGACAGCATCTTCTAGGTAACATTTCCCTACACTCCTACACAGATGTCCTAAATGCAGCATTATTACATTATCAGGACAAATTCTTCCATGATAAAGGAAGCAAGCAGGGAGGAGAGCCCAGCCAGTTGGGAAAGTCAGGGGGAGGTAGTGCCAATGGGTCACCAGCTGATCAGAGTCATAGGCAGGGTTCCCAGCAAGGGGATTCTACTAAGAGGATTCGTTCAGGGGGTTTCAAGCATGGTCACGGGGGCTTCATACATGGCCAGCAGCAGGGTCAGCAGCAGGGAGGACAGCAGGGCCATCAGGGCCAAGGTAGGGGTGGTAATGGCTAGCAGGGCCGAGGTTACCATGGACAGAGGGGAGGAAATTTTATCGGCAAATGTTATACTTGTGGAAAAATTGGCCATAAGAAGCAGGATTTCCCCGATAAGGACAGGGTCCCTCGGCAGCAGGGTGCTCACCAGGAGCCCTATAGACCCATCTTTCCCACCGCCCTACCATCTCCAGCGCCAGTTCCAGCCTTGCCCGCAACTCCCATGCAATAGGGGCAACTTCAGTATGGACAGGTCTACAACCACCATCAAGTTACGGTCCCACAGGCTGCACCCGCGATTGAGGGTATATTTTCTATTCAGGGGACTTTGGGGCATACTTTATTTGATACGGGGGTGACACATTATTTTATTTCCATGAGGTTTGCATGTTCGTTGGGATTATGGGATACAGCAGAGAGTACTATTACTTGTGTAGATTCGCCTTTGGATAGTAGCTCACCGATTTTCTTTATATGTCGAGGGGTGGGTATATAGATTGGGAGACTCACTTTACCTGCCGACATGCTTGTATTAGAGATCTCCGAGTATGATGCTATTATCGGTGTGGATTGGCTTGTTGCATATAGGTCCATGATTGATTATTTTAATGGGAGTATTATTTTTGCTATACCTGGTCAGGAGATGTTCCTGGTGGCGATGAGTCATTCTGAGGGAGGATCTTCCACGCATTTGTATTATATATATAGGAGGAGACCTCTAAGGAGGTGGCGATACCTCTTGATTCGATACCGGTGGTTCAAGAGTTCGCTGATGTGTTCCAGGATATTTCGGGATTACCACCTAGCATAGAGATAGACTTTCTTATAGATTTGATGCCGAGTACTTGATCGATAGCCCGCTCACCTTACCGTATGGCTCCAGCAAAGATGAGGGAGTTACGAAATCAGATAGAAGAGCTGTTGGGTCAGGGGTTTATTCGTAGGAGTACTTCACCTTGGGGTGCCACAGTGTTGTTCGTTAAAAAGAGAGATGGATCGTTACGATTCTGTGTCGATTACCGTGAGTTGAATAAAGTCACAATACGGAATAAGTATTCTTTGCTCCGGATCGATGACTTATTTGACCAGTTGAGAGGAGTTGATTTCTTCTCGAAGATTGACTTGAGGTCGGGATACCATCAGTTGCGGATCATGGAGAAGTATGTGTCGAAGACTGCCTTCTTGACAAGATATGGTTCCTACGAGTTTCAGGTTATGACTTTTGGGCTAACCAACGCCCCAGTCGTGTTTATGAACTTGATGAACCGGGTGTTCATAGAGTTTCTGAATCAGTTTGTCATTGTCTTCATAGATGACATCATGATATATTCTCAGACGGAAGAGGAGCATGCCAAACATTTGAGGCAGGTTTTGTAGACAATGCATCGGCATGAGTTGTATGAAAAATATTAGAAATGTGGATTTTGGCTTAAGGAGGTTCAGTTTTTGGGACACATTATTTCGGATAAAGGGATATTTATAGATTCAGGGAAAGTGTCAGATGTGAGGGAATGGGGATAGCCCACAACACCGATGGAGATGGGTAGTTTCTTGGGCCTAGCAGGATACTATAGGAGGTTTATTCGGGGATTCTCGAAGATAGAGGGTCCATTGACTCATTTGACTCGGAAAGGAGTGCCATTTATCTGGAATGATGCCTGTTAGTTAGATTTTGATGAGCTGAACGACAAGATGACTTCAGCACCAGTGTTATCACTGCCCAGGCCAGGAGTGGAGTATCTAGTCTACACTGATGTGTCTTTACTAGGACTTGGGGCTTCAATAGGAGGATCAGGCTATAGCTTATGCTTACCAAAAACATAAGCCTCGTGAGAAGAACTACCCCACCCATAACTTAGAGTTGGCAGCAGTCACATTTGCACTCAGGATTTGAAGATAATACCTTTTGGGTGAATAGTTTTGCCTATTTACAAACCACAAGTCATTGCAGTACTTGTTCAGACAGAAGGAGCTGAATATTCGTCAACGCAGGTGGCTAGAGTTTGTAAAAGATTATCAGTTTGAGATACACTATCACCTGGGAAAGGCTAACATAGCTTCAGATGCGCTGATCCGTAGGCCCGTAGATGAGACAGCCGAGGTGTGAAAGGAAAAATGGAAGGATCTAGGGCACCAGGATATGATAGCCAGATCATTCTTATCATTTATGACCATCACACCGTAGATAGTGACGAGGGTGGTCCAGGCACAGGTAGTAGACCCTTTTTTCCAGGAGAGGATTAAACCACTCTTAACCAGTGGAGCCGAGTCTTATTCAATAAGTTCTGAGGGAGGCTTACGTTTCAACGGGAGACTCATAGTTCCAGAGGGGGAGGACCTTCGACATGCAGTGATGACGGAGTTCATGGGTCCAGATTTATGGTACATCCCAGCGGTGATAAGATGTACCTGGATATGAGGCGGCAGTACTGGTGGAGTGGGATGAAAAAGGATATTGCAGAGTTCGTATCCAAGTGTACAACTTGCCAGCTAGTGAAAGTGGACCATCAGAGACCACCAGGTTTACTTTAGCCGTTAGAGATCCCTATGTAGAAATGGGAGGGCCTTTCCATGGATTTTATTACTGGGTTTCCTACTTCGCAGAGAGGGCACGATTTTATATGGGTTATTATCGACCGGTTGACAAAAGTAGCCCATTTTCTGCCAGTCGGGAGAGACTATATAACGGGACAGTGTGCACAGATATTTATTGCATAGATAGTAAGACTACATGGTGTGCCTCTTGATATCGTGTCAGATAGAGATAAGACATTTGTGTCTCAATTTTGGGAGAGTTTTCAGGAGGCTATGGGTACCGAGTTAGGTTGAGTACGATGTATCACCCAAAGACCGATGGGCAGACTGAACGTACTAATAAGATGCTTGAGGACGTGTTGCGCATGTGTATCCTTGACTTTGGGGGAATATGGGAGCATTACCTTCGACTGGTGGAGTTTTCTTACAACAACTCCTATCATTTCACTATTGGAATGGCCCCATTCGAGGCATTATATGGGAGACCTTGTCGTTCTCTAGCCTGTTGGCTAGAGGTGGGAGACAACAAGTTACTTAGGCCTAAGGTAATTCAGGATACATCGAGAAGGATAGAGATGATTAGAAGTCGCATACGGGTAGCCCATGATAGATATAAAAGCTACGTCGATGCTAAGAGGTCCTTTAGAGAGTTCACAGTGGGGGACCAAGTTTTCTCGAGAGTATCTCCTATGAAGGGGGTGATGAGGTTTGAGGAAAAGGTGAAATTGGCTCCGAGATACATAGGATCATTTCCTATTATCGAGAGGATCAGACCAGTGGCTTATAGACTTGGATTATCGGAGCACTTACACCGTATTCATGATGTGTTTCACATATCGTCACTCGGGTGGTATCTTTGGGATGAGTTGGCCCACACTCGCATCACGATAGAGGAGAACAATTTGTAGCCCGATAGTTCTTATGAGGAGAGGACAATGGCTATCCTAGATCGCAGTGAAAGGAGACTGAGGTCAAAGGTAGTTCCACTTGTGCGGGTTCAGTAGCAGCACCACAATGTGGAGGAGTCCACTTGGGAGCGAGAGGCAGATATGCTTGAGAAGTATCCAGATTTATTTGTACTAGGTATGCCTTACTTTCTAAATTTTGGGATGAAATTCCTTTATTAGGGGGGATGTATTTAAGACCCCGTATTTTTTAGAACTTAAATAATTATTTAATTAATTATTATGGGATTAATTAAATTAATATGTGAGAATTAATTGGTAATTAATCCAGATTTAAAAATAAATATTTACTAGCGTAACAAGGGTTAATACTTATTAATGATAATTATTGAATATTACCGAGTGAATAAGTAATATGGGATTCTTGAATCTGATAAATTGTCGGGAGTGAAATATACGATAATTTGGTATATTAAGTTGGGACACGCGTGTGAGTCGTGTCGGGACTAATTGAATGGAATATAAAACTAAATTATTTTTACCAAACTCGTATGGTAATTTTGAGAGCGTCGTTGAGTCCGGGAGGGTCGAGATAGTCAGAAAACACTACTCGGGTACTTTATTTGGACTCTGAAATATTTTAGGCCAAGCTGGCACCCCGTAGGGGTAGTTTTGTAATTTGTATTTTTGGGGGTTTAATTAATCACAAAAATAAGTAATTAAATAAGAAATTTGGGTAAGACATTACCTATCAGATTCTAAACCTAAGTGAGAGAGAGGGAAAACCTAAGAGGGAGAAGAAGGACTCCATAGGTGTTCTTGGAGAAAGGCTCAAGCTTTCACATCGGAAATTCCACCACTGCGTAGATCGCGAAGAGAGGAACACGTCTATACCAACATCACCAAAGAACCAGACCTTCAATTTAAGGCAAGTGTTTCTTACTTGTGTGATTTAGTAATAATTATGTTCATGATTAGAGTAGGTGATAACCCATTAATTTATGAGATTGAATTTTGATGAAAACTTGATGATTTGATTCATATTGGGTCTGAGACTTTAAGAGATTAAGTTCCTTCATGTAGATAGGATGACATCGACGAATTTATGATAATTTCCATGAACAAATCTGGGTTATAGTAGTTCTTGAATTAAAATTGGAAGAACTAGGGTTTTAATGGTTTAATTTGGGGATTTAGTATTTAATTGATGTATTATGAAGATTTAATGATTCTAGGTTGTTAGAAATCATATAAATATGTTAGAACATTAATTGGGTTTGTTGTTTGGGTGTTTGGTAAAGAACAGTGGAGGTTTTAGAGGTATTAATGGTGGGAAAATGCAAAACTCTAGGGAAGAAGACGAAACAGTGCGTATCGCGCGTAGTCATTTGAGCGAGACTGGCATCTCGCGCGAAGTCGCTCAAGTGACACGTGGCAGTCGCTCAAATGACGTTTCCATATGATTCGAGAGACGAGGTAAATTTATGGGTATTTTTCTTCGGGCCCAATTTCGGAATTTTAAGTTTATTGGAGTGAGAGAAACTGCCAGTTAACAAAATTTGAAACGAGACAGGTTTATGAGAAAGTGTGTGAGATTTATACTTTAATTATTTTGGAAAGAAAATTTACCTTGGAAATTACGCGAGAGTTATGGTAATCTAATGATATTGTACAATACGTAACAATAAGAATAAAACACGTATGGTAAGTATGCTAATAGGTTGGGAAAATACTAATAAATTTTAATAGGGTGTGTGTATCCCTATTATTTGATATTTTTGTTAAGTGCACTAATGGGTGATAGCCCGGGGATGCAAGGTTATATTTCTTTATACACTAAAGGGTGATAACCCCGGGGGTGTAAAATTTTATTAAGTGCACTAATGGGTGATGACCCGGGGGTGCAAGGATATTATATGAAGGGCACTAATGGGTGATAACTCAGGGGTGCAGGATCATTTTATTATAAGAACTAATGGGACTTAAATAGGGGGTTCAGGACTGATATATATATATATATATATATATATATATATATATATATATATATATATATAGGGATGTGATGACTATACATATATGTAGAATCATGAGAAGTTCTACTAAAGGAGACTAGTAGTTATGACAACAATGACAAATGAATCAATCTTAATGAGATAAAGATTTAAATACTCTAATAGTGAACACGAAAGGTACTAAAATATGATAGACTACTTATGGGACATTGTATGGGCGATACGAGAATACTATTGTTGAATGTAGATAATGTTATGTTGACTTGAACTAGTTATCTTGGGTAGAATTACTAGTACTAGATAGAAGGTGCGATAGGAGTGCACTATACAAGAGAGGTGAGAATTTCATGAGAGAGAACGAATCTAACATGCACATAATACTTTCTTATGGAAGTTTTAAATACGTGCAAAAACATATTTTTACACATCGGGCTCTGACCCGTCTCTTGCATCTCTTTTCTTTCTTTCCATGTATATATGTATTATATCAGATGCTCAGCCACAGGGACACCATATTTAGAGACTTGGATTTCTTGGCGTGCTACGGATGATGTGGAGGTTGTAGGTCTTTGTAGCATACGCTCCTATCATTTCTCTCAGTTTATCTAGACTTTTCATTTAGGGCATGTGTCGCCCATTCCCTAGACATTTTATCAGAGATTATATTTAGTTTACTTTCTACTCGTTTTAGTTGGATTTAGTTATTATGGATCTATGGTTTAGAGTTTTGAACTGTAATGTTTTATCCAGCCATATTTATTTCAACACTTGATTCAGTTACAGTATTTATTTTTATTATGTTGATTGGTGAATGGTTTAATATTTAAATTCTTGGACTTTATAGATAAATAATTTTGGTTACAATTTAAAAGGGAAAATATTTTGGCACTAATCTAATTTATATTAGGTGATTAATAATGTAAATGTTTCGACAGTGATGCTAAGAATGAACCAACCTAACATTCTGTTTTAAAATTTTATAATGGACTGATCACCCGATATTTAATTGGGCGGGGTGTCACAAGGAGATGGAGGAAATATAGGAGCTCACATATATACATATTTACACTTGAATAAACTTAAATATATTTACAGTAAGCGTTAATATTATAATGTGTGTTCTTTAAACTTATCAGGATGTCATCAGGAATCAACAAAGAGTGGATAAATGAGAAAAATATCGAGACCGATACATATAGAGATGGGGTGTTATAGTTTCTACATTATGTGAGTAGTAATAGTTTGAATGCTAAACATTCATGTCCCTGTAGACGTTGTCAAAATGGGAAAGGACGTGTTGTTATAGATGATATATTCGTTCATTTAATGACATATGGTTTGGATATAAACTATACCTTATGGCACTTTCATGGTGAGACATTAGTTGTTAATCAAATCCAACCACCACCGTAATCTGTGACACTAACAGAACACGGTGTGCATAATATTCCAATTTTAAATGATCTTGTGAATGATTCTTGTGAGATGTTTATGGGTGAAGCGGAACCTAGTTAACCTAATTGTTTAGGCAGTGATAAAGCCCTACCAACTTTTGAGGTTCGCAATAATTCGCACACACATAAATACAAAGGCAAGAAGTATGATCGTTTACATCAATTCATACAGGACCTATTATACCCAGCTACTGGTTCTTCGCGTCATACCACAATGTATGCTCTTATAAAGTTGAATGATATGAAAACACAACTCAATTTATCGGATGGTGCTACAGGTGAAATTCTTAGATTGCTAAATGAACTACTCCCTGAAGGGAACAACTTGACAACTAGTTATATAGAAATGAAAAACACAGTTAGAGATCTTGGTATGGATTATGTTAAGTATGACGTATGCATTAACAACTGTATGCTATTTTGGAAAGAGCGTGAAAAATCTACTAGATGTATAAAATGTGGTTCTTTATGCTATAAGTTTATGTCTAGATGAGGACCGGCTAGAAATTCAGAATACTAATGGAAAAAAAGTACTCTAGGGTTCCTAAGAAGGTAATGCAACCTTTCCCTCTAATACCTAGGCCAAAACAGTTGTATACCATAAAATGGATAGCAGAGAAAATGAATTGGCACGCTCGTGCAAGCTCTTGTATGGAATTCTTACGTCATCCCCAAGATTCAGCAGAATGGGTAAATTCAAACATTATGTGGAGAGATTTTGCAAAAGATCCGCGAAATATTCGACTTGCAATAGTAACTGATGGTTTCAGCCCAAATAACATGTTTGGCCGTAAGTATAGTTATTGGCCGGTGATAATTCAACCTCTCAACCCTCCTCCATCAATGTTTATGAAAAGTGAGTTCTCAATGTTGTCTGTATTGATTCCCAGACCAAAGTCACTATCAAGTAATATTGATGTCTTCCTCCAACCATTGGTCGATTAGTTAAAGATCTTATGGTCTGGAGTTGAGGCTTGGTATGCATAAAAAATGAGAAATTTCAGTTAAAAGCTATGTTGAAGTGGCGTATACATGATTTTCCAGCTTATGTGATGTTAGCAGGTGGTTCAACTCAAGGTTACAATGGGTGTTATGTTTGTTCTACAAATACACCTTCTCAATATCTTCCTAAGTCAACAAAATTTTATTACCAACGATCTCATATGTTCCTTCCTCAAGACCATCCTTATAGGTTTGACACATCAAAGCAAACATTTAATGGTAAAATAAAGGATGCTATGACTCTAAGAAAGTTAACAAGTGTAGAAGTTGAGCAGATAGTGTCACTTATTGCTCGAGAAGGTGTTAAAAGAGAGGGAGAGGAAGACAAAAAGGGAAAGGGAAAGGGAAAGGGAAAGGAGAATGATTATCCAAGTGAGGGTGATGATGAGAATGATTATCCAAGTGAGGGTGATGATGAGAATCTAGCAGGTACCGAGGGTTTTTCAAGGAGGTCAATTTTATTTGACTTAGAGTACTGGAAGGATCATGATATTAGACATAATTTAGATGTTATGCATGTTGAAAATAATGTCACAGATACTCTTTTAGATACAATACTCTCTGTGAAAGGTTCATCAAATAAAGATATGGTCAAAGCCCATAAAGACTTGAAAGTTCATATGAATCTTAAAAGGAAATTATGGATGAAAGATGTTAAAGGCAGATGCCAAAGGCACCTTTCGCATTAGGAAAGGAAGAGAAAAAAGCCTTTTTTCGTACACTAAAAACATTAAAGGTACCGATTGGATTTTCATCAAATTTCAGCAACAATGTTAACCTCGATCCACCTGGATTTAGCAATCTCAAGTCCCAGTATTATCATGTCATTATGCAATGGTTGCTTATGCATTCATTTCCATATCATAAGCCTTTGTTTAAAGCTATACATCTGATAAGCATATTCTTTAATGTGTTGTGTGCCAAAGTGATATTTAGGTAACATCTTTTGAAGGCTAAAAACTCATTAGTAGAGGTACTTTGTGTCTTTGAAATTTATTTCCCACCTGCCTTTTTGTGGTGATGATCCACCTCATGCACCATTTAGCCGATGAAGCTTTGACAGCTGGGCCACCAAGATATTGGGCGATGTGGTTGTTTGAGAGAGAAATTGGAAGATATAAAAAGTGGTCACGAAACAAGAGGTGAATTGAAGGGAGCATTGCTAATGCATATTTGTTACATGAAGCTTCTTTCTATGCTATAGAGTACATATTGAAAAAGAGGTGAAGTAACTCATAAGAGGAATCTTGAGGAATTTCTTGATGATGAGTTTGATGACTCGGAATGCCAACGAGCATTGGGTAAAAGTAAAGAATTTATCTTAAATAATGTACAATATGAGCAAATGCGAAGATGGGTTTTATCTCAATGCCAAGGTGTTGATGAATGGAGAAGGTACACACTTAGTTCTATGTTAATTCATATTAATTGTTTTTAATGTGATATTTCTTAATTTTGAAACTAATTTCTTGTAGAAAATTTATTGTAACTGAGACTTAATCAAGGCATATAATTGATGATTTCATACCTTGGCTAAGGAACGAGGCAAGTCTTTATTTATACATGTACTTTTTTATCAACCGTAATTATTTTTAATGAAACTCTAAAAAAATTATCAATTCCTTACAGGCCTCAAGATTTAATGATACGAGAATTTTGCCATATGTCGATGGTCCGCTACATATGGTTACCAATTATGAGGAATTTCAATGCAATGGGTACACCTTTTGTACTTCTAGACATGAAGAGAATCATAGCTTTCAAAGTAGTGGTCTATCCACTAAGACCTTTAATAAGAAGGTGATTATGACAACCTTTTATGGAGTTATTAGATAAATACTTTACCTCAATTACATCGAGTTCACACATACTGTCTTTTATTGTGATTGGGTCGATGTTGATGATAAGAATTCTTGCAAAGTTGAGCCCACCTCAAAATTTGTGATGGTGAATCTTAGTAAGATCGTGACTAAAAATACCATTCACGGTGATCTGTTCATCCTTGCATCTCAAGCAAGTCAAGTATTTTATTATCAAGAAGTAATGCTGAAGGGGTGGTCAATTTTTTTACTCTCCCAAGAGACTGACAAAAGAAATTGATGCGATTGATATTGACCGTACGATGTATGACCATTCTCGAGGAAAATAATAAATTACTGGAGCTTTTCGACACGAATTTCTAGTGCAATGATTTAGTTCTGAACTTGTTTTTGAATATGCAATATTATACTTTTTGTTATTTTGAACGGGTAATATTCTATTTATTTCGTTTGTTGTTGTTGTTGTAAACATTTAATAGTTAACTGTTGTTTGAACATTTAATACAGCTATGGTTGTTTGAACTTATAACTCTATGTTTACTGATGTTTGAACATGTAATATACTGGTGTCTAATTGAACATGTAATCTTCTTTATATTGCTATTTGAACATGTAATATTCTTGTAAATGTTTATTCTGATTATTTTGGTGTCCAATAGTCACTTTTTTACAAATAAATGTCTCATATGGGTGATACTTTGCAACCGTCAATAAATGGGGCGACACCTATATCAATCTCCCGTTCTAAGGTTGCTTCGGGTGCTTCAAGAGTAGGTGATGACTCTTCCGCTAAGAAATTAAAATTTAATGATCACGGCCTTCCAATTGGTGAAGATTCATTTACACTCTCAACCAGGTTACGAGACTTAGCAAGGACACATGTTCCCATTTCTTGTACAAAGAGAGTGGTCAGGAGGAGACCTTGGATGTCAGGCCTATTTTTGAGGTTTTCGAAAAAGATAATCGAGGACGTGTTCGTTGTGTTGGGTCCATAATTTCAAGAACCGCTATATTAGGTTCGACATTTGCTAGAGAAATACTTGAAGAGGTGAAAGAAGACACCGAAAATTAGAAAGATCATGTTGATCACCTTAGGAGTGACATAGAGGGGGTAAAGTCCTCATTATCAGAATTCATTACTGGATTCAAAACCGAGAAATTTTCATGTGTTGGACACAACGTTCTGGAGTAACCTACTTTAGACACTGGAACTCCTTCATGTTCTCTTTCCTCCCCTGCATTCGAGGTTCCAAATTTCACCTCTCTAATTGAATGAAAAATACTATCCCACATGCGTGAACTTATTGATTATGGGAGGAAAACGCATCCAGGAGCCGTCTCGATCGTTCACTTCCATGCGTTGAGAAAGAATGAAGTGCGAGTTTTACTCGATGACATCAAAGTGCCCGAGTATCCTGTTTGGGGTGGAAAACAAGCTCATTGCGAGAACTTGGAAGATGTTGGTAAAAATGGAATTATGTATTGACTTGACGACCTTTGTCCTCCCATTGGTGACACCGACAAATGATGTAATTGAGTCAACTTTTCTAACTTTTTTGGTATTATGTTTGATGAATATGGAGCTCTTACATCGTTAAAATAGTTGTTTTGGTGCTAATTAGGAATTGCATCCACTTTTGTAGTCGAAAGTGTAAAAGTAACTATCACTTCTGACAATATAACTGTTATCTTTGTTTTTTTGCATATTATATTTTCTTTTGTGGTGTTTGTATAAAATATTATTATCACATCTTTTGTTTCTTTGCATCAAATATTTTTGTCATGGATGATGATTATAGCTTCAGTAAAATCAGCATTCGGGACTCGATTATGGATCACTTAAAGAAAGGATAGTTTAATTTATATTGGACGCTAACATCTATATTTTCCAATTTAATATTTAGTTATTAATTTTTAATTTTATTTCTTCTGAGATACACATATACGGTTAGGAAGGATGCGGACAAGAGGATTCTCCACGAGATCCTCTTCCACCTACGCCACCTTGCTTCGAAGTACTTCCCTCTAAGGTAGAAATCTGCGAAATATCTACTTATATTCCTAATTTGTGCTTCTATAATCATTCTCCACCACCAACTATCTCGTTTGGCACATTTGAGGTGATTTGAATTTGTTAGACGGATAAAATTACTCAATATGCGTACTGAAAAACCTCTAGTTAATGTATATGGTTTGTATGATCTAGTGAGAGATCTGATCTTTGTAATAATTTTAGCAGATGTTATATGAAGTTTGAAAATGAACTCCAAATGTGATTGTATTATTGTAATATGCTGTCTATTTTTCCTCTGGAATTAGGCGATTTAAGTGTGTTACGGAGAACATTTTAGTAGATGTCGCAGCAAGCAGCTTAACTTACATATAACTGTTATATATAACAGTTATATATAACTATTATATATAATAGTTATATATAATAGTTATATATTACTGTTATATATAACAGTTAAGCTGCTTGCTGCGACGGTTATTCTCATGAATGGAATAAGAGAATAAAGACGAGCTTTACCTACAGGATTTACTTATGGAAAATCTTGGAAACTAAGTCACTTATCAATCGATAACTATATGTGTTACACAACTTCGATTTTCAACAATGGAATAAAAACCTTATAAGTCGAGAAATAAAGAATTTCGAATTGAATGAATTCGTATTCGTTACTTTCCAATTTATATAATTTGTCGAGATTGGTCTGTAGAACCATCAAGTATTTGTCTCACTCGTATCAAATCCCAGATACTCTAATTCTC
Organism: Sambucus nigra; assembly: GCA_949130495.1. NCBI lineage: Eukaryota > Viridiplantae > Streptophyta > Magnoliopsida > Dipsacales > Adoxaceae > Sambucus > Sambucus nigra. The sequence continues at coordinate 152,562,542 of OX422211.1, read as the reverse complement.
ATTTAATTTAGATTTTAAACCTCATGAACTCAAACTCATTAGTTCACTCTGGATCATCTCAGTCGTATCAAATACACTTGGGGGCTCAACGGTATGCTATATACACATAGATCGATCAGCGGAGCATAGAAATTATCATATTTGAGGGTGAAATCCCAAACAATAGATCGATTAAATACACTTGTAGGAACTGACTGCGTAATCGCGGGTCTCCCGATTTCAGAATATAGCGATAATTTAGAAATATCTAGATTAGGGTTAAAAACAAGCCGTTTGAGGGTACAAACCCAAACCAGTCGCCAAACGGCCCCATAAGAGGCACGAACGCCTCGCACGGGACCAATGTAACATGTAGGAACTAACCACGTAGTCGCGGGTATCTCGGTTTGAGAATAGGACGATAATTTGGAAATATCTAGATTAAGCTTAAAAATAAGCCGTTTGAGGGTGAAAACCCAAACCAGCTACCAAACGGCCCCGTAAGAGGCATGAACACCTCGCACGGGACCAATGTAACATGTAGGAACTGACCGCTTAGTTGTAGGTATCCCGGTTTGAGAATATGGAGATAATTTAGAAATATCTATATTAGGCTTAAAAATAAGTTGTTTGATGGTGAAAACCCAAACCAGCCGCCAAATGGCCCCGTAAAAGGCACGAACACCTCGTACGGGACAAATGTAACTTATAGGAACTGATCGCATAGTCACGGGTCTCCCGATTTGAGGCAATGATGATAACTTAGAAATAACTAGATTAGACTTAAAAACAAGCTGTTTGAGGGAGAAAACCCAAACTAGCGGCCAAACGGCCTCGTAAGAGGCAAGAACACCTCGCACGGGACCAATGTAACTTGTAGGAACTAATCGCATAGTCGCGGGTCTCCCAATTTGAGAATATGACGATAATTTTGACATATCTAGATTAGGCTTAAAAACAAGTCGTTTGAGGGTAAAAACTCAAACCAATTGCCAAAAGGCCCCGTAAGAGGCACGAACACCTCGCACGGGACTAATGTAACTTGTACGAACTAACCGCGTAATCATGGGCCTCTCGCTTTGAGAATATGATGATGTAACAACCCGCGTAATTTTGGGCTATTTTAATTTATTTCTGGAAATGGAGGAAAATAAAGTTTTGATAAAATTATTTTTATTGCTCAAATATGTTGGTTATTATTTTTAAATGCGAGAATTTCAAACGGTTTCGAAAACGGAGTTAAAACGAATTTTAAAATGATTTTTAAATGTTTTTAACTCTTGGAATTCTAAGTCGGCGAACATTAAGTAATTTTCAAGAGTTGTTTTGACTTCCAACTCTTCATTTCTTGGCCTTATTTAAAGGAGTCTTTTGGATTCCAACTCTTCATTTCTTTGCATTATAGAAGGAAGTTGTGGGAAACCCTTTTAACCTACTTTTGGTACAAATTTTGGCAGCAAAAATATATTTTATATTCCTCTTCTTTTTATATATATTTTGGCTCTTGAGATTTGTGAGTTCCAACCTTAGATTAGAGGTGTTCTTGGGGCTATTTTGTTGGAGGTTCTTAGGGAAGCTTTTGTAGATTTTTTGTGTTGATCTTGAGGATGTGATTATGATTTCTGGGCTGATTCATCATTGGTTTCTCATCATGGTTTGAGGTATGGGGTTTTACACAATATGCTCCTTAAATCTCGCGAGTGTCATTATCTTTGAATTCTTGTTTAATTGAACTCATATTTGAATTGATAAATTCATTGAAATCTATAAAATAATTATTGAAATTATTTTGATTCATGTGGTATCATTATATTGTTGATGAGCACGTTGTCATGAGATTTTAATATGGCACGGATGTTGGGCACCCGCCAAAATTCCTGTTTCCCGGGCTATGGCTTGATAAAGCATATACGGATGTGGTGAGGCCTGGTTACCCATTGATGTGTTGTTGAGAAATTATATTGATAAATGCTTTGAGATTTGCATTTTGATTTGAATATTCATACTCGTGTTGTTACGTTTTATTCATTGCTAATCTATATTTGTTGAGCATCTTTCTTGTCGTATTGTGTACTTCCCCATTTTTTTTTTTAGTTGGCAGGTTAGTGTGGATTTGAGTGCTATGGACCAATTGGGATGATTTTTAGCGTGGATTATTTTGGGAAGAATTTTAATACAAGAGATGAGAAGAATTGTATTAATTATTTCATTGGTGTATAGAGCATTTTTATTCGAGTTAGATAGTTGTATTTTATTTGAAGAATTGAGATTAGTGGATTTATATTATTGTGGGACTTAGATGATCTATACCTTGTGTATTGTGGATTTAGATTTATTTTATCGCATTAGCGCTTCGTTCGCTCTCCCCGGGCGGGTGGGGTGTTACAGATGATACTTTTAAAATATATAGATTAAGCTTAGAAACAATACATTAAAGGGTGAAAACCTAAATCAGCCCCCAAACGACCCCGTAAGAGGCAATAACACCTGGCAAGGGACCAGTGTAAGTCATAGGAACTGACCATGTGGTCATGGGCCTCTCGATTTGAGAATATGGTGATAATTTGATAATATATAGATTAGGCTTGGAAACAAGCCGTTGAAGGGTAAAAACCCAAACCAGCCCCCAAACAATCCCGTAAAAAGCACTAACACCTCACATGAGAGCAATGTAACTCATAGATACTGACAGCGTAGTCACAGGTCTCCTGGTTTGAAAATATGATGATAATTTGAGAATATCTAAATTAGGCTTAAAAATAAGCAGCTAAAGGGTGAAAATCCATACCAGCACCCAAACGGCCCCGTAAGAGGCACGAACACCTCGCACGGGACCAATATAACTTGTAGGAACTGACCACGTAGTTATGGGTCTCTCGATTTGGGAACAAGGTGATAATTTGGGAACAAGGTGATAATTTGGAAATATCTAGATTAAGCTTAAAAACAAGTCGTTTGAGGGTAAAAACCCAAACCAGCTACCAAACGGCCCCGTAAGAGGCACAAACACCTCACACGGGACCAATGTAACTTGCAGGAACTAACCGCGTAGTTATGGATCTCCCGGTTTGAGAATATGATGATAATTTGGAAATATCTATATTAGGTTTAATAACAAGCCGTTTGAGGATGAAAACTTAAACCAACCGCCAAATGGCCCCGTAAGAGGGATGAACACTTCGCACGGGACCAATGTAACTTATAGGAACTGATCGCATAGTCGCGGGTCTCCCGATTGGAGAGTGTGATGATAATTTAGAAATAACTTGATTAGGCTTAAAAAGAATCCGTTCGAGGGTGAAAACCCAAACCAGCTGCCAAATGGCCTCGTAAGAGACACGAACACCTTGCACGGGACCAATGTAACTTATAGGAACTGATTGCATAGTCGCGGGTCTCCCGGTTTGAGAATATGATGATAATTTGGACATATCTATATTAGGCTTAAAATAAGTCGTTTGAGGGTGAAAACCCAAACTAGCTGCCAAACGGTCCCGTAAGAGGCACGAACACCTCGCACGGGACCAATGTAACTTGTACGAACTGACCACGTAGTCGTGGGTCTCCCGATTTGAGAATATGAAGATAATTTGGAAATATCTAGATTAGGCTTAAAAATAAGCCGTTTGAGGGTGAAAACCCAAACCAGTCGCCAAACGGCCCTGTAAGAGGCATGAACACCTCGTACGGGACCAATGTAACTTGTAGGAACTAACTACGTAGTCACAGGACTCTCGGTTTGAGAATATGATGATACTTTGAAAATATATAGATTAAGCTTAGAAACAAGCCGTTGAAGGGTGGAAACTCAAGTCAGCCCCCAAACGACCCCGTAAGAGGTAATAACACCTCGCACGGGACCGATGTAAGTAGTAGAAACTGACCATGTGGTCACGGGTCTCTCAATTTGATAATGTGATGATGATTTGATAATATATGGATTAGGCTAGGAAATAAGTCATTGAAGGGTGAAAACCCAAACTAGCCCCCAAATGATCCCGTAAGAAGCACTAACACCTCACACGAGAGAAATGTAACTCGTAGGAACTAACAGCATAGTCACGGGTCTCCCGATTTGAGAATATGATGATAATTGGAAAATATCTAAATTAGTCTTAAAAATAAGCAGTTAAAGGGTGAAAATACAAACCAACCCCCAAACGGCCCCGTAAGAGGCACGAACACCTCGCACGGGACCAATATAACTTGTAGGAACTGACCGCGTAGTCAAGGGTCTCCCGGTTTGAGAATATGATGCTAATTTGGAAATATCTAGATTAGGCATAAAAATAAATCTATTGAGGGTTCAAACCCAAACCAGCTACCAAACGGCCCCTTAAGAGGCATGAACACCTCGCATGGGACCAATGCAACTTATACGAACTCACCGCGTAGTCGCGGGTCTCCCGATTTGAGAATATGATGATAATTTGAAAATATATAGATTAAGCTTAAAAACAAGTCGTTTGAGGGTGAAAACCCAAACCAGTCGCCAAACGACCCCGTAAGAGGCACGAACACCTCGCACGGGACCAATGTAACTTGTAGGAACTAATCGCATAGTCATGGGCCTCTCAATTTGAGAATACGATGATACTTATAATATATATATATATATATATATATATATATATATATATATATATATATATATATATATATATATTAGGCTTAAAAATAAGTCGTTGAAGGGTGGAAACCCAAATCATCCCCCAAACGACCCCGTGAGAGGTAATAACACCTTGCACGGGACCAATGTAACTCATAGGAACTGACCGTGTAGTCACGGGCCTCTCAGTTTGAGAATATGATGATAATTTGATAATATATGGATTAGGCTTAGAAACAAGCCGTTGAAGGGTGAAAACCCAAACCATCCCTCAAACGATCCCGTAAGAAGCGCTAACACCTCACATGAAACCAATGTAACTCGTAGGAACTGATCAAGTAGTCATAACTTGCGTAAGATTTTCAATTTTAGAATGTAATCATAATTACAACTCCTATATGTAATTTTTTAGCTTGAGTAAGCTTTTTTTATAAATTACTTGGTTACTAATATCGTCTCTTTTTTGTATCCTATTTTTTTTTGCAGGATAACATTTTATCGTTAGCATTTATTCACGTGGAACACACGGAGAAGTCAATGGTTTACAACAGGGAGTTTATTTATTTAATGTCGTTAATATTCATGATTCTATTTTTTGTGTTATGGTCGTGCGGGCTTTTGTAGTTTTATTGTTAACTTTTATGGCCGTGCGGGCTTTTGTAAGTATATTGTTATATTTTTTGGTCATGCGGGCTTTATATTACATAGGTTTTATATTTGTAGGTTTTAGAATGTCCAAAAAATAGAGGAAACTTTGCCCAATTTTATTTTTGGTCTGTGAACTACTAAAGACTTGTAATATTTTGAAGTTTATACATACATTAGTTCATCAATAACGGGCAAATTTTCAATTATAAAATTTTCTTGTTTTCATATAATTAATTTTTTTCTTTTATCCAAAAATTTGGCATAGTTCAAAAATGTGCCAAGAGTGTATCAAATTTTGGCACGATTTTGAACTGTGCCAAAAGTTGATCAAAATGTGCTCAATCTGGTACAATTCAAAACTGTACCAGAAATATCAAATTCTGGCACGGTTTAAAAGTGTGCCAGAAGTGTTCATGTTTGGTCAAATCTGGCACACTTTTAAACTGTGCCAGAAAAAAATGACCATTTTGGAACACCTGATTCTGGCACAGTTCAAAATCGTGCCAGATTTGATCTGGCACCTTTTGAAACCGTACTAGAGTCCTATTTTTGGTGTAGTGTAATGCATGTAGAGATGGTTATGTAATACCCCGTGATTTTAATGACTTTTAAAATGGGTTATATTTTAAATTAATGGATTAATTGGATTTTATTATAAATTAATTCACTTGGGTTTTATCCGAATTGTGGATATTAAAATGCATGATTCTGTATATTACTTAAAGATATTTAGGTAATATATGAATGTGTTGATTATTGATATTTCTGTAAGATATTAATTCAGTAATTTGAATTTTTAGTCGGACGCGGTATGGGACGTGTCAGGACTAATTTGTTAAATTAAAAAGGAAACTTATTTTATATCAATTTTATAGTCATTTTGAGTGCGTCTTTGCATCCGAAAGGGTTGAAATAGTAAGAAAAGTCTATTTGGATGTTGGTTTTGGATCTCGGGTCATTTGGAAATGAAAAGACAACCCAGAAGGGCATCTTGGTCATTTTTACAAGGGGGTGAATAGTGATTTCGAATTTTGTCTTATTATAAGTATTTGGAGATTAGTTGTATGTGGGTTCATTCATCTCTTCTACACAAAATTAAAAGGTCACCTTGTGAGAGAGAGTGAAAGGTTGCTTGGGAGAAGAGAAGCTTGCTTGGAAAGGAGGAGAACTAAGGACCAAAGGTCACCACCGCCAACCACAACCAGAAGTTGATCGAAGAAGGGGAGAACCACCTGTGATTTACAACCCCAAAGGATCAGACCTTCATTAGAGGCAAGTATTTAATTATTGCAATAGAAGTTTGTATATTGTCCATGTTAGGATAGTTATAAAAAGATGAGATTTTTTATGTTTGGAAGATAAAGATAGAGTTGTTAATGGATTTATGGAAAATGGAACTATGTAGGAATCAAACTCATGTTGTAAGTAGATAGTAATCCACGAAATAATCATAAGTATGTTGAAGAAATTCTGAGAATCAATGGTATGTTCTTGAAGATATCATGTTTATAATTTTCTGGAAAAACAGGATAAATATATGCTTTTAATCCAAACTCGTGATGATTCTAGGATATTTAGAGCATTAGAAAAAATTTACATATGTTGCTATATCATGTAGTAAGGTTTATAAGGAATTTGGGTTGTTAATATAAAGGCTTGAATGATCAAAAGTGATGAAACCCGTAGTAGAAGAAATGCGAAAAACTGGGTTGTTATCTGGGCGATCGATCGATCGACCCCATGCCTTCGATCGATCGACCTCCCCAGAATCCTTGAAGTTGTTTCTTTTTAATGCTTTTTCGTATCACAAACCTTTTGTAAATCTTTGGTGATTACTAATTGGATATAATGGGACTTAGAAAAGATCAGTAAGCCCTAGATAAGAATCGAATTGATGTGATTGGGATTTAATTGATTAGAAGTATGTTAATTAAATTGAAAGAGATTTCGGTTGCCAGATGCATGTGTTGGATTTTAATTTGTATGCATGAGGATTAAGGATAGGTCCAGTATGGGAAATTTAATAAACCACCTGGGTAGCCTTAAGTTTACTAGAGGGTTTAATCCTATGTGATAGAGGATGTGTTTATAAGAGATTAGAAACAATCGGTTATAACCCACATTAAAGGGGAGTTTAATTCTTAGTAATTAGGGAGATAAGATGATATGGACCAGTAGGATATTGGTGAGGTCTTACTGAATAAATATGTTGTGGAAAACCTATTTAAACCTTGAGTAATGAGTGAGACTCGGTAATAATTATGTTAAGAAGTGAAGTCTTAATAATTTAATACGTATGATTTAAAGAGATATAATGCTATGTATGGGAATTATCTGAGGGTAGTGGGGTTACCTTGTTGATATTATATCTATAGGTAGATGGTAATGCCTATTTGATTGATTGATGATTTATGTGTATGACATACCTAGCTTACTTGCTATCGACGGGAGGTTTGTTCGTGAGGGCAGTCATATCCTGATGAATTCATGGGATTTTTGATTTGTCGCTCGAGAACATAGGTCTATGAAAGACTTATTGGGGAGTTGATAAGTCCACTGACTATGGGAACGTAGGTATGTGCGTGGCCCATGGGTATGAGAACTATGTTAGCCTCCAATTTTTTTGTTGTTGTTTGTGGTTTGAGGAATCTTTACCAAACCTTTAGTCCCCTATTCGGTGTCCAGCGATATTGGGACATGATACCAGAGTAATGCATGCACCGGAGCTGTGTCTCGAGGTGCCGTATTATATATGTGTATATATATATATATATATATATATATATATATATATATATATATAAGTGATTGAATGAATGTATTTATAGTGGTTAGATCGATCTACTATGTGATAATTGTAGATGACGGTGAATAGAGAAAAAGAATTGAATTAAGTTAATGAATGTTTATTCTGATAGATTTGAAAAGCTTAATTCATATTAATGAGAAACGATTCATGTTAATGGGAAACGTATATGAATGATTATACTATGTAAGGTATGGGACATACGGGGTTATGATATGGGATAATGGGATAGAATCATATTATGGAAACTAATTAAGAGGAACCATTAACTAAAAGGTTAATATGAAACGTTAAGCATTCACTCTAGATGAGAGGTGAGAATATCTAAGTGAGAGTATGGATACTAACATGTACATAATAAATGCTTTATTGCACTTGTTAAATACTTGTTGTTTTCAAAATCATTTTCACATCGGGCTCTGACATGTTTCCTTACATATTCCCTTTTCAATTGTACCTTCTATATCAGTTGTCCAACAATAGGGATGCCAACCTTAGCGGATTATGACGAGCTATGGAGCTATGGAGCATTGCTTAGACGCCTATCTTCATTTGATTCACAGTATTCTTTAGTTAAGGCATGTCGCCCAAAGGAATTCAGTTATCTCTTTTCTATCTGAGTCATATACTATTGTCTTCGTGTCATTTTAATACATTTACTATTGTTGGGATTATTGTATTGGATTATTATGTGGGGATGTGTATTCCAATTGTAATTAAATTCTTTTGAGTTATCTGTTCAGTTATTATTGTGGTAGAATAATATGTGTAGTGTTCTTCTTAAACTAAAAATGATTTTTATTGAATTAAAATTTGGAAAGTTTTTAACACCAGCTTAATTGGGTATTGGGTGACTTGTAAATGTTTTCGACAGTGATGCTAAGAATGAGCCAACTGTATATTATGTTTTAATTTGGTATGGGACTGGCTAGACGGTATTTAATTACACGGGGTGTTAGAAGTTAGGAATGTTTAGTTGAAACCTTGTTGTAGAGTAATGGAGGTTAGTACTAGATCATGGGCGAAAAACGCATAAACGGACGAGGCTAGTGAATTGCAAAAAAGGGGATCGAATCGGTTTAAAAAAAGGGATCGATCATGTAAAAGGGGATCGATCCGGTTTAAAAAAAGGATCGATCCGGTATTTGGTCAGGTTCCCAAAAAATCTATTTTTCCCCTTTTTGACATAGTTCTTCTAACCGATTATCGTGTAAACTTTAGAATATTACTAAGGGATTTTGGGGAAATTATTAATACTACAGTAGGCCTGATTAGGGTTTGAAGATCTGTCTTAGCAACGGAAGTAAGACGGGAATCAATTGGGATAAATTTGTGTCGTAAATTATCGAATAGTGAAATAATAATTTACGGGAACTTTGGATGGACGATAAGTATACCAGTGGAGTAAGTTAGGCTTGTCTACTGGAAATACAAAGGGGTTAACTAGATCCCTTAGAGTTGGGAGAATACTCGAGAAGATGCGATAACGAGGGAAATCGTATAATAAACTGTACGGTGAGTATTAGAGGGAAATATACTGCATACTAATGCGAACGATTAGTTTGTGTGAATACCTATAAATTATGTACTTAGGTTGTGTGAAATACCTACAGTATCTATATAGTATTGGAGTCTAGGATTAGACCAAGCTAATACTTTTATATAACATTTATAATTGGAGTCGAGGATTAGACCAAACCAATACTTTTATATAACATTTATAATTGGAGTCAAGGATTAGACCGGGCCAATGTAAATGAAAGGAGAATTGGAGTCGAGGATTAGACCGGTCCAATAATCCTTATAGTGTATATTGTGAGTGAAATGTACACTATATTAATAATCTACTTGAGTGAGATAGTAGATATTTAGATGACGTGCATACATCTAAAAATATAAATGGGGAGAATTGGAGTCGATGATTAGACCGGGCCAATGATCCTTATAGTCTATATTGTGTGTGAAATATATACTATATGAATAATCTACTAGGGCAAAGTATTAGATAGTTAGATGACGTGTATACATCTAAAAAGTAAATTAAGTGAAGAAAACTTAATTGGAAAGCTATAATATTAGATACTGAACATCTAATGAATAAGATTAAGTGGTCAGACTTATCTTTCAAAATAAGGAACTAATATATGTGAAATGTTACACGGGAATTAACTCACATATGGGGAGTGATAATAAAATTTGGCACTGTATGAGCGGTACGGAAACTTAGATGTGTAGATAAGTTCAAACGACTAAAATAGTCTAAATATCTTGGGTAGTGTAGCTAAATAGGCTAGTATGGAACGTTAGGCGTGCACTATAGATGGGAGGTGAGGAAACTCAAGGGAGTGTGCATAAACCTAACATGTGTCTTCAATAACTAATATTTACTGCGATAAATTACTTGCTAAATATTTTCAAAACGTTTTGAGTAATAACTCTTGCTATGTGAAATAGTTTTTCAAAACCTTTTAGGTGTCCCGCCACAGGAACGCCAAGCGTGACTTCATTCCAGGGACTTCGTAGTTGCAACTTAGGTGGATGTTGCAGGGCTTTGATTAGACACCTCTTTCACTTTCTGATATAGTGTAGAATTTTTGATTTCGGTACGGACATGTTGTCCCTCAGTACTTTCATTTTTGGATTTGTTATTGGTTTGTTTTTGGCTGATGGGTTATTCGGTAAAACTTTGTTTGATCTTAGTTGTTACATTTAGACACGTATGTTCATATTTGAATTATATATTGTTCCGCATGTTGTTGTATGTTTAATTGAAGTTAAAATTTGGCAACTGCATAATTTTTCACTTAGCTGGTTGGCAATTAATAAGTTTTCGACAGTGATGCTAAGAATTAACCAGATGAGAAACCTGTTTTAATTTAATAAAGGACTGATCATCCAATGTTTAATTAGGTGGGGTGTGATGGATGGTATCATAGCATCAGGTTCTAGTGTTCATAGGATCTATACGGCTTACTACATTTACAACGTATTGTTTAATTGGTATAAAGCCCTATTTTAGGATTGTTATATTCCTCTACGTACATGGCTTACGTTCTCCTGCTATTAAGTAGATGATATGATTCATATACGAGTACTATTGGACTTAGTACATTGAACTCTTTAAGATGATCACCGAAGGCGTTTGAAGGACTGCAAGAGGGAAGGGTTCAGTATGAGTCATGAACTATTCGGGAAATGGCAATCGAGTGGGATATCACCATAAATACTGTTTGAGTAGATGACGAGTCGGTTAATCACTCAGGGATGGTAGTGTCCCAAACACCATTATAGATATCGGGGATACAATTTTAGACTTCCCCAGAGTTGTAAGTGGGGAGAGAGAGTTGAAGGAGAACTCTTCCAAAAGGGTCACCTATAAGAAAATGGGATAGGGATGATAGGTGATTGACAAATGGATGGAAGGAATCCCAAGTATATTGCTCATAGGAGCAGCATTGTAGTGACGTGAGTTAGGTACCCCACATAAGGATGTATATATAGAATGAATTAAAGAACTTGGGAGAGAGCCTGAGGGATCTTTGGAAAGGGCCACCCATTGGAATTTGTGTAAATACGAATGTTATATGTGTCAACCAAATGGATAGAGAACATCCATAGACTGTGACATATGGTCGGGTGTAGAAATACCCATAAGTGAATATTTGTAAAAAAAAATGAGCTCAGGGGAACAACATAGTGATAGTGGGGGGAAATAGCCACCACATTTATAAAGAGGAATATTATGCCCTTTGAGGAATCCTAGGTACAGTTTGACCGCAAGTTCCTTATTTTCTTTTTGTTCAGAAAGGGATGCGAGATAAATTTTGAACTTATCACATAAGGGTCGAACAGAGGTCGAGTGTGAGAAAGAATTTATATTATTTGGTGAACGTTGTAACTGATGAGGTAGTTACAATGGAGAAAAGACTCCTTAGTGGAATAATGGGCTCACAAGTATCCATCGCCAATATTTATGGGAACAATTGTGCTTGTTTAATTAATGTAAATGGTGACAATGTCGTACTTTTACAAGATAATATTAGCACTTCCATGATAAGGGAGTTAAGAATGTTGAAGAATTCAGTCTGGTAGTAATACTGAATATAATAGTATTAATGAGACACCACATGGAGAGACGCATATGGGACCTCATTTAAATGATTCAAATAACTGGATTCATGCCGAGTGATGATGGATTCAGTTGGGGCTGGTAAGACTAGCAGTGTGTTACTTAGGAACATCGGAGCTAAGGGAACAACAAGGGTAACCATTTGAGATGAGGATACCAAGGTTCGAGATAAGGAAAACTTTAATACAGCCCGTGTGGCCAGGGATAGAAGGATTCCATTAGGAAATATTTTGTGGAAAGTAGGACCACACACCTTGACTCCACTCGAAGTGAGAAAAGAAACCAGAGCATGCTGCCTAGCAGGGACACTGATTAAAATAGTTATTGGTTCATTTTGAACAAGCGTGTTATGTTCGGGAACCATTTAAATAACCAGGTGATGAGCAAGGTAGAAAAAATGAGTTTTATCATCGGGCAAAAGGGGTAAATTTGGTGTGACGCGAGTGAGTCACGATATTTTGTTTAGACAAGATTTTCTTGAGAGATTAGTATGTTGTAGTGGAATTGTTTTTGGTTTCATCCGCAGGGGAGAGGGTGTAGACCAAATGGTGATACTTTACTCGTTATAGTGATGTATTATACGAGGTTGATTTTATCCTTCATATGGAGTGGTTAGCGTGAATTTGGAGAGTAGAGATGTCTCATTATAGTTGATCCCTGTGCGTAGGGACTTTACTGATGTGATCCAGAGTATAAAGGATGTATTGTCAAGCGAAGAAATTGAGATCAGCATTAGGATCTTTAGTGTTAATGACTAGTAATAGTGCGGGCTCAGTGATATATAACTCCTTTAGAGACGTGGGAGTGAGATGTATATTTACATGTCAGGGATAGCATTTGAGTGTCCTGATTGTGCATTTGAGACTTAAAAATATCGATTCTCGATAATTCTAGTAATGGTGAACTGGGAGGAAGTCCTTGCTTGGGTTACACTACGGGAGTAGACATGCATGAACCTTGATAAACGTCGAGAGTAGAGAAAATTGTATGGATTCTAGGGAATTGGTGATGAATATAAATCCCCGAACAGGTTGAGGAAATGCTGTGAGCGGAGATCTATTATACGGTATAAGACAAGTGGAGCCGGTAGTACCTGGAAATAAAATCCCTGAAATTTTTCTCACTATGAGTTGATGGGTGGGACAATCATGAGGAGAATTAATTACGAATTATGGGTGATTGAGAATATCCAAGTTCTATGACCAAGCCAAAATTGTGAGGCCAATTTTGACAAAAGTGTATTACATGTGGGACATTTGCGATGTTTGTGAAAGTATGCCGAATTAGAGGGTGTATGGGCACCCTGATTAGTTGGATTTACAAAACTCGTCCGAGATACAAAGGGCATGGGAATTATGCGTGAGAATATGCCTAAAGGACAGTTATCAACTAAAGTTTAAATGGTATGATGGATTGAACATCATATGAGAAAGACGATAATCCTAGTATATATGTTCAACAAGAGCTAGCACACCCGAGATGGGTTGAAAAGTTGTGGGAAGCCATTTAAAAAGATATCTCTTCATAAAAAGGATAACAAATTGTTGTAGGAAAGTAGAGCAGAGCCTTACTCGAATGAATGATTGAAAAGTGGCTTTCACACTACTAGAATGTTAGTATACTCCCGGGAAAGGAGTGTATATAGTACCACTTAATGTGAGATATTATAAGTGGGAATTGATGTTGGGTGAGACATTGTGAGATTGTCTCCAGTTACATCACTCAGGGATGGAAAAAGGTTGACTTGAGATGAGTAACCAGAAACTTGGTAACAAGTCTGCATTTCCTAGTGATAAAATGGGTAAGCAGACTATAAAATTTCATTGGTGGGATGCTAAGTCATGACAAGGTCAATAATTTCCTAGAATTTATGGAATGAATTGATCGAGATGAATAAATCTTTTCTTTCCTAAAAAGGGTGCAAAGTGCCGCCCAATATTATTGTGAATTAGGATGAGATCTTGAAATCTCACCTTTGATAGGGATTATCAGGAAGTGATGGGGACGAAATTTGTTTTGGGCCTTTGTATCAACTATAGTCGATAGTTAGACGAGAGGTGGTTTATTATGAGGGTTAATGCCAGTAGTGCGTTTGGTGAATTGAAGGGTAATTTATGAGATAAATTACCATTGATAGATTTGTGTGCAATAACTCATACCTATTCATCATGCACAAAGTATTTTTGACATTTTTACGTGGTAAAACTCATCGTTTACTCTTTGGGTGATCCAAAGGGAGAGGATAACTAGACTTTCGATCGGACGTGATTTAGAGTGCGTTAGAAAAAGTGGAGTAACCCCACTCTAAATTGGATAAGGTTTGAATGTCGTAAGACTTACGTCGCCACGACCCGATGTTTCAAGGACAGATTTGAGAGGTTAGAGTCCCTCTAGGCTTCTCTCAGGATGGGAGTTTTGTGTTGGGGTGGATACGGGAAGTTGTTACTTAGTGATGTGCAGCCTTCCATTAGTATTAAAGCGATAGATCTAGGGAAATGTAGGCTCTTCTTATCAGAATGTCGTGGTAGAAGCACAATGTTTGATGTGACCCTTTTGAGATGAGACCTTATGACTAATGGAGGGTATCGGTACGTAGTGAGTTGAGAAAGCTTGTAGGTAAACTGAGGCTATAGTGACTAAGACTTTTGATAGGTCGGTACCACTAGCAAGTGTATAGTGGAGTGAACCTTCTGTTATCATGATTTGAATTTGGGTACAATAGGATGTCTTGATATTAAAGATCTTAAGTTGTAGTACCGATCTTGTCCTAATTTCGAGGACGAAATTCCTTTGTAAGGGGGGAAGTATGTAATACCCCAAATTTCTGTATATTTAGAATTTAATTAATTGAGTAATTAAATAGGAAAATACGTTTAATTTAAATTACATGAGTAGAGTAAATTAATATTAGTTTATATTTCAATTACGGAAGTAGAGTAATTTAATGTGATTTAATATTTAAATTGCGTGAGTCAAGTAATTTAATGAGATGAAATTTTAGTTATGATTATTAAGTCATCAAATAATAATTGTGGTATTCAAATATTAATCAAGAGATAGAGACTGATTAATAAATGATTTAAATTTACTAAGAGTGAATAGTAAATATTGACAGTTAAATATAATGTACGTCATAGCGAGTGATATGGGCGTATTTTATGTTATATCACCGAGAGTCGCGCATTAGACTATGGTGAGGTGGGAAATGATAAATATATTTTAGGTGATTCGAATGATATTTTAGAGGTAATGGATGAGTCCGGAAGGGGTGAATTAGTCAAAATAGTATACCCGGGGATGTTATTTAAGTCACGGGTCGATTTTGGACCAAACCGGCACCTTTGGAGGGTAATTTAGTCATTTTAAAAATAGAGGTTAAAGGACCTACGAAAATTAGAGCCTTATATCTGATGAATATAAATGGGGGCTAGGGTTCTTAACATAAAAATTTTAGATAGGCCATTAGAAGGCAGAGAGGAACCATTCCTAAAATCTTAGGAAGGATTATTGAAGGTTTCAAAGAGTTTTTGAATACAAAGCACCTAAGCGGTGAAGATTTAAAGAGGGAAACATCAAATCATCATCCTCACCCACGAAATCAGACCCTACATTGAATAAGGCAAGTGTTTACTACAATTAATTGAATTTATAACACCCATGTAATTGGGGTTTCAATCATATGATGATATTGATGAATTCTTGAAAGAAAACTTTAATTAAATGCATGTTGGGTAGGAAATTGCATGTACACTATAGAGATATTGATATTGGAAGATATGGGTTATATTCCACGAAATAAATCTAGGAATTGATGAACAATCATGGATGAATATGAAAACTTAGGGTTTTAGAGGATAGAAAGAATAAATCCCTTCTTGCATGTTTATTATAATGTTTTGAGAAAAGAATTACAATAGAATCTATCCTAATGCATGTAGAAATGCGTAGGAATGTTTAGTTGAAACCTTGGTGTAGAGTAATGGAGGTTGGTACTAGATCATGGGCAAAAAATGCATGAACAGACGAGGTTGGTGAATTGTAGAAAAGGGGAACGATTCGGTTTTTAAAAAAAGGGATCGATCCGGTTTGAAAAAAAAAAAGAATCGATCCGGTATTTGGTCAGGTTCCCAAAAAATCTATTTTTACCGTTTTTGACTTAGTTATTCTAACCGATTATCGTGTAAACTTTAGAACCTTACTAAGGGATTTTGAGGGAATTATTAATACTACAGTACGCCTGATTAGGATTTGTAGATATGTCTTAGCAACGGAAGTAAGACGGGAATCAATTGGGATAAATTTTGGTCGTAAATTATCGGATAGTGAAATAATACTTTACAGGAACTTTGGATGGACGATAAGTATACCAGTAGAGTAAGTTAGGCTTGTCTACTGAAAATACAAAGGGGTTAACTAGGTCCCTTAGAGTTGGGAGAATACTCGAGAAGATGCGATAACGAGAGAAATCGTATAATAAACTGTACGGTGAGTAGTAAAGGGAAATATACTGTGTACTAATGCAAATGATTAGTTTGTGTGAATACCTATAAATTATGTACTTAGGTTGTGTGAAATACCTACAGTATCTATATAGTATTGGAGTCGAGAATTAGACCAGGCCAATACTTTTATATAACATTTACAATTGGAGACGAGGATTAGATCGGGCCAATGTAAATGAAAGGAGAATTGGAGTCAAGGATTAGATCGGGCCAATAATCCTTATAGTGTATATTGTGAGTGAAATATACACTATATTAATAATATACTTGAGTGAGATAGTAGATATTTAGATGATGTGCATACAACTAAAAATATAAATTGGGAGAATTAGAGTCGATGATTAGACTAGGCCAATGATCCTTATAGTCTATATTGTGTGTGAAATATATACTCTATGAACAATCTACTAGGGCGAAGTAGTAGATAGTTAGATGACGTGTATACATCTAAAAAGTAAATTAAGTGGAGAAAACTTAATTGGAAAGCTATAATATTAGATATTGAACATCTAATGAATAAGATTAAGTGGTCAAACTTAACTTTCAAAATAAGGAACTAATATATGTGAAATGTTACATGGGAATTAACTCACATATGGAGAGTGACAATAAAATTTGGTACTGTATGGGCGGTACGGGAACTTAGACGTGTAGGTAAGTTCAGAGGAATAAAATAGTATTAATATCTTGGGTAGTGTATCTAAATATGCTAGTATGGAACTTTAGGCATGCACTATAGATAAGAGGTGAGGAAACTCAAGGGAGTGTGCGTAAACCTAACGTGTTTAATCAATAACTAATCTTTACTATAATACATTACTTGCTAAATATTTTTAAAATGTTTTGAGTAATAACTCTTGCTACGTAAAATATTTTTTCAAATCCTTTTAGATGTCCAGCCACAGGGACGCCAAGCATGACTTCATTCCATGGACTTCGTAGCTGCAGCATAGGTGGATGTTGCAGGGCAGTGTAGGATTTCAGATTTCAGTAGGATATGTTATCCCTCAGTAATTTCATTTTTGGATTTGTTATTGGTTTGATTTTGGCCGATGGGTTATTTGGCAAGACTTTGTTTGATCTTAGTTTTTATATTCAGACTCCTATATTGTTATTTGATTTATATTTTGTTCTGCATGTTTTTGTTTGTTTAATTAAAATTAAAATTTTGTAACCGCATAATTTTTCACTTAGGTGGTTAGTAATTAAAAAGTTTTTGACAGTGATGCTAAGAATGAACCAGATGAGAAACCCGTTTTAATTTAATAAAGAACTGATCACCCAATGTTTAATTAGGTGGGGTGTCATAGGCAACACCTGCCTTGGAAAGGGCCTCATCCCGAAAACTTTTAAAGAATATCTTTCTTAGGTATCCAGTCTCCTCTTGGTCTTTGAAAAAGACCTTGTCCTAAACAAAAGTATAGGCATCAGATTTAGCATATGCAATTCTAGTGAGGGACTTCTTAGCCTTGGCCTTCTCCACATAAACCTTGTACTTGGCATTCTTGGCATCCTCCTTGGCCTTCTTTATAACATCAACTAAGTTAGAAGACTCATTGATCTTCTTCTGGAGGTTGGCATTCTCAACCTCCAAGTTACTGACCTTTGGGTTAAGATTCTTCTTCTCGACCGCCTCGACGACACCAATTGCCTGATTAATTTTCACATCCTTGTTTAGCTCACTAATGGCCACCTCCACATACTAGGAGGACTTTTTCAATTCAACATGTCTCTCTAATAGTTGGTCGTATTTTACAAGGAACTACAGAGCACAAGAGAAAAGTCACTAACTTGTAAAAAATATTGAACACGTGAAAAAATATACATACGAAGAGGAAATTTACCAGGGGGAGGCTGTGTCGATGCATTCCACCAACCAACCATTGTTTAAGTTAGTGGAAGCTTCCTTATTGATATCAAATACTTCCAACTAGATAAATCCTAGATCCAGGTCGGGGCGAGCAATAGCAAAATAAGAAATGCCCTTGCCTTTTTCAATAATATTCTTCCTCATAATAACTAAAAGATGAGGATGGTGTAATCCTTCTTTATCTTTTTAGAGGGGGTCTCAATGTCCTTGGTAGGAGAATCTCGAATGTCCAAAGGATTAGTAGGACCACATACTTCACTTTTCTTGCTCGTGGGTTGAGCAGGTTCTTTATCTTTGCTTGTTAGGTGGGTGAGAGATAACTTTGGGCTAAGGGTGGTAGCAATCAAGTTCACAACCTTTCTCTTGGGGGCCATGGTTCCAGGATGAAGTTCAGAAGATGGGATGGATGAGAAGTACAAAGACTCAGATAAGGAAGATGTTCTCTCCTTATTTTCTTTCGTGTTCCAATCCTCAGTGGTAGAGGCCTCCAGGTCATCCTAGTCAATCGGGATAACTGAACTGCGTTCGATTGGTCTCATAATAAAAGAGGTGGTCAAGCTCTTGTAGCCTAGAAGAAAGGAAGATGACCTAGGATGGTCATGAGTTCCAATCTTTTATTTAAGTGAAAAAACTTTCCTAAGATCAATAAAATTCACATAATGGTTGCGAGGAGGCCTCTTCTTGTTCTTAACAATCAAAAATAAGGAAAAAATATTCAAAATCAATTAAGTGAAAAGTAAAAATAAAAAAAGGTGTAACTACCACCTAACATATTAATTTAACCTCTTGAGGGAACTTTTCCCCTTCATACTCTACGCTCTCAGGGAGGGGGTGTTGCTAGTTCTTCACAATAACGATGTGATCCCAATAGTCTTTGTTATAATTAGGCAAGCTCACCACCAAGGGCCGATTGACAACCCTCGTCTTTAAGTAGAAAAAATTTCATGAGTCGATGCCCGTTGGTAATAGTACCTGATGTCATCAATACCAATATTGGTCTCGTACAAATCATTAATGCGTTGAACACCATTAATGATCCTCTAAGTTTTTGGAGCGACATGGGATGGGAACAAATCAAGGTATTGACAAAACTCGAGAAATTACTGATTTTGGAAAAACGTTACCCTGCACGCAGTTATAAAGATCAAAGGAAGCCAATGTCCATTAGAAGGTCTACATAGATCATATGGGCCCTCCACTAGTTCTACTGAGGCCCATTAAGGAATATAATCAAGTTTGACCCTTTTTATTGTACTTTTGTTAATGACATACACCACTATTTAAGAATGATGGCAACTTTGTGAAAAGAACTAAGGAAAGAAATGGGTAAATGAAAGAAAATAAAAAAAGATAGAGTTAAAGTGCTTAAAGTGAAATGAAAGTAATGAAAAGATCTTTTCCAGATGCACATGTTTTGAAATGAAAGGAACAGAGAGCGAATGGTTGTTTTATGGTGAAAATGGCTTGATAGTTTCCAAAAATAATTATTACACGCATGTGACAGCTATCAAAGTGATGAATTTATTCCCCTAAACCAAAGTAAAGATGTTGGATTTACAAGCGTGCCCCTAGGGCACTCAACAAAGAAAAACTCTTCAGTTGTTGGGGGATTTTTAAAATTTCTCTCCGACCAATGCGTAAAAACTTCAAACAATTTTTTACCTCCCACCAGGAGAGGAATCCTGATATTCCTGTAGAGCATTAAGACTTGTCAAGCATCACCATCTGAGTAGAAGCACAAATCCTAGTGACCACAAAGAGCCCCCGAACTTTAGGGCAATCATGGGGTTAAAAGTTACATTGACACATCTTCTGCCATGTGCAACCCAGCCACGTGCACCTGTGGTTAATAAAGACACACAATAAATACAGAACTGTTCAAAGATATCACTCATAACATCGTATCATGATCAAGTATATGTCAGAACTCCTAGGAATAGGAATTGAAATGGTTAAGGACTATCCATAGATGACTTATAAAAATAAAATTGCCCCTCATGAATGGGGCATGCACCATTGTAACATTGAGCAGTACTACAACTCTACCGACCTGAGTTTTGAGTAATATAGAAACAAAGCTAGGACTCTAGGAATATAAGCAAAATGTCGAACCATGTGCATCTTGTGTTGTGTGTGTGATATTACTTTCGAATATTGTTATTCTTATGTGGCTTGTGTGCATCAAATATCAATACGTGTAGGAAATTATCCCTACACTATGTATCCTAGCCATTTTAAACAACAATTAAGCACTAACTATCCCACCGGGTATACCAAAAATATGTTTGTGTGATTTTCACTTGGCTTGGTTAGTAAATTTAAATAATAACCTTCCAGGCAAGGTAGTGGTCTTGTCAACCAATATATCTTAGCCTTGTGATATCAGATGATTGTGTACCATTCGATGCTTCAATTAAGAAGAATTATGATTCCCTAAGGGAAGACTTTGATGTGAGTCTAAATTATGATAACAAACTAGAACAAAGAAGAAACTGTGAATTTCATGAATTAAAATAAAAGTAAAGCTTTGGAATAAAAGAAAATAAAGGAGAAAAAGTAAATAATTACACTACGAAATGTAAAGTAAGAACATAAAAGAAATCAAATGCAAAGGCAAGAAACTTTTAATAAGCTCAAAAAATAGTTGCAATCTACCTTACAATCTACTTCGAATGAAAAGGAAAGGAGTAAGTAATTAAATAAAAGAAAATAAAGGATTAAACTAGTAAATACAATTTTTGGTGAGGGAGTCCTTTTTTGTTTTGTTTGTTCGCTGCTTATTTATAGAGTTTTTTTGCCATGCAACGTAGCTACCTTTATAAATTCTAGGTGGTTACACATCCCAATTGAGTTTTTTCTCGCCAAGGTCCATAAGTGATCCTATAAACATTGTTTAGTGTTTAATCCATGTCCAAAGTCTTGACAGGTGTCTAATGTTAAAGCTTTTTTTTTATTAATACCATGCATTTTACTCTGGTGTAATTTCCATTTAGTAATAATATGTTACAGTCTCTCATTAGACGGTAGCTATATGGTGTAAATAGTAGGAGTTTGAGGTTTCCACAGTCCCCACTCCCTTGTTCTCTTGCATTAAAGTTTCCTTCATTGAGGAAATTTCAACTGTTGAAAATCTATGTTCAAAGGCGCAACATTCATCGCAGGAGGCTCACATCAGATATGTCTTAGTTTATTACAATGAAGGTTAACTTTTGCGGGTTGCGACCTGTGACACCCCGACTAATTAAATACCGCGTAGCTACTCCTTTATTAAATCAATACAAAATGTCAAGTTGGTTCAGTTAATAGCATCACTGTCGAAAACATTTTGATAATTACTAACCACCTAGTATTTAAAAAGTAAGTTGCCAAATTTTAAGTTAAGTCTGATTAACATGCAATAAAAGAGTAATGGAAGAACAACATAATCCATTCACCATAATGAAGTAATAAATAACCAACGAAGTAATAAAAGTCCGAAGGAAAACTCCTCACAACAATCCCACAACTTAAAATAAAATGACAAGTCTGAATCCTGAATTAATACATGCCATAAGTCTGAATAACTGAAATAAATGAAATGTCTCTAAAGAAATGGGCGACATGCCCTACAACTGATAAATGTTGAATAGAGAGTCAATATAGAAGAAGCGTCTACAAGCAAAGTCCTGTAGCTTCCACAAACAGCTACAGCTCGTCACCTGAATGAAGATCCTAAGCATGGTGTCCTTATGGCTGGGCACCTAAAACGGTTTTTACAAAAATAGATTTGAAAGCAAATGGGCCAGAACCCGAAAGTGGAAATCATTTTAAAAACAGCAAGTGTTTTAACAACATTAAAACATTAAATGCAAAATACATGTTAAGACGTGCACTCACATGAAATTCTCACCTCTCGACTACATGTGCACTCCTAACGTACCGTACCCATCTAAATGACATCCATATCTAACCAAACCGTAATAAGTTCTACCCCTTACTACTCGATCCCCATATTACATTCTAGCGTTATCAATTTAAATAGAGAGCCTTACTTAAACTTAGATTCTCAATTTGTAATACAATTCACTATCGGTTAACCCGTTATGTTTTCTCGAAACGATTCCATATTTATACACACAATATCACATGAAAGTTCCCATTAATTAAGAGTATATTATTCACGTCATAAATATACAATACAATACAAGCACCCCGAGGCTAAGCTGCGGAGCACACATACTCTGCTATCCATCCCGATACATCACTTACATAAGGATCACGCATTCCGAATCTCTCAGGAATCGTTCTCAGATAACAACATCACAAATAATGGAGGCGAACACAGTCACATCACATGGGTCACGCACATACCTGCGCTCCCACGATCAGCAGACTTATTAACATCCCAATAAGTCCTTCTCTGACCTATGTTCATCAAGTTAACCAATCTAAATTCGGGCAACACAAGGATTAGAAGGCCCTAAGCTAACGTAAACCTCCCGTGATAGCAAGTATGGTAGGTATGTCATACACATAAAATCAATACATATACTAAGTATGCACACATCTTAGTAATCACCATAATATGTTGGTGGTACCCTTCTCATTCATACCGACATATAATGCTACACAATTTATATGTTCCCGATTAATATAATTATTTAGGCCGTAAATGTTCTCGCATCGTAAAGGCACTCGCGTCCTAATTCATAATTCCCCTTAGGTTCAAACTACACTTCTAGGTTTTACTCCTCATTATATCCCAAACATCCCAAATATATCAATTTATCATCAAGGAAAGGTTATCTCTACCATTAAGTAAGGTTATGAGACACGCAAAATCAAAACAGGCTAAAAAGCCTAAACTGTCAGCTCGTTAGAAGTCTCGTTCAAACGAGGCTATTCGAACGAGATTTCGTTCGAACGAACTGGGCCTTCTAACGAGATCTCGTTCGAACGAAAGTCATCGAATGAACATCCTACTCATTAGAAGTCAGACTGTCAACTCGTTAGAAGTTCGTTCGAACGAGCTCGTTCGAACGACCTGGGCAGGTCTTCTAACGAGTGGCCAGTTTCGAGCCCAGAAATTCCTTATTTCGTTTTTCCATCTTTTCTTCACTTCTAATCTCATCTAAACATTAGTCCAACAATTTTTCAAGGTTCTTAATCGTCCCTAAACATACATAGGTTACCTACTAACGTTTTTGTGGGGTTAATTCATTATAAACGTCATCCAAATATCAAATCCATACATTTATCCCCAATTTCAAGAACATAAACCCTAGAATTTATAAATCCTCCAAGAGCCTAATTAAATCCGTTTTCATTTCATCCAAATTATAATATCATCAGAATAATCATCTAAATACAATTCTACATGCGATTCCTCATCAAAAATGTAATTTTCACTTTCAATTAAAATGGGTTTTTCATTAACTCCCAAGAACAATAAGATTTTATCAATTCCTACACATGGAAGAAACATTCTTTGCAAAATAACGAAATTAAACCACTTGCCTTATTTGAATCTCTGATTTTGATGTCGATTTGATGGAGTATTCTCTCTCTCTCTGCAGAGTTCTCCACTCCTCTCTCTCTACAAGCTTTCTTCTCCAAGTAACAATGGTGGCTAGGGTTTTTGTCTAAGGAACTTTTGGAACAATTTCTAATAACCCCCTTAGCCCATTAAGTCCTAAGATGTGGTTAGTGGGTTTAGTGGGTAATTACCAAGTCAGCTTTTTAATTCCCAATTTTCGTAGGTTTTAATTCCCAAAAATCCAAAATTACCAAACTACCCTTGTACGTTGTCGGTATGGCCTAAAAATGCCCAGGGACCCAAACTAAACTCCCGGCTAGTGTTTTCTGACTATTTCGACCCTTCTGGACGCGTTCACGCACTCAAAATGACCATTCGGTTAATAGAAATAAAATTCACTTTTTAATTAAAATAAATATATTCCTGACGCGACTGTCACACGCGTCTCAACAAAATGTCCAAATGGTCATATTTCAATCTCACGACAAATTTCATAATTCAATATTCATATATAATCCTATATGCACATTATAATAAAATACCAACTCGCATCTCGCTAGTATTTTAATTCGGATTAATTTCCAATTAATACGCATTTAATTCAATTAATCCCATAAATAAATATCACCAAAAGTACGGGGTATTACATACTTCCCCCCTAATAACAGAATTTCATCCCGAAATTCGGAACTAGAAAGTACCTGGTAAGAACAACTCTGGATAGCGTTCGCGCATCTCATCTTCACGCTCCGATGTGGACTCCTCGACATTATGATGTCGCCACTGAACACGCACTAACAGAACTATCTTTGACCGCAGTTTCCGCTCACTTCGGTCCAAAATAGCAATCGGCCCCTCCTCGTAAGAGCTGTCAGGCTGGAGGTCGATGTCCTCCAAAGCAATATGAGAATGAGCCAAATCGTCTCTAAGATATTTCCTTAGCGAGGAAATATGAAATACATCGTGAATCCGATGCAAATGCTCCGGTAACCCAAGTCTATACGCAACCGGTCCAATCCGCTCAATAATAGGAAATGGTCCCACATACCTCGGTGTCAACTTCCCTTTCTTCCTGAAACGCATAATTCCCTTCATAGGAGATACTCTGAGCAAAACCTGGTTCCCCACTTGGAACTCCCTAAAGAACCTCTTAGCATCAGCATAGCTCTTCTGTCGATCCTGAGCTACCCGAAAGAGACTCCGAATCAATTCTATCCCTGCCAAAGTATCCTGAATCACTTCCGGCCCAAGTAGTTTGTTGTCCCCCACCTCCAACCAACATGATGGGGAATGACAAGGTCTATCGTATAACGCCTCAAATGGAGCCATGCCAATGGTGAACTGGTAGGAGTTGTTGTAAGCAAACTCCACCAGTGGAAGATACTGCTCCCTTCCACCCCCAAAATCAATGATACTCATACGTAGCATGTCCTCCAACATCTGGTTTATACGCTCAGTTTGCCCATCGGTCTGCGGGTGATATGTCGTACTCAACTGCAATTTTTTGCCCATGGCCTCCTAAAAACTTTCCCAAAACCGCGAAACAAATATCTTGTCTCGGTCAGACACGATATTTAGGGGAACACCGTGAAGTCTCACTATCTCTGCAATAAAGAGCTGGGCATAATGTCTCGTAGTGTAGTCTGCCCTTACGGGTAGAAAATGAGCGACTTTGGTCAACCTGTCCACAATTACCCAAATGGAGTCGTGACCTCTCTGGGATGTAGGCAACCCCGTGATAAAGTCCATGGAGATGCTCTCCCTCATCCACATCGGGACCTCCAATGGCTGTAAAAGTCCTGCCGGTAACTGATGATCCACCTTTACTAGCTGACAAGTGGCACATTTTGAAACAAACACGGCAATATCTCTTTTCATCCCGCTCCACCAATACTGTTGTCTCATGTCTTAGTACATTTTGTCCCCACCGGGATGTACCGCGAATCGTGAGCTGTGCGACTCTGTCATCACCTTGTGCCGCAATTCCTCCCCTTCCGGAACTACTAATCTCCCATTGAAGCACAATCCCCCGTCTGAGCTAACGGTATAGGACTCGGCTCCCTCTGCTAGTAATCAAACTATCTGCTCCTGACAGAATGAGTCATTTGCTTGTGCCCTTACTACCTTCGTGACAATCTGAGGTATGACGGTCATCACAGACATGAACGATCGGGCCACTGCATCCTGGTGTCCCAACTCCTTCCACTTGGCCTTCCACACCCCTGACACGTCATCTGCTGGCCTAAGGCTCAACGCGTCTGCTACCACGTTAGCCTTCCCCAGGTGATACTGGATATCAAACTGATAGTCCTTCACAAACTCAAGCCACCTTCGCTGCCGCATATTCAACTCTTTTTGCATGAATAGGTACTGTAGGGACTTGTGGTCTGTGAACAATCGGAACTTCTCCCCCAAAAGGTAATGTCTCCAAATCCGAAGGGCAAATACAACTACCGCCAACTCCAAATCATTAGTGGGGTAATTCTTCTCATGAGGCTTAAGCTTACGAGAAGCATAAGCTATGTCCTGACTCTCCTGCTATAATACACCTCCAAGTCCTTTTAAGGACGCATAGGTGTAGACTAGATACTCAACTCCCGGTCTCGGCAATGCTAACACAGGTGCTGAGGTCAACTTATCCTTCGACTCATCGAATGCCAACTGACAGGCATCACTCCATATGAATGGCACACCCTTACGAGTCAGATGTGTCAAAGGACCTTCTATTTTCGAAAATCCCGGAATGA
Source organism: Sambucus nigra (assembly GCA_949130495.1). Classification (NCBI taxonomy): domain Eukaryota; kingdom Viridiplantae; phylum Streptophyta; class Magnoliopsida; order Dipsacales; family Adoxaceae; genus Sambucus; species Sambucus nigra. The sequence continues at coordinate 152,535,737 of OX422211.1, read as the reverse complement.
ACCTCCTGTAGTATCCTGCTAATCCCAAGAAACTACGAATCTCCGTTGGTGTCATGGGCTGTCCCCACTCCCTCACCGCGGATACTTCCCCGGATCAACAGATATTCCCCAGTCAGAAATAATATGTCCAAAAAACTGGACCTCCTTTAGCCAAAACCCGCACTTCTCATACTTTGCATACAGCTCGTTTTGACGTAACATCTGCAAAACTTGCCTCAAATGCTCGGCGTGCTCCTCCTCTGTCTGGGAGTAAATCAGAATATCATCAATGAAGACAATGACAAACTGATCTAGGAAATCCCTGAACATCCTATTCATCAGGTCCATAAACACGGCTGGAGCATTGGTCAAACCAAAAGGCATAACCCGAAACTCGTAAGAACCATATCTCGTTAGGAACGCAGTCTTCGAGACGTCCTCCTCCCTGATATGCAACTGATGGTATCCCGATCTCAAATCAATCTTTGAGAAGAAAGAAGCTCCTCTCAACTGGTCAAATAAGTCATCGATTCGAGGCAACGGATACTTATTCCGTATCGTGACTTTATTCAACTCCCGGTAGTCCACACACAATCTTAGTGAACCATCTCTCTTCTTCACGAACAACACAGGGGCACCCCACGGTGAAGTACTCCTCCGAATAAACCCCTGACCCAACAACTGCTCAATCTGATCCCGTAACTCCCTCATCTCAGCTGGAGCCATACGGTACGGTGCGCGTGCTATAGGTCTCGTATCTGGTAATAAGTCTATGACAAAATCTATCTCTCGACTGGGGGGTAGGCCTGGTATCTCCTGAAACACATCTAAATACTCCCTGACAACTCGGATCGAATCTAAAGGGATCACAACCTCCTTAGAGGTATCCTCCTCTATGTAGTACAAATGAGCGGTCGAACCTCCCTCTGGGCGAGGCATCGCCACTACAAACATCTCTTGCCCCGGAATGGCAAAAATAATGCTCCCACCGAAGCAATCAATCATGGCTCTATAATCAGCGAGCCAATCCACACCGATAATCACAAAGTGCACATGCATATCTAATACCAACATGTCTGCAGGTAATACCAAACTACCAATCTCTACCCCCACTCCCCGGCATATAAAGAAAATAAGTGACCCACTCCCCAATGGTGAGTCTACACACGCCACTGTGCTCTCTGGTGTGGCTAACAACCCTAAGGCTTTCGCAAAATGTGTAGCTATAAAACAATGCGTTGCCCCCGTATCAAACAAAACCCGACCCATAGTACCATGGATAGGAAACATACCCTCAATCGCGGGTGGTGCCTGCAGAGCTGCTGCCTGGTGGAAGTTATAGACACGTCCATACTGTAACTGCCCCTGCTGCATAGGAACTGCTGGAATGGCTGGTAGTGCTGGCACCTGGGCTAGAGCTGGGAGAGCAGGTGGAAAAAGTGGCCTCTGTGGCTCATGTCGAGCACCCTGCTGCTGCTGTGGGGCCCTGCCCCTATCAGGATAGTCCTGGCATTTAGGGCCAGTCTTTCCACAAATGAAACACTTACCCGGGAAGTTCCCCCCTCTCTGTCCATGCTGCCCCTGGCCCTGGTGGCCGTTACCGTTCCTCCACTGGCCCTGCAGAAATTGCTGTTGACCATTCTGACCCTGCTGGTTCTGATGGCCATTCGGACCCTGCTGGCCCTGCCAGAAACCTCCCTGTCCGTGCCTAAAATTTCTTGACCTGAACCTCTTGTGATCCCCCTACTGGGAACCCTAATCACCCTGCCTCTGCCTCTGCCCCTAAACAGAATGTGCCCCACTGGCACCATTTCCCCCAGTCCTGCCCTGATGGCTGGACTCTCCTGACCTCTTGCCTTCAGTCATGTGAAAGCGATGGTCCTAGCAGTGTAACAGTGCAGGGTTAACCACATCAGAGTAAGTGGCCAATGATAGGTTCCCCAACAAGTGCTGACGGATCCTCCAAGTCAACCCGTCTGTAAATTTCTGTATCTTCTTTTCCTCAGTCGGTATCTCATCCAGAACAATGTTCAGAAGATAAGTAAATTCATCCTCATACTCGGCCACAGTCTTACCCTCCTGCTTAAGGCTCATCAACTTCCTTCTCATCTCCGTGTGAACAGCTGACGAAAAGTACTTGCGGTCAAACCGCACCCAAAACTCCTGAATAGTGAGAGTATCTCTCTCCTCCACGGTGGTAATAGACTCCCACCACAGCAGTGCAGACCCCACTAGCTTAAAGGTAGCTAGTATCTGCTTATGGACATCGGTACACTCATACATCCTCAAGTGCCGCTGAATATCCTTCCTCCACTGACTCGAAACTACCACATCGTAGCTACCTACAAACTCCGGAGGGTGTGCTTTCTAAAAAGCATCACGTACACGTTCCCAAGAAGACGGGAATGCATGAACCTGAACTAGCGTGGCTATCGGCGCCTGAGGTGGTGCCTGCTGAACTACAGCTAGTGCGGCATTTACCGCCTAGGCCACAATTGTTGCAACCTCGGCGGCATTCATCGTGCCCTGAACTGGTGTGGGCTGTGGTTCTAGCGTTGCATCCCTGGGAACCCGTTGTGCACGTCATGGAGGCATATGAAATAAGAATGAAGTTTATAAGTTCGCAGTTATAAACTTAAAATAGCTGAAGAACGTAGCATATACAAGAGAATACAACAGTCCTAAAATATAGGGCTCTACATCAAAGAAAGCTCAGCGGAAACAGAATAAGCCGTACAGATCCTAATGGACACTAGAACCTGATGCTCTGATACCACCTGTGACACCCCGACTAATTAAATACCGGGTAGCTACTCCTTTATTAAATCAATACAAAATGTCAAGTTCGTTCAGTTAATAGCATCACTGTCGAAAACATTTTGATAATTACTAACCACCTAGTATTTAAAAAGTAAGTTGCCAAATTTTAAGTTAAGTCTGATTAACATGCAATAAAAGAGTAATGGAAGAACAACATAATCCATTCACCATAATGAAGTCATAAATAACCAACGAAGTAATAAAAGTCCGAAGGAAAACTCCTCACAACAATCCCACAACTGAAAATAAAATGACAAGTCTGAATCCTGAATTAATACATGCCATAAGTCTGAATAACTGAAATAAATGAAATGTCTCTAAAGAAATGGGCGACATGCCCTACAACTGATAAATGCTGAATAGAGAGTCAATATAGAAGAAGCGTCTACAAGCAAAGTCCTGTAGCTTCCACAAACAGCTACAGCTCGTCACCTGAATGAGGATCCTAAGCATGGTGTCCTTGTGGCTAGGCACCAAAAATGGTTTTTACAAAAATAGATTTGAAAGAAAATGGGTCAGAGCCCGAAAGTGGAAATCATTTTAAAAACAGCAAGTGTTTTAATAACATTAAAACATTAAATGCAAAATACATGTTAGGACGTGCACTCACATGAAATTCTCACCTCTCGACTATATGTGCACTCCTAACGTACCGTACCCATCTAAATGACATCCATATCTAACCAAACCGTAATAAGTTCTACCCCTTACTACTAGATCCCCATATTACATTCTAGCGTTATCAATTTAAATAGAGAGCCTTACTTAAACTTAGATTCTCAATTTGTAATACAATTCACTATCGGCTAACCCGTTATGTTTTCTCGAAACATTTCCATATTTATACACACAATATCACATGAAAGTTCCCATTAATTAAGAGTATATTATTCACGTCATAAATATACAATACAATACAAGCACCCCGAGGCTAAGTTGCGGTCCACACATACTCTGCTATCCATCCCGGTACATCACGTACATAAGGATCACGCATTCCGAATCTCTCAGGAATCATTCTCAGATAACAACATCACAAATAATGGAGGCGAACACAGTCACATCACATGGGTCACGCACATACCTGCGCTCCCACGATCAGCAGACTTATTAACATCCCAATAAGTCCTTCTCTGACCTATGTTCATCGAGGTAACCAATCTAAATTCGGGCAACACAAGGATTAGAAGGCCCTAAGCTAACGTAAACCTCCCGTGATAGCAAGTATGGTAGGTATGTCATACACATAAAATAAATACATATACTAAGTATGCACACATCTTAGTAATCACCATAATATGTTGGTGGTACCCTTCTCATTCATACCGACATATAATGCTACACAATTTATATGTTCCCGATTAATATAATTATTTAGGCCGTAAATGTTCTCGCATCGTAAAGGCACTCGCGTCCTAATTCATAATTCCCCTTAGGTTCAAACTACACTTCTAGGTTTTACTCCTCATTATATCCCAAACATACCAAATATATCAATTTATCATCAAGGGAAGGTTATCTCTACCATTAAGTAAGGTTACAAGACACGCGAAATCAAAACAGGCTAAAAAGCCTAAACTGTCAGCTCGTTAGAAGTCTCGTTCGAACGAGGCTATTCGAACGAGATTTCGTTCGAACGAACTGGGCCTTCTAACGAGATCTCGTTCGAACGAAAGTCATCGAATGAACATCCTACTCATTAGAAGTCAAACTGTCAACTCGTTAGAAGTTCGTTCGAACGAGCTCGTTCGAACGACCTGGGCAGGTCTTCTAACGAGTGGCCAGTTTCGAGCCCAGAAATTCCTTATTTCGTTTTTCCATCTTTTCTTCACTTCTAATCTCATCTAAATATTAGTCCAACAATTTTTCAAGGTTCCTAATCGTCCCTAAACATACATAGGTCACCTACTAACGTTTTTGTGGGGTTAATTCATTATAAACATCATCCAAATATCAAATCCATACATTTATCCCCAATTTCAAGAACATGAACCCTAGAATTTATAAATCCTCCAAGATCCTAATTAAATCTGTTTTAGTTTCATCCAAATTATAATATCATCAGAATAATCATCTAAATACAATTCTACATGCGATTCCTCATCAAAAATGTAGTTTTCACTTTCAATTAAAATGGGTTTTTCATTAACTCCCAAGAACAATAAGATTTTATCAATTCCTACACATGGAAGAAACATTCTTTGCAAAATAACAAAATTAAACCACTTGCCTTATTTGAATCTCTGATTTTGATGTCGATTTGATGGAGTATTCTCTCTCTCTCTCTGCAGAGTTCTCCACTCCTCTCTCTCTACAAGCTTTCTTCTCCAAGTAACAATGGTGGCTAGGGTTTTTGCCTAAGGAACTTTTGGAACAATTTCTAATAACCCCCTTAGCCCATTAAGTCCTAAGACGTGGTTAGTGGGTTTAGTGGGTAATTACCAAGTCAGCTTTTTAATTCCCAATTTTCGTAGGTTTTAATTCCCAAAAATCCAAAATTACCAAACTACCCTTATACGTTGTCGGTATGGCCTAAAAATGCCCCGGGACCCAAACTAAACCCCCGGCTAGTGTTTTCTGACTATTTCGACCCTTCCGAACGCGTTCACGCACTCAAAACGACCATTCGGTTAATAGAAATAAAATTCACTTTTTAATTAAAATAAATATATTCCTGACGCGACTGTCACATGCGTCTCAACAAAATGTCCAAATTGTCGTATTTCAATCTCACGAAAAATTTCATAATTCAATATTCATATATAATCCTATATGCACATTATAATCAAATACAAACTCGCATCTCGCTAGTATTTTAATCCGGATTAATTTCCAATTAATACGCATTTAATTCAATTAATTCCATAAATAAATATCACCAAAAGTACGGGGTATTACACGACCCGGGTGCAGTCAACCTCATTTTTAATGAAGTTGACAGATATTTAAGGGCTATATTTCATGTTCTAACCCAAATTTTTCAAACACCAAAGTTTTGTTTATCTTAAATATTAACATAGAACATCTATCTCTAGATTTTCAAGATCAAACCCATGTTGGAAACTGTAAGGGGTTTTATTCTTAAAACCATATATGTGATTTTTATGTCCTCTTAAGTCATAAAGGTTCATAGACCTTTTGAAATAAAAAGTAATGATTGTAGAAATGCTTTATATTTGTTTGTAAATATAACTTAATGTCAGTCAATTATGCTTAGTAAAAATTTTGGTGTGGGCACAGAATATCGGAATTTCAGTTATGGCATGATTGAATATTTCACAACCTAAATAGGAGGGTTGACGTCCTATCGATAAGGCTGTGCGTACGATCTTCGTAGTTTATCTTAACTACAGGAACCTGTCTGATGGTTCAGGAACTTGTTCGATAGTTCAAAAGATTGTATCGATACTTCAGGAAAGTGCTGAATAAGACCAAGGATGAGCTCCGAGTCTTGATGCTGAGTTGATAAGACTTGAACAATCTCATGGTTTTCATAGGGTGCATAGATTTTGAATATCGAGAAATATGTAGATCGGAGTATTCGTATCCTTATTACTTTGATTTATTGATGGGTGCAATTCAGTTTTATACTGGACCAATAAACCCTTTAATTTAAGTAGTGATTGTTTTAGTATATCTGATATCATATTTCGGAGTAATCCTCATCCGGGAAGTTTTTGAGAATGTTATACCCCCTTAATAAAGTTATATGTTTTGATTCTACTAATAAACCCGATCGGTGGATTTTTAATCCGGTAGAGATGTTAAGTTTGAGATCAAGAAATAGTTATAAGATGTTGGTGAATATCAATTAGCAATAAATTTGTTACACCAAGTAGGTTTTGTACGCATTATACGAGCAACCATATTATGTGCCATCCAACTGTGCAATTATTAGGCCTCTCTAATGTGGTGATTTTGAGTAATTAAAATTAGAGTGAGGTATTAATCATTTAGTGGAATTTTTTTTTTTTTTTTTTACGGAACCCCCACACATGATATTAAACACTATAGATGGAATAGCCCCATCAAGTGGCTTACAAGATCAAGAGGACAACTTAAAGGAAAATAAATAAGGCTTTGTATAATAAAGCCCTTACAAAGAATTGAACTAGAAAAACTTAGAACCAAAAACTAAGAACACTCCCCTAAATTATCTAATAACTCTAATTAATGGGAGCCTCCATTTATCTACCTTTACCAAACCTTTTATCTTCTTAGGGAACACATCAATATCAAGGGAAAAGATTGAAGATTGCCTCTCTGCACCATAGTTTGCTAATAGATCAGCTGGATTATTACCCTCTCTATATACATAAGCAAAATATATAGATAGACCTTCACTTATACTCCAAATATCCTCAACCACATCTCTAATTCTCCAGGGGCATGTAATTAGCCTTTTCAGAATATCTACAAGAACTTTAGAATCGGATTCAACAATTATTGGATAATCTTTCAAATCGGAATAATGAGATAGGCCTTCCAAAACAGCTTGAGCCTCTGCTTCCATATTTGATTTAACCCCCAAAAAAGAGCAATAAGCCCAAACAACTTCTCCTCTATAGTTTCTCTAAATCCCCCCTCCTCTACTTGGACCCGGGTTAGCTTTAGAGCAGCCATCTGTATTTATCTTCAACACCTCTTTTGGGGGATGCACCCAATGCACTAGAATAAATTTAGAGGAAGGATGAGGAAAATCATGAACATTATATATGGAACAACCTTTAGGAACATTTGGATGGCTTTTAACAATAGATTTGCTTAACTTGTTAATTCTATCAATCATCAAAAGGCTATTTGGCAATGCATCATTAAACCTACTGTCATTTCTTTGAACCCATAAGAACCAACAAATAAGAGTGGGAATTATTATGTGAAAGATACCTTTAGTAGATTTGGGAGCATTAATCCACCATTGAACAATCCTACCTCTCACTGTAGACCTGTTTAAAACCATTCCCAAGACTCTACTGTAGTGATCCCAAATGCTTCTAGCCAAATCACCTTCTACAAACAAATGATCATAAGTTTCCACTTGGGAATTACTACAACAAACACATCTCGAAGGCCCCTTCCAACCAATACTATATAACTTGTCATCTAAAGGCAAAAAACCACCTAAAAGCTTCCACATAGACACTGAAAGTTTAGAAGTCAAAGCCTTGTGCCAAACAAAAGATGATGCCCAAGAGGAAATGTAATGGTTCCTTATAGAATTCCATCCAGAAGATACTTTGAATTGTCCTTCAAAAGTAGATGTCCAAATTATCTCATCCAAGTAACTATCACTTCTAATTTTTTCAGCCATTAGTTTATGACATACCTCTGCAGAGAAATAGTGTAATAGCTTCCCTTTGTCCCACTGTCTGTTTTCATCCCAAAGATCTTTCACCTCAATTAAGCCATATTTATCTGTGAATTGATGAAGAGGTCCTATGCTAGACCAATTATCCCACAAAGCACTGACTTTACCCTCTGCTATTCTCCATTTAATATTCTTCTCTTCTTCACCTCGCATATCAACCATTCTCTTCCAAGTGTGGGATCCCCCTCTTTGAGACACTTTACAAGGATGGGAGTTCCTACAGTATTTGGCTTCCATAAATCTAGCCCACAAAGAATCTCTGCTTCTGAACTTCCACCACAACTTCATTGAAAAATCTTTGCAAATATCCTCCAATCTTCTAATACCAATACCTCCTTCTTTGATAGGCCTGCATATCTGATCCCAATTACACCAATGATGTCTATTGTCACCCATACTAGAACTCCAGAAGAAATTAGCAAACATCTTCTCAATAGCTTGAATAAAAAATTTAGTTGGTTGAACTGCAGATAATAGATATAAAGGCATGGAGCATAGAACAGATTTTATGAGAGTGACTTTGCCACCTGTAGACAACAACTTAGATTTCCAACTCCCAATTCTACCTCTTATTTTGGCTACGAGAGGTTCAAACATCACACTTTTCTTCCTTCCTGAGTAAATTGGACATCCAAGATATGTAATGGGAGAAGATTTTATATTCATTCCCACCATATCTGAAATTCTTCTAGCAGCTGGAGATTTAATCTTATTAGACACTATTAAAGAGCTTTTTTATTTGTTGATTTCTTGGCCAGACACTTTCTCATAGCTATCTATTACCTTCATCATAAGCCTTAAAGATCGTATATCACCAGATGAGAAGAGGATAATATCATCAGCAAAAGCTAAATGGTTTAGCTGTGGACATCCTATAGGTGTTTTGAAACTTTTAAAAGAAGGAATTGAGTGCAACCGGTTGAGATTTCTAGATAAAGCCTCTACCATTATAACAAACAACCCTGGAGATAATGGATCACCTTTCTTTAATCCTCTTCCAGACTTAAAAAAATCTTTTGATGTACCATTAATAAGAACTGAGAACCAGTTGTTTGAAATAACTCTCCATACCATGTCAATCCATCTCTCACATAACCCAAACCTTCTCATAACTTGGAGAAGAAATGTCCATGAAACTCTATCATAAGCTTTGGCCATATGAAGCTTTAAAACCACATTTCCACCAATATTTTTCTGATTCAGCATGTGAAACATTTCTTGAGCAAGAAGGATGTTTTCAGTAATGTCTCTCCACTTAATAAATCCACTCTGATTATCAGACACTATTAATGGAAGAACTTTACTAAGTCTTGTGGCCATTATCTTTGTAAAAATCTTATTGAGGAAGTTACATAAACTAATAGGTCTCATTTCATTAAAGGTATTGGGATTATCTCTTTTAGGCACAAGAGCTATTAAAGTGGAGGTAACTATCTTAGTAAGGTGCATACCTGCATAAAAACATCTATAGCCTTTACAATATCATCCCCTATTATATCCCAACATGAAGTGAAAAAAGCTCATGTATAACCATCCATGCCAGGGGAACTGTCACCATTTAAATCTCTTACTGCTTCAATGACCTCTTCATCATCTGGAAATTCTTCAAGACTCTTGTTTTGATCTTTTGTAATAAGAGATGGAATTTCATTTAAAATCTCTTCATCTTCTCTATAGTGGTCTCCAGTTCCAAGGAAACTTTTAAAATACATAATGGCTTCTTTAGCTATATCTTCTTCACCTTCCACCCATGCTCCCCCTTCATTCTTGATTTTATGGAGAACCATCTTTTTCCTTTTGGCTTTAACTGAATTATGAAAGAAACTTGTGTTTTTATCCCCTTCCTCGATCCATTTTTCCTGAGATTTTTGGCTCCAAAATTGTTCTTCAATTACTATTTTCTGAACATAAAAAGCATTATCTCTAGCCCATTTCTCTCTATTCTCTTCATTAGGATCCTGCTCATACTCCATTTCAGAAGCTAATAGCTTATCCTCAGCATCTCGAGCTGATTGATAGATATCACCATAAGTAGCTCTTCTCCAACAACTCAAATGTTTCTTTAAGTTTTTAAGATTAAGGGCTACTGCATAAATAGGATTTGTTGATACATTAGAGTCCCAATGCTCCCTTATAACTTCTTTAAATGTCACCTTATTTGTCCATAAATTAAGAAACCTAAAAGGCCTCTTTAATAACTCTATGTTACTCTTTAATTCTAGTACCATAGGAGCATGATCTGAATTAGCCTTGTTCAAGTGGTTTACTTTGATAGAGGAACATAGAGTGTTCAAATCTTGGTTGGCCAAACATCTATCCAGCCTGCTCCAAATCCTTGCATTACCTTCCCTCTTATTGAACCAAGTATAAGAAGAACCAATGTAACCTAGGTCTTCTAGACCATTAATTATGATTAAATTGAAGAAAAAAATTACAGGTGAGTAATTTGTAATTTTTTTATTTGGAAGCCAATTTTAGTTATTGGCCTTGGGTTCTCGATATTGTCCTTAATTTATCTATACGCCTTATTTTATCAGTTTCCTCTTATACACATAGTTATTCTTAAGCCCATTTAATTAGGAATCTTAAAGAGGATCTTATAAGTCTTATGACTTAGTCTACCATGAAATTGAGGTGGGAGGTTGAGAGAAGTGAGCTAAGAGTGGGTTAGAGGAGAAACAAATACGGGTACTAGAGAGAGAAAAAGATAAGAAATTCTCTAAAGATTCTTCAAGATCTTCCATGGATAAAGAATATCACTCTGCTTCTCATATCACATGATCATATATTGGAAGACAAAGGGTTAACTCGGCTCCAATTCATGGATCGATAACAAGATTTGTAAAGTATGGAATCATAAACCCTAGTCTGCATGTATAGAATTTTTTATGCATTTAGTTTCTTTCGATTCACTCAAGATTGATCAAAATCGTTGGAAAACATTTTTTAAGCTCAATACCATCAATTGGTATCAGAGCACTAAGTTTTGGGAATAATCTTGATTGAATAAGATTGGGTTTGTCCATATGAATGCAAAACCCTAGTTTGTGTAAAATAGTATGTATGTGTGGATTTTTGTACTTGCATTTTTCTATAGGGTTCTTCTGATATGTTCCCCTCTATCTTGTCATTTATTTTGTTTATATGATGCACGGATCCTGTGGTGGATCATAGTTATTCATATTAGATTCGATTGGGTTGTATAATTAGGTTTTTCCTTTTTATTCTTGAGCGATCTATATATATGAGTATTGGAAGGGAGTATGTATTGAATTGTAGCCGTTTATCATGAACCATGTTAGGACCAAGAAGATCTAGATCTAGAAAGTTGAAGATAAAAGAGATTTGTTTATACCATTTTCGTTAGAACAGATGTTCTAACTGTCCACATGGTGTTCGTCATTTCATGATGAATGTCTCACGGTAAGAAGGATTTTGCATGGCTCCATTCGCACGCCGCATTTGAACGGATAATTATTAGACTATTAAAATGCAACCATCTACATGACCCATTTCCAACTATTCGAAGATCGTAGTAGGATTTTATCAAGATACAAGAGAGGATCATTTCAGGCGTTGATCACAAGATTTCCAAATTTTGAGGACACCGAGAGTCCCAAGACAGGCATATTCTAATCGGATAAGGATGGGTACATGTGTCCCATTAGAACTCTACATATTAGCATTTAGGCTTTGATAAAGAGGGAATTTGTTTCTCTCTTATTTTATATTACATGTTTTTATGATTGCTTTATAATTCTGCCATCTAATTAATTATGTTGGTAATTACATGTGTTAATTAATCTCATTAACTAGGAACCCACTTTAATTATGGACAACATGAAAATTTATTATTTGACCAATCCTAGATCACGATTTTATGGAAACTAAAAAATGCTTATTCCTTTTTAAATTGAATTGAATAATGGAATTAATTATGGTCTTAAATTTTATTTCAAATAAGTGAAGTGATTTTTTCTTATGTTAGCTTCGGCTTTCCTCCACGGTGGAGGGAGTTTATTACGGTATCATAAGGTTTTCGAAATAATGAGACCGGTCCATAATTTATTTGTCTAAAATTAATATCGAGAATATTTGGTCCACCCAACGAGGAAGTTCTATACGAATTTATTTTTAAATGAAATGAACCAGTGGTTTACACTTAAACCCAAGTAAGATATCCTTCCCCTCATAGCTACTGTCATTAATTACGGGACCAAAAGTTGTTAACTATTTAATTATATTGGACATAAGAGTTCATGGACTATCTCAATAATATGATTAAAAGACATAAGGTTTGTTTAATTTAAGGTGAAGTAATTTAACCTCCCAACGATAAATTTTACTTTCACAAGAAATTTGGATGTCGGCAGGATTATTTTAAAATAGTGGTAGAGGGAAACTAATTTAAATTTAATAAGAAGGTTAGTTGCTACATATTTAATTGAAATTACTTTTTTAATGACGACTCTTATATTTCTATATAGGTAAACAATTCAACCACATGTTTTAGTCTTAATAGAATTAATCAAATGGAATGGATTTCCAGGACAGAAAATGTAATTAGACATTTTTTATTACTTAAGGGGATAATATATTTATTTAACCCTCAATTCTCATCAATATTTTAAAATTGTGATATGATTTATTTCTTGTGTCTACTTGATCTGGCCCCCCATCAGATGCATTTAATCACATAATCATGGCATTTTAAAATACATTATAATTATTTGTCACATGTGTTTGGCTCCCCCATAGGGGAAGTTCTACATGGATGTTTTTAATTGATCGATGAGAATTTGTTGACACTTTTGGTGTTAGTTGTATAAGAATAACTTTAATTATCTCCCTAAAGGGATGTAAGAGGGAAATTCTAAGTCTCAAGTACAATGATTTTGGTTAAGGAAAAATCACATTCATCGGTAATAGTGAAATAGCCGAAAACAAGGTATACTCACTACAAGTAGCCAGAACTTTTATAGCATTGGTGTAAAGTTGTCCTAGTTCTATAAGGAAAATGGCACAAGGTAATGTCTTTATCTCTTTAAAGTAAAATCATTATTTATGGTCCAGTTTATAGTAACTTGGTATGTAGATTCGAGAACCAAAAATTAGGATTGCAACTGATTGCAAAGGTTCCGAGTAATCGGGCAATTATTTAAAAGAGAGATGTTCCTAACAATGGTTAAATAAACAAAGGTAGAGGTATTTGAAAATAATCTAATACCCTAAATTGTCAATATCAATAAATTTTTCTTTTACCTCTTTGGTAAAAACCTTTCAAACTTCAATGGTTGAATACACACAAAAAAAATTGTACTGGTTGGTGTGATATTCAAAGTAAAATAGATTTAAATTTGAAAAAAGAAATGAGATGAGGAGAAATAGATTAGCACATAAAATTTGATAATGAGGAAACCAGCGTACAAGAAAACCACGAATCTTTTAGTACCAAGAGCGCACACACCACATGTCCACTATAACAGCAGTTTGAGTACAATTTACATATTAAAATGTGTAAATGAATACGTACAGCCAATATACCCAGTACATTGATGCTAATACTAAATAACTCCACAACTACTGAAATTATACCGAACAACATAAATAGTAGACACGGAGCTTCACACTCAAGAAAGGAGTATCAGTGAAGATGTAAAGAAAATAAGTTTTAATAAGTTGTTAATTTTCATAGGAGGCTGAAAGTTTCAAAAGCTAAAGACTAGCTAAAAAGAGTCTTAGATAAAAATAAAAAAAATTCTTTGCTTTGGTATTTAAAGTTTCAATCGTGTGAAAACTTAAAAGTCAGTTTTTCGTAATAAAAGTTTTTAGATAAAGAGTTTTTACAAACCACAATTGGATCTACACAAATCTGAGAAACACAAATCGAATCTTGTTTTTGAAGATTATAGCATTTTTAAACAAAGATTTAGTTTGTAAAAGTAGATCTACTAAACATAAAAAGAGATATATATAAGTATTATAATAATTTTAGTAAGATTTGGTCGAGAGAAAGATTTCAATGCTAGGGTTTTCATAAACTAGGTTTTATCTTAAAACATGTTAGAATAGTTTATAACATACAAAACCAGAATCACGTGAAAATAGAGTATCTATCTATATATATGTTATTGCATGTAAAAAGATAAGTTTTAGATATTATACCCCAATCTAAGATCACAAAGACAAATAAAAGAAATGAAATGCTCTAACTGCCTTGAATGATCCAAAAAAAAGGTTGTAAAGGCTTTTAAACACCAAACCCATAAATCTTCAAACAGCGTGTGATCACAAAAAGGTTGTAATCTTCAAAAAAAACACTGTGTATGAAATAAGATCACACGCTGTTACAATAAGTTTTAACAGAAATCTTCAAAAAAAAGGTTGTAAAGGCTTTTTGTGATCTCTAGGATTTAATTTCGGTTACCATTTTTTTATATTTATATTCCCTAAGTAGTTTGATTTTATGATCAGATCTTGATAATCTATTGATTAGATTGATATGTAATTCATTTAATTTTGTGAGTTGAGTTTGAGCTTATCATGTTAGTATCTTGTTGGTTCGGCCTTAGACACACCTTTGCTCCTTGTATCTTTTATTTGCCTAGTGATATTTTTTTGTTTATGTTGACTAGTGCTTGGTACTCTATCTCGTTAATTATCTTTTGTGAGCCCATATGATTTGAGATACTCTTTTGTGATACCTTATGTTGTTTTTGGTTAAGATGTTGCTATTGATGATTCATATATATGTCTTTTCATATTATATCATTTTTTTAATATCTTGTATCATTTGTGTTAGAATATTTGACGTTCATTTATTTCTCATGATTCTTTCCATGATATTTTTGGTGATATGTTATTCTTATCATAGATTGTCATATTGCTTCATGTGTTCCATGTTCATGCTCACACGTCTTTGTCACATGCTTTCATGATAGCTTTTTTTGTTACTCTTAATCCCATCATACTTTATATGTTTTCACATGCTTCGTACATATGGTTTTCATTGTCATATATTTCATGATTATCTTTGCATATACAGCTTTAACAGGAGTGATATTTTCTTTAAAGGGAGTGATGTTTTAGGGGCGTTTGTATCTCTTTTCTTGAGATGTCATTATATTATGGATGTTTTGACCATGCTACACTTTTAGACTTCATGATTCATATTCATTTTCATTTTTTTTTTTTGCATGTGTTTCTTATGTGAGTGAGTTCTTGATATCATTTAGTCTCTCTTGACACATGAGATTTAGGATGATTAGGGATTTTTTCTTTATTTCTATTTGTCTTTTTATTTAGACTTTGTAGCACCGACTATGTTACTTGGGTATTTTGTACCTCTTACTTTTTGTCTACTTTAGGAGTACTTTTGGGGTGTGGTACATTTTGGATGGTGATTATGGATTATTGTTTTTTATCCATATTTTGATGCTTCTCATTGATATATTGATGTTTTCACCTAATCTCATTCTAATTAGATTGGTTTACATCACATATCATGTTTTTCAAGCTTAATGATCAATATATTTCATCTACTATTTCATGTTTTGAGAGTCATTTTGTTATTACCTTTTATACTAATCATATACATGCTGTTTTCTTTTAGTATATTCCTCTTTATAGCTTTGGTATTTTATAAGATTGTCTAATTTTTGCTTTGCTAGTTATAGTCTATTCATTGTGATTTTTGTTGTTTTTACCATGTTATACCCGTTATCTATGTATTTCTAATTATCTTTTACTTTTCCATGTAAAAAGGGGGAGATACATCTAGGATAGGGGGATATCTCGTGTGTTTCTTACTTTAGGGGAAGAGATATTTTTTGGATCTTATGGGGAGAAACATTTATATGAGGAAGAAACATTCATTACATGAGAAGTTTCATGTAGGGGCGTATTGTTATTTTATTTAGTGATATTAGATGATCTTATTATATATCATATTATTACATGTTATATATCATCTATTATCTCATTAACGTTTTAGAGGATTCCCAAATCAAGGAAAGTTACTCTTTGTGCATGTTATTACCTGCGAGAATCTCTTTGTTTTTTCATGTGATTTCGGGTATAGTCATGTTAATCTGACTCCAACCCACTGTTTCATACTCAACTTTGATGCGTCGTTGGTTTTTTAGACTAATATGGGTATTACTTATTACTAATCACATTACGTGGCAAAAGTGGAGTGGGTTTGGTAGAATTATGTGACACCCCTCCTAATTAAATTAAATCAGTCCTTTATTAAATTAAACCAAAGTATCCAGTTGGTTAGCATCACTGTCGAAAACATTTATTTTATTAATCACCTAATAATTAATTAAGCTAGTGTGAAAATATTTTGTCCAATAGTTAATGTCAATTAATTTAAACCATTCAACACATTCACTATGAGTAAACAATTAACGGGTAAAACACCATCTAACTGAATATGATAAAGATGACATAATCATTCCACTTAATAAAATCCAAACCATCAATCGTAATAAAACCAAATCCAAATGAAACTGAAATACTGAAATGAAATGAGTACAATGTCTCTAACATAAATAAAATGAGAATGGGCGTCACATGCCCTAATTGAGAAGCTTAAATTAAAGAACTGAATTCATAGATGTGAAGGCATCTAAATACGAGGACCTGCAACTCCCACAATAGCTGCAGCACGTAAAAAGTCCAACCGGTCTAATCTTAGCAACCCTATAGCTGGACACCTAAAATAATTCACAAGAAAAAGAGATTTTGCAAGATACGGGTCAGAGCCCGAGTGTAAAATATTTCAAAATAATTTAGCAAGTATTTAAAAATTGCAGTAAAGCAAATATTATGTGCATGTTAGCTTTTTGAGGACTCATTTGAGATTCTCACCTCTCAACTATTGTGCACACCTAACGTATACGTCTAACTCATACTAGACACTCTATCACACTTAACTATTTTAAATTACGTCTCTTACTATGACATCTAAGTCATTTTGCCCACCCATACTACCTGAATAATACATTCTTACATTTTCATTATTAATCAATCAAGCTCAAGTACCTCATTAATTATTGAAGTTTCCACATTCTTAAATAATATTATATGTCGTATTTTTTTCATTTATAAAGCAACACGGTATAACAATCACAAGTGTACATATGTATATCACTATCATAACATATATACTAATACAACACCCAAAAAGGCTAAACCTGCATTGTGTACATACTCTGCTATCAAATCCCGGTACATCACGTACGTAAGGACAACGAGTTTCAAATCACTCTAGAACCGTATTAATACAAATCACGCATATTGGAAGCGAACATAGTTCCAAGCCTATGGGTTACGCACATACCTATGTACTCATGTGACTGTCATTTCAATCATTCTCATAGATAGCCCGTACCTAGGTTTTATTTTATGAGGCACCAATCTAAATACCCTCGAAGTCTCCTTAAGATAAGATTGTCCTCTCTTTAAGACCCCCCTGTGATAGCAAGTATGGTAGGTATGTCATACACAGAATAAATAGTATTATAGGTATTCACACAACCCATTAAGGTTATTAGGTATACACAAAACCTAAATATTTTAGCTCATACGTAATATTACTCTCATCACTATTTACAAGATATTTATTAAATTATGAATACTCTCTCTCGTAATCCTCAAGGATAATTCCCCGCTCCAAATACCTTAAAGCTTTATACCCAATTAAACTTTAATAATTCTACACTACCTTGAAATTTAGTTTACATTATTTAATCTCACTCGAATTAATTAATTCGCACAAATTGGAATCAAAAGAACTTTCTAGAAAAACAAACACGTTGTTTGAACCAGGGGTAATCTCATTTGAACGAGATATTAAGTCCTTTGAATGACCTCTTCGCGCGACAAGCCATCTCGTTAGAATGAGGCTTCGCGCGACCTGGGACTATTTCATCTTTAAAATCTAACAGTTGCTTTTTCCACCATTTTTATCTTAAAAACCTCTACTGATTGCTCCCAAACTCCCAACAATCAATTCCAATCATTATTCCAAGATATAGGGATGATTTCTAACAACCTAGGATCATTTAATCATGCATAAAACTTGATAAATTACGAAAATCCCCAAATCAATGAAAATAAAACCTAATTCTTCAAATTTTAAACTCAAGCATTCTAATCCCAGATTTAATCATCAATATTCATCATAAATTCGTGGTTATTCCTCTAACTACATGAACGAATTAATTCCATATTAATTTAGTCCTAATTTAAGCATATACTCATCAAATGTTCATCAAATTCGCATATAATTCAAGGGTGTTTATAACCTACACTAATATGAACATGATTATTGCTAAAAGAAAGCAAGGATTAAACACTTGCCTCACTAAAGAAGGTCTGATCCATTGATTTAGTTGGTGTGATTGCGATCCTCGCTTTCCGATCTACGCACTGGTGGTCTTGGTGGTGTAAAAGGTGCACTGGTGGTAGTTATAGCCCTAGAAATCTCTCATCCTCCTTCCTCCGTTTGGCCTCTCTGTGTTTAACACTAATAACCCTAATCTAACCCACGTACATGATATTTTATTACTTTAATTTTCGTCCTTAATTATACTTTAAAAATACAAATTACCAAAACGCCATCTCGGGATGCCGATTCGGCCTGAAACTATCTCGGGACCCAAACTAAACCCATGGTAGACTTTTCTGACTATTTCGATCCTTATGGACACATTGGCGCACTCAAAATGACCATTTGGGTGACCTGTAAATAATTTATTTTTTATTATATTAATTTAGTCCCGACACGACTGACACGCACGTCCCAACTTAATTACCGTAATTATCGTATTTCTCACTCGTGACAATTCTCATAAATTCACAAATATATATTATTTTATTCGCTTAGTAATATTAAATATTATTCTCATAAATAAAAACTAACCCTTATCTCGCTAGTTGATCTTTATTTTAATCCTGATTAATTATCAATTAAATTTCCCATATTTATATTTATTCCCTTGTTTTAAAAATCTTAAAAATTACGGGGTATTACGGATTAATCAAGAGTATTTTAGGTTTTGGGGGTTTTTTCCATGGAATATCCAAAGGGGAAGATTGAAAATGTAAATATTTGTACTATATATAAAAGTTGGCTAAATTCTGTATCAAGGCATTGACTCCTTGAGCCATTCGAGCTACATAGGCTTCAATTATAGAGTGAGGCACGTTTATTTAGACTACATGGACTTTTAGACATTAAAGATCATGTAATTTTCTCTACAACACAAGACATTTGTTGTCACATACTTTGAAGATGTATCATTTGATAGTTTTGTGATTAAATATTTTGGGCTGCACACACTTGCGCATTTTTCTAAAATTTGTTTTTTAAAAGGCAGAATAAGTGAATTATTTTTTTAACGTGTTGTGAAATCCATTTCGGAAATGACATAACTTTTAAGTTTTGTGTTTTGAATCTTTTTATCAATTTAGCTTCAAGTCGTTCGCATGGTCCATTTTGGACATGTACAAGGCACCATACACATGGTCAGGATTTGATCTATGTGCACAGTTGTGCACCTTTTAGTGTACCTCTTAAAAACGTTCACACGAAAATTTTCAACCACGCGCACGGCGAAGAATATTTTTAAAATTCCTATGAATAGGTCCATTTTCCTTCCATTATAAAATATATAAAAACCTCATAACTCAAACACACTTCTTAGAGTATTTTCTAGCCTTGGAGATTTTATATTGCTTCTCTATTCCAAACTCACTTGTTCACTCCAAACTTTGATAAAACTTATATCTATACTTGATCTATATAATTGAGAGAGAATTGAGAGTTTTTTGGTTCATATCCATAATAGCCTTATTTAATTTAAACTGCTTTATTACATTTGAATTGGAAATTTCACCTCCTAGATCTGAAATTAGAGGTTCTTTATTCTATTGGAGCGATTGGAGCATGGACTGATTCCAATGAGGAGAATGTACTTCCACGTTCACATTATTGGGCTTAAGTTGGATTTCTTATGTCAATGGGGGAAGTCGGAAGTTCATAGGTAACTACTCATGAGTGCGCATGAGTGAGAGGTACCTTCTTGCTTTGCATAAAACTTTTTTCAAGATGAATAAGTCAAGGTTTTTTACCCCTAGAGGGGGTCCTCATAAATTCGTCTTATGAATTGCTTGTATGTGTTGATTATTATTTTGCTCCCTTTATCACACACTACACTTAGATATCACCAAGATCTAAAGTAAGTCATCGAAACTAATTTTGGGTTTTTTATTATAGTTAATAGTCCTAGATTTACCTAAATTGAAATATTGTTCTGTTAATCCATGCTACCTAGCTATAACATGTAATGCCCAGACCCAGATTTAAGGGTTAATAAAGGATCAACCCGATCCAACTCGCGAATTAATTGTGAAGTGTAATGGAACAACCTAAATAATGTTACTAATTCGATTTTATTATTATTTAACATTACACTTATTAGCATGCGATTCCAATTTTCATCAAACTACATGATGCGATACAGGGAGTGTCCCCAAGGGACAAGTAAACAGAGCTACAGACATAAATGCAAATTAATTACTTACATGTACAATGCTCTCAAATGCTGGACAGCATACAACCTACCGCAACAAAAGGAGGGGGTGAGGTCAATGCTCGGTGGGAACTTATACAAATGCAATTTAGAATGAACGGCAAAAAGGATACTCACACACCACAACTATATGCATATGAAAATACATATATACCCTTCAAAATACATATCCTAATGCATTCAACACTTTTATTCCAAAAATTTTATTTGATACCATTTATTCTCCTTGTCTTTACAAAATATTCATTTCGTATTTTTATGCCATAACTGGCATATTCTTCCCACTAACTCACACAATTAAACAATTTAAAATTGATGGAAAAACCTTTCATTTACTTTCAAATGTTTATTACTCCGCGTTCATTAGCTCACACCTGAGTTGCTTAATCATTATCTAAGACTTTCTTTTAACACAAGCGCATATCTTGTTAGAAAATATTTATTAACATTGAAAGCCTTATACAACATGCACACTTTTGTTATTAAGGTTTTTAAAACCTCCTCATGTAGTTTATTCATCTATTAAGTCACCTTGCATAACCATTTAATCTATCTTACTTTACCATATCCTTTACTTTATGGACATTAATCATTACTCAATTTACTTGTCCACATTATACATCAAACGGGACATTTATCATTTCATATAAGTTAGATTTTTCCATCACACAACCCATTTCTTATCATGTTCCAATTTCGTACCATTATCTTTTCTCGGAATCCTCCAATATCCTTAGACTTTACGGGCTCCACACTGTCGGTTTCAGTCACCGTATGCTAACTGCGCAGTGGGTTTAAGGTATTTCACCACTATGGGCTCCATGCCCTGCTTAATTAATTATCGGCATAATTCGAGCGTTCCTTTATATTTTCGATGTGTTCAACATTATTCCAATGTTCTCATTAATCCACATTTACAAGTTGAAGCCAAAAGTCCAGACTTAGTCGCCCATTTTCCATTAACACTTGGAAAATTATTTCATTCTCCTTTAAGTCTTTTGTTCACACACACACGTTGGTTTTGTACCAAAAATCATTCACGCTTAGGGGCTTAATTCATTTTCACGTACACTAGTGTAAAAACATTCGTCAATATTTTTATTCCATAAAAATGTTCCACTTTTAGTAAATTTACCCTTTTTTTGCCAAAACATGCAATTTAGTCCTTTAACAAGTGTTATTTTCCAAAAATTATTATTAAGTTTTCAACTTAACACTTAAGCACTTTTATCCATTTTCAACACTTGTTCAATATCATAATTAACCCAACATCCTTACTTGCTACTTTAATATTTTTAATATATAAAATAACACATTTTTACATATTAAAGTCTCACTTCCTAGACATTTGAAATACACACTTTATTTATGGAATTTTTCATCTTAACACCCATTTTGCTATTATTTACATATTTGAAACCTTTTTCATTATTAACTTTAAACCAACAACTTATGAAAGATCCTTACTTTTCACATATTTACACATTAAACCCATTTTACATTCTACATTCTACATGAATTTTACCCACTTTAAATAACCCATTCAAGTGAAAATTTCCTTTTTACATTTATCTTCATTATTTAAGTAAAAAATAACATTTCAATCTTATAAAATCGCATAAAAAAGCCTAGAGTATTTCTTTTCATAAAACCACATTATTTATCTTTAAAACAACATTCTAACACATTTTATTTCATAAGATGTTGGAGATACACATTCAGAAATTTATTCATTTTCAAACCCATTTTAAATTATCTCTTTGAAACCTACACATAAAATAATAGAATGCAACTAGTTAGCCCATGAATGAAAATTAACAAATACCCAACATATACTTAGTCTAATATATGTAAATATACTAGCCGAAAATATGCACAGCTTTAAACCTGAACTAAGATTAGTATTCCCACCTCTAAGGTCCTCAAATGGTGGTGGGATGGTGGTGTAGGAGAAGTAACCCTCATCTCTAAAGGTAACCTCAAAGGGTAACCAAAAGCTTCCTTAAACTTTCTCTAATGGTTCTCCAAGAATCCATTCTCCATCTTCATGGAAACCCTCTTCAACCTTCAAGGAACCCTCTCCAAATACCCATTAAAACATCAAGAACACTATCCTCAACACTTCTCCAAGGCTATCTAGGGTTTCTATGTTTGTTTATGGGGTGGAACACCCCTAGAAATTACGGTTATAGGGGGTAGAAGTGGTGGGAATGTGTGGTAATGGTCTGGGGAAGAAGGGTATTCCCCATGGGAGCCCTAAGTTAGAGAGAAAGAGGGTTTACAACTCTGATGGAATAAGCGGGTTAAACCCACCCATCTTAACCATCTTTAAATCAACTCACACCCTCCTATATCAAAAATGGAAGACCCTAGCCCTTTCTAAAGTGGAAAATTTGGATAAGATCTTAGTTGAAGGACCTCTAATGTTCGACAACTCAATTAGATCAAGGGTTAAGAACTGGATAGATGAAAATAAAAAGCAATGTGACCTGCTTTGATCGATTGATCGATCGAAAAGAATCGATCGATCGTTGCCTCAATCGATCGACTCCCAAGGCTACAATTTATCGATCGATCGACACTTTTCCCAAAAAAATTTTAATTTTCCCTTTTGGATTCATGGACCTTAAGAACCCTATTTTAGAATCCCAAATATTAGGTTGGAGCATTTTTACCCTTCTCAGTGAATTTTCAAAAAATCACGCAAAATTACCAATTGACGCATTGCGCGTCGATTAATTTCCAATTTCTACGTATGTAACTTCATATCATTCATAGTTCTTTACCTCTCATGTCAGCGATTCAATTATATCAACCTAAAATGGGTGTCACGCATCCCCATGAGAGTCCGTGAAAGACAAACGAGCCAATATATTACGAGAAGTGCATCATTTCATGGTCAATGGTAACATATTCACCTCTGCATATATTTTCTCCAAATACTTTGTCAATAAATCACCCGATTTATTTTTAAAACATATATTTTTATGCGGGTATTATAACCTTCCCTCCTTAGGAAATTTCATCCTCGAAATTCTTAGTTCGTCAAAACTTAGAGCTTGGTTAACTAGCAGCCTATTTTAGAACCTAGGGTAGCCTCAACATTACATTCTAAAACCAAAGATCTCGTCCTCACGAGTTACTATTATGCTAACCCAATCATGTATGGACACTAAGGTCTTATTTCTAACTCCCGAGCATGCCCAGCACGTCCATTTGACCAATTTTCCTTAAATATCCACACTTACCCAAATGTCAAGCTATTATTAATAAGATCATTATCATGAATCAATTTTAACTTTTGGCTTCACAAACTTACGCTTCCTCAAAATCCTCGATCATGCCTAGCTTAGACTGATATAATTCTAGCATTACTAGTCATTCACTTCAATAATCATGAGACCGTCATCTTATCACATTGGTCTACCTGATCGATATCTCATATGATATCCTCACACTATTCTAGAGTTATCTAAGGTATCACAACTAAAAAATACATGAGTGATTAAATACTTAATTTGAATAGTCTCTAGCAAAGTGCAACACTAAAATCTAATATTTTGTCAGGGTCTAATGCTCACAATATCCTTGAATCACAATCTCGAAACCCATGACCAAGTCATAACTAGGTATACCGATTAACTAACAAAATCTGTTAACCTAAAGCAATCAAGTGACATATGCAAAGTACAGGCAATAAATGCGAGACCACGCATACACTCAAACTGGTGTAAAATAAAGGCACCTTCGAGGAAGAGCGCACTCATTTATCATGACACGTCATCCACAACCGGCCTAACTCGCATCACAACTAATCTTATACAGCACTACACCCAAATCATAATTGAACAAAGAATTCCCATTACCAGGATCAATAAAAACATAAGGAATGCAATGAACCAGGTGACTACCACGCTAAAAGAAAATAATCAAATTCCATCAATGAACAAGACACATAAAGTACAAACCCACAACGTACACTTGAAATCTATAACTCTCACTTATATTTGCTAAAGTCTTAGTCTTGCCACATACCCTGTCTTGGCCCATTATCCCTGACGAGTCCTAACCATGAATCATCCATCCTTGCAGAATGAATGAAGTATAAAACTGATTTCTCTAGGAAGCTAAAACACTAGGTTGCCCTCCTTAAGACTAATGCCACCTTTCTATCATTGGCAATCCCAATAATCTGAACCAAATGGAATTACATTCTTTCAACACTTACCACTAACCATTGACCTATCATACCTAGGTCTCCACAATTTCAACATGTGATAGATAACTTTAGTTTCGAGATCACTCTCATCAAGTGAAATACAACGCTCATAGAATTTTAAACATTTAACTCACAGACCGCTTATACCACTCTTTGCAATGTCCTACATGACTGTAAATTATAACTATCCTAATGGTATCTCAACTTTTAAGCATTACCCATGCCTAAGACCTAATGATTTCCTCACTAGAGTCATCCCAAACCATACAATTAGAATACGTAGGTGCTATAATCAATCTTAACACCCTAATCTAAGTGTTATTTCTAAACCATAATGGACATCGTCGTGTTATAAGTCTCCCAAGCACATAACCTAAAACTTATCAACTTATTTTTGACATTATCCTTAAAGGTCATATCATGGAACATGCTCATAAACCAAATCATGGAACTAGCTCTGAGGCACTGCCAGAAGTGAACATGACTTGACTATACTATAATCATCAACGATTTATCATCACCACGTAAACCTCAAGACAACATTAATTCTTTCAGGTGCTTTATGGAAAAGACACCAACTTAATCATCCCCAAGTGGACATGCACATCCCAGTGTAAGAGTCCTCGTGGTAGAATCCTATCATATAAGACAACCTATCATGGCCACCAACTTATAACCTCAAGGCATAAATCCTAGTCACTGCATGTTATACGAACCATAAGGCTATATCCTTGACATTATAAGGAATCCCAAAAGTTTCAAGGAGAGATGTCATTATCATCATGATACACAATACACAACCTTAAGTTCACTATTACTAGTGAATATCTACCACTCTCACTAACATCTAACTAGCTAAACCTTAGTATACAGCTCAAATGAATTATCAAGATGGATTCACATGCCTATCCATATTACTAACCCGAAGTCAAACTCACTAGGCCGCATCATTTAATCCTCAATGAATGTTCAACCATTACAACTAAATTGCCTCACTATGTAAGCATCATACTATGTGCTAATCTACAAGCTAACACAACTATATATTTTTGATAAGATACAGGACATCAGGTATTGCCTATAAACGTCGAGTCGCACACCATGGACACCACAAGGGATCTTATTACTCAATTCCATATTATTATCTTTAAGACTATAAATTAATACAACCAGAGTTTTGGTAGGACACAGGACATCGGGTATTGCCTAAAAGGAGGCCCACACTAGTGATGCCACAAGAGGTCTTATTCTAGAACATCACAACGCTAGTACTTAACACTAAATCACTAAGGTTCACTCCTAGGTTACTTCAAATCATCATGATTATATAGTCCTACATTGTAATCAAGATACGCTAAATCCAACTCCTCAACCAAGGGACCCTATACTTTCTCACCACAGGATCAACACTTATGAACGCTACTTAGTCACCTAACCTCCACAGATGAAATATATAACCTTATAGCTAGGTCGCAACAAACACTAGTCGACATAGCTACTACTACCAAGTCCACTTTCATCATCAAATTTACCACACAATACATCTCACGCAAACTATCATGGTGTTGCCTATATTTTCCTACACTAACACCCATGACTTACCAACACATCTACATCAGAAACGTCATGGAACATGAAAAGATACCAACTTTTCCATTTACCATTTTATAAGAGTTGCACATTGTACTAATGTCCTTGACTTCACCATTCGGGATACGAATTGAAACCATCACTAATCCAGCGTGGCCGATACAAACCAACATCAATGTCGAGAAGATCCACTACCGATCTCACCACGTCACACCCGAAAGGAACATTGAACCTAAAGCTCTTATACCAATTTGTAACACCCCGACCCAGATTTAAGGGTTAATAAAGGATCAACCCGATCTAGCTCACACATTAATAGTAAAGTGCAATGGAACAACCTAAATAATATTTCTAATCCAATATTTTTATTATTTAACGTTACACTTATTAGCATGTGATTCCAATTTTCACCAAACTACGTGATGTGACCCAATGGGGTTCCCCCAAGGGCCAAGTAAACAGAGCTACAAACATAAATGCAAATTAAGTACTTACATGTACAATGCTCTCAAATGCGGGAAAGCATACAACCTGTCGTAACAAAAGGAGAGAGTGAGGTCAATGCTCAGTGGGAACTTATACAAATGCACTATATAATAAACGGTAAAAAGGATACTCACACTCCACAACTATATGCATATGAAAATACATATATACTAGGCCTGTCAACGGGTTGGAGAGGGCTCGAGTTTATAGACATCCAGATCCATGTAATCGGGTCTTCATTGGGTTCAAATCGGGGTCCGGGTCTTCATCGGGTCTACAATATCGGATCCAGATCCGGATGCGTTCGGGTCTTCGGGTCTCGGGTTCGGGTCCGGGTCTGACCAAATATATACATTTATTTTATTTTATCCCCCTTCTTTATTTTTTAATCTTAAATTAAAATATTTTGTAATGTATTATAGAATATTATTAGTATAAATAAAACTTATATTATTTATATTTATTATATACATAAATATATATATATATATATATATAATACTTAAATGTTATATTGGTAAGATATATTTATAACTATATATTCAGATGATGACCGTAAATAATTAAGCACGGCATGACTTCCCTATAACATATATCTTACCAATATAACATAGGGAAGTCATGTCGTGCTTAATTATTTATGGTCATCATCTGAATATGTAGTTATAAATATATCTTACCAATATAACATAGGGAAGTCATGTCGTGCTTAATTATTTACGGTCATCATCTGAGTGTTCCTTTATATATATAATGTATAATTCGAGTCAGGTCTTCGGGTCTTGTATAAGATCCAGATCCTACCCATTTAATAAACAGGTCTTCGATTTTTCGGGTCTTCGAGTCTCGGGTCCAAAAAATATGCTCAGACCCTATTATACAGATAAGGTCCGGGTCCAGACCCGACCCATTGACAGGCCTAATATATACCCATCAAAATGCATGTCCTAATGCATTAAACACTTTTATTCCAAAAATGTTATTTGATACCGTTTATTCTCCGTGTCTTTACAAAATATTCATTTCGTATTTTTATGCTTAAAACTGGCATATTACTCCCACTAATTCACATAGTTAAACAATTTATAATTGATGGGAAAAACTTTCATTTACTTGCAAATGTTTATTACTCAACGTTCATTAGCTCACACCTAAGTTGCTTAATCATTATCTAAGACTTTCTTTTAACATAAGTGCACATCCTGTTAAAAAATATTTATTAACATTGAAAGCCTTATACAACACGCACACTTTTGTTATTAAGGGTTTTAAATCCTCCTCATGTAGTTTATTCATCCATTAAGTCACCATACTTAACCATTTAGTCTATCTTACTTTACCATATCTTTTACTTTATGGACATTAATCATTACTCAATTTACTTGTCCATATTATACATCAAATGGGACATTTATCATTTCATATAAGTTAGGTTTTTCTAACACACAGCCCATTTATTATCATGTTCAAATTTGATATCATTATCTTTTCTCAGAATCCTCCATTATCCCTGGACTTCATGGACTCCACATCGTCGGTTCTAGTCACCATATGCTAACTGCGTAATGGGTTTAGGGTCTTTCACCACTAGGTAAGTCATGTCGTGCTTAATTATTTACGATCATCATCTGAGTGTTCCTTTATATTTTCAATGTGTTCAACATTATTCCAATGTTCACATTAATCCACATTTACAGGCCGAAGCCAGAAATTCAAAATTAACCGGTCATTTTCCATTAACACTTGAAAAAATATTTCTTTCTCCTTTAAGTCCTTTATTCACACACATATTCATTTTATACCAAAAATCATTCACGCTTCGGGGCTTAATTCATTTTCACCCACACTAGTGTAAAAAACTTCGTCAACATTTTTATTCCATAAAAATATTCCACTTTAAGTAAATTTACCATTCTTTGCCAAAATATGCAATTTAGTCCTTTAACAAGTGTTATTTTCCAAAAATGGTTAATAAGTTTCCAAATTAACGCTAAAACACTTTTAGGAATTTTCAACACTTGTTCACTATCACAATTAACCCAACATCCTTACTTGCTACTTTATCACTTTTAATATATAAAATAACACATTTTTACATAATAAAGTCCCATTTTCTTGACATTTGAAATACACGCTTTATTTATGGGATTATATTAACACCCACTTTGCTATTATTTATACATTTGAAACCTTTAACTTTTATTATTAACTTTAACCCACAACTTATAAAAAATTCTTACTTTTCACATATTTACACATTAAACCCATTTTGCTTTCTACATGTATTTTACCCACTTTAAATAACCCATTAAAGTGAAAATTTTCTTTGTATATTTATCTTCATTATTCAAGTAGAAAATAAGATTTTAATCTCATAAAATGGCTTAAACAATCCTAGTGTACTTTTTGCATAAAATCACATTATTTATCTTTAAAACATCATTCTAACACATTTTATTTCATAAAATGTTGGAGATACAGATTTTAAAATTTATTAATTTATTAATTTTCGAAATCCATGTTAAATCATCTCTTTGAAATCCATTCACATATAAAATTATAGAATTCAACTAGTTAACCCATGGATATAAACTAATAAATAATCAACATATATTGAGTCTAATATATGTAAATAAACTAGCTAAAAATATACACAACTTTAAACCGAACCAAGGTTAGTATTACCACCTCTAAGGTCCTCAAATGGTAGTGGAATGGTGGTGTAGGAGGAGCAACCCCCACCTCTAAAGGTGCCCTTAAAGGGATACCAAAAGCTTCCTCAAGCTTGCTCCAATGGTGCTCCAAGAACCCATTGTCCATCTTCATGGAAACCTTCTTTAATCTTCAAGAAACGCTCTCCAAATACCCATTAAAACATCAAGAACACTATCCTCAACGCTTCTCCAAGGCTATCTAGGATTTTTATGCTAGTTTATGGGGTGTAACACCCCTAGAAATTATGGTTATAAGGAGTGAAAGTGGTGGGCGTGTGTGGTAATTGTATGGGTTTGAAGGGTATTCCCCATGGGAACCCTAAGTTAGAGAGAGGGGTTGCAAACCTGATGGAAGAAATGGGTTAAACCCACCCTTCTTAACCATCTTTAAATCAACTCACACCCTCCCTTACCCAAAATGGAATACCATAGCCCCTCCTAAAGTGGAAAATTCGAATAAGATCTTAGTTGAAGACCCTCCAGTGATCAACAACTCAATTAGATCAAGGGTTAAGAATTGGACAACGGAAAAAGAAAAAAAAACATTGTGACTTGCTTTAATCGATCAATTGATCAAAAAGCATCGATCGATCGATGCCTCGATCGGTCGACTCCCAAGGCTACAATTTATCGTTCGATCAACATTTTTTCCCAAACTTTCCTAATTTTCATTTTTGGCCCCATGGACCTCAAGAACCCTATTTTAGAACCCCAAATATTATGTTAGGCCCTTATACCCTTCTTGGTGAATTTTCTAACAATTGTACAAAGTTACTAATTAACGTGTCACGCGCCAGCTAATTTTCAATTCCTAGGTACGTAACTTCATATCATTCGTAGTTCTTTACCTCTCATGTCCCCAATTCAATTATATCAACCTAAAATGGGTGTCGCGCATCCCCCTGTGCGCCCATGCAAGATAAACGAGTCAATATATTACGAAAAGTATGTTATTTCATGTAAAATAGTAACCTATTCACCTCTGCATATATTTTCTTCGAATACTTCGTCAATAGATCACCCGATTTATTTTTAAATTATATATTTCTAGGGCGGTGTATTACATAACATGTGTTAGCTCATTTAGAAATTGGAAGTGATGTACCCGTTTATACCCTCAACATGGATGAGGATTACCTAAATACGGACGACACTACGAGGGGCCGACCCTTCACCAGGGCCCAGCTGGCCACCACCAGGTCCCGACGACCCTACGAGGGGCCGACCCTCCACCAGGCTCTGGACGACCCTACGAGGGGCCGACCCTTCACCAGGCTGTAGCCGACCCTACGAGGGGCCGACCCTTCCTCAGGCTCCAGACGACCCTACGAGGGTACGACAGTACGAGGCCAGAATCAAACCAGGCTCCCTGCCGGAAGAAACTTTGCCCTCGGCCTCGGCTCATAGGCCGAGGGTGACGTCATGACAGCGCGTGGTCCGGGACACGCGTGGAACTGTGCGCGTCAGGCTCATATGACACGTGGCAGACCGTTATAACCGAATCACACCCTCACGTGAGGGAATATTATGTCATCATTTGGCATCTACAAGTGTCAACAGGGGATAGGTTAGATCATCATTCACATGCACCATGCTTACTTGGGGGGTACACTACACCCCCCAAGACCTATATATACTTGTCACCTACAACCCTATAGGGGATCGATCCATGAACAATAGCCCTAGCTAAAACTCTGCTTGTACACACACAGTAGAGAGAGGGAGAGGGTTATGAGCATTGTATCCAAGGCCATTAGTGCCCATACTTAGTGGATCACACACTCACAGTGGATGTAGGCCACATTGGCTGAACCACTATATATCATTGTCTTATTTCCTCTTATACTCATCCCCTTCTACACACTTACATACTTATATACTTGCATCTCTATGGCTGCCATGGCTGCTTCTGCTTGAGCTCACTATCACTTATCCGGTGATGCTAAATCTTAGCATCATCAGGAAGCAATTTTGAAATTTTCAAAAAATTGGTCATAATTTGCAATCAAACATATTACACCCACCCCACCCACCCACCCCACCCCCCAAAGGTTGTTTTTAGATTTTAACACTTGTTTGAGTAACACACATCCTCATACTTGGATTTATGGGTCACCTGTGGGTCAACCTGGTCTATTCTGACTATGTTAAGTGTAGAGTGATGTAAAAAAAGATAGAAAATATTTCTAGTCCATTTAAATTGATTAGAATTTACCGAATAAGCATGAAATTCTATTTTCTAGATGTGGAACCCATTACGCAACGCCATAAGTTTTAAGTAATCACAACAACTAGAGTAAAAGTAAGAATAACTTTCCTACAAAACTCTCTCAAAAATTGAACAGCCAATTAACCTGTCATAACAAAGGGAGCGGGGTGAGCCAATGACCAGTGGCATTCCCAACAATAATACAATATAGAAACAAACGACTGGAAGAACGAGTGAAATATCTTAACAATAACTTGAACGCATATGCATTGACTAAAGGGTATATGAATTAATTATGTTTTAATCCAAAACATTTTCTTTAACTTAAAATTCATTAACCATTATATTCTTTACTTTATCATTTTATTATGGAAACGTTTTTTAACTCATTAAGCCACATGATTTATTTAGGAAAAATCACGTTCCTTAGTTTCCTTTTGTGCGTTTATCCGATTTTCATTTAAAATCACCAATTGTACACTTAAAATTGCCATATTCCTGGCATTTTCTAAAAAAAGCATTTCAACATATGCATCTGGTGTACAAAAATAATTATTCTAACTTATAAGTCAACCTAGTCTTTTAACCGCAATAGGTTATTCGAATGCCTAACTATATTTCTTTAGATCATTACTTCCTTTTAGCATAAATCTTTACCATGTTAAATCTGGGTTTATACCCATTGCAGGTTATTTAATCACCCATAAGTTATCGCTTATTCCCTCAAGCATTCGCGTACTAGATTCATTTTGTGCCAAGAGTTTAACAATTTTCCTTGTTTTATGATTACCCAAAAATTTTAATGTATACCATTTTAAACCCAGAATATCACATTTGTATACAATTATTAACCGTTATCCTTTTCTGGAATTTATCAATTCCATATCATTCATATAACTTGGAGTTAATCGTACTCCTTCTATGTTTATGGGTTTTCACCATTTACTATAAATTCTGCAGTCATTTCTTCCCTATCCAGTGACCTTAGGTCTAAGCCGAAGCCTCAACCTAGGGTTTTGATCCCTTCTTAAATGTATCTTGTACTTCGTTATAAAAACTCTTTCACTATTCATTAATATCATTTTTATGTTATCTAACCATTATTTTTATGAAAATACATGTCTTACCTCCCTTCTTTTGCATTGTTAATCCCCTTTCACTTTAAGACTTATACTCGACCCGAAGGCCATCTAACCCAAGGTAATTACAGCCTTGTTACTTTCTTTACCATATTTTTCACATATTTTGGATACTTTTATTCGTTTAGTCCTTAAATCTTACTTGTTTCCAAAGTTTAATCCATTTCGTAGACTTTACCAAAACGAGGTAATTCTTCAATGTTGAAGGTTTAGGACCATTCATCATTTTGAGTTCACCTTAAAACACGTGCCACTAAAAGTTTCTTTTACAAAATATTATGCCTTTAGGGTAAAACCTTAAATTTTATAACCTTTAGGTTTCATTTCATTACATAAGAGAAATAGTGAATTACTTTACAACATTATCAAC
The DNA here is from genome assembly GCA_949130495.1 of Sambucus nigra. Taxonomy (NCBI): domain Eukaryota; kingdom Viridiplantae; phylum Streptophyta; class Magnoliopsida; order Dipsacales; family Adoxaceae; genus Sambucus; species Sambucus nigra. The sequence goes on along the minus strand of OX422211.1, from coordinate 152,502,241 downwards.
TTTACATAAAATTATCAAATTTTATTATTTGAACCCATATTATTTATCATCTTGAAACATTTTTAGTTTTACTTGACCCCGTTAACATGTTAAGAAACATTAATACCCATGTCCCATAATAAGGTTCTTGGAAAATTGAACTTTGCACCTATTCACTAAAATTCTCATAAAAGTCTACACTTTTAAGTAGATCATTTTTATTTCAATATGTTAACAGAAGACATATTTTAACATTTTTCATATAGAATGATAAATATTATAGCCCATTATTTCATTGCATGAAACAATACATTTTCACATAAAGTAACAATCTTTTTACACACTTCTTTCATAAAATTAACATTTCTTATATTTTGAAATTTCTACGATTTAAGTAGTACACTTTTTACTCCATCTTTTGACATTGTCTTCCTAAAATACCATCATTTCACATGATATGATAACTTTGTACTCGTCTCCTTTCAAAAATCTCTTTACTATATTCTGAAATCTATAAATATATAATCATGTGGTTTTGAACCCACTTTAATATGATTTTTTCACATAGGATGATATAAAAACCTTTGATGGCATCTTCAATATTTTCCACTCATATACACACTAACTTGCATTTATTAAATTTCAAAATATAAGCGATAATATTTTCCCCCCATCTTATGAGTCCAAATATGAGGAAGAAGGTTGAAGAAGAGGGCAACCCCCCACCTCCAAAGATGACCTTAAAGGTGTTACCAAGCTCCCATAAAATGTCCATTAAAATATTCTTTTAAAAACTCCCTTCAAAATCTATTACAATACTCTAATAATAACCCCCTCTACAAGATCCAAAAAATTTAGAAACATTATACCCATGGGTTGTGTGGTGTTTTTGTGTGAGGCAAATGGTCTAATCCTTAAAAATGGTGAGATTATGGTAAGATTGGATATTTTTCACTTTTTGACAATAATATTTTGGTGGGTTTAGATCTATACAGATAGATAAAGTTCAAGTCTCTCCCAAATGAGAGGAATTAAATATTTAAAAACAAAAGGGTTGACCCAATAATGGAACAAGGTATAAGGTTTTGATTTTTGACTAATGGGGGGATACACGCCCATTGTCTTACTAACGCCAATCGTGATCGCGGTCATTCTGCCCACCCTCACGGTCAATGATTCCTCCCTCATGATTGTTTAGTGTCGTAGTTACGTCCTTCTATTTTCTCCTCGTTTTCCCCCACTCAAGTTCGACCTTTCATTTTCGACCCTAAATAATTCTGTGTATCATTACCAAACTTGTTATTCATTTTTATTATTTCAACTCCTTTTAGTTCTAGTTCCTCACTTGTAATTTTTAAAAGTACTTATGTCATAAATACCATGACTTCACAGTCATTAAATCACACTAATAAGTCTTCATTAATAACTTTTTTGCACCAAATTTTCTTAATTTATCCTAATCATGCAATTATCGTGCAAGCACCATAAAAGACATGCGAGTGCCATGAATTAACTTAAATCACATATCTAGCCCTCATATTGTCCATGCGAGTCCATGAACTTACTTTACTTACTTAAAATATATATGCATATCCCATGTTCACAGATAATTACTCAATTAGAAATCCAGGGTATTATATTTTTCCCTCCTTAGTAAATTTTGTCCTCAAAATTTATTCCTTCATCTATAACCATTGACGTTTCCAGTTCATCATTATCTTGTCACTATTTTTCTTCTAGGACACATGTAATCACCGTTCAATACAAATCTAACACTATAAACCTTATCCTTCCCTACATCTCGTTTATCACCCATAAGGGTCATCATCCATTTTCGTCTAAACTTGAATTCCCATTAGTCCTCTTACTTGACTGCTCGAAGAGAGATGTACGAATTATTTTAGGCTTCCACTCCTAGGGAAAGCGACTCCTACTTACAATATTCTAAGGACTACTGTTAGCCCAAAAATCAAATCACAATCCAGCATATATAGAAACACTTAATTCACTTTCGTGGGGTCATCTATGTCACGTACCAACATATGATCTACTCATAACCTCATACCCAGTTAAACTTCACTGTTTAACAAAATCCTTCAAATTCATATACTTAAGACACCATGCAATTCGATGTCGTGACTATCCCAAGTCTCATAGGTTCCTTCCTTGGCCATACATTGCCTTATTATTACTCTTCCTAGCATTTGAAACAATATAAAAACTCCTAAAATTTAAGTCACTCACCCACAATTTTATTTCATATACAAATTCCATGCATACATAGCCTTGCCCTAGCTTTAGCAATCTATAAAACACATATACATGTATTGCACCAATCTATTCAATACACGATGAAACCCAATAATTTTATTTGCGTCGATTGCTTGAGACGAGTAGTCAAATGAGATCGAACTTTGACTTGATGACCACACTTTCATCACCTTAAGTCAAAACGCTTCAATATTTTTGAACTAGCCTTCGAATTATAAAACCATGTTTCAATGACCTTAGTCATATGTTATTCCCTATTGAGTCACACACAATGCACGACTAAGCCCACAATAATCAAATGAATGTATGAAAAAAAATCAATTACTTGTACAACTATGCGCACATAATAGTGTTCATGCTACCCCAAATGAATAATCATATGGAAGACAACCTCAGTTACCATGATGCATCATCCATTTCCAAACTAACCCACACCAACACTGAGCTAAAATTGTGTCGTACCCATATAAACACTAAGTAACAATTCAAACGAAAGTCAACTTAGAGTATAGCAAATAATATGAACACATTAACCCAAAAATTATGGGCTTTTTACATATAGAATACGATCTTTGTCTCACTCACTATGGATCCACACATTACAAGTCATTAATGTTACATATAAATTTGCTCACTACTAGTCGACGAAGTCCTTTGTAGGGCCATGACCCCTGGCCTAGGTTGTTAACCTACAACGAAACAGAATATCAAAATTGTTAATCTTACGTAACAATATGAGGATTTTACCATCAAGGATATTATGATTCAAGACTTCCCGCATTAGAGGCGATGCCTATCCGTCTGGTCATCTCGATGAACACAAATGTTTCATGAATAACCATTAAGATGTTAACACCCTTCCCAAGATGTCATGAGTAAAACTCTACTTCAACCGTTTCAAATATGATACATCCTTTTGAGGGGGGAGAGGAATAATAACCCAATTTTTTTGGATTAAATAAATATGATGCATCCCAATTTGAACTTTAGGGATAAATTTTACTAATCGCGTCTAGACCACCATTTGTCTCAAGACACTACTAATCGATATATGAGAACATTTTTGTTAAAAATATGCCTTGTGGCATTGCCACCCTACTATGGGTGTTATTGCCACTATGCCCACTTTGATACGCTTCACAACTTCTTAAATAACATTACTTAAATGGTTCATGTTCCAATTGCATCAACTGGAACTTACACACTTGAAAAGTCATGATGTTCGATCCACATCTATATTTTACATCATATCCCCAAGTTTTCATACCTTGTGTGATACGTGCGAAGAATCAAAACATTCACTTCATCAAAAGTAGATAGGATTGTGCCAATCCTGCACATGATATGATGTCGCTTAGCATGCATATAACCCATTCTTGGATACCACTCCAAATGAATAATGGTGACGTTACTAGCACCGCGGTCCATTAACTTTTCGAGGAACCCACTTTGGTAGCATAAAACTCCCTCTTTCTTGATCACTACTCTAATACATCAAACCCAACGTACGATTCCCAACTACTTTCATGTAGTCGAATGACCCAAACACCAATGGGGTTGGTAATGCCACCGACATCGCACAACCTTTTTCTCATAATTTAAGCCCTTAACTATGATTCACCGATAAAGATGGCGACCATGGAATCTTCGATTCCTCTAATGGATCATGGAAAATAACATTGATTTATCATGATAGCAATGCTTATAGTCCCTTGCCTAAAACACCACTCTACTCGTTGTCGTTTAAAGGGAAAAAACTTTTTTCTAAATGCTACATCTCTTTCCCTGTAAGACGTTTCAATGCTTGCATAAGGATTGACTTCATACACTCCTCCTTTCAATGATGATGCAATCACTTAAGATATTTCAGGTTGACCGAAAGTATAATACTTAAAATTTTCCCCTTGAAATCGACCCTAGCCCAGGAAGTCAAAGAACCTCATGCTAACACTTGCATAAGATAAACCATTTAAGACTTACTTTCTGTATGTCTCCTTAGCCTACAAGTACTACACATATAATGCACCAAAAGACGAGTACCTTTCAGACACTTACTGTGATGAAGGAATGCATAAACATGATTTAATACTTCCCCTGGGTAATGGGGAACCTTTTACGCTAGGTACTGAACCCTTTGAGAATTCGCTCGATGATAACTGTGATCAACTAACGTTAACCCTCAATGCGCACTTTTGTGCTACTGTTGTTACATTCTCATGTCTTTTATCCATGATGTGGTGAGATACAATACAACCCTGTGCTTGAGTTTTCCAAGACCTTGATATTGAGTTTATACAAGCAGTGAGTGACAAACGGAGTTACCCAATGATGCGCCACTCTGAGTGGGTCAGCACGATTTTGTTGCGCCACTCCGAGAAACCTATATCGGTTTCCCACGGTGATCATTACAAATCTTATATAATCATCTTACAATTGAATAGCTAAGGTATTTCTTGAGACCCAAGACACTACACAAAAACTAACAATATTTCATGGTTTTAAATCGTGCCAAACCCAATCTGGCATGCTTTAAAATTGTTCCAGAATCAATCGTGTCAGATTTTCTGGCACGATTTTAAACCGTGTCAGATATTGAATCTGCCACACTTTTGGCACAATTTAAAATTGTGCCAGATTTCTATTTCCTGACACGCTTTTGGCATGATTATAAAGTGTCATATTGTTTCATAAGCATACTCATATTTGATAATCTGACACGATTTTAAACCGAGCCAGATTTTTCACTAAATAAAAAAATATTTATTATTTGCAAACAAATCATGAGAATCAACAAATTACAAATCTATCAAAAATAAATATTTATTTTTTGCAAAAATATCAAGAAAATCCACAAATTACGAAGTTGGCACGTTGTTGTTGATAAACAAATGTACAAATTAAACTTCAAAATATTACAATTCATAATAGTTCACAGACCAAATAAAAATTGGGCAGAGTTTCCTCTGTTTTCTAGACTTTCTAAAACATTTTAATATAAAATCTATTCTAATGTAAATACCGTAAGGTTAAAAAAATTAAGAATGATACTATAAAAGCCCGCACGGCCATAAAATTTTACAATAAAATCAAAAAAATCGTGCACGGCCATAACACATTAAAAAACAACCCCAAATGTCGACACCAATAAATAAACAATCTCCCTGGTGTAAGCAACAAACTTGTTCGTGCGTTCCATGTGGGTAGAAGATAATGTTGAAATGTTATCCTGTTAAAAATAGGTTACAAAAGAAAGATGATATCAATAATCAAATATTGTTTAAAAAGTTGTATTCAAGCAGAAAAATTACTTATACTCATCGATATATTTAAGACCAATTCTAAATATTTTCAAATTATTGATATATTCTCAAATCGAGAGTCCCGTGATTATACGATCAGTTCCTAAGAGTTATATTGGTCTCGTGCGAGGTGTGCATGCCTCTTACGAGGTTGTTTTGGGTTTTCTCCCTTTAAAGGCATATTTTAAAGCCTAATTCTATATATTTATAAATTATCATCATACTCTCAAATCGAGAGTCCCGTGACTATACGGTCAGTTCTTACAAATTACATTACTCCTGCGTGAGGTATTCGTGCCTCTTACGAGGCTATTTTGGGTTTTCACCCGCTAACAGCATATTTTTAAGCCTATGTCTAGATATTTCTAAATTATCATCATATTCTCAAATCGGATATCCTGTGACTACGCAGTCAGTCCTTACGAGTTATATTGGTCCCGTGCGAGGTGATCGTGCCTCTTACGTGATGTTTGGGGACTGTTTTGGGTTTTTGCCCTCTAACAATATGTTTTTAAGCCTAAGTCTAAATATTTGTAAATAATCATCCTATTCTCAAACCAGGGGTCATGTGACTAAGCGGTTAGTTTCTACGAGTTACATTAGTCCTATGCGAGGTGTTCGTGCCTCTTACAGGGTCGTTTTGGGGGGGTATTTTAGTTACTCTCCCTATAACAGCATATTTTTAAGCCTAAGTTTAGTTATTATAAATTATAATCATATTCTCAAAACGATAATCCCGTGACTACACGATCAGTTCGAACGAGTTACATTGGTCTCGTGCAAGGTGTCCGTGCCTCTAACAGGACCATTAGGGGTTATTTTGAATTTTTGCTCTCTAACAGCATGTTTTGAAGCCTAATTCTAGATATTTATAAATTATTATCATATTCTTAAATTTGGAGGTTGTTTCGGGCTTTCTCACTCTAATGATATGTTTTTAAGCCTAAGTTAAAATATTTTTCAAATTATCATCATATTCTCAAATCGGGAGTCCCGTGACTACGCGATCAGTTCCTACGAGTTACATTATTCCCGTGCAAGGTGTTCATGCCTCTTATGGGGCTATTTAGAGACTGTTTTGGGTTTTCGCCCTCTAACATCATATTTTTAACCCTAGGTCTAGATATTTATAAATTATCATCATATTCTCAAAGGGGAGTCTCGTGACTATGCAGTCAGTTTCTACGAGTTACATTGGTCTCGTGAGAGGTGTTCGTACCTCTTACGGGGTCGTTCGAGAGTTATTTCGGGTTTTGTCTTCTAATGACATGTTTTTAAGCCTAAGTCTAGATATTTTTAAACTATCATCATATTCTCAAATCGGGAGTCTCATGACTACGCGATCAGTTTCGAAGAGTTGTTGTGGTCCTGTTTGAGGTGTCCATGCCTCCCGTGGGACTGTTTAGGGACTATTTTGGATTTTTGCCCTTGAACGATATGTTTTTAAGCATGAGACTAGATAATTACAAATTATCATCATATTCTCAAATCAGGAGTCATGTGACTACGCAATCAGTTCCTATGAATTACATTAGTCCCGTGAAAGGTGTCCATGCCTCTTATGGGACATATGGTCTCTGTTTTTAATCCAAAGTCTAGATATATAAAAATTATAGTCATATTCTCAAATCGAGAGTCACATGGCTACACGATCAGTTCCTACGAGTTATATTGGTCCCGTGCGAGGTGTCTATGCCTCTTACGGGGATGTTTTGAGTTTTTGTCCTCTAACGGCATCTTTTTAATCATATGTCTATATATTTGCAAATTATCGTCATATTCTAGTGACTACGCGATATGTTCCTAAAGTTTGCGTAGATTTCTCATTTTGTTAAACTGGGAGTTTAATAAGAACGCGGTCAATTCACACACGTTACAATGGTCCCTCCCGAGCTGCTCGCTCCTCTTTTTATGACAATTGATCTGTCTTAACCTAAAACTTGCGGATGCTTGTCATTTTATTAAACCGAGAATCCAATAATGACACGGTCAATTCACACACATTATAATGGTCCCTCTCAATGTGCTCATTCCTCTTTTTGGGCCATATGGTCTCTGTTTTTATATTTCAAGCCCCCTCTCCCCATTCCCCATTTTTTAATCTAAGAATGGAACTCAAATCTAATTCTCCCTACATTATATCTATATCTCCAAAGGTTTCAATTTTTATAGATAAAATGTATGGTTTTGACCGGGAAGAAACATTATTTTCTACACAATGTAAAAAGTACTACATAGCCTAAGAAGAAAAATCAAACATAGCCTACGAGAAAAAATATATGATAACTCATCCTTTCTGATAACAATCATTGCCCAACCTGCAAAGATTATTAACGCAATCAATTGATTCTCGCCAGTAACAAATCAAAACAATAATTATGTTAATATTTTAATCCTTATAATTCTCGGATTAAAAATATATGCATTATTTACAAACTTGTGAGATTGTGGAAGTTTAGTCTAGTCAGCACCTAAAATCGAATCTCACCCTTGGTTATGTTCAATACATTACTGATGTACAGGCTTCTTTGAACTTCAAACAATTTATTAAAGCATCAGATTGGTTTTCGTAGTCAAGATAAACTACTAAGATTGTATACGGAGCTTTACTAATAGGATGTCAACTCTCTATCTATATTGTGAATTGTTCAATTATATTGGAATTAGAATTTTGATGTTGCGTGATCGGGATGAACCCAAATCACCAAAATTCCTACTAAGTACAATTGATCTACAAATACATTATATTTATAAAACAACTATAAGGCACTCTCACTAACATGATTCATATCTCAAAACGAGTTGCGACAATCTTTTGTCAATAAATAATAAATGTCATTAAACATGGTTTTAAGTATAAAACTCCATTATTTTTTCTTAGGTGTTGTATAAAGTTTTAAGGAAGAAAATGAAGGAGGTGAAAATAAATTATAGTATAGTTGAGAAAATGAATGAGGAAAGGATTTCTCTCTTTTATCCTTTTGTTATCAGAAAGGATGCGAAGTGACAGCTTTCTTGGAAATAGAGTTGCACTTTCTCTTCCCCTATGCCATGTGTTTTACATTCAATGATAGTTTGGGTTTTATGGGAACAATTAAAGGGAAATAGAGTTATCTTGGCCCACAAGTAGGACACATGTCACTCATTACCCAGAATACCCCTAGGCTAAGTCGGTCAAACTCAGGCATGACTGACTACACCAAGATTTTCAACATACTTGAATATATACATATTAATAAGGAGACCGATTATAGTTGAACTCAATCTTTAAAGTATCGTATACATATAGGACTCAACATTTGTATAAATAAGACCATCCACTATGAGGGGGGGATGTGTTTAGAGCTTGTGACTTCCCGCCTAATTAAATACCGAGCGATCACTTCTTTATTAAATTAAAATCAAGGTGAACAGTTGGTTCATGCTTAGCATCACTGTCGTAAAAATACTTTTCCAATTTAAACACCCTAAATAATTAAGCTAAGTGTCAAAACCATTTAAAACCTTATTCTCATTTTATTAAATCCGGTTATAAAACCTTAAACCATTAACATCTAAAGAGTCACACATTAAGAATAAAAAATAGAATTGAACATACACGAATTTAATCATCAATAATAAATCCCAACATTTACAACCCTAAAGGAAAACATCCTGACAGTAATAAATCCCGAAATAAAGGTACTGAAAGTAAAAATTTCAATCTTTGACAATACCAACTAAATAATAGAAAGAGGGCGACACATGCCCCTGCTGGATAAAACTGAACTAGGAGTAGAATCATATGGATGAAGTCGTCTAAACAACAGGCCTGCAACTCCCACCTAAGCTGCAGCACGTTCCTTCCAAAGGATCCTAAGTAAGACGCCCCTATGGCTGGGCACCTGTAATACATACATATATATACAAGAGAGAAAAGGAAATAGAAACGGGTCAGAGCTCGATAGTGTATATGATTTAAAAAATTCGTTTAGCAAGTATTTAAATTGATACAGGCCAATGCAACAACATATTAGTGCCACACGCTCTTGAGAAATTCTTGCCTCTCTTCTAATGTGCACTCCTATCGCACTAACCTTCCCAATGGTTTATCTCATCATATATCACACTATCTTTCCCCAATGATTTAACTTATCTTAGGTTATTCGCAGGATTTACAACTGAACAACACAAGTATTTAAAACGTAAGATATCAATTTGTAACCAAGGTTCTCCTTTTAACTTTATTAATCAATAAAGTTTTCCAGTGTCATATTATACTTTCTCAAAACAATTATTTATAATTTGAGTCATCAACCATGTCCTACATATCAAATCACAGTAGGCAGTTCCAGATTTTAGAATTTCATATATATATTAACTACTCGTATAATATATATATAATAACAGCACCCCACATAAAAACTATGGTGCGGGCATACTCTGCTATCCAATCCCCGTATCAATCTTACTAAAGGGAATACAAGTTCGAAATCACTCTCGAACTGTATAAATACATACACAAACAATATTGAGGCGAAGCATAGTTTCCAAGTCCAAGAGGTTAGTACATACCCTCACGTCTCTTAGGACCGTGACTACCGATTCGATAGCCTGTACCTAGGATTCCTATCTTCTAGGGTACGAGTCAATATCCCCCATAAGGCACACGAGATAAGATCGTCCCAGCGCGGTAACCTCAGGGATAGCAAGTAGCGCGGACATGATTTTCACAAGTATATAATATATGCATACACAATAATATAAATGTACCACTTTTATTATATCAATTTAGGTTTATCCAATAACCCACATTCACAACATTTATCCTTATTTTCCCATTATTATTTATCAAGTATAATGGTTCGTTTCTAACTTTAATTCGAAAGGTTTTTCCAACTTACTATGTAACCCTCATGGACTCTATTCTTCCAAATGTACAATTCAGTAGATATCCATTTATGTTCCGACGTAACTCTCTCTTACGTGTCTCTCCCATTTAATATATACTTACATTATCCCTTATGCAAAATATCCCAAAAATATAGATTTCGCCTTACATTAAAGGATTTTGAATTTTATTTTCAAAGATGAGAATTTCAAACGGTTTCGAAATCGGAATAAAAATGGACTTTTAATTGAATTTTTTTATTACTTAGAAGAGTCCTCAAAATATAAAACTCTCCAAGAGTCCTCAAAACATAAAATTTTCTAGTAAAAATAATAGTTTTAGACATCCGACCGTCTGATCAAGCTGAATTTTTGTCAGCAGTCATGTCTCGCCGTTCGCTACAACATACTAAAATTTCAAGCGATTCCAATGGTCCGATCATCCGAAATAATTTTTTTAGTGTTTGTATCTCATTAGAACTCTTTTCTTAATAAAACTCTTAATCCTTTACATGACAAAGGGTTTCCAGAATATCATATAAATCATCACTACATGAAAATTTTCCATCTCAAATTGGGTTTTTCTTCCATAAATCTCATCCTAATAACTCCTAAACTAATATGGATGATGCATCAACGAAATAAGCAAGATAAACACTTGCCTGGGATTTTCAGAAATCTGGTTTCGTGTTGAATTTGGTGTGGTTGCGTTCCCCGTCTCACGATCTACGCATTGGAGGTGGCGGTGGCGGCGGTGCAAACGGGTGAGTTTTGAGCCTTGGAATGCCTTGAAAGCTCTCTCCTCTCCTCTCCTCTCCTCTCCAATGGCCGTTCTAGTGTTTTGAGTTTTCTAACCCTAGGAGATAACCTAAACATCTGATAGAACCCCTTTAATTTTCGTGGGTTTAATTACCCAAAAATACAAAATGACTAAAATGCCCTCTCGGGGTACTAATTAGGCCTAAAAACGCCCCGAGACCCAAATCACACCCCCGGGTATACTTTTCTGACTATCTCGACCCTTACGGACGCGTTGGCGCACTCAAACGACCATACGAACAACCTATAAAATATTCACTTTTATTAATCCACATTTAGTCCCGACACGACACAGGCGCGTCCCGACTTAAATTTCCACAATTGTCATTTTATTCACACGTGACAATATTATAAAAATAAATCTCATATATTACTATACTCATCCAGTAATATGCAACAAATAATATATTTCCAATAATTACTAACTCTTGTCACGCTAGTAAATATTTAAAATAACATTTCGGATTAAAATTAAATTAATTTATCTCAATTAAATTTAATAAATCCCATAATTTAAAAGCCATGAAAATACGGGGTATTACATACTTCCCCCCTAATAACGAAATTTCATCCCGAAATTCGGAAAGTAAGGCCTACCAGGTAGCACAATTCTGGATATCCTTGTCAGTACGCAAACTATCTACATAGTACGGCGCTCAATCACTATAGCTTTTTCCTCACAGCAACATTGTTTTACATTCTCATTGGAGACACTTCACATTGCACTCCCAACTGACAACATTTGAATATGTTACGTCTATACGTTATAAATTCCATTATCTCACTATCATTAGGAGGCCGCACCTCACTACATGACAACTACTCGGATTTATTCATACACAAAATTCCCATTCTGAGAAGATCATACGAACATTTGACCACTCTTGACTGCCTAAAACAGTCGTGGAATTCCACCATAGTTATCGGATATTTTCTCGACCGATCCAAAAATTTTGATTATCTACTCTCCTCTAAACATACGTAAGGAGAATAGTCGAGGTTCTTCCATAACTAAACCTTAATAAGTACCTCGTACGCGACAAACAGGTACGAGTGCTTCTACAGAGAATTCTTGAAATCATCGTACCAAGATTCCAAAATCTCCTTCACGTGGCTCCACTAATCTTTAATCACCATGCACTTATTCCCTGGCTAAGGGTGATACATCCTACTCGAAACGAAATCTTACCTCCGTTGGTTCCTGAAATCCCATATCAAAGGTGGGATTCACAAATCTCATCCTGATTCAAAAATTTATACTGCGCCGGACCATGCACTGGCGCGATCCTTCCTTTCAAAGGAAGTCTGGGGCATACTAGTTAATATTGTAAGCCAGCCCAAAGGAATATCAATCACTTCCTTCTTGGCGACTTAATTCACATGTTCGGGATAAACCCTTGATCTTGTTTTGAGGATGACAACCCATCCAAGAACTTTACCGACTTTACCAACCTCTTCCAATTTCAGGAATTTTCGATAAACACAAAATTCTTTGGTTGATTCTCCTCTTTCAACCAAACCTTACCTATGGGCAGTGCATGTAGAGACTACTCACTACGTCTCGCTAAACATCGATTCTTCCCTTGAAATGTCTCACATTAAGTGACACGTAATACTCCCCTTCCTTCCTTGGAGTATGCCGAAAGTTCCGACCCGTGCTCTTCTCTCCACGAAGCGCACTTCTGGATCTCTTATACTATACTAACATCATTACTCTTTGTATGCGCAAGTCGCTCTCACACTTGACTAATAACAACTCCACTCCGGGTGTGCTTCATAACAATTAAATTCTACTCTATTCAAGGAATACCAATTCTTGAATGGCTTCCCACAGCCTTCCAATCAAGTTAGGGCGTGCTATTCTAATTGCACACTTATGTATGGATTATCGCCCCTCATGTGACGTTTAATCCACTCTATCACTTCCACTTCGTTATACTAGTCCCACAAACATATATTTCACACGTCTATTACCATGTCCCTTCGACTCGGACTATTTTAACTGTAGTTAACCAAGATGCCCACATTTTTGCAACACTCCGACTGCCCTGGGAGAGCGAACGGCGTGCTACTCATCAGTAGGACTAACTAAATTCAACGGAATAGAAGGAATAGGGCATTAAAATTCCATGCCAATAAAAGAGGAATGATAATTCTCAACCTTCCTCAGATAAGTACAACAATTTTCCCAAATAGGTACAACAACCAAAATAAATCACTGACGCTCTATTCATCAAAATAATTACAGGTCATCTCTTTTATAGAATATAAAGTTCTTTCCAGATAATCCATGCTAAAAATCATTCCAACTCTTTATTCACCTTGTGTTCTATACGCGGTTATGACATTTGGGTACTCTCAATCACCTTAGAAATCAAAATTCTTAAATTCTCCTTATCATCGTTCCACCCCTCAACTCGTGGGGATAACTTTCAATGCTTTCCTACCACCAAAAAAAAAATTCGGCTCCAATGACCTTAAAACAAAATTCAACTTCCAACTTACATACATAATTACTTGATCCCATTTCGACCAGGGTACCGAACTCATGGAATAGTGACCAAACGTCTCCCTATTTCCAACCTTACGCTAAGTTTCATGCGTGGGATGTCTCGCAAAGCGAAATCCGAACAAGGAACCCTCCTGATATACTACTACCTAGCATTGTCGATTATCGAAATCCGTTAGGTCCTCCGTCCATAGTATATACCCCTTTATTCCGTCCCTTGACAGAAAAGTTACAATTTCTCCCGTAATTATGCTTAACAAAGAACGTTTCACCAATTTCACTATCGTCCCGTATTGGTTGATGGTAATTACATTCTATAAACCTCGGATACATACGATCGAAATTCTCTAAATTTCCTTTTTCTAACATTAGGGGTATAACTCTTAACTCCCACATCTCTTAAGGATAAATATAACACTGCACTCTTCCTATCAGTAAGTCCGGAGTGCTAAACATAATACCGAGTCAAGTCTTTTTGCTCAACGGTAAATCCCGGTACATACTGAATCATACTGACAAAGTCTATACATACATTGGTATCGAATATCTCGAGCCCACTATCTCCTCCGAAATCTCTAGGATAGATAATATAAGTGCGAGTCCAACCTTCTTACAGGTAAAGCCTCGCCAAAACAAGACGTGTTGCACTAATGTAACTACCCCGATAGCCTTGCAATAAATGCCCACTATCATACTACCCATTTCTATAACATTTTAACAAAGATAATATCATACTCGTGTATCACATCACTACAACTAGTAGCCTTAATAAAGTATAAAATACTGTTAATATACTCATTCATCCCCCGCGGATAGCACCAAAGAAAAATCCCGCTATACTAAGGAAAAATATTCACATAATGGTAACATTTATAATGATATGCATTAAACTCGTCTCACATGCTAATCTAGCAACGAACAAATTATGGTGACTCGCTCGTGTCACATAAACACGCCGCATCCTCTAAGGATACAACTTATACTTCCATCCTGGCAATCGTCTTGACTGCACAAATGGTTTTCGAACGTAACACGTCTGCCCAAACCAAAACAAAATTATTTTAATCGTTGCCTTTTACTAGGCACCGTATTCTTGTCCTTTTTCTCATTTTGGAACATATTATCGCGAGCGATCTCACTCCGCACAACATACCTCAACACATAATCCACTTACTACCTATCCTACTAACCAGGTTAGGATTGTCCTTCTCTCGGACTTCTGTAGACTCGATTCCTGTTAGCCATCCCGGTTGTTCCCTTAGCTTTTTAGGCCATAAAGATCCTGTTACTATTTATAATAGTACTTACTGAATTTACCATCACTTGGTAAGAATTTAATTATCCGAATCATTTAAATGGTTTTCCTGATGTGTATCCACATCCTTTTGTGGTGCTATACCACCACCGCTGTATTCAGTCTTATTCTCGACTAAATTCTTCGATTCCTTTAACTTCCCCCACAAAGAAGCGTTATCATTTATATTGACAAAATATGACATTGTCAACCTCTGAATCGGTCGTCCATCAGAATTTCCTCCTCGAGTATTATCAACTATTATTACAAGTTGGTCTCCTACTTGGAGTCGTTTCCTCCACTAGTATCTACCTCTTTCGATACAAAATTTGCTAACGATTAGGATTCATATCCACAATTGGACTTCTGTCATGCCCTCCTGCGATGAGTTCAGAACCACGTTTGCTTCTCATCCTGAACAGTTGAGGAAGGAACATACGGTCAACACTTTACCTAAGGTTCTACTATAGGCATAGCATTCCACTTTTAAAATTGGTTGTTGACTCCAACCATTATAATTTCATCCCGAAAGCCAAGAAAATTTTCTCTAAATTTTCACTTTCAGTTTGCCACACTCCGTCCTATATTTAAGCCTTTGGATACTTTACCTCCTTTGGTAAACACATAAAATTTTCGCGTTTCTAAAATTTCCCACTAACAGTCTCTACACGTTTTTGTAATACGTTGGGTAAGTTTACCCTCGCACCTCATTTGACTATAACAGCATTTGAAAATCATTGCTGCACCTTAGTCGCCTTTCTAGTCGTGGCTTCTCGTGTCATAATGGAGGTGACCTCGACTACGGTCATCATTCTCGGATATATTTCATAATCTCAACTGAGCCCTGCCTCCTGATGTACGCTTAACGGTCCTCTTCTGACATCCGTCATCGCTCGGCACACGCACACATCCGAACGAAATTAGAATTCACTAGTGTATACACATTATAGCAGGAGAACGAAATCTCGTCAAAGGAATCGACAATCCTAAACATAGGGCTCTATAACAAACAAAGCAAGGCTGAAATCATAATAAGCCGTACAGATCCTAAGGACACTAGAACCTGATGCTCTGATACCACCTGTGACACCCCGCCTAATTAAATACCGGGCGATCACTCCTTTATTAAATTAAAATCAAGGTGAAGAGTTGGTTGATGCTTAGCATCACTGTCGTAAAAATACTTTTCCAATTTAAACACCCTAAATAATTAAGCTAAGTGTCAAAACCATTTAAAACCTTATTCTCATTTTATTAAATCTGGTTATAAAACCTTAAACCATTAACTTCTAAAGAGTCACACATTAAGAATAAAAAATAGAATTGAACATACACGAATTTAATCATCAATAATAAATCCCAACATTTACAACCCTAAAGGAAAACATCCTGGCAGTAATAAATCCCGAAATAAAGGTACTGAAAGTAAAAATTTCAATCTCTGATAATACCAACTAAATAATAGAAAGAGGGCGACACATGCCCCTGCTGGATAAAACTGAACTAGGAGTAGAATCATATGGATGAAGTCGTCTAAACAACAGGCCTGCAACTCCCACCTAAGCTGCAGCACGTTCCTTCCAAAGGATCCTACGTAAGACGCCCCTGTGGCTGGGCACCTGTAATACATACATATATATACAAGAGAGAAAAGGAAATAGAAACGGGTCAGAGCCCGATAGTGTATATGATTTAAAATATTCGTTTAGCAAGTATTTAAATTGATACAGGCCAATGCAACAACATATTAGTGCGACACGGTCTTGAGAAATTCTCGCCTCTCTTCTAATGTGCACTCCTATCGTACTAACCTTCCCAATGGTTTATCTCATCATATATCACACTATCTTTCCCCAATGATTTAACTTATCTTAGGTTATTCGCAGGATTTACAACTGAACAACACAAGTATTTAAAACGTAAGATATCAATTTGTAACCAAGGTTCTCCTTTTAACTTTATTAATCAATAAAGTTTTCCAGTGTCATATTATACTTTCTCAAAACAATTATTTATAATTTGAGTCATCAACCATGTCCTACATATCAAATCACAGTAGGCAGTTCCAGATTTCAGAATTTCATATATATATTAACTACTCGTATAATATATATCATAACAGCACCCCACATAAAAACTATGGTGCGGGCATACTCTGCTATCCAATCCCCGTATCAATCTTACTAAAGGGAATACAAGTTCGGAATCACTCTCGAACTGTATAAATACATACACAAACAATATTGAGGCGAAGCATAGTTTCCAAGTTCAAGAGGTCAGTACATACCCTCACGTCTCTTAGGATCGTGACTACCGATTCGATAGCCTGTACCTAGGATTCCTATCTTCTAGGGTACGAGTCAATATCCCCTATAAGGCACACGAGATAAGATCGTCCCAGCGCGGTAACCTCAGGGATAGCAAGTAGCGCGGGCATGATTTTTACAAGTATATAATATATGCATACACAATCATATAAATATACCACTTTTATTATATCAATTTAGGTTTATCCAATAACCCACATTCACAACATTTATCCTTATTTTCCCATTATTATTTATCAAGTATAATGGTTCGTTTCTAATTTTAATTCGAAGGGTTTTTCCAACTTACTGTGTAACCCTCATGGACTCTATTCTTCCAAATGTACAATTCAGTAGATATCCGTTTATGTTCCAACATATCCATTTATGTTCCAACGTAACTCTCTCTTACGTGTCTCTCCCCTTTAATATATACTTACATTATCCCTTATGAAAAATATCCCAAAAATATAGATTTCGCCTTACATTAAATGATTTTGAATTTTATTTTCAAAGATGAGAATTTCAAACGGTTTCGAAATCGAAATAAAAATGGAGTTTTAATTGAATTTTTTTATTACTTAGAAGAGTCCTCAAAATATAAAACTCTCTAAGAGTCCTCAAAACATAAAACTTTCTAGTAAAAATAATAGTTTTAGAAATCCGACCGTCTGATCAAGCTGAATTTTTGTCAGCAATCCTGTCTCGCCGTTCGCTACAACATTTTAAAATTTCAAGCGATTCCAATGGTCCGATCATCCGAAATAATTTTTTTAGTGTTTGTATCTGATTAGAACTCTTTTCTTAATCAAACTCTTAATCCTTTACATGACAAAGGGTTTCCAGAATATCATATAAATCATCACTACATGAAAATTTCCCATCTCAAATTGGGTTTTTCTTCCATAAATCTCATCCTAATAACTCCTAAACTAATATGGATGATGCATCAACGAAATAAGCAAGATAAACACTTGCCTGGGATTTTCAGAAATCTGGTTTGGTGTTGAATTTGGTGTGGTTACGTTCCCCGTCTCGCGATCTACGCATTGGCGGTGGCGGCGGTGCAAACGAGTGAGTTTTGAGCCTTGGAATGCCTTGAGAGCTCTCTCATCTCCTCTCCTCTCCTCTCCTCTCCTCTCCTCTCCAATGGTCGTTCTAGTGTTTTGAGTTATCTATCCCTAGGAGATAACCTAAACATCTGATATAACCCATTTAATTTTCCTGGGTTTAATTACCCAAAAATACAAAATGACTAAAATGCCCTCCCGGGGTACTAATTAGGCGTAAAAACGCCCCGAGACCCAAATCAAACCCCCGGGTATACTTTTCTGACTATCTCGACCCTTCCGGACGCGTTGGCGCACTCAAAACGACCATACGAATAACCTATAAAATATTCACTTTTATTAATCCACATTTAGTCCCGACACGACACAGGCGCGTCCCAACTTAAATTTCTACAATTATCATTTTATTCACACGGGACAATATTATAAAAATAAATCTCATATATTACTATACTCATCCAGTAATATGCAGCAAATAATATATTCCCAATAATTACTAACTCTTGTCACGCTAGTAAATATTTAAAATAACATTTCGAATTAAAATTAAATTAATTTATCTCAATTAAATTTAATAAATCCCATAATTTAAAAGCCATGAAAATACGGGGTATTACACAGCTAATCATAATTTTCTTCTAAAATCGGCTTGGACACTCAATTAGCAATCCTATAACTACAAGCTTATGTTCAAGAACGGAAGCCATGTGTTCAACTCCGACCGATGATAATTTAACTTCTTTGTTAAAGAATGAGGGCTTTTATTTTTCTCACTCGGTACACATTCTCAAGACTCCAATTTATAGTAAAAGTTTGAATTATATAAAATTTCAAATAAGTATCATTAAAAAGATAATTTAATAGTCGACTAAGATGAAAGGTGAAGAAGTAAAGTTTTAACGGTGAAATTGTTAGAAGAATAGTTAATGGGACCTTTAACGAATAAAAGGGTATTTAAAAAGATATTTCATTTATAAAAGAATTTGAAAAATCAAGTAGATGAACATTATATCTTAATATCTAATTTAATTTTAAACTAATTTCAAAAACTAAAAACATTTTTTGAACTCTCAAATATAAAGGTTCTTTACTCGTGAAACTCATACATGGGAGGCATTGAGAATGAAATTAGGCATTTCTTTTGGTGTAGAAGTACTTTAGATGCTGTTTGATTAACATTTTTACTGAGTGTCGGTCAAATTTTCATCTTGTAGCCACACATCCTTAACGGACCTTTAAATTACCGCAATTCAGGGAGGATGATCAGACTGCTTTTTCATTAAATAGAACATGAACAGAAAGAAAATATGAAATAGATTTTAATAGGACAACATGTACTCGAATTCCGAGTATGAAACCGAAATGGGACTTTTCATACAAGATTAAATCACCATAGACGGGGAGAGAAAAAAGTTAACCCGAGAGATGTTATTTCTTTAACCTTCACGTGATTCTAACTGTACTTTGTGGGTAAGTCGACATTAAATCTTCATGTGAATTATAGTTTCAATAAAGAAAGGAGTGAGCCCAACTTCACCTGCACAAATAACATATACCCCCCATCCCATTTCTAATTGCTTCCTTACACAATGATAAAACCACTTCTTGAAAATGCCATTGTTATGGTGTGCCTGTTTACCATTGCCACTGCATTTTCTAATTCCTCTGATGGTTTAGCTCTTTTAGCATTCAAATCCAAAGCTGATTTAAAAAACAAACTTCACTTCTCTCCCAACGCATCCAATGATCACTGCAAATGGGAAGGAGTTAAGTGTGTCGAAAGTAGAGTAGTCCATTTTATCATCCAAGGACTAAATCTTGGAGGCATTTTTTCTCCTAACTCAGTCTCTCTTCTTGATCAGTTACGAGTACTAAGTTTACAAAACAACTCGTTGACGGGTCCAATTCCTTCTCTCGTTGGTCTCATTCATCTCAAAGCTCTCTTTCTTGATCATAATTCGTTCACGGGTTCCATCCCACCTTCAATTTCGTCGCTTCTTCGTCTTAAAACTCTTTTTCTTTCTTATAACAAGCTCACGGGTCCTTTACCTCTGTCATTAACCAAACTCGACCGGTTGTATTATCTTCGTCTTGATAATAACCATTTCAACGGTTCAATTCCACCGTTTAATCAGTCCTCTCTTCTTGTTTTCAATGTTTCTAGCAACAATTTAACTGGGCCTGTACCCGAAACTGAAACATTGCTACGGTTTAGTACCTCGTCGTTTACATGGAACCCCGGACTATGCGGTGAGATCATAAAAGAAAAATGCCGGCCTAGTTTACCGTTCTTCGACCCTTACACAGTGGAAGCTCCACCGCCCGCGGTGGGTGTTGGCCAATTAGAGGATGGTGTTGAGTTAACTCAGGAGAGTCCAAGAAGAAGTCATAACAGAAGTGCTATTATTGTTGGGTTCTCAACTGGTGTATTCGTTCTCATTGGTTCAATTATATGCTTCTTCATAGCTATAAACAATAGAAACACAAAAGAGGTATCAACGCCAGAAATGGGTTGTGAGGAGGTTATGAGAATTGAAGACGAGAAAAAGTTGGAAATGAAGAAAATGGAAATGGGGAAGAGTGGGAATTTGGTGTTTTGTGCGGGGGAGTGTCAGCTTTATACATTCGAGCAGCTGATGAGAGGATCAGCAGAGTTACTCGGAAGAGGGACAATGGGCACAACTTACAAGGCCGTTTTAGATAACCGTTTGAATGTTTGTGTAAAGAGACTCGACGCTACAAAATTGGCTGGCACTAGCAAGGAGTTTTTCGAGCAGCACATGGAATCAGTGGGAGGACTCCGTCATCCAAATCTGGTACCATTGAGAGCTTATTTCCAGAGCAAAAACGAGAGGTTTTTGGTTTATGAT
Organism: Sambucus nigra; assembly: GCA_949130495.1. Classification (NCBI taxonomy): domain Eukaryota; kingdom Viridiplantae; phylum Streptophyta; class Magnoliopsida; order Dipsacales; family Adoxaceae; genus Sambucus; species Sambucus nigra. Next base: position 152,480,955 of record OX422211.1, on the reverse strand, counting down.
TTCCAACCCAACGGCAATCTCTTCTCTCTCATGCATGGTAAGCTACCCTTTCTCTAATCTTTTTTTCGTTAATCACTGGGTTAACCCTGTCGTGAGTTGTGACTCGGAATCTGCATGTTAACTTTTACTTTTTGTGGTCACTAAAATAAGATAAACTGAGAAATGTGAAATCTAGTAATAACAAGAATGGCGCAGGTGAAGACATTTGTAAGATGTCGTTTTGTGTGAAAAAGGGCAGATGAGCGGCGTTAAAGTGGTAGAGGAGACAGATTTTCACGGGGGGTTACCTACCTATAGGGGAATCAGAAGTGTTGTCGTTAATCTGGTTTATGCAACACCAATGAATCGCTGACATGGAAGGTGGATTCTTTTTATATATATATTTTTTTTTCCGTTTCACATGACCCCACAAAGAGACTTTTTACTTTAGGAACTAAACAGAGTTAATCACAAGTGCACAGTGCTAATTACAGAAAGCATGATTTGTTTGCTTAGACTAGGCTCTAAGATTAGACATTGGGGTCGCAGAATATTGAAAACAACAATGGCATAAGGACTAATGATTCAAGCATAACATTATCACTGCAATCAATCATATACGTTCAAATATGATGACAAGTCATTTTTATTAGGGAAAATATTTGGGAGACATGAGTTTGGGATTTAAATTGTTAACATGGACACGTATGGGTGTATTATTGGTGTATTTTGGGTGGGTCATACCAACTCAAGGTGTCCCCACTCAAAATGCACCAATGACACGCGGACACGTGTCTCATGTCGCGAATCCAAGTCGCTGTAGCAAGACTCTTTTTATTAATTCCCTCAACATCGTGTTTAGTTCGGATGTGATAGTGGAAACGAATAATTTTTTTATCATGTGAAAATATCATATTTACATACTATCAATTATCTTTATATGTTGTGTCGTGTTCACCCATTAACATGATAAATTATTTTGAATTATACACAAGTTGACATATTAACTCATTTTTAAACATAATTACACCTATTAATTTAGTGTCATTACTAACTCTCTCATTTATTAATGTTTGTCATGATTAAATTAACATCTAATACATAAACTTTTTATAAGTCTCAATAATATATTTTATTTATTTAAATTAAAGGATTTTAATGGGTCTTATCGGGTATTAGCGGATGAAGGGATCAATACTAATCCGATCCATTAACTATTGTGTCTTATCAGGTTAACATTGATATGACCCGAAATCATTAAGGGTTCACTCATTAACTTATAACTTTGTATCCATTCATATCGTATCGTGCCTCATTTGGTCAGATCTAATTTTTATACTTGTTACAAGTATACAAAGATGCTGCTTGAACATTGTAAGACATGATATTCAATAAGGATGTTTAAGCTTTACTAATAAATTAGAAAGAACTTTTTCAACTTAATATGCTACGGAGAACGATTAGCAGGGCGTCGTGGTTTATGAATGATACCAATACTTAGACTCATTCTGTGGCGTCATTTTTATGCATAGTATAAACGTCAAAAAATAAAACTCAAATAGCTTTGGTTACCACATTATAATTTCGTTATTGTCATAAGGCATATCTCAAATCTATTTTGAGATTTGTAGTCCGAAATTCACAAGGCTTAAAATGTGTAATACTGATTTACTCTGTTCCATGAATGACCGTGCAATCACCTTGCATATGGGATATCAAGCATGTAGTGGTTAAAAACTATTTTATATGATGAATATCACTTTTGTATTAAGTTCTATTGGACAAGTTGGGAGCTGAGAACACAAAATTTCAGTGGAACCAAATAGAAAAAAAAAGTCTCATTTTCAAACTAGATGGACAGATACGAATAACTCTACACTTTCTGACAATTAACATTCAAAATAAGTGACTCAGATAGGCTTATGTTTTAAGTGAGATTCTATAGAATTGGAAGCAGCCTCTTCAAAAATGGGGTAAGACTCACCTACATCTACCTCTCCGGGCAGGAACCTTGTGTACGAACTTTTTTTTCTATAGAATTACTCCAACTCAACAACTATGCGCAAGTTGGAAATCTGATAACTGAAATTGCAATATGCATGTGCAGGTTCAAAATTAGCCAAAGCAAAGTCACTGCACTGGACTTCGTGCTTGAAAATAGCAGAGGACGTAGCACAAGGCCTGTCCTACATCCACCAAGCTTGGCGGCTTGTCCACGGCAATCTCAAGTCCTCAAATGTCCTCCTGGGCCCGGACTTTGAGGCCTGCCTCTCCGATTATTGCCTCTCGGCCCTCACCCAACCCTCCTCCTCCGACAAGCACCACCCTGATTCGGCAGCTTACAAGGCCCCAGAAACTCTCAAACTCAACCATCAAGCAACGTCAAAATCCGATGTTTATTCTTTCGGAATCCTTGTTTTCGTGCTTCTAGCTGGCAAGCCTCCACCTAAAACTCACCAGCATTTATTGCCTGATGATCTGATCAACTGGGTGAGATCTAGTAGGGATGAGAATGATAATGAGGACAACCACCGGCTGGTGATGATGGTTGAGGTGGCAATAGCTTGTAGCATGGCATCAGCTGAACAGAGACCCACCATGTGGCAAGTACTGAAGATGATTCAGGAGATTAAAGAAGCTGTTATGATGGAGGATTGTTAATAGGAGGCCTCATCTCCCGCGACCTCACTGTTTTTGTATTATTGTATTTGTATTGTAATACACCGTGGTCAATGCCAATATCAAATATATACACTACCATGATGCTCAGACTTCAATATTAATCAGTGGAAATTTGTAATTGCTACATTTTACTACTTTCATAAATAAAGTTTGATATTTCTATCAGTTTGGACTCTTACAAAAGTGATATAATCTTTGCCTCCCCATTGTTTAATTCATGGATTCACCATTATTTCTGATCTATTATCATGAGTTAGGACATATCACATTTACAAGTTTTGGTTGCTACATCACTATGGTATGGTAGGTGCGGCAGGATAAATTTTTATGGAAAACTATAAGAGCGGTACTTGCAAATCTAGGGATGACACACACACACACACACACACACACACACACATATATATATATATATATATATATATATATAGAGAGAGAGAGAGAGAGAGAGAGTATCATTGAAAGAATATTATTCTTTGATTACAAATATGCTACAAAGTGCAATTTCTTACATCACATATCAATACAATTTCACACACGGAAAAAGAGAAAGGAAAACACTCTCGGGAGAAATGACCTTTGATGTAATTAAAAAGGCTTCAGAGGTCAATTCTTTCAACAAAACCAACATTGCGCTTACACACAATACACACTAGGACAAGTTAGCCACAACTATTAAAAAACGAATATAAAACAATCATATAAAAAAAAGTATAAACAATTACACAAGACCATTGACAAACTATTTTGCTCGACAGAAGTATTATTTCATTCATTAGAAAACTTTAACCGAGAAGTATCCCAAAAATCTGTAGAAACCGCCATCAAGGGCAAAACTGTCTTTTACCATCCAATCGTCTACTAGATTTTTGTCACACTCCTGCGAACTAGCATCAACACAGCTCCACAAGATGCTCGACTCCAGTAACCCCCTTCTCATTGTGAGTCCAAGATTACAAACCTATTTTACCAGCAATCGAATTCACCAAGATTAAAATATATACAAGATCCACCATCAAATCACTTGTTGTGCTATATGTGTATGATATAAAATAGAAGTGTAATTTTGACTTGGTCACCTCGTTAACTTAACTTGACAAGTTGAAACTAAACAAATAAAAGATAAATAAATAACTGAGAAAAACTTCAAGGTCGTGATATTTTTTCTCATAATGGATTTACCTGCACTTATTTGTATGCTCTTCCTGTGCCATGTATGACGTGGGGTCAGAGACGAATATACAAGCAAGGAAAATTATCTAACGACTAAGATACAGCGGGTTTGGGAGATTGTGTGGACGAGGCTTAGACCTCATAATTGTTTCGTCACTGTGTCTAATCCACTCTGAAAGTTTCCAAGGTTTTTGCCACTTCCATTTGAACTGTAACAACCACTGATGATGACTCCTTTTCCACCTCCACAGCTTCCCAGCATGCCCTCCTACTGCTGCTAATTTCTTCATTGACAAATGTCCAACTGGTACCATCTGCACAAGAATGGGAAGAATTCTTATTTGGCCAAACAGAGTATTAGATATGAAAATAAGGGAAACAAGAAGAAACTCAACCCAACCTTTCGTGTCTGATCTATAAAGGCTGCTGACTCCCTCACTGAACCATTAGCAATGCCTGCTGTATATTTGAGCTGTTTGGGTGCCGGCTTGGAGATTGGAGACAATGGATCGCTCATCTCATCAGCTAAGTGCTTCAGCGAATTATGAGAATTCCCCTGTTCAGCGAATTATGTGTCAAAATACTACCGAACCTGATTTAGTGATAATGACGTGAAAAAACAATTCAATTAGGCGAAAAGTATTTTTCACGTGCTTAAAGCTACATTATGTTCATTATTTTCTCGAAATCATATTTATGGGAAAGCCCTGTGCTTAAAGCCAGCCAACATCTGCCTCTCCCAAACCCTGAAATTAAGCGAAAGCCCTGTGCACTGGGTACGACCTTTTTTTATACATTTATTTATAAATTATATGAAGAAATTTTTTTAACACTTTTGGATAAAAAAAAAAAATCACTCCAAACCAAAGAGGTCCCCATAATCTTAATGAATACAAGGATGCTGAATGAAAAAAAAAACAAGAAAATTAATTCGAAGATAAACACAACCGTACCGAAGCTGATGTAGCCAACACAACCGCTAGGTCTTGTTCTCTACGTTTAAGCTCCTTCTCAACTTCCTTTCTTCTCGATTCACTCTGTTGCAACAGGCCCACAAGTTCTTTTAGTTGGTCTTCCATTTCCTTCATTTCAATGTCCTTTTCCCATGACTGGCACCTGTTAATGCATGGAAACTGATCAATTTATTTCGACCGAGCAAAAGAATGCCTTAAAAGGTAAAAATATGATTTCTTACTAAGTATTCCTGGTTCAATATTTGACAAGCTCAGTTATAATAAAGTCAACCAAATTGCCCAGACTAAAACGGGGAGGGACTCCCGGTTGTGTATCCCACCACCTTCTTTCTTTATCAATAGAGCAAATTACTCATTTGGCCCTTAAACTATCAAGGTTGTTTCAAAATGGCCCCTGAACTATCAACGGTGTCAATTAAGCCCTAAAACAATGGTAACAAATTTAAAAAGGCCGTTCCGTTTGTTTTAACCGTTACTTGGATGGAAAATTGTCATGTGCATGGCACATGACAATTTTAAGGGAAACTAAGTAATTTGAATGAAAAAATATTTTTCTGAAAAAAAAAGACTGCGCGCAACTAACCCCTCTCGTTTTCTCTCTGCAAAACCCATTCTCCGGCAACACCTCCCTCTCCAGCGACCCCTACCCACACCTAATTCTTTTGAAAATGCATCCCCCCCACCCCACCTGCAAATCTCCACATACACATTCACCCCGCCGAACCAGCAAACCCAAAATCAAAACCACCTGCAAATCTCTACACATCACCTCACAAAATCCCACCTCTGTCCACATGATTTCTTTAAATCTATTTCCAGAGCACATTCCAGTGTTACTCAGAATCCGATTTGCTTTTTTCTAATTGGATCTGTTTTGCTTTTTTTCAATTTTATTTGTGATTTGCCAAAGTGTGCATTTTGATCTCTTTGCTGGGAGAGGAGGGACGATTACAGGTGGTAGTGGGTTGGGGAATATGGAGGATGGAGCAGATAGAGGTAGGGTGTTAGTGTTCAAAGAAAACCGTGGACCCAATTGGCTGATCCTGTATTCAAGAATCCTCGCAATATGGGGATGGAGTTCGCAAGATGGAGGAGGGGCGTTTACAGGTGGTTGGTGGTGGTTTCTGCTGTTCGGGTGGAATTGTGAGTGTTGTTGCCACTGCCAGTGGTGGTGAGGCAGGGATGGTGTCGGTGGTGGTTGGGGTTGCTGATTGGAGGTGAGATTTATTTTTTTCTATTTTTTTCACCGGAGGTAGTTTTTGGTTGGAGAGTGAGAGAAAAAAAGGGTTGTTTGGATGGGTTTGTTTGTTTGGGTGAGGGTTTGGATTGGATAAGGGTTGTTTAGTGTTATAAAGGAGTGACAATTTTCCATCCACGTTAACCGTTAAAACAAACGGAAGGGCCTTGTTAAATCTGTTACCATTGTTTAAGGGCTTAATTGACACTTTTGAGAGTCCAGGGCCATTTTGAAACAACCGTGATAATTTAGGAGCCAAGTGAGTAATTTACTCTTACTATAATATACCTCTAACCTATGAAGCATGAACACTTCCCCGGAGGCCCCGTACGAGTGTCAGACACTCAAAGGACACGACATGGACACGTGTGTCAGACAAATATGGCATTAAAAAATGGTTGGACACGGGAAGGACATGGTTGGGGCCCAAAAAAATATTTTAGAAAAAAATGGGCAACTTTAACAAAATCAATTTTTTTAAGGGTCAATTATTGTATAGTCCCTACTATAAATATATATTTTTTAAAAAGGACACATTTTTAGTTTAACCCATTTAGTCCCTCAAGCACTCAATATTCTCTTATTTTTAGAGGTCTGCGCCAGCGGCACTCCCTCTCCAAAATAAGTGGCAAAGGACTTTTTAAAGCAAAATAAAAAAGCTTGGACTAAATGAGTATTAAAAAATGTTCGAGGGACTATTTGTTATATGACCCTTTTTTTAATGGTTCATTAGTGTTTTTCACAAGTTATTAGGGTTTTTTACATTCAAGTTTTTCTTTTACTTTGTTCTCTCTCTCATAACTATGTTAACACACCCTCTCCGCATAGTAAACACTTTAATATCAATAGTGTGAACATCAATATTTGTAACACAAACATTTGAATGATTTTTTTTGTTGTTTAGAATGTATAAGACTCTAAAAGGTCATACCCAGGGAGCCTTGTGCACTAAGTACGACCTTTTAGAATGTATAAGACTTTAATGGTTTGTATGTTCTAGTATGGTTAATGTGATGTTTAATGTTTATAATGATTTTATTACTCTAATAGTTATATGTTTTTTCGCATTTTGGTTGTAATTTGTATGGGATTTAGAATTCATGTGTTGTTTAATGTCTTTTTAAATATTTAAAAAATATTTAATTGTCGTTGTGTCGTATTCTAAATTTTTTGAATTTGCCATGTCGGCGTGTCTGTGTCCGTGCCTCATAGCCTCTAACTTATCTAGATATGGAAAACGTTCCCAATTATCATAAATATGATAGTTCCACGTTTTCTGGTCCAAATTATAAACAACTGAACAAAATTTTCAAATAGAGGAAGAAAGAAACACTAGTTCAGAAATTACTAGGTTGAAGATAATACCTTGCATCTGCTACAGAATTGAACATATATTGAAGTAAGTTCTTTGCATCTCCCATTGAACGAAGTTGATTCCAACGTCCACGGCTAGCAAAGGCACGTTCCCGTTCTTCTGCCTCTGAAAGCTGTGAAGCCATTGCTACGAGTGAGTTTGATGAAATGCTTAGCATGCTCTCGAGAGAAGATATTCTCGCCATTCTTGAATTTGGGGACATGGAAAATGCTCTGTACAGACAAGATTAAATACAGAAAAAATTAATCAAAATCAGTTATAATACATAAAAGTCCCTTTAAAATAAGTGGCATTCAACAAAAATCCCATGATTGTTTTTCTAATTTTTAGCCCAATGTATTTTCAAAAATAATTTTAAGCCCACCACAGGAATGCAGGGCACAAAATTCTTTTCTGAAAAGATGTTGGACTAAAAATTAAATGAAACAATTTTTTAGAGACTAAACACTAATTAACCCTTAAAATTACTTCTGAATCCAAACATTATTTCATGTATCTGAAAGGGCCAAAAAATAAATCTTTCTTACCAAAAGCCAATTTACAAGAAAGATAATTTAAAGACTGCTTTTAGGAACACCGTAAGTGGTAAATGTTTGGGACTGAAGGGAAAAATAGAGAATCCAGGGTATTTAAAAATTACGGTAACATGATGGTTACAGAACTTTGGGAAATAAATGATGAATTTGACTTTTGGTTTTAAAAGTAAATTCTTGACCTTCTGGATGGCCAATTATTTTTAGAGTTTTTAAGGATATAATATTTTTGTTGAGGGTGTTTTTCGTATGTATCCTTTATTTTATATTCAATTCATGCTATTCAATTATGCAAACCCAGACATGATTTTTTTTAAATCTCTGAAGAAATATAAAAGCCATTGCATATTTTATACCTAGAAAAACCATTCTTTCCCCTTGGAGGGCTAAGTCCCTTTGAAGCAAATTCATCAACTCGTCTCAAAACAGCTAACTCTTCTGCCAGTGCAGCTCGTCTAGAGATAGATCAAAAGTAGAGTTAGCAATGATACCAGAAATGTTTAACGAGAACGGAAATAATCATATATGAAATTTCTACATACACTTGGCTTTGCTTCTCATACTCGTGTCGTACTTCGTGAACATTCACCAGGACTTCTAGCTCATGATCAAGCCAACGTTGCAAGGATTTATCATTGCTCTGAGTATGCAACTTAATTAAGTGAAGAGAAGTTCAAGATTAAATCATTCAAAAAATTGAAATATTTTATGAAGAGAAAGCATTGAAGTTACCTGCCCATTTGTTACATGTCCATTGCTAATCACTGAAAGAGAACACATTATTAATAACAAGGATATAAAGTTAACTGTACAAGAGATCGTAGACAATTCAAAGCAAATGCATACCAGAGTTGTCACGCGTTGAAGACTTACGAGCTTCTAGCAGCTCTTTTAACCTTTTGGTTGCCATTGCAGCCTCTTCTGTCTTTCGTTGAAGAACCTGTAAAGTCATTTTAAGGAACAGTAGGAACTATTTGTATTACATGCTGGAAGTATCAACGATGGTTTTATATTAGCCATTTTCGCAAACAACATTTATGACTTGTAGATAGAAAAATGTTCACTCTACAGGAGCGTTTTTCTTTCTGCTTATATAGAAAATTTATTATATCTATTTCTTAAATATCAGTATTCGTCAACATGACAGATCAAAATGTACCAGATATTCAACCATATCTTGGAGCTCATGACCCATAAAACTAGGAAACTGCAATTATTTCTTGAGGTTTTAAAAAAACACAGTGACTGGAGAACCAGATAACCTTTTCCCAACTTTAACTAAAAAAAAATTAAAAGCTAAATCCCAACTTAAGTATATAGGAAAAGGAATTTAACTGGAGTTTTAAAGTGCAACGGTCCTGAAGAAGATTATTAGCTAAGTGAGGTCTATCATAATCACTTTTATGAAAGTAGCATAAGTTAAAATGATATGGTTATGTGATTGATGGAGGGAAAAAGAAAAGGTACAAATTATGTGTTATAATAGGACTACAGAGCCGAAGAATTGTAAACTCTTTTTCTCCTATGTATTATATACTCTTTTTTTTTGGTAGCATACCATTATATATTCTTTTCAAAATGAGAAATCCTCACCATTTTCTGGCGCTGATTTAGTGATTGCAATTTATGTCTTTCGTATTCATTCCTCCTCCCCTCCTTCCTTAACTGCATTTCAAACAAACAAGCATCATATTCCATGAATATGAATTGATAGTCTGTCACCACAATCAGCATCTGAGAAATTGAATTAGTGTACTAATACGAATACAAAAGATAAATATTCAATCTCAAGAAGCAAAAATGTTGGCAGAACAGCATCCCACTGACGATGATGATTATTACCTGCAACAATTCTTTTTCTCGAGACGCCTTCCACTGACGGAATTGTTCAGCCTCTTGTTTTATCTTTTGTTGCAATTGAACCTACAACCTCTCAAATAAAATCAGCAGCACATACCAAAATTCAATTGAGGATATAAAATAACAGAAGACAAAATGTGATCCAGTCACCCAACCTTTTGTGCCTTGATGAATTGTATTTCATCTTGTAATCTTTTCGCTGCTTCGTCACTCTTTTGCTTTTGCTTTAAAATCAGAACCTGACTCTCTTGTTTCTTTTTAAGATCCTGAATCTGAGGTGTACATATTAAATAAATGTATAAATCTAGGAGTGAACTATAAAAAGATTTTAATTTCTGAAACCCAATGGCATCTTCTGCAAAAAAAAATAATAATAATAACCTGTGCCTCAAGGGATTTTAATTTATGGGAGTGCATATCTTCTAGTTTTTGTGTTTGCCCATCAGAAGTAGCAGCAAGGTTTTCAACTTCAGCCAGCAATCGATCCCTCTCTTGCTGCATTTATAAAACAGGTGAACATCAGCCTTCAGTATCATTAAACTAAAAGAAGACATAACATTTATACTTGTATTTGACCTGCACAGTTCTTTTCTCTTCTTCAAGATCCATGATTTTCTTCCCAAAGTGTTGCTTGAGACTCATGGTGTCAAATCCGCCAAAAAGTTTCATCTCTGACTGCAGAAATTAAATGTAAAGATACACATGAAGAAATTAAATTACTTGAGTGTTCAGTTCCAAGCCTCCTGGGGGACAATTATTATAAAATTCAATCATATTCTTGTCCCTTCACAGTTTATCCACAAGTCATGATACTTGGAATAGTACTGAATTATTACGCGCTTATTTATGAAATGGAACCTTTACACGATTCCTCTGCACAAAAACTGGAGTATTTCATACCATATTATTTTACAATATTTCAAAGTTCATTCATAGCCCATATTGTGGTGATTTTTATTATTAAGTGGGAGCATCCAATGCATAACATCTGGGCAACGAGTACAGAGAGAGGACACAGGATCTTATATATTGTATAGCAAAGCTTTGATATATCAATTTGATATTTTATATTCTTAATATGCCCCCTTAGAGGTCGTACCTTAGTGCGATGGCAAGTGCCCTCGCCCAAGCTATGGTTGGCCTCGGGTTCGAGACATGGGAGCAGCCTCTCCATATATGGGGGTAAGGCCTGCCGACATCCCCCTCTCTCAGACCCTGTAGTTAAGCGGGAGCCTTGTGCACTAGGTACTAACTTTTTAACATGCCCCCTTAGGTGTGGGTTGACTGTGCCAAACCAAGTGAAAGAATTATATTGGGCGGCGTGGAGTACTTTATCGTTTGGCCTAACTTGCTCTAATACCGTGTTTTTCTGGAGCATTCAAATCAAAAGCTACTTTGCATTCCCGACATGGGATTGACATTTTGACATATTATAAGAGCCCAACAAAACATTATTTCGTTTCAAAATTTACAAACTTTGAAGATATATATATATATATATATATATATATATATATATATATATATATATATATATAACTAATAAATTAATTTGAGGATCCATGATATACCTCTTTCTGCTCTAAACGTTTGTTTAATTCGTTCAACTCTTTATCCATAGAGTCTTGCAGGAGAGTATGCTCCCACTCTTTTGCTGCTTCATCATCAACATGCCCCGAATCACCTGTGTGTTCATATTGACAATATGAAACCTAAATGAAATGATTGAACCATATAGGAAGTCTGCGGTTATATTTAGAGGAAGAAGGATATAAAAGAATATAAACTTTAGTAATATTCAAAGGATGAAAGAAGTTAAAGAATCTTAAATTTCTGCCCTCAAAGGTGATATTTAGTTACAGCTATGTCATTGAAATATTAGGTTGTCAAGCTAATTTAAAACCAGAGATGTGGGTTTTCAGGGGCACATTTTTCAGGGGTATTATTTTTAATTTCACACGTATCTGTAAAGCCTAATTCTCTAGTACATAAGGGGGAGTTTAGGCCACCTCTGTTTTTGTTGGGAGAGATGTGAGACCTCCTTGTACTTCTACATTATGAGAACACCTCAAATATGTGTGAATTTTGTTCTGTGTTCTTATTTTCTTTTTCATTATCGCTCTCAAAAACAGGGATTAGGGTTTAATCCATAACGAAACAAAACTCGTACCCGTTTCAGCCATTTGATAATCAGGTGAATCCATACTTTGCAATCCCCTTTTGAGGCCTTCGCTTTTGACAGATAAAGTGCCACTAAGCTGAAATAAGAAATTGCATACTTAGATACTTAACTAATTCAACTGCTAACACTCGTATCGTAAAAAACTATTTTAAATTAAAAATAGTAAAAATAGTCTATAGTAAATATTAATAAACTTCACAATGAATAAGTGATTTATTGTGTACTTTAGCATCGGTTTCACATTGCTCGGTGGCAGTGGATCTGCTGCGGTATTGATGAAGTTCCCTACAGAGACCCTCGTTAGTAGCTTCAAGCCATGCAATCTTATCTTTGAGGACCTACAACACATTGTAAATAAGAACATTTCTTTTAGTAATACATCCAAAGTGATCGTTATAAATGGAAAATTTTACTGAGCACAACCAATTACAATTTAACTAATAATTAACAGTGAAGTTAGATTTCGTGAATTCAAGTACCTGTAATTCACAAGATGAAGCTACTGCCCCACGAGCACCAAGTTCTGCCTCTAAATACTGAAGTTGTTTCCGCATTTTCAACATCTCATTGGATATTGGATCTCTATTAACCTGGTCAACAGGTAAGCAGGAAAAATTATCATACAATACCTCAAGAAGCAATTAATCTCTACATAACGGTGGGGAGAAACAGAAAAATACAAAGGAATAGAGTAAAAATATAAAAGAAAAGTAAAGAACACTTCAAAGACTTACAACAGGCTTATTCTGGATATTACGAGCACGATTTGCATACTTTAGAGTGTTGAGAGTTTCCTCAGCATTAATATCAGCAGGACTAACACAGGCTGGGTAAGCAAATAATTTAGCAGATGTAAATATAAACACAAAATAGTTCCAGCTATTTGTAAAAGAACATATGCAGATGATACTTTAAACTCGTAGATTATAAAGAAGAAAGATATAATTGAGTACATTACGAAAGGAAACCGAAAATAACTCAAATATAACGAATAAAATATAATAAACATTACCTGCTAGTCTAACATCATACGGTAAGCAAAAGAATACCAAAGAGAGGCTTATTTTCCCACAATATAGGTGAAAAGAGACCATTTGGAAAACAAAAAAGAAATGTTATAAAAGTATAAAAAGTGAAGGTTGAGAGCTGAAAGAGTTGACTTAGACATTTGGCATTTCTGGCATATCATCTTGGTGGGTACAGATACAGAATATGAAATCCACATTACATCTTGAGATTTCCTGGTGGAGAAACGTAGGCTGCTAGTTTAACATTAAATATAACAGAAACCCATCATTTATTAAGTTGATTTCCAGTAACTTTGTACTGCATGTCAATTATGGTCTGTTTCTCTTGAAAAATCAAGAGCCTGATTGTCCAAGAAACAGATTTGCCACTCACATAATCTGCTCAGTGACTCCACCTCAACTATGATCAACCCAAACTCTCTTATTTCCCACCACAGTTACTATTTGGCATCCTTTGCCGTTCGCTTTAAATCCAATTAACGAATATGGTTACACTATTATTTTCTTTCATCAAGAAAGCCATTTTCGATATCGCAAGAATGGTCTTGATTTTTATCAGATAAAAGTATAAAACTCGTCTACAAATTCTAGACAAGGGATTTTGTTAAGAATATAAAATTGCAGATGCGTAATTCAAAGCCTCGAACATATATATAAGATCCTGGGACTCTTGCACCCATTGGCGATTTGTTTTGGGTTGAATGCTACAAGCGCGAGGCATTAGTTTTCCGGTGTGGAATTAAAAATGTATAAAGAATAGTAACTAAACGTTCTATAAAGAATAGGAAAATTATGTACACAACAAACTTACAAAAACACGGAAATGAAAAGGAGAAAATAAAAGCAATACGTTTCTTAAGTTTCTTGAGGCCAACAACCTAGGAAGTTCATGAGAATTATTAGAGTAAGGAGGTGATTCATCGCACATGGGAGCAGCCTCTGCATATATGGGGGTAAAGCCAGCCGACATCGGCCTCTCCCAGACTTGCAGTTAAGCGGGAGCCTTGTGCACTGGGTATGACCTTTTTTATAGGTATTCATCGCACATTGCACAAGAGAACCAAGATTTAGAAAACTTGGTATTTATTATGTTAGAGGTTATAGGTTATTATGAAAACATTAAATATTATTAAGTTAAGGAAGTCAATGGTAACTTTGCATCTCTTTCAAACTTTCATGTTGAACTCTTTTTTAATGGGATGTGTAGTTTTTAACCTTTACTTGGTCGACAAATAAGTAATTAACTTTAGAGGACTATGCAACCCAAATGGGACTGCTAACACCACGAAATAAGCACAACAGTAAACTAGAAGTAAGAAAAATCAATTTAAAAAGGAAATTAGGGAGAGAAAAAAAGGCAACAAATAAAAAATTACCTATCATAACAGTCCTGCTGTTTCCACCGAGCGAATCCTGCCAATGTAGTAAAACTTAGACTCCATATTATATTAATACATATAAAAATTACAGGAAGAAGGGCATAAATTCTTTGAATTTATTTGTAATGACCTATTTATACCACAGAAAAATGTCCAATCCTGCCAACCAACTTTCAGATACACTATACAGAACAGGTTGGAGTTATTATTTTAGAACGCAACACTTACCCCCCCCCCCCCACTTTCCCTTTTTCTTAAAAGCATTTTTTTCCAAAGGAGCTCCCAAATGTCAATGAACCGAATTGACGTAAATAGCGTCAATTGAGAACAAGAAATGATATTTCTTTCTCTATTCACAATCTCTCAAAATTAAGCAATGACTCAAATGAGTCTACAAAAGAGGTATTTATAGGAAGGAAGTTGCTTGGCCTCTAAGCTAACAATCTAATTACAATTATGCCCTTAAGTGCCACTTAACCTTCCTTCTTCTAAATACCAAAAAAAGAAAAATACAATGAATGCTCCAATAAAAGAAATACTAAAAAGAACTAAAAAAAAAATAAGATGCCGACCACGTCCCTGATTTATATCACTCTCCCCCCCCCCCCCCCCCCCCCCCCCCCGAAAAGAGTTCGTCCTCGAACTCAGAGGGGAAGGCCTTCGGTGTCACCATCAAGGATCGTGAGGAGAGCTGACTGGGATGGTATCTCTGGTGTCTCCTCAATGTAGTCAGGGTCTCCAGAAGTTAAGAGAGCTCGACGACGAGGGAGAGAGCAATCAGAGGCGCGATGGCCCATCACCCCGCAATTGTAACATTTGAAGGTGACCGGATGAGTAGGAGCAGGAGGAAGAACCGTGACAGCAGGAGTAGTAGTGGTGGAAGGAGTCCCAGTAGGTGCAGAAGGCACTGGAGCTGGTGGAGTAGGCGTGGAGCGACTACGTGGGGGAGGGGCAGTCTGGTGGTATGGCTCCACCTTGGTGGCATACTCCACCGCTTTGGCAAAAGAGGTGACCTCCCGCAAAGCAAGATCACGCTGTATGTATCCCTGAAGGCCGTGGATGTATCGGCTAATGCGCTGCTCCTCAGTGTGGCCTAGGCTGGCTCGAGTACATAAAAGCTGAAATTGCTCAGTGTAGTCCAAAACAGTGGTGTCCTGGAGAAGGGACTGAACCCGAAGAAATAAGTCACGCTCGAAGTTGGCTGGAATAAAAGCGGAAATCAACTGTGCGCGGAGCTTAGTCCAGAACTGGATGGGGGAAAGACCCTCGATGACACGGCGCTACTCCAAATCATTCCACCAAACACGAGCATATCCTTGAAACTTGGTCGCCGCTAAGAGAACACATCTACGACCTTTCAGCCATTTGTACTCAAAAATCCGCTCCATGGCGGCAAGCCAATCAACAATGGCATCAGGCTGTAGGTGGCCGTCAAACATTGGGACATCAACTCGGATATCACCCTGCATAATCCGGGAAAGTAATTGGAGGGTCAGCTGTGTGATAGCATCTCCACCCTGAAGGCCGTGGGTATCCTCATCAAAATCAGCATCGCCTAGCGGAAGCTCAGGAAGTAAGGCTCGCCGTGGTTGCCCCCGAGGCGGTGGATGAGGAGGGTCAGGAGCGGGTGGGTGAACTAAAGCGGTTGGAGGAGGAGTGTGAGGTGGTGGAGGCTCACGAGGTGGGGAAGTAGGAGGTGGGGGAACCAAGGCTGGCGGTAGGGACATTGATTCATTTGATGGCCTTTTTGGTGGCAAACAAAGCAATGGAGCTCGGAGATGGGGACATAGGTGGTCACCTTGGGGTGGAGGGAATCAAATAGGGAAGCATCCGTTCGCCACTCGGTAGGAGGGGGTGGGTCAAACTCGGGAACGAAGTGGGGACGGGGTGAAGGAGGGTCGGCATGAGGAGGTAGGGTAATCCACTCCCGGACCCACTCATGGGAGACAACGGGTGCGGAGTGAAAGAACGGGTATCCCACGGGGGTGGCTGATGTGGTGTAGGAAGAGGGTGTCCGGGTGGGGGAAAGGTATGTAAAAGAGGTGGGGGCGGAAGCGTGGGGAACGTGGAATGGTGTGGGTGAGGGTGTGGGGGAAGACTAGGGGTGGGGGGTATTGGTGACATGTGGGGGTGTTCAAGATGTTTTTGTGGGTGATGGCGAGGATAAATGAAAATAGGGTGTAAGGAAGGGTCATGTTGAGATAGAGATGAACATGGTGGTGGATGTGGTGGCGGGGAGTGGGATGGGAGGAGAATACGGGGTGGGGGAAAATGGGGCGAGGGTAATTGGTGGTGTATGAATATATTCGGCGGTAAAGGTGGAGGTATAAGGGGTGGTGGTGAATTTTGGGGGGCAAAATTTTGGGGAATGTGGGAAGATGAAAATTCTAGGGTTTGGGGTGCAAGATTGGGATTAAATGGCATTGGGTTTGTGACATGGGGATGGATTGGAGGAGGATTTGATTTTTTTGTGTGCCGAATGTCACGAATCATTTCGGCAATGGTGGGAGAGTATATCCCGATCATAGGTGGTACCGTTTGGACACACACAGGGGTAAGGTGTACGGGAAAGTCTCCGGCAGGGCCTGAATGTGTTGGACAACCTTCGGGGAGGCGGGTTAATTGGTGGTGCTGTTGGTACAAGGCAGAAGGTTGGCCGGAGGTCTCCAGGGGTTGAAAGAGGTTCGAAGGGGCTGTGTAGGGTACTGTTCGATTCCAGAGGGCATAACCGGTGGGGTGAGGATGTGATTCCGAGGGTAGGGGTGGAATTTGGGTAGGTATTGGGTCGGTTAGGGCTGGGCGGTTGTGGAATAGGTTTGGGGTAAGGCGGAGGGTTGTAGAGGGGTGGTCGAGGCCGGTTGAGGGAAGGGGTTAGGGTCGGGTTAATGAAGGGCGGGGTTCGGGGCAGCGATGGGGCTGCTCTGAGACAGGGGAGGGGCTTTCGGGTCCTGTTGGTTTTTTTTGTTGGATTTTTTTTATTTTTCGTCAGCGGGGGGTGGTGGCACAGTGGTTGTTTGGGTGGTTGTGTTCGTTGGGAAGGATGTAGGGTTAAGCTTCGTGGAGTTAGGGTTTTTTTGGGTAGGGTGTAAAATGGCTTGATCTTGGAGAACTAGGGCTAGGGTTTAGAGATATTACCGTTGCGGTGTGAGGGCAGCCCGTGGTGGTTGCCGACGAAGAACTACGGGCATCCATCGCATCAACTCGGGCCGTCAATCGGTTGAGGGCTTCGAGAATTTGGTTGAAACGGTTTGCATCGGAGGAGTACCTCTTTTCTTGAACCCACCTTGACGTTGTTTATGAGTTTTTGTTTTACAACAACAACCGAGTGGAGTGACTAGGCTCTGATACCAATTGACGTAAATAGCGTCAAATGGGAGCAAGAAATGATATTTCTCTCTCTAATCACAATCTCTCAAAATTAAGCAATGACTCAAATGAGTCTACAAAAGAGGTATTTATAGGAAGGAGGTTGCTTGGCCTCTAAGCTAATAATCTAATTACAATTATGCCCTTAAGTGCCATTTAACCTTCCTTCTCCTAAATACCAAAAAAAGAAAAATACAATGAATGCTCCAATAAAAGAAATACTAGAACAAAAAAAAAAATAAGATGATGACCACATCCCTGATTTACATCACTACCTTTTTTATGCTGCTGTGAGGGGCATCTGCCCAACTCAATGAAATGGACGGCCTTTTTATAGAGAATAAGGGTACCGAGAGTGTTGCACTTTTATATCAACATATCAGACCCATAGAGTTGACTCACTTCATTAGCAACACATGACATGCGTTCAATTTATCCTTAAATCAAGTTAATGTGTATTTTGGGCATTCAAAGGCTACAATCTACTAAAGTCCATCACCTTTAAACTCGAGGATGAGTCAGAGTTTACTGTCCCTAATTATTCATTTTTTTAATTTAGTGGCATCGAAGAAATCAAATTCAAGGTTATACTTGAGGCCGGATTTTGCAAAGGGATGGTATATGCTAGGTTCAAAAGGATTTTTTTTATTGTTATTGTTCTTTCCTTCAATATTTTAGGTACTTACCATAAATAGAAATATAGGTTTTGTTTTGGTAATTAACTTACGTATCAATTATGCATTGGTTTCTTTTATTGCAATGAATTTTTTTGGATCGTCTTTCAAGAAATGCTTGTTATGGTAGGTTTAAAATTCTAGTAGCATAAATGATTCTAGTCCCTTCATGTAATAGAATATAACTCTCGGTTCGAATACTTTGTTCTCGCTTGAAAGGATTGTTTCTTTCTTATTTATTGGGAATCCCAGAACCCAAAGTTGAAGACGTTGTTTTTCTTCCTCTATCCGAACTGTCATCCCGCATCATATATGATCTTTAATGAATTGTGTGGGGTGTTACACATTACATTGTTTTGTTACAAAGCCCAATTGTAAGAAGATGTTACACATAATCTGAGATATCTATACTTTAAGAGAAGCTTTACTCCTCTCTGAAAAGCAATTAGTTCTATTATTTTTTAAGTTTAAATGCCCAATTACTAGATGACAAGTTTATGCCTCTTAATACAAGTCTATATAGGGTTAATATGCATTGTTATAACAAATCTAGCAGTATTTGCAAACACAAAATAAGGGCAGGTCGCTTTGTTCAGCACCTTGTCAACTGAAAAATTATAATAATTTTTCAAAAAAAAAAAATAAGAAGGCATGCTAATCGGATCATTCCTCAGACTTAAATAAAGATGCAAACCTGCAAGAGCCGAGTCAGTTTACTATCCCGATATGGAACATGAAGACCTTCTTTCCGTTTTTTCTCATCACCAAGTGCACTGATAACATTTCCAAGTGCAAGAAGGCCCTTGTTTATGTGAACTCCTGTTCAATAAAGGAGTATGTTAGTATTCCATGTTTGACCAAAAACAACTTTGAACAACTGACAGACAATTCCACCTACCTTCCTTAAAACGCATGCCATCGGAGCCTGTTCTTTTGGCTCGTTCCGATCCCGCAAGATCCACTAAGTGCAGCTTGGCACATAGATACTCTTCACTCATAGACTCATTAAGACTGCTATCACCAGAGAGAGTTGGACTGGGCTTGCGCATTTGCTCCAGTGTGACGGTGAAAATGGCGTGCGAACGACTGAATAAGAAATACCCAAAAAAAATCATCTGGCCGCTCATCAATGTCAGTAAATTTAACAAATCAGTTTGAAATTAATCTTCTACAAATATAGCCTACTCATTGAATTTTGAACCAGGTCAACTCAGAGTACCCTTGAAGACATGATGACATAATGTCTATCAAGATCAGATAAACAGAAAAGATCAAATTTAAACGTTTAAAGTAACAAAAAACAAATATGATCCGAGTGTAAAATTCATGCATGGGAAGAGGATGTTCTAAAATAAGTTGACCACTAAATACTCTTTTTTCAATAACTATGTCTAAACACCCAGATAGCTTGCCACGCAACAAGTTAAACGGATCAACCTGCCAGGATTGATCCAGGGTCCAAAACATTGGGATCACTCAAAATTGGAGTCACTAGAGCTTTATTTCATCTGAAGCCCCTACAAACCCCAAGAAACAGGAGAGAAATCTAGCAGCGGCTGTATTATAAATTCACAAGAATTTCCCTAATCAAAGACATCTAGGCATCTTAGAATAACTTCTGTCAAACTTCCAACTGTAAAATTAAGTAATGAACTAATGTGAAACGTCATCAAACTATAATATCAAGTAATAGCCTAAAACAAGCACAATTACACTCCCAGCAAACAGAAAAAGCTCTAAAACTCTCAATATCATTCAACAATTCAAAAAGAGATCACCAGAGCCATGATAGAGACAATTCCCAACTTAGAGTCCTAAATCTACTACCTATCTAATAGAAACTACCTAATTTAAGTGGGAAACAAAACAATTTTAGGAAACCACATACCAAATAAGAAACTGAAATATAACTCCTACCTTGACTGCAGTCCTAAAAATCAGCAATTAAAGTAAATAAAAGAAAAGGAAACATGGACTCTCCCTTTCTCTCTCTCTCTCGAAGTCGGTCGGTCCCAAGGTCTAATGACTCATCACACTGCCCTCCTTTGAAAAAGCTCGTTCACCAAGTTTCGGGAAAAATTGATGATGCCCGTGCCAAATAAAGAAAAATTTGAATATTCCCTCTCCTTCAATTATGGCACAAATCGATATTTCGTAATAAATAAATAAGAACACATTATTGAAATTCTAACCATCTGAAAGTTTGTGACAGATCTGAAATTGGCCAACCCAAGAAAATTAGCTCTCAACTTAGGTAATGGGTCTAAGTGGGCTGGAGAAAATTGGGTCCAAATCTCCTTTTAAACAAACATCAAATAATATCGAGTGTAGCCCAATGTTACCAAATACTCTCTCCATTTTGGATACCGTGTTCTAAATCTCCCGTACCTGCTTAAGGTACTTTACATTCCTTCCAGCTTTCCAAATCTAGCTTCCACTTTTGTTTTGTAGAGAAGAATAGAATAAAAAATAAAAATAAAAATAAAAAGGGAATATATATGCTATAAATTTTCTCACTTTTCTCCATCCCAAGCAAATCTACAGAAAACTAGGTACTTCAGTGGTAAGTGCCCAATACAAAATATATTTAAATAAAATATGACAAGTTGAGTATAAGGAGCATCAAAGTTTTCAGAACACGTGGTGAACTATGTACAATTACATATATGTGTGTGTGCGCGCGTGCACAATTTATATGGTACCCAATGTTTTAAATCGCGGTCGCGCAGGGTGTCGCGTTCTGGCTCCCAAGTAGCGTCGCGCTAATCGCGTCGCGCATCGCGCAAGCAATTCATGCATTCCCGCTTTTTAATCAAAAAACTTATAAAAAAAATATAAATAAAAAAATAACATTTTAAAATGAAATTTGTAAGAAAGTAACATTTTAAACTGAAATTGGTAAAAAAAGTTATAATTGAAATTGATTTTTTTTATTTTTTTCTAAATTTACTTTTTAAATTGACAATTAAAAAAATAATAATAATAACATTTTAAACAGAATTCTGAAAATAAGTAACATTCAAAGCTAAAAATAATAAAATAAATAATTTTTTTTTCAAAAGTTACTTTTTAAATTGCCAATTAAAAAAATAATAATAATAATAACATTTTAAACAGAATTCTGAAAATAAGTAACATTCAAAGCTAAAAATAATAAAATAAATAAAATTTTAATATGAAATTTGTAAAATAAGTCAAGTTTAAACTTAAAATTATAATATAATAACATTTTAAACATAAATTTATAAAACAAGTAGTATTTTAAATTGACAAATATAATAATAATAATAATAATAATAATAATAATAATAATAATAATAATAATAATAATAATAATAATAATAATAATAATAATAATAATAATAATAATAATAATAATAATAATAATAATAATAATAATAATAATAATAATAATAATAATAATAATAATAATAATAATAATAATAATAATAATAATAATAATAATAATAATAATAATAATAATAATAATAATAATAATAATAATAATAATAATAATAATAATAATAATAATAATAATAATAATAATAATAATAATAATAATAATAATAATAATAATAATAATAATAATAATAATAATAATAATAATAATAATAATAATAATAATAATAATAATAATAATAATAATAATAATAATAATAATAATAATAATAATAATAATAATAATAATAATAATAATAATAATAATAATAATAATAATAATAATAATAATAATAATAATAATAATAATAATAATAATAATAATAATAATAATAATAATAATAATAATAATAATAATAATAATAATAATAATAATAATAATAATAATAATAATAATAATAATAATAATAATAATAATAATAATAATAATAATAATAATAATAATAATAATAATAATAATAATAATAATAATAATAATAATAATAATAATAATAATAATAATAATAATAATAATAATAATAATAATAATAATAATAATAATAATAATAATAATAATAATAATAATAATAATAATAATAATAATAATAATAATAATAATAATAATAATAATAATAATAATAATAACAACATTTAAAACAGAAATCTGAACAATAAGTAACATTTAAAGCTGAAAATCATAAAATAAATAACAATTTAAACAGATATTTATGACACATGTAGCATTTTAAACTAACAATTATTAAAAAAAAACATTTTGAACTGAGATTTGAAAAATTAGTAACATTTAAAACTGGAAATTATAAAATAAAAAACATTATTTACTGAAAAATGTAAAATAAGTAAACGTTTAAGTAAACCGAGAGTTTGGAATAGAAAATATTAAATAAAAGTAACCTTTTAAGCTAAACTTTTTAAAAAAAGCAAATAACCTTCGTAAATAAGTAAATTGAGGGTTTGGAACAAAGAATACCTCACTCAAACAAAGTCCGTACGTGAAATAAGGTAACACTTTTCCCCCTCCTTAACTAAACTGTGATTTCTAAAAAAAACATGAATAGCGTTCCTGTTGCGCCAAATAGCGCAAAATAGCGCACAATAGCGCCAAATAGCGCACGCTTTTTGAGCATCCCAAATAGCAGCCTTGTTTGCCTTGCTTTTTTCCACCGCAAAACGCAATAGCGCGCTATTGCGTTCGCAATAGCGCGCTTTTAAAAACACTGATGGTACCCAAAAAAGATTCAAATAATAGTTTTCAGAGAACCACAAACCAAAACAATGCCCCAACTAAGTCACCCCTAATATATCGCGTACCAGGCACAATAGAATACCACGTACTTATACCATTACCACGCGCCGAAGTGATCCATGTTCCATGTCACGATCTGACACAAATCTTCCATGTCCATAATCTTTTGGATCTAGGATCACTAGAGAACCATAAGGGGAGGCACCAACCTCCAAACAAACCACTCCTCACCAAGCCAGACGTTTGATTTGAAAGTAAACAGGGCATGCCAAAGGCCTTTGACGACATTGAGAGATGGGATTGTCTACATAATAAATTCTTCCCGAGTCACATTGCCTGACTATATCGAGTATAAGGAGCATCAAAGACCTATAGGCTATTAATTCCTTCCCTCGGTTCCACATCATCTTCCCATTCCTCCAAAGTAACATCATCCACCCTTACTGCACCAAAGGGATGATTTGATGATCATTGTTTCGCTTTGCCAGTTTCTTAGTCGAGCATTGACTCACCACATGGCCCGCATGTGCCACTATTCATTGTAGATCGAGGAGGACCCTAGTCACCCTGCTATCATCCTCCCTAAAGTAATGGACATTACTCAGACCCATCCTTTCCAAAGTCACCCAAATCTAGCAGATCAGAACTTTGTTTTTTAACCCATTTTGCCACGCGTTGTGCTTCATCCATACTAAAATTATGGTGGCGGAGCAGGAGTCGATTTGTACAAACGGATGTTGCTCGGATTTTTTTCACCTTTTCAGGTGAGGAACCCTTAATAAGCACAAACTTCAGATCCTGATTCATCATTCTTTTTCCCATGGCCCTTTCAATATTGCCTCTTTTTTGCTGCTAACTTTTCTTCAAAGGCCTTGACAAGAACGGATATGGCTCACTTGTCCTCGGCGTTGGCTTCACTACGATGTATCCTATGACCAGGAGACCATCCCCCTTAAAACAGTTAGTATTAGCACCCGTCCATGCAAAGCTGCTCGTTTCGGCTGCAGTGCAACACCGAGAGGTGCACTTTTCCTCGCAATGGTGCCCAGCCCCTCACATGGCCCTGCTCGTGGCGCGTTGTGCCCTCTCCAGCCCATTCTAGCCGCCGACACTAGGGAAGCATCTCCATGGATTACATCAATGGGGCTTGGCCCTAGTGGGGAAACGTAGGCATGCAGCCTGACACTCTCAATCTTCTGGAACGTGTGCCAAAGCTAGACACTTGCGACGCTATGCCTTCTATCATCGAAAATGTTTTTTGCATGTCTCACATAGATTCATCGGCTTTTTCCTGTTGCTTTCGGGTTTCCATTCAGATATGGAGAAACATGGTCACATACCAAGAGCGAATAATGCTGTGATACCAGTTGATGTGAGTCGTGTCGAAATTACACTCACAACAACTCACAAAAGCCTACAAATCTCTCAATAATGTTCAATAATTCAAAAGGAGATTATAAGAACCATTATATAGGCAATTGAGTAATTGACAACTTAGATCCCTAAATATACTACCTATCTATGGGAGACAAATTCCATTATTTTAAGAAACCACAAAAGTAACAAGGTAACTCTAATAGTACCAGGAAACAAAAGATAACCATGGACTTTCTCATCGCTTGAACCCTTGGATCCCACAACACATCGTAAACACACATCATATCTGAAATTATTTAACTCCTAAAACATTTATTAACATCGCAAATAAATTCAAGGTAATAAGAAGAATTAAAAATAAATTACATGATTGTCTATGATGAATAAACAGAAACTGAACAGATAAATGCATTTTTCAACACACCCACAAACAAAAAATCGCATCATCAGATGGCATCATTTTTTCTGTTATGTCAAAGAAGAGAAAGTAAACGATATTATATATATATATATAGGTGAAAGGTCAACCTTGACTGATTATTCATGTTTGTACTCCCTGTTGCCCTGCTCAATGATCCTTGCTCTAAGCAATCAGCCATTTCCTTTAATGTTTTGACATTGCGTTCAGTGGATCCTGCCAGTGTGATAACACCATCTGATGTTTCCCGAATTTGTATTGGTGATTTCCCTGGGGAAGTTGCTTTCGCTGTGTGCCCATTTGTTGTCTCTGATTTGTTCACAGAATTAGGATCCAGCAGGTCTAGCACTTCCTCTTTTAATATCTTCACACAAGAATCTTTTAGTTATATAGTTATTATGTGAATGGAATACAGAATAAGATGCCAAAAAAAATACCAGAAAATAGTAATATCAAAGAAACATTCAAACTAGAATAGCTCTATACATAATACTTGAACTAAGGTTTCAGATGATCAAGTGGTGAACAAAATCACTAAAAGAAGGCAATGCGTCTGTTTCAAATAAACAAAATAAAGGCTCGAATATACATTTGATGTGGTGCTAGAGCATTGAGGTATTAGTGTCACTATTTAAACATACTTTTTATGCATATTGAGCAGTTTTTCGCTCAGTCATACATTACTACATAATATTCTATAGAAACAAGAAATCTCAAAACCTGACCAAGAGAACAGAGTATGCAAAACATAAAAAAGGCCGTACCCAGTGCACAAGGCTCCCACTTAACTGTAGGGTCTGAGAGAGGCAGATGTCGGCTGGCCTTACCCCCCCAATATATGGAGATGCTGCTCCCATATCTCGAACCCAAAACTAACCATAGTTTGAATGAGAGCACTCGCCATCGCACCCGAGACCAACCGTAGCTTGGGCGAGTGCGAGAACTTGAAACTAATGACTTAATGAGGGTTCCGTTTCTTTGTATTTGTTCTTTTGTTCTCTTGAGATGTGACGGTGTGTCTTTTGGTGACATATAAGTATGTTTGAGCTTGAATGTGTATCCATTTTTTCATGTATAAACTTTTCATTTACCCAAAAAAATCAATGTGAAGGAACAGTTGCACAAATGGGTTCTGAGTTTAAAGCTTAAATTGTCTTCAATTCAAAAATACAGTTTGTCTACCACCAGAATACTCTACGATAACCTGTAAATTCATATAATCTCTCCATGATGAAGACATATTTAGCACAATCAATCCCCAAACAACCATGAACTTACTTGTATCAAAAAATTATAATACGAACATTAGTGCACGGCTGTAAATGTATTCAAGAACTAAGAAAAAATAAGAGAATAAAGAAACAATTAAATGAACCTCAATGAAAGAAACGTGCAATTGGAATTCAGTCTGGTGCTTCAGAGTTTCAATCTTGCAAAACAAAGCATTCATAACTTGAGGCATTAGTCCTGTTTGGAAACCGTCTTTGAAGCCAGTACCCATGGTGTATGTTTTCCCTGAACCCGTCTGCAAATTATTGAAATATAAGATACTACAACTTCCAATGAAATGACATTACATAGCATAATTAACTTTCTATACAAATAAGAAGCTTTTTAGTGATGACAAAGCTTTACCTGACCATAAGCAAGAACAGTGGCATTATAACCATCAACAAGAGGAGCAACACACTCTTCAAACATTGAGGATGAGGGAGAACCAGCACTCCCATACACATTATCAAAAGTAAAGGAATGTGTGCCAAGTTGGACCTGCACCATGTCACAAAGAAGTATTAAGCAAAAGAGATTCAAAAAAACATGCTTACATAAATATGAATTTACAATGCACGATGTAAATTGATCAGACTCCGTGCCTGACAAGTGACAATGATAGATGAATCTACAATGTCAGAAGGTGCAAATAGTCATGTAAATTAGCATTCAATATGCGCACGTGCATTCTTGGAAAATGGACTAGAATAAGATGGTGTAATGTTTATGTGAGTTAGTTTGGACGTAAACACAGTGGAAATACTAACAACAATAACAACATTTAAAAATCAAAGGTTTCACTCTCATTCATTCATTTTAAAAAATAAAGTGTCTACCATGGTTGGCCAAAGGCCTAATTTATAGCTCAAAGCAAGATAACCTTAAAAGGAGCAAAAAGACTGTAGGGGCCACAATAAAAGACTCGACCAATAATAACTATAAAATAAGGAAATCACTAAAAATAGACAAAAAGTAAAAATGCTACAGTTAAACATATTACACATAAGCCATCGAGACCTCTCGTGCACATCACTCTCCCACTGAGAAAAGCTCAACCCGAGCATAAAAGCGGAATGGGTGATCATCGTCGGAAGCATACAAACGTCATCCCCCACTAAGAAATAAAGTTATCCATGGAAATGCCCCAATATATTGTCTAGCTAATAGGTGAGGGCGAGTAGTCACAAAGCCCAACCACGGGCGATGAACAAGAACTCTACCCTGAACATTACTACTCTGGCAACCAACACACCAACGCTTTGGAGAGGGTCAACGATGGCAAACGAGGGTTAAGTCACTCATAATGAGCCTTCATGATGCTAGGCACTTAAAATCCATCCAAAGCAACACATCAATCTCAGAATAAACATACTAACAAAAACCAAGAGTAGCAAGATCATCTTCACTCCCACAAAGTGGGCATAAATCAACAACACCACTGCAACTCCACCTACCAACACCACTACTCAACCTGAACCCAACCTCTGCACCACTAAGATGGAAAAGAAACCTCGAGAGACAAACACCCTAGCTTTCCTTATGTTTAAACCGAGTAATTCAACTGTTCTCGCTGAATACATCGATGAAATGATATAGAATACACAAGTTAGCCCTTATTAGTCCTCCAGAAGCATGTGTTGTCGATCGGAAGAAGGAACAGGGCAATAAGAATGTGGGCCACAGAGGAGGCCTTGCTCAACTGACAAGGCACGTAATCAGAGAATGCATGGAGTACAGAAAACTCCATCCTTAGAAAACTCCATCCTCGTACTCCGCTTTCATATCTCCGATCATCTTAGTGCCCTCACTGCTCGTAACAGCTGACCGAGGTCCACCCATAATGGATATCCATACCCTCATTATATAGAGAGGCTCGGTCATTCTTCCACAATTCAATCTCATGTGTGATGTCCTCAAGAGTCTATTGGTAATCCACCTCCAATTTAAGCATATAACTGTCAGATTAAAGTCCAGAGAGGTTCAAGTCGTAAGAAGGGTTGATTTGCAATTTTAGGAAATGAGGGGGAATGGTCATATTTTTCAAAAATTTCATGGGCTGATTTGGGAACTACAAAAGTTTTGGGAAATAAATGTCATTTTAAATGTTGAGAGTGGGTCTAGATGATTTTCTAGAGTAGAGGGAGCAGATTTGTAAATGTATAAAAGACTGGAATAGAAAGGGGATACGGGTATAAAAGACAGGGTGTGTTCGGCTACCCAAGGGAACAGTTATTTCTCGAGCCGACCCAACCGGAGCTCCGATAGGGGTTCAAGAGTCCACAATGAAGGTCGCATGAGCCTAACGACGACAGAAAATCTACAAAGTTAGCGGAGTGGTGTGGTGAGGGTGGAAGTCTATTGGGCCTCAAAGAATTGCGGTTGCGAGAACATTAACTTTTACGAGGGAGGGTAAGGGACGACTAACCTTCTGACGGCATCACACAATTACGGCAGAGGTCATTGGATGTTGGTGGAGTCTAGTGGGGGTCCGGCAAGGGCCTAGAGGCTGCGGGGTTAGGGCTTTTGGTGCTTTCTAGAGGCGGTGGGTGACGTAGGGTCGGGGGGTCGCCGAAGCTCATCGGCCGTCGGCGAGGGCAGTGAGGGGGTGGAGCCTTCAAAATAGATTTTGGAGGGGGCTTGGTGGATTTGGTAGTGGACATAAGACAGGGAGGGTTTAGGGTCAGATTTCCATATCGGTGGGGAGGGCAAGGGTTCTTGAGGTGTGCCGACAGAACGTGTGGGCAAGGGCGCTCTAGTTTGGAGGAGTGGTTCGCTAGTTTCTCCACCTCCTACCCATTGCTTTACAAAAACGTGGCGACCACATAACATTACTCTGATACCACTTTGATGTAAACACAACGGAAATACTCACAATAACAACTATTGGAAATAAAAGTTCTCTCTATCTATCATTCATTCTGGTGGGGCAAAAACCTTATATATAGCATAAAAGTATCCTACTAACAAGGATAAAAAGGATAAAGAGGGCACAATAATGATATTCCCATGAAGCTCACACTCAACCTAACCTAATAGCTCTAAAATAAAGAAATAACCAAAAATAAGACAAAAGATAAAAATGCTATAACTAAAATAATACAAATATGACCTCCCATACACGTCAGTTTCGTGGCTCAAATTGTATTTAATAGTTGGAAACTCTCTCTATTTTCCCCCTTTTATTGCGACATTATTAGTAGAGGTTTGGGGAGAAACTTTATGACTGAATTATTAAATAAAGGCAATCTGATCCTTTTAAGGGTACTTGTGTGTTACCCTGACTTGTCGGACATGGACACCCATAACCTTTATAATAAATTGAGATGTAAGCCCCCCATCTTTTTTTTAAAACCCCCAAATCTTTTATTCATTGAAGATTATAGTGAGAGGATTCTTCCTTAGCTTGTCTGTACTTTCTTGAGTGTTATTGACATCATTTTCGTCACATGTAGACCTCAAAGTTGGCATTAAATAAATAATCAGATTAACAGCTTTGTAAAGGCAAATTTCTAATTGAGTCAATTTGTATGTATTGGCTTAATTTCGAACAAAACATTTTGAGCCATGGGTTAAGCTTTGTGTTGTTGACCTTTCAAGCCCATGACATGTTTGATTGAAGACGTAGCACAAAGCTTCAGAGATTAGATATCGTGTCATGTTTCGTACCACGTTTCGACTTCGTATTTTCGAGGATCTCTCAGTTATGAATGCATATGAATTTTGATCCTTGGAATTTTATTTTGGGTGTTTGTTTTTATATATAATTGTTTGGAGTTGTTTTTATAAGTTTTTTAAAAGAATTTTTTTTATATTAAAGTTGTTCGAACGACTTTACTGGTTTCGTTCGAACGAGTTTACCAGATCGTTCAAACGAACATCAAACAACATTTTTCTGTTTACAGAAATGATATCGTTCGAAGCTGGTTCGAACAAGATGGGTTGTTCGTTTGAACGAGTTTTACCTTAGTTCAAATGAGTTAGCAGTTTCGTTCGAACGAGGTCTGTTTCATTTGAACGAGTTTTCTCGAAAAACATGTCGCCTCGAGAAATATATTTTCTATATAAAGGGGTTCAGACATTTGATTTTAGAAGAGACTTTTGGCGAAAAACGTTTTCCCGTACATATCCAAAAGCTCCCAAACTCTAGTTTCACCCTAAGTATTTAAGATCCAAGTTTCATTGTTCTATATGTTTTGATATCTTGTTTTGTGGACACCAATAAATTTATTCTCTTCATCCTAGTTTGATAAAGTTTTGCAGTCAAATAGAACTCCTTGGACACTTTTGAGTGTTTGGGTGATAATTCATTTGTATCCAGTTCACGTCCCTTCACTCCATTCCATATGTTTAGACACATTAATACTATACAAGTGTGTAGAGTTTATGTGGATTGTGTCATTTTGTGGTTGTATATATATATATATGTGTCTGTGTGTCATTGGCATATTTTGCATATTTATATATATGATACCGTTTGTTCATGAGTCTTTGCGTTTGCATTTAATCCGTGGTGTGGTGTTGCGGTGAAGAAGTGGTGCGTCCGTGTTCTATATCCGTAGACGGTTGCTGAGCCTGTTCGGTGAATACCGAGACGTGTGTGGACTCACACATTGTGGTCACAGGTTGAAAATTGAAGAGCGTCAAGGCTTGCAAGAGCATCGAGTTTCTGTTGTAAGTCTACTGTCCATCTTGTGTAATTCCTCATCATAGTGATTTGCGTGGCTGGGTCGTACGAAGTTTTTCCCGTTGTGAGTTTTCCTCGTACATCGGCATGTTGTGGTTTGATTTATTTATTTTGTCTGTTATCACTTATATGTATAATTTTGATTAAGATAAAATTTGGTAAATCATTTTATTACAACAACTTAGTTTAAAATTAGTGCAAAGTTTTACTTGGGTTGATTATGTTTAAGTTTATACATTTAATTTGAATAATTAAAAATCGACTTTTTTTGTTTATACCATCCCTCCGTACTACCTATCGACTTCAAGATTGGCTCCCTTTAGTATTAAAATGCAGATATCATATGAGCTGTCACGAGTAGACTAAGAGGGAAACAAATCTGTAACTATTGATCTTGTAGCAACTCAACTTAACTGAAAAAAACTTTTTCGGGTTCCTTGGTGTCGACTACATAAATCTCCATTCAGCTCTGTTTAGCGGAATATTCTGGCTAAACCGCGAGCTACGTTATCCTTCTTAACAATCTCAAATCAAGTCAATTTAGGTTTATATGTTCCTCTAACGTTAATTAAATCACACATTCCTACAAAGCACTTATTGGTCGATGTTTGACATATTCAAACCATCCAAGGTGATTTTCACTCAATTTATGTTATAAGGAGCTATGAATATGCTCATTTATAATTCTACATCTTTTTGTTTAACGACTCACCTACATTACCATCCGCACATCCGCCACTCATTTTCTGAAATTGCCACTTGGTTCTCCAAGACTCTGTCTCATATAGCATGGTTCATATTCATAGGTGTCATACAAAACATCTTTACTTTACACGTATACATTAATCAGATCATACAATAGTAGAAATTCTCCCTGAACCAACAAATTTTATTATTAAGACTAAGAATAACATCATCGCTAATCCCTAAGAGGGAAACAAATTTGCAACTGATCTTGTAGAAACTCAACTTAACTGACAAAACCTTTTTCAGGTTCCTTGGGGTCGACTACATAAACCTCCATTCAGCTCTGTTTAGCGGAATATTCTGGCTAAACTGCGAGCTTTGATGTCCTTCTTAACAATATCATATCAAGTCAATTTAGGTTTACATGTTCCTCTAACGTTAATTAAATCACACATCCCTATGAAGCACTTATTGGTCGATGTTTGATGTGTTCAAACCATCCAAGGTGATTTTCACTCAATTTATGTTGTAAGGAGCTACGAATATGTTCATTTATAATGATACATCTTTTTGATTAACCACACACTACATTTTTTTTATACCCACAACCCCCACACGAACGTTCCCTTTGGACACCCCCATACAAGCTAAACTCGGGGAACGTTGTACAGAAACCCACCACCACACACGTCTCGCTTACAACTGGTATCCAGGGGGAATCGAACCCTGCACAGGCGCATGGCCCAGAGCTCGCCCTTACCGCTAGAGCAAACCAGGTTGGGTACACACCCACATTACCATTCACATCCGCCGCTCATTTTTTGAAATTATTTCTTAGTTCTCCAAGATTCTATCTCGTATAGCGTGTATGGTCTTCATGGGCACCATACACAACTTCTCTACTTTACACGTATATGTTAATAAAAAAAAACATACACTAGTAGCAATTCTCCTTGAACCAACAAACTTTATTGTTAAGACTAAAAGTAACATCATCACTAATATCTCCCTCTCAACGAACAGTTAAGCCTCAAAACAAACATATTCTGGTATTGATTGGAGTTAAAACTTTGCTACATCTCCATTTATGCTCCTGCTATTACTAAGATTCCACTTCTTATTCAATTTGAGTTTTGCGCAGTTAAAACCCTCTTACTTTAAGGGACATCTCTATTTGCATTAAACCCTGCGTAAGTTTTATCCACAAAAACACATTTGTCAAAAACATACACAACACCACATCAAAATAGAATCAATTCATCTACAAGTAGAGAAAAAAAATAAGAATTTAAAGCTGAACCTTGACGAGTTGACATAGACCTTTCTACTAATGTAGTTCTTACTATAATCAAGCATCCATCATACATATCACTGATTGTCTTAATATATCTTCTTTTTTTATTTAAAATCCATCACATTATATATTTAAAGACTCTATTATATGACTTCTCCAAATTTATGAAAAACATAATAGCTTCCCACATCCCAAGCTACTCTGATTCTCGTACTGTTGTTTCCAGTCTCAATTTATATTCGATGACTCTTTAATAAAGCTTCATTGTATGATTTATCAACTAAATTGTACTTTTATGTACTCAGTTTTAGTACAACTTATTTTAAACTCTCTTATTTCTTCTTATCTCTCCCTTTTGTTTAATCCTATTTTCGACCTCTCATGACCCAAACTAATATATCTCCTTTATTTTTTATAAATGCGTTCTTCATTCATCGAACATCTTTTACTCCCTTCGTCCCAAATTAAGAGTCCCTATTTATTTTTCGCATAGGCTAAGGATGCACTAAATCAATGGCCAAGCTCAATACTTGTTCGCTATTGTGGAATTTGGCTCGTTGATTATGTCCAAAAAAAGAAAGTGAACTCTTAATTATATTTATTAATGTAAATACCGTTACACTTATTAATGTATATACAGTTGCAATTGTAACTCTATTCATCGTTGTAACTCTATTTACATTAATAAATATAATTGAATACATTTGCAATTGTAACTCTATTCATCGTTGTAACTCTATTTACATTAATAAATATAATTGAATCTACATTAATAAGTGTAATTGTATCTATATTCATCGTTGTAACTCTATTTACATTAATAAATATAATTTAATACATTTGCAATTGTAAATCTATTCATCGTTGTAACTCTATTTACATTAATAAATATAATTGAATCTACATTAATAAGTGTAATTGTATCTATATTCATCTGTGTAACTCTATTCATCGTTGTAACTCTATTTACATTAATAAATATAATTGAATCTACATTAATAAGTGTAATTGTATCTATATTCATCTGTGTAACTGTATCTACATTAATAATTTTAACACACGTGGACTTATTGAAAAGTCTAAAAATCGTGTCCCCCGTTTATGGTTTTATGATGAATCATACCGGTTTAATTAAGATGAACAACGCAAAAACAAAATCAACAAGGGCAATTTTTCCACAACACATAAAATTAGCACATTGAAGGTAGATTTAAGGATGATTTTTGGTCCATACATGGAATCTGAAAGATGATCATTCAAAAAAAACTGAAGTAGAGTGTCTTCTTCCATTCAACGAAAGAGTAAAATGCCTAAATTATAGTCTTTAAAGCTCAACCTTATATATAAGGGAACACGTAAATTTAGCCCCATATGAACATAATTGTTTGCATCTTATCCCACATATATTTATCATTGGTATTGGCCCTATAGGAGACACTTGCCAGTTTAAAGATAAAACTGCCCTGAGTTATAAAACAAAGGATTCACAAAAAGATAATACCCAATTGCAGCATAAATTATGGGATTTTATAAAAAAAAAATAAGAATATACATGGGATACCTTGACAAATAAGTCTTATTTACGGAACACATTTTTTTTCTCAATAGGTCTAATTTATACATGTAGAGAAAATGTATTGAATATTTACTACATGTTTACAAATAATAAATAAGACATATTGGAGCAAAAATCTTTTTTCGTAGCACCTGTTAAATAAAAAAAGTTGTATGACCTATTGAACTGCATACTTAGTAAACGGGACTAATTGTTAAAAAAATGAAAAAAAAAATCTAAAATTGGACCAAAACCCCAAAAACATCGATGGATGTAAGTTTTCATACCCAAATGTATAAATTGGCCAATCAAAAATAATTTAATCCATATACCCAACAGATTGATCAATGAAAAGCAATTAAATTAGGGTATCTCCATCCATTAAATAAAACTGTAAATACTTTTGGTGTAAATCACTTCCTCCCTTTCCCATTCCAAAAAGAGTATAAACTTCGAAGAATTTTGGTTTTCATTATACAGCTAAAATTCAGATCACTTTTAAGTCAACATGCATGAATCCAAGATTTCTCAATTAAAAGAAACGTAATCTTTAAAATGCAAATAATCCTCTTGAGATCTAGATCTTTAGTAAAGCATTGCATACTAGTCTAGACCACACAAAATAATGACATTTTTAAGTGTGATGTGAGTGACCATACCTGTGGCTTCCCAGGGACCACACCCACACAATCTTTACATCCTTGAAGCTTCTCATCACCAATGAGCGGTCGTATATGAAGCGCAACTTTTACACAACAATCCTCCGTTGCTGCCTCCATATCAACCAAAACGATGAATAAACACTTACCCAAAAAGAGGGCGTGACGGACAAAAGATTCAGTCTTGTTTTTTTTCACACACTAGGAAAATGAAAAGAGGAGGCGGCATGTAGTTTTCGGACAATGTAAGAGAGAGAAAATATAGATGTGTTTGTGTTATGTTATGTTATGTTGTGTGTAACAACAAGAAACGAACTAGTTCTACGTTATGATGATTTTCCGTAGTGTTCACTGCACAACACTGTCCAAAACTTTGATGTCAACACTTTCCTGAATTGCCCTCCGGGTCACTATCCCTAACGGCTCTCCATCAAAACAGTTGTCTTTGGTTGGAGTGGAATGACGGATTTGCCCTTCTTTATTGCATTATAAATGTTTTAGCTTTGGGGATTTATTTTAGTGGGTGTGTTTTTCCTTAGAACATGGTTGAAAAAGGGTGTAACACAGCGCAAAGCCACGTGATATGGAATCCTGCACGAGGAAGAGAGTATAGAAGAAGATGACAATAAAATTAGTCTCTTAATCACAACATTAATCAAAATATACTTTAAAATTGTGATGATTACAAACAAACATTATAATTTCAACTTTATCATATTTGTATGAAATGTTAGTTTGAGTTAATGCTCTCGAGTATTATTTTTTTTAAATCATTATATTTTGAAAATTTGCAAGATGCTTTGGAATGACTTTACTTTTTACAAATTATTTACTAATTTTCACATAAAATTTAGTAGACTTAATATGATTAAGTCCATCCCAATAAGGTTTTATCTATTTTAACACAAATTGATCATGTACACATACTAGTTAATTTTTTTAAATAAATGATTAATTGCACTTTGACCCCTCAACTTTATTCTCATTTTTATTTTACCACCTCTATTTTTATTTCAATACGTAACCCTCTAAACTTTTTGAAATGGATCAAATTATTCCAAACCCTGATAATGTTATATTCTAGACGAAAAGTTGGCCATGTGTGTGGCATATGGTGGTATTTTTGTACAAATTGAAAAATACTATAAATTAACCTTAGCTTTCAAAATAAAAATTCTTTTTATCTTCTCATTGTGTTCTCAATTTTATTAATCCTTGAGTGAAACGATGGTAGACTTTTATATTCAAGCTCGTTTTGACAAATTATTTTCCAAAATATTTTTGTTATTTAATATGGTTCACTTTCAACAAACTTGAAAAAAAACTTATGTGAGTATTAAGAAAAATAAGACATTTCACTACATCTTTTTCAATAATAGGATATTCTTATACATCCTAGATTGTAGTCGGCGGCCACTCGACGGTTCCATTGCCTTGGAAAAAAATTATTCTTCCACTTGAAAGAAGATTTGGTTAGTGAAAGATTTAGGGGGGTTTTAAGGGCACCCCAAATATTACTTCAAAATACCACAACTTTTTTTTTACTATGAAATACCACTTGATTTTAATAGTTACTTCCAAATACCACATAAAGGGTCACCACTTATTTAAAGTTTTAAAATTCATTTATACATTTTCCCTCCATCTCTCTATAAATTCAAACCTCCAAACCTTTCATCTTCAACTTCCAAACCTTTTATCTTCAAATTATTTCAACTTCAACTATAGATTAAACTCATCAAGTTAGTACATTGAACAAATTAATCATTTGAATCTCAACATTTTTAATGAACTAAACGTTACATTGAACACCCTCATACTATATATATATTAGTGTTGCAACTACAAAATCAAAAACATTACATTGGCGGAACAAACAACCTTCTTGGAACAAACTCAAAACCATTTACACACGAAGACGATCAAACGACCTGCTTGGAAATGTATGATTTTTTTTAAATGAACGACCTGCTTGAAATGCAGAAAGTTTCGAACTAGGGTTTCATTCGGGATATTTCACGCGAATTAATTGTGAATATTCGTCATGTTTATGACGAATATATATATTATGAACTAGGGTTCCATTCGTTATCATTACCCCGAAATACGTGATTTATTTCGGTATGTTTATGCCGACTAGATTCGTTGGGTTTATCCAAGTTGCATTCGTTATTTTTACCTCGAAAATCTTCAACTTATTTCGGTATGTTTGTCCTAACTGGATATGTAATTGTACCTAGTTTGCATTAGTTATTATTACCCTGAATCTAGGCATAACCATTCGTTGCCTTTACCCAGAAGTAATGAGATATCCTCGATATAAACATAGCAAATGAAAACTACCAGTGTCTATTTCAGAAAGCTTATGTTTACATCACTATATGACTTGTGTTTACAATGAATACATGACTACACGGCTTATGTTTAACAATTAATATTTGACTTATGATTATCAGTGAATACCTGGGTAGGAATAACAATTTCATACTTGACTTAGAATATGAAATGATATATGAAATGTCATACCTAGGGGTGGCAATTCGGGTTAGTCGTGTCATTTTCGGGTCGCCTTGATTTTTATTTGAGTATAAGTTTTGGGTACTCTCAAATCTATACAAGTTAATCGGGTCATGTTCGGGTCATTTCAGGTTATTACCGTAAACGGGTTATCGTGTCAAAAATTGCCAGCCCTAGTCATACCTTACTTAGTATATAAAATGCTCTATTTCATTCTACTCATTGTAATCTTTGTTTTAATGCAGGTCTTCTACGGATAACCTACTTTCCTACTCTCGCAAGAACAGTAAGCCGGTTATTGCCTTAAAGAGGAAGCATCGTGAAGAGATCTATGCTTTGTTTGTTGCTGTTGTTACTCCCTTAGAGGGAGATGTCCCCAAGTTTGATAAGAAAATCAAGAACAAGTTTAATTCATTGCAATAATCACAGTGTTTGAGATGATTGTATGTTCGTATGTTTGAATTCAATTAAATTCAATTCAAACATACATTACTAACAACTTTCAATTTAATTTTAATAAGACACCTAGAACAATTTTAATTAGACACCAAAAATAATTTTAATAAGACAGCAACCAACAACTTCATTTCATTATCAATAAGTTTAAAACATCACCCACTTTAATACAAATACAGCAATTTTAATACATTATCTAATTTTACATGTTTTCATAAAATAAATGCATCTACAACTAATTGATCTCGATAGGTTGATCTTCGGTCGCTACATCCTTTGGGAAGATTTTCCTGAACTTAATCCTCGTATTTATTAATCCAAGGTTTTGCTTTGGGCAATGAACAACTATACTAGTTACTTGCTACCGGGGAATCGGACAATAGTACTTTAACTTCAAAATTAGTGATTCCCGCAAATATGAGCAATCTCCATGAACATTAGATGTGCGGTTCATTCATGTCTCATGAGTAGAAATGTGAGCCACTATCTCTTCGAGGTGAGGACACACACACATTTGTAAGTTTCAGCTAAAAGGTAGCCACACTCTGGCATAATCATCTAAGACTTTGGTGTACAAGAACTTATATAATCATCTAACATATATAGCATAATGTCCGAAAACCAATCACCAAAAAAGTGTGCATATAACTCATTATTTGCCATAACTTAATCCATCAAATCCTATCTCACATGTTTTCATCCATCGGGTTCAAATCTCAAGCAATTAGCAACACATCCAAAACCATAATTGTCGTCAGCATCAACCTCCATGATATCTTCTAAGAAACCTTTATAAAAGTTCGGTATCTCATTGATGCACTTCTTATATGAGGGGGAGTATCTAGGGCACCATGGTGCGGAGTGGGTGAACACTTAAAATTAATTTTCCTCTTAGGCCTTTGGACCGTACGGTGTTCCTTCTCCGTTGATTCCCTAGCAATTTCGAAGCCTGGGGTATCCCTTTTAGTTGACTTCTTGGGCTTTTGCTCATGAGCAGTTGGTTTTAGACCTCTCGGTCGACCCTTGCCTTCCTTAAGCACTGATGGCTCAAATAGCCTACTAGTGGTAGGACAACCGATGTCCCTAAGATTTCTTAGCATGACTCTTTGTTCATCGATAGCTGACTGTTCCCACCTATGTTTAAAAAGTATCATTTTTGGCTCATAATCAACCATGTGGTACTTCGCT
This sequence comes from Sambucus nigra, assembly GCA_949130495.1. Taxonomy (NCBI): domain Eukaryota; kingdom Viridiplantae; phylum Streptophyta; class Magnoliopsida; order Dipsacales; family Adoxaceae; genus Sambucus; species Sambucus nigra. Next base: position 152,441,722 of record OX422211.1, on the reverse strand, counting down.
AATTCGATCACCATTGTATTTTTTCGCCAATGTGCATCGACATCCCCCTATAGTATTGCCCTACCCTCAATCCAGTAGATAACCAATTCATGAGCGCACAACATATCATAGATATTGCGTGTCAAGTGTAGACGCGATTGAACATCCATGCCATATTACCATAAGTCTTTATCTCCTCAATAAGTAGGTCAATTGCATAATGAGAAACTGGGTCGATGAGCTCACGCAAAATAGGAATATTGTGGGAGTGCTTTAATTTTTGCAAAGAATCCTTAAATTCCCTCTTAATCTCGGACACTTACAACTTAATGTAGTTGTGCATGTTGGAAAAAACCTTGTCAAAAGGAAGTTGAGAACTCTCCAAGTGCCTCTTCAACTTACCGTGGACTCCTTCACAACAGTTGGTAGTTTGGTTACCCCAGTGCTTAATCATATTTATAAAGGCATGAACGAAGCTCTTCTTTAGATTGTACCATGTGCAATTTATGTAGTGAAGAGTGTTGGGGTACGCAACCAATCAAAGTGAAATAGTGTCCACCTTTCATTAAAATCACTCTCGGTGGGGGATTCAACCAAATGCATCCAATCCCTCATGAACTTCTTCAATGAATCCTCATCGTGGATCTATTTCCTAGCATGGAGTTCCACATTACGGTGAACGTGAAAAGTGTTAACCATATATCTCGCCTCGGGGAACACAACTTGTAAGGCATTCATGCACGCATACTCCCAATCTGTAATGAAAATCGTGGGATATGAAAATGAATTGAATAGGGATTTTAAACATCCCAGTGCCCACCGATAGTTCTTTTCCTTCTTCATTGCTAAAAATGCGAAGGCAATATTGAACGTCCTTCGGCATGACGTTATACCAACCATCTCGAACAAATGCATCTTGTATCGATTAGTCTTGTACGTGCAATCAATAATGACAATTGATGGAAAAGACTTGGCCAATTGGATTGAGTTTGGATGAGCTCAAAAAATACCTTTCACCTCCATGGTAGACTCATTCGTTCATTGCTAAAAAAGTAAACAGAGTAAATTAATCGGGCTCGGGTAATAGTTGGTTTAAAAGGAAATAAGTGTGTGTGTTGGCACATAACCAACTGTTTACATTACCATGTGATGTAAATTGGATTTGGAAGATTAAAGAAAATGAAATGATTTCATAATTGCAATGCATGATCTATGTATATCTATTTCCTTATTTTAGTATAGTATTCCCCCTACTAGACATTTTCTCATTTATCAATTTTTATAAATCACCCCCGTATACTTCGGATAAGTATACAGACAAAGGCAAAAATAAAGAGGCGATAATTAAACATCTTTGATTATCGGACCATACTAAAATGTGGTCTCCCAATTACGACTGTTGTACTTTATTTTATTGGACATTTGGAAACATTTTAATGGAGTAATAATAATTGTACTAATTTAGTATTTTATGTTATTTAGTCATTTCTCTTAAGTATTTTCCTAAATAAAGTAATTAGATCATTAATCAACATGCAAGTGGCCACATTGTTTGAAAATAATAAATAAATGGAAATTGATATTTAAATAGATATTTTGGGGTTAGAGTGATAAGTGTAACTCTCATCTACTTAAAAGGGTTTTAAATACCCCCCCCAGCAACTCGGTTTCGATGCGGGTTAGTCCAAATAGATGACCCAAATTCGAGTCGGGTGTTACAAATGAGATCAAAGCCGACATAATTCGAGATGAATAGTTACTTTGGAGGTATCATGATATCTTAGTGTGTGGGTAAAAAGAGCCATGCTGGAGGTATTGTGTACCTAGGGTGGACAATATGATGTAGCTTAAATATATTTGGATATCGTGAGGGTAATACGTTGTCGAGGTGTGTTTCAAGGTCATATGTCAAATAACATAGCACAAGGGTGATGTATTGAGCGATTACGGGCCTTGTGAAGAGAAAACTCGGCATTGCGCTGACATACTTGTGTGCTAATGAAATCAATGCCTACGCAATTTGTAATATGCATAGCAATCCACGATTTGGACGTGTTCACCATATATAATAAGTGTGAATTTATTTGTGTTACTTGGAATTTTTTATATTAGGGACAAGTTCAGAGGAACCTAGGCTTTCACAGGATATACATTCAGTTTAATGGTGGAACCGAGGCAAGGAGTTAAAGTAGATTAAGAAACTCGTTCTTAGCCTAATTTAACTACATATTTTTAAGTAAGTGTCATTTACATGGGGTTTATTAGTATGGGTATACAGTGATTTATATATATAGGTTTTATTAGCAGGGGTATACAGTGATTTAAAGAGTGGGGGATAAGCTTCATGAGCATAGACGAGTCCTTGACAAACATAATATTAGTGCATGGGCATAATGATGTGATTTTAATGAGGATTACTTGATGACAAAAAATAATTAAAAAATGATAGTTTATTTCTTTTTATGTGTTATGAATCTTGCGTCTTGGTGGATCCGGGGTGGGGTGGTGATACCAGATTGTTAGTCGTTTTCCTAACATTTTTTAGGACATGGTGATGGGTGGGTAGGTTGGGGGGTTTACCTTTTCTATGGAAATTATAGATTGGTCTTTTAAAAAAATATTAGTTTAGGGAATGGTAGTAGGGAAGAGGTTTGATTAAGGAGCTGGAGCTATAAAACTCTCGTATGGAGATAAAGACTTTTTATGGGCTCTAAAGTAACTTTCAAGGGGTCGAATTAAAGCTAGAAATGCTCGAAAATAGGATTTAAAAAGATATTTTCTAGAAAACCTAATCAATTTTGTGTTTTGATAGCTAGAATTAAATAGGACAGAAGGGATTTTATCAATTATATGGTCAAACAAGGTATTTAACTGGGTGTCTTAGCTTTGATTTGGTTTTGGCAAGAACTTGTTTAATTAAATTTAAATTTTCAATCAGTGGTGGTCAACCGTGTGGTTGATTATCCAGCCGTGCAATTAAAAAAAATTAAAATGCGATTAAACACAATTTTCTCTCTCCTTATAATTTGATGAGGATTTTTGTGGGACACATCAGTGTCTTTTGAGAGTTTTTTAAAACCGTCTTGGGTAATTTTTTTTATCTCGAAGGATGGTTAGGCTTTAACACGCGATCCATAATTGGGAAAGGACACTTGCGTGAAGTTTTTCAATTTATACAACGACTCAAAAAAGCCAAAACCATATATTACAAAATATTGGTGTAAAAAAAATAAAAACTTCAAAATGGCCCATGCATTATGATCTCTTTTGATATATTTCATTGAGATCTTTTGTGGGAAAATGTGAATATTAGAATTATATTTTGAGCGATATTTAATTTTAAATATTATAAAATACAAAATGTTGAGGGTGAAAATAAAATTTTGAAAACTTCAAAATCATCAATCCTTCACGGATCTCCTTTGATAAATATTGACAAGAATATATAACTTTTATGTAAAGCCAGTCTTATATTTTGAGGGGATAATTAATTTCAAAATTTTACCACAAAATAAATAACGGATAAAATTTCATATCGACCTCACTGCAAAACAAAGGACCGTAGCATTTAATAAAAGTGAATGCGTACCTCAATATATATATTAAGTGAACCAAAATAATGAACTTTTTAATGAATTTAATAAGACATTAAAAAATAACCTTTAATCGCTTGTTGTAATTAGTCCGTCCTAGCGGCAACGGACACGTGTGTGACACGCATTTTTTTATATACACATACACACCTCACAAAAAATATCGCACCCCCTCCCCCCACCCATCTGCCCCTAGCCTTAACCTCCATAACCCGATAATTCTACTACCCCTATATCCGTTACCCAAATCGGCGATTCTACTAACCTTATACCCACTACCCAAATCGCACTTGCTCATCCCCGCAGACTACCATATGCCGGTGCAGCAGCTTTATGACCCCGTAGCTGCCATGGTCTATGACTTTCAGTAGCAACCCCTTGCCCTGATTTTAAACCCGAACCCATTTTAACCCAAACAACTTTACCCATATACCCAAGGTAGCCCCTGGCCTGAACCCAGACAGCTTTACCCATATACCGGGTGGCTACAGGTATGGTGTTCATAATAGTAAATTGTGTGTGTAAAACTTAACTTTGAATGTGTGGGTACAAGTATGGTGTTCATAAAACTTAACTTTGAAGGAAGGAAGAAATTTTTATTTAGCATATACTGAATTGGAGTGATTAACCAACAATGGGATAAACAAGAAAATAATCCATTCCTATTAGGATTCTTAGAATAAACCCCTACTTCACACGAATTGTCTAGGCCTATATATGCATAAAAATAAAGGCTTAGGACCTTTAAAATCACTCTTTGATCAACAATACCTTGGCAAATTCTTAGACAGATGACACTTTCTAGGAAGATCTACTTAATAAAAGTGAAACACAATCCACCATGGAAGTAGTTGTCTAATCACATAAATTTGGCATTTGTGTCAATGATTTATTCTTAGGGAGACAGTTTGATTTGGGTGTACCATATCTGATGGCCGGGGGGTGGGGTGGTAAGGTTTGTAATGTGTATGTGTATTAAAAAATATGCTTGTCTCACGCGTGTCTGTTGACGCTGATGCGGACCAATTACAAGAAGGAATTAAGTTTTTTTAATGTCTTATTAAATTCATTAAAAAGTTCATTATTGTGATTCAATTAAGAACCTCTCTCTCTCTCTGTTTGTATATATATATTTGTATGTGTGTGTGTGTATTACTACTCCATTAGCCTTTGTTGCGACCCACCACTACAACAAAGATAAATATTATATTTCAATCGCAAACTCAAATAAAAACCATTTGCATATATGATGGAACCTATTGTTGCAAAGAAAATATTTGTCACTATATGGTTAAGGATCTACAAAATTCTAAAAGAAATTTAAATTCAAGAAAAATAGTGTGTTAGAGAGATAGGTGGTGAAATCTGATATATATTTATAAACATACTAAATTATTAAATATGAAATGTGCGTATTGATGTGCATATTGTAAATCTATTTGTAAGCTATGGATATACAAATTGATAGCGCGCAAGGAAACCATAAATTCTAGAACAATTAAACCCGCCGCTAGATTTTTTAAACATATTTGTTATATATATAAAGAGAGAGAGAGAGAGAGAGAGAGAGAGAGTTAACTAGTTTGGTAGATATGAAAGGGAGGTTAATTAGGGTAAACATTATAAAAAGGAAGGGTAGAATATTGGAGTTTGAATTATTTCTAAGCATATTGTAATTATTTATTAGACCAATTACTATATAGTCCCCAACATAAATAATATTTTGTAAAAAAGACACTTATTTTTAGTTTAACTCATTTAGTCTCTCAAATACCCATTTACCCAATATTCTCTTATTTTTAAAGGTTTGAGCTAGCGGCACTCCTCCCCTCCCCCCACCCCCACTACTGAAGTTCCGATAGCCCTTATCGGAGCTCTGACGACCTCCACCAGAGCTTCGACGACTACCCAATACTTAACTCAAGGATGATGGAACTTAATAACAAAAATATGTTAGCGGACTAGAAGGAGACAATCTTATTTGAAAACTAAATTGGGACTCTGCCTTGTTTATAATATGATTGGTGACAAACGATAAAAGATGAAACCCCCTTATCGAAACGGTCCCATTAATATTTTTTTTTTCTAACTCCAACCCCATTAATCTCCCTGACTCCTGAATTAAACTCATTTGAAAAAGATTAACACGTTATTTACAAAAATACAAGATTCATAAAAAAATGAACATGTGCATTAAAAAAATTAGTTAAAAAAGCTAAAATTTCTCACTGAGAAATTTACACTGGGAAATTTTACACCAGCAATTTGTAGTGTGAAATTGCCCACTTGAAGACTAGCCAAAAAATAAACCTATAAGATTTTGGATAACGGGATTTAAAATTAAATATACTCACTAATCTCTTTTGATGGATCCGTCGAGAGATTTCTAAGTATCTACATTTTGTCTCACACAAACATATAGTTTGAGATATATTTAATTTTCAAGTTTTTGCACAAAAAACACTAAATAAAAAATACGGTCAAATCTTAAAAAAAAAAAAAAAAAAAAAAAAAGTCGACTTGTCCCTATAAATGAAATTGGTTGGTTACTCTAGTCTCTACGCGTGATTTCACATAAAAGGACTTTTATTAACAAATTTTTGATAAGGGAATGTTCCCTCCCTTGTATATATACATTCAATACACAGGTAGAACCATCATTTTCGTTTAGTGAGAAAACGTTGCATGGGATGTTAATTTCAACACCTATTTTAAGATGCAAATGGTTTTATTTGAGACTGTCACGAGCATTAGCTACTTGAGTCTTTCTTCATTTTTAATTGACGATGGAATCAATTCTTTCTTCAAATGTCACAGATATTAACGACTGCAGATATCATTTTTTTCTTCATATTCACTTCGTAAAAATAAATGCACAACAAATAATGTTTGACAAAGACTTTTAATTTCTTTAAATATATAACTAGGTATAAATTCGCGCGATGTGCAGACTAGGTTATCTTATTAAATAATTAATTTAAAAGTAAAAAAAAATTATACTAATTCGAGGGGCAGTGTAGCATGTAAAGTTGTTTACACAAAACAATTATTATTGAATACCTATTCAAATAAATATAATTACATAATATTTGGGATTATATTAAAAACTTCTATTTAAAAAATATTTTGTATAAATACTCTTTTTTATATAATTATATAAGAACGGTTTATATATAAATATAAAAAACTTTCTAGACTCTCCGTTTGAAGTATTGTAAATACTTATCAGTTATCACATAAGATACTTACAAGACAAAAAATGTATCACCCGTCTAGGCTTTAAAACTTATAAAAAACGAAGTAATAAAAATAAATAAATTAAAGATGAAATATCAAAAAGACATTTTCATGTAAAAAATTATATATTGTTGTGGCAGAACGAGTGTAGGCAATTTAAAATTTGTGATTATTAAAAAGTAGGCCTGTGTTTCGGCCGGATCGGGTCGGATTGGAAAATGCATCTTCGGAAAAAAAATCGATATTTCGGAAATAAAATAACTGTTCCAATTTCCAATCCGATTTTTTCGGAAAATAAAAAAAAATCCGATTTCGAAAAAATCGGAAAATCAACAAAAATAAGAAAAAACCCGAAAATTCACCAAATATATTAAAAATAAAAAGAATCGAAAATTCCAAAATTTCAAAAAAATAAATTTTTCGATTATTCGAAATTCTCATATTAAATAAACAAAGAAAAGGGTTTAACCCAACATGTAAATACATGGGGATTTGACCAATTTCTCATTTGTGTAGAAGTTAGGAGGATACTCTTCTTTTATAGATCATACTTTGGAGCTATCTCTTTCTCCCAATCGATGTTGGATATGAAAAACTTTCAAAAAATTGGGAAAAAATTCGAAAAAATTGGAAATCGGAAAATAATTCTGAAAAAATCAAAAATAATTTGAAAAAAAATCGGAATAAGTTCGAAAAATCGGATTGGCATAGTTTCAGAAAAATCAGATCAGAAAAATCGAAAATTCAGAATTATTTTCGATTTCCGATCCGATTTTTTTGGAAAAATCGAAAATCGAAAATCGAAAAATCGAAATTTGGTAAACTAAAATTTCATTCCAAATTCGAAAAAATTGGATCGAAAATCCAAAAAATCGAAAGTTCAAAAAAAAAATACAGCCCTATTCAAAATGAATGTACCATAATACCACAACCCAAATTATGATTGGTATTTGAGGAAGTGGGGTATAAATAAGTAATTCTATAAAGAGCGGGAGACAACGAAGGAGAGGGGAGAGTGACTGCCAAACTTTAACTTTCACGAAATCTTTTAAAAAAAACACCTAACAAATAATTAAAAAAAGGGTTTGGCTAATGACACTCCTTAAATTCTTAAAACACTCCAAAAACTTTTTAAAAGATAAATTTGTCCTTTCCTCTAAAGATCAAACAAATACTTTTTCATTTGTTATTTTTTTTTCAATAAAGAACAGTATTTTAAACTGTTTTTTAAAATTAAAAAATAACTGTTTTTTATAAAAACTATTAAAAAATATGTTGTGATAGTTTTAAAAACCTTTTTTATTTAAAAAGCTGCTATGATAGTTTTAATTTTTTTTTTTTAAAGATAGATTTAAAAACTATTTTTTTTTTTCAAAAAAATATTTTTTTACATAAAATTGGGAAAAAAAATTAACAAATAACAAAACTGTTTATTTATAATGAAAGTGTTTTTTAATATTTTTTAAGTAACACGATCATGACCCAAATAAAACGCGACGTGACACGGAATCGTATTTTTTTCATACCACTGGCGAGAACCATTATTTATTATTTCAAAAATAATCTTTTCATTATTTAAAAAAATGGTCCGCGTCAGCAGTATGCATAAACGGTCTAACCACCTATACATACTGCTGGCGCGGACCATTTTTTCTAATATGTTGGTACGCGTTAGCGGTATGTATAGGCGGTATTATAAAACATTTTAAATAAAATGTACAAAAAAAAATATTGGTTAGGTTCATGTCGTATCATTTTTATTTTGGTTGGATTCGTGTTTGGGTAAAAAAATAACATATATTGTGGCGTGTCACTTTTACTTGGGTTGTGTTCGTGTTTTGAAAAAAAATTATATTTCATGTTATGTCGTGTCACTTTTATTAGGATCGTGTTCATGTTTGGTTAAAAAAGAATTGTCATGTCGTGACGAGTTGCTTTTATTTGAGTCGTGTTCGGTTATAAAAGATTTTATGTCGTGTCATGTTTTTTTTTATTTTTTTTTATTGTTTTCGTGTTTGGTAAAAAAGTGAGATTTGGCAGTTATATATTTTAGGATCAAATACCAAAAAGTCCCTCAAATATTTTTTAATACACATTTAGTCCAAACGTTTTTGTGGTGACAATTATATTCAACACAAATAAGTGAGAGAAGCGCAATCACCAAGGAAAATAAAGAAGATAAAATTCCAATCACACAACATAATATGTACGTGGTTCAGCAAGAATGCCTACGTCCACGGTGGTGCAGTCAGTATTATTTCTATATACTCCGGGGAGCGTTTACAGAGATTATAGTACGCGTCCTTTGCCCCAGACTTAGGGTTTATTATATACATGTCTGTCCTCGGGGAGTGGGGGTGTTGGACTCCCCCACGTTTACCATCTTCTCTTGGAACATCTCTATACGAGAACATGGGAGGAGACTAAGTCGTAATTCTATTTAGTTAAGGTGAGGGATCCGAATTTTTGGCCGTTTTTATTAGGCTACTCGTCCGGGCCCAATATGGTAAATTCGAGTACCCACAATTTTCCCTAAAGTTATTGGGCCACAAGTTAGGCTCAATAAATTTAAATGATTAGCCATAATGACACTTTTGTAAATCGTGTAGCTCTTCCCAAAGTCGAGAGTAAATTTAGGCGGCAGTTGCTTCATGTCCTGTGCGTGATTATTGGGAACATTTAAAAGCTATTTGGAGCAGCGTTCCATAGTTATCGTTTCAAATTTCTTTGCGTTCATTCATCTTCTGCGAGTTTCAGCTGTTGTGTCTTCTTCTCCGAACCTTCATTTTCTTCGCTTTCACTCTCTCTCGTCATCTGGGCTTGTGATCTCTCATCTCGTAAGTCCTCTTTACTTTTTCTTTGTACTTCTTTTGTTGAGTTTTCTCTGAATTTGCTATTTTTAGGGTTTACAAATGTCAAAGATAGGTAATAGGTCATTGTATGAGTTCGGGAAGTTCTATAATATCCCATAATGGGTAGAGATTGAGTGCGCATCTCTCCCTAAGAATGTTAGAGAGATAGAGGGCGCTCATTGGATTCATGTCTTATTGCTTTCTCAAGGGGGGCTTACTTTTCCTCCAAATAATTTGTTCCTTCATTTCTTTGATTATTTCAGCATTGTCCCTGCACAGTGTTCGCCCAACGTATGGAAGATAATCAATGGTGTCCATAGAATAAATAAACTTTATGGCACTAAATTATGGCTCGCCAAAGTTTGTTTTTGTTATTCCTTCTCTCGAACCAGCTCTGGTCTTCTTTACCTCAAGGCCAGGAGTCCTGACAGGGTATTAGTAGTAAATTTACCTGATTCCCACAAGGACTACTGGCAAGATGACTTTCTTGCTAGGAATTAGCAGTTCTACCCCCAGACTGAGGGGTCGAGGTCTGATAGATTCACTATTCCCTTTTATGGGGAAGAGTACATAGGTAGTCTTTGCTCTGCCTTTTCGATTTCTTTGTCAATGTGCGATTTCCCTGACACTTTCTTGCTTTCTTTTCAGCGAGGACAAAGAACTTGGAGCTTGCCCTCAGCGAGGTTCGAACTTCCGAGTTAATTAAAGCTTGGAATATCGGGGAACCTTTGGCTGACAGTGAATATCCCCAGTCTGCTGCTTTCCTGCTCGAGTACAAGAATATTAGGTCCAGTTTTATCGCGAGGTGGATAGTATTCCTGAATTTGATACCTCTGAAGAAGATGCTGACGATCCCATTCAGTTGGATGAAGAAGAGAGCAGTTCCGAGAGTAATACCAGAGGAGGTACTGAAGGTATTTTTGGCGAGGAGAGCTCCAGCAGTGACAGTTCTTCTAGCTCAGAAGAGGTTTCTGAAGCCCAAGAACTTTCGAGTTCATCCAGCAGCTCTAGCGAGGAAATGGTTCTCCCAAGAAAAAACTTGATCCGTGATAATGATAATGATGATGTGCTTCTCGCTCAGAGGTCGAAGAAGCAGAAATCCAGCAGTGGGGTTGTTGCCACTGGTTCTCGGTCTGCTGCTCAGGAGAAGAAGAAGAAGAGAAGGGAAGAAGAGAAAGAGAGAAAGAGAGAGAGGAAGAGGGAAGAGGTGAAGAAGAGGGTAAAGAAGGAGAAGGAAAGGGAGGAGTAGAGGAGAAAAATGGAAGCGAGGATGAAGGCTGGGCAGGCCATAGTGCCTGTCTCCGCGTTACCAGAGGGGGCCTCGGTTGCCACTTCTCCTCAACTGGCCCCTGCGCTGCTCGAGAGAGCTGTCCTTCCTGCTGATCACCAAAGGGCGATGGGGACTGACCAGTTAGCCTTGCAAGCGAGTAAGAGGCTAGCCTTGGTAAGTCTGTTTCTCTTTTTTAACGCTTGTCAAATTATGTCTGATTCTTTCTTATGATATCTTCTTTTACTTACAGTTTGTGACTGATTTTGCTGTGCTCTATCGCTCTCGCGACGAGCTGATCAACAAGAATGACGAGCTGGATAAGCAGAATGCTGCTTTGAGAGTGAAGTGTGCCGAGCTCGACGCTAGCTTGAAGGCTGTTGATGCTTCCCGGACGTCCTCTAACCTGGCCTTTGTCAAAGCCAATCGAGAAAGGGAGGCAGTGGATAAAGAACCGAGCGAGCTGCGGCAGGCCTACGATTTAGTCTGCTCGAGCAAGCTGGCAATCGTGGAGGAGAACAAGGTGCTGAACGAGAAGTTGAAGGAGAAGGAGTCCGAGACAACCACCGTTAAGGAAGACTCATGTAACTCTGGGTGGCCTGCCGCATATGAATATGCTGAGGTTCATATAGGCTACATCAGTCGTTTGAACTTCAAGAAAGGCTGGAACAAAGCCCTCTTGGCTGCCGGGGTGGATGTCGCCTCTCCCTTGTTCGATGAGCATGATCCAGGCCCAAAGCCAATTGTGGATGAAGCCCCTGCCCCAACCATCGAAGGTGTTGACCCTGCCTCTCTGTCAGTTCCTACTAATGCCCTTCCTGTTCGGGAGACATAAGTTATCCCTGCTGAGGGAGGTGCTCTTACTACTGCTAACAAGGGGAAGAAGCCAGCTTCTTTTGAGCAACCCGAGGTCGCCAACTAATTTATCCTTAGGGTTCCTTTTATATTTTTATTTGTAATGTTCCTTTATGTTTCTCGATGTACTCTGATCCTTTTATATATTAATGAAATGAGAAGATTTCTTCCCTCAGTGTATTGGTTCATTTTATCCTTTACTGCTCTTTTATGGCCTGTAGTTGATTGATGTAGATGACTATATACCAGCCACTTCTCAATTGGGAAGAATGCTTGGTCTTGATGTGAGTCCCGAAGTTCATCATACCTTCGTGAGAATTTGCAAATCGCAGGAACAAGCGTTTCATAGAACAGACTGAGCTCGTTGTTAAACTCAAAGATAGGCTCCAGGAGTTGGAAGAGGTTGGAGCTTCTGTTCAAGAGGAGGTGAATACTCTGAGAGCAAGACTCCTCGATGCTACCGAGATTAACCAAGTTGGAGAAATTTTGCAATAGGAAAATGAGTCTTTGAGGAGGGAAGTGTTGCTCCTTGTGCGCGCCGAGCACTGCGCCTCACATTTTAAGGGGTTCCTCCTCATCGTGAGCTGGCACAGGGCCGAGTGACGTTCCTCTGGTAATACGAGGCTCTACCCATCGACCGTTCTGCGAGCTGGTATAAATGCAAGAAGCCCAACTAGGGAAATGGATGAGCTTCATGAAGATGTTCATCGGGCTTACGTTATTGCTGTTGGGCTTCAAAGGGATGTCACATGGCTGAGGCATCTTTTTAAGAAAGGACCTCAACGAGTATGGGCTGATGGTTACGACCAAGGTTGGGTGGATGCTCTGACGAGGCTGATAGAGTTTAAAGAGCTCGCCTTTATCAGGGGATGGTTAAGTGCCCTAAAGTATCTATAAGTTCCAAGGAACTCCATACTCTGGTACCGTCATGATATCTCCCCTTCCACTTTAAGGCTTAATCCCTTTGGGAGCGATGATCAATGAATCCCCATTGATGCCATACCTCGGCAACTATTGGAGTCAGATGTGAATGAGGTCGAGGAGGGACTAGCTCCTCATCCGGATGACGGTCGAAGAGCACAAGTTACTGATTATCTTGTACAGAGGCCTTAGCCTCATTAAGATTTTTCCAGTTGTTACTATGTACACATATGTAATAAAGCAATGTAGTATTTATGCTTTGGGCAGTTTCGCCAATTATACATGGGTTGTTTATTTCTGTTGTGATGAAGTAATATAAAATTTATATTGTGGGCGAACTTATCGACTAAACAAGTGTTTTATATTTCTTGCATTATTTATTCTTTGCTTAATAATCTTGGGCCTCTCTTGGCCGACTAGATTGGTAAGTTTGCATTGTCGAGTAAGTGTCCCTCTAGTCCAGTATGCTTATGGGATACCATTCTGCCTTACTTTACCTTTTAGGTCATGTCGTCACATTCCCTTAGGCCTAAGTGTGGCAATTGGCGAGGACACACCTGGTGTTGGATGTTCTATCCGATTAGGGTTTTACTGAACAAACATTGTTTAGAGACCAATTTGACTTGGCCGAATTGCCTAAGGATCTCCTGTAGGGCTTCATGTATTGCCAGGGGCAATGCTAAGAGGTTGTTCGTGTTTCATAACGAAAACTTGAGGAGGGTGTCTTCCCTGCTATAGCGTGCTGAGTAGTGTGCCCGTCACTTGGAAAGGGTGTGCAAGTTATAAAGTTCATATATTAGTTAACTAATGTAACAACCCGCATAATTTTGGGCTATTTTAATTAATTTCTGGAAAATGGAGGAAAATAAAGTTTTTGATAAAATTATTTTATTGCTCAAATATGTTGGTTATTATTTTTAAAGGCGATAATTTCAAACGGTTTCGAAAACGGAGTTAAAACGGATTTTAAAATAATTTTTAAATGTTTTTAACTCTTGGGGTTGTTTTGACTTCCAACTCCTCATTTATTTGCCTTATTTAAAGGAGTCTTTTGGATTCCAACTCTTCATTTCTTTGTATTATAAAAGGAAGTCGTGGGCAACCCTTTTAACATACTTTTGGAACAAATTTTGGCAGCAAATATATTTTATATTCCTCTTCTTTTTATACACACATTGACCCTTGAGATTTGTGAGTTCCAACCTTAGATTTGAGGTGTTCTTGGGGCTATTTTGTTGGAGCTTCTTGGATAAGCTTTTGTTGATCTTTTGTATTGAACTTGAGGATGTGATCATTTATTTCTCATCACGGTTTGAGGTATGGGGTGTTACACAATATGCTCCTTAAATCTCGCGAGTGTCATTTTCTTTGAATTCTTGTTAATTGAACTCATATTTGAATTGATAAATTCATTGAAATCTGGAAAATAATTGTTGAAATTATTTTGATTCATGTGGTATCATTATATTGTTGATGAGCACGTTGTCATGAGATTTTAATATGGCACGGATGTTGGGCACCCGCCAAAATTCCTGTTTCCCGGGCTATGGCTTGATAAAGCATATACGGATGTGGTGAGGCCTGGTGACCCGATTAAAGTGTTGTTGAGAAATTATATTGATAAATGCTTTGAGATTTGCATTTTGATTTGAATATTCGTACTCGTGTTGTTACGTTTTATTCATCGCTAATATATATTTGTTGAGCATCTTTCCAGTCGTATTGTGTACTTCCCCATATTTTCTTTTAGTGGCAGGTTAGCGCGGATTTTGGGGCGCTATGGAGATTGATTTTAGCGAGGGTTGTTTGGGAAAGATTTGTATTATTTTGATGTATAGAGCTTTGGAGATTTGTATTTTTATTCGAGTTATATAGTTGTAAATTTTAATTCGAGAGACTTGTTGTAATTGAAGAGATTGAGATTAGTGGATTTATATTATTTTGGGTTTATTTAGATGATCTATACCGTGTCATTTGTGGATTTGGATTTATTTTATCGCATTAGCGCTCCATTCGCTCTCCCCGGGCGGGCGGGGTGTTACAACTAACACCTCATAGAATGCAACTGCCAAACAACTTTCATTAATCATAAGTAAATGTGCTGCTAAAATCTGGTAAAAAAAAGGCGAAAGAAAAAACTAGAAATAGAATTTCTTAAGATTTGATGCATTCTATGCTCGGGGTATCTCTCTGTCCTCCAGCGTTTCTAAGTGATAGGCTCCTTGCAGGTCATCTCTTGTTATCTTGAATGGTCCTTCCCAGTTTGGCCCTAACTTGCCATCTGATGGTTTTACTGCGCTGCCAAGGACTTTCCTTAGGACATAGTCACCAACTTAGAATGCCCTTGGATTGACCTTCTTGTTATAGTGTTTTACGAGTTATTACTGATAGCTTGCTAATTTCACTAAGGCAAGTTATCTGCGTTCGTCGGCTAGGTCGAGTTCAGCGAGCAATACTGCATCATTCTGGCCCTGGTCGACAAGGGTGGACCTCATAGTTGGTAGGCCTGCTTTTAATGGGATGATCGCTTCCATTCCATATATTAGTGAGAATGGGGTTTCCCCCGTTACTCAACGTGGGGTAGTGCGGTGAGCCCACAGAATATGTGGCAGTTCGTTTACCCATGCGCCTTTGGCTCGCTCTAATCGTTTCTTTAACCCATCGATCATTGTTCTGTTGGAAGCCTCGGCTTGACCGTTGCTCTGAGGATATGCCACCGAGCTGAAATAGTGCCTGATCCCGTGCTCATTGCAGAAGCTTTGGAAAGGGCCACTTTTGAACTGCGTTCCGTTGTCAGTGATAATAGCTCTGGGGATTCCAAAATGGGTAATTATATTTTTCCATATGAATCTCATCATATTTGCATCTCGGATGTTTGCTAGTGGCTCTGCCTCGATCTATTTGGTGAAGTAATCCGTTGCGACCAACAGATACTTGCGGTTGCCGACGGCGGTAGGAAGTGGTCCTACGATGTCCATTCCCTATTGGGCGAAGGGCCAAGGGCTGGTGAGTGATCTTAGGTCGCTGGCAAGTTGGTGAACCATAGGGGCGTGTAGTTGGCATTTCTTACACTTACGAGCGTACACTGCTGAATTTTTTTACATATACGGCCACCAGTAGCCTTCCTTCATAGCTCGAAAAGCTAGTGATCTTCCTTCAATATGGCTCACACATATTCCTTCATGGAGCTCGTGTAGAATCTTCTCGACATCCCTCGGGTGAACACATTGTAGGTAAAGGCCGGAGAACGATCTCTTGTACAGCTTGCCCTCAGGAGATAAGTGAAAGCGAGCAGCTTTGACTCTTATCTGATGAGCGGTCTTCCTATCGCTTGGAAGTGCACCATCCCTCAAATAGTTCTTTAAAGGGTCCATCCAACTGGCAGCTAACTCAATCTGGAGCACATGTTCCCCGCCTGGCAGCTCATTGCTCTAGTTGATGCTCGGGTGGGCGAGGAAGTCGATGGGGATCGTTCTTTTCAAGTCAGAATTGATTATCGAACTCAGAGCTGCCAGGGCGTCGGCATGGCTGTTCTGTCCTCTGGGAAATTGCTGGACACTGACTTCTTCGAAGTTGGCTGATATGCCCAAGTGTAACCTCAGCCTAGAGACACCAACCTCGGCCGATATTATGGCCGACGCTGGGCATGTCTTGGATACGCGATATCACCCCTCGACCATATCAAGGTCGGACCAAGCCCACACTACCATGAGCCTCTCCAAGGGATGTCACAGGGACCAGCAGCATTCTCGCATACCTTGTAATGTCAACCTCGGCCAGACGAAGGCCGAGCTCGTAGGAAGTCACTAGTTCAACCTCATATCAGGCCGACCCTGTCCATTATCTCGGCTAGGACTAGGTCGAGACCTCCATGGAAGCCTCGGACTGAACAGGTATCAAGACTCACCAACCTCGGCTTCACCAATGTCGAGGTCATACCCCAGATGCAGTAGCCGAGAACCTGCTAACATTTGGATAAGGACACGTGGACACAAATCAGTTATAACAAGATTATTCCCCACACATGGGGAGAATATTGCATCATCATTCTCTACATGTGACAGTGACAGATGGCACTCCCACATTGGTGAGGTAACCACACACATGCTCATTGCATGCGTGGGGGGTACATTACACCCCCTAGGTACTATATATAGAGGTCATCCTCTACCTTGCAAAAGGATCCCAGATATTCAACCCTAGCTGAAACTCTGTCTAGACACACAGTAGAGAGAGAAAGCTTGAGAGATTGTATCCATGGCCATTAGTGCCTTATTGCAGTGAGATTATTCACACACACATAGTGGACGTAGGCCAATTTAGGCAGAACCACTTATACCCTGGAGCACTCTCCCCTTCTCCTCATCTCATTCTCTTATCTTTTTACATTACTGTGCTGCCATTGTTGTTCTTAGATTGATCTTGAAAACACCTTACCTGGTGGTGCTGATTCTGGCATCATCATTTTGGCGCCGTCTGTGGGAACGAGAAGCTATCTCTTCCTTTTTTTTCTGCTTAACCTCACCGGAGACTCTGGTGGTGAACCAATCCTCCCCCTAGCGCGGAGCTGTTTCACCATTGAAAGAGGTCCTGTGAGGTACTAAGCTCATCTGCAACTCAAGCTCTATAGTGGTAACATATGGCACCAGACTTACCACCGCCTCTTCCGCCGCCCGGGGGTGGAGGGCCTAGTTCCAGTCAGGCTCCTCCCTAGTCCGAAATGGCGGAGGTAGCAGTAGCCTTGAGATCTTTAGCTGCACCACAACAAGCCATGCAGGAGAAATTTGCATAGCTCAGCCAAACTATGATGAGGCCACCTGGAGTCTCACCGAACATGATTACTCCGGTGGCAGTTCAGCCTCATCCTGATGCCAGGGGACCACCCTAGGCACCGATGAAGGACCAGCTTGCGCCCCAGCGAAGAAGGGACGTTGCTGACCCTAGGCGCTTACGCCTGGGGAGGCAGGGAAACCGTTGTCCAGAGGACAGGTATGATGATCTAAAGGTGGAAGAAGCCCCAGAAGACTGCTGGGAGACGTATGAGGTGTCAAATAACACTGTACGGCCTCTTAGGAAAAGTCAAGGTTGTGTCGGCCGAAGAGGTGAAGAGGCCCAACAAAGAGGGTCGGCCTTTGATAGGTTGAGCAGAGGGTCGGCCTTCGAGAGACTGGGCCCGATGAATGACCTAAGACAGAGGCTGTCGAGATCAAGGAGCGCAGCAGGCTCTCAGAGAGGGAACAGGCAGGGTCGGCCAGACCAAGGCCGACCCTGTGAAAGAAGAGGTAGGGAACAGGAAGAGGTCAACAGCCAACGTGTCGTGGTAGGGGAACCCTCGGTCCATCGCAGGGAGGTGGCAGGGGACAACCTCGGCCAAGTCGATGACAGAAGACCATGGAATGATTCTATCCAACGCCTTGAGGAGACGATAGGAGACCTCATTAAAAGCAGGGACCCGTTACAAAGGGGTTACTCAGAGGGCTCCCCATTTGTGGCTAGGATAGTGGGGTTCCCAACCCCAGCTAAGTTCAAGCCTCCTATAGTGTCTCCCAAGTATGATGGCAGCACTAACCATGTGCATCATATCGAGATGTATCAATCGGCAGCAGACATCTACTCGATACCTGATGAGATGAAGTGTAGGGCCTTCTCGGGGACCTTGACAAGGGCAGCGCACAGTTGGTTCACCTCCCTTCCGAAGAACTCAATTGAGAACTTCAAAGGCTTGGCTGAGCAATTCATCCACAACTTCTGCTTTGGGGTGAGGCCTCAAAAGAAGACTACCCACCTGTTGTATGTCAAGCAGGCCAAGGGTGAGAGCCTAAGAGACTACATAGCAAGAGTCAACAAGGAGAAATTGGAGGTGGAAGATTATGAAGAGAACATAGCCATGACCGCCCTTATAGGAGGCCTCCAGAAGGGGAAGCTGTTGTGGAAACTGGCGGAAGACCCCCCTAGGTCTATAGCGGAGCTGCTGGCAACCGCAGGGAAAGTAATGAATGCGGAAGAGGCAATAGCCGCCAAGTATGAGGATGAGAACCGCGGTGGCAGCGGGAAGTCCCAAAGCAAGAAAGAGGGGAAGAAGAGGTCAGGAGATGACAAGTTCGCTCACTATACTCCTCTGACTGTGAGCTATGAGCACATCCTCAATGAAATTAAGAATGACAGGGCTCTGAGATGGCCAGAGAAGTTGAAAGCCCCACCACATAAGAGGAACAAAAACCTATGGTGTGAGTTCCACCAAGATCATGGTCATGTCACGGATAGATGCTTCGCTTTAAAAGATGAGATTGAGAAGATGTTGAAATCTGGAAAGCTGAGGAAGTATATGGATGGTAAGGCTCCAAAGGGTGGAAGAGATGACCCTAAGAAAAGAAGAAATGACAGATGCCGTGGCAATGTCCCGACCATAAGAGATGATAATTCGGAAGGGGATGACGAAGACGATCCGGATCTTCCGCCAAAAGATGACAACACCCCGGTGAAGAGGGTCGGTACGATCTCCTTTGGTGTCAACACCATATGTGGGGGATTTGCAGGAGGTGGCTCTGAAGTAGCTGATAGGAAGGCTCATGTAGCAGAGGCCAAGCTTGAAGTTGTGAATCTAACGTCTTCCGATACAGTGCAGAAGAGGAAGAAGGTGGACATGGACGCCCTCGTAGTGGGATTCTCCAGACTCGACTTCAAGGGTATCTTAGCCTCTCATGATGACCCTTTGGTCATAACAACAAGGGTGCATGGGTGCGAGGTACGGAGGATCCTCATAGACGGGGGGATCTCAGTAGACGTGATGTTCTGGCCTTGCTTCAAGAGCCTAGGTCTTAGCAGAGCAAGGCTGGTGCCCTATCATCATCCATTGATAGGCTTCAGTGGCGAAAAGGTCCACCCTTTGGGCATGTATGAGATGGACGTACGGATGGGTGATGAGTGGCCTAAGAGGTTGACCAAGAAGATAAACTTTTTCGTTATGGACGAGAACGTTTTCTCGGCCTACAACTTCATCATAGGAAGGGTGACCCTTAAAGAGTTTGAAGCTGTGCCGTCAACGGTCCATCAGATGCTAAAATTCCCGACTCCTTATGGAGTAGGGGAAGTGCAAGGGGACCAGACCATGACGCGAGAGTGTTACTTCAACTCGGCCGAAGAGAGAGAAGCCCATAAGAGGGAAACCACCACTTATAGCATTGACACTCTTGACCCAAGAGATGAAACAAAGTTAAAGAAGGGAGAGGCCGCGGAAGAGGTAGAATCCATCGTCCTCAATGAGGACGAGCCAGAAAAAATCATCCAGGTCCACAAGGCCCTAGAGCCAGGAATCAAGGAAGAGATGATAAACTTCCTCAGGAGGAGACATAGTGTCTTCGCATGGAGTCACGCAGACATGCCTGGCATCGACCCTGAGGTGATGAGCCACAAGCTCAACGCGGCCAGAGATGCCAAGCCGATCAAGCAGAGGAGAAGAGTCTACTCCAGGGAGAAATACGATGTCATTCGAGAAGAGGTCAAAAAGTTGGAAGAGGCCGAGTTCATAAGAGAGGTAACCTATCCGGAGTGGCTCTCAAATGCAGTCATCGTGCCTAAGGCCAATGGGAAGTGGTGAATGTGTGTGGACTTTACTGACCTGAACAGGTCTTGCCCAAAAGACAGCTATCCCTTACCTCGGATAGACCAGATGGTGGATGCGACGGTGGGGCACGAGCTCATGAGCTTCATGGACGCTTATTCACGCTATAACCAAATCTTCATGGATGCCGAAGACTCTGAGAAGACAACCTTTATTACTGACAAAGGGACATACTGCTACAAAGTGATGCCCTTCGGTCTGAAAAATACAGGGGCAACGTATCAACATCTTGTCAATAAGATGTTCTAAGAGCAAATAGGTAAGACCATGGAGGTGTATGTAGACGGTATGCTAACGAAGAGCTTGAAAGCTTGTACTCACGTAGCGGACCTTGAGAAGACCTTCGATGTTATGGACTCGTACAGAATGAAACTCAACCCAGCAAAGTGTGTCTTCGGAGTAGGAGCTGGGAAGTTCTTGGGGTTCATCGTTAACCAGAGGGGAATTGAAGTGAACCCTGAGAAAATCAAGGCATTACTCGACATGAAGACTCCTAGGAGTATCAAGGATGTCCAAAGACTCACGGGAAGAGTGGCTGCCCTTAACAGGTTTGTTTCTAGGGCAACGGACAAGTGTCTTCCATTCTTTAAAGTTCTAAGAAAGGCCTTCCAATGGGATGAAGAGTGTGAAAAAGCCTTCAACAAACTAAAGTCGTACTTAAGGTCTCCCTTATTGCTGTCTCGACCCGTCACAGGAGAAAGGTTGTTTGTGTATCTGGCAGTCTCTGAATCAGCCATCAGCGCGACCATCATACGGGAAGAGGATGAGATCCAAAGGCCTGTATACTTCAATAGTAAGGCCCTTCAAGGGTCTGAGCAAAATTATCCCCATATGGAAAAGTTGGCTTATGCCCTAATACATGCCTCAAGAAAAATGAAACCTTACTTCCAAGCTCACTCCATGGTAGTCCTCACTGACTCCCCACTAAGGCAGGTCCTGCACAAACCTGAGAAGTCCGGGAGGTTGATGACCTGGGCCATCGAACTAGGAGAATATGATCTTACCTACCAGTCTAGGACATCCATCAAAGGGCAGGCCCTCGCGGACTTTGTCGCAGAATTCACCTGGGAAGAGGCCGAGACAGAGAAAGGCCTAGAGGACGGCGAAGAGACAAACCATAGTGTCTTCCAAAATTCGGAAGAGATAGCACCAAACGTCTTCCAAGATCGGGAAGAGGTCATCTCAGGCAAATCCCGTAACAGAGTAGAAGAGAACGAAGAGGATCGATACCTCTTCAAGAGAGGAGTTATGGAAGAAGGGGTCTTCTCATCAGATACATACGTCTGGAGCCTCTTTGTAGATGGCTCTTCCTGTGATAGTGGAAGCGGTGCGGGGCTAATACTCTCGGCTCCAGATAGTGCGAACATTGAATACGCCTTGAGATTCAACTTCCAGGCCTCAAACAACGAGTCCGAGTATGAGGCCATGATAGCAGGTCTCTTATTGGCAACAATTCTTCGAGTAAAGCGACTCCTACTCCACAGCGACTCAAGATTGGTTGTCAATCAAGTACTGGGGATATACGAGGCCAAAGACGAAAGGATGGCCAAGTACTTAAAGAGGATAAGAAGGTTGTTAGAATATTTTGAAGAGGCAAAACTGAAGAGAGTGCCTCGACTAAGTAACAACCACGCTGATGCATTGGCAAAGCTGGCCTCGGCAATGAAGACAGATATGGGAAGGACTATTCCGATCGAGGTCTTAGGAAAGGCAACCATCG
The DNA here is from genome assembly GCA_949130495.1 of Sambucus nigra. Taxonomy (NCBI): domain Eukaryota; kingdom Viridiplantae; phylum Streptophyta; class Magnoliopsida; order Dipsacales; family Adoxaceae; genus Sambucus; species Sambucus nigra. Next base: position 152,419,677 of record OX422211.1, on the reverse strand, counting down.
AGGAAGAATAAGTATGCAACCCATGTCACAATGTGAACCTAGGAGACTCATGGATCGACCCTCTCGTCAGATACCTAAGAGAGGGAGAGCTGCCTGAGTCCAAGCTAGAGAGGATAAAATTGAGATATAGGGTTGCCAAGTTTTTAATGGTAGGAGACGTCTTGTACAAAAAGGGGTTTCTATTGCCTCTCCTCAGGTGTGTGCATCCCATGGAAGTTCCCCGGGTCTTATAGGAGGTTCACGAGGGTTCTTGCTCTAGCCATATAGGGGGAAGGCCCTTGGCCAAGAGGATCATCACTCAGGGATACTGGTGGCCTACCTTATCCAAAGACGCTGCAGACTATGTCAAGAGGTGCGACAAATGTCAAAGGTTCGCCACTATCCCTCATCAACCCCATCAGCCTATGACGTCAATCTCTTCTCCATGTCCATTTACGATATGGGGAATTAACTTAGTAGGACATTTGCCAAGAGCTGTCAACAACTATAGATTCTTGATAGTTGCCATTGACTACTTCTCAAAGTGGGTAGAGGCGGAGCCGATGATAACAATCACAGAGCAGAAGACCTTCCAGTTCATTTGGAGGAACATCATATGCAGATATGGCCTCCCAAACACTCTCATCTCGGATAATGGGACCCGGTTCAAGAACTCCTCCTTATAAAAGTATTGCCTAAGAGTGGGAATTAAGCAGTTCTTCTCATCTCCTGGTTAACCTCAGGCGAATGGTCAGACCGAGGTCACAAACAGAACTATCTTGGACAGAATCAAGAAGAGGTTAGAAGATGCGAAGGGGAGATGGATTGAAGAGGTCTACGCTGTGTTATGGGCCTACAGAACCACGGTAAGGACACCAACGAGAGAAACCCCATTCATGCTGGCACATGGCTCAGAGGCCGTCATCCCAACGGAAGTAGGACTCCCAACTCATCGGATTCAGACCTACGACCCTGACAACAATGGGGAAGAGAGGAGGCTAGACCTAGATCTTATCGAAGAAAGAAGAGAAGACGTAGATGTCATAAAAGCAACCTACCAGCAGAGGGCAACGAAATTCAACAACCAGAGGGTGAAGTCAAGGCCCATTGCAGTAGGAGACCTAGTGCTAAAGAAGACCCTACAGAAGGCAAATAAGCTTCACCCAAACTGGCATGGCCCCTACAAAGTAACAGAAGAGGTTGTGCCTGGCACTCACAGGCTAGAAAATATAGAAGGAGAACCTTTCACTAACCCATGGAATGCTGACCACCTAAAGAGATATTACATATGATGTTGCATAAAGTTTCATATAAATGTACCATCTTATTGTGAAGATGTTATTAATAAAGATCAGTTCCTATGACAGTTCTTGTTTCGTTCTTAGATCAGAGATTTATTATGGGGATAACATCTTAGGTGATGACCTCAGACCCTTATAACATCATAATTTGGTGACAAGGTCTGAGATCAGACACCATAATGAGATGACCTCAGACCCTTAACATCATTAATTTGATGAAATTCATTATGAGGATAACATCTTAGGTGATGAACTCAGACCCTTATAACATCATAATTTGGTGACAAGGTCTGAGATCAGACACCATAATGAGATGACCTCAGACCCTTAACATCATTAATTTGGTGATATTCATTATGAGGATAACATCTTACGTGGTGACCTCAGACCCTTATAACATCATAGTTTGGTGACAAGGCCTGAGATCAGACACCATAATGAGATGACCTCAGACCCTTAACATCATTAATTTGGGGAAATTCATTATGAGGATAACATCTTAGGTGATGACCTCAGACCCTTATAACATCATAATTTGGTGACAAGGTCTGAGATCAGACACCATAATAAGATGACCTCAGACCCTTAACATCATTAATTTGGTGAAATTCATGATGAGGATAACATCTTAGGTGATGACCTCAGACCCTTATAACATCATAATTTGGTGACAAGGTCTGAGATCAGACACCATAATGAGATGACCTCAGACCCTTAACATCATTAATTTGGTGAAATTCATTATGAGGATAACATCTTAGGTGATGACCTCAGACCCTTATAACATCATTAATTTGGTGATAGGGTCTGAGATCAGACACCATAATGAGATGACCTCAGACCCTTAACATCATTAATTTGGTGAAATTCATGATGAGGATAACATCTTAGGTGATGACCTCAGACCCTTATAACATCATAATTTGGTGATAAGGTCTGAGATCAGACACCATAATGAGATGACCTCAGACCCTTAACATCATTAATTTGGTGAAATTAATTATGAGGATAACATCTTAGGTGATGACCTCAGACCCTTATAACATCATTAATTTGGTGACAAGGTATGAGATCAGACACCATAATGAGATGACCTCAGACCCTTAACATCATTAATTTGGTGAGATTCATTATGGGGATAACATCTTAGGTGATGACTTTAGACCCTTATAACATCATTAATTTGGTGACAAGGTCTGAGATCAGACACCATAATGAGATGACCTCAGACCCTTAACATCATTAATTTGATGAGATTCATTATGAGGATAACATCTTAGGTGATGACCTCAGACCCTTATAACATCATAATTTGGTGACAAGGTTTGAGCCCAGACACCATAATGAGATGACCTCAGACACTTAACATCATTAATTTGGTGAGATTCATTATGAGGATAACATCTTAGGTGATGACCTCAGACCCTTATAACATCATAATTTAATGACAAGGTCTGAGCTCAGACACCATAATGAGATGACCTCAGACCCTTAACATCATTAATTTGGTGAGATTCATTATGAGGATAACCTCTTAGATAATGACCTCAGACCTTCATAACACCATTCATTGGTGACATGGTCTGAGCTCAGGACCATTGGTTGAGTTTAAATAAGACCATTGCAAAGACAAGCTTAGAAAGAGGGCTTCAGAGGTTGAAGCTCATTGCAAATTTATTTCTAGCAGACACCATAATAATGGAACTAAGAATGAAAAGCATCACATCACATGGAATTTAATGGAAAGAAAGTAAAGATGGTCCTCATCAGAGGCTGATATATATATTCATAAATTAGATGTTCAATGATTACAGATAAAAGTTCCACAATACAGTTAAATTACACAGTGATAAAAAATATCCTAAGAGTCTGAGGGGGGAACGTTGACACCCTCGGCTTGGTTAGTCACCCCGGTCGCATCATCACAAGGGTCTGCCCCTCCAACCTCGGTGACCTCCAGTGTAGCAGTCTCGATAGGAGCAGCAGCCTCTTCCTCAACTTCTTGAAGGGCCTGGGCAAACTGAGGATCAGCAAAGCCAAGACCCACGAAGTCAGAGGCCTTCAAAGTGACGGCCTCTCTCTATCTGATGTCAGCCCATTTAGTAGTGGTTTTGATACCTCTTTTAAGGTATTCAAAGCTAAACCCCATGAACTCATCAGAGGATTTATAGTCAGCAATGATCTTCTCAGAGGCATCCTCAATGGCGGCCCTGACAGCTGAGTCGACCTTTTGCTGCAGAACGTCGTCCTTAGCCTTTAACGCAGCAGCATGATCATTGCCGAGCTGGGAGATGTCCCTCTCCAACCCCTTCACCTTCTCCTCAGAGCCCTTCAGCTCAGACTTGAGGCGCTCTATCTCTACGTTCAGAGCACCCTGGACTTTCTCGGCCTCTTTCCCCTTTTGGATGAGAGGCAACTTCCTCAGAGTCCAGTTCGATAGATGGTGCATAGCGCTCAAGCCCTGCATATTTAGTAATCATGAGTAAGTTGGAGAAGAATCAGATGTTACACTTAGAAGAATTTATAATGAAGGACCAAATCATACCTGAACGGCTCTGTGAAGGCCGAACTCAACCGACAAGGGGGCTTCCATAGCCCTGTAGAAGCGCTTGTCAGCCTCGGTCATTACAGAGCCGATGGCATCCAGGGCCTGCATACTGTGGCCGACCACGCTATCAGATAACTTCAACTGGTCCAGACGAGCCGATAGTATGTCGGCCGAAGAGATAGGGATAGCAGCATCAGTGGTCTTCTTCTTCGGCCTCTGATCCTCCGGGACATGATCTTCGGGAGCCCTCTTCTTTTTGGCCGGGGGCTTCGAGGCTGAGGGAGCTAGGGGAGGAGTGTTCAGACCTGCTCTCTTGGCAAGTCTTGTCAAGCTCGGTGCAGCCATATCCCAAAGCTCGTCTGGAATGTCCCTTGGTCGCTCTGCAAAAAATTAATAGACCTGAGTTAGATAATCAGATATGAATAAACTCAGAGGTTGAACTTGAAAAACAAAAATGCTTACCAAGCTCGGCAAGGGGACTTTCACCTAGACCTGTCCCAGAGAGGAAGTGGGGAGTCATCAGATGTTCAAACCTGACAAATAGACCATTTACCCCCTGATCCTGAAAGGCTTTCACCTTCTGGAGGTTTTGAAGACTTAGGCGAGGGTCGGCCCTGGCTGACATGGTGACCTTACCCTACCTCAGGGGCATCCTCAGCTCCATATGGGACGAGGGAACACATGGGCTAAACTCCCATGGCCCTGAGGCAAAGAAGTACCGAGGCTTCCAGTTATGGTTGGAAGTCTGGGTCATCTGAAGCAATTTCTTCTCAGGCCTTCGAGCTACAAAATGGTAGTAGCTCGGATGATTTTTGGCCGAGGAAGGGACGTAACATCCTACAAAGACTTGAACTGGAAAGTATGAGTGGTGGACGACCTTCTATAACACTATGGCCCCTATTAGGATTCTCCAGGCATTAGGAGAGAGCTGGGAGGGGGCAAATTAATGTAAGAGAGGATGGATCTGATAATGGGGTGAATAGGCAGACAAAACCCAACTTGAACATCTGTTCGTACAAGCAGATCTCCCCATCTCGGCCATGATAAGCCCTCTCTTCCCTCAGAGTCTCCTAAGTTTTATTGAGGGGCTGATAGAATACAGGTATCTGAAGCAGAGAAGGTCTACCTCAGTAATAGGACTCTCGTGCTCGACCGCCTCAGAGACGTCGACATCACTCTCAACCTCATCATCATCCAGCTCAACGTCGGCCGGAGCAGATGTTGATGGGTTACCAGGAAACCTCTGAGCAAATTCTGCCCCGGTAACAGCCGACATAGGGATGGCGTCAATTGGTGGTGGAATGGCCACACTCGGCTCAAGAATCTCAACCTCCGAGGACGACCCTGAGGTGCTTGAGTGGTTATGGGATGAGGCTCAGCTGGAGACCTCAGCCTGATCAGGGGCTTGATCAGGCCTAGGTGTGAAGTCCATGGCCTCTTGAAAGGAATCCACATACATGGGGTCTGAGGTAGAAGATTCAGACTCAGACATAGATATGGGATCGGCAGGAACCCTTGTCTGATAGAAGTTCTCCGGGGGGTCAGGATATATCACCTTCAGAGGTGGGGGAAATAGGGGTCTAATGGGAAATTCTTGTGACCTGCGAGCCTCATCCTGAGCTCTTTCTATTTGCCTAATTTTTTCTAAAGTCTTCTCTCTAAGAGAAGGGAACTCCTCAAGAAGCTGATATAAAGGTCTGAGCATCAGAGGACGACACTACACTTAAGGACCCTAAACTCCAAAAGTCACAAATAGGACTGGCTAACAAAGCAAAGGAATCTAAAGATCAAACTAATGAAATTTGGCAAGAAAAGCTCGCCTGAAATTATAGTGGTCTCACCGGAAAGCTAAGAAACTCGCCGGAAAGTACGAAAATAAGGATGCTTGCAGGAAAAATGAAGGGAAAAGTATGGAAAACCTTACCTGAGGATGAAATGGTAAGGAAGAGAGGAGAAAACGCGAGAAATCACCACCAAAATGCCTTGAACCAAGATCTTTTTAGAGAGAGAGAACTGCAGAAACGCTAATGGCAGAAATGAAGAAGAAATGAAGAAGAAAGGAAAGAAGGGTTTAAAACCCTTATATACTCAGGCGCAACTCCCAAGGCCCATCATTGCCTTGGGAGCCCCAAAGGGCGGCTGACAGCACACGCCTACCAAGTAAGCATGTTCCAGCATAATACAAGTGTCAAGCAACTACTAGCTTGTAACAGACAGGCCTCGGAGGTGTAGTAATCCCCTAGTCACTTGCTCTCACATATGGCTAAGGGCTGGGGGGTGATTGATATGCCCAAGTGTAACCTCGGCCTAGAGACACCAACCTCGGCTGATATTATGGCCGACGCTGGGCATGTTTTGGATATGCGATATCACCCCTCGGCCATATCAAAGTCGGCCCAAGTCGACACTACCATGAGCCTCTCCAAGGGACGTCACAGGGACCAGCAGCATTCTCGCATACCTTGGAATGGCAACCTCGGCCAGACGAAGTCCGAGCTCGCAGGAAGTCACTAGTTCAACCTCATATCAGGCCGACCCTGTCCATTGTCTCGGCTAGGACTAGGCCGAGACCTCCATGGAAGCCTCAGACTGAACAGGTATCAAGACTCACCAACCTCGACTTCACCAAGGCCGAGGTCATACCCCAGATGCAGTAGCCGAGCACCTGCTGACATTTGGATAAGGACACGTGGACACAAATCAGTTATAACAAGATTATTCCCCACACATGGGGAGAATATTGCATCATCATTCTCTACATGTGACAATGACAGATGGCACTCCCACATTGGTGAGGTAACCACACACATGCTCATTGCATGCGTGGGGGGTACATTACACCCCCTAGGTACTATATATAGAGGTCATCCTCTACCTTGCAAAAGGATACCAGATATTCAACCCTAGCTGAAACTCTGTCTAGACACACAGTAGAGAGAGAAAGCTTGAGAGATTGTATCCATGGCCATTAGTGCCTTATTGCAGTGAGATTATTCACACACACACAGTGGACGTAGGCCAATTTAGGCTGAACCACTTATACCCTGGAGCACTCTCCCCTTCTCCTCATCTCATTCTCTTATCTTTTTACATTACTGTGCTGCCATTGTTGTTCTTAGATTGAGCTTGAAAACACCTTACTTGGTGGTGCTGATTCTGGCATCATCATTGGCCATTTGCCTCTTGGCTAAGGTGAGGTAGGCTTACATTCTTTCATCTCTTGCGTTGTAATCCCCGCTTATCTGATTGGAGACTAATTATGAGTCGCAGAACACCTGTAACTGCTTTGCTCCCAAAGTGTGTGCTTTCTGAAGGTCGACTATCAAAGCTTCATATTCCGCTTCATTGTTGGAGGCATCAAATCCAAGTCTGATTCCCTGTTCGAGGGTTATACCTTCTGGAGTAACAATCACAATGCCCACTCCTGTCCCCTTTAAATTGGAGGCTCCATCAATAAATAATTTCCAAACTCCCTCTGTTGCGTGGTTTTCTACTTGCTTCACGGGTTGAAGTTGGTCTAGAAGATGCTCTCCTGTGAATTCAACTATGAAAACAGCAAGGACTTGTCCTTTGATTGCATTTCTTGGTTGAAATTGGATGTCAAATCATCCGAGCTCGACTGACCATTTAGTTAGTCTGCCTGACAGAGCCGCTTTCCTCAGGATTGCTTTAAGGGGGTGCGATGTAAGAACAATGATGGTGTGAGCTTCAAAATAGTTCTTCAACTTCCTTGAAGCCACTACAAGTGAAAAGGCGAACTTCTCTAGTGGTAGGTACCGCTGTTCAGCCTCTAATAGAGTCTTGCTCGCGTAATAAATGGGGTGCTAAATTCCTGATTTCTCGCATACCGGCGCAGAACTCACGACGTGGTTGGAAACGGTGAGGTATAAGTATAATGAATCTCTTTCCTGACCTATGACGAGTAGGGGTGGTGAGCTAAGGTAGTCCTTGAGCTCGTTCAATGCTTGCGAGCAATCTAGATTCCACTCTACTGTCTTGTTTCCCTTCAAGAGCTCGAAGAATGGTTTGCATTTCTCGGAGGTTTTCGAGATGAAATGGTTCAAGGAAGCAAACATGCCGGTGAGCTTTTGTACGTCTCGTATTGTGCGAGGAGGCTATACTCTGTTGATTGCATCGATCTGGTCCGGGTTAGCCTCGATGCCTCTCTTACTGACCAAGTAGCCAAGAAATTTTCCTGACTGGACACCGAAAGAACACTTGCTCGCATTGAGCTTCATTCGGTATTTCCTAAGGATCTCTAAGGTTCTCGATAGGTCTGAGAGGTGGTCTTCTTTGCTTCTTCTCTTGACGAGCATATCGTCGATGTAGACCTCCATGGTGTCTCCCATTTGGTCTTTGAACATCTTGGTGACCAGACGCTGGTAGGTTGCCCCTGCATTTTTAAGCCCGAAGGGCATAACTTTGTAACAGTATAATCCGACGGTGGTGATGAATGTTGTCTTATCCTGGTCCGGTGCATACATAGGGATCTGATGCTATCCCGAATATGCTTCCGAAAAACTCATTCTTTCGTGAGCTGCTGTGGTGTCTACCAATTGGTCAATTTTCGGGAGGGGAAAATTGTCCTTAGGGCAAGCCCTGTTAAGGTCAGTGAAGTCGATGCAGACTCTCTATTTCCTGTTATTCTTTGGAACTACTACTGGGTTGGATAACCATTTGGGGAATTGGACCTCCCGTATGGATTCTGCATTCAGTAATTTTTCTACTTCTTTCTCTACGGCTTTTGCCTTCTCGGGCACAGTTCGCCGTGCCTTTTGGGTGATAGGTTTAAAAGTGGGGTCGATATGTAACCGATGACAAACCACACTAAGATCAATTCCAGGCAGCTCGTATAGTTCCCACGCGAAGACGTCTACATTGCTTCTCAATATAATCGTCAATTCCTTTTTCTCTTGATCTGTGAGAGAAGCTCCAATAAAAAATACCCTGTCCTTTTCGCTACCACCAGCTGTAACTTCCACCAGGTTTTCCACGACCCGCTCAGAGGGGAGGAGCCTGGTCTCCTTCACTCCGGGTCTTCCATACCTTAACTGTTCTTTTGAAGGTATCAGACCTTCATGTTCCTTGACCTGCTCATTGGGCTTCTCGGCCTTCTTTTCTGGTCTAAGGCGGATGGCTGCTATGAAGCACCTTCTTGCCATCACTTGATCGCCATGGATCTCCATTACTCCTCTCTCGGTCACATACTTGAGTTTCTGATGGTAGGTCGAGGGGACTGCCTTCATCGCATGTAGCCATCCTCTCTCGAGGATGGCTTGGTACGACGAGTCAATATCGACTACCAGAAACTCAATCATCTTGGAGATACTTCCTGCCCTTACTGGTAGCACAATCTTTCCCAGTGAGATAGTCATTTTTCCAGCGAAGCCAACTAGAGGGACAGTGGCCTCCTTCAGGTCGACGATGCTCAACTTCAATTTCATGAACAGATCGAGATACGTTACCTCGGATGAACTTCCTTGGTCGATGAGCAACTTGTCGACGTCATAGTTAGTAATCCTGAGCGTAATGATCAAGGCGTCATGGTGTGGGGTTCTTACTCCCACCAGATCTTCATATGTGAACACGATATGTTGGCTATAGTCGACGTCATCTGCTCGTCGATGTTTTCCTAATTGGGTCTTTACTAGATCGATCCGAAAAGCTTGCATCACTGCTGTAAGCTTTTTTACCTCCATCCGAGATGAATTCCCCTAAATCTGCTTTACATCAGATGCCCCATGAATTACTGCGAATTCATGGCCAGCATCATCCTCGAGTATATTGTCAGGTCTTGCTTCTCCATTGGCAGCGACTTTTTCTGCCTTCTTCTCCACAAATTCGTTCAGATGCCCAGACTGGGTCAGTTCTTCGAGGTGGGACTTAAGAGCTTTGCAATGCTCAGTCTTATGTCCTCCTTCTTTATGAAAAGCACATTTCATCGTGTTGTTTATCTTTGAGGGATCTCCTCCCATCTTTATAGGCCACTTAATAAATGGCTCGTCTTTGATCTTTGCGAGAATCTTGTAAATCGGTTCTCTGAAGACAGTATTGACTGCCTGAAATGCTTTTGACATATCGTTCTTGCCTCCGTTCTTGGAGCCATTTTGCCCCCATTATTTCCTCTTTTCCTCTGGTTCTCATCTTTGTCATTGTCTTTTGCAGCGAGCTTGGTTCGACCATTCTCCCCTGTGCTGAGGCGGGTCACGTCCTCCACCTTGGCGTATTTCTCGATGCGAGCCATCAGGTCGTCGATGGTCGTGGCCTCTTTCTTTGTCAGGGACTGGTGCAGAAGTGAAGAGCTAGGTAGCCCAATTTTGAAGGAGGCCACTGCCACCTGCTCCGAGCAGTCCTCGACTTCGTTAAATAACTCCAAGTACCTCTTCGCGTAGTCTCGGAGGGTTTCTTGAGGTGTCTTTTTCATTGTTAGCAAAGCATCCATCCTTTTGGGATGGGAGCTACTAATAATGAAGCGGGCAATAAAGAGCTCGGCCAGGGGCTCAAAGCTCCTGATAGACCTATGAGGGAGCCTTTCGAACCATTTCTGCGCCACGTCATGTAGGCTCGAGGGAAAAATCTGGTACATCAGTGCATCTCAGTGGTTCCAGAGGGTCATGGCTTGCCTATACTGCCTAACGTGATCAATGGCATCAATTTTTTCATCATAAATCTTGAATCTTGGAATAACGAACTTCTTGGGAGCTTCCTCTTCATCTATTTCCTTCAAGAAAGGGGATTTCATCTGGGTCTTGAGAGCTCGTCTAGCAAGCTCTCTGGTCGATCTTGCGCCGCGATGTGCTGGGTGTTGGTCCATCTCCCTTCGGACCAAATTTCGTATGTTCTCATTGCTGCGAGCTGGGTTCCTATAACGGCGAGCCACTCGTTGGTTCTCGAGTGAGTCACTGCCTGACTCGTGCCTTTCACTCTTTTGGGATCCACGCCTAGGGCTCCTTCCTCGGCTGCGAGACTTGCTCGCCTGAGGGCTTGGAGTGCGGTAAGGACGTCGCCTAGTGCTGTGATGGAGCTCTCTCTCCATTCTTTCTAATTTCCTTTTGAGGCGAGCATTCTCAGCCTCCTGCTTGCGAGAGGACTCCATTTGCTTTTGGAGCCTTGCCTCATAAGCATCGATCATCCTGGAGATTTGCGTGGACCTCGCTGGTCTTTGGCTTTCCTCTGAGGTTGGCCTCTTTGGGCGAGCCCTCTGATCTGAACGCCAAACTTCAGACCTGATCTTGCGAGGAGCAGGTTGTTCTTGGATATCTCCTTCTTGAGGATCATTACAGCTGTGATCAGACATTTCGAACTTCTTTATTGGTGTGGGCTTTCTCATGGAAGACAAACGTTCCCACAGACGGCGCCAATTGTGGTGACAATTATATTCAACACAAATAAGTGAGAGAAGCGCAATCACCAAGGAAAATAAAGAAGATAAAATTCCAAATCACACAACACAATATGTACGTGGTTCAGCAAGAATGCCTACGTCCACGGTGGTGCAGTCAGTATTATTTCTATATACCCCGACGAGCGTTTACAGAGAATACAGTGCGCGTCCTTTGCCCCAGACTTAGGGTTTATTATATACATATCTATTCTCGGGGAGTGGGGGTGTTGGACTCCCCCACGTTTAACATCTTCTGCTGGAACATCTTTATACGAGAACATGGGAGGAGACTAAGTCGTAATTATATTTAGTTAAGGTGAGGGGTCCGAATTTTGGGCCGTTTTTATTAGGCTACTCGTCCGGGCCCATAATGGTAAATTCGGGTACCCACAGTTTTGTTTTGTACCAAAAAGTCTCTTATTTTCTTATCTTTAAAGGTCTGCGCCAGCGGCATGGTAAATAGGACTTTTTGGTGCAAAATAAAAAGGGTTGAAATAAACATGTATTAAAAAAAAAATCGAGGGACTATTTGGTATATGCCACTATATTTTATATGGATACAATTATATATTTTCATATTTTCGACATTCATAATTATTTTCATATGTTGTAAGGAAGTAATATACATTTAGTTATTTGTTTAATAATATATCCAGAATTTGAGTATATTTTTATATATATAAAAAGATTAAATTGTAGGGAGTACTAAATATTTTAATTATAGTTGAAAGAGAAAATTAAAGTTTTGTAATATCTTTCTTGCTTTTAGATAATGAATTGTTAAAAAAAAAAAAGGTAAAAATCATATGGAAGAAGTTTTGTTTTATAGGAAGGATAGTTTTGTCATTGTAATATATAGCTTGGAGTATTTTAAGATTCTAAGGAGTGCCAAAAATAAAAAAAAATTATTCACCCAAAAAAAATTGTCACCCAATTACCAAAAACACAAATGACCCAAATTTTATTTTGATGAGGCGAACCCCATGTCATAATAAAAAATTCATTCCACGGGAATTTTAGGCATTACAATCTATAGATTTTTCTCCTTCTTTATATGGTGGTAATGTCCTAATTGGGTGTTTTGGGGGGAATGCTGACTGGGCTAAATTTGTAGTAGTGAGATTCTTCCAATATGTGTCATGTTGTATCTTATTGAAAAATCCAAATGTTCCTCACTATATTTGTGGAGAGATCCAAGCAATATGATACGAAGCTTTCCAAATATGAACATTTTCCAATCTTTGTTATAGAGTTGGAGTGAAGGTAAAGTTAGGGAGGTCCTGAAAATGGAGAGAAAGGGACAGTGGGGGAGAGACCCATTAACCAGCAGCTGGTGGTCTCCTACATCACATGGCTTTTTTAGTCTGGTGGCTTTCTCATTCATTTAGTCTGACAGGGCTGTACATGGTCCCATAATTTCACAGATTTCTGACAGTTTCCACTTGTGACAAACTCATCTTTAACACCAAATTAAATACTCATCCAAACCTTTAAAAATATATTTTAATACTATTCACACTCGCACGAATGGTTTAAAGGAAGGAACCGAAAAATTATAAATAAATATTAATTTGAAAATATCCAGTATAAAAATTAAGCAGTCGGTGAAAAATAATCGTTTGACATGAGATCAAAAATAAATAAAAGGTAGAGCCAGGGTGGTTCTGAGATTTATAACACTCTCACTGTGATACTTAATTTAGGCTCCTTCCAAAAAAATATTATACAAAAATATCAAGTCCTCCCTTAAAAGTATCAAAAAAACATTGACTTGTATTTTCATTAATAAAATTTATATTTTGTTGCTCTTTAATAATAAATTTATCAAGCGCTCCCTTAAAAGACTGTGTCACCTCTTTTACTCTTTTTTGTTTTTTTCATTTTTGATATCTGGATGCTTGTTTTTTTGGTAACATTTCTAAAAATTACAAATTTATAAATAAAAATAAAACACGCAATTAACAACGAATTTAATAGATAATTTTATTCTAGAAATATCTCAATTGATTGAGTATAAAAAATATGGAAAAATGTCACCTGGTGTGAGCCTTTTATTCCCTCTCCAATTTCATTGACTTGATTAATGTAGAAAGAAAGAACCTGATAAAAAAAATTAATTACATAAAAAATAGATTAGTAAGACCTTGATGAATTTAAAAAAAAAATTATTACAAAAAACATAGTAATAAAAAAGATTATCATATGTTTAAAAAAATATTAAATTTAAAAAAGCATCCATAGTTTTAATCTATTGTTTATTTATTCATTGATTAAAAGTCCTAATAAAATATGAATACTTTTAAGTCTAAGTCCTAATAAACTATGAATACTTTTTTGCTGTAAAAAAAACAAGTTGCAAAAGCAAACATTAGTACCTTTACCTTTGTTTTGCCTTGTGTAGACTATTAGGATTGCAACCTTAGCCTCCAAACCTTCTGCAAAAATAAAAAAAAGAATACAGTAGTTGCAGTTTTGTTGCTTGCAGAGAGTAGAGAGACAGAGAGAGAGAGGGACGTAGTAGAGAGGAGAGAGGGAGAGAGTGGGGCGTACAAAAGAAAGAGAGAGAGAGAGGGAACTAAAAAGATTTTGTTGGAAGTTGAAAAAATGGGCGCCTAAAAAAATGGTAATCTTAAATGAGTTTGGTGAGTTTTTTTGGAAAGTTGAATCATTCTTTTTTTTATTTTGGATAGTTGAAAAAATGGCCCCTAAAAAACTTAACTCATTTAAAAAATATATTTTTTAATATACACAAAATATTTTTGGACCCCTAAAATACACATATACTAGTACTTATTTTAAAATGGGCCATGTGACACTGCCCACCTGGCACATGGTCAGCGTCGGCCCTAGGTAGAGCAAAAAAGAGATAAATGAATTAAGAGATATAAATGAGAATAATAAAATTGGAGAGAGATGATGATGCGAGAGGAAAAAAATACATAAATGAAGTAAGAGAGATTAATAAAAATAATAAAAGGAGAGGCTTCAAATCAATGGCGAAGCCATACTTTTTTTTTCCCGGATGGGGCCCATATATATATGCCATATTTTTTTTGGACGAAGCACTCATATATAAAAATATGCATACAAACAGAATGGGATACTATATTATCTTCACAACATATTTAAATTGCATAGTTAAAAGTTTTTTCTTAAATTTGAATGAGGCATATTGTGAAACCCATTAAATATTTAAGGGTAAAAATTTAATTTTTAAAATTTATGGTGGGGCAGTTGCCCACCCAAGGAATAACATGGTTCCACCATTACTTTAAATGTTGAGGTCTGATACAAGGAGAAAGTCCAAAAGTACTCAATTATACTATATTATACATAGATTCTTGCTCATGCACCAGAAAATATTTTTTCTCCAATAGGCTCTATTAGAAAATATGTAATAAATATTTACTACATATACAACTTGTGCAAAATATTTAGTAAATATTTAATAATTGTGGTAAAATATAATATAGTAATGTATACTATTTTAGAAAAAATATGGAATAAGAACTATTGAGAAAAAAAATTCTTTTGATGGGACTAATTTAAAAATATTTTATGTAAATGAGACTTATTTGTCAAGTACCCACTATTATATCTCGTAAGGATGTGATAACTTTTATCATACCCACTCTTCAATCTGGCGCATCAACATTAAGTTAAACATCTAATTTAGAAGTTGGTACCGTATCACGCCCGTAAATTTGATTTACCTTTTCATTCCAATTGATCGGTCCTACAACCACACGCAATATGGAATTGGGGGGGGGGGGGGGGGGGGGGGGTATAAGGTAATTACAGTACTGGTGTGACATATTATGTGTTTTTTGAGCCCTAACCTCACGGGACACATGATGCAACATGAGAGTGGGATGCCATCATTTCATTTTTTAATCACTTCCTACTTGTCATTCCAAATATCCACTAAATCAATTGAAAGTGCTTATTGACTAAATCCATTAATTTAACTTACTATCTTATTGTTTTGACTTAATCACTAAGTTGCTTTAACCATTGTATTATAGTTATATCAATGATTGATATGATATGATTCTTTCACGAACTCAATATTTTTTTGTGCGAAGGGCCATTCATTTTGGGTCAACTTATGCGCACATCAGACTATTCCCTCCATCCTGTACAAGGCTTTCTATAACATAGATTACTCCACACGGTTCATGACCCCAAGTTTATGTTTGGAGGGATGAATCAAACTCATGACCTTGGGGGTGCAAGCCCTTAGTCATGAGTGATCAACAATCAACAAACCCTTGGGGTTCACAAACTCAATATTGTTCATCACAATTATTATAAATCTCAAAATGGCCATTTAAAATGAGCCCTTGTCGAAATAAAAATATATATAATATATTATTTTTTTCAAAAATAATATTTAGCACAACAATGCTATTATTTTTCATAATGACACTAATTTAAAGTTAAAGTTAATATAATTAAAGACAAATGACATAACATGGTCACATTACTACTCTTTAACTAGTTAACATTGCCAATACTTTCGATAAGTGTTAATGTGTCAGTCTCACATCATTAAGAGTGTTGATTTGGTATTACCACATAATATATTTTACGTGACACTGTTAAAACACGTCATAAGCAAACTATATATGAATCTATAAAAATAATGAAATTTAAAATTAGATAACTATACTCTTAATGAACTAATTATTAATGTTCAAGATAAAGAATTTATGGGGTCAAGCTGAATACCTCATTCAAGAATTATTTTTCGGTAAATGAGATTACAAACGACTAATATAAATCAGTGTAAAAGATAAAAAAAAGTTTGTTAACATCCTTTTACTATCCAAATTCCCTCATAATACCACATGAGTTAATTTTTACTTTTATCCATTATGTGTATATAACCCTAGCTTGTCCGGTTAAATGTTTTTTTCGAATGTATTGGCTTCTCGGTGATACATTTTTTTTTAATTTTTATTTTTAATAATAACACCTTATCTACTCAACACAGGAGTCTCGAATCTCTACAACTACAAATTCCTTTACTTTTCCATCTCTATGCGAACATTCTTGCATGGAAGAGGCACGATTTTTTCATTCCCCAACATCAACACTTAATTCAGATTTAACAACTTTGAGTTTTTCACAGTTCAAGTCAGAACCAACCTTAAATGTATATGATCTTGGACCTCCTCTATAAATCCATTATAATTTTTTTAAAATTAAATTATCATATAAATCACATGATCTAGCTAATTAGATGCTCAATAGGCTCAAATGCTAGTCTAAGATTGACGATAATGGTGGGTATCGAAATCGTAATTAACCTCATATCCAACAGGTGCTCCCCTCTGGACCTCAAACACGTAAAGTGGAGGATTCACAAAGTCTAAGACAAGTATTTAAAGTGATTTAGACCTCAGTTGATGATCCTACATCCACTGTCAAGGGATGTTGTATTGTTTATAATATCATAAAAGAGTTATTACAATCTATGGGACCTCTTGGAGTTTGGCCAAAAGAGTGCACGGTCCTTATGGACTTTGTCAACAATCCATAAGGCCTTAGGAAGTAATTGATGGATATCTCTAAGGGTTCCTGAGTACTGGTTTAGGTCTCAACAAGGAGTACGATATGGTTAGATGAAAATGATCCAAATTATGATTTTTCACTCACAATAGTGGGCTGGGAGCTTATAGAACTAGAGATAACACTTAGAAAAGTTAATGCTCTCTTTTTTTATCTAAAAGTATTGTGACTTTAACGCGTCTTCAACCTCCTATATATTTGCAAACACTAGGAGAAAGAATAAGTGGACTGCCACAGTATGGATGTGATGTCTCAAAGGTCTAACGGTGTACGCAAGGTTGAAATGCCCGAATTTTTGATTGAATTAATAAAAATCACTTTACGAGAAATTTATAGGATTAATTTAAATAGAATAATTAAAAAGAAAAATTCAAATATATTGCGTACCATGTTATGCATGTTAAATTAAGTCGTGCATTTTAAATAAGAACTAAAAGAAATTATACGAAATAAAATATATAAATTACATTTGAAATTATTTTATAATATCATTAAGATAAATAATATATATATATATATATATATATATATATATAACAAAATTCGTACTTAACTGGTGCATCTATTCGTACCTGATGATTAATTCTCTCTTTTATTTGTTAACATGAACAATGTTATGGGTTAATTAGGGACTTAACCCCAACCCCACCCGATGTTAGCCCATATGTTTCTGGCTTCCTACTCCATTATACCTAGTGGAAGAAACATTAAGGTATGGGGAGAATTTATTTTATGTCTTGGGACATTATAAGATAGAGGTGAAGGACTTTGTCCTCAAAACTAATCTCATTTTTGTAAAAATAAAATAACCCCAGATAGCACGATCCCCGAGTCTTCTCCTTGACCCATTTTAGTAGCTTAAGTCCCCATAACATCTCAACATGTTAAGCTTGCAAGAACACCATTCCACCCTTCAATTGCCAAGAGTTAAGCATTGAAGGTGTTAATTTGGAGAAAAAAGCTTATAACGAACTTGAAACTAGAAGCTTATTGTTATTTATTTCTACCTCTTCTTCAAAGAATTTATATCATCAAGAGGTATGGATTCTACACTATTTTCATGTTTAAAATCAAGCATGTTAGTTATATATACCTATGTATGATTTACATGACTACTTATGCTTATTATTACTATATATGAATATATGTTGAGAAATACGTGATAACAATTATTAAAGTTTAACTTGGAATTAATTTAAAATTTATAATGTTTATGAAAATTATTCTTTATGAAAATCTTGTTTAAACAAGTTATTTCATGTCAAATGTTACGTTAGACTTGATGAAGAAATGTTAGGATGAATATATGAATTTTATTTGTGTATATCCCCTCATTCATGAACAAAATCATATGTAGTTATGGGAAATGGATTTGTTATATTAAAAATACGTTCAAACAAGCCTATGTATATGAAATAATAATGTTGAAAAAATCACCATGCTAGTCACATAAAATGACTCTACTTTATGTGAAGAAAGTTTAAGAACTATAAAGTTTAGGGGATTAAAAGTGAAATTAGTAAGATATTGAGGTTGAAACATAAAATATAGTAATATTTATAGATAAAATGATAAAGATACAAGGTAAAAAATGAATATTATCAATTTTTAAGAATAAGTCTTGAAATCTCAAAAGGCTAGTTTTTAGGCAAAAAATGTCATTTTATGAAAATTGCAGATTCATTAGTATTCTTTGCAAACATAAGTATTGTTTTGGAAAGTTAGTTTTAAATGAAGTAATATGAACACGTAAAATAATAACAAAAAGTATAGAAGGTGCAAGGTTAATAAAGTTGAAAGTATATGTCTTGGAATGATAAAAGTGATGTTTTAGTGCAAAATTGTCATTTTATGAAAAACTTGAACTTATGAGTAAATTCTCCAAACAAAAACACTATATATTAAAACAGTTGTATTTTATGTGGTGAAAACTCATAATTTGTAAAGTAAAAGTTAAAAGAAGTATTTTTGACAAAATGTATAAAACGTAAGTTTATATGTATGCGTGAATGGTAAAAAGTACAATAAGGTGTGTAAATGGGTATTTGAACCTAAAGGTTAAGTTTCACAAGAAATGGTAAAGTGATTTTCAAAAGGACAAATACCTAGTCCAAGGTAAAAGACGAACTTTTTATAAAGTGTGAAACTTAGAAATAAAGTGTGTTGGGACTTATCTCGCCCCGAGTATTTGGTCTTATCAGCGGGAAAAAGGGGAAATAAAGGAAAAAAGGTTTAAAAGTAGATAAGAAACAAAGAAACGGAAAGGTTTACAAAGATGTAACAAGTCAAAGACATTCGGAGGTAATCGAAAAAATTTAAGAAGGGTTTGGAGCACTAGGGTGAGGCTTAAAGCTTAGACCCCAGATAGCTGATTAGGATCATATTACAGCATGGTGACAGTCGGTGAAAGGCTGTATAACACTCATGGATTGCTACCTCGATTAACCAAGTGAAAAGATGATTTTGAGCACGACGCTCATTAATTCAAAATCAAGTTCATGACTCAAATTGGATAAATGTGAATTTATGTTTATGGTTAAATTAACGGGATATGGGTATTTTTAAAGGAAGTATTAAGTGTAAGTGGGCTCATAGACCGGGTTACATAGTGAAAACGTCAACTGGATGTTAACGATTCATTTTGCATGGGAACACTCAATCAAATGAAAGATTATTTCTTAATTTCTCTCTCTCTCTCTCTCTCTCTCTCTCTATATATATATATATATATTATACGTCCTACTCTGCTAGTATTAATTCTACGGAGCGCACGCTCATACCCCACCATTTTCCAACCCCAGGAACTTTTGGGAAAGATAAAAGTAAGGAAATCGTGAGAGGCAAGGAAAGATTTACACGCCAGTGGATCTATATTTACTATTTACTCTAAATGTGAAATTTAAATAGAACTTTTGACTAGGCGTATCGCACTACGCCGGAAGACCAATTGAGGAAACTCCCTGTACTCAAAATTATGGAATGAAAGATGTGATTCCATTAGAAGCTAGTCTGTTAACCATGAGAACAAACATTGTCGAACATGTAATACCCCGTATTTCTGCGTATTTAGAATTTAATTAATTGGGTAATTAAATAGAAAATACGTTTTAATTTAAATTACGTGAGTAGAGTAATTTAATATGATTTAATGATAATTATGATTGTTAAGCGTAAATAATAATTGTGATTATTAAATATTAATCGAGAGATAAATACTGATTAATATTATGATTCAAATTTACTAAGTGTGAATAATTTGTATGGCATAGCGAGAGATATGGACGTACTTGATTATACCTCAACCGAGTGTCGCGGGAAGACTAAATTGAGGATGAGATAGGAAAATTATTTTTGGTGACTCAAATGATGATTTAGAGGTCACAAATGTTGTGTGTGAAATGTAAACTGTATTAATAATCTACTTGTGCGAGTTAGTAGATAATGAGATGCCGTGAATACATCTAAAAGAAAATTAAGTAGGAAGACTTAATTATAAAACGGTGAAAGATAACAAGGCGTGAACAATTATCTAAGTATATAAATCATAAGATATGGTTACTATTACATACTAAGTGGGTGGAATGGGAACTTAGTCGCATAGATGAGTTCAGTTGAATACTATAGTTCAGTTAGCTTGAGTAGTATAACTAGGTGGGCTAGGTACGAGGCGTTAGGGGTGCATGATAAATGAGGGGTGAGGTAACTCAAGAGAGAGTATACGCGAAATCTTAACATGTGTAATCAATAACTCATTTTATTGTGATAATCACTTGCAAAATATTTTCAAAACGTTTTGAGTACTAACTCTTGCTATTAAAATATTTTCAAAACCTTTTAGGTGTCCAGCCATAGGGACGCCAGATTTGGAGATTCTGTCCAGGAACTCGTAGCTGCAGATTTATGGAGGCTGGAAGGACTTTGCATAGACGCTTCATCTATTCAGATCTAGTGTAGGATCTCATTATAATACTCTCTATTGGGACATGTTGTCCATAGTCATTATTTCAGATTTTCAATTTTGGATTATGTTGGTTTTATTTAGCAGTTTTGGATTTTAGCCGAATGTTGACTCTGCAAGATTTTATCCTTTATATATTGCTACATGGTTTGATTCATAGTTTATTGTGAATATTTATCTATTACTTCCGCATGAGTAGTTTGTCTTGGGTTAAGGAAAGATAAAATTTGCACTACCCCAAAAATGGTCAAATTATCACCCTTCAACCGGCCAGCCTTGTCACGACAATTATCCGTGATAAAAAATACATGTTTTTTTTATCACGGTCATTGACCGTGATAAGATCGTGACAAAGGTTTGTCAAGGTCATTGACCATGACAAGGCCGTGATATTTACTGTTGTCACGGTCTTATCACGATCAATGACCGTGACAAACTTCATAAATTTATCACAGTCAACAATCGTGACACGTCCGTGATAATTCTATCAGTAAAAAAACCATTCCCTCTTCTTTTTTCCCACCGAATTTTATTCCCTCCATTTCTCTCTCTCTCTCTACGATTTTAGTACATTTTCTCTCTTTATTTCTCTTCCATTTGTATATGTGTGTGTATATGTGCTTGTGTGTATATATGTGTGTGTAAATGCGTGTACGATTATGTGTGTATGGTGGATTGAGGGGTCAGGGAGTGGGGTGGGGTGGGGGTGTATATGTGTGTGTGTGTATGCGTGTGTGTGTGTGTGTGTATATATGTGCGTGCGTATGTGTGTGCGCATGTGTGCGGTGGGCAGTGATAGTGGGGGGGGGGGGGGGGGCAAGGCTGGGGTGGTGGTGGTGGTAGGGGGTGGGGCTGTGTGTGCATGTGTGTGTGTATATATGCGCGTGTGTGTGTGGTGAGGGGGAAGGGGGTAGGGCGGGGGCGTGCTTTTTAATTTTTTTTAATAAAATTTTGATTGGTTTATTAGATATTGCCTCTCATATGCAAGTAGTGCCTCTTGTAAAAGAATTGATTGATTAAATATTGATTGGTTATTAATTTTTTTAGTAAATTAATAATTAGTGCCCCTTTCATATGCAAGTAGGATTGCCCCTCATTATAAATTAGTAAATTAATAATCGTATACTTTAATTGTTAGTTTAATTGATGAAATGAATTAATTGAGTAGATGAATTAGAAGGAGTATGGGATACACATTTGTTGTTGCTATTGCGATTGGATTATAGTGGATCAATGTTCGGTTGGTTAATTTTAGAAGTGACATGACCACCGGATTATTGTCCATATGGGGGTGGGATTTTTCAACTTTTTTTAAAAGTACTTTGTATTACGATATATATATATATATATAAATAAAACATACTTGAAATTACATATAGTGCGCATAGATACTAGCCTTCTAGTTCTTACGCGTACGCATTCAATAGTCCTTAGACCCGTTCGAGAGTCATTACCCCTGTAATGAGATCTCTCGAATTGTCCCGTTTGGACAGTTTGGGACTGCATAATTTCTGTATAATAATATTTTTAGTAATTAAAAGTTGTTACTTTTGGAGAAAGTTCTGCAGTCGTATCCTAATATTCTCTGGGTACATACTAGCTTGACAAGTGTGAGTGTTATTTCAATTGATCAACTGAAATAACACTCACACTTGCCAATATACGTTGTGTACTTGGAGAACTATGGGGATATGCTGCCGAATTTTTCTCAAATCATAACAATGTGCATGAGCTATTAAGTATGTTACAGAAATATGCGGGCTTGAATGGGATATGACCACTCACCCTTTAGAGGATATGGAGGAAATATGAATTTCTATTATAAATTGAATTTGAATTTGAAATTTAAAAATTGAATATAAATAAGACATAATTAAATGAAACATACTATAAATCTAAGTTTTGTTTATACTAAGCCAGGAATATACGCTTCTTACCTTTAATTGGTGATTAGTTGTTGTAGCTGTGATGGGATATCCTAAATACAAAGAGTGGATGGGTGAGACAAATAGAATGAGGGATGTGTTTCACATAGGTGCTAATGAATTTGTGAAATACGTAAAGAGATGTCATAATGATGAAGAGTTTCCGTGTCCGTGTGCTAGTTGTAAAAATGGTAAGGTCTTTGAGTGGAAAATAGTTGAACTACATTTGTTAAGATGGGTTATGCAAGATATTTATCGATTTTGGACACTACACCAAAACTGGCGATTGGTCACGGCCAAAATCCCTAACCAAAACTGTGGGTCGCGGACTTGGGCCGTGACCATTTCGGGC
This sequence comes from Sambucus nigra, assembly GCA_949130495.1. Lineage (NCBI taxonomy): Eukaryota > Viridiplantae > Streptophyta > Magnoliopsida > Dipsacales > Adoxaceae > Sambucus > Sambucus nigra. The sequence continues at coordinate 152,396,656 of OX422211.1, read as the reverse complement.
GTGACCAATTTCATGGGCTGTGGCCCAAGTTCGTGACCAAAAAATCGTCACGGTAGATGGTTGTGGACTTGGCCCGTGACTCACACCGCGATGAAAAAATATGGTCGCGACCCAAGTCCGTGACCCACAACTATGACAAAAATTGGTCGCGGTCAAAGTTCGCGACCCATGCCGTGACGAAAAAAAAGGAAAAAAATGGTTGCGGACTTGGGCCGCGACCCACAACCGTGATAAAAATTGGTTGCGGTCAAAGTCCGCGACCCACGCCGCGACGAAAAAAAAAGAGGAAAAAAATGGTCACGGACTTTGGCCGTGACCATTTTTCGTCACGGTTGGGGGTCATGGACTTTGGCTGCGACCATTTTTATGCACGACGGAAAATATATAAATGGTGATGGACAAAGTCCATGATTGTATTTAACAATAATTTTTAAAAAAATGTCCTTTTTTGGGCCAATCCTAAAATTGGGGGTCCTGTGACTGCACGATTGCGAATATTTATTATTGGCAAAACAATAAAAGAAATCACAAATTGCGAACCGGGAACGTTGTTAATAAACAAATAAATATACAAATTTAAAAATATTACACGTCTTAATAATTCACAGACCAAAAAAAAAATGGGTAGAGTTTTCTCTATTTTCTGGACATTCTAAACCCTGTAAATATAAAACTTGCTTATTATAAAGCTCGCACGAACATCAAAATTTAAAAATCAAATTATAAAATCCCGCACGACCATAAAACAAAACAATAAAAGCCCGCACGGCTATAACACATAAAAAATATAATCCTCAACACCCGAACCATTACATAAACAATCTTCATGTCGTAAACCATTGCCTTCTTCATTTGTTCCACGTGTAAAAATCCTACAAATGATAGGATATAATAAAAAAATGATATCAGTAACCAAGTAGTTTTACAAAAAATTTATTCAAGCTGAAAATTGCAAATACGAGTTATAATTATCAACATATAAATATATTTAAGCCTAAGTGTAGAAATATACAAATTATCGTCGTATTCTAAAATCGGGAGTTCCATGATCGTGCAATCAGTTTGTATGAGTTACATTGGTCCCGTGCGAGGTGTTGGTACCACTCACGGGGCTGTTCGGGGGCTGTTTCGGGTTTTCACCCACTAACGCCATGTTTTTAAGCCTAAGTCTAGAAATATGTAAATTATCGTCGTATTCTCAAACCAGGGGTCCCGTGATCGCGTGGTCAGTTCGTACGAGTTACATTGATCCCGTGCGAGGTGTTGGTGCCATTCACGGGGCCATTCGGGGGATGTTTTGACTTTTCCCCCACCAACGCCATGTTTTTAAGACTAAGTCTAGAAATATACAAATTATCGTCATATTCTCAAACCGGGGGTCCCAGGATCATGCGGCCAGTTCGTACGAGTTACATTGGTCCGTGCGAGCTGTTGGTGCCACTCACGGCGCCATTCGAGGGCTGTTTCGAGTTTTCACCCACTAATGCCATGTTTTTAAGCCCAAGTCTGGAAATATGAAAATTATTGTGGTATTGTCAAACCGGGGGTCCCGTGATTACGCGGTCAGTTCGTACGAGTTACATTGGTCCCGTGCGAGGTGTTGGTGCCATTCACGTGGCCGTTTGGGGGCTGTTTTGGGTTTTCCCTCACCAACGTCATGTTTTTAAGACTAAGTCTAGAAATATGCATATTATCATCGTATTCTCAAGCCGGGGGTCCCATGATCGCGCGGTCAGTTCGTACGAGTTACATTGGTCCCGTGCGAGGTGTCGGTACCACTCACGGGGTCGTTCGGGGTCTGTTTTGAGTTTTCACCCACTAACGCCATGTTTTTAAGCCCAAGTCTATAAATATGTAAATTATCATCGTATTCTCAAACCGAGGGTCCCATGATCGCGCGGGCAGTTTGTATGAGTTACATTAGTCCCGTGCGAGGTGTTGGTGCCACTCACGGGGTCATTCGGGGTCGGTTTCGGGTTTTTTCCCATCACAGCATGTTTTGCCTAAGTTTAGAAATATGCAAATTATTGTCGTATTCTCAAATCGGGGGTCTCGTGATCACGCAGTCAGTTTCTACGTGTTACATTGGTCCCGTGCAAGGTATTGGTACCACTCACGGGGCCGTTCGAGGGTTGTTTTAGCTTTTCACCCACTAACGCCATGTTTTTAAGATTAAGTCTAGAAATATGCAAATTATCGTCGTATTCTCAAACCGGGGTTCCCGTGTCAGTTCGTAAGAGTTACATTGGTCCCGTGCGAGGTGTTGGTGCCACTCACGGGGACGTTCAGGGGCTGTTTCGACTTTTCACCCACTAACGCCACGTTTTTAAGCCTAAGTTTAAAATATGTAAATTATCATTGTATTCTCAAACCGGGGGTCCCGTGATCTCACGATCAGTTCATATGAGTTACATTGGTCCCGTGCGAGGTGTTGGTGCCACTCACGGGGCCATTCGGGTTTTCACCCACTAATGACATGTTTTTAAGCCTAAGTCTGAAAATATGAAATTATCGTCATATTCTCAAACCCGGGGGTCGGTGATTGTGCGGTCAGTTCGTACGAGTTACATTGGTCCCGTGCGAGGTGTTGGTGCCACTCACGGGGCTGTTTGGGGGCTATTTTGGGTTTTCACCCACCAACACCATGTTTTTAAGACGATGTCTAGAAATATGAAAATTATTGTTGTATTCTGAAATCGGGGATCCCATGTTCGCGCGGTCAGTTCGTACGAGTTACATGGTTCCTGTGCGAGGTGTTGGTGCCACTCACGGGGCCGTTCGGGGAATGTTTCGGGTTTTCATCCACTAACGACAAGTTTTTAAGTCTAAGTCTAAAAATATGAAATTATTGTCATATTCTCAAACCGGGGGTTCCGTGATCGCGCGGTCAGTTCGTACGAGTTACATTGGTCCCGTGCGAGGTGTTGGTGCCACTTACGGGGCCGTTCAGGGGATGTTTCGGGTTTTCACCCACTAACGCCATGTTTTTAAGCCGAAGTCTAGAAATGTGCAAATTATCGTCGTATTCTCAAACTGGGGGTCCCGTGATTGCGTGGTTAGTTCGTATGAGTTACATTGGTTCCGTGCGAGGTGTTGGTAGCACTCACGGGGATGCTCGGGGACTGTTTTGACTTTTCCTCCACCAACGCCATATTTTGCACAAGTTTAAAAATATGCAAATTATTGTGGTATTCTCAAACCGGGGGTCCCGTGATCGCGCGGTCAGTTCCTATGAGTAACATTGGTCCCGTGCGAGGTATTGGTGACACTCACGGGGCCGTTCGGGGGTTATTTCGGCTTTTCATCCACTAACGCCATGTTTTTAAGCCTAAGTCTAGAAATATGTAAATTATCATCGTATTCTCAAATTGGGGGTCCTGTGATCGCGCGGTCAGTTCGTACGAGTTACATTGGTCCCGTGCGAAGTGTTGGTGCGACTCACTGGGTCGTTCGGGAGCTGTTTTTTAGTTTTCACCCACCAATGCCATGCTTTTATGCTTAAGTCTAGAAATATACAAATTATGGTTGTATTCTCAAACCGGGGGTCCCGTGATCGCGCGGTCAGTTCGTACGAGTTACATTGGTCCCGTGTGAGGTGTTAGTGCCATTCACGAGGCCGTCGGGGGCAGTTTCGAGTTTTTCCCCACCAATGCCATGTTTTTAACCCTAAGTCTAGAAATATGCAAATTATCGTCGTATTCTCAAACCGAAAGTCCCATGATCGCGCGGTCAGTTCATACGCTTTACATTGGTCCTGTGCGAGGTGTTGGTACCACTCACTGGGCCGTTCGGGGGCTGTTTAGGATTTTCACCCACTAATGCCATGTTTTTAAGCCTAAGTCTATAAATATGTAAATTATCGTCGTATTCCCAAACCGGGGGTCTTGTGATCGCGCGATCAGTTACTACGAGTTACATTGGTCCTGTGCGAGGTATTGGTGCCACTCATGGGTCGTTCGGGGGCTGTTTCGGGTTATTCCCCACCAACGCTATGTTTTGCCTAAGTTTAGAAATATGCAAATTATCGTTACATTCTCAAACCGGGGGTTTCGTGATCGCGCGGTCAGTTCCTACGTGTTAAATTGGTCCCGTGCAAGGTGTTGGTGCCACTCACGGGGCCGTTCGGGGGCTGTTTCAGGTTTTCACCCACTAATGCCATATTTTTAAGCCTAAGTTTAGAAATATGCAAATTATCATCTTATTCTCAAACCGGGGGTCCTGTGATCGCGCGGTCAGTTCGTATGAGTTACATTGGTACCGTGCGAGGTGTTGGTGCCATTCACAAGGCTGTTTTGGGGTTTCCCCCACAACGCCATGTGTTTAAGCCTAAGTCTAGAAATATGCAAATTATCGTCATATTCTCAAACCGGGGGTCCCGTGATTGCGCGGTTAGTTCGTACGAGTTACATTGGTCCCGTGCGAGGTGTTGGTACCACTCACGGGGCCATTCGGGGCCTGTTTTGGGTTTTTACCCATTAACGCCATGTTTGTAAGCTTAAGTCTATAAATATGCAAATTATCATCGTATTATCAAACAGGGGGTCCCGTGGTCGCGCGGTCAGTTCCTACGAGTTACATTGGTCCCGTGAGAGGTGTTGGTGCCACTCACAGGGTAATTCGAGGGCTGTTTCGATTTTTTCCCCACCAACGCCATGTTTTGCCTAAGTTTAAAAATATGAAAATTATCGTCGTATTCTCAAATCGGGGGTCCCATGATCGCGTAGTCAGTTCCTATGTATTACATTGGTCCCGTTTAAAGTATTGGTGCCACTCACGGGGCTGTTCGGGGGTTGTTTCGGCTTTTCACCCACTAACGCCATGTTTTTAAGATTAAGTATAGTAATATGCAAATTATCGTCGTATTCTCAAATCGGGAGTCCCATGATCGCATCGTTAGTTCGTACGAGTTACATTGGTCCGGTGCGAGGTGTTGGTGCCACTCACGGGGCCGTTCGGGGGCTGTTTCGGCTTTTCACCTACTAACGCCATATTTTTAAGCCTAAGTCTAGAAATATGAAAATTATCATGGTATTCTCAAATCGGGGGTCCCATGATCGCGCGATCAGTTCCTATGAGTTACATTGGTCACGTGTGAGGTGTTGGTGACACTCACGGTGGTGTTCGGGGGTTATTTCGGCTTTTCACCCACTAACGCCATATTTTTAAGCCTAAGTATAGAAATATGTAAATTATCGTCGTATTCTCAAATCGGGGGTCCCGTGATCGCGCGATTAGTTCGTACGAGTTACATTGGTCCCGTGCGAGGTGTTAGTGCGACTCACTGGGCCGTTCGGGAGCTATTTTTTAGTTTTCACCCACCAATGCCATGTTTTTATGCCTAAGTCTAGAAATATGCAAATTATGGTTGTATTCTCAAACCGTGGGTCCCGTGATCACGCAGTTAGTTCGTACGAGTTACATTGGTCCCGTAAGAGGTGTTGGTACCAGTCATGGGGCCGTTCGAGGACTGTTTCGGCTTTTTCCCCACCAACGCCATGTTTTGCCCAAGTCTAGAAATATGTAAATTATCGTTGTATTATCAAATCGGGGGTCCCGTGATCACGCGGTTAGTTCCTAAGAGTTATTTTGGTCCCGTACGAGCTGTTGGTGCCACTCATGGGTCCGTTCGGGGGTTGTTTCGGCTTTTCACATACTGACGCCAAGTTTTTAAGCCTAAGTTTAGAAATAGGAAAATTATCGTCGTATTCTCAAACCGGGGGTCTCGTAATCGCACGATCAGTTCATACGAGTTACATTGGTCCCGTATGAGGTGTTGGTGCCACTCACTGGGCCATTCGGGGGCTGTTTTGGGTTTTCACCTACCAACGCCATGTTTTTAAGCCTATGTATTGAAATAAGCAAATTATCGTCGTATTCTCAAACGGGGGGTCCCGTGATCGCGCGATCAGTTCGTACAAGTTATATTGGTCCCGTGTAAGGTGTTGGTGACACTTACGGGACCGTTCGAGGGCTGTTTCGGGTTTTCACCCACTAACGCCATGTTTTAAGCCTAAGTCTAGAAATATGCAAATTATCGTCGTATTCTCAAACCGAGGGTTTCGTGATCGCGCGATCATTTCGTACGAGTTACATTGGTCCCATGCGAGGTGTTGGTGCCACTTACGGGGCCGTTCAGGGGTTGTTTCGGGTTTTTCCCCACCAACGCCATGTTTTTAAGCCTAAGTCTAAAAATATGAAAATTATCATCGTATTCTCAAATCGAGGGTCCCATGATCATACGGTCAGTTTGTTCGAGTTACATTGGTCCCGTGCGAGGTGTTGGTGCCACTCACGGGGCCATTCGGGGGTTGTTTCGGGTTTTCACCCACTAATGCCATGTTTTTAAGCGTAAGTCTATAAATTTTCAAATTATCGTCGTATTCTCAAACCAGGGGCCCTGTGATCGCGCGGTTAGTTCGTATGAGTTACATTGGTCCCGTACGAGGTGTTGGTGCCACCCACGGGGCCATTCGGGGGTTGTTTCGAGTTTTTCTCCACCAACGCCATGTTTTGCCTAAGTCTAGAAATATACAAATTATCGTCGTATTCTCAAATCGGAGGTTCCGTGATCGTGCGGTCAGTTCGTATGAGTTACATTGGTCCCGTGCGAGGTGTTGGTGCCACTCAAGGTGCTGTTTGGGGGCTGTTTCGGTTTTTCACCCACTAACGCCATGTTTTTAAGCCTAAGTCTATAAATATGCAAATTATCATCGTATTCTCAAACCGGGGATCCTGTGAGTGCGCGATCAGTTCGTATGAGTTATATTGGTCCCGTGCGAGGTGTTGGTACCACTCACGGGGCCATTCAGGGGCTATTTCCACTTTTCACCCACTAACACCATATTTTTATGGCTAAGCCTATAAATATGCAAATTATCATCGTATTATCAAATCGGGGGTCCCATGATCGCACGATCAGTTCGTACGAGTTACATTGGTCCCATGCGGTCAGTCCATAGCTGTGACCCACACCAAGAAATGGCCACGGCCCTAAGCTGTGACCCTATATGTATGTACTCTCTTTTTCGTCATGCCATGGGTCACGGAATTGGGTCGTGACCCATCCGCGACCAAGCTTGGAGGGAATTTTGGCTCGAATTTGGCGCCAAGATGGTCACGACCTGGTCATGGCCCAAGTCCGTGACCCACAGTGGTGAGGGATTTGGTCCGTGACTACTTCTAGAGCATCAATAACTTAGTGTGGTAATAAATATGGTCACGCCAAATATTGAGTTGGTCGCGGACTTGGGCCGTGACCCACTAGACGTGACCATTCACATGATTTGGTGTAGTGGGAGTTTTCACGGGGAATTAAAAGTTCCCCGAATAACCTACACAACAACCTTCAACAAGTAAGATATATGTAGAAGGGGACGACATAGATCATAATATGTTAGAGGATTTAGTTGATGATTCGTGCGGAGTTTATGAAGCGGAGGATAATGATGTATGAGGTTCAGGTGCTTGTGAAGATATCATGATAAACCTTGATGATGACTACCAAAGTTTAAAATTTAAAGCGACCCAACCGTTATACTCTGGCTGTGAGAAAGATCAAACAACTTGTTCAGGTGCTCGTGAAGATATCACGATAAACGTTGACGATGACTACCAAAGTTTAAAATTTAAGGCGACCCAACCTATATACTCTTGTTGTGAGAAAGATCAAATAACTTTACACGCCAAAGGTTGTTTGCACAATTTGAAGACGCAGTACAGTTTGTCTGGAAATAGCGCGACATGAATTCTAAATTGGGTGAAGGTCTTACTACCAAAGGAGAATACGCTTCCAAATAGTTATCTTGTTATGAATAATAGTTTGAAAGGTTTGGTAATAAATTATAAATCAATTCATACTTGTGTGTATGACTTCATACTATACCGAAAGGAGTATGAAAATCTAGATCGTTGTTCGGTATGCGATGAACCTAGATATGTCCAATCTACCGGCAAGGAAGGCACAAGCTAAAAAGTACCTCAAAGAGTGTTGAAATATTTTCCCGTTGGGCCTAGATTAAAGAGATTTTTCACAGATGCATGGATAGCGGAGGCATTGATTTGGCATGCTAGGGCAGAAGTAGGGGGTAATCTCATACGTCATCCTATTGATTCTACAACTTGGAGGAGGATGAATTATGAGTATCCCGAGAACAACGCAACATTCATTTGGCTATATCAACAGATGGTTTCAATACATTTGGAAATCAAATCACTAATCAGAGTGTATGACCACTGATCCTAGCCCCACTCAACCTCCCTCCTTCACAGTGTATGAGACCTGAATTTTCGATGCTGTCTTTGTTGATACCTGGGCCAAAGGCACCAAGTGATGACATCGACGTCTACACTGCTCATTTGGTAGAAGAATTAAATGAGTTGTGGGCAGAGGGTGTGCAAGCATTTGACTCTTTTAGAAAAGAAGAGTTTACGCTGAAAGCTATGTTAATGTGGGCAATTCATGATTTTTCAGCTTATGGGACATTATCCGGTTGTGTAGTACATGGTTATTTGGGGTGTCCTATTTGTGGAGAGGAGACTGTATCTCTTCATCTCTCCGCTAGCTCAAAAAATGTATACCATTGCCATAGGAGGTTTTTACCACCGTCTCATAGTTTCAGATTTGAGAAAGGTTCCAATTTTTTATCGGGCGGGGTTGAACATAGGCTATCGAGAGAAAACTTTTAGGTTCAGAAATTGAAAGTAAATATTCTAATTGTGGCCCTAATATGCCAGGTAAGAATTCCAAATTTAAGAATGTCAAGCATAAAAGGACCCCAATTGGGAATGAAACTGAGACAAGAAAGGCATGGTCTAGGAGGCCAATTTTATTTGACCTGCCTTATTGGAAGAATAACCCGGTGCGTTATTTATTTGATGTTAAACATGCATGGAAGAACCTCGCTGAACATATTATGGGCAGTTGCCTTGGGGGGAGTCATTCGAAGGATGGAGAAAATGCACGAAAAGACCTTAAATCATTGAAACTTAAGCCATAACTATGGTTGAAAGAAGAAAGTAGGGGAAGGACAATAATTCCACCTGGTGCCTTTACTTTGACGAGTGGGGAAAGGGAGGTACTTTTAGATACAATATATAATTTTAAGGGTCCATCTAATTTTTTGTCCAACTTGCAAAGGATTGTGAATTATGCTACTCATGATTTATATAAGTGTAAGTCCCACGATTGGCATGTGATCATACAATTGGCTCCTCTATTGTTTAAGCACTATTTCTCTAAGCGCAAGGATTTGCGGAGGGCTATTATGGAAATTAGGATTACCTTCTCACTTTTGTGTGAGAAGGTAGTCAATCGAGAACACATAGTGGCCGCAAAATTGGTGGTGACCAAAGCGATTTGTGTATTGGAGAAGTACTTTCCCCCAACATTCTTTAACATAAGTGTTCACTTGTTGGTACACCTATGCGACGAGGCACTTCTTTGCGGTCCAGTTAGATATCGGTGGATGTATCCGTTCGAAAGATTGATGAAAGTTTTTAAAGACTACGCCAAGAATACACGATACATTGCAGGATCAATTGCAGAGAAATACATCACCGTTGAGTCATCAATCTATACTCGGGAATATATGCCTGACTCCACCAGCGTTGATGACACTGATGAGTTCGTCGATGATGATGGTCATGAGATGGGAAAACGAGTGAAATTAATGAGTTTGCAACATGAACAAGTAACTCGTTATCTATTTGACACACATGAAGATGTCGAAGAATGGAAAGAGTAAGTTTCAATTATTTTAAGTTTTACATTATTTTACATTATTTTATATATGATTAATTTTGTAATATGCATAAAATATGAAGCTTGTGAGAACAATAAAAGACAAAAAAATAATGGTACAATCAGACAACGAATTCAGGTTGTGGTTGTCACAAGCGGTAATTATAATGAAAATGGCCGTTTATAGAATCGCTACAGCGAAAATATTGAGATTTCTCAAATAAAATCTAATTTTAATTATTCCCAAATTTTTGTTAAACCCTAAAACATGCATCTAGATGATTTATTCAATAAAATAAAGCATGCAGGATAAAACAAATAATTTCAGAAAAAATCCCCCAAAGGAGTAAGACCTTTTTATTTTCACTATAATTTGTAAAAATGTTTACACGAATTATAATGAAAATAAGAGCGACATACGAAATACCCTTAGGAGTCGGTTTCGATGTCTAGGCTGAAATCTCCCGCAGGAACTCCAGGTGGCCAACAATGAAGAAGAGAACGGCTTCTCCACAAATTCATCGGATGGAACTTTCCCTTTCCAGGAGGGAAGCAATGAAAAAGAGGGACGACTTCTCCACAAGATACTCCAGATAGGTAAAAACGATCCTCTTGAAGGTTTAAAGATTCACATACATAGATGGGAGTGTTTATGTGAATAAACAAGGTGTAAAATCTTAAAAAGTGAAGTATGTTTCTGGGCAGTTTTTTGCAGAATTCATGTTATGAAAAGACTTAAAAAACGTGTAGAAGGTACACTGGTATTTATACAAAAATCGAGGCGACGGTGTCGCTCGGACGAGATAGGCATCTCGCTCGAATGAAGGACACGTGTCATTCGAATGACTTCGAGCGAGATGCTGATCTCGCTCGAACGACAGTGCCAGCTCATTTGAATGAGCTCTTCGACCAAGGCACTCAGCTTCTACACTTAGAAAAATTTCTGCTTTTATAAAAATAAATCAGTCTTCGAAAATACATTTTCTGAAAAATTTCCCATATATTTATGCAAATATAAACAACTCCAATAAATCATTTTACCAATACTGCATAGTGGAGTAGTGGGAAACAACTGAGCAGCACGTAGCATGTAGCATGATGCACGTGTGAAGATGATGGATGCATGGATCGGATAGAGGCCATCGTGGATGATCGTATTGATGTGCCGAATGTAGCGGTATCAGACATACATACTGTGATCTAGGACAAATACAAAATTCCTAGATTCTACCCCAGACATTTATAAAATTATGTCCTTACAAATCTCCCCCTATGTCTATGCCGGTACATACATAAAAAAAATCTGAATTATGCAATTAAATGACATAGAATATAATCTCCTCATTAAACCCTCAAACTGAGAATACTAAATGACATGTCATCAATCAAACTTCAACATCTTCAAAACTTCATCTCTTTAAAAACCCTCAAAGCTTTTCTCATCAGGGTGTGCAACATAATGATCATCAATCTTTGTACCTACATATATGAGAAAAAGCAAAAACCTTCGTGACGCATCGAGTTTGAAATGATATAAGAGTAAATCATTAAAAAATCAAATCTCCCCCATAATGCAACCCCCCTCCCCCCCCATAACATGATAATTCTTTCTCTCCCTTTTTATGATGTACCCAAATAGACATATAAGAAGAAACAATCAAAACATAGGGTGTCACGATAAAGATGCATAGCAAATATGAATCAATCAACGCGGATGCAAAGGTATGTCCCCAAAACATTCACAAACTATTTTTGATTTTTCAAATTTTTTATACAAAAATAAGATACCAAAAATCACACCATGGATTTAAACTAAAACAACCAAGTCTTGGAAATGAAATGTATGGGTGTATACACATTCGATAGGTAAATCAACTCAATCAATCATATGTGCACGATGAATACGTGTACCCCTAACGAATGAACATAAAAAATATCCTTAGGTGTAAAATTGTTGAATTTGGATGACATCGTCTTAATAAAATCAACAAATCAAAGTCTAAATGATTTCCACACCAATAACGTCCAAAACTATTTAGTGCCATTTCGAGAACTTTTCAAAGGACGTGCAAACCCATTGAATTATTTCCATCCAAAACTCCCTTATATAAAATAATGCAATTTTTTATATCTAAAGAGGTACTAAATTCTCAACTTAGAGAAAACCAATTGGCCCAAATTTTTGGCATATTTCATCTTTTTATCACCTTAATTTTTTTTGTGGGCTCTTTTCAAACAGTGACTTTCATGACGTGATTATTAATCACTCGCAGCCCTTTCCCGTGTTCACTCATTATTTTTCAAACTAAACAAATTCCTCACGGGCAAAAGGATCTTACATGCACTACTTTTATTACTCTCGTATTATTGCACTTGGTTCGTTTTAAGGATAGGATTGAGATGAAAACACCCAAGACAAGACAAGCACAATAATCAAACAAATTCTTGCATGTGTGCAATAAAGGAAATCATGAGTCAAACATGTAGAAAGTATCACTTAATTACATCTTAATGACTTCAAACGTTATAAAGCACAAAGATGACATGATATATTATCTCAAAACACTATCAAATAATCACATGGATAAATGGAATGAAATTGTGACTCGGTCATCCTAAGTGTCAATCCATAAACGATGTAAATAAAATACAAAAATCTTTTTGGATTTTCAAAATTTTTATCAAAATAAATTCTTTTTGTATTTTTCAAAAATTTCAAACAGAAAAAATATAACTACAAAATGATACAACCAACAGTAGGCATATAATATCGATATGAGCAACATCCTACGCTAGCAAACAGTAATCACACAAGAGAATTCATAATGAAAGCAGATGTGATAAACGATCAATGTAATGTTATCAATTAAGAATGGATACTAAGAATAAATGCATATAAATTGACCAGAAGTAACCCATCAGTACCAAAAACTTAATCATATGAACACCGGGTACTGAAATCAGAAGGGAAGCAAAAACAAAATTTCCAGACAGGTCGCTCAAACGACTTAGGTCTGTCGCTCGAACGACAAGGGCATGTCGCGAGGTGCGACTTCGCGCGAGACAGAGCTGTTGCTTAAACGACATATAGATCTCGCTCGAACGAGAAAACCAAAACTCCCCAGAATGCCCAGAAAACCATACAGTTTTGCCTAGTGTAAAAATTTTGTGAAAACAGTATATGTAAGGGGCAAACAGATCCAAAACAATGTTAAAACAGTTGCGAAACGCACAAATGCAACAAATAAACCAATGTACGCTACATCAAAGTGAGGCATAACACTAGAAAGATTATTGCATGATGTATAGCTAGTGTTTGACAAACATCCAACACAATCAACCGAAAGATTTCACATGGGCTGAATCACGTGCAAGCAAGCGAGAGTTGTGAACAAAAAGACCATATGCCTCTAAATCCGATTTTCTAACCCAAATAGATTTATAACGACATGTGGGGGTATGGGGAATCAAATTTATTCTTTTATTAACCTTCCTAGGTCCATTTAAAAGCTTGTAACAAAAGATCCTAAGATGATATTGCCTACCTTAATGTGTGCTAGTGTAAATCGGGCGGTGTGTGTTACCTAAAGGTGGCCCTCTCCTCAAATTTCTCGGTTACTCTCTCCAAATTTTCCTAGGTGGGTCTCTCCTAATGATCCTAGGAGGTTCTCTTACGATGTTCCTAGGGGGATTTTTCCTAAAAAACTTAGGTGCCTCTTTCTTAACAATCCTAGGAGTCTCTCTCACACGTATGGGAATGGGTGCAACATATTTTTCAAGACCAATTCCACCCCTATCCTTTTTATCTCGACGGTGCCTAAAATCTCATCAAGTTTTTTAGACCTAGACTCCAAATCAAATTTCACTTTACTTGAATCTTTCGATGTCACCTCAAGTTCACCTATCCTACATTCAAGTACACATCTAGTATCCTCAAACTCGAAAAGCTCCCTTTTCATAGTCTCCATCAACCCTATAAGACTATCTCTCTCATCCTCGACGTACTCAAGCTTCTCTTTCAAAATTTTCTCATGTGCCCTAAGTTCTTCAACTAAAAAATAATTATTTTTTAAGGCACACTCTTTCAATTTCAAATTTTCTTTCTTCATTTTCAACGATTCAACATAAAGTTCATTGAAAGAAGTTTGCAAGTCACGCTCATCTACACTTTCATCCTCACTCGCATCACCCTCACTATCATCACTAAGCACATGGGTGGGAATCTCTCGCCTAGAAGCATAAAAAACTTCTTCTTTTGAATCACAATCACTAAGGGTAGAAACACGAGAAACCGATTTTTTTAATTTTTTCTTTAAATTTATGGTACACTCATCTAACGTGTGACCAACACCCTCATAACAAGGACACCTATCAGATTCATTTTCAACAGATGGTTTAAAATAAGACTCCGTGTGAATTTTCCAATTAACTTTTTCAAAAATTTGACATCGAAGATCATCAAAACCACCAAAAGCCATTTTTATGCAAAATCAGGATCAAAACACAATAACATAGTGCCAGAGGCTCTGATACCAATTTGTAAACATGAGTAGAAAAATTGTATCAGAAAGTAAATCCTCAAAAAATCAGGATCACGCGATAAATTAGCATAACCCGCTCTGATACCAATTTGTAGAATCGCTACAGCGGAAATATTACGACTTCTCAAATAAAATCCAATTTTAATTATTCCCAAATTTTAGTTAAACCCTAAAATATACATCTAGATGATTTATCCAATAAAATAAAGCATGCAGGATAAAACAAACAATTTCAGGAAAAATCCCCCAAAGAGGCAAAACCTTTTTATTTTCACTATAATTTGTAAAAATGGTTACACGAATTACAATGAAAATAAGAGCGACATACGAAATACCCTCAGGCGTCGGTTTCAATGTCTCGACTGAAATTTCCCGCAGGAACTGCAGGTGGTCAACAATGAAGAAGAGAACGGCTTCTCCACAAATTCGTCGGCTGGAACTTTCCCTTTCTAGGAGGGCAGCAATGAAGAAGAGAGACGGCTTCTCCACAAGATACTCCAGATGAGTAAAAATGATCCTCTTGAAGGTTTAAAGATTCACATACATAGATGGGAATGTTTATGTAAATAAACAAGGTGTAAAACCTTAAAAAGTGAAGTCTGCTTTTGGGCAGTTTTTCGCAGAAATCGTGTTGTGAAAAGACTTGAAAAATGTGTAGAAGGTACACTGGTATTTATACAAAAATTAAGGCAGCGGCGTCGCTCGAACGAGATAGGCCTCTCGCTCGAACGAAGGACAAGTGTCGTTTGAACAACTTCGCGCGAGATGCTGATCTTGCTCGAACGACAGTGCCATCTCGTTTGAACGAGCTCTTCGACCAAGGCACTCCGCTTCTACACTTAGAATTTTTTTTGCTTTTTATAAAAATAAATCAGACTTCGAAAAAACATTTTCTGAAATTTTTTCCATATATTTATGCGAATATAAACAACTCCAATATATAGTTTTACCAATAATACATAGTGGAGTAATGGGAAACAGCTGAGCAGTACGTCGCATGTAACATGATGCACATGTGAAGATGATGGATGTATGGATTTGGATAGAGGCCGTCGTGGATGATCGTGTTGACGTGCCAAATATAGTGGTATCAGACATACATACTGTGATCTAGGACAAATACAAAATTCCTAAATTCTACCCCGGACATTTATAAAATTATGTACTTACACCGTTATATAAAGTTACATTACAATAAAACTTTACAACTAATCTAATTAATTTATCTATATTCTCAGCTCTTAAAGACGGGTGATGCGACATCAAGGATTGCTCGTCTAGCTACTGGACCCTTGTTTATGGCACAAGAGTACAAAAAGTACCGATGGGATAGTTACATATTCGGCGCAAGGGTGTATGAGGAAAGTATAAATGTATAGAACTCGGGCATTTCATACAAAGCTCTTACCTTCTTTCGAGCGAGCGCAAAAGATAAAAACCTCGTTGAAGCTGAAATGACTTACTATGGTGTAATTCAAAATATTTTTGAATTGGATTATATAAGATTCAAAGAGGTTGTATTTTACTGTGACTGGGTAAGAGTTGAGGATTAAAATGCTTGTAAAGTTGATCCTGAAACCAATTTGATCATGGTTGACTTGTCGAAGTTGAAGAGCAACGACAACGTGAGCGATGAGCCATTTGTTTGTGCATTTCAAAGGGTCAACCAAGTGTTTTACTCAGAGTATATCAACAACGAGCCGTCGTCACTTGTCCTACAGGCGCTAAAGCGTCTAAATAGTAGTGTGGATGAATAGGCTGCTCTTATCGAATATCAATCCATTTTTGGTGATAACCCGAATTTGAAACAATTTTTCAATTTGTAATAAACATTCCAATTTGTACTTTATCAATCCATTTTTGATGATTTTAATTGATTTTCACTTTATCATTTTCACTCTTGTGTTGTGTGCATGTGTGTGTGGGCACTAGGGGTGGGGGTGGGAATGTTTCGAATTTTTAGTAATTGTACATATTATAAGTTAGATGTTGTTGTTTTGGAATTCAGAATTGAGGTGTTAAGCCGTAATAATTCATTTGGATTTGTAGTAATTGTACATATTTGCATGTCTTCTTCTAATTCATTTGGATTTGTACTAATAACAACATTTTTTTACAGAAAATGTCTCCTTCAGGTATTAAGGCGAGGATGATGATGATGTCGTCTGGGCTCGGTGGTAGTGAAGGCGAGGAAGGCTCCTGGGCCCCTAAGCTCACCTAATATGGAAAATTGGGGATGGACGTAGAGAACAAGACGGGGATATTAGTGAGATCCCTTGAGCTGGTAAAGACGTTCATCAGCCAGGGGTACAGTAGTTGGTGGGAGGTGGCAAATGAGCTCAAGTTAGCTTTTTTGGCGGCACTACAGGTAATGTATTTATATTTATATTTCAATTTCAATTTATATTTATATTTATTCGCAACTAACGTTGTATTTGTTGGACAGGAGCAATTCAGCCTGCCCCTAGAACTAGGCCTGTCAATGGGTCGGGTCTGGACCCGGACCCGACCCGAATTCGATCCGTTTAATAGGGTCTGAGCATATTTTTTTGGATCCGAAGACCCAAATACCCGAAGATCCGTTTATTAAACGGGTAGGGTCTGGATCTTATACAAGACCCGGACCCGAAGACCCGACCCGAATTATACATTATTATTTTGTATATATATACATATATACTATAAATTTATATATATTTATAAATATATCTTATTAATATTACATGTAAGTATTATATATAAAAATATATATTTATGTATATAATAAATATAAGTAATATATGTTTTATTTATACTAATAATATTCAACAATACATTACAAAATATTTTAATTTAAGATTAAATAATAAAGAAGGGGGATAAAATAAAATAAATATAAAATAAATGTACATATTTGACCAGCTCCGGACCCGAACCCGAGTCCCGAAGACCCGAATGGATTCGGGTCTGGATCCAATATTGTAGACCCGATGAAGACCCGGACCCAAACCCGAACCCGAACCCGATGAAGACCCGATTATATGGATCTGGATCTCCCTAAACTAGACCCGTCTCCGACCCGTTTATAGGCCTACCTAGAACTACGTGATTCCGTCTTGGAGCAGTTGAGGGAGAAACACAAGACAAGGAAGAAAAAATTACGGGGCCAATACTTTGGGAATACCCGATACTCCATTATCCGAATGCGTGACTCCGTCCCGCCGAAGGAGACAATATCATTGGCACAATGGAAAAAGTTCATTGACAATGAGATCGAGGAGCCATAATTGGCATCTCGCCAATCGGGGAGGGAAAATTGGGCGAAAAAGACGGATGTGCACTACTCCGGCCGGACGTCTTATGCCTAGGTGGAGCATAGGATGATGGTAAGATTTTATTTTTCTATATTTACAAAAATATGCTATTCTACATTATTTTACTTTGCGGTCCCGATACTAATTTTGCATTATTTTATTTCAGGGAACGGGGAGTGGCCCTGGAGGTAGGCCACATAGGCTCGATGCTTATGTGGCTGTTTGGACGAAGAAGGTGAAGGATAAGGACATGTCTCCAGTTGTCGCGTTCACGATTGTAAGTAATCCGATAGTTTACTTTTTATTGATTATGTATTTTTTTTATTTACTAATTTAAATAATCATGTGCTTTTTATCATTTCAGGCAAAGCTTAAGGAAGAGCATGAGTCGCAGTCTGATGCCGACAAGGCATCTTTGTCCACGGACGCACTCGACTAAGTGCTTTGCGCTAATCTCAAGGGAAGGACAAGGGGGTGAGCTCGCGGGTGGACAAATCTAGGATCATCGGATTGGAGATGAGCAACACTGACTTGGATCGAACAGTGGACTCACATGATGACAAGTTGTCCTGTTTGGAGGCGACGGTCCAAGATATGTTCTTATTCATGAAGCGTGCGTTGGGCGGAAAGCGTAAGGGGAAAGGTAAGGATAAGGTGGTGGAGCAGGATTTGCAGGAGGAAGAGTACGAGGACCTCGCTGCTTCATCGCCGAAATGTGAAGACTCTGATGATACAGTCCTCTATTTGGATCCCTTTGACTAACCTATAATGACACTTGATTGACCGAGCGTGTTTATACAGGACATATTTGATGGCAAGCGGATAGGGATGGGGTTGAGGGGCCCAAATACCGTCCGGGGTATGCTAGTTCATGGACGTGCCGTTAAAGACATCGAGGCCAAGGTGCTCATCACGCATGTGATACCCGGGAAGGAGAACTCCCTATTGTGGTTGCATGAACAATGCGACACGATGCAAATTCAAGGGTGTATCAATTCGAATATCGTGTGGCCTATCCACCTCCTCAAACCTACCCCAGACATATAGTGACATTATTTGAATTATTTTGGATTGTTTTAAGTTGTTAAATTTGAATTGTTTTAAGTTGTTACATTTGAATTATATTTGGATTATATCGTGATGCATATTGTTTTGAATGTATATTTGCATTATCTCTATTTTATTTGGATATATGATGTTTGAACAGGTACAACGTTGCTATAACAGGTACAAATATACTGTTGGGCAGTGGCAGTGGCCATACTGCCTAGCAAAGTTTTTTTCAGCTCTTCCTAGAATTGTCACGGTTATTAATCATGACAAGTTCATGACAAAGGATAATTATCACGGACTTATAACAATCAATGACCGTGACAATTTTTTTTATAAAATATCACGGGTTTGTCATGGTCTTTAACCGTGACAAATATTGTCAAGGTTAAAGATCGTGACATGACCGTGATAAAAAAGTTATCACCCCTATAATTATCACGATCATTGACTTTGACAAGATTGACTTGCCGCGGTCAATGACGGTGACAAGTCGGCAGATTTAGTGTAGTGTTGGAAACAGTCTAATTTCACTTAGGTAATTAGTAATTAAAAAGTTTTTGATAGTGATGCTAAGAATGAACCAACTGAGAAACCTATTTTAATTTAATTTAGGACTGGTCACCCGGGATTTAATTAGGCAGGGTGTCATAAATGGTATCAGAGCATCAGGTTCTAGTGTCCATAGGATATGAGCGGCTTACTACAATTTCAGCGTTTCGTTCTTTTGATGTAGAGCCCTATTTTAGGACTGTTGTTTTTGTCCTTGCGTGCTTAAGTTATCGTACTCCTGCTATTAGATTTTTGTATAAACTGTGTACTTATACAATTCAATCTATTTTCAGATGCCACCGAGGAGACAACGGGACGAGAGGGCTGAGGCTAGGAATGAGGTGAGGGAAACCCATCAAGAGCCACAGATACCGCCACCCCACCCCACCCGAGCTGATTACAACTAATCTGGTGGCAATGATAGTGGCTCAAGCAGTCGAGACAACGATGAGGGCCATGGTAGTTCATTTTTCTCAACCCTAGGCACAACCTCTAATGGAACCAACAGTTCAGGGCCCGGAAGCAGCGAGTTAGGGAGACCTTTCAGAAGGGCCATCCGCTCGAGTTTCAGGGTAGTACTGACGTGGTGGAGGCTTGCAATTAAAAGAAGAACTTTCAGCGCCATCTGCGCATGCTTGAGTGTACTGAGACGCAGAAGTAGATGCTTGATACCTTCCGTCTGTCAGGATAAGTTTTACAATGGTGGGAGTCAGTTACCAACACAGAGGAGAGGGACTTGATGCCGATTTCTGAGTTTTGGGTGCGGTTTGACCGCAAGTATTTTCTTCTTGCAGTAGAGTCAGAGATGAGGAAGAAATTCTATGAGGTGCTTCAGGGTGATCAATCAGTGGCTGACTATGAGGAGGAGTTCACCCGCCTGGATTATTTTGTGCCAGACGAGGTGAGCAATGAGGAGTGGAAAAAGTCCAAGTTTATGGATAGTTTGACCTGGAAGATCAAGCAACAGCTGATCTGTAAGACATCAATGTTTACTTATACAGACGCCATCAACGCCGCACTAGTGCACTGTCAGGATCATATCTTCTATGTGACTGGAAGGAAGATGGGTGAGCCTAGCCAACCGGGCGGGGCTAATAGGGGTAGTGACAGCAGCACACTGCAATAACAGACCGCAGGTCAACAGGGCCAGGATCCCCGATATGGGAACTCTCCAAGAGATTTAGGTATGGGCAACATCGATCTGACAGGCAGGGACAACAGGGTTCCCAACAGTAGGTTCCTCAGGGCTAAGGGAACCAAGGGGGAGGCCGACAGGGCCAAGACCGTCAGGGCCAATGTCAGGACCAGCAGGGCCAAGGGCAGAGACAGTTCCAGGGGAAGTGTTTCACATGTGTCCAGAAAGGTCACAAGAGTAGGACTTGTCCACTGGGAGACAGGACATAATAGCAGGGTGCCCAACAGGGACAACAGGCTCCGTTAGCCCCAGCACCAGCACAGGCCCCATAGCAGCAACCGGGTTAGATGAACTATGGGCGTGTGTACAACGTTTTGGGGATGTGCCTTTTCAGCCAGCACCACCGGTAGTCAGGGGTACGTTTCCTATCCATAGGCATGAGGGTAGTTTTCTGTTTGACATGGGGGAGACACACTCTTTTATTTCCACTAGATTTACACGAGAAGTCGACCTTTTAGAGACAACCGATACTCATCTTATGTGTGTTGAGTCACTGATGGGTAGTGAGTCCCTTATACACTCGATATGTAGGGGTGTGGACATTATGATCGAGAGATTGAGTCTAGCGACAGACCTTATAGTGTTAGATATGGAGGATTATGACATCATCTTAGGCATGGATTGGTTGGCGGGTTATAGGAAGGTGGTATATTGTTATGAGAGGATGATCGTTTTTGCCATTCTGGGACAGGAGATGTTCCTAGTGGTGATGCCTCTTCCCGAGGGAGGATCGCACACTCACTTATATTATATTGAGGAGGATACCTCACAGGAAGTGGAAGTTTCTCTGGACTCAATTTCAGTCGTGAGGGATTTTAAGGACGTCTTCTAGGAGATACAAGGGTTACCACCCAGCAGGGAGATAGAATTTGTTATCGACTTAGCACAGGGGATAAGACCAATTGCCAGAGAACCGTATCACATGGCCCTTTCAAAAATGCGAGAGTTGAGAGAGAAGATTCAGTATCTCTTGGGGCAGGTTTTATTCGGCTTAGTACATCACCGTGGGGTGCAACGGTGTTATTTGTGAAAAAAAGGATGGTTTGCTTTGTTTGTGTGTAAACTACAGGGAGTTGAACAAGGTGAAGATACGTAACAAGTATCCATTACCTAGGATTGACTACTTGTTTGATCAGTTGAGAGGGGCTACTCACGTCTCAAAGATAGATTTGAGGTCAGGCTACCATCAGTTACGCATTCGATAGGAGGATGTACCTAAGATCGCTTTCTTGTCGCAGTACGGGTCGTACGAGTTCAGGGTGATGCCGTTTGGGCTCACTAATGCACTTGCGGTGTTTATGGACCTCATAAACAGGGTATTCAGGGAGTTTTTGGACCAGTTTGTGATCGTATTCATTGATGATATTCTGGTTTACTCTCGCATAGTGGAGGAGCACTCCGAGCACTTATGTATGGTTCTTCAGACGTTACGGGACCATCAGTTATACAACAAATTTGGGAAGTATGGATTTTAGCTTCGGGAGGTTTAGTTTCTTGGCCACATTGTGTCCGACAAAGGCATTTCCATAGATTTGAGTAAGGTATCAGCGGTGAGGGAGTGGGGACAACCCACGACACCGATCGAGGTTCGAAGATTTTTGGGATTGACCGATCACTACCGTCACTTCATCAAGAGGTTCTCAAAGATTGTTGTTCCTTTTATGAACTTGACTCGGAAGGGAGTACCATTCGTGTGGAGAGAATACTGTCAGTTAGCATTTGATGAGCTAAAGGACATGTTGACATCAACACCCATACTTGCATTGCCTAAGAGTGGATTGGAGAACCAGGTCTATATTAATGCATACTTATAAGGACTTGGGGGTGTGTTACAGAAAGAGGAGAGGGCTATAACTCATGCATCTCGAAAGCTAAAGCCACATGAGAAGAATTATCCCACCCACGACCTCTAATTGGCAGCGGTCGTCTTTGTTTTGAGGATATGGAGACATTATCTTTTGGGAGAGATTTTTTCCCTATTCACGGCAGAGGAGGTGGCTCGAATTCGTGAAGGACTACCAGTTTGATATACAATATCATCCTAGTAAGGTTAACGTGGTGGCAGACGCGTTGAGCTGAAGACCTATAGGAGAGTTGACAGAGGTTTAGAAAGCGAAGTGGAGAGAACTTCGACATGAGGATGATGTAGCCCGAGCATACATTGCAGTTTTTGCTATCACCCTCGAGAGTGTTATGCCGGTGGTGAGGGCAAAGGCAGAGGACCCATTTTGTGAGGAGAAAGGACGACAGTTACAAGCCCAGGGGGTAGACTCCTACTCCATCAGCTCAGAGGGAGGACTTCGGTTTGATGGGAAATCGGTAGTACTCGAGGATGAAGATTTGAGACATGCAATTATGACGGAGTCGCACGGGTCAAAATTTATGGTACATATTGGCTGGGATAAAATGTACCAGGATATGCGACGACAGTATTGGTGGTCGGGTATGAAGCGAGACATAATAGAGTTTATCTCGAAGTGTGTTACGTGTCAGCTTGTAAAAATTGACCATCAGAGACCTTCAGGGATGCTACAACCAATGGAGATTCCTGTATGGAAGTGGGAGAGCATTTATATGAACTTTATTACCGGGCTACCGACATTGCAGAGAGGTCACGATTCCATATGGCTGATAGTGGATCGGCTGACTAAGGTAGCCCATTTCTTATCGGTTTGTACTAATTTTGATACGATGTAGTTCGTGTAACTATTCATTTCGAAGATCGTTAAGTTGCACGGGGTTCCTATTAATATTGTGTTGGACAGAGACAAATATTTGTGTCTCATTTCTCGTAGAGTTTTCAGGAGGTAATGGGCATAGACTTGTGATTGAGTACAACGTATCACCCGCAGACAGACGGGTAGGCTGAGAGGGTGAATCAAATGCTTTAGGATATGTTGAGGATGTGTATCCTAAATTTTAGGGGAGGGTGGTAGCGATACCTCCCATTGGTAGAGTTTGTGTATAACAACTCTTACCAATTCACTATCGGTATGGCTCCTTTTGAGGCACTTTATGGGAGGATTTGTCGTTCTCTTGCCTACGGGTTAGAGGTGAGGGAAACATGGTATTGGGGCCAGAGATGATACATGAGACTTCTGCCAAGATAGAGTTGATTCGAGGACGTATTCGAATAACTCAGGATAGGCACAAGAGTTATGCTGACACCGGTAGGAGACACGTGGAGCTAGAGGTGGGCGACCAGGTGTTCATTAGGGTATCTCCTATGAAGGAGATTATGAGGTTCACCAATAAAGGGAAGTTAGCGCTGAGATATGTGAGACCGTTCCCTATAATTGAGAGGGTGGGACCGGTAGCATACATATTGGGACTCCCAGAGCATCTTCAGCGGATACACGATGTGTTCCATGTGGCGTCACTGAAGAAATACAGGAGGAGCGAGAGACCCTTCTAGCACGTTTCACTTGAGGAGATTGATTTGCAGCCAGATGTCTCATATGAGGATAGACTCGTGGCTATTCAGGATCATAGCGAGCATAACCTTCGATCTAAGGTAGTACCATTAGTGCGAGTATAGTGGGGACACCACAATATTGAGGAGTCGGCATGGGAGAGTGATGAGGATATGCGATAGTAGTATCTAGAGTTATTCACCGCAATTATATCCTAATTTTGAGGACAAAACTCCTTTGTAAGGGGGGAAATATGTAATACCCCGTATTTCTGCGTATTTAGAATTTAATTAATTGGGTTATTAAATTGAAAATACGTTTTAATTTAAATTACGTGAGTAGAGTAATTTAATTTGATTTAATGATAACTATGATTATTAAGCGTAAATAACATTTGTGATTATTAAATATTAATCGAGAGATATATACTGATTAATATTATATTTCAAATTTACTAAGTGTGAATAGTTTGTACGCCATAACGAGAGATATGAACGTAGTTGATTATACCTCAGGCGAGTGTCGCGTATAGTCTAAATTGAGGATGAGATAGGAAAAATATTTTTGTTGACTTAAATGATGATTTAGCGGTCACAGATGATTCCGAATGGGTCGAATTAGTCATAATAGTATACCTGGGGTACTAGTCGAGTACCGGGGTATTTTTGGGCTAAATCGGGACCGTACGGGGGCATTTTAGTCTTTTGGCATATGGGGGTGAGGTGACCTACGAATTTTGGAGTGTTTTATCAGCTGATTAAAAGTGGGGTTAGGGTTAGAAGCCTCATAACACAAAGGATAACCATTAGATAGAGAAGGGAGATCTTTCTAAATGCCTAAGGAATAATTGGTGAAGGATTGAAAAAGTTCTTGCACCACAAACTAGTTAGGAAGGAAGATTGGGGGAGAAAGACAATCAATCACCAACAACAATCACGAAATCAGATCATCTCTGAACAAGGCAAGTGGTTATTTGCAAATTATTTTCAGCTATAATATCCATGCATAGGATTTATGAATAATTGATTTTGATTAATATTCTTGGAGAAAACGAATTGATTAATTGCATGTTTGGGTAGAAATAACATGTATTTAGATTTATATCTATAGAGGATTGAAAATCAGAGGAACCGTGATTGTTAATACGAATTAAAATATGGGTTTATGACTTAAAATATGGGAAGAACATATTTTTAGGGTTCTTGAATAATTAGAGGAATTGAATTATTCTGGGCTAAATTTGTGAAGATTTATGAAGTTTAAATCATTGGAAATCATCCTATAGTATGTAGGAATGGTTAGAAATCATTGGTTGGAAGTTTGGTGTGTTATCATGTGAGTTGGATTATTGGGAATGGTGAGAAAGTGCATGAAGAAGGCGAACTGCACCTGCACCTTCTCGATCGATCGATCGACTGATGAATGTTGATCGATCGACCTAGGCTCATTCTAAGCTCTTTTATTAGTTGAGTTCTAATCGTTTTCCAATGCTTGGGGGGGACCTTAGGGATGATATTTTACATATGTAGGGACTGAGGGAAGACCAGTAGGTGTATAGTGGGGGTCCATTATAATCATTGAGTGCAAGATTCAAAGAAATGAACCGACGAGTATAAACTGATCGAATAGTGCATCAAAAATTTGGGATTTGAGTTACGGAGAGAGTAAACGTCATCCCAAGGAGTATACCAGTAGGTTAGAGACAACTTAACTACTGAAATGAATGGAGGGGTAACTAGGACCCTTAGAGTTATGTGAATACTCAATTAAAATACAATAGTGTGATAAATCGTAAATAAATAAGTACGGGGAATAGCAGAGAGAAAATATTACATATGAACACTATTAGTAGGTTGTGTGTATACCTACTGAATTATATAGATACTTAGGTGGAGATAATACCTAAAGTATAATTTCTTATATTAGGGTCGAGGTAGGATTCCGAACTAATATATGGAAATAGTAAGCTAGGGTCGTGACGAAAGAGTTCCGAACCAATCTATGTATAAAATTTCATTAGTGGGGTCGAGGTGATTTTTCGAACCAATACATGAAATGCATTTGGGGTGGAGGTGACATTCCGAACCAAAATCTTACTTGGTGTCAATGGATCATTCCGAACCAAGAGTCCTTGATGTGTTTTAAGAGGACATATTAGTAATGAATGAATTTAAAAGTATATGTTGTGTGTGAAATGTATACTGTATTAATAATCTACTTGTTCGAGTTAGTAAATAATGAGATGCCGTGAATGCATCTAAAAGAAAATTAAGTAGGAAGACTTAATTATAAAACGGTGAAAGATAACAAGGCGTGAACAGTTATCAAAGTATATAAATCATGAGATATGGTTACTATTACATACTAAGTAGGCGGAATAAGAACTTAGTCGCATAGATGAGTTCAGTTGAATAAAATAGTTCAGTTAGCTTGAGTCGTATAGCTAGGTGGGATAGGTACGGGACATTAGGCGTGCACGATAGATGAGGGGTGAGGTAACTTAAGATAGTGTATGCGAAATCTTAACATGTGTAATCAATAACTCATTTTATTGTGATAATCACTTGAAAAATATTTTCAAAACGTTTTGAGTACTAACTCTTGCTATTAAAATATTTTCAAAAACTTTTAGGTGTCTAGCCATAGGGACGCCGGACTTGAAGATTCTATCCAGGGACTCGTAGCTGTAGCTTTGTGGAGGCTGACAGGACTTTGCATAGATGCTTCATCTATTCAGATCTAGTATTGGATCTCATTATAGTAATCTCTATTGGGACAAGTTATACATAGTCATTATTTCAGATTTCCAGTTTTGGATTATGTTGGTTTTATTTAGCAGTTTTGAATTTTAGCCGAATGTTGACTCATCAAGATTTTATCCTTTATATATTGCTACATGGTGTTATTTATATTTTATTGTGAATGTGTATCTATTACTTCCGCATGAGTAATTTGTCTTGGGTTAATGAAATATAAAATTTGGCACCGGTCTAATTTCACTTAGGTGATTAGTGATATAAAGTTTTCTACAGTGATGCTAAGAATGAACCAACTGAGAAACCTGTTTTAATTTAATTTAGGACTGATCACCCGGGATTTTATTCGGCAGGGTGTCATAGAACATGGGTTGAATGACGATGCCCTTAGCGTTGAATTTGACCTAGAAAAAGAACAGAGGGAACGGGCCATGATCAAGATGGCCTCCTACCAGAAACAATTGGCAAAACAGTATAATAAAGGGGTTAATTCGAAGAAATTCTAGGTTGAGAATTATGTCCTTAGAAAATTCCTCTGTAGCACCAAAATACCTTCAAACGACAAGTTAGGTCCCAACTGGGAAGGACCGTTCAAATTAATTAGAGATGATAGGCAAGGAGCCTATCACTTGGAAACAATGGTGGGAATAGAGATACCTAGAGCCTGGAATGTGGCCAATCTCAAGAAGTTTTATTTTTAATTTTATTTCTAGCAAGTTTATTCCTTGCAAATTTTCATTTCAATACTTATGATTCTCGTAGTTTGATTTCAAATCATTAATAAATCTCCAAGTTATTCGCTCAATTACTTAGCTTTTTAATTACTTAGCATTATTCCAAAGTGACATGCCCACATTTTTCACTAGTAATCAAACGTCAATCAGAGGTACCTTAGCTTAATTACAATTACAAATCTTGTAAATACAATTAAACCTAAGGTCTTCAGGTCTTTGTCACTAAGAACACAAAGACCTCATGAATTTCTCAGGCAAATAACAAGCCCTACGGGGGATCCTTAGGCACTAAATATACCCAACTTGGTGGGATAAAATCCTAAACATGTGGATTGCCCTTAAACCGAGTACATTTTTTCCATAATTTGTTCTAGGCCTAAGGTAATGTGACGACACAACCTAAAAGCTAAGGTTAGACAAATATAACACACGTGTTGCATAAAGGAATGGAAAAGTACATAAAATTGGCATTAAATAAACTTGGCTGCAACATTCAGTTCTTAATTGCAAAAAATATTAATTACAGTAAAGTTCAAACACAAAAAATATCATTTACAACAAGCTATGGTCGGCGGGCAAGAAATTCAAGAATCTTTCTTCTTTGGCTGTCATTTGGGTTTGGTCGAAACTCGTCATCACTATAATGGGATTCCAAATAGCTTTTGGCGAGATGAAGAGGAACAACAAACTTTCGTACCTTTTTATATACTTTTACAAATAATTTTTGTGTTCTCACACCTATTGCCTTATTTTAATAGGTGAGATATACTACCAAGTAAAAAATTAGATTTGGGTAACACTATTCTTGTGCACTCAAGTGTACAAACTTGAATTGTAAATTCGAGGAACCCTATTCATACATTTAGGGCATTTTTTTTATAAAAGAACACCCACATTCTTCTAAAAATTTTATACTACGTATATACTTGGACAAATATTACTTCATGTTTGTTTTTAAGTCAACTCGTATAACTATATGTGAAGTGAATCACACATATTATTTCAGAAATATATTTTGAGAGATCCCAAAATATCTCAATTATTCAAATAATAATAATAATTATTATATCAACTATCTTGTCTAATATACGATATTTTAGCCTATGTGTGAGCTGTTTCGTTTGTACTTAGAGCAGCGAGTAAGAAATATGCCAATTTAATCTTCATTTTGATCAAGGAAACTTCCATGACAAGAGACAAATGGTTCCTCATGGGTAAATAACCTCTTAAACAAGTGGTGCATGCCAAAACACTTATCATGTTTTCCTTGTTAAAATACAAAAACATGATAAAACATCTATCAAACGAGGGGGTCCTTAAAAAAAGAAACTTTGGAAAATGCTCATTTTTACTCGAAACAAGAGAGAACCCGTGTCTATAGTTCTTCGTGAACACCCCCATCTTTTTTCTTTTCACTTCTATCAAACGACGTAGAGGACGTCATGAAGGAGAAAAAGTAATTCTTATATTAGAATCTGGTACGAAAATTGAGTGAGTTAACCCAATATTTATTTTTACAAGTGGTTATCAACACTTGTAAAATCTCGAGGGTTCGTTTCAATCTACAAAAGCCACGACACATATAATCACTACCTCATTAGAAGATAAATGTCACAACATCTGTATAGACCACAACGTCATTTGAATAGAGGCATATAGGGTTTGTGAAGTCGGGCAACAACCCAAAGGTTCTTTTATTTAGATTCATGTCAGACTTTAAAGAAATCTCGACTTGAAGTCTAAAAAGAACTCCGTGCTCCAGAATTAATTTCATGAGAGGCTTCTTGTTCGCATATTTGTTGTAGTTTCTTGACGAATTGACTAGAAAGGTTAGGTATGAAATGACATTCTACTATTGCAAATGTTCACGAAGGAGATATTAGTGGATGTTACTTATCTTCTTTCCTTTTGATAATTCTTAATTTGGAAGATTCTTTCATTTTTCTTGAATATGAGGAGCTTTGAGCTAGAATCGATTTTCACACTGGGGTTGTGGGTTTCTGATATAGGTCATTAATGTCCACAAATCAAAATTAGATTCATGTAAGGGTTTTCGCTGTGTAAAAGTAGTGGGGGCACTTAAAATGGAAATCCCCCAAATGTCAAGGTTTTCGTTGCTCATGCTTTTATTTTCTCTCTATGAGAAACTCACTCAAAAGTGAGATTGGATTCTGAATCATAAATCTGGACATACTGATTTACGAGCAGGTGAAAATCGAGGGTTTGTTGGGCGTATATATCTGGGTTACACAATAATTCTTTTTTTCTTATTTTGCTCTCCCCTTTTATTCCAAAAAGGACATGTGAGCAGTCATAAGAGTGCTCGAGATTCAACATAAGGCTTGCCGACGATTCATAGGTCTTCAAGGACGTCAAATGCTGGGTGAGAAATGCAAATGACGAGTAGATCAAGGTGTATTACGCTCAACGGGGAGATTGATCTCAATTCCTTTATGAAAATGGAGATACGAGAATAAAATTTTTTGGGTCTTTTTCTATTATTTATGGAAATCCTTAGAAACGAGCTCAGACCATATGCTCGACTAAAATCCTCAGAATATTCTGGGTATTTTTCTAATATAGGTCAAGACATTCGACCCATTTTCAGACCATATTCTCGACTAAAATCCTTAGAAACGAACAATTCTTTTTTGCTATAAGTGATTCCTCATACTTGGTGTTTTGACCAAGCATGAACAGGTGACACTGATGTTTTTGAATGTGCGAGTAGCAATAAAGGATTTTTTTTAGTCATTTTCTGAATTATCTTTCAGAGTAACTTTTATATATGTTACACTTTTGAAATTCAAGCAATTTATCTATACATTTTCAATTCGAGCAATCTATGTTTACTTTTGCAATGCGAGCAAGCCGCATTTTTGAGAGGTTGAGAAACAACAACAAAGATATTACAAACTAGTATTAAGATGTTTGGTTTCAAAGTGAACCAAAGAATATGTGGTATTCCTCGTATTGTGTATATAACCAATGACATAGGTAAACATTGAGGAAGTTATTTTTCTTTAGGTGTTGATTGATGTTGTTCTAAACAAAGGGTACACAGTGTGTGAATGGTATTAGTCTTGAGAAAATTTTGTTTTCTTTGATTTAGTGGCATGCTTTAGGAGGTTGACAATTTCATAACTCTGGCACAAATGCCTTCTCTCAATATTTGTTTTATTCTTTGGATATTTTATTGTATTGTACACAATTGTGTATCTTTTTTTTAATAAAGATTAATTTTTATCGAAAAGAGAAAGAATAAAAACTTACAAAGCCAAACGAAAATGAAATAAGGCCCTTTATCATAGGACCCTTACAAGATCAACTAACTAAATTTGTAATTAAGAAGATTGAATATATCCATCATAAGGATAGATTTGAATTCCTTGGGGAGAGAATCGATCTCAAGAGAGAAAACTGAAGATTGAAGGGCGCTTCCTCTTTTAGACAGAAAGTCAGCTGCACTATTAGCCTCTCTATAAACATGAGAAAAAGAACACTTCAGAGAAGAAGCCAGTAAAAGAATTTGATCAACCATCGACTTAATTCTCCAAGGGCACGAGCTTTTGTTAGATAAAACTTCAATTAAAAATTTTTGAATCAGATTCTACAAGAACCTCATAGTCTTTGAAATCTTGCAAATAATCGATACCCTTTAACAAAGCTGCAACTTTAGCTTCCAAGTTATACATCTCACCAAAATGATCATGAAAACACCATAGAATGTGACCTTTATCATTTCTGAGAAGGCCACCTCCACCACTTAAACCTGGATTTCCATGAGAGCTTCCATCAATATTAAGTTTAAGATAACCTTTTGGAGGAATCATCCATTGAATAAGCATAGGACAAGATCTATTAATTCTGGCAGCACAATTGGAGACCTTCTGATTCTCTAAAACCTGGTTGATGATTTTATGATGGGACATTTTATTATGATCAAATTTCTCCTTGTTCCTATTTAACCATATATACCAACAAATGAGATTGGGAATGATTATATAGGACTTTAACCTGGAATTTTCAGGAGCAATCCACCAAGAAATTAACCTTTGTGTCAAAGATCCATGCTTAGACAACACCCCATACTTCTTATCAAAGAAATCCAAAACTTTACGAGCAATATCACATGTAGAGAATACATGTTCTATGGATTCTTGTTTGAAGGAGTTACAACACAGACATTTCGAAGGAAGTAAAAAACCAAATTTCTTAAGTCTGTCATCTGTTGGAACCAAACCTCTGAGAAGCTTCCAATTAAAAATAGAAACTTTACCTGGAATTTTAGAATCCCAAACAAATTGAGATGACTTTACAGCCAATGTCTACTTCTTTATGATATCCCACGCAGACCTGACAGTAAAATCTCCCGAACTGGTAGCTGACCAAAAGATTTCATCCTTCTGATTACACCATCGGTTTAATCTAAGAACCATGTTGATAATATTGTCAAGAAGAACACTCTTAAACTTAGTTACATCCCAATCTCCATTTTGATCCTAAAATTCATTGACTGCACAAGACTTATCCGTGTTCATGAGATGACATATAGGGCCTTCATCCATCCAACTATCTTTAAAGAAGTTAGTGTTACCCTCTCCTAATCTCCACCTAATGTTGTCTTCAATAACAATTCGAATTAGACACATTCTTCCCCAAACAGTAGACTTGGATCTAGGCTTAGCTTCAATTGATGAACCTTCCTGCAATAACGAGCTTTAACAAAAGCAGGCCATAGATAATTACCTTGTCTAAATTTCCACCATTGCTTAATAGCTGAAGCTTTGCAAATATCCTCTAACTTTTTAATCCCCAACCCTCCTTCTTTAACAGGAACTGAGATGACATCCCACTTGCACCAATGCAGTTTTCTGATTCCCTCACTAGACCACCAAAAGAATCTAGCGAATAGAGCTTCCATTTGCTTCAAAATAGCTTTAGTTGGTGACATAGCAGCCAAAATATGTAACGGTATCGAGCTTAACACATGTTTGATTAGGATAAGCTTTCCTCCCAAGGATAAGCATTTAGATTTCCAGCTACTTAATTTATTTCTGATCTTCATAATCAAATGCTCAAAGTAGGAACTTTTCTTTTTACCTGTAAAAAGAGGACAACCCAGATAGATGATAAGGAATTTTTTAATAGGTATACCTGTAATAGTGCCAATATTTGTTGCTGCTGGAATAGAGATTTTATTTGAGAGAAATATCAGACTTTTGTTTTTATTGATCTGCTGACCTGCTGCTCTCTCATAATCATTAATCACTCCCATAATCAGATTTAGATCCTTCTTAACTCCAGAAGAAAACAAGATAGTGTCATCAGCATAGCCCAAGATAGTTCCACTTGTGTATCTATTTATACACATTTTAGATTTTTTTATCTTTCAATAAAGAATCTGAGAGACGAGATAGGTTCAAGGGATTTGTGTACACTTTTCAGACCCGCCCCACATATGGCCGTCTTATTACTAGGGCTTTGTACACTTTTTTTAGACCTGTCCCCTTTATGTACTTTTGTGTTGATAAATATATAGTAAGCGATTATTGTTTTGAACTGCAAGAGATTCGGGGTTGATATTTGTTCCCTTTATTTTAATTAATTTATTATTTATGAAATAATAAATAATAAATAAATAACGATTTTAGACATGTCTTTGTGGCATAAAACACGTAACAATATATAAAAGGGACGAATATTCGATAAAATGAACTAAGTCTTTACTGATGGAAAAGATATTGACATGATGGGTCACATATGTGTAAGAGTTATCATGAACCCAAAGATGCTTTTTTTTTCCAATCAGCTCAACTGCTTTTAGAAAGCAGACAGAGACATAGAAGCTGAGGCTAGAATAAAGATATTCAAGTAAAATAACAAATCAAGATGAGTAAAATTACATGATTAGATTTTTGAGAATAAGATCTTTTTAATTCTCTTCTTGAATATATTATTCTCTTTCTTATTAAGATCCATATTCAAAAGAGAGTAGAGTCTTTCCGAATATAAATATCTTTAAGGGTTATCTTCCCTTCTCCACCTTCTATGCTATAGGAGGGATGATATGAGCGGGGGCTTCTCAATCGTCACTTTCTGGGTCTGTGCCGCTTGTGGCGCTACTGCTTCCCTAATGGGAATCGTCACTGGTGCAACTATTTTCCCCAACACTGTATTTCGTGGCGGAGCCACCTCTACTGTTGCTGGTGTTGCAGCATCTTCCCCTTCAGAGGGGATTGTTGATGTCAATGGAGCAACTGCTATTGCATTAGTCTATCCTCATTGAGGAGCAAGTGCTCTTGCTCCCATCATTTACACTTCCTCTTGGGTGGTCTAGTCATTCTGAACTCCATTTCCAGTTGGAGTGTCTTCAAAGACCAGCTGCTTAAAAACGTTATAACCTTCTTTATCCATGGTACTGAGGATACCTCCCTAGAGGAGTCACCAAATGTAAGAGGGTAGTGACATCGGGGTCTGGTAAAATACTGAAACGAGTAAGGCGTGACACACTCCAATGGACTCTAGCTTTAAGGCCTTCAAAAGTTCCCAGTGCAACTCTTGGTGAAAACTTCCTTTTCTGGTAATAATGGAGTCCAAGCTAGAACCACTCCCTGTAAATATGAAACTTCAAAAATAATAATATTAACTTAGTGAAAAAGGATCTCCTGAGATTGCTGGCTGTAAAGGTGGGAGTGAAGAAACAAACACTCAAGTCTTAGAGATAGAGCAGGGAGAGAATATTAGGTGGTCTGGTGTGAACTTGATAGAGTAACTTTTTAACTGAGTTTTTGTTTATATCTTATGAGTTTGCCCAGGGATCCTATTTATACTTGGGCACTAGGTACAAGTTGGCACTTTGGGCTCCAAAAATGAGAGGGAAACTTAGAGGGATAAGGTCTACAATATACCTTTTATTCCTACTGAGTTTCCAGTCGTCTGTCTCCTCTGATAGACGAGAGCTGGTGAAAATTATAGTTAAAAAGCAAATGTGTCTCCTAATGGAGACAAAATATCTGATTTGGTAAATCTCTTTTAAAACGGTACCTTATTGTACAAACTTTGTAAACTTGAGAGGGGTCCTAAGGACCACCTCCTCTAAAATCTTTGTAAACTTGAGGAGGGAGGTCTAAAGGACCACCTCCTCTCAAATCTTTGTAAACTTGAGGAGTGAGGTCTCAAGGACCGCCTCCTCTAAAATCTTTATAAACTCGAGGAGTGAGGTCTCAAAGACCACTTTTTCTAAAATCTTTATAAATTTGAGGAGACAGGTCTCAAGGACCACCTCCTCTAAAATCTTTGTAAAATTTTGATTACTTTGACCCTAGGTGTGGACTGTGTAAGGACTGCTAAGGTCTTTATACTAATATTCTATCAATCTTAAAGTTCTAAGTAGTTGAGCTTGCTCAACAAACCTTGTTCTTCAGCCACCAAGCCAAAACTCCCAAGATATCCCAACTTGCCTTTTTGAGTCATGCTTGCTCAACTAGGCTACTTGTACAAGAAAATAAAATATCAGTACTTTAATATATTTTTGAGTAATTAGTCTTTTGGAGGCGGTATTTCTAGGTGAACCTCATCAACCACTAGTTCTTTTTCAGTAAGTCATTTAGGAGTATAGGAATCATACTGAGTAAGCCTCTTCATTGAAGATACATTTATGTGATTTTTAGTCTGTTGGGGATGAGGAACTCCTCCAGGTGGGCCTCCTTGCCTAAACTCCTTTTCTGTGATCTCTGAACTTTTGGGAATGAGGATATCCTCAAGGTGGGCCTCCTCTCCCAAACTCATTTTCTGTGATCTCTAGACTTTTAGGGATAAGAAGCTCCTTCAGGTGGGTCTCCTCACCCAAACTCATTTTCTGTGATCTTTGGACCTTTGAGGACGAGGAGCTCCTCAAGGTGGGTCTCCTCACCCAAACTCATTTTATCTGATCTTTGGACTTTTGAGGAGGAGGAGCTCCTCAAGGTGGGGCTCCTCGCCCAAACTCATTTTCTGTGATCTTTTAAGCATTTTGGGGACGAGGGGCTCATTATGGGGGATCCTCCTTGCCCTAACTCTCTTTATGTGATTTCTTGAGTTTTGGGGACGAGGGGATCCTTTTGGCGGACCTCCTCATCCTAACTCCCTTGTTTTCAAACTTGGGCCATGTGGGAGTCTTTCCAGGTGGGCTCACTCGCCCTATGCTATTTTAGAATAGCATATGGGCGCCCCTCTACATTAATTAACAAGGCTTATTATGAATATCCGTTTAATTCAATAATACTAAATGCATGAAAAGTAAATCGTAGTTGTCCTTGCCTTATTACATTAATTACATGGCCAATGGCCCAATTAAAATGATTTAATGGTATAGCTTCTAATGATGATTATTACCCTCAAGTCCCTTACCAGAGTCCTTTCCAACGTCCCTATATGATGTACCTGGGTGGGAGTGGGGGTTTTAACATAAAAAGTAGGGGTGAGTGAACGCTCAGCAAGGTGGATAATATTAAGCTATTGGTTTTCTAGAAAAATACTATACATATAATAGTATATTTTAAACAATTAGAAAAATGTTTGACCATTTAGTTAGCATAATGTAACTACCAATGCACCCGAGCGATGTACCGTACTCACACTTAATCGTTTCATACAACCCTTTACCGGGTCTAAAGACTATTTAATCACATTTATTCTTTAGTATCCTTTTTATTGGGTTGTCATCATCCACATTCATTACGTACAACCATATTCATTTCATTCCATTATCTTTTCTCAGAATCCTCTAAATATTATCATACTTTAAGAGGCTCCATATCACCGGCTATGCTATCATATGCTCTCGCTAGTGATTTTGGATTTTTCACCCTAGGGGTTCGATCCCTTGTTAATTATTTTTCGATCTCATCCAAGTCCACATTTAATGTGTTTTAACATTTTTACTAATGTCAACATTATCCCTTTACATTCACCATTTTCATGCTATTATGTTCATTGATCCGCTTTTCACAAAAATCGACTAACGAGGTCAAATGAGGAATCATGACATCATGAATTGCCATTTTACGTTTCAAAACCACCTTTCATGATTTTATACCCGAAAATCATACATTATCCTTTTTCTCCAAGAAGATCCCATTTCACAATATTTCTTTTCAAGAAACATATTTAATGTTATGAAAACCCTTTTTTTGAAAGTGTCCATTTTAGCCTTATAACCCAATGCTACCTTAAATATCAATTCTTATTCATTTTTACAACATTTTAGGGTTAATATGTCCAACATTATTTTTTCACAAGAATCTCATTTCTAATTTCATATATCGTGTTCAAAATTCCTTTCTTATCATACTACAATATTTTAAGCATTTTGAGGGGTTTTAAGCCTAGAAACCTTTAATATGCAACTAAACATGATATTAACATGGAAAATATATCTTCTTGTTTATTTCCTCATTGTTTTCAAGATTAAAACAACATTTGTTCATCAAAATCTATTTAAACTAGGTTTTCATCAAAATCCCATTTTCTGTAAGAAAACTTTCAAATAAACATATTAGAAATTATTTTGCAAACTAAACTAAACTAACATTCATTTAATAGATTTTAAATCTTGAAAACACCCTACCTTAAGGTTTGAAGAGGAGAACAAGGAAGAAGATGAGAGAAAAGCCTTAGACTCCAAGAGTGCTGCCAAAGTCCTCCAAAGCTAGCATGAAAGCTCCAACTTACTCAACTCAACCCAACTTCTACCTTCTACAAGGCTTGTAGTGGAGGAATAAAGCTTGGAAATGGGTGATTTAGCCTTGGAAATGTTTGGGTAGGAAGGGGAAGCCTTTGAAAAATGGTGAGAATAGTAGAGCGATGGAATAGTGTGTGTGTGTGTGTAGAGAGAGAGAGAGCTCCGAAAATATGATGGAAGAATGCCCCTCTCTCCCCTCTTTTCTCTTATTTAAACCCATAAGACTTAACCTTTTACCCAATAGTTAAACCCACGTTTTGATTTGGGCCATTGGGAGCTCGATAACTCAGTAAATCCAACACCCCACATTGCGATAACACATCGAAATGTGCAGATTTTTCAAACGCAACTTTGGTCATTCGAAGGAGAGTTCTAACGAGGAAAAAATCACAAGGTTAAAGGGGACGTGAGATGTACCTCATTCTAACGGGAAACACACCTTCATTCGAACGACTGCGTACCTCGTTCAAAGGTGGGATTTCCAACGAGATTCCAGAGAGCGATGGAAATTGAGCATTTCTTAGTCATTAAAATGCCATTTGTACCTCGCTCGAGCGACAACTTCACCTTGTTCGAACAACTGCAAAAATACATATTAAAAGTAAGCCATATAAACTCCAATTCAACATGCACAAAGTCCACGATGATGGTTCAAATTCAATATTCATCCACAATATATTGTTTATGGCCCAAAGGCAAATGCATTACAGGGAAAGGGTAAAAATCTCGGGCGCGGGTGTTATAATTCTGATGTTGATTCTAAGGCTACACCTTCTGCTTCTACCATTGCCTCTGATGATCTTTAGGACTTAAATTCCTTATTTAATTTTTGAGGAGAGTAGTGGTATATACATGTTGGATTTATTATCTTATTAGTTACGCCTTTACACTTCTGGAGTTTATTTCAAATACATTTGATAATTTTAACGTTTTAATGGATAGTTGATATTTATGTATATGTGTATGTGTGTGTATATATAATTCTTGTTAACATGTTTTTTATGTTTGTCTAGATTTTCTTAACTTGGATCTATGTTATTAAGCATATTTATCTCTTTTAATATTAATATTTGTTTATGTTAATTCCCAAGCATTGGGGGTGTCTTCTCACAATGTACTACATGCGTGATTTTTTCATGTTGATTGCATTTTTATAGGTATTGATTTGATGATTTCATATTCTATCTTTATTCAGACTGGACTTTGTTATTTGTGTCCGTAATTGGAATCATTTTGTGGTATTATTGTCATACACTCATTATTGGCTTAGGTGGGATTTGTATTATAGTCATGATTAATATATTTTTTCTCTTTGAGGTTTTACCACAAAAAAACTAAAGGGGAAGATTAAAAATATATTATATCCATTTATAAATAGAGGTTCCTTTGTCAAAATCTTGAGTCTTGCATAACCAAGGCCAGAGTTTGATTCTCATATAGATATCGTGTGTGAGAGACTTAATCATATCTATTCCATTTGTACATCATTCAACATCAACGGCTTAGTGTATCTATAAATATTCCAACCCGATGCGAATTTTGATATCCATTTATAAGATTGTGATATTAACATTTTACCTTTTCACACATGCACATTTTTCTAAAATATTTTTGGACTCAAATGAATTGAAAAATAATTTTTATATGTTTAAGGTTTTCAAAAAGGGATTTATTGATTAAAACCATGAAATATTAGTCCTACTCCGCACAAGCAACCATGTGTATAACGCCAACTTATAACTATTCACACAATTTTAATTAACAAGAATTAGATTCCACGTGGTTTATTCCTGGTCAATGAGATATGCACCATTTGCATGGGGGGAATCTGACACCTAACGGTTTCCCATAATTAAAATTTCTTATAAATACAAATATTTGGCACGAATATCATTAGTTATTACTCTAAGTTTTTCTAACTCATTTTTAGTGGTTTTTTATCAGACACTCTTCCAATTACTCGCCGACCTTTCAATTTTAGAGAATTCCCATGATCTATACTTGATCCATGACTCAAGAGGACTTTTATTGAGTTAATTTTCTTTTCAAACCATTTGAGACTAGAATCATTATTACTTCAAATCAGATCAACTTCGGTTTTATATTTAAAATTATATTCGATAAGATTGGATAGTTCATTGGAGGAATTGCTCAAGGTATTAATGTTTCGAAAGAGAATGGACTTCCTCTCATACTTAATGGAGTTTCGAGATTGACTCTATTTCAATGGATGATAGTTGACAATTGTATAGATAACTACGCATAAGGCATTAAAGTGAGAGGTACAGTCCCACATTTTAGAAAATTAAGTTTAATGTGCGAGATTAGGAACCCGAGGTTTTTTTTGCATATGAGTTTTTCCTTGTATCTGGTTTAGTTTGTTGATTGTGGTTTGAATTGGTAATTTAGATCAGATCACACACAATTTCACATTATATCTAGGGTTTATTCATAACTTGGTAGGTAATTAGACTTTTAAAGGCTCTAACCTTGTTATTTGACATTGGAATAGATCTTGCTTTGTGTGTTGCAAATTAGATCATTTATTTATGTTTTTAGGGATTACATCAGCCATACGCTTGTTCAAATTAAGATTAAAGATTAAAAATATAATTTCTATAAATTCTCTTAAAACTAGAGTGATAGTTTTTATAATTAGGTCAAAATTAGGCTTATTTAAATTGTGTCTTATTCACACCCCCTCCCACCCCCCACCCCCAAAGACATTTATAGATGTTCAAACATTGATCCAAGTCAAGGTCTCGATTATTCTTTTCTCCCTTTTATATAATCTTGTGTTTTATCCTTTTTGTGCTCATTTCCTTATGGTGATGTTATATTGAATACATGTCTCTTGTATTCATGTTTGTTCTCTAAAGATATTTAGGATGACCCTTTTGTGGCGATATTGTGATATGTCCTATTTTACAATCCACCTCAATGTATCACACACTTATGCACCTTTTGTTTACTCACACTTCTACAAACTTTGCACACACCATCACTTATTTGTACATTTATATTACACGTACTCTCACTAATACTTTCACGCTCTAGAGTAAGAAAGAATATATATTATATTTTACCCACAAGATACTCAAAGGGAGGAGAGGTACTTAACACCCTCCATCTTCATAACTTAGTCCTCCATCCCGTTTCTCTTCATTTTCGCTTTAATCAGTCAGTTGCCTTATACTCCTTTTTCAGGGTTGTTTATTTTTGGTTAAATGGGCTAGCAACTCTAAGTTTTACACTATCACATAGATCACTCGCCACCTTTGACCAAATATCTCCTATAGGATATATTATTCATATGCATCACTGATTACTCTGAACATAACATGTATTATTATTATTATTATTATTATTATTTAAGAAAATTGAATGATTATTTTAAAACGGGGGTCATTTAGTTCTTTGATATTTTATTTTACATATACTCCAAGTCTTTATTGGAAAATAAAGTTCATCGTCATATAAAACATTCATAAACAGTGTTTTTTCATTTATGTTAAACATTAAAACCTAAAACTCCAAACCAAAAAGTTCCAAACCCTTTGATTTTTTTTTTGTGTATCAAAGTTATACAAATGATGTGACACTACAATAATTTATTATATTCATAAAGTCATCAATTGTATAATATTCCAATGCACTACCATATGTGCACTTTTGGTGCGAATCTATAGTACTCAAAGCATCCCCCTTTCCTCACCCAACCCACCACCACCACCCCCACCCCCACCCCCACCCCCATCACACACACTTGGAGAGAAATTAAAAAAAAATTAACTCTAAACAAATAAAAAAACTCCAACCCTAAGCAAAAAAATAATAATTTAGAAAATAAAAACTGAACCCTGAATCCTAATTTCTAAACAAAGACCAAAAAACTAAATTTTATAAAGGCTAGCCCTAAATCAAATAAAAATTGTAAACAAAAAAACAAAAAAATAAAACCCTTTTCCCCCAAAAATATTGTCACAAAAATGGAGTGGTGACTTTTAAAATATGGAAAAATATGAGCAACTAAATGTTAAACGTGTTTATCTCATAGAGACTGAACTTTAATTGTGGATGTGTACCTCTAAACACCCCATCTAATATATATATATATATATATATATATATATATATATATATATATATATATATATATATATATATATATATATATATATATATATATATATATAATGGTGTACCTTAGAATAGTTTCGTCACGTGCCTCATCCAATTTACTCCTTCATTTAATTATTTGAAATTTAAAAGAGGAGATGAAGAGACATACTCTCTCATTGAATTTTTTAAAGTTTAAGAAAGGAGATGAAGAGACGCCATTTTTATATTTATATATTAGATTATATATATATTACAATAGATGGACAATATTTTTTTAATAGAATCTGTATTGTTTTTAAACTAAGATTTCAAGAAACTCTGCCATGTATTATAATTGAAACTTTGCCAAATTATTTTTTTTAAACAATAGATGGACAATATTTTAAACTTTGCCAAATT
This sequence comes from Sambucus nigra, assembly GCA_949130495.1. Classification (NCBI taxonomy): domain Eukaryota; kingdom Viridiplantae; phylum Streptophyta; class Magnoliopsida; order Dipsacales; family Adoxaceae; genus Sambucus; species Sambucus nigra. The sequence goes on along the minus strand of OX422211.1, from coordinate 152,355,138 downwards.
ATTTATTTTTTCTTTTTTTTTGCTTCATTCTAGAACTAAAGGTCAATTAGATATATATATATATATATATATATATATATATATATATATATATATATATATATATATATATATATATATAGAGAGAGAGAGAGAGAGAGAGAGAGAGAGAGAGAGAGAGAGAGAGAGAGAAACTCTTATATACCCCACCTATACTTATCACCTATGCAGACCATTTTTTTTAACTTGTAAAAAAAGTTGAATTCATGTTTTGTGTGGTATTCAAACATTTCAATCAACCCCAGAAAGCCAAATCAGTTCAAAATAATTTCTTTTGATATTTTAAAAAAAATTGATCAAATTATGTGAGTTTTAACCGCTTAAAAACTAACACAATTTGGCTGATTTTTTTAAAATGGTAATTTTTATTTTATTTTGGAATGATTATTTTTGTGGATTCCTTTGAAATGTTTAAACACTATATATATATATATATATATATATATATATATATATATATTAAAAAAAAGGTTTGCATTGGTGAACCTCATATGTGGTATAAGGTTTGATCATTATATTTGTGCGTTTGTTTGACTATAACGTTTGATCACTTTGTATTAAGAAATGTGTTTGCATTTTTTACTTAAATAAAATGAACATTTCTACTCAACTAATTCGATGATTTGATTATTTTATTTTGCAATAAGATTAAAATGATCTAAGAATAAAAAAAAATATTTTATGTTATATCTCGTTTCGTTACAATTATGAATTAGGTTGGTTGGAGTTATGTCCAAATTCCAAAATATTCCTCATTACATAGCTTCGAACATTAAGTTGTAACATTGTGCACAAAACTATTCGATTAGAATTATGTAAAATTTATTTTTAATACGATCTCCATGAAAAGAGTAGTATATCATAAAATGTTAGATACTATTTACTTGATATGAGTGGATTTCGTGTCAATTAGTTTTTTATGCGAATTTAATTCTAATTTTTATGTAATTGTCAATTAGTAGAAAATTTTGCTCATTAAATATATTTAGATGCGTATTTTTATAATATTTTTATAATATGTTTATTTTCTATACGAGATTTGTAAAATGCTCACGCATCGCGCGGGGGTAAAATCTAGTGAAGAATAATTATTATGTTCTTCTTAACAACAACCCAAATTTATTATAGTTTAACATTTTGCACCATTTAGCAAGCATTTGCATGTAGACCTGGTAAAATAAGACATGACACGATAACACGACCCGAATTGACACGAAGTTATAAGTTAATGGGTGGACCATTAATGGTTTCTTGTCGTACAATGTCGCTCGATAAGAAATGATAGTTAACGAGTCGAGTTAGTGTTGACTCCCTTCACCCGATAAAACTCGTTAAGACCCATTAATTTAATATATATATATATATACAGTCAGGCTCTCCAGCATACCTCTTAGAAACATACCTATGAACATACGCTTTTTTTAAAATAGTAAAAAAAATAATTTTGAGATGACATTTTTTATATGGGTTCATGATATTTCAGTGTGCCCTTGTAAAAACAATCAACTAAAAATAATGTCTTTTGTTATTTTTAAAAAACAAGTCAAATAATTGACAGTTTTACCCTTTAAAACTCTTGGTTTTTTTACCTATGTTTAAAAAATAACAAAACACATTATTTTGAGATAAATATTTTTACAGGGGCACATTGAAATATTATGAACCCATATAAAAAGTATCAACTAAGAATTATTATTTTTATTATTTAAAAAAATAGGTATATTCATAGATATATTGGAGACCCTAACTATATATATATATTATTGGGAGTTATAAAGAGTTTATGTACCTTAATGTTAAATTATTCATAATGAATTTTATTAAATGAAAGAGTTAGTAATGTCAATGCATTAATGAGTTTAATTATATTAAAAAACAAGTTAATATTTTTGTAAAATAGGGGGAACACATAGAGATCATTTAGAGGGAGTGGATCTTTCATTTTATTGCTAATATTGGGTGTAGTTTTTGTTTTACAAAATCATATGAGGATCCTCCTATTTATAGGATATAGTGGGGCATCCCAAAAGACAAGAATGTGAGTGGACACCCACCCAAAAGTCAAAAGCCAAATTATTTAACACTCCTCCTTGGATGTACACCATATCCACCATTCAATGATTGTTGCTTCATTAAAATCTTACTAAGGAAAAACCCAGTGGGAAAAAACTAAAGTGAAGGAAAAAGAGTACAAATTTTGTGATCATTGAATCGGTGTTGGATGCGCTTAGTGTTAACTCGTTAAAACCTTTAATCGAAAAACCCAATGGGAAAAAACCTAGTTAAAGGAAAAAGAGTACAACGCGCATATGTTCAAAAAATCATGTTCTTAGATTCTCTCCCTGATCAAATGCTCCCTGATTATGATATTTCTCCGATGATTGAGTCGATACATCTCCGTCTCATATACAATCTTCTGAAATGTTGCTTTAACATGGTGAATAGATTTGATTGGTTGTGACTGCAATTTCATTTTTCTTCACAAGATCGATTTCCACAAGACTTGGGTGAAGAGGGATGAACATGCCACTTTATCGGATTTATTTGACTTCAGTAGCATAACTGTTCTGGAGTTCATATATGTAGAATAAGTTAAATGTGTTAGTCATTTCTCCCCCGATGTAGTCTCTTTGAGTTTGAGCTGTACAAGCACTATTGCCTTCATAAGTAGTAGCAGGACCATATGTTGTTTAAGGTAAGTCATAAGTGTGTTGATTATTCTTTGAGAGGATCCTAGAGAAAATCTGCATCAATATAACTAACTGGACATAGATTGTTAGATATAAAAATATTATATGATATGCTTGATATTAGTCCCATGCTATGCATGTCAATGGTAATGTATTTCTTGCCAAGATATTGACTTCAATTATAATATCCAGTATCATGCATATCAATATACTAATAGCATACATGTATGGTACTTCTAGACCAAACACTATAATAACATGCTCATATGGTACTTCTGGACCAAATTTGTAATTGTCATCCTCTTTAGGATGATATGGATAAGTTAATATCCAAATACCGGAGGCCACATGTATACTAAAATTGTATGCTTAATATATGCTAAAGCATTACAGGACTTTTCAATCCATTTGACTAATGAATATGAGTTTAACATAAATTGTGCTCGATCTGCCGACCGAGACAATAATTAGTTATCCCAAGGTCATTTATTTTTGCATTTCTTATTTGGATATTTTGCATTTTAGTTGAGCTCTTCAGGAGAAAATCCATTTAAGGATTTCATTTCAATTGAACTCTTCAAGAGCATATCCATTAAGGATATTTTATAATGGCACATTTTTATATACTATTGTTTTCATACCTTTCCTTAGACAAATATTTACTAAAACGGTTGTACCTATGTCCATTTGGATTGCCTGCTGTACAATGAACGTCTTACTGCATTTGAGTACGTACTTCTTATCTTTGCTTCAGGCAAAGAAAATCCTTCTAGGATTTTTATATGTATCCTTTGTCTAAGTCCCGTATATATAAGCAGTTATAATATTCACGAGTCTCACATAATATATTTAAAAAACTGCTAAGCTAGTCAGATATCTGAAAGTACTTACGGCCGAAATAGGATGGTATGTTCTTATATAATCAATTTTACTTCTTCAGGAAACCTTGTACCATAAATCATGCACTTTTGGTGTATTTTAACACTTCATATTTTTATAAACACACATTCGTAACCTTCAGGGTTAACATATTTTGGGCTTTCTACTATAGGTCCAAATACACCACGTATATTGAGGGGCTCGAATTATGCCATCATGGCATTTTCACATTTTAGCCAATATATTATTTGTTGACATTCATTCATAGTACGTGGATTTGTAGTATCACTGTCCTTTGATTTTTGTGTAGCTACAACATATATAATTATATCATCGATGATCATCTTTGGTGATTCCACTTTTCTCTTGTATATGTATAAAACATAGAGATCTCATTTAATATTAGGCACATTTTCCAACTTTAGGGGCTTTATAATCACTTCAGGGACTTATGTCATTTCATAGATAATAACCTCTTCTGGGGTTTTAGAGAAAAGCGAATCTTTTGTTCATAACCTCTTTTGAGCGTTATATATAACCTCTTTTGGAGTATTATTTGGGCATGATTTTATATAACCTCCACTTTTGGGGAGTCAAGTAGTTAGGACCTATAGTTTTGCCATGCTTCTGGCGTGTAATAAATTCATTTGCTGCCGAATTTATTTATCCTTCTGGGATAACTATTTTGGCAAGCACATTTGCAACTAGTCCACGTGACATTTTGATGTTGCAATATAATTTTTTTTCACTTCATTTTCGCATTGAGCGATACAAGGGATTATATGAGACAAAGTTGAAGCATTCCACGATAATTCTCATCATTCTCCAGGAACGGACCGCTCTTTAAATATAATTTGTATGTCTGGTATGTTCCATCCTCCCCCTAATGACGAGAAATAGTGTCTCATTAAAATAAAATTGCACATACACTATAAACATTCTATTTATCAATGGTTCAATAGAGTGTGAATCGTAAGAACAATATATACCCTTGTGATAAATATCATTTGCATTCGCAACATCTTACGAAAAACAAAGTTAAGGTGACTAAAATGGTCTTCGTATAATAATAACTAATTGAACCATGGAGCTGCAGGCTCATGAAAAAGTGAAATTTTACCATGCTAAAAATTGTATAGTATAATCCATTTAATAATGTAATGATAGTGTAAGCTTTTGGCTTCTAACACTAGAAGTAATGCAAAATTACTTTGCACGATTTCTTTCCATATCACACCCATGTATACTGCTGCCCATAAAACAAAGCAAATTACTTCAAGAATTTCTTTCACGTAACTCATCACATATGTATGGGAGGGTACCCAATACAACATCATATAGGCTCTTTTGGAGCCTTAGGTTCAACTATGGTTAAAAGCTTTACTGTATCACACTCCAAGTCTGAAAATTTTTAAGGTTGTTCAGAATAGCGTGAGTTGTTCATTGTCGGCTAGACAAATGTCATCATATGATGACCATTCACAATTGCCACTTTTAAAAATTAAATATTGATTATGAAGTGTTTAAAGTGAGTACAAATATAGAGATATTGAAGAATACAATAATATTCTATGATCAAGCTTTATTAATCAAACTTTAAGAAGTGAAAGTATTAAAAAAAATCAGATCAGATAATTATCAGATATTCAAAGAATGAGATAGATAACAAAACTTTCCCAATTAAAGTTTAAAACGTGATAACCAATGAATAAAAAGCTCATAATCTTATGATATGCGTGATACTTCAGGATCGAAATTAAGAATGTATAGGCTTCTAATATATAACTAAGGTCATTAAAGTAATTATGACAAATATTTCGTTTTGAAAAGTAATGAGAACTTAAGGTTCTATATTTAATGTCCCATGTATATGAATCTTCGGGTTCATATAAATTATAAAATTAAAATCTAGGACTTCAAGTCCTACATTAAAATAACTCACAAAGTGCGTGGTGAGCATTATGTATAAAAATTGGATTTTTTTTCCTTTGTATATGAGAACTTATGGTTCTACACAAATAGTTGAATTCAAATTCAATATTACTAATGTCGAAGGACAATAAATTCTCTACCCATTTGCATAAAAAAATCACACTTGATTAGGGGATTAAAATATTATAAAATCTTTCAAACAAGTGTTAAATAATTTTTTAATAATTCCGACCAATAATAATCCATCCTCTTTATTAAAAAAATGAGAGGATTAATGTTTCACATTCTCTTCACATGCCCAAGACTCCAATATACATTAAATAATTTGAATGTGAACAGAAGTTAAAATTAAATACCATTAAAAGCAATTTAATACTCAAATGAAGCCAAAAAGGTCAAGAGACAAAAAATTAATGGTGAAACCATTAACGCAATGAAAATAAAAAGTCAAGAAGTTGAAGAATATGTTTAAATACTCAATTGATTTTGAAACTAGTCCCCCACAAAAAAATATTTTCTAGAGCTTGAGGTCCAACTTATAAATAATTATTTTGAGAACTTTCAGAATTTATACCCCGTGAATAATCCAAACTTCAAGTTTTGAATTTATGGTATATTTTAGTTGGAGCTTCAAGTCTAAATCATGTGACACCCTGCCTAATTAATTACCGGGTTATTAGTCCTTAATTAATTAATTAATTAATTTCAGAATATCAAGTTGGTCCAAATAATGCATCACTGTCGAGAACTCAATTTTAATTTAATAAAAACTAACCACCTAATATTTAAAAAGCGTGATGTCCAATTTTTATCTTGTTACTAACCAATATAAAAATGAATACCAACAAATGCCATACATCACAGTAACATAAATAAAGTCTAACTGAAGTAAAAATAATGGCTGGAGTAAACACGTCCAGATATAGTCCTATACAATAAATTCAATTAAAAGTAAATCAAATTTAAGAGAGAATTTAAAACAACTAAATCTCAGGAAGAAAAATGATGTAAGGACGACATGTCAAACAAAATAGATAACTGGAAAAGAAGAATAAGCTGAGTCGTCTACTAGCAATTATCCTGCAGCTTCCACAGCAGCTACAATACGACAACTGAATTGTGTCTCCTAAGGTTGGTGTCCCTATGGCTGGGCACCTAAAGATAATGGAACAATAGAAAGATATACAGAAAAATGGGTGAGAGCCCGAGTTGAAAACAGTTTAATACAACAAGTGCTTAAATTGATTCAATTAGCACAATTATTATCCAAGTTAACGTAGCGTACTCACTTGAGATACTCACTCCTCAATCTAGTGTGCACGTCTAACGAGTCTAATTACCCAATCTAGTCACGATACCCTGACTGGGTACGGAATTTATACTATTATGTTGGGAAGACTCCCTAAATTACCCAAAGCCGACATTCTTAAGAATTTAATATAGGTTTAGAATTACTTTAATTTATTCTCATATTCTTTTAACTGCCCAGCTGTTAATACCATAAGTACACATTTAAAAAATAGAGTCATCACTATAAGACACCAAGTAGGATTTCGGTATACACACATAAATCTCTTTATTTATACATATAAATTTATATATATAAATATAGAAATATTACACCCCTGGTTGAGAAACCCTTAGTCCTGCGCATACTCGACTATCTAGTCCCATTGCAATGCTCACGCATAGAGGACAACATGTTCAATCTCTCGAGAACCAATAAAAACACAAACACCTATTGGAGGCGAACATAGTCCCAAGCCGATGGGCTATGCACATACCTACGCACCCATACGACCGTCATCACTATCATTTTCATGGATAGTCCGTACCTAGGTTTCATGCTCTAGTGGTACAACTCTAAATCCCCCGAAGGCACATAAGATCCGATCGTCCACAACGCGTTAAACTCCGTTCTATAGCTAGTAGCTAGGTATGTCATACACATAATATCTTAAACAATAAGCATACACACAAATTATACAAATTCATTGGCTTTCCCATCGCCTAGTATTCGCAGTACGCATAATATCCCATATAATACCCCGTACCTTATTCGTATATATTATCCCTTGTATTTTCATATCTCTCAAATTCTATGAATTTCATACCTCCCGAGGGTCGACATAATTTTTCGCTCACTAATAATTATAAATTTAAGTCACTCGACATTCAAACAGGTCTAACACTCACATAAATAAGCCTACGGGAAGTTCGAAACAAAATCGGGCCTTAAGAGTCATTCTGGAATCTCGTTAGAAGACCCAAGGAATCTCGTTCGAACGAGGGTTGTTCGAACGAAGGTCCCCCCACTTCAAATGAACTACCAAACTCGTTAGAAGGGCCACTGGAAACTCGTTAGAAGTCTCGTTCGAACGAGGTCGTTTGAACGACCTGGGCTGGACTTGTAATGAAAATTCCACAGTTGCCCAGTTCATCTTCAAAATTCGTTTTTTCAAATTTTCTCCTCTTCAATCTCAACCTAAACTCATTCCAACCCAAGTACAAGGTTCCTAAACTACTCTAAGTCACTCTAGAACGTTTCTTGACATAGTTTAGGGGTCAAATCCTTCTAATCATCAAATAAATTCGACAAACTCCTAAAATTTTCCTCTGAATCATATTAATATAAACCCAGAATTATAAATCCATAAAAGTTCCATTTTTATCTCGTGATTAGCATACAATTCTCCTGATTTCACACTTCTATAAAGGGTAAAATCCTCTACATGCAAACCCCTATCAAATTTCTAAGATTCCTACACAATTTCAACATAGGTAAACCAAATTTTGGTATTAATAGTTCTAAAACCTCAACATATGTTAACAAGAATAATAATTGCTAAGAGAAAGAGCAAGATAATCACTTGCCTTAAAAAGGAACTTCTGATTCGCGGTTGAAAATGGTATGAGAATGATCCTCTTGACCCGATCTACGCGTTGGTGTACTTTTTGGTGCGAAATCTTGAGTTCTTGGCTTAAGGCTCTAATGGAGTCTTCTTATTCTTCCTTGGTTCTCTCTCTCTTTGCCTCTATATAAGTTGAACTAACAGGACACTAACCCTAACTACTTTTAATTAAACCCAATTTTCGTCCATTTAATTATCCAAAAATTCCAAAAGACCAAAATACTCCTATGGGGTGTCGTTTTGGGTTAAAATGCCCCAGACTCCAAATAAAATATTCGAGTAGTTTTTTCTGACTATTTCGATCCTTCCGGACACTTTTGCGCACTCAAAATAGTCATTCAAGTTACACAAAAATAATTTATCTTTTTTAAACCCCCAACGACATAATAGTGACGCGACTCATATGCGTCCCAAATATTTATAACTTAACTGCCGCGTATCTCATCCCCAACCATAATATTATTTTAATAATTACTAACTCTCATCACGCTAGTGATTATTATCATACAAATCGAATTAATTGCAATTTAAATTTTCTCCCTTTAATTTAATTAATCCCCATTTTTTATAAAAATAATTATGCGTAAAAATGCGGGGTGTTACAAATAATCAGAAATAACATGAGAGATTCCGACTTCATATTTTATATCCCAATTAAAAATATATTTTGTGAACTTTTGGTCACAATAATAAATATGAACATTCATATCACGAATGAATGATAATTGGAGGAATCTTGGTCTATACCGTTTTAATTTGATTGTGATATATTTTTTTGTTTACACTTTAGGTCCATATAATTTTCGTACACCATATCCTAATATTTGAACAGAGAAAATTCAATGTCCATATTCGAATAATTATTGGGGAACTTCAGGTCCCAAGTGTAAATAATAAGGACAACTACATATCATAATATATTATATAAATATATTATATTTAGGGACTTTAAACGCCATGCCCAATTATATCCAAACTTCAAGTTTTATAAGGGGTAAAACTATTTGAAACTTCAGGTCCAAAATATAAATAATCTTTATGGAACATTTAATATCCCTACCCTTATTATAAAAATAATCAAAACTTTATGTTTGATTATAAAATTATTGGATCTTCGGGTCCAAATTGTAAAAAATTATCATTGGAATTTTAGTATCCCTTGTCCTATTAAAAAATAATCAAAGCTTCGTGTTTGATTGTTATGCATATGTAATTGTCATGTCCAAAATTTGGAACAATAATTGAGAACTTTTAATCCCGATATAAAATAATTTGCGAACTTCTCCCAAATGAAAAAAATTACGTGGGAAGTTCAAGTCCCAAAATTTAGATAGCCATTGGAAAATTCAGTTTTCAAAAATAGTAATTGAGAGTTTGAGACCCCAAATTTCAAATAATATTGGAAACTTCAGGTCCCAAATTTAAATGATAATTAGAAACTTCGGCCCTAAAATCATTGAGAACTGTTGGCCCCCAAAGTTTAATGAATGTATATGTGGAATTTTTACACCCAAATAAATATGAATTTAAAACTCTATTCAATGGGATAAATTAATGGAATAATATAAAATTTTAACTAAATTCTTAACCTGTCAATATCAATTTATAAACATAACAACTAATTAATAAAATCGTGTAATATTATAATATGCTATGGAATTTGGAATATTATAATGTCATAAAAAAAGGAAAATTAGACTGATATGATTATCGGGAAACCAAATTGATAAATTTGTAAATATTCGAAAAATTACAATTAATAAATTAAAGGTTCTAAACCCGTATCTCTTTTTCTAGCCACACAAACTCATACTGATTTTCGCATGTTTATGTTATCTATGGCTCTTTTTTTTTCATAGAACACAAAAGCTACTATTACCTCACCTATTATATATATTATAGAAAACGCGTCGTCAAAAATAAGGAACGGACATTATGTGTAAAAAATATAATATTTTTTTTATTCTTAAGCTTACAACATATATATACTTTCAAATATCTATATTGTGCGCAGGATTATGAGAAAGAGAAAAAATTTACTAGACGTAAACTATAAAATATATTTAGAGGGATTTCTTATGTATGTTATATTGTGATGTGGTTCATCTTCTAATTGTTGTTCAAGTGTTTAGATTTCTTATGTATGTTATGTTGTGTTTTTTGAACGTAGTGGTAAGTTTTTAGAATTATTGTGTGAGGTTTTGAGTTCAAGTCCTTCTAGGGGCACACTATATATATATTATATATCAAGACTTGGGACTTGGGGACTTGGTCTTGAGTCCTAAGTCAAGACCCAATTGTAATTTCATTTTTTATTTATTTCATTTTTATTTAAAATTAAAATCCGAATTATTTTTTTATTAATATTATAATACGTTTATTCTTAACCGTTGAAAATGGTCTGAGGGCGAGTAGTGAATACTTATTTTAAGCCATAGGGTGGTTGTAGGGATGGTAGTGACTACTTATTTTAATTCATAGGGTGGCTAATCTTAAATTTTTCCGTTTACACGAACAACATGTTATGACTTAGCTGCAACAGTCACATCATGGTTTGATTTGATATCTCAGATATGTGCTATTCATATAAAAATGTACTGACCTTGGAGGAGTCACGATAGCCATACAACTTGTTGCTTGAAAAAATCTTGATTCGTGCTGATAACGTGTTGTAAAATAAGGGAAACACATAGAGATAATTTAGAGGGAGTGAGTTTTATTTTATTGATAATATTGAGTGTAGTTTTTGTTTTATAAAACTATACGAGGATTCTCCTATATATAGAATATAGTGAGACATTTTAAAAGATAAAAAATCAAAAATCACATTATTTAACAAATATAAATTTCTATACTATTCAAAATAAATTATTATGTTATCGAATAAAATGGAATGAATACGAGATACATGAATTTGATAAAATTGGATCACAATTAAAACCGACACGGACACGATGGAAGATTATCCGTTCCTCCCAGTTGTATTTGCATGTACGGAGGAGAGTGAGAAAAGCCAAAACTCCTTATCATTGCTCAAAATCCAAGCACCGAGAAAGCAGTCTCTTAGTACTAATGCCACATTATCAACACACTTTTTGCAGTGTTGCACATGATGTGCCTCCGCTGCTTTTTAGCCTAGAGCTTATCTCTGTGTTTGTGATAATAGGGGAGAGAAAGGCCATTGCAGTTTTAATCCAAGAAAACCTATGAATGATGAAGACAAACCCACAAGAGGGCCCAAGTTTTATGATTATAATAAGGAATCATATAAATAATTCTCTATGAAATCATTCCTTACGTTTAAATGTACTTTTAAAATGTATGCACTGATTCACGGAACTCCAATTGGACCGAAAGATAGTCAAAGTTAGTTTTAATCATGGTACTAATGACTCAATTAAAGAATAGTTGCTTTTGGGGATGATACAATGAGAGGAAAAAGATATTGAAAAGAGAAGATGTTACTTTATATAAATTATATAAATATTTTTTTACTAGTTTGTCATGTTATATGCCTACCTCTCGGATGTAATTATTGTTATCCAAGTTGCCAAAACAATCATATTTATATAAAAAAAAAAAAAAATCTTAAAAGAGATTTCTCAAATCATTATACAAATTAAGACTCTTACAAGTGTTCATCACTAGAACTCTTTTAAAAGGAATGTGTCAAAAATTTCAAACTAATGTTAATTTGTGGATCAAATTGGGAAAATATTTGGAAGTTACCTTTATCAAAAAAGCATTATAGAATGATCTCTTTTACATCAACCCATGTTATATTTTAGACTTCGATTGACATTTCAGCTTGTAAAAATATAAATTGTGTACAATTTTTTGAATCAAAATTAATTGATAATAAAAGAGTAGAGACATGAAGAAGAATGCTTTAATATGGAAATAATTTATTATGCGATAGTTTGTCCCATTATTTTGTAAAAAAAAAATATGTGCATAAGGTAAGAGTAGAATTTTCATGAAAATGAGGTTATAACAATAAAAATAAAAAATAACAAAAAAAGAAGAAGAGGAGACGGGTGCTGATGATATGCAACACTTGAGATGTAAAGTGAGATTTGGGAGGATGTGATGCAAAATTCCACATGGGTAGAGGAGAGCACTACGAAAAAAATGAGGTGGGGTAGGGTTTAGAATTTAAAAAGTATATACGCCACAAATAGCACATTCTGATCTGAAACTAAAGAGAGAAAAGCCCACTATTGTATTGATTAAAGAAAGAATTGTTTTCATAATCATGTGGTTTGTGCCCGTGGTCTTGTGAGAATGTGGATTTTGGTTTATAGTAATTATAAGCATGGATTTGGATGACTGAAAGCTGTAAACATCTTGTTGCCAACTATAAAGTGGAAACGAAAAAAGTATGGAAAAGTAATTGAAATCTTGAAGGCAGAATAAGGGACCTTTCTGTGATTAATAATAAAAGGGGATGGATATAAAACCTTTTTATGTTATACTTCTCCCACAAGGAGAGATTAGGAGGCAATTAGCCTATAAAATAACAGGTCTCAGTTGCTTTAATGTATATTTACAACGGCGATTAGGTTGTTTATAGCTTAGCTTTGAGAATTTTTGTCACGAACCTTTGGCGACACGTTTTGAACCAACTTTGACAGCGTTAGTACCTCACCCTTTACAAATTCAAGTGTTTGGTTTGTGGTCCGAAACTGTCCTTTTTCATTTTTTATGCACCAATACAAAAGGGTTTACGTACATTTAATTTTCCTTGATTTAATCTGGTATAGCGATCAAGACTCATGGTTACATTAGTATTATTCTATTTTGGCTAATAGTTGGTATTACTTGGACTTTTAAATTGCAATTTTGTAACTTTAAGAGAATTCCAATATGATAATAAGTTAAGCTTAGATCGAGCTCCTTCAAATTCAAATCGTTTACTGAGGGAGATGTAGAATCATGCGTAGTATTGGTAAATTTAAACTGTTTGATAATCTTGCTCTTATTGAGATTTATTTGAAAGTCAAACATTTTAATAATATTTCCACTTTCTAAGTTTTTTGTATTATAAAAGATGCATACATTATTTGAATGCAAGATTAAATTGTAAATAATTGTACTCTCATAGGTATTGTTAGGGGAGATCGAATTTGTTGATTCTCTTTAAGGAGGGTTAATATGACCCTCCAATATGATTGGTTGAAACATGAATGACTCATCAACGAATTCCACAATTTTTAATGAGTTGTCCTGTTTTAACCAATCACTAGAGAGATTCGTGTTAACCCTCTTCAAAGACGGTCAACATATTTAGACTCATTGTTAGGGTGTGTAAATTTGGAATCTCATTTCAATTTTATGTATTGTTTTTTAAAATTCAGGGTTATTAATTTGAGACCGACTAAGAAAGAAACTCGATTATTAATCTTGGATAGAAGGAGTATTATATTTAGTTTTTGCATCTATATAGCAGAGTTTTTCATTTTTTGAATTCAATAAACTTGTTTTGCCGCCTCCTTGTAAATTGTTCAATAAAATAAATAAATAAATAAAGAGTGCTACATTTATATTTAAAATAATGATGTACGTAGAAAATACATTGCTCAAATCACCTATTGAACGATGTGTCACAAAAATAAATTGTTGTACTCTATTATTATTGTTGTAATGTCACGTCATTTGGGAATAATTTGAGGAATGTTTTCAGAACTAACATGAAAGTTGTCATATTTAAGTCAATACGTTTAGCAGTAGCACCATGATGTTACTACAAGCATTTTCAAAGACAACGAAGCACACAAAACTACATTTTAAAGGTAAACGAAACTAGGAAGATACCAGCCAATAAAGATATAAACGAATGTAAAGTGTTAGATCCTGCAGGGCGGCAGTTACTTGGTTTGCATCCTAGCTATCTGTAGGATTTGGAAATTCCAATGAAGAGAGTCAGAGAAAGTTAGGTTGGGAAAAGGAAACTTGGATCTGGGATCAGTTGTCAACTATCTTTTTCTCCAATTCTTCCTTGTGAATGAAGGAATTGGTGAGTGTGGGGATAGTTTTCTTCACTTGCAGCTTACAACATCCAAGACATGGCATTAAAAAAACATTTTTATTTACTAGCCAAATGGCTCCTCCCATCAAGTCCTTAGAATCAACTGCACATCATTTTGTCAACAACGGAACCATTTGATTGGGAATAAGTGTAAAGTTTTCTAACTCAAAAGGGCATTGATAATATTTGAAGTACAGTATATATATTAGACTCCAGGTAAAAATTATTCATTAGGCCTCTAAATTAACATGATTGTTTCAAAATAGCCCCTAAATTATTTTAAATGTCAATTAAATCATCAAACAATGAAAACAAATTTAATAGATCCCTTGTGTCCATCTTGGAACAATGACGGAGAGAACACGTGCACTGCAAGTGCCTTCCTTAAGGGTAGAAGTGTCAAACAACAAAACTTCCCTCCAGTTTTTGACGCCAAAAACACCATTAAACAGGTTGTTGTTGTGCAAATAAAGAGAAAACAAAAGGGGGGAAATCCAGACAAAAAAAAAAAACTCTTAAATGGTTGTGTATTGCTACCGTGGAAGAATTGCAATCTCATGGACCACACAAACTTGAGGTTGGAGGTTTCTAACATGCCCAAATATTGTAATTATTGTACAAATTGACATAATTTTGCTATTAATTTTTGTTTTCTAATTATATTTTTTCTCCATGGAATGGATGTAGCTTTTTCATATGGGAGGACCTCTACATGTGGATAATTGGGGCACGGAGAGTTAAGAGGGGGTACATAGTTGGTGGATAGGATTTTGTGTGCCATGTGCTAATTTATTATATTGTAAACACAAGTGGTGAGGGTGAGAATGACATGCCCAAAGTGCAGTGAAAGTTGAAAAAAATTGTAAGCTATATGTTGATGGAATGAAATGCAGCTGTTACATATCATATTAAAGTCCCCCTAAAAAAATCCATGCGAAAGGACATTCATCCCCAAAAATTATAACCAGGGACGAACACAAAAAAAATTGAACTCACAACTATATAATATATCATTCACATGTTGGGGTTAATCTGGTTGCAATATGGTTGCCATGATAGTCCTTCTATTTTTCATCTACATGTTAGACAATTAGAGTTAAGCATAACTACAATATGAAATTAAATAAAATTGTAACTTGACAAAATAGAAGTCATGCATTTAACTTGGTTCTTGAATTAAAGGTTGATGTTGTCTTAGCCCCTCCTTCCGTATCACTACCACATCCTTCCTAAATTGCCTAGCTATTGCAAACTTTTGTCCAACATTAAAAATTGGATTAACCTTGTCCCTCTCAAGTTTAAATTCCGCATTTTTGATTTTCTTAGATGAACTGCATTGCTCGTGTTCAAACATTCACTTGAATCAAAACTAATTAATTTATCTTAATCTTCCATATGAGATAAATTCCCCTCATTTGGCCTTAAGTTCACCTCCTTTTTAAATTGAGTTGTTTCCCATATGTGTGCCACCAAAAGCTTCATCCTCACTTATATATACACACACTAGCATGTAACCCGCGCGATGCGCGAGCGTATTATAATATTTTGTAAAAATAATCAAGTTTAAAAAAATTTGTATACTAAGACTATTTATTGCGAAAAATAAATTAAAATTTTAACTATATAATGGTATAGATAAATTTTTAATAATAAAACAAATAAGAACAAATAAAATCGACAGACTTTATTTATAAAAACAACTATATATAATTTATTTAAAATAAAATCGACAAACATGTTAACATAATTAGAAAGAGTATATGAGCTGCAAAACAATTATTCAATAAGGCATTTCATCAAACATGAGGCTTACAATATATGAGCTGCAAAAAAACGAATTTTTTTTATTGCAATAAAATGGGAACAAAAAAATCTTGGAGAATTGTTTGGATGACAGACCCTTCAGCGAAACCCTTTTTTTGTCGTCCTATTTCGGCCTGTCGGGGGGGGGGGGGGGGGGGAACCAAAATGTATAGAACTTTTAATTGTAAAAGAAAGTCCCATGAATTAAATCATTGTAAAATGAAATTAATCGAATAACTATATAAAAATATTACATAAACACAGTTATGATGATAACATCTTATCGTAAACGGATATAAATATTTGAAATATTTTTTCTTTCTAGGTGTCGGCGTCTAAATGCATTTTTTAAAGACAAATGATGTTTTGAAAATTTGTTGAAAACATGTTAAAGTAGTTTTTTAATTTTCTAAAAAATTAAAAAATCGGGAAAACTGTTTTGAGAGTTTTATTTTAAACAACTATTTAATTTGAACAAATTTATTTCAACATTTTGGAAAACAACTTTATTTTCTACAACTAAATAAGTCGTTACTATTTTAAGATACCGGTTTATATTTTCTGAAGTTTCAGAATGGGAAAATGTCAGACACACTGGGTGTTAGTACCGGTACTGCATTATTTGTTAGTACTATGGTGTGGGTCCTGCCAGGAAATGCTGTAGGTCCCATCAGTGTTCAATCAAATAAAACGCATTTGGTACTAAACCGGTACTTGGATCCGGTAAGAGTATCATTACTCTTTAGAAAAACAAAAAAAAATACACAAAACGATGTATTTTGTTATTGGTGTATTATAATATCTCATGTCCAAATCGATCCCCAATAGTGCTGAATAGCGTCAATAGCGCAGAAAATCATCAAAATCACATACCACATCATCAATCAGGCGCTATTTGTGCTTTCCCTAAATCAAAGTGGGTTATGTTGCGTTTTTGCAAAAAAAAAACCCGCAATCGAACGTTATGCCGTGCACTTATTAAAACATTGGTTTCAATCAGTTAATGATACGTTCATGATTTTTTTTATTTCAATGCGTATGTGGGAATTTTTTGATTTAATTCATTTTTTGTTGTGACTGGGACTGGATGGAGGGAAATATAATATAGATAACAAAAACTAAAACATAATGCTTATAAAAATACAAAAATTCATTGAGCACTCCTAGCGCCTGTGTGTTCCATCAATCATTGATCTCTATCTCTTTAATCCTGCAAATTTATGACACTTAAATTTAAAATATGTATTTTTTTAGAAAAAAAGGTAATATTCTAATGACCATATTCATGGGGTACGGAAATAAAAAAATCACAATTATAGTTGTTTGCCAAGAAAATTTAATTTCCACGTCGTGAAAATAAAAATAAAAAAAGGAGAAAATTGAGATTGATTTCCCCTCTTATTTCAACAAATCAAAAGATCAAAATCGACAACTTTTGAAAGAGTAAAAAGTCAAGAGCTGATATCATCAAATCATATACCTACATTTTTTTCATTTGTAAATTGATTGTTGATGTAGTAGTACTTTACAGTTGTATTGGTAAAACTTTGGCACTTTGTGCGGATGGGTTTATTACTACTCTTCAACAACCTAGAAAAAAAAATAGAGTGTAGAAATACCTCTGCAAAACACCTCCATTATTTCAAACTCTCCAAGTAACATTGAAAAACAAAAGAGTTATCAGCAACGAAGAAAAAAAAAACAATAATAAAATGATGAAGTAGAGCATGAAGAAGAAAAAATGTTAACGTAATTAGAAAGAGTATGAGCTGAAAAATAATTATTCAATAAGGTATTTCATCAAACATGAGGATTACAATATATGAGTTGCAAAAAAATGAATTTTTTATTGCAATAAAATGGGAACAAAAAAAATCTTGGAGAATTATTTGGATGACAGACCCTTCAGTGAAACCTTTTTTTCGTCGTCCTCTTTCCGCTTGTCAGATGATGGGGGGGGGGGGGACCAATATGTATAGAACTTTTAATTGTAAAAGAAAGCCCCATGAATTAAATCATTGCAAAATGAAATTAATTGAATAACTATATAAAAAAATATTACATAAACACAATTATGATGATAACATCTTATCGTAAATGGATATAAATATTTGAAATATTTTTTCTTTCTAGGTGTTTACAAGAGAACTTAGCAAAAAAGTCAGCGTCTAAATGCATTTTTGAAAGACAAATGATGTTTTGAAAATTTGTTGAAACATGTTAAAGTAGTTTTTCAATTTTTTAGAAAATTAAAAAATTGGGAAAACTCTTTTGAGAGTATTATTTTAAACACATTTATTTCAACATTTTGGAAAACAACCTTGAAAGAGTGGTCCTTATGCGTGTGTTTCAAATCAAACAAATCAAACCAATTTTCACTAAAAAATTATCCAACTTTTAATGTGCACCAAACCAAGTTGTGAAAAAAATATTTTTTTACTTTAAACCAATTTTATCTTGATTGATCCTAAACATGCATCCATTGATTAAAGAAAGTATAGTAAAGTAAAGTAAAGTAGAGAATACTCACAACGCAGGATGTACGAGAAAAAACTCAAGACGGGAAAAAATCTCGGACGGCTCAAGCCAAACAATCACTATGAATATGGAATTACAACGAACAGACAAAAGACTCACTCAACGACTCGATCCCTACGGGTCTTGACGCTCTTCTGATCTTCAACCACTCCTCTCACAGTCGCAGAAAGTCCTTCCACGATACCTATCCACAACACACGCGTCCACGTATGTCTCGGTGTCCACCGAATGGCTTTGATACGTCTACGATATCGAACAAGAAGTCCTTCTCTTTTCTTCACCTCAAAACCAAGATGTTTAAGTATAGAACAAACCTTCTTGGTGCAGCAAGATCAAATAAACATATAGTAATGATAACTCGGATCTTTGCAAACTCTAAGGATGTGTTTAAGCTTTGAAATCTTAGAAAAACGTGCAAAGTTCGTACTGGATTGAAAACTGTTTTCCAGATTGCACACTCCTTAATTCTGACGAAACCACACTTTAAATAGAAAAAATTGACCGCCTAAAAAAATGTATCGCTCGAACGAGATTGGCCAGTCGTTCACGTGATATAGCAATCTCGCTCGAACGAGCCGAGCTGTCGTTCGAACGACACGCGTGTCAGTTTAACTTTTTCTTTAAAACGTTTCTTCCAAAGGAAATCCAATTAAGTCAAACTCTTTTCGATCTTATCAGAATAAAACGTAGTGTAAAACATTTAAAACACCTTTTAAAAACATTTTAAAGTATTTTCCTTATAAAATTCATCCTTATCCTTTTATAAAAATTATTCCGAGCTCCATTACTATACGCATTCATACCTGTGTGATTTCGGAATGCAATTAACTTAAAGACGAATAAACTTTCACCAATTAAACTTCGGCATGATTAATTCTTTGAAGCTTTGCCGCAATGTCTTCAATTTCTTCAATACGTCATAGACCAAGTGGGATCGTGACAAAAATAAAATCTCCCTATGACATATTACAAATATAGTTTTGTTCACGGAATTAAGTCAAAATAATATAGGGACTCAATTGCAAATTTACATCCTTACAAATCTCCCCTTTTGACTATTCCGGGACAAAACTAAACCAGTGAAATGCCTAAGCCGGGCCGTCAATCCGTATGACGCCTAAATCTCATCCCATAAACCCAAAGTAAAAAATTACAGGACACAGACTAGTATATATAGCACTGGCAAGCATGAACTGTCTGAATGTGATGTAAACTTGAAATCCCGAATCCCTGAAGCATACCTACACACATAAAATAGACAAACAAATACCCAATGAAGTATGAAGGAACAAATGAAACCAATATGTATATATATATATATATATATCCAAATGATACCAATTTTACAATAGATACCAATATGATAAAACTCTGAAAAATCATTTGTTAAACAAGATAGCAACAATATGATACCAATTTGTAAAATCTTCCTCCTACATCACATACATCTCTTCCCCTTTTTTCTCGAATAGACAACTTGGTGAAAAAGTAAACGAATCAATAAGTATCTAGCATGAAGATATATCAAATAAAAATCGCTAGATAATCATAAAACAACCAACTAAATTTGATCAATTAATGACAAATTAGTAGCTAGTAAACAAATAAATCACACAAAGAATATAACAATCTAATCAGGTGTGATAAACGGACTCATATGCAAAATATCAATTTTGGAACAATCTAACTTGCATATAAACCAGTTATTCCAGAAAACTTCCAGCAGTACCAAAAATATCACAAAATAAACCAGTGGACTGCAAACAAAAAGAAGCAAAAATTCTCAGACTGTCGTTCGAACGAGCCAGGGACGTCTCCCAAATGAGATGAGG
This sequence comes from Sambucus nigra, assembly GCA_949130495.1. Lineage (NCBI taxonomy): Eukaryota > Viridiplantae > Streptophyta > Magnoliopsida > Dipsacales > Adoxaceae > Sambucus > Sambucus nigra. The sequence goes on along the minus strand of OX422211.1, from coordinate 152,334,485 downwards.
ATGTCTCTTGAACGAGGCTTCTCGCGACATGGTAATGTCACTCGAACGAGGTCTTCTCGCGACATGAGATGTCATTTGAATGAGTTCTCGCGACAACCAAACTTTCCTAGAAATAACATATATTTTTGCCAGTGAAAAAATTTCAGAAAAAAATGCCAGGAAGAGGTTGACAGTAGTAAAACAGTGTTAAAACAGTATGCTTTTTACACAAAATGCAAAAACGCATAAAAACTAACAATGCGAGTTACATGCAAACATAGTACCGATGTGCTCAATCATGGACATGAAACTAAAAAAAATGATTCACAATTCCAATACATTAAAACAATTAAGAGGCTCTAATTGATAGCGATAAATCATTAAACTTTATCACAGACATATGACAATTAAAGTGTGAGATTAATGAACTAAACATACAACATGCACACAAATCCAGATTTTTTACGATTCTACAAACAATAGCGTCAAATTGCAATGTTTCAACATTAGGATTAGTTGTGCAAACCCGTTTAAATTTTCTCCAACCAAACTCCCTCATAACTATATATTTTTTCAAGTTCTTTTGAGGTTTCTAGCATTCTCAACTTAGAGAAAATATTATTGGCCCTTATCTAAGCATTTTGCCTTTTTCTTTTGGGCTCTTTTAAAGAGTGGCTTTCACGACGAGTTAATTTTGAACTCTCGCAGCCCTTTCCTATGAATCACTCACCATTTTTTCAATTAGGTACCAATTCAAATCCTCACGGTAAACGGTTCTTACATGCACACTTCTCCTTACGTCTACTTACGCATAAATGGCAAGATTGAGATAAGAACGCCTCACTAAATTCAAATATGCAAGAGAAGTCAAGCATCCATAGAAACTCGTGCATGTGTGGGAACGTTGGCATATATACAAAGTCGAATCAAAATGCATATCAACTTCGAAACAACCCCATTTGAACAATGGTTAAGATCATTCTAAGCATCGTTAATAATGACCAAATGTCTTAGCCACATGGATAATGAAATAATGGGGGGTCCAAGCACACCAATATGCCACATCAAACATGTAAACTCAAGAATAATAAAACGAAAATATTTTTGGCTTTTCAAACATATTTTGACTCAAATAAATGCAAAATATTTTTGGGTTTTCAAAAGTTTTCTCAAAAACAAATTTTTATTTTATTTTTTCAATAGGTTTCAAACATATGAAAAATTATAATACAAAATGATACACAGGTCATTATACTAGCAATGAATATATCATGAAGCAAACTAGAATATGACAAACAAGGAAACACTCTCATCCTTTAGATTTAAAATGGGACGAATCAAGTGCACCTAAACGAGAATCATGAAGTATTATTCCTAAAGCCACTAAATCCAATTTCCTAACCCAAGTAGGTGTAAAATAACGAATGGGGGTTTAGGGAACCGGGGCAATTTTGTTCCTAAAATTCCTAGGAGCTTGTCTAAGGTTGTAATAATAATGCCTAAGGTGACATTTCCTACCACAAAACGTGCAAGTGTAGCGATGGTGGGAATGATTACCTATATGTGGACCTTTTCTAACCTTCCTATTGTTTCTCACACGTGCGGGGGGAATGGGAACAATTCTCTCATCAAAGCCTATACCTCTACTATCTCCCTTAATTTGGACGGTGCCTAAGATCTTATATAACTTCTCCGATCTAGCCTCCAAATCAAACTTAACTCTAGACGAGTCTTTCAACTTCACTTATAACTCATTGATCCTAGACTCTAGCAGACGCTTAGACTCCTCAAACTCTAAAATCTACTTTTTCAAAGACTCCATAAAACCACGAAGATTATCTCTCTCACCCTCGACATACTCTAATTTCTCCCTAAGAGTATTCTCTCGTTCCCTAAGATCCTCAATCAAACTATCATTATTTTCTATGGCATGCTCATTCAACTTAGCTTGCAATTTAGAGTTAGCCTTCTTCACCTTCACCGTTTCGGCATACAACTTATTAAATGCAACTTGTAACTCTTTCACATCTACTTCCTCCTCTTCACTCTCTTCTCCCTCACTAACATGGGATTTAATCGAAATCTCCTCGGAAGTGTCATTCACATGAGAATTGTCGTCGCCCACATGACATACTGTAAATGCAACAAAGTTACGATTAATGGGGGAACTCTCTCCCTCTTACGGATCACTATAACTTAAGGTGACACTATATACAATGGGTTGCTTGTCCTCTTTCTTAATTTTAGTGGGACACTCCTTAACTTTGTGACCGTACCCCTCACACCCAAAACACTTATTCGAATGATCTCTCCTAGGCTTCTCAACCTTATCCTTAGAGGTGGGATCAACTTTGTTGTTCTTGAAATTTTCAAATTTCTTGGCATCTTTCGAATGCTTTTGAAACTTAATAAATTTTTTAAATTTCTTTGCCAACAAAGCAACATCCTCAAAATCGAAATCTGAATCGGAATTCGAAACTTTAATTTCCTACTTTCGGGTTTTCAAAGCAATACCCTTTTCTTTCTTAGGCACTTGCTTGGAGGTAAGCTTGTCTATTTCATAGGTTTGTATGTCACCTACAATCTCTTCTAGTTTCGTCGACTCTAACTTACTCAAGGAGTTTAAAATAGTCACTTTCACATCAAACCTACTAGGCAATGACCTAAGGATTTTCTTAATAACACGGTTGTCAGGAATTTTCTCACCTAGGTTAAACGAAGAGTTGAAAATATTGGAAAACCTAGCATAAAACTCATCAAAAGTCTCACTTTCTAACATCCTAATGGTCTCAAACAATGTAGTAAGATTTTGAAGTTTCGACACCCTAACCGTACTAGTGCCTTCGTGAGTGATTTCCAAAATATCCCAAGCCTCTTTTGATGTTTCACAAGTCATAATTCTAATATATTCTTCCGGTGTGACATGTGAATAAATAATGTGCAAACCCTTAGAATTATATTGTGAAAGTCTATGTTCAGTTTCGGTCCATGACTCGACATGCTTTAAATTAACGACCTCACCTAAAATAGTGACAGTGGGTGTCCAACCTTTCTCAATTGCTAGCCACACACGCTCATCAATAGATTTTAATGCACTTTTCATTCTCATCTTCCAATAGGTGTAATTAATTCCATAAAAACAGGAGTTCGAAAAAGTTCGTTATTTCCAAAATTCATCTTTGAAAACACACGGGATCACAAAATAAATAAATTATGTTTTCTAGCTCTGATACCAATTTGAAAGAGTGGTCCTTATGCGTGTATTTCAAATCACACAAATCAAACCAATTTTCACTAAAAAATTATCCAACTTTTAATGTGCATCAAACCAAGTTGTGAAAAAACCAATTTTTTACTTTAAACCAATTTTATTTGATTAATCCTAAACACGCATCTACTGATTAAAGCAAGTAAAGTAAAGTAAAGTAGAGAATACTCACAACGTAGGATGTACGAGGAAAAACCCAAGACAGAAAAAAATCTCGGACAACCCAAGCCAGACAATCACTATGAATGTGGAAGTACAATGAACAGTCAAAAGACTCACTCAACGACTCGATATCCATGGGTCTTGACACTCTTCAGATCTTCAACCACTCCTCTCACAGTGCCCACGCATAAAGTCCTTCTTCCACGATAGATGTCCACAACACACGCGTCCACGTATGTCTCGGTGTCCACCGAATGACTTTGATACGTCTACGATGTCGAACAAGAAGTCCTTCTCTTTTCTTCACCGTAAAACCCAGATGTTCAAGTATTAAACATACCTTTTTGGTGCAGAAAGATCACATAAATATATAGTAATGATAAATCGAATCTTTGCAAACTCTAAGGATGCGTTTAAGCTTTGAAACCTTAGAAAAATATGTGCAAAACTCGTACTGGATTGAAAACTGTTTTCCAGATTGCACACTCCTTAATTCTGACGAAACCACGCTTTAAATATGAAAAATTAACCACCTCAAAAAATGTGTCGCTCGAATGAGATTGGCCAGTCGTTCGTGCGATACAACCATCTCGCTCGAACGAGCCGAGCTGTCGTTCAAACAACGCGCGTGTCAGTTTGACTCTTTCTTTAAAACGTTTCTTCCAAAGGAGATTCAATTAAGTCAAACTCTTTTTTGAACTTATCAGAATAAAATGTTGTGTAAAACATTTAAAACACTTTTTAAAAACATTTTAAAACATTTTCCTTATAAAAATTCATCCTTATCCTTTTATAAAAATTATTCCGAGCTCCATTAATTATACGCATTCATACCTGTGTGATCTCGGAATGCAATTAACTTGAAGACGAATAAACTTGCACCAATTAAACTTCGACATGATTAATTCTTTGAAGCTTTGCCGCATTGTCTTCAATTTCTTCAATACGTCATAGACCAAGTGGGATCATGGCAAAAATAAAATCTCCCTATGACATATTACAAACACAGTTTTGTTCACAGAATTAAGTCAAAATAATATAGAGACTCAATTGAAAATTTATGTCCTTACAAACCTTATTTTCTACAACTAAATAGGCCATTACTATTTTAATATACCGGTTTATATTTTCTGAAGTTTTAGAAAAACAAAATACATATTTTTATTTTTTTTGTTTTCAAAATTTTATGTCATTTATAGATACAAACTCAAATTTTATTTTCTATAAATAAAACATTAAAAATGTTATATAAGAAAAAACTTTTTTTTTTCATTTATATAAAAAAAATTTAAAATTTGAAAACTTTTTTTAACTTAAAAACTAGTTTTTATATATGAAAACTTCAAAAAAATTGTATATATTTTATATAAAAAATTTATATTTATTGTTATTTGTTTTTAGTTTAAAAAACTATATGTCGGATTTAATAATAGATTATGTTTTTTATTTTGAAAATACTTTTGATATATTTATTTTTTTAGTTTCAGAGAAATTTATAATTTATTTATTGTTTTAATTTCAAGGAACATAATTTTCTATATGGGAAAGAAAAGAATAGATTTAGACTCTTCACATTCAATGGTCAAAAGGGTCACTTGCAAGTTTGGATCGTCTGCCTACCTCGCAAAACTGCCAATGGTAGGGTGATCGTAAGAATAAAGAGATCTATTAAAAGAAACAAAGAAATGTGTAAACATTTTCGAAGTGAAGGTACATATATAAATCCATTAGACCTAAAAACTTAAAGTAAAACAAAGTACATATCAATCCACACACAAAATAAGACACTGCATTCTCTAAAACTAAAGACAGGAGGAGTAAATAAAATAAACGTTATGGCATATCAGTGTCTTTCTTCCCCAAAATTGATAGAATCACATGTCCTTCATTGTAAATCAACATACAGAGTTATAATTATATCCGCGATTGCAAAACTCTCAATCCATCAAAAGGCATTACCAATTTATGTATGCAAAAAACATGAAATTGCATTATTTTTGAATCCATCAAAAGGCATTACCGCTAATATCATATAAACATAACAAAGCTAAATAATTACATTATTTTTTTATTTTTGGGTCACCGACTACTAACTGGAGGAAACAACGGGAGGGGATTTGGACCATTTTAATAAAGCGTTGTCGTTGGCGTTGGCGTGTGGGGGGTGGAGTTAGGTTCGAGCATTAGGGTGTGTGTGTCAAGTGAACGTTTTATTGATGGAATCACAAACTGGAAAGCATGAAGTCCAATGTTTGGAATGGTATGAGAATTGAGTCGTAACCCGGGTAGGGGTAAGCAGAAGAAATTAGAAATATAATTGATTGAGGGTGAGGCATATATACATAGCAAAGGTGATGAATAAAAAGGTAAATATCATATAAGACAGGCAGGTTATGTCTGTGTTTATATATGCAATGTATGTATGCGTAGAGATGTTAGTATGCATGTATATAATATAATATAATACGGTGTACCTTGGTGAGAAGAGAGAGAACCTCCTGGCGTTAGTGAGGGTAGGCAAGCAGGGGAACCAACTGTTCCATGGTGTCCGACTTTAAGTCTACGGAGGAGCTGGAGCCACCACCACCACCCAATCCCAATCCCAATGTGGGTTTTGGATAAAAGGATGCTCAAAGATTTAGGTTCTCTAAAAAAACCAATTATTTTCTTTAGATAGTGAAGGGAAGATCAAGAAAGGAAGAAAGACTTTATTTTCTGGAGACAAAACCAAGGGAGAAGTTTAGTTAGTCTGGGTGAAAAGTGGCGCGTTTCAAACTCCGATCGTTATTTCTGTTCACTGCCTTAATACAAAAACTTAAACTTATGACTACACTCAAAAAGGGAGTATAGCGGCCAAGTCCGGGTATAGAAAATCCACAGAGACGAGTTGCTAGAATTTAATTGGTTTAATACTTCTAAATAAAAGTGTAAAATATGATTATACAAAAAAGGGAAATATTAATGTAGGCGAGTGTATTTAAAGCTAGATTAAGAAAGCGAGTAAAAACTATAGGCTGTGTCGAATATCCCTCAATCGAATTAATTAGTATAAAATGGTTACATAGGCCGACGAGTTATTAAGATTGCGTCTCGTTTCGACAGTTAATTAAATCAAGAGTTGCCACGCCCCTAAATTCGTATAAGAGACTAATAAGATTTTTGTATCAACAAATACCCCAAAAATTACGCACGCAAGGTCGTAAGCACGGACCATACATGATATGCCCCGTCAAATCTCCTAGGCATAATAACAAGGACAACGCACCCGAAATAGACCCGTAAACTCCATCACCAAAGCAAAGCAACATGTCAACCCGAATTGAGTTCAATCCGACACAACCTAGACTAACTTAGCTAGAAAGCATATTAAAAACGCGATAAATAAACACGGTCAATAAGCGTAATAAAACTACGCTAGAAAGCAAGTAAATAAAGCATGTAAACCTAATTATGAAAGCATGTAAATTAACTACAAAGAAAGAAAATAATGATATACAACTATATTAATGGAGAGGGAATATGAAAAGTTCAATCTTACAAACCCAAATGTTTTCACACCAAATGAGCTCTCAACTCCCAAAACCTAACCTAAAACTATCTAAAATCTATTATATATGATATTTAGAACAAAATATGGTTTATATAGTAAGTGGAATTAAATTAGAAAAGAAAAGGAAAAGAAAAGAAAAGGCAAAAATATCTGCAGAAACATGGAATCGATCGATCGATCCCTTTGATCAATCGATCGATCGTTCAGATATGAGCCCACTGTCTCAGCTCGAAGAATGAAAACTGAAGGATCGATTGATCAAGCAGGGCTGCCTCAAGCTGCTTGATGTTTTGGTTCAATTGGATTTCCCTTCCGCTAAAATCACCGTAACATCTTCATACGGACTCGAAATCGTGCAAAGTTCGTGGCCATGCGAAGCTTACGAGGAGGGATACAACTTCCGTGGGGCGTTGGGCCATGTGACAAATTATGAATTGACCGAATTGTCCTTGAATGTGCAATTGCGTACGAAAATTAGCCGAAATGCGTCTGAACTTCACACTTAGCATCCAAATACCTATAAAAGCTCAATTAACCCCTACAAAGCATGTTAACATAGAAATCCGAGGTTGTCTGGTTAATGAGCATAAATATAAGGAATAAGATACCCGAGGGGGCTAAAATGCGTAGGTTTGAGGGATGAAATACGCAATATTTGCGTATTATCACACCCCTAACTTGCACATTGCTAGTCCCTAGTAATGAAATAGGATAAAACAAGAGCTACAATCAAACCAAAAGCAGTATACGAATACAAAAATATGGTATAAAAGCCTAAGGCCACTTTCATAGGCGATTCGATTGCATTTAGCGTATGCAATAAGCCGTTAAACCCCTAAGTTATCCTAGTGGACGAGTGTCATCTCGTGAGGGTTTTCGGGGATGATACCCACAAACATCTTATGGTTTCCTCAAAATATGCCCAACCCAACATGCGACAAGCTCAACAATTGAGAACATGATTTCGTACGCATTATTAGAACAATGAACGAATTCAAACAAAAGTCCAAGTCATTAACATTATAGAATGCACCTCAATGAACTGAAACCTTAAAAAGTGGGAGGGGAGCGAGCACATGAAAAGTTTAATTTGGCAAAAACTTAAATAAACCGGATACTAAATAGGGCAAGCATATATTCAATCGTCACGGGCATTACACTCATCAAGTGAATTCACTCGAAATAGGGAGTTAACACACGGGACATGCGGGCATAATGAGTAAATGTAAATGGAAACTAGGACGCACACATGTCACAAATGAAGAACGCTATATATAAAATAAAAAATTATAATCTTAATGAAAGATAGCACACATTAAAGGAGCGAAATGTATTTTCACAGATTATCAAAACTATTTCAACTTTTAAATTAAATCAACCTAAGATCACATAAGACTTTAATAGGATTGTAATGTAGTTTGGCTAGGGTACAAAATGAAAGGGATGTATATACGGATTCAAAGGTGTTTGGGGATGAAACTCGAAATAATGGGAAAAAGTGCGGGCATTATCAAAAATTGGAAAACAAGTTACAAACAAGCATTGGATATATAAATTGGAGAGTAATCAAAGTTTATTGAACTATATAAAACATATACAACTTTATCTTTCCTTTTTTTCTCATGTTATCTTTTGCCTTTTTTTTTTGCTTTCTCTTTTTCTTCTCTTTTTCACTTTTTTTTCTTTACTTTTCTGACTCTCATATGCCTAAATTGCAACCGGAACATAACAATATCATTCAATCCCAAGTAAAATTCCAAACAAAGGTATGGAAGGTTTATATCTAGGCTAAAACTCCAATTTAGAGTTGGTTAGAGGATTTTGGGTAATGAAATGAAAGACTAATATTTAGGCTCAAAGGGATTGACTAGGGGAAACGTATAAGGGTGAGGTCAAGGCTAATATGGGTGATATAACAAAGAATGCCTATGATCATTTCATAAATTTTACGCAATTATCGAGTAAAAAAAAACTTTGAAAATCATGCTCAAGTAACACATTTCATATATGAACTCAATTAATGAACAATCAAATGAAAGAGTAGAAAGATTACCAATGATAGAGAAAACTTTTGCGTGTATATTTTTCGTCGTTTCTTGAAAAGCTCTTCTAATCAAAATCCTCAAAATACCTACAAAATATAACAATATAAAGTGTAGAGGTAAGTAAGGGTGTCAATCCACATCAAGGGGGTAAGCGAGTGGAAAACACTTGTAATTCAATATTTATTTTCTTTTGGGGCTTTTGCTTTTTCTATTTTTTTTAGCTTTTCAAATATTAAAAAAATTAGGTGAGGTGAGGATGTGATAACACTAAACTAAAATGAAAGATCATATGACAAACTAAAAGGGGAATAAAATGGAAAATAAATTCTAACTCTAAAATATGAGATAAATGACGTAAATAAATGTGAGAACAATCAAGGAGTGGGTCTACACCACAAATTTTAGCTATTCTAACTAATTAATTTAATTAATTGAATTCTCCCAAATTAATATCAAAATTACAAATCAACTCTCGTTGCAAATGTAATTATAATAGTAATCTTTTAAAAAATTAAGTTTAACCCCCCACAACTCTAGAAAATAGATCTACACTCCTTTTAATTAATCACCCGCTAGGATCGATTCATCAAAATTTATGTACATCTTAGAAAATGAAAATAGAGTTGAAATTCAAGTAATAATACCCCACTTAAGAAACCCCTATCTCTAGTTCGAATCTAAAGTGGGTATTATAACTAGAATTTTAATTTTCTCTCGAAAATCATTTACCCTCTCTCGAGGTATAAATTTAAGGGCGAGGGATCAAAATTAATACCCAAAGGGAATTTTCAAGTAATCAAACTAATTAAATTAAAATAATATCAAATAAGGGTTCACCCCACCCGTGGAAAGGGGATTTAGCCTAACATCATATTAAACATGATAATCAAACAATCAAAGGCTAATAAAATAAAGTAGAAGAGAAGATTAATCAAACCAAATCTCTTTATGTGAAATTGGACTCCAATCCTTGAATTTGCAATTTACATCCCTCCAATTTAGCATCCAAGTGATTTGCAATTAAATAATCACTCAATTAATTCTCTTACAAAATTTAACCTCAGAAATATCTAACAAAAATAAAAAAATAAAACTATTTACAAAATGGTGTTTATCCTAATTTATTTTCTACACTAAAGTATCTCTAACTCTCTCTAGAATTGATATGACAAAAGTCCCTTGATAATGGGGTTGAGGTCTTCTATTTATACATGGAAAATATGGAGCTAGGGGCTAATTTGGGTAATGGGGTAAAAAGAGGTAGTTTGGTGTTGATACCAAAATTAATACGCTGATGTGGACGAATAATACGAAGACACGTGTCAATATACGTGGCACAATAGTAACGAGGAAGTTCATTTCCCCGACCAATTCATGTTCCCTCCGAGCAACGAAGATACCCCGAGGAACTCCAACACTCCGAGGTACTCAAGCGCTCCGAGGAACTCTTGATCAACGAGCAACTAAGGCGGTCCGAGCTGCATCTCGGCCGTATCATTAATTACCAGATAGACGACGGTTCAACTATTCATTGAATGTTTATAATCTTGACACACACGCTGCATTAAATGTATTACCCTTTCATGTGTATATCATTTAATGTATCGACCCTTTCATGTACAGCCTCAAGGCTATAAATACCTTATATCATCCTCATTCAAGGGGACCGGAATTTCTGGATTGAACTTGTAATCGAGAATTCCCAAATACTCAGCAATAACATAACAGTGGACGTAGGCCATTCTTATAAGGCTGAACCACTTTAAAAATCTTTGTCTCATTTTATTTATCTGTGATTGAATAATTAGAGCGATCTAATTTTTTACATCAACAGATTGGCGCCGTCTGTGGGAAACGACTGTTGCTATCGTTTTTCACCAAAAATCATTTATCATCAATGGCATATAATCCAGAATCCAGTAATCAAAATGCTGGAAATACTGGAAATCCTCCAAATCCCTCTGCACCTCCAGATCTGGCTGGAATTATGACGAATCTGGCTGAAGGACAAACCGCCATGCAAGAAACAATGAGGCAACTCATTCAAACTCTTCACGGCGGTGCACCTACCCATTCAAGGCAAAGGAGTGATCGTGGGCAATCGCGATCCAGGCGTACTGGGTCATATCGTAATGAAGAATCTAATGATTTTTCTTATCAACCTGGGCGAACTTCATCGATACGGGCTACGGATACAGATCAACATATCACCCTCTCTCCGGAGAGAACTAGCGCCCTGGAAAGATTAAGCAGGGCATCTCCTTTCAGTCGGTTAGGACCAAGGAGAAATATGAGTCCACCTAGATCCCCATCGAGAAGCTTTCGACCACCATCAGGTTTGAGAGAAGGATTAGCACAATCAAGACCAGCTACTCGTCGAGATAGATCTCAGGAAGCTACGTCAGAACAATCAATTGATCGGACTAAGCAGCCCGAGGAAGGAAATGAAGCATGGAAGGGTTCCATTCAGCGATTGGAGGATAGACTTGGAGAAATGGTTAAAGAAAGGAATCCCTTACATAGAACTTTTGTTCAAGGGACACCTTTTGTGCAGGCCATTGTGAACTTTCCTACACCATCGAAATTTAAAGCACCTGTAGTGACCCCTAAATATGATGGAAAGACAGATCCTGTTCTTCATATAGATCAATACCAGGCTGCTGCTGACATATATGCTGTCCCCGACGAGATGAGGTGTAGAGCATTTTCGGGAACTCTTACCGGATCTGCACAGATATGGTACAACAATCTTCCTCGGGGTAAGATTTTGACTTTTATTTAGTTAGCCGAGTTGTTCATTGGTAATTTCTATTTTGGAGCAAAGCTGGTAAAGCGAGTAGCGCACTTGTTAAATGTTAGACAAAAATCAGGTGAGAGTACTAGAGATTACATAACTCGTTTCAATAACGAGAAGTTGGAAGTCATAGATTACGAAGAAAAGACAGCGATCACTTCTTTGATGAGTGGATTGCTGCCTAACAAGTTATATTATGCTTTGGCCAAAGATCCACCTAAAACTATGTCGGAGTTGATGGCAAAAGTGGCCAAAATCATGAATGCCGAGGAGGCTATGGCTGCGAAGAAGAATATGGATAAAGAAACCAAGGTGGAGGTTGACAAATCTAAGAAGAAAGAGCAAAAAGGTAATGGTGGTGACAAGCACTCCAAGAATAATAGGACGTCATGGGAAGTCCTGAAGAAATATGATAATTATACTCCATTGAAGATGGGTATTAATCATGTTTTAGAAGAAATCAAGAATAACGAAGAAATCAAGTGGCCAGATAAACTGAGGACCAATCCTGACCTGAGGAATAGGGCCAAATATTGCGAGTTCCATAAAGATCATGGCCATACGACCAAAAATTTCATAGCCCTTCAGAACGAGATTGAAACGCTCATCCGAAGAGGAAAGTTGTCAAAGTATGTAGATCGCAGAGGTGAAAGGAAAAATGATGATAGAACCAGAGATCGTTCCAGATCTCCTCGTCGGACGGAGGAGAAAAAGAAAAGAAATCATGAAGATGATCCAGATGAAGACCCCGATCTTCCAAAAAAGCCAAGGCAGCCTGAACGAGAGGTATTTTCCATACGTTTTGGGTCATTTGATTGTAATGTTATTACAGGAGGAGATGCTGGAGGGGGAGACCTTACTGCAGAAAGAAAGGCCTATCTCGGAGAGGCTCAAGCTTGCTCATATATTCAACGAATAAATCTGGCCGAGGATGATCGTCCGAGGAAGGTAAATAAAGAGAAGCTAGTTATTGGTTTTTCAAAAAACGATTTGGCAGGTGTTCTTTACCCTCATGACGATCCCTTGGTGATCAAAATGAGGATGAAAGATGTGGTGATTTCAAGGGTGTTGGTGGACAATGGTAGTTCAGCAGACATCATGTACTATTCATGTTTTGATAGCTTGAATTTGAAATTATCTCAACTGGAACCTTATCACAGACCCCTTCTGGGTTTTGCTGGCGAGAAAGTTTTTCCCCTTGGGACGATCAAGTTGGACATATTCATTGGAACTTGGCCCGCTTGTCGAATAGAAAGAATACGCTTCTTTGTGATGGATAAGAATGTGCAGTCAGCTTACAACATCATCATGGGAAGAGTTGGTTTGAAGAAGTTCGAAGCAGTTCCATCTACAGTGCATCAATGCTTAAAATTCCCAACAAACTTCGGAGTAGGAGTTGTGAAAGGTGATCAAAAAATAGCTCGGGAATGCTATTATTCATCTGCCGAGCAAGAGGAGCTTGAAGAATCGAGGAAAAAGACTATTACCTACCAGGTGGAGGAAGGTACAGAAATAGAAACTATTGATCCCAGGGATGAATCCCAACTTGTAAAAGGACAGGTGGTAGAATCTACAGAAAATGTTATTCTGGACGAGGAGCACCCTGAACGAGTAACCCAGATAGGTTCGTCGTTGGATGCTTCAATAAAACAAGAGTTGATAATGTTCTTGAGAAACAGGAAGAAAACTTTCGCATGGAGTCATGAGGACATGCCAGGAATAGATCCAAACTTCTTATGTCATGAACTCAATGTGAATAAGGAGATCAAGCCTGTGAAGCAGAGAAGAAGGGTATTTAGCCCCGAGAAGAATCAAGCCATACAAGAGGAGGTCGAGAAGCTCCAGAAAGCCCAATTCATTGAAGATGTGAAATATCCGGACTGGCTGGCAAATGTGGTGATGGTAAAGAAGAAGAACAATAAATGGAGAATGTGTGTTGATTTCACTGATCTCAACAAGGCATGCCCAAAATATCATTTTCCATTGCCCAGAATTGACCAACTAGTGGATGCTACCTCGAGGCATGAGCTGCTCAGCTTCATGGATGCTTACTCTGGCTACAACCAGATCAAAATGAAACCTGAAGACAGGGAAAGTACTTCTTTTATTACCCCTAGGGGAACTTATTGCTATAATGTTATGCCTTTTGGTTTGAAAAATGCAGGAGCGACATACCAGCGGCTAATGAACAAGGTTTTCACCGAACAAATCAGTTGCAACATGGAAGTCTATGTCGATGATATGCTAATAAAAAGCAAGAAAGCTGCAGATCATCTAGTTGACTTAGCTCAGACATTTGATCAATTGGATAAATACCAGATGAAGCTCAACCCGACAAAGTGCACATTTGGAGTACGAGAAGGAATGTTTCTCGGATACATTGTCAATCAGCGAGGCATTGAAGCAAATCCAGATAAGATCAAAGCTCTTTTAGGGTTGCGATCTCCAACAACAAAGAAAGAAGTGCAGAGTCTTACAGGACGAGTTGCAACGCTCAACAGATTTGTATCTCGAGCAACTGACAAATGCCTCCCATTCTTCAAAACACTTCGAAAAACTTTTGAGTGGACTGATGAATGTGAGAAGGCCTTTCAAGACTTGAAAAAGTATTTGGGAGCACCTCCATTGTTGTCTAGACCAATAATAGAGAGAAGTTGTACTTGTATCTAGCAGTATCAGAGAATGCAGTTAGCTCGGCATTGATCAGATTGGATAATGGAGTCCAGAAACCAATTTATTACACAAGTAAGGCTTTCCGAGGTGCAGAGATCAGGTACCCAAAGTTAGAAAAATTGGCATTGGCATTAATTGAAGCAAGTAGAAGAATGAGGCCATATTTCCAGGCCCATACCATCATTGTGTATACCGACATGCCATTGAGACAAGCCCTTCACAAGCCAGAAAAATCAGGAACACTGATGTACTGGGCAACAGAACTCGGTGAATATGATATTGTGTATGAACCCAGATCATCATTAAAAGGGCAAGCTGTAGCAGATTTTATAGCAGAGTTTACATACCCTGATACCCCCGAGGAACAAAAGTTGCTCACTGACCAACCTGTGGATGTTATAGGATCAACAGACATAGGTCCAGACCAATTCCGGTTGGTAAAAGGGCTTGTGGATGTAGAATGATCATCAACTTCAAACTCAGATCAGCTCCGGTTGGTAAAAGAGCGAGAAGAGATGGTTAACGAGGAGCGAAAAGTGTCAAGGGAGGACGAAAAGAAGCAATAAATATTTCACCGAGGAACCCTGTCAGATAAGGAATTTGAAGACGGGTTACCCATATGGAGATTATATGTAGATGGCTCATCTTGCACAACAGGTTGTGGCGCAGGAATTGTTTTGAGCACCCCAGATGAGATTGACATGGAATATGCTTTACGATTCCAATTCAAAGCCTCTAATAATGAAGCTGAGTATGAGGCCATGATAGCGGGTTTAAACTTAGCAAAAGTTATGGAAGCACGGCAAGTAATTGTATTCAGTGATTCTCAATTAATTGTAAATCAGATGACAAGAACATATGCAGTTAAAGGAGATTTAATGGCAAAGTATCATGCAAAGGTGATGGAGTTACTGATAGAATTTGATGCCATTCAATTGGTGAGAATACCGAGGATGGAGAATGTACAAGCAGGCGCACTGGCCCGACTAGCATCAGCTACTCGTACCGAGCTGCGAAGAACGATACCAATTGAAGTATTGGAAAGTCGGAGCATAGATGAAAACTTGACGATGAATGTTATTACCCTTGATTTAGGACCATCTTGGATGGATCCCATCAGGGTATATATTGAAGAGGGAGGATTGCCAGAGGATAAGCTCGCTGCCAAAAAATTGAAGTATAAATCTGCTCGGTATGTATTAACTAATGGTATTTTATATAGACGAGGAATTATGGCAGGTTTGCAGAGATGTGTACATCCCTCCGAGGTGAAGGAATTGATTGAAGAAATCCATGAAGGGTCTTGTGGAGCTCATGTAGCAGGTCGAACACTTTTACAAAGGGTAATGACTCAAGGATACTACTGGCCAACGATGAGGGCTGATTGTATAGCCTATGCTAAGAAATGTGACAAGTGCCAACGTTTTTCCTCTATCCGACGAACTCCACAAGCATTGTTGACACCCATAACTTCCCCTTGGCCATTCGCCATGTGGGGAATTGATTTGGTGGGACCATTGCCGACCACCCGAGGAAGATTCAAGTACCTCGTCGTCGCAGTAGACTATTTTACTAAGTGGGTAGAAGCTGAACCCCTCATCGACATGACGTACGAGAAGGTATACCAGTTCGTTTGGAAGAATATCATCTGTCGATATGGTCTCCCTCATGCCTTCATCACAGACCATGGAACCCAATTTGATAACGAGGAATTTGCTGCTTATTGTCATCAGTCGAACATTTTGAAGGTCCATTCAGTACCAGGCCATCCTCAAAGCAATGGACAGACTGAAGTGACGAATATAACACTGCTAAATGGTTTGAAGAAAAGGCTAAGTGAAGCTAAAACTAACTGGATTAACGAGCTACAATCAGTATTATGGGCTTACCGAACAACTCCCCGAGCAGCGACTGGAGAATCACCATATATGCTGGCATTTGGAAGTGAGGCTGTAATACCTGCCGAGTTAGGTCTCCCAACACACAGAGTGCTGAATTTCAATTCCCCAGTCAGCGACTTGATGAGAAGACTGGATTTGAACATGCTCGAGGAAGTCAGAGAAGAGGCAGCCATTAGGAATGCTGCTTATCAACAACGAACAACTCTTTTCTACAACAAAAGGGTGAGGAAATGCGATTTAAAAGAAGGAGATTATGTGCTAAAGAAGGTAATTTAGAAACACAATAAATTGGAGGCAAACTGGCATGGGCCTTACCGAGTTACAGAAGTTGTTCAACCAGGAACTTACCGAATAGCAACTTTAGAAGGAGAAGAATTCAAGAATGCTTGGAATGCTGAACACCTTCGCAAGTATTATCAATGATGTAAAATGTACAACGGGTTCAACAATATGAATAAAACGATGATGTTTTCACCATTTTCCTCTCCTTTGTTTGAAAGTTTTTCGGGGAATACTAGTGTTGTACACTACGCTGCTCGACAGCAAAAAGAATACGATAGTTCGAAAGAACAAAAAAATATACTCCTTTGGTTAGGAGGCGTACACTAGCGTGACCAACTAAGGTTGGTAAGATAACTAGTGGACAGAAAGTTCGAAAGAACCAAAAAATATACTCCTTTGGTTAGGAGGCGTACACTAGCGTGACCAACTAAGGTTGGTAAGATAACTAGTGGACAGAAAGTTCGAAAGAACCAAAAAATATACTCCTTTGGTTAGGAGGCGTACACTAGCGTGACCAACTAAGGTTGGTAAGATAACTAGTGGACAAGATAGTTCGAAGGAACCTGATAGTTCAATAATCATCTACTGTTGAGGGAAGAACGATATCATTTTGAAAATAGGCCAACAAGTTGGTCGGAAGGTAAAATCATTCCAGAAAATACAAAGAATTCCAAACTGAACCAAGTATAGTTGGTCGGTGATCAACTATACTTAGTCGACGAGGATAAATTATCGACCATGGTTGGTCGGGCACATTTTATGAAAAAAAGTTTACCAAGTATGGTTGGTCGGGGATAAGAACCCATCAACTGTAGTTGGTCGACAAGCACAATTTAACAACCTTGGTTGGTTGGAAACAATTTAAACATTTTATACTCATTACTTTATTATTAGCAGCATTGATACTTGTAATTTTGATTACTAAGTTGGTTGATGAACAGCATCATATTGTTATCTTTTTAACAGATACATATACACAAATGTAAAAATGTTTGATAAACACAAGACAATTGCAATATAAATTTGCAAACAGAAAATGAAATTCTTTCATTAAGATCAAAATATATTACAAGCTATATATATGTGCTAATTATTACATTGAAAAACCTATTCTATTGGTTTCTTTCCTTTAGCTTTTGAAATAGGTTCCTCGCCGGTAGGAGGATCTTCAAAGCAAAGAGGAGAATTGATGATATTAATATCTCTAAGCATTCTGACGTTCATCACAGAAGGTGTATCCAAGAGATGCTCTGGGCGAGATAATTCAGTCTGAGAATGAAGACTATAGTCACCGAGATATTTTGAAATTAAACTCCGAGGAATGGAACGAGCTGGGATCCATTCCATGTCCAATTTGAAAGGTGGCACAGGCAAATCTAGTAACCCTGGAGCATGATAATCCCATAAAAAATGCCCTTGCTCCAATTTCACTACACCCAGGGCGTTCAACCACCCCTGCTTATAACCTTCATTATTGGCATGTTCAATCCGAGCATCTAAATGAACAAGGGCTTCATTGTATCCTGCCATCCAAAATTCCCTGGGCTGTTTATGGAATTGGAAGGTTAATCTATCCAATTGTTCATGAAGGCTCCTGGCAAAAACATCTTTATCATTCAAAGCAGACTTCATCGCAGTAAGTTGATCCTCCAAGGATAGGTTTTTCTTGGACATTTCAGACAGAGCCCGGTGTTTTGCATTCAATTGGAATGCTTGAGTTTCTAACGTCGACTGAGTACGAGCCTCTTCAACATTGCGGCTAAAAAATCTTGATCGACTCCGAGCAGCGACTGGAGAACTTTGCTCCTCGGCAACATTTTGAACAGCTCTTCCTCGCCCACGAGAACCTCTTCCTCGTCCCCGAGCAGCCACAGGAATAACATATCTTCTCAGAACGTCCAACTCTTGCCTTAATTTGGCATTCTCAACTTATAAGAACGAGAAACCTTCATCGGTAACTTGCACTAAAGCAGTGGAAGATGACGCTGCAGATTCATACTGTGCCAGCTTTTTCTGCAAATTATTGTTCTCTTGTTCCAGCAACTCAGCAATCTGCCTGCAAGCCTCGACTTCACCTTTTAAAGTTCTTTCCCTAACATCGTATCCAGCAAGGATCTTTTTATGGCCTGTTTCAGAAGAAAGCTGCTGATATCTATTTTCATACTCCTTGTGCAGCAAAGCAGTTGATTCATTGTGTTGACTCTGAAGATCTTCTAAGGTACAATGAAGTTCCTCGATCAATTCATAGTAAGCCACACTGTTGGCCACAGCTCGGTTGAGTAAATCCTTCAAGTACCGATAAGCCTCAATTGCTTGTTCTAAGGCATCATGACCAAGGATGTCAGCTATTTCTGATGTACTAAGATCTGTATAACCAGCTTTATAATATTCGTGGCATTGCTGCATCAGCTTTGTATCTTGTGCAGATATCAGTTCCATTCTAGCAACAAACTAAGGATGAGAAAAAGACAACAATCAACAAAAACAAATCATCAACAACAGAGATGAACGAAGATGTATTTTATTAGATCACAAAAGTATTACATTGTTTGATTACAAATAATGAAAGATAGAGATGATACCGAACAACTTCACACCTTTTCCTTGTCTCCCAAGACTTTCTCGGGAGGCTGGGACGAGGAGCTTGGTTGCTCGGTGGTCACAGCGACTTGATCAGCAGTTGAAATTTGCTCAGGAGGAGGAGTCATGGAAGAAATGTCCTCGTTGGCAGAAGGAAGAGAAGCAGGGACTTGATCACCTATGGCCATGGAAGATTCATCAGAGACAGGCTCATCTTCTTCTTCCTCTACAATTGGTGGGGGAGGACCAGGGAGGTGTAGCTGGAATAGCCCAGAATCTTTTTTGATCTTCAATTCTTGCAGGGCAGCTACCCAGCCATCTCGGAAGTATTTCAACTTCCCATATTGAACTTGGGATGTCATCGCAGCAATCCCCTTGTCCCATCCTTTATCCCAGCCAGCGCTGAAGGATTTTTTAATGGCAAGCTTTCTTTTTAGTTTCTCCGAGGAGAGCTTCACATCCAATTCTTCCTTTTGGCCCTTGATATCTCGCAGGGCGGACAACTCTTCCTCTGCCTTCTTTAGCTTATCTTCAAGCTCTCCAAAGTTCTTGAGCTTGACATCACACTTCTGATGTTCGACCTCTAAACCTTTCACCTTATCCTCCAAACTCTTGGAGATCTCAGCCATCTTTACCTTCTCGGCCTCAACTGTAGATAACTTTTTCTCCCATTCGGTTTTGTCCTCGTCATACTACTGACGAGAATCCTTCAAAGATTGGGTTAAACCCAACAGAGGATCCTCTACACCAGACGAGGAACTGGAAGCTTTAATTGCCTCGTCCTTCTTCACGATGTTATTGAAACAGTTCACCAGCTGAAAGATGAGAAAAATAGTAAAGTCAATACAAAAATGCATGCATTCAGAGAAAGAAAGGAAATTCAGAATGTGAGCAATTTACTGAAGCAAGGTGATGAGTAGCTAGGGATGTCAGGATATCCCTGGAAATATTTTCATCAATTCCTTGGACCTCGGGTATGATCCAAGTTTTTACCGAGCTCATTGCAGAGCTCGGAGGAATGATGGTTGGAACACCAACAACACCAGATGGTGGGGAAGAGACAGTTTCAGCCAAATTGACTGAGGATGATTTCCTCAATCTTCTCAAAGGGACTTCAGCAGCTTCAACCAAGGAAGAACTCTTGGTCGGAGAGATAGTAATCACTTCCACAGGAGCAACTTTCTTGCTCGGAGCCACTGGGGGCTTCTCTGCAGCTTTGGAAGGTGCAACATCCACCTTCTTAGTCCCTTCTGGGACATCAATTTTACTTTTCTTGGCCTCAGCAGCAGATGAAATGTCATCAAATAGAGCAGGAGGAGCTCTTTTCTTGCCCATTCTCTTACTTAAAAGGATGTGAGAATCTGAAGAAGAATCCTCTGGAGTTGAAGCTGGTTCAACAGGACGAGCAGTATAAGAGGTTGTATAGCTCTTATACTGTAGCAAATATGATGCAGACCTGATGTGCTCGTCTGCAACGTTCTTATGCAAACCCCAGATAAGTTTCAGATGCTTAATATTAACCTCTGACTCTTTTGGAGTTTTTCTTTTACTCTCAACTGTAAACAAACACATAATAAAATATCAGTCATACATTTTGTCAAACATAATGAATTCGTAAATTCAGAAAAGAAATAAAATGAAAAATAAACCTATCCCATTGCCATATGGGGGACATCTGGGACCGTTGTATACTTCATCTCCAACTAAAGGGGCATATTGCCAATTTTTAATAACCACCCCATGTTCAAAATAATCTCTATTTGCATCAGGGAGGTTAACTACAAGAGCCCTATTTAAAAACCTAGTTTTTAAGTAATAAATGTTATCTAGAACGGCCCATCTATAGCAGTACATAATTTTAGGGATCCCTATACGAGTCCCATGAGTTAGATTTAATTTATACACCCCATTAATTATTCTCCATGAATTGGGGGCTATTTTTGCAGGGACAAGATCAAAATACTGACAAAACTCAAGACACAATGGGTTTGGTGGAAAGGAAAAACCACATTCAGCAATGAAAAGACTGGGGAACCAATGTCCCTCAGCCAAACGAAAGTAATTTTGAGGTTCAGAAAGCTCCTCCAAAATTACCCAAGATGGGATGGAAAAGTCAGAACGGAATTTTTCAAGAGATTCAATAATGTAAACCATGATGAATAAAAGAAGAAGGAAGAAAATCTTACAGGAAGGAAGGAGATCTGCTGACAACTAGCGAAGGAAAAGATGAACGCACAAGAGAGAAAGAGAGAATAGAAAGCCTGAATGCAGAAAATTGGAAAAAGAAGAAGACGGTATGGTTACCTAAGAAGTTTAAATACTTTGCCTAGGGAAGTGGCGAAGGAAATGATTACATGAAAGAAACTATTGAGCTTCCGGCGGCTAAAAGGACAAAAAGGACACGAAGATCGAAGCACTCTTAAAAATTCGAAAAAAGGAGGATTCTGTGAATTTGGAAATAAATTCAAATACGATGCTCCTAAAACCCAGGAAGATCATTCAATATTGCCATATACCGAGAAAGAATGTTCCATATTCCTCAAAGTTCGAAATACGAAACATTGGGGGCTTTTGTTGATACCAAAATTAATACGCTGATGTGGACGAATAATACGAAGACACGTGTCAATATACGTGGCACAATAGTAACGAGGAAGTTCATTTCACCGACCAATTCATGTTCCCTCCGAGCAGCGAAGATACCCCGAGGAACTCCAACACTCCGAGGTACTCAAGCGCTCCGAGGAACTCTTGATCAACGAGCAACTAAGGCGGTCCGAGCTGCATCTCGGCCGTATCATTAATTACCAGATAGACGACGGTTCAACTATTCACTGAATGTTTATAATCTTGACACACATGCTGCATTAAATGTATTACCCTTTCATGTGTATATCATTTAATGTATCGACCCTTTCATGTACAACCTCAAGGCTATAAATACCTTGTATCATCCTCATTCAAGGGGACCGGAATTTCTGGATTGAACTTGTAATCGAGAATTCCCAAATACTCAGCAATAACATAACAGTGGACGTAGGCCATTCTTATAAGGCTGAACCACTTTAAAAATCTTTGTCTCATTTTATTTATCTGTGATTGAATAATTAAAGCGATCTAATTTTTTACATCAACAGTGGGTATATGGGTTAAAAGGGTTTATTAACACATGTGGCATTTTAGTTGTCTTTGGTTTTGGCTCATTTGGTTCTGTTTAACAGGTTGGAGATAAATCGTGTGTTTGCATTTGGAGAAATGGGTTTAAGTGGGTTAAGGCCGGAGGTGGAGAGGAGTAGGAGCTGGGCGAAAATGGGTCGGTTTTGAGCTCGGGTTAGATAATGGAGGCTGGCCAGCGACGGGTTGAGTTTGGAAGTGGGTCGACCGGAGATGGGTCAGAGCTGGGTGCCAGGTTGACTCGAACTGGGTCAGTGGGACGCCGGGGTAGCAGCGGGTTGGGACTAGGTGGATGCGAGTTGGCGGGTCGCGGGTGGAAGCTTTGGGTTCGTGAGCTCGTCGGAGGGTCTTTCCGATTTGTGTAGATCGACGGCGCTGGGTTAAGGGGATGACTGGGGGTTTAGATGAGTTTAAGGTGTTGGATGTATGGTGTGAGTTTGGGGTTTGGATTGGTGGGACTTGGGTATGGTTTGGAAGATATAAGGATAGGTTTGCTAGTTGGTTAATGTGGAAGTGAGGTAGGACTTTGGATATGGTGGTAAGAGGACAGAGAGAGAGTGTTAGGATGAAGATGACTTGGGTGGGGTTAGTGTGTAGGTGGGTGTATGGGAATGTGGGTGAGGGTGAGTGAATGTGTTTGGGTGTATGTATGGCATAGGGTATTTATGGTGTGAGGGGTTGTGTATCTGTTTAATTCATGACCCCTAAAAAATATCTAACTAAAACTAATAAAACTAAAAATTAAATCCTAAAAATAAGAATAAAAACTTAAATAAAATAAAAACTCAAGTCCTAAAAAAATAAACTAATAAAAGTTAAAAAAAATTCCTAAAACTTAAAAATTAAAACTAAAGACCTACAAAAGTGTAAATCCAAATAAAACTAAAAAATAAATGAATTCCTAAAAAAGACTAATCCTAATAAAATAAAATAAAAACTAAAAATTAAAATAAAACATCATTAAATAAAAAGAAATAAAAAATAAATCCTAAAAATAAAAACGATTCAAACTAAAAATTAAAAATATAAATAAAATATGAAAGGGAACAAATCAAACACTCATGGCTCGAGACAGAATTTAGACTAGGTTAGGGTAGGCTAGGGTTACAGGATTGGTAATTAGCTCCATAATGCGCACAATTGCCTTGAAATAAGCGTTTGAACACCGCAATGTGCGTTCGACCTACAAAATACACAATAAAGCGCATACGACCCAAATTGTTGAGAATTAACAACTAAAGTACGTCTATTCGAGGTATAAAAAGTACAGTTTTGGGTGCTTATCACACCACCCCCAAACAGAGTGTTGTTAGTCGTCGAGCAATAAGATAGAGAGAAAGAAAAAGATAAGAAACCAAAAGTGTACCACTTTCGCGAGCACTTACGATTGCACTTAGCATATGCAAAAAGCCCTTAAACCTATAGGTTTACCTACAGGATGAGTTGTGTCTCGTGAGGGTTTGCAGGGAATATACCCACAAAATTCTTATTTGCAAACTGATTTATTGAAAGGCAGTCAATCTCTTATTAGACGTAGAATAATCGCACAATCCATCATGCGATAAATAATTTTAGAAATACAAGCAAGAAGCGTAAAATTTTTAGCTAAGTAAATACACAAGGCACATCCTTCCTAGATCTCAACGTGTGTAGTGTGAATCAGGCAAAATGGGTCGAATATCATAAGAGTAATTCCTAGATTGCCTTTTCGAAATCAACGCTTCAACTTCAAATCTCACTGGATATCTCTCTCTTAAACTAAATATCGAGATTTGGGTTAGTGTATCGCTCTTGTGTGTGAGGAGGTGAGTAAATGTAAGCAAGTTCAAACGTCTCACACACACACATAAGAAAGAACGTACAATTAGAAAGAAAAGTGATCTCATGAAAAAATGTTAATCACTATAGTGAGAACGTCGAGTTATTCACCACGTTGACTTTCATTTGCTCTAACACCTAGGGGAATATGGATGATATTGGGTGAGGGGAAATGAGATGGAAAAGATATGATGATATGAGGTAGGATGGTGATGTATGGATGAATAATGAGTGATGGATGTGTGATGGATAAAAGATGGATGCGATGTGTGATAAAAGTGTTCAATATATGAAGAACAAATGTCTTTATTTCAAAACTAACTACTAACTACAAACTCTATCTCTTTTCATTTCTCTCTCTCTTTTTTTTCCCTTTATTTTTGCTATTTTTATGTTTTTCTCTTTTTTTTATACTCTCAACACTGAAGACATTTAACATTTAGAATCAACACTCTTTTTCTCAATATGATGGATGATATATGAATGTGGTGGGGTATGTATGATGTTGGAAATATGGAAAAGCATGGGAATGTAATGGGTGAGTGAATGGAAATGTGATATGGAAAAGAGGTAGGTGTATGGATGAAAACCTAGTGACCGGGACAAATTTTTAGACACGCATTTTTTATAACTCGAAAAATATGTCATTCCCAGTGATCAAGCCAAAAATGAAGAATAATGAGATCATACAACAATTAAATTGTGGACCCAAAAGAAGTTGAATCAACTTGTGACTCGGAGATTGCGTAAAACACTCAAAAAGGGTGAAAGGTACGAATCTCACAAGCTAAAGTCTCTACTAGTGATTCTTAAGGTTTTCTTGGAAATTATAGTACTCTTCAACTCTAACCATAGTGACGTGATAAGTGCGCAAATTTTTCTGAGTCTAGAAATTCATAGTGCAACATGCCTTATTATGTATTACACAAGCTATTTATAAAAAATATTCTCTAGTTTGATTCCTAGACTTAAAAAGATGGATGATTGAAAATTCATGTCAATAAATGAGATGAAAGAAACTGCACGAAATTTTAAAAATCAGGTTCAAAAATCAAAATTTTTCAAAAGAGGTATGATTTTGATAAAATTCCCTACCCCAAACAAAAAGGAACATCGTCCTCGATGTTAAGTAAAATGATTTTTAAAATTGAGAGCATAAGGTGGAAAGAGATTACCAAAAACAACCGCTAATGAAGTGAAAATGTATCACCAAGAATAAACCAAAATAATAAGTGAGAGAAAAAAATGTGTACAAGTCCATAAGCATGGAAAAACATAGGGTGATGTGAAACACCACCCCCAAACAGGATGAGACTAGTACAAGAAATGCGGGCTGCCTCCCGGTAGCGCTAAGTTTAATGTCTTCAACCAGACCGAAGGGATCTCACCCTAAGGATAGAATCTATGAAAGCGCGGGGCAGAAGAAAAATTGGGTGATGATAATAACCCCCAAACAAGACTGAAGCGTCAGTTCTGTTGGATAAAGGCTAAAGGGGTCAATGCACTTGTATGGCAAAGTGCATCACGCGATGCAAAGCATCGGTGGACCATGGGTGGGTGGGGATCAGGGTAAGGGTGAGGGTGGAAAGGGTGGAGAGGTATCAGCCACGGGCCTTGTTGAGCTTAAATGTGAGGGAAACTAGTGCCCTATAAGCATGGTGCTCAAGTTGGTGAGGGAGGCGAAATGGTGTGAAATTATAATGGGGTGGGCCTCATAGAAAGGACACGATCGTTCTATGAATTGACGATGATAATGGTCGGATTGTGACACGCCAAGGACCTATTGAGAAGAAAAATCAACACCACAAGGAATTGGTGTGCATGGAGGAGCAAGCTCGATGTCACGGAAGTGGAGAGTAGCACCAAAAATACTCTCATGTATGGAGGAGGATGTCTTCAGGTGAGGATCTAAAAATGTAGATGGAAACATGAAATGTGTAAAATCAAGATCCAAACCAGGTGGTGGGGTGGAAGGGACAATGGGTTGGTCGGGTGGGATAAAGGTATAGGAAGACGATCCAACTCAAGCATGGGAGACACACACTCATTTGGAGGAGTAAAAGAATACTCACAAGAGAGTGTGGTTTCTAAAGATGGAGTGATCAACTTCTCCATAAGAGTAGCATCGGTAAATCTGGTGGATGGGTAAGACGAGGCACCAAGCTCCGAGATAGAGGGATCACTAGAAATATTGGGCTCAGAAGGAGCCATGCTTGGAGGAACAGGATCCATATCCGAATAGGTAGGAACTATCACAGATTCTAACTCGGGAAAATGGTGAACACTAGTAGTCGGAGCTAACCTAAAAGAAATGGGCGTGTCAGAGACATATGCAATTAGGGCATAAGGTAAAAGCTCGGGCATATTTTTGGATATCTCAGGAGTGTGAACCGCAATGATGGGTTCATTTGGATATGGTGTAATTTGATCAGGCTCACTATCGATGGATGAATAAACACAAATGTCAACTTGAGACCCGGACCATGGGATGGTCTCAACTTCGAGATTCTCGGGGTGGTAGGGTTGGTCACACTCAAAATTTGTGTCACACGAGGACACAATATCATCCCACTTGGTTGCAAAGATGGGTGGATCCATGGGAATGGCCGACTCTCTTGAACACTCAAATTCATTTAACCTTTGTTCAAGCCTTTGGAGAGCTTGACTTTGAATTTGAGTGGCTTGCTCTTGCTCGATGATAAATTGTTGCAAGAGTGCCTCGAGAGCAAATATGGATGGTGGATTGACGGGTGGTGGTGGTGGTGCTGGACACAACTCGCTATAGTCAGGACTATACGAAGAATACACAAATGAAGTGGGTGGAGTGGGGCCAAGTTCATCATACAAGAGCTTTCGTGATGGATAAATGGTTGATATTCATGGGGTGCGTAGTGAGGGAACTAATCGGGAATGGGTGCAAAAGGTTGCCACGATGACTTTTGGAATGTGTGAGGATCCACAACATCAGGTTGGGATTCGTATTGCGTGGAAGGGTGATCAAGCCTCTATGAATAACTGGGGTACTCACACAACTCAGGATTATATACATCGGGATAATAGGCTGAGGTGGGTTCCACAACAGTGTGATACGGATACACATGTTCCAAGGTGGGTTTCGATGGATATGAATAGTATGGACACTCATGGGACATGTGATCGGCGTAATAACAGTGGATGCACAACAAATTATGAGGCGCGTCGACACTTGACACCGAGGGTGATGGAATATGAGGTGCATGCATGGACAGGTCAAGTGTATCAACGGTACTTGTGAGAGAGGTGAGACCGCTAAGAATATCATATTGAGACGACTCGGGATCACTCTCACACGTGTCGCGTAATAATGAAAAATGACCAAGTACTCCCGTAAAGGACGTTCTTCGGCCATGTGGATAGAGATATTTGATGGAGTTTTTTTTCAAAAGGAAAGAAAATATTTTTGGATTTTCTAAAAATAATGGAAGAAAATATTTTTGGATTTTTCTAAAATGAAAGAAAGAAAATATTTTTGGATTTTTTTTATAAAAATGAAAGAAAATAGTTGTATACACTCACAAACGCTTATCAACCAACGACTGTAACGTTTTCAAAGAAGAAAGAATAGTTTATACACTCACAAATTACGAAAGGTACAAATCTTACTCGGTGTAAGTATATACAATGAAACAAAAGATTACCGAGTTATAAAAATCTTATACCAAATCAATAAATCAAGAAAAGTGCACGTGCTCATGGGATTAAAGTTTAATTCATGAAGTTATTCATAATATCAATGATTGAGGACTAAAGTCTAATAACTTCTAAAATCGAGAACATGCATCATTGGGTTGTCTATTGGATCAGGAAATTATTGAAATTTATCATCGAAAACAAAGGCAAAATGCCCAATAAAGGAGAAAAAAGAAAGAAAATATTTTTGAAAGTTTTGAATTTTTCTAAGAAAAGCATACTAAGTAACTAACATGTGAGCAAAAACCTGGACTAACTAAAGTCATGGATAAAATATCCCACACCCCTAACTTAAAACCTGACATTGTCCTCAATATGAATTAAGAACCAAGTTAAAGAGAGGAAATGAGCGATATTACCCAAAATTGGCGCGATCCCCATAAGAACAAGTCCAAAGAATCTACAAAACAAGTTAGTATCGAGCATAGCAAAAACAAAAAACAAAAAGTTAACTAATTACACTAGACTAAACTAAAAAGGAAAGAAAAGATAAAAATAAGGAAAGAATAAAAAGCTAACTATATACAACCTACTATTTAGGCTTCACACTAACTATACACTAGAAGTCTAAATAGTTAAGGGTCCACCATGAAAATGATTTGACTTTAGAGGATAACCGCTATATCCTCACTCTCAAGCATGCCTTCCGAAAAATATGAATTCCATTTGAACAATGAAAGGCATGTGTAAGGCGGAAGAAATGAACCATCGCCAATTAAAAGTTTTGGAGGGACGATGGGGGATTTGGATTGAACGGGTGATAAAAACATGTGGGGACCGAGAAAAGCAGAATATCCTCCCAAGGATTTTAAAATTGGAATGGGAGGGGGCGCACATGAAGGCAAAGATGCGTTCATGGAAGGCGAATCGAGCAAGTACTCCTCATCAGCGAAAAGGTTTAACACATTAAAGTTTGAAAACGATTCATCGGGTACTTGTGACGGTGAGATAACAGAGAATGAAAATGGAGAGGAAAGAAATTCAAACTCAAGAGATGCATCATCATCGCTTGAAGATTGAGTTTCGAAGGAAATAAGATCATTTTCAATGAAATGTTCTTCTTCGGGGGCCAAAGAAGAAATCATTTTATTGCAAATGGATATTACTTCCATTTCATCCTCACTTTCAATATCTATTACGCAATGGGCAAAGTCGACAATGATTTGTTCCAAAGTAGGCACAAAGTCCTCATTTGGTTCAAAACATTTCTCGACTTCAAAAGTCTCGAAAGAAAAATCATCGTCGGATTCAAATAATAAATCCAATTCATGTTCCCAAAAATGATTTCTTCCCGATAACGATTGTCAAGTTTCTCATTTTCAAGCATGCGCAAACCCTCGCCAAAAGTCATAGGCCGGCGCGCGAATTCTTGAAAATGCGAACTTTGAAAATCACCATCAGACTTAAACTCATTATTATAAGAATTTTGAAAACTATTGCAATTCATTTCAAAATTCCTATTATAAGGAATTAGAGGGCCAAAATCGTTATCATCATCCTCAAAATTCCAATAACCCAAGTTTTGACTTTCGTTATACTCGTCCAAAGTCATTTTGGAATTTGTAAATTTTTGGCACTCTAAGTATTGACCAAAAGTCAAAGGAGTACGAGCATTTTGAGAATTATAACAATGATTACCGAAAGAATTGGAATAAGACAAGCTTACGGCTTACCCCAAAAATGGCTCGAAGTGGCAAATTCCACAAAGTAGATGCACACGGGAAATTCAAGCGTTTCTTGGTGCTCAAATGTAAAAGTACTTCAAAATTGTTAGGCAAATAATACAAATAGAAAGAAAATACTACGAAATACTAAATCAAATAAATTCTAAAACAAACTAGTCCCCGATAACGGAGCTATTTTGATCAAGGGTGAAAAGTGGAGCGTGTCAAACGCCGATCGTTGTTTTCTGTTCACCGCCTTAATACAAAAACCTAAACTTCTGACTACACTAAAAAAGGGAGTATAGCGACCAAGGTATCGAAAATCCACAGAGACGAGTTACTAGAATTTAATTGATTTAATACTTATTAATAAAAGTGTAAAAGATGATTATACACAAAAAGGGAAATATTAATCTAGGCGAGTGTATTTAAAGCTAGATTAAGAAAGCGAGTAAAAACTATAGGTTGCGTTGAATATTCGGCACCCGAATTAATTAGTATAAAATGGTTACATGGGTCGACGAGTTATTAAGATTGCGTCTCATTTCGTCTAGTTAATTAAATCAAAGAGTTGTCAGGCCCCTAAATTCGCATAAAAGCCTAATAAGATTTTGGCGTTAACAAATACCCCGAAAATTACGCACGCAAAGTCGTAAGAACGGAACATACATGATATGCCCCATCAAATCTCCTAGGCATAATAACTAGGAGAACACCCCCGAAATAGACCCATAAACGCCATCACCAAAGAAAAGCAACATGTCAATCCAGAATGAGTTCAATCCGACACAACCTAGACTAACTTACCTAGAAAGCATATTAAAAATGCGGTAAATAAACACGGTAAATAAATGCGATAAATCTACACTAGAAAGCAAGTAAATAAATCATGTAAACCTAATTATGAAAGCATGTAAATTAACTACAACGCAAGACAATAATGAAATACAACTATATTACTGGAGAGGGAATATGAAAAGTTCAATCTTACAAACCCAAATGTTGTCACACCAAATGAGGAAGAAGAAATGAGCTCTCAACTCCCAAACCCTAACCTAAAACTATTTAAAATCTATTATATATGATATTTACAACAAAATATGGTTTATATAGTAAGTGGAATTAAATTAGAAAAGAAAAGGAAAAAAGAAAAGAAAAGAAAAGGCAAAAATATCTGCAGAAACAGGGGATCAATCAATCGATCGTTCAGATATGAACCCACTGTTTCAGGTCAAAGAATGAAAATTGAAGGATCGATCGATCGATCGATCGATCAAGCAGGGTTGCTTCAAGCTGCTTGCTGTTTAGGTTCAATTGGATTTCCCTTCCGCTAAAATCGTTGTAACTTCTTCATACGGACTCAGAATCGTGCAGTGTCCATGGCCACGCGAATCTTACGAGGAGGGCTATAAATTCTGTGGGACATTGGGCCAGGTGCCAAAACTATGAATTGACCGAATTGCCCTTGAACGTGCGGTTGCGTAGGAAAATTAGCCGGAATGCGTCCGAACTTCACACTTAGCATCCAAATACCTATAAAAGCTCAATGAGCCCCTACAAAGCATGTTAACGTAGAAATCTGAGGTTGTCTGGTTAACGAGCATAAATATAGGGAATAAGATACCCGAGGGGGCTAAAATACGTAGGTTCGAGGGATGAAATACACAATATTTGTGTATTATCACACCCCCTAACTTAAACATTTCTAGTCCCTAGAAATGAAATAGGATACAACAAGAGCTACAATCAAACCAAAAGCAGGATACGAGTAGAAAAATATGGTATAAAAGCATAAGGCCACTTCGCGGGGGTTTCAATTTCATTTAGCGTATGCAATAAGCCGTTAAACCCCTCGGTTACCCTAGTGGATGAGTGTCGTCTTGTGAGGGTTTTCAGGGATGATACCCACAAACATCATATGGTTTCCTTAAAATATGCCCAATCCAACATGCGACAAGCCCAACAATAGCGAACAAGATTTCGTACGCATTATTAGCACATTGAACGAATTCAAATGAAAGCCCAAATCATTAACATTATAGAATGCACCTCAATGAATTGAAACATTAAAAAAGGGGAGGGGAGCGAGCACATGCAAAGAGTGATTTGGCAAAAACTTTAAAAAACAGATACTAAATAGACCAAGCATATATTCAATCGTCACGGGCATTACACTCATCAAGTGAATTCACTCAAAACAGGGAGGTAACACACAGGATATGCGGGCATAAGGAGTAAATGTAAATGGAAACTAGGCCGCACACATGTCACAAATAAAGAGAGCTATATATAAAATGAAAAATTATAATTTCAATGAAAGATATCGCACATTAAAGGAGCGAAATGTATTTTCACAGATTATCAAAACTATTTCAACTTTTAAATTAAATCAACCTAAGATCACATAGGACTTTAATAGGGTTGTAATGTAGTTTGGCTAGGGTACGAAATGAAAGGGATGCATATATGAATTCAAAGGTGTTTGGGGATGAAACTCGGGATAAAGTGGAAAAGTGCGAGTAATATCAAAAATTGGAAAACAAGTTCCAAACAAGCATTGGATATATAAACTGGAGAGTAATCAAAGCTTATTAAACTATGTGCAACATATACAACTTTCTCTTTCTTTTATTTTCTTCTTTTTCTCATGTTTTCTTTTGCCTTTTTTTTTTAATTTCTCTTTTTGTTCTCTTTTTCACATTTTCTTCTCTTTACTTTTCTGACTCTCATATACCTAAATTGCAACCGCAACATAACAACATCATTAAATCCCAAGTAACATTCCAAACAAAGGTATGGAAGGTGTATATATGGGCTAAAACTCCAATTTAGAGTTGGTTATAGGATTTTGGGTAATGAAATGAAAGACTAACATTTATTCTCAAAGGGATTGACGAGGGGAAACGTATAAGGGTGAGGTCAAGGCTAATATGAGTGATATAATAAAGAATGCCTATGATCATTTCATAAAGTTTACTCAATTCTCGAGTCAAAACAAACTTTGAAAATCATGCTCAAGTAACACATTTCATATATGAACTCAATTAATGAACGATCAAATGAAAGAATAGAGAGATTACCAACGACTGTAACGTTTTCAAAGAAGAAAGAATAGTGTATACACTCACAAACAACGAAAGGTACAAAGCTTACTCGGTGTAAGTATAAACAATGCAACAAAAGATTACTGAGTTATAAAAATCTTAAACCAAATCGATAAAGCAAGAAAAGTGCACATGCTCATGGGATTAAAGATTAATTCATGAAGTTATTCATAATATCAATGATTGAGGACTAAAGTCTAATAACTTCTAAATCGAGAACATGCATCATTGGCTTGTCTATTGGATCGGGAAATTATTGAAATTTATCATCGGAAACAAAGGCAAAATGCCCAATAAAGGAGAAAAAAGAAAGAAAATATTTTTGAATTTTTCTAAGAAAAGTATACTAAGTAACTAACATGTGAGCAAAAACATGGACTAACTAAAGACATGGGTAGAATATCCCATACCCCTTAACTTAAAATCTGACATTGTCCTCAATGTGAATTAAGAACCAAGTTAAAGAGAGGAAATGAGCGATATTACCCAAAATTGGAGCGATCCCCATAAGAACAAGTCCAAAGAATCTACAAAATAAGTTAGTACCGAGCATAGAAAAAACAAAAAATAAAAAGTTAACTGATTACACTATACTAAATTAAAAAGGAAATAAAAGATAAAAAGAATGAATGAATGAAAAGCTAGCTATATATAAACTACTATTTAGGCTTCACACTAACTATACACTAGAAGTCTAAATAGTTGAGGGTCCACCATGAAAACGATTTGACTTTGGATGATAACCGGTGTACCCTCACTCTCAAGCATGCCTTCCTAAAAATATGAATTCCATTTGAACAAGGATCATTCAGATATGTACCCACTGTCTCAGCTCGAAGAATGAAAATTAAAGGACCGATCGATCCTTTTGATCGATCGATCATGCAGGGCTGCTTCAAGTTCCTTGTTATTTTGGTTCAATTAGATTTCCCTTCGGCTAAAATCGTCGTAACTTCTTCATACGGACTTGGAATCGTGCACCGTTCACGTCCACAAGAAGCTTGCGAGGAGGGATACAACTTCCATATGGACGTTGGGCCAGGTGCCCAAATTATGAATTGACTAATTGCCCTTAAACGTGCGGTTGCGGACGTAAATTAGCCGGAATGCGTTCGAACTTCACACTTAGCATCCGAATACCTATAAAAGCTCAATTAACCCCTGCAAAGCTTGTTAACATAGAAATCCAAGGCTGTCTGGTTAACGAGCATAAATATAGGGAATAAGATACCCGAGGGGACTAAAATGCGTTGATTCGAGGAATAAAATACGCAATATTTGCGTATTATCAACATACCCACTCACCCTTACGACCGTCTGCACTATCACTCACAGATAGGTTATACCAAGGTTCTATGGTGCTAAGGTACAAGTTCGTATTGCCCCGATGGGCTCATCAGAATAAGACTGTCCTAGCGCGGAAACCTCCGTGATAGAACGTAGCGCGGCATGATGCATTATGAATAATAATCCATACTATAGGTAATAACTCAACCTAAGTATATATAAAATCCATATAGGTCTATGCACGAACCATTTTATGTGTCTCATACGCAGTATATTTATATCTCCAATATCCTACGTAATATTTTATTTAACGTGGTAACTTAGGTCGCATAACTACAAGTACCTTTTCCCAAAAGGTTATTAAGTTTCCTTTTATTCCTTGGGTTATTTCAGTGACTAATTATACCCCCACTACTGGTATTAACCTTAAGTTATCGTTTATCCAATTTATAACCAAATTTACATAATTTCTAACCATAACTCATTCGATTAGTACTCGTAATTTCCCCATTCAATCCCATGCAGAAATAATATTTTTAGGATCATAAGTATATCATATTGCCCTTCCCTAAGTCTCATTATGATTAATTAATCCACACCAAATATTTCTAAAAGTCAGGATTCAATCAAATATTAAAAAGGAAATAAAACACATTTCCCAGGGGAGTCGATCGATCGATTAGTCGTTCGATCGACATTCTGGAGTCGATCGATCGACTAGTTTTTTGCCCAGATTTTTTTAATAGTTACGAATTTCAGGATTTTTAACCTCCAAAATCGTCTTTACACTTCTCCAAGTTGATATATATGTAATCCAGAACCTATAGTAACATATATGAACATTTCCTAACGTATCCAAATCGTTTAAACAACATCAACATGCATAAATTCACCAAATTTCCATCTTTAGTCTCAAGAACCCTAGTTTTGACTTCATCTTCAATTCAACATGAAATTTCCAGATTTCTTCTACCAAATTGATTTTAATAATGTGGGTTTGATTCTACATGCATAAATGATCTTATTCCATTTAAATATTCACCCAAGAATTTTTATTTACACTATCTAAATTCCTCCAAAACATGAGATTTTAACATGGATCACATATCTACCGTAAATTTACGCGAGATAATACTTGCCTTATTTAGCAAGTCTGGTCCGTTGGTGATGAAAGGTATGGGGTTGATACTCTCTCTCCCATCTATACGTTGGCGTCTATGGTGGTGCAAACAGTGCTCCAATGATGGTTCAAGCCTTAAAAAACCCTTCACTCTCCTGCTCCTATGGTTTCCCAAGCTTTTGTGTATGATATCTCTACAAAGCCTAACCCTAGAAGCTGATATAGACATAGGAATTTCGTGGGTTTAATTACCCTCAAAATAAAAAGGACTAAAATACCCTCCCAGGGTGCTGATTTGGATTAAAAATGCACCGGGATCCAAACTGAACCTCCGACTAAGATTTTCTGACTATCTCGACCCTTATGGACACTTTGGAGCACTCTAAATGACCATAAGGGTGACTTATACATGAATTACTTTTTATTTTATTAAATTTCATCCCCACACGACTGACACGCGCGTCCCGACTTAATTTTCATAACTGTCGTATTATTCGCTCGCGATAATTAATTCATTATTGCATATTACTTTTCCCACTAGGTAATATTCAATATAATTCACATCAATAAATACTAAATCTCATTGCGCTATTAATTATTTAATTAAATCCGGATTAATTATAAATAAATTCCCCATTTTAAAGTTATTTAATCCCACAATTAAAAATCATTAAAATTAAGGGGAATTACAATTTGGAGCTTTTGAATACTTTTATTCGGCCCTTTGGCCATGACATGTAATAATACAAGGACACGTGTAATTCATTTCCTATTTAATTTGCAATGTGGACTCAATTAGATTTTTATAAATAAATCTTATAAATTGTCTAATTACGTAAAGTGATCGCTTCTTTTCTCAAGTTAAACCGACAAATTTAGTTCTTAATTATGGAGCAAATTAAAAGATTTTCTTAAATAAAGTAAAAGGACTTCCCCCTCCCCATTTTAACTCCTTGACTGGGTGCGGATTGACCCAGCAGTGACTGAAATCCAGGTTGGGGTGTTACAGAGCGTATGCAAGTACGTTGCCTTGGGCTCACAAGCGAGAAGTGAGTATTGCATCTGCATACCCATTTGTTAATGGGATAAAATCCAACGTGTTTCGGTATGTGTTTTTCTGCAAAAAACGTATCTTACACGTGAGTATTTGCAAGTGTGGAACTTGTAATAGAAAAGGTGTTTGAAAATTTGAGGATTCACGGTTTAATGCGAAGGATATCCCAAAGTATATTTCAGTATGAAAATATTAACATCATCCATTTTAGTGTGAATGATGTCATTTTTAAAGACCTTGATCCGCCTGTGATTTATGGACTGTATCCGTTATAAAGAGACTCATGATCGAGAGTCCAAGAGGCTCATGGACTACGTAAAGAGTATATGAAAATTCGCACGTTATATATAATATAGATTGGGTTTGACAATAGGGTGTCTCATGAGATGCTTAGGACATCTCAGGATGCGATGCATTATTAGAACATATCGTGGGGTGCCATATCGAGGATATATCATGAGGGCTTGTGCTCGTGAGTGTGCCTATTTATTATGCATATGTACCCGTTTTTATACGAGTTCAAAGCCTACATAGTTCATATGGTAATTGTTTGCAAGCTGAATGGCATGGAGTTATTAGAATGGATGTGCGAAGTAAGGAGGATGTGAGTGTCTCTATAAGAGCAACATTTTATAATTTCTCATAGTTTAGATATTTTTGTATATCCCATTTGTTGGGAATGGTGACCCCAATTTTAAAATTCTTACAATTTAATTTCCTTTTAAATGAGGAATAAAGGTGGTTCAACACAATAATTTAATTTTCCAAAATTGTTTGATTTTCTTTTCTTAAAAAGATGAAAAATTAAATGAAACACATATTTTAATTTCTAAAAACAAAATTAAAATTAAACCTAAATTAGTGAATTGTGGTGAACGCACACACGCACACAAAATTCACACAAACCAGTATTAGGATATTCTCACAAACAAAAATAGCGCTTGAAGTTAACTATGAGAAATTTTCTTTTAGCCCAAAATTAATTTAACACAAATCCTAAAATTTGCCTAGACAATATTTTCAATATTACCAAATTAGTCCAAACAAAATTTAATAAATTAAACTTCCGACTTGAATTAAATTAACTTAAAATTTACCCAAATTAAATTATAGCACCAATTTACACAAGATTGCGAATTAAACCATATTTTATCTTTTAATCCTAAGTATGCGTTCTAGGTGATTTGCAAGATAAAATAAATTCACAACCACTACGCCGCAATGTACGAGGAAAATCCAAATGGGAAAAACCTCGGACGACCCTAGCCTTAAGTCCACTAAGTACGGTATTTTTACAAGTACAAGATAAATTACTTACTCAACTCGACTCTTCAAGCTCCTGACGCATCTTCTTGTACCAATCTCCACCTAGTCGACAATTCTGGAATCCACCGAAACCTTGGAATCCACCAATGAAGCTTTCGGACAACCGTCAACCCTCTCACAATGCCTTTCACCATGTGAGTATGCCGCAGCAAAATAATGATCTTCTTCTTTATGGGATGTAGAAGTAAACCCAAACGAACTCTTCAATTCGGTAGAGTAGAACCCGGTGCCAAACACTCTCCAAGCAAGACATATATATGGATTTCTTGATAGACGGAGTGGTGTCGACAGACAAAGAGGATGCTACCAAGATAAAAAGGCGAGCACCGAGGTACTTTATACAAGATGGGCAGCTGTACCGGTGAGTCTATCATGACAGGCCCCTAAGGTGCATAAGAGGAGAAGAGGTTAAAGAAGTATTGAAACAAGTTTACAAACTGGGGCACATCAGAGGATATAAGATTTATAACCAAATAATGACCTTGGGTTATTACTGGCCTTTGATGGAGAAAGATCGAAGGAGTACTTCGTTCAAATGTGCAAGGCTTGTCAACTATATGGGAAGATGATTCATGCTCCTTTAATGGACCTGTACTCTCTTTCTACGGCGTTTTCATTTCATACTTGGGTGTTTGATTTGGTAGGAACCATAATCCAGTCATCATGAGGAAAGATATGGATTTTAGTATCCACAGAATGTTTCACGAGGTGGGCAGAAGCCATAGCGGTCAAGAAGGCCACAGTGGGGATAGTAAGTTGATTCATGAAGGAGTACATTATCTGTCGTTTTGGCATCCCGAAGGTTTTTTTATTAGATAATGCTACCCCCTTCGTGAACAGAGAGGTGCGCCTGCTAAAATACTCTATCATCTATCATAAGTGAACAGTAGCATACCCTAAGTGCAATTGGAAGGCAGAGCCCACCAACAAAATTTTAGTAAACATTTTGGCAAAAATGTTAGAGGACTTTTCGGGCATTTGGGATGACAAAATCCCCGAAGTTCTATGGGATAATCAAAAGACGAAATGGAAACTAACGGGATACACGCCATTTTCCTTAGTATTTGGGGCAGCGGATGTGTTACCAGTTGAACTCGAGGTACCTTTCACTCGCTACAACTTACGAAGGGCCATGCTCCCCCACAGCCGTCATATATAACTCGAAGTCCTAGAAGAGCACTGGGATAATGCTGCGAGGCACTTCGAGATATACATAATTCAGTTGTCCAGATCTTACGACCAGCGGGTGAGGCCGAGGAAGTTTATATAGGGGGACTTGGCTCATAGTAGGGGTTTTTCATTACCCAAGTTTAAGGCCAACTGGGAAGGGCCTTACATCGTTCGAGCAACCCATGATTCGGGTTATTACGAGATATCTAAGATGGAAGACAATGTTACTTTCAAATTAAACAACAAGTGGCTGAAGATTTACTACGCTTAAATGTATGTTTTGCCAAAGCTTTTGTTCATTATGCTGCACCGTGTCAATTTTTTGTTGAAAGAAAAGAGGGATGTATGTTTTAAAACAATTGGGTTTGTCTGTTTAATATAGCTCAAAACAATGTTCATACGGAAAATGTTAGGCCACTACTTTCTTTTTATACGATGACTGTTATTTTCCTTATCATGCATAATGCGATTCGCATTGATGTATTAAGTTTAGCCAATGTCAAAAGATAACAAAGGAAGTGGAAGAAGACTCCAAAGTCACCAATGTTTCTTTATTTAATAAAAGATATAGTTGCGGTTACACGTAAGCAAGGAGATCCAAAATCCAAAAAATGAGAAACATCAACAATAGAAACATTGAACAAAGGAGCTAGGGGTTGTCCATGAGAAAATGAAGATTCATTGATCCAAGCAGCCTATGATGGTGTTAGGGAAGAATCTGTACGAGGTTACTTTGGTCTGAAATGAGGTCAGCCAAATCTTTCTGGCGAAGCTCCATTATCTGATGAATGGACTCCAACTCCTGCTCTTTCTTAATTAGCTCTGCCTCCGCACGAGCAATGGACTCATGGGCCTCCTGCACCTCTTGTTCAGATACCACCAACTTAGTCTCCAGGCTTACAAGCTCTTCTGAAATGGCCACTTACGAGCGATGTGAACTTTGGAGCCGATGATAGAGGGCGGGAAGGTCAACCTTCTTAAAACCACGAAGCAACTCCCCCAACCACAACATGGAAAATCCTTCATTTGTGAGAACATTAGCTCTTCCCAGTAAAGTCTTGATTGTATCAGGGCTAAGAGATTCGAGGGGAGTATTAAGGATTTCCTCCAAGTCCATGGTGAGCCCGATCAAGTGACATGCAGTAATTCCAGGAATAGGTTGAAGGCAAATGGTTGTAAATGTTGAAGGAGACCAACAACTACTCGATTAGTAAACGAGGACCCTCAGTTAAAATATAAGGAAAATTAGCCAAAGTCTGCCTCACAACCACCTCGGGGGATGCCTCGGGAGGATGTACACTAAAAACACTATCACTTAAAGAAGGACGCTGAGTATGCGAAGCGCTATCACTTGCTTGAACCTGAGGAGCAACCGCTTCGGGTACATCAATAACCCTAGGGTCCACCTCTTGGGCCCGCACAGTAAGGGACCCACCCAATGAAGCAACTTCAGCTAAGGTCCTCTCTTGCACCATTTCTTGAGAAATAGGTTCAATTTCTGTCCTACGAGCCACAGGCTGGTTGAACTCCACCTAAAATACAAAAAAAATAACTTAAGTAAGAAACAAAATGAGGAAATCATATACAAAGTATCTTGCAAGTATGGGAGATTATACCAATCAGACTTGGCCCGCCTAACCCTTGGTTATGGGAGATTATGCCAATAAGACTTGGCCCGCCTGACCCTTGGTTATGGTATATTATGCCAATAAGACTTAGTCGACCTGACCCTCGATTATGGGAGATTATGCCAATAAGACTTGGCCCGCCTGACCCTCGGTTATGGGAGATTATGCCAATAAAACTTGGCTTGTGTGACCCTGGGTTATGGGAGATTATGCCAATAAGACTTACCCCGTTCGACCCCGGTTATGGGGGATTTCAAAAGCCTAATATTACTTGGCAAAATTAACAAGTTTATATGCAGTAGAAGGATGGAAGAATAAAAAAGTACCTCTGGAAGCTTCTCGTCGACAAATTCATGAATGACCATTTGTACTACGTCCTCCTCCTCAATTGGACCAGGAGGCACCAAAGGATGTTGACTTTAGGGGGCAATCACATCCCCCTTATTTTAGCAACCTGTTCTTGTCCACTATCCCCCATATTTTTGTAACATGTTCTTGTCCACCCTCCCCCTGGCTAGCTCCAGTAAGATCGACACCTTCTTGGTTTAGGATGGAAACCCCGAACAGAGTGATAAGTACTTGGTCATTCGAAGGAGGGGGAATTGATGGAGTAGTTTGAATAGGTATAGGAGCCTGCGAAGGATGAAGAAAATAAAAAAAAAGACAAGTTATAATAACAAGTCGAAGGATCAGCAAAAGCTTAAATAAGTAAGAAAAATAAACTTACCACAGGCAATGAAGAAACAGGCACGGGGGACTCGGGTATATCCTCAACAACTCTTACATCAGGAACATCCCTCTCAAGGCCATCATGCTCGCACAAAAAAGGGGATCAGGGGAATAGCCGCTGCTAGACTCAGATGAAGAATCAGATATAACTGCCCCTAGGTGGAAATGGCAGATTACCTACGAAGTAGTATGAGAAGATCTCTCGAAGCGATGATCCTCTCCAACATCATCGTGCTTATCACCTCTCACATCAACCTGAAAAAGATACAAGGCATGTTAAAGCAGAATGGAGTTATTAGCACGAATAAAAAAGAAAGAAGAAAACATTCAGAGTAAGAGGGATCGAGGGGCTTAATTCTTCCTCCAACACATCTTCCAGAACCTCATAATATTGGGGAGGCGAGGTGGGTTTGGAAGGAGAAACCATTCTCCTCAACCTATGTCTCCGAACCAATGAAGTTTCCTCTTCTTCTTCTTCTTCTTCTTCTTCTTCTTCTTCTTCTTCTTCTTCTTCTTCTTCTTCTTCTTCTTCTTCTTCTTCTCCTTATTCTTCTCCTTATTCTTCTTCTTCTTCTTCTTCTTCTTCTTCTTCTTCTTCTTCTTCTTCTTCTTCTTCTTCTTCTTCTTCTTCTTCTTCTTCTTCTTCTTCTTCTTCTTCTTCTTCTTCTTCTTCTCCTCCTCCTCCTCCTCCTCCTCATCTTTATCATCATCACCACCAGCATCAACAACATCATACTCCTCAAGTAGTTCTTACTCGCTGGATTCAGATGATTCCTCCATTATGAGCTTAAGAGGACTTACCGCCTTTCTTTTCTTACCACTGCCAGAAATACGAGGAGCATATGAAAAAATCTAAGAAGCCATCTAGGCCGATATAAATGACCTGTCCTCTTCGCTAAAATTCTCCCAGGTTTGGAGAAGTTGATCAAATATTAAGCTCACCTCTTGGGCGACTTTAGGATCGGGGGTGTGGTCAACTGGAGGCTGTTGGATGGTTTTTAGTTTTTTTAAAGCCGCCTTTTGGGTAGACCTAATCGTTGCTTCGGATGAGGTAAGACGCAGGGATTTAGTTCTCTCAACTGGTCTCAATGGACTAGGGGAAACGGCAACAACCTCGGTTGTAAGGGAGGTCTAAGAGGCTTTTTTCTTTTTCACAACTTCCTGGTTCATAGGCACTATAGGGGGAAACTCGAAGGGAACACTGGTGTTGGCAGTACTAAGAGAGAAAACAGATGAGGATGTTGTGAAATTTCTTAAACTCAACTCTGTGGGTGTGAATCTCTCAACCTCAGGATATCGGGGTTCCTTCAGAATGTTGGTTTGAAAACGGACCAGTTGGTTTTGTCGGAACACGTTCATGTACGTAGCCAATTTCCCTTGAGCCTCTTTTCACGGGATCATAGGATTGACTGGATAAGTAGCTCATAGACTTATGACATCTGAAGTCAGATAGTTCGCACAGGCAAAATAAAAGTTTGTGGGTTTTTCACGGCTAAAATGTCACAATAAAGGGGCTCCTTGATCCTAGCCAAATTGAATGGCTACAAGATGGGGGATGTAAATAGAATAGAAAGAAGACCACATTGTATATGAGGGAAATTAAGAAGGGATTAACAAAAGTGGGACACTATTCTCAGGAAAATTCCTAGCAAGAGCTTCTTCAATAGGAGCAATGGGGCGCTCCTCATTAGTAAAAAAGTCATTTGTAAAAAATTAATCCACCCCAACATAGGGGCGAGATAAGAACCTTTATGCTTGATCGATCAGGGAAACAAGAGGCTTCTTAATGCTTTTATTCTTCCAGAAACAAATACGGCGGATCCTTATGGGCTGAGAACCGGGGTAGTTGCCAGCAGGAGCATAATCGGGAAAATAGGCATAAAGGAAAGCTGTTAAAAGGACATTGTTGGCATAATTAGAGACATCAAGCCTACCAATTCTTCGTGCAAAGTATTCCACCATATGGTCCAACTATGTGTATAAAGATCCAAGAACGATGGCAGCAAGGGGGATCTTCACGCCGCTCACCATCCTAACAATCGTGTTGATTAAGTCCTTTCAGGGGAAGTCATGGGGCTTGCCCGAAAGGTAGACTTTTGATAACATCACCCAAACATAGCCTGCCAAATTAATTTTGGAATCAAAGCCCTTCCCTATCGGGGGCTATTCAAACACTTGCTTCCCTCGGGGGTTCTCCTTGGCCATCTCATGGGCCCTAATAACAACTTTCTCTTCAATGATATAAAAGTACCGAATCACTTCAGAATAGGTGCTCTTGTTGTAAGTGACCTTGAAATCCTTTACCAATGCCTCTAGTTCAGCTTTCAAAGTTTTTTACTCGCTGGAGACGGCCTCTTCGAAGAAAGTATAAAAACCAAAAGTTTCCAAACCCATAAACTCACAAACATCTTCCAGGGTGATGTGAACGCACCCCAGGCAGCCACAAAAGTGTGTGAACTATGGCTCCAACGGGAGAGTGGTGTTATTTTTGGCAAGTGTAAGATTACCCAGCCAGAGAGAGCAAGACAGACCAACAAGATCTAACTGAACAGAATACTTAGAATGAATATGCTTAGTCCAAGGGCCCAACCCCTCGTAAGTGCCAGAGGAAGCTTCAAACTCTACCTTCGAATAGGGGAAATCGCCACGTTCAATGAGAAAATGAGTAACAGTAGTGGTGGGGATATAAGCAAAGTCTTCAGCATCCTCGCCCTCCTTCATTAGAAGGTTATGGTCCTCAGTTGGAACCAGTTCTTCGGGGAATCTCTTCGCCGTTTTACAGAAACGATCATTCTCACCAAAGTATCGAGCACAACGGTAGCGCGCCCATGGGTGTTGGCGTGCTTGAGTCTCAGGAAAAGTGCTCCTGGAGGAGTGGGTTCGTTTCACGATAGGTGCTATGGAAGTTTAGAGAGATGGGGATGAAAGGTCAAGTTGAAGGAGTGAAAGAGACGAAGATGGCAAACTCTCACAAAAGCTTAGTATAAGAGAATAGAAACTCAAAGGTGATTGTTTGAAATGAGGATACCCCATTTTATAGGGGCAACACAGACCTCAAAAGGCGAAAAAGTGTGATGCTTTGAAAAACGTAATAATGAATGGTTTAGC
Source organism: Sambucus nigra (assembly GCA_949130495.1). NCBI lineage: Eukaryota > Viridiplantae > Streptophyta > Magnoliopsida > Dipsacales > Adoxaceae > Sambucus > Sambucus nigra. The sequence continues at coordinate 152,290,340 of OX422211.1, read as the reverse complement.
TTGCGTGGTCATCAAGCACGCATGACTGTAGAAAGTCAAAGGTTGCAATAATGATGCTTCAAGGGCTGACGCACGGATTATCGATGTTGATTACACACGCGCATCCTGGGGTTGCCATGTGTCACAATACAGAAGAACAAATGACAATTTCATTTAATGCGACATGCTTGGAGTTTTTTCTGTCTTAGGGAACGAAGAACTTTAGGGGAAATTGGATAAACCTCTTCATTTTCCCCAAGGAAAAGACCGAAGATCAACAAAGGGTTTTATAAAGACATTTCTTTATGTAATAAATAAATATCTCTACGAAGGGGAAAATGTAGGGGGGTCCCCACCAAAGGGTGGTTAACTTAGTCAAGAAGATTTATTGATTCGCGAAGAAAGAGAAGGAAAGCTGCCCCACAGACCCACCTCAAAGATTCTTCACAGAAGTGGATCGAAGGACCCACCTCAAAGACTCTTCATGAAATTGGCTCGAAGGACCCACCTCGAAGATCCTTCACATAAGTGTCTCGAAAGACCTACCTCAAAGATTCTCCAACGGACCTGGTTTGAAGGATCCAATTCATTGATTAAAGTCACCTGGATGATAATAGTTTGTAATTACTAATAGAATACTGTGTCATTTTCTTTATCTTATAAATGTATGTTAAGTGAGGTTGTTTGATACCCATGAGGGATCATGCCTGGAAGGGCATGGGAGAGCTAACATGCTCTATCGAGTAACCTCCTCTTGGGAAACTCGCAGGGATATGGTTTGGAGGATTGAGAAGAAGACAACATTGGGAATACAATTACTAACCCTCTTGGCACACTTGGGCAAAACCTTCATTCAGAATAAATGGTCACTCGAGCCACAACTGCCGAGTCACCTTAAGCCTTACCTGTTCGAAGGAACATCCTCGAAGTAATTCTGTCTTGTACCTTGGTCCCAAAATAATTCTTAACCAATAAATAGATTCCAGGACACTCGAACCACCTATCAGTTGAGTAGTCTTATAACAAATACCATCCCGCCTGACTGATGTGACTAGATACCTAATAGAGTCACTGTTTGGCGTCATAACGTCTGGCATTTAGGGACTAAAAAATGTAGCACTTAAGTGGGTTTATCCTTAGGATGGAAGGTCTAGTTCACTAAACCCGACCATTTAGGCATCCTCAAGTAAGCCTCAAGCTGACATGTCATGTCTCTCATTAATGCCCAAAATACTTCCGGCCAATAAAATGGCATCCCGCCAAAACCATGAGATCCCATGAATTTAATGCAATATCTTGTGCATGTAATGAACCTAATCAGACCAATCGCAGGCAAGGTTACTCGAGCATCCTTGCCCCCATATATATATATATACCAGATGAACAAGTTAGAGGATATAACATTCTGAGCTTAGAATTGCTTCCCAAATTCCTCCACAATCGAGAACCACCGCGAGAACATTAACTCCCCACACCCATTTAATACACTCACCATTGAGCATTAACTGAGCTAGAAGTTCCTTCCTTGCCTTCATTGTGCCTAGAGTGCTTGTTCTTTCTCCCTCAAACCACGCTACCTGTTGGTTCCATCTACTTATTGTGCTTGTCATGCATCTTTTGTCACAGTATGCCATTTAATATAAGTCTGAATATTGAATTCTCTTGTCTCCGATTCACCTGCGGCCACTACCAACATTTAATACTTAACGATGTTAATCCCAGTCTTGATAAGGGGTTACGCCTCACTTAATACTAGCTGTATTTGAAAAACCTAGATCTTACAGAATAAAACAAGGTTTTCGTTCGAACGAAGTGGAATTTTCTTTCTAACGCACCCTACTGCCTTGAAATTTGTGTTTTCTAATGAATTCGACAGTTTTGGACTATTTTACGCAACTCTTTTAGCAAAAATCAATTCAGAGACATATTCCATAAGTTTTCCTTTTCTTGTTTCTTTGAAACACTTTTGTTTTCCAAATGATCCTCATCCCTAGAATGATTGGTTGAGTTTGTCACACCCTATTTCCATACACTGCATTAAACCTCTGCAGAGTTTTCTTTACGGCTGACTTTTATAGAGTTACGACTCTACTGCTGCAGAAGAAAGGATTTTATAATCCTGAGGCTGATCGGTGGATACCGAGGGAAGAGATTCTTCTTATGGGTGGTTCTCGATTGTATCACTGTCTATTGAAGACTTGAAGACAAACATCGCGTTATACTTACTTGATCTCTAAGTACTCTTTAAGTCGTTTTGTGTCTATCAATTCTGAAACAATGCTTAATTAAAGATTTTGCCCGAAAGGGATTTATCCTATTCTTAATTTACTTAGTTTGTTTTGGTTTGATTGCTTGGTTTGGCATATATAATTTTCAATTTATCTTACAATCACACAAGATAAAATTTGGTTAAAAAATTGGATCTTTTTGTGTGTATGCTAAGATACAAGTGAATCAATATTACCCATGCATTTTTAAATTGGTATCAGAGAAGGTTGCAGTAATTTATTATGTAATATTTACTTTGGGTTTATTTAGATAATTTTTATACTATGGTGCCTATTTTTATGGATTAAATTATGCGTATTGGAAAGATCGAATAAGGTCGGCCTTAAAAGTGATTGGCGAGCATGTCTGACTTGTTTATAAAAGAGGGTGGACACCACCCACTCTGACTAATGAAGATGTCATAAGTCCTAAACTTATTACTGCTTTCACGGATGATGGACTTAAATTGAGCGATTTATAATCCTAACAGTTAAGTTTTATTTCTGGCACAGTCACCCTCATTGAATTTATCGTATTATGACGTATACCACGTCTAAGGAAAAACGGGAGATCCTCCAACTCACTCACGAGGGTACCAACGCTGTGAAAGCTTCTAAGCTACAAAATCTCACCAAATAGTTTGAGACCATAACTATGATAGAATCTGAAACTTTTGGTGAATTTTATGCACGACTATCTAATATTGTCAATTCTTATATTAATTTTGGTGCGGGAATTCCTGAGACAAGAGTAGTGAAAAAGTTTTTGAGATCCATGTCGTCGCATTTTATCCCTTAGGTCATAGTTTTTAATTTTTTGGGAATTTTAGATATGCTTAGGTTATAAGAACTCATAGGAGATCTTCAAACTTACGAAATCAATATGCTTCCCAAACTTCAAAAGCTTAAGAAAAAAGGGATTGCTTTGAAAGCCCAATCTAAAAATAAATGGGTGGTTTCTTTTGACTCCGAATTTGATTTTGATCTTTATGATCTTGCCCTACGAAAAGAAAATTCTACAAAAGAAAATAAATGTTTTAAGAATGACAAAAAATTCAAGTCAGGCAAGAAAGGTTTTGAAAAAGCGAGGGGAAAATACCCTAAGACAGATGAGGAGAGATGTTATGAGTAAAAGGGTAAGGGTCTCAAAGCTCATGAGTGTGATACGAGGTTAAAGACATAAGTCAAGGTGAAAGCTACCTATATTGCCACTCTTAGTGATAGCGATGTCGAGTTAGTGGATTTCGGGGACGAATCACCGAATGTACGTAACTTCACCGCATTCAAGTCTAGTCATATTAGTACATCAAGTATGTTTTCATGCCAATGAGGATATTTCCAAACATGATGACCTCGATAGTGAGACTAGTCATTCTGTAGAAAGTGGGGGGAGATTACATTTTGAGTGAGGGAGAAAATGACCTTCAACGCACTTACACCGAGTCCTTTAAAAAGAAAAAATAAAATAATTTTTTTAGCATTTACGGTGTTAGCCTTAGAGAAAGAGTTGAGAGGGTCGAGAGAGAGTGAGTTATTGGTGAGAGTTTCTTTGGGAGAAGGAGTTTTTTTAGTGTTAAGGGAAAATGGAGCTTTAACTAACAAAGTAGCTAGTCGAATGAGAGATATTCAAGCTTCATTAGAGACTCATGAGACACTAGAAGCCATTATTTTCCAAGTCGAGAAATATCTTCAACGTGCTCGGGAGGTCAAGGTTACTATAGAGGATACATCAAAGAAGGAAAGAAAAATGTTTCTCGGTCCCGCTTTAGGTTTTCGGGATAGGCAAGGAAGAGGTTACGATAGTGAATCTACTTCCTATGCCATACTAGAATCGGTTACTAAGTTTGTGGTGGATCCATATGAGCCTCGACCTAACCCACCAAAGAGAGTTCAACCTAAATGAGCTAACCAAGGTAGACCTAAACAAGTCTATATTTTCACCCATTTTAAAAGGAAAGGTCACCTTAATGAATCTGGCTACAAGTTAAGAAGAACTCCACGCACACATACTCTTGCACACCTCTATAGCGACTTTGATAGTCTTTCAAACTAAGTTGAGTTCCTAATCGCGACTTTATAAAGATTAATGGAATAATTTCAAATAAAATCTATGCCTTTTGAGAACGCTTCTAACACTACGACTAGGGCCAACAATAAAAATGGTAAACAAAAGGTTACCTCCACTTGGGTTCCTAAGCAAGACAACAAAGACCTTGTTATTCACGTTGGTCCGAAGGTTCAAGATACTTCTTAATGGTATTTTAATAGTGAGTGATCTAAGCACAAGATCGGTGATACGTCATTTTTTACCAACCTTGTGGATCACAAGGAAGGAAAATTCATCTTTGGAGATGGGAGTAGGCCTAGTATTTTAGGACGTGGTTGTATCGAGGTACCCGAATTTCCTAAGCTAGAATATCAAACTTAATTAACATAAGCTAATTGTACGATGCAAACTTTATGATAAAGGTTTACATGTGCGAGTGTAACGTATATGATCAATTCGGGGAACTTTTACTAAAAGGAGTAAGGCCCAAAGATAAAAACAATGAGATTATTCTGAAGTCCTCCTTTATGAGAAATAGTGTCACGATCTCATCTATGGACCTTTGATATCAATGACTACGTCATGTGAACTTTAGAGATCTTGAGAAATTACTGAAGAAAGACCTAGTTCGTGACTTACCGTCGCTTAGGAAACCAACTTCCTCAGATTATGGTCCTTTCCAAGAAGGAAAACAAATTTGAATTCCCCATCAAAAGTTGAATACCATTACCACCTCTCGTGTGTTACAGTTAATACACGTGGATTTTATGAGTCCCACACAGACGGAGAGCATTGGTGGTAAGAGATATATTCTCGTGATGGTCGATGACTTTTCGAGATAATGTATCGTAGGGTTTCTTAGAGAGAATTACGATGCGATTGAGTTCCTAACAACCAAGTATCATGTCCTATAAAACCATCACGGTGTCACTATTAGTCGTATGTGTAGTGACGAAGACCTGAATTTAAAAATGCCCGAGTGGATAGCTATTATGATGGAGTGGTCATCAAACACAAATTTTCAATCATCCGTACTCCCCAATAAGATATGATAGTTAAGAGGAAGGACCAAATGATTCAAGATATGGCTAAATCCATGCTTCTTGGGAGAAATATGCCTAAATGTTTTTGGGCAAAGCCAGTTAATACCACATGCCATACGGTGAATAGGGTATATCTTCATCCACACACCATACTCACGCCATATGAGTTGTGTATAAGAGAAAATCCAACCTATCGTATTTTTGAGTCTTTGGGAGTTTGTGATACATTCTAAGAGATATAGAAAGTAATTAGGAAATTTTGACTCCCTAAGTGATAAGGGGATATTTTTAGGTTATTCATCATCAAGTAGGGATTATAGGACGTTTAACCTTAGAAGCTCTAAGGTTATGGAATTAATAAACATTGCGATTAGAGACGACGAGTCACCTATGTCTATTAATCCTAACCTCAAGTGAGAACGACGCACCCCCTCCCCCTTGGTGACGATCCCATTATTCCTTATATTACCTTGGTGGACCTCACTCTTTATTTAAAGGATCCACCCTCTTAGGTTCGAAAGAGTCATGACCTTTCAGCTATACTGGGTGATCCCACACTAGGGTTTAAGACTCGTGCTTAACTTAAGAATATGATTAGATACTTTTGCTACACCTACTTAGTAGAGCTTAAGAATGTGATAGAAGCACTCAAGGATGAGCATCTTATATCCGTTATGCAAGATGACTTGCTTCAGTTTTGCAAGAATAATGTCTAGGAGTTAGTCCACCGACCTAGCGAGACTAATGTGATTGGTACCAAATGGATTTAAAATAATAAGATGGATGAGAATGGTACCATAGTTCATAGTAAGGCCAGGTTTGTCGCTCAAGGCTACACACAGATTAAGGGTATAGAGTTTGTCGAGACATTCACTCATGTTGCTACGCTTGAGTTCGCCTGCTTACTACTCGTCATAGCATGTCATCTACGGTTTAAGTTACACCTAATGGATGTCAAGAGTGCCTTTCTTAATGGAATTCTACAGGAATAAGTGTACGTAGAACAACAAAATGGGTTCAAAAACCCAAAGTACTCAGGACATGTCTTTTATATTAGTAAGTCCTTTTATGTTTTGAAGCAATCACCTCATGCTTGGTATGAGAGGTTCACTTCTTATCTCTAAGCTCGTGGATTCAATATAGGTGGAGTGGATAAGACGTTATTTTTAGGAGAGAGAGTGGTGTGATCTTGGTTGTGCAAGTTTATGGGAATGACATAGTATTTAGATTCACATATTCTCAACTTGCTCACACGTTTGAGGCAGAGGTGAAGAGTGAGTTTGAGATGAGCGTGGCTAGTGAGATTATGTTCTTCTTAGTTCTCTAGCATGGCTAGTGAGATTATGTTCTTCTTAGGTCTCTAAGAGCATCAACTTAAAGATGGGATATTTATACCTCAATCCAAATATGTTAGGGACGTAGTGAAGAAGTTATGTTTAGACTCCATTAAGCATTCACGTACCCCTATGAGTACATCGAGTAAGCTTAGCAAAGGCACTTTCGGCAAGAACGTAGAGCAAAACCTTTATAAGAGCATGATATGTAGTATTTTCTTCTTGATTGTTAGTCGTCCCGATATTGCCTTTAGCGTTGGAGTTTGTGCGTGATACTAAGCGTCCCTAAAAGATTCTCATATGTACGAACTTAAATGTATCATCAAATAAGTGAGTGACACTCCTTTCTTCCTTTGATACCTCTAATTATTTGTCTGCCTATTCAGATGCCAATTGGTTCGGGGATGTTGATGGTTATAATAGGACCTCAGGTAGGTGTTTTTATTTTTGGAGTTCTCTTGTCTCTTAGATGAGTAAGAAGTAAAACTCCAAAAATAAAGTCACATGAATGTGCATTTAAGATGTTCTACATTCCATCCATTCATGTGACTTTTTTATGATGTTTTGATATATGGTTTCATTTCTTTAGTTTGCTTAATAATGTGTGGATAGAATTTCGTTGTTCATTGATGATTACTTTCTTCATGCTAGACTTTTTATCACCTTTATTGCACACATACATAGACTTTTTGAACATTATGCTTGCTATCATATATTAAATACGGTGTTATCGTCTCAATAGTGTTTAATAACGAACTAAATATACCAGAGATCAATTTTCTTTGTAAGAACCATTATTCGAAATTCGTTTCCCGAAAAATTTGTTATATATTAAGCAATGAAAAGGGGCTACGAAAGACCAAATTATGTTTTCATTAGAAGTCACCATTTGCCAAAAGAGCCTAAAAGTTTAACATCAGAAAATACAGAAGTGTCAAGGCCAATTTATTTTCATTGATGCTTCGCTAAATATGAGCATTATGATATCTTCAAAATTTTGAAAGTAATTTCTTAATGATATGAGATTGTGAGGGTATTATAAAGTAGACGATCAATTGGTTTGCCTATTGATAAGAGAACTTTTGCGTATATTTTTCGTCGTTGCTGTTTGAAAGTCCTCTAATCAAAACCTCAATTACCTACAAAAATATATAATAACTAAAGTGTAGAGGTAAGTGAGGGTATCAATCCACATCAAAGGGGTAAAGCGAGGGGAAAACAATTATAATTCACTTTTATTTATTTTCTTTTTGAGATTTTACTTTTCTATTTTTTTTAGCATTTTTAATATTAAAACAATTTTTGAGATAAGGTGAAATAAGACTAAACTAAATCAAAGATGTAAATAAAAGTAAGTGAAGATATTAAGTAAATCTAACTAAATAATATTCTAAAATATGAGAATGGTGAGGAAATAAAAATGAAGATTAACAAGGGATACGATAACACCATATATTCTAGCTAATTAAAATTACTTAATTCATTAAAATTAATTGTCCCAAGTTAGTATCAAAATCACAAATCAACTCTCGTTGCAAATACAATTTTAATAATAACATTTTAGAAAATTAATTTTAACACTCCTACAACTCTTGAAATAGAGATCCAAACATCATCTAACAAATCACCCGCTAGGATCGATCGATTGAACTAGTTTAAATCATAAAAGTAAACCTAGAGTTGAAATTAAAGAGCTAATACCACACTTCAGAAACCTCTATCTCTAGTTCGAATCTAAAATGGGTATTATAACTAGAGTTTCGATTTCTCTCAAAAATCATTACCCTCTCTTGAGGCGTAAATGAAAATGCAAGAATGCAAAATTAATCATCAAAGGAACATTTAATTTAAATTAATTAAATAAATTACGATTAACATTAAATAATGGGTCACCCCACCCCTTGAAAGGGGTTTTAGCCTATCATGATATTAAACATGATGAACAAATAATCAAAGGCTAATAAAATGAAATATAAGAGAAGAGAACAATCAAACCCAATCTCTTGAAGTGAAATTGAACTCTAATTTCATTGAAATCAAGCACCATCCATCCAATATGAGCATCCAACAATAATCAATTCAATATAATACTCAATTGAATTACTCAAAATTTATCTCCAGAAATCTCTAAAAATAAAAATTGTTTACAAAATATTTTCCTAATTTATTTTCTACTCTAACCTATCTCTCTAACTCTCTCTAGAATTCTCTCTACAAGATAATCCCCCTTCTTGAATGGTCTTCATCTTCTTTAAATAATAGGCATGGAGCAAAGGGTAAATTAGGTAAGGATAAAATGTGGGTGATCATGGGGGGGTGCACATGAGGTTTGAGAGATGTGAGGTCACAAAAATCTGATTTGGGTGAGGGAAATTTTGGGATTAAAGAAGTTGCATGTGGGAAGTGGTTGTTTTGGGGGTTTAATGGGAAAAGACGGGTTAAGTTTTTTTATTAAGCATGTGGGGATTTTGTTTTTGACTTGGCTTGTTTGTTGGCAGGAGAAAAAATCGTGCAAGGGCTTTGAGAAATGAAATCGATTTTTGGTTGGTTCCGTGGCTTTCGGGTTTGGGTTTGTATAGGAGGTTTCGGGTTTGTGTGGGACAACTAGGGCGTGAGGAAGTCGGAGCAAGGGTCGAAGGGTTTCAGGTTGGTTGTAGAAAGATGGGTTGCGGGTCTCAAGTGATGAGTTTGTGGGTTTTGTGGTAATGGTAGAGGTGTTGGTTTGGTTACAAAGTTTGGATGATAATGGAGGTTTTAAAAGAGAGAGAGAGTATGGGTGTTGGTGTGGGGAAGATGATGGGGGTTAGATTGTGTGTGTGTGTGGTGTATGGTAATTGGTGTTTATGTGAGGGTGATTGAGTTGGATGTGTGAGTGCGTATGGTTTAAAGGTGTGAGTGGGGGAATTTAGTTTGGTAGTAGGTGAGTGTGTAGGTTAGTATGTGTGTATTTAATTTGTGACCCTAACAAAATAAAAAAATAAATCAAATAAAATAAAAATAAAAACTAAACTAAGCGAAAAATAGAAATCTAGTATAGTACTAAAGACTAATCCTAAAAATAAAAATAAATAAAATTAAACATTAAAAATCTAATAAAACTAAAATCCTAAATAAAAAATATAAAAGACACAAAATAAAAATAAAAATCTATTAAAACTAAAAATATAATCCTAATACAATAAAACTAAAGAAAGATAAAATCTAAAAAACTTAGAAAATAAATTCCTAAAAACTAATCCTAATAAAATAAAATAAAGATAAAAATTAAAAACGAATAAAAATCAAGATCAAAATAAAGAAATATAAAAATAAAAAAATAGAAAATAAATCCCAGCAAATTCTAAATAAATCTCAAATAAAGCCTAAAATAAAATGACACAAAATATAAATCTATAAACGTCTAAAAAATACAAATTAAACACATACGGGCTCGGGTGAAGGTTTAGGAATTAGTTTAGGCTCGGGGTAAGGTTACGGGACAGGGTATTAGTTCAAATTTTTTATGAAATTTGCCTTGAAATAACACTTTTGACACTGCAACTACAATCACGCCTGCACATTAAATATTTACACGCATAAGACCCTAATTATCGAGAATTAGCAACTAAAAATGGTCTATTCAGGGTATAAAATGTACACTTTTGGGTGCTTATCATACCACTCCCAAAAAGAGAGTTGCTAGTCCTCGAGCAATAAGATAGAGAAAAAGAGAAAGATAAGTAACCAAAAGTGTACGACTTTCGTGGGCACTTGCGATTATACTTGGCATGTTCAACAAGCCTTTGAACCTATAGGTTTCCCTACATGACGAGTTTTGTTTCGTGAGGGTTTGCAGGGAATATACCCATAAAATTCTTTATTTTCTAAAGGGCAGTCAATCTCTTATTAGACGTAGAATAATCGCACAATCCATCACGTGAGAAATATTTGAGAAATACAACCTAGAATGAATAAAAAAAATTAGCTATGTAAATACTCAAGGCACATCCTTCCTAGAACTCAAATTGCATAGCGTGAATCAGTCAAACCGAGTTGAGCATCATAAGAGTAATGCCTATATTGCCTTTTCGGAATCAACGTTTCAACTTCAAATCTCACGGATATATCTCTCTCAAACGAACTCTCAAGATTTGGGTAAGTGTATCGCTCTTGTGTGTGAGGAGGTGAGTAAATGTAAGCAAGTTCAAACGTCTCACACTCGTATAAGGAAGAATGAACATATAGAAAGAAAAATGATCTCATGAAAGAAATGTTAATCACTATAGTGAGAACGTCGAGTTATTCACCACGTTGACTCTCATTTGCCCGAACACTTGGGGGAAATATGGATGTTTATGGGTGAGGGGGAATGAAATGAGATGAGAAGGATATGATAGGTAAGAAGGATATGATGGGATGATGATATGATGGATGAATGGTGTATGTTTGAGATGAGTGCATTACACTTTGACGACAAATGTCTTTATTTTATAAGATCTTGACTGCAACTTTCTCTTTTTCTTCTTTTCCAAATACTCATCAATGTATGAGATAAATCTGCTAAAAATACAAATAACCCCAACATAGATTTGTATTTAATTTTTCTCCATCTGAATCGAATTTGGCAGAGATATTCGCTAAAAATACAAACACTCTCTATGACGGATCTTCTCCTTTTATTTTTTTATTTTTTCATATTTTTTTTCTTTTTCCAAATACTCATCAATGTATGAGATAAATTTGGTAAAAATAAAAATAGCCCCAGCATAGATTTGTATCAAAATTTTCTCCACCTGAATCGACTTTGGGAGAGATATTCACTAAAAATGCCAACACTCTCTTTGACGGATCTTCTCCTTTTACTTTCAACACTCTTACCCTTTTCAACATGGTGGGTGGAAAATGGAATTGATATGGAAATGGCGTGGTATGATATGTGGTGATCATATGGAAAATGGAAGGTGTATGGATGTATGATAAAATGGAATTTGGTTAGTGTATGGGTGAAGTGAATGGGTGTAAACCTATTGATTGGGACAAATTTCAAGACACATATTTCTTACAACTCGAAAGTGACGTCGTTCTCAGTGATGAAACCAAAATTTTAATGAAGAATAATGAGATCATACAACGATTTTAGTGCGGACTCAAATGAAGTTGAATCAAATTATGACTCGGAGATTGTGTAAAACTCTATAAGAGGGAAAGGCACGAATCTCACAAGCTAAAGAGTTCTCTAGTGATCCTTAAGGTTTTCTTGAGAATTATAGTACTCTTCAACTCTAAACCGTAGTGACGTGATAAGTGCACAAATTTTGTTGAGTCTAGAAATTCATGGTGCAAAATGCCTTGTTATGTATTACATAAGCTATTGAAAAAATATCCTCTAGCTAGATTCCTAGACTTAAAAGACGGATGATAGAAAATTCACGTCAATTAATGAGATGAAAGAAACTGCACGAAAATTTTAAAAATCAATTTTTTTGAAGAGAGGTACGATTTTGATAAAATTCTCAACCCTCAACCCTCAAACAAAAAGGAACATCGTCCTCGATGTTAAGTAAAATTATTTTTAAAATTGAGAGCATAAGGTAGGAAAAAGATTACCAGAATCAAATGCTAATGAAGTGGACATATATATCCAAGAATAAACCTGAAGAAGTGATATGATGGAAAAATTTTACAGGTCTATAAACATGGAAAGTATTGGGTGATGTGAAACACCACTCCCAAACAGGATGAGACTAGTACAAGAAACAATGGGCTGCCTTTCGATAGCGCTATGTATAATGTCTTCAGCCAAACCGATCGGATCTCACCCGCAAGATAAAAACTAGGAAAGCTCGGGGTGGTAGAAAAATTGGGCGAAGAGAAACACCCCCAAATAAGACTGAAGTGTCAGCCTTGTTGGATAAAGGCAAAAGGGGTGAAGTTGAATAGGCACCGGTCACGAGCCGTATTATTATTCTTTTTTTTCCTTTTTTTTTCAAGATAAAAGACAATATTTTTTTTTGTTTTTATGGTTTTTGAATATTTTGAAAAAGAAAGGAAATATTTCTGGGATTTTTAGAGAATGAAAGGAAGAAAATGTTATTTAATTTTTATAAAAATAAATGAAGAAAATATTTTTGGATTTTTGTGGAGAAAAACAAGGAAAAAAATATTTTTTTTTAAAAGAGTGGGAAGAAAATTTATTTTTGTATTTTTTTAAAAGAAAAGATGGGAAAAAATATATTTTTGGATTTTTTATAAAAATAAAGGAAGAAAATATTTTTGGAAGAAATAAATGAAGAAAATATTTTTGGATTTTTTTTTTTGAAAGAAAAGAGCAGGAAAAATAGGCATTTTTTGGATTTTTTTTTAAAAAAAGAATGGGAAAAATATATACTTTTTGGAAGAAAAGAGCGAAAAAAATAGGTGGACTCTTTGAATTGGACGAATTCACTAAAACCCGACTACCTAAGGATGGAATTGGATACACACAAGTCAAGGAGCAATCCTAACTAGCACATAGTCAAATTTTATCTTCAAAGTTTAGTGAAAGGGGTAGCCAATTTTTAATTAAGTCCACGGGCGATAAAAATCATGGAAATTATATTTGTGATCGCCTTTTCAAAAATATTCTCCTATTGGGATACCTAGTTGATTGATTTTAAATTTAGTGATGGCTAGGGTAGCACACAATGGTAAGCGAGTGAGTCGGGGGATGAAATCCCTTCTCGTGAATGATTGGGTGTAGTCAATTAATTCATCACACCATTCGAAAATGAATGCGAGAATAAAATGAAACAAGATCACGTAATCACACACAAGAATTGACTCGTTGACACGAGAGCCGCGTGGGTTCAAGAGGTGTATCTCCCACGGTTTTTACGCCGTGGGGTGTTGAAAAATTGAGTCGACTGGGAGGAGATCACGCCTATCTCAGTCGGCTCTGGGAGTCCTACTGACCCAAGGTAGAGAGGCTTATTTTCCCCGTCTTGGTCGCCCTCTCTCTACCTTGTCAGGTTATTCTATCATGCTTTTCTTCTATTTATTTCAAATTTAAATAAAAAATAAATGGTGTCTCTAAGCATCGCAATACAAGCCAAGAATATAATAATCCTAATACAAGCCTTCTAAAAAATAAAAAATGGTACCAAAATGAAAAATACAAATTAATTACAGAATGGATCCTCACAAGTGCTTCAAGCTCCAAAGAATGACAACAATGCCATTTGATAGAAAAACAATTACTATCTCTAATATGTTTTTGTTGTTTGTGTTGTTGTTGCAACTTCTTTCTAATCAAAATTCTCTTGAACCTACAAATACACTCAAAATATGCATAGGGTAAGTAAGGGAGTATCAATCCAACTCTAAGGATGAAACACAAAAAATGAGAAGACAAAGGTGTAAATTCATTTGCATTTTATTATATTTTTCTATTTTTACTTTTTCTATTTTTTATGAATTTTTTAAGGTATTATTAATTAACTAACTGTATACTAATTGTTAAAGTAATAACTAAGATATAAAAGCTAATAAAAAAATGAGGTAAAAAAATTGTGCTAAAAAGTAAAGTAACTAAAGTGGACTCATGAGGGCTTCAAAATACATCCCATGAATGGGAGATTAGCCCTCACTGATCATCATCCAAAAATATAAGATAAACAAATGAAAGCATATGATGATTGAAATAAAAGTAATAAGAGAGGAATAGATCAAACCCATTTGTACTTGAATTGGAGCAACTCTTCACTTACATCAAAATTCTCTCAATCACAATCCCTCACTAATGTATTTATTGAATCTAAAATAAAAAAAAAATATATATAATGGATGAATTCATAATGGACAATTAAATAATAAAAGATATTTGTTAAAAATGAAAATCATAACATTATAAAATTGTACATTTGAACTCATCCAAAGAAATAAATTCTAGATCATGACTTTATATTGAGATAATTGCTAAAAATGCAAAATCTCAACATAAAGGAATGGATTAGAATTTACCTCCCATAAGGGATGAATTCAACTACATCAATCTATTTTGAAATATTTGCTAAACATGCAAAAATTCATTATAGATGGGTGGGGTGGAGTTCATCCTAGAGATAAATTTCACTACACATCTCTATATTGAGATATTTGCTAAAAATGTAAATACTTTCTCTAGAGGAGTGTAGAGAAATTTATCACATAAGAGTTTTAAAAACTAAATTTGAGATCTCTTTCTCAAATGGTCTTCATCTCTTTAAATAGTGTGGCAATGGAGCTAGGGGTAAATTGGGTGCATGTGAGTTGAGTGAAGTGAGCACAAGTTCATGGAGTGTGAGGCTAAAAATCTGATTTGGTTAGAGGAGAAAAAGGGTTAAGTGGCATAAAAGACATGTGGGTTTTTATTATTTGGTTTGTGTTTTGGAAATTGGCAGGTGATATAAATCATGTTGGCTTAGAAATGAAATGGGTTTGTTGGTTTCGGATATAGCAGGAGATGCTCGGGTCGGACTATGGATTGTGAGGGTTTGGGTCGCGGAAGGGGGCGTCTCGAGTTAGGTATGGCTATAGGTTTCGGGTCTGGTGGTTGTCGAATTAGGAGGTTCGGGTTTGGCAAACTCGGGGCTGTAGGTTGTATCCGGGTTGAGGCGATTAAGGGGTCAAAATGGGTGATTTGGGTTTGGACAATCCATGTTTGAAATCTGGGTCTCGGGTTGTGGGAATGATGGCCACGATTCTGGGTTATAGAAGGTATGGGGGTTAGTTTTTTGGTTGTTGGTAATGGTGGAATGGTTTGAGCTCTGGAGTTTTGAGGAGAGAGAAAGTTAGTTTAGGGAAGATGAAGTGAGGTTGATTTGGTGTGTGAGGGTGTATGGTATAGGGTGTGGGTGAGTGAGTTGTTTGGGTGTGGTTGAGTGTAGGTTCGTTAGGTGTGATTAGTGTGTGTGTGTGTTAGATTCTGACCCTTAAAAAAATAAACTAAGAAAATAATAAAAATATACCTAATAAAATAAAAACAAGTAAAATAAAAATAAAAACTCAACTAAACTAAAAATAAAAATCAACTAAAAATAAAAATCAGTGAAAAATAAAAATGACACGACACACAATACAAACTCTAACAACTAAACATGACTTAAATAAAAACTAAAACTAAAAACTAATAAAATAAAACAAAATAAATTGATAATAAACTAACTAAAAACTAAAAACAACTCCTCGATGTGCAAAAATAAAATATAAAAATTACTTAAAAAATACACATGACTCAAACAGAAAATATAAAAGAAATTCTAAAAATATACAAATGACACAAATAAAAATCTAGAAAAAATAAAAGAAAAGAAAAGAAAAGAAATAAAAGGGGACAAACCAAACATACACAGGACTCGGGTGATGGTTTGAGCTAGGTTAGGCTTGGGTTTGGTACGGGACAAGGGAAATAGCTCCATTTGAACTACAAATTCCCTCGAAATACGCATTTGAACTCCGCAAACGCTAATTGAGCTACAAAATAAACAAATACTAACATAAGTCCGATTTTATCGAGAATTAGCAATTAAAAACTATCTATTTGGGGTTTTATTTCAACACTTTTGGGTTCTTATCACACCACTTCCAAACAGAACATTGTTAGTCCTCAAGCAAAAAGATACAAAGAAAAAGAAAGATAAGAAATCAAAAGTGTACCCAATATAATATTTCCTTTCTTTTTCAGAAAAAATCAAAAATCACAAAATAGAGAATATTTTCTCAAAAAATAATAAGGCTCGTGATCGGTGTTTCTTCACCCTCACCTTTGTCAATTTTATCCAACAAGACTGATGCTTCAGTCTTGTTTGGGAGTGATTCGCATCACCCACTCTTCTGTCGCCTCGCGTTTTCATAGTTTCTATCCTTAGGGTGAGATCCCTTCGGTCTGGCTGAAGACATTAAATTTAGCGCTACCGGGAGGCAGCCCGCTGTTCTGTATGAGTCTCATCCTATTTGGGGGGTGGTGTTTCACATCACCTTATGCTTTCACGGTGTATAGACTTTTTATTCAGGTTCATTTTGGCTATATCTATCCACTTCATTAGCGGTTGATTCTAGTAATTTCTTTCCTACCTTCTGTTCTCAATTTAAAAAAATATTTTACTTAACATCGAGGATGATGTTATTTTTTGTTTGGGGGTGGGGAATTTTATCAAAATCGTACATCTTTTGAAAAAATTTGATCTCAAAACCTGATTTTTAAAATTTTCATGCAGTTTCTTTCATCTCATTCATTGACGTGAATCTTCTATCATCTATCTTTTAAGTCTAGGAATCAAGCTAGATATTTTTTCCTTCTAAGTAGCTTATGTAATACATATCA
This sequence comes from Sambucus nigra, assembly GCA_949130495.1. Lineage (NCBI taxonomy): Eukaryota > Viridiplantae > Streptophyta > Magnoliopsida > Dipsacales > Adoxaceae > Sambucus > Sambucus nigra. The sequence continues at coordinate 152,273,352 of OX422211.1, read as the reverse complement.
AGGCATGTTGCACCATGAATTTCTAGACTCAACAAAATTTGCGCACTTGTCACGTCATTACGGCTTAGAGTTGAAGAGTACTACAATTCCCAAGAAAACCTTAAGGATCACTAGTGGTGACTTTAGCTTGTGAGATTTGTGCCTTTCACCCTTTCAGGGTGTTTTACACAAACTCCGAGTCACAAGTTGATTCAACTTTCTTCGGGTCCGCACTTAATCGTTGTATGATCTCATTATTTTTCACTAAATATTTGGCTTAATCATTGAGAATGACATATTTTTCGAGTTGTAAGAAATACGTGTCTTGAAATTTTTCCCGATCACTAGATTTTCTTCCATATCGCATTTCTATTTATTTCACTCAATACTTTGCCATATTATACCATATTCACATATATTCCCCTCATCATCCATACACATTCCCCACTCCATTCATATATCGTCCATCATCATTTTGAGAAAAAGAGTGCTTTCCCAAATGTAAAATGTCTTCAGTGATTGAGAGTATTAAAAAAGAGAGAAAAAGAGAAAAACAAAAAAAATATAGAAAAAAGAACAAAGAACAAAAAAAAGAATAGAAAAAAAAGAAAAAAGAAAAAAAAAAAGAGTTTGTTGTTAGTAGTTAGTTTTTTTGTAATAAAGACATTTGTTCTTCAAGTATAGAACACTCTTCTCACATACACATCCATCACTCATCCATCAAACATCCATCATATCACCATCCTATCTATCATATCCTTTTTATCCCATTTCATTTCCCCCCACCCATAAAAATCCATGTTTTCCCCTAGGTGTTTGGAAAAATAAATGTCATCTTGGTGAATAACTCGACATTCTCACTATAGTGATTAGCATTCTTTCATGAGATCAATTTTCTTTCAAAAAGTTCGTTCTTTTTTTCTTACGTGTGTGTGAGACGTTTGAACTTGATTACATTTACTCACCTCCTCACACACAAGAGCGATACACTTACCTTAATCTTGAGACTTTGTTTGAGAGATTTATATCCAGTGAGATTTTGAAGTTGAAGCGTTGATTCTGAAAAGGCAATATAGGAATTACTCTTATGATACTCGACTCGGTTTGACTGATTCACGCTATGCAATTTGAGTTCTAGGAAGGATGTGCCTTGATTATTTACATAGCTAAATTTTTTTATTCATTATAGGTTGTATTTCTCAAATATTTCTCACGTGATGGATTGTGCGATTATTCTACGTCTAATAAGAGATTGACTGCCCTTTAGAAAATAAAGAATTTTATGGGTATATTCCCTGCAAACCCTCATGAGACACAACTCGATTTGTAGGGAAACCTATAAGTTTAAAGGCTTGTTGCACATGCTAAGTGCAATCGCAAGTGCCCGCGAAAGTGGTATACTTTTGGCTTCTTATCTCTATTTCTCTCTATATTTTGCTCGAGAACTAGCAATGTTCTGTTTGTGGGTGGTGTGATAAGAACCCCAAAGTGTACATTTTACACCCCGAATAGACGTATTTTTGTTGTTATCTCGATAATTAGGGTCTTATGCGCGTTAACGTTTATTTTGTAGGTCAATCGTGTCTTTCCAATGTAAAAGCGATAAATCAAGTCACATATGCAATTCATGGATCTAAATACCTTGTCTCGTAACCCTAGCCTAGCCCCGACCTTCCCAAACCTTCACCCGAGCCCATGTGTTTAGTTTGTTCTTTTGAGATTTTTCTTAGATTTTTAGTTTGAGTCATTTTATTTTTATGTTCTATTTTTTATTTATTTAGAATTCTCTAGATTTTATTTTCTATTTTCTATTTCTTTTTAATTAGTGTGATTTTATTTTGATTTTGATTTTGATTAGTTTTAGTTTGTAGTCTTATTTTGTTAGGATTAGTTTTTAGGAGTTTATTTTTAGTTTTAATAGATTTTACATTTTTTTAGGACTTTAGTTTTTATTTTTATTAGATTTTTATTTTTATTTCTTTTGTTTTATTATTTTAGTTTTTAATAGCTTAGGATTTTATTTTCCTAAGTTTTAATATTTTTATTTTTAATTTTGTAGTTTATTAATTTTATGTTTTTAGTTTTAATTTTATTTTATTATTTTTTTTGTCCAAATTAAACACACACACCCTAAACCCCTACACATTCACACACCCAAACATATTAAACTACCATACACCCACTCACAACACACCACTCACACCTAACTAACCTACACTCAACCACACCCAAATAACTCACTCACACACACCCTATACCAAACACTCTCACAAACCAAATCAACCCCACTTCATCTTCCCTAAACTAACTTTCTCTCTCCTCAAAACTCCATAGCTCAAACCATTCCACCTTTACCAACAACCAAAAAACTAACCCCCATACCTTCTATAACCCGAAATCGTGGCCATTATTCCCACACCCCGAGACCCGAATTTCAAACATAGATTGTCCAAACCCAAATCCCCCATTTTGACCCCTTAATCGCCTCAACCAGGATACAACCTACATCCCCGGGTTTGCCAAACCCGAACCTAGCCAGCTATGCCCTTGCGTGGCAACACGAACCAAATCCGGCGCTGCCCCGCCAACCTTCCTCCGATCGACGACCATCCATACCCACGCTGATGAAACCCGTAGCCATACCTAACCCGAGACGGCCCCTTTCGCGACCCAAACCTTCACAATCCATAGTCCGACCCGAGCATCTCCTTTCATATCCGAAACCAAAAAATCCATTTCATTTCTAAGCCAACGCGATTTCTATCACCTGCCAATTTCCAAAACACAAACCAAATAATAAAAACCCACATGTCTTTTATGACACTTAACCTTTTTTTCCCAAATTAATCCCCAACTAACTTCTTTTAACCATTTACCCAAATGACCCTCTAACCAAATCAGATTTTTATCCCCACACTCCATGCACTTGTTCTCACGTCACTTAACCCACATGCACCCATTATCTACCCAATTTACCCTTAGCTCCATGGCCACACTATTTAAAGAAATGGAGACCATTTGAGAAAGGGATCTCAAATTTAGTTTTTAAAACTCTTGTGTGATAAATTTCTTTACACTCCTCTATAGAGAGTATTTGCATTTTTAGCAAATATCTCAATATAGGAGTCTGTAGTGAAATTTATCTCTAGGATGAATTCCACCCCACTCATCTATAATGAATTTTTGCATTTTTAGTAATTATTTCAAAATAGATTGATGTCGTTAAATTCATCCCTTATAGGAGGTAAATTCTAAACCATTTCTTTATGTTGAGATTTTGCATTTTTAGCAATTATCTCAATATAAAGTAATGATCTAGAATTTATTTCTTTGGATGAGTTCTAATGTACAATTTTATAATGTTAGGATTTACATTTTTAGCAAATCTCGTTTATTATTTAATTGTCCATTATAAATTCTGCCATTATCCCCTTTTATTTTTATTTTGTAGTTTTTATTTTAGATTGAATAAATACATTAGTGAGGGATTGTTGTTGAGGGAAGTTTGATGTATAATTGAAGAGTTTATCCAATTCAAGTACAAATGGGTTTAACATATTCCTCTTTAATTCATCTTGATTTAATCCTCATACACTCTTAATTCTTTGCTTTTAGTTTTGGATGATGATTATTGAGGGCTAATCTCCCATTCATGGGATGTATTTTGAAGCCCTCATGAGTCCAATTTTGTTAGTTTACTTTTTAGCACAATTTTGTTTACCTCATTTTTTTTATTAGCTTTTACACCTGAGTTAGTATTTTAAAAATTAATATATAGTTAGTTAATTAATAATTCCTTGAAAAATCCATAAAAAATAAAAAGAAAAAATATAAAAATATAATAAAATGCAAATGAATTTTCACTTTTGTCTTCTCATATTTTGTGTTTCATCCTTAGAGTTGGATTGATACTCCCTTACTTACCCTATGCATATTTTGAGTTTATTTATAGGTTTAAGGGAATTTTGATGGAAAGGGAATTGCAACAATGACAAAAACACAATATACGCAAATTTTATTCTCTAGAAAATCCTATCTTAAAAAACATTAAATAGTTTGAGGTTATTGATTTGAGAAGGATTTAAATTCATGGCATGATGCATAAGTCGAGTGAATTTCATATTGTTCAACATTCCTACACTTAAGGTTGAAATTAAGTTCTTTCTTCAGAACTATCTCATTGACTTCGTGCACCTATGTTATGAATGTCTATATTGATTTATCTATGGAAAAAGTTCACACAATTACATTTCATTTTTATGATACGAATATTTTAATATTATTCCTCGTGTGACGTACTTCTATTTATATATACTTGTTTACATATACATATACTGTTTATACTTGAGAAAAGTGAAAAAAAAAAAAATCGAAACAACTACTATCTTCGGGTTTCCACTCTTTTGCATTCTGATTTTGAAAATTCATCGCATGTGCTAAATTGATTATTTATGTGATTATATTTCATTTGGATTCAAGTGATTATTATTATTTGTTAATGTATGTATGATCGCGATTAAACAAAATTCACAAGTTTACAATTTAACCTTATTTAATTGGTTACAAAAATAAAACCAAATTAATTCAGCCCCTAAACATGAAACTACGCATGTGTGTGTGCGTGTGTGTTAAACCATCACAATAAAATTGCTAACTCACATATTTCAGAAAAAATCTCTTTCGGATAAAATCTTTATTTCACTATAAAGATGTAAATCGGAACTTACAATAATTACATTGAAATCTTCAATGAACTCCTGCAAGAATTCATAAAGACACGCATGTAACAACCCTCGTTTTTGAGAAACTTATTTTATATTAATTTACTGCATGAAGTAATTATATAAATACGGATGATGGAGTAAATATGAACTAAATGAATTAATTGAGCATACTTACTAAACTGTTGCATATTTACTGTATGTGTATGTAAATATCATCAGGTGCATTTTATAGTGTCGCATGCTTTAAATGACATTTACAGTATAAATGAAATCAGAACTTGAAATGAGTTGTAAAATTTCCAAATGATAATTTAGAGGGCGTAGTTAGTCTCGAAATGTGCGAGATAGTCAAAATAAGTGCCATATTGTATTTTTGAGTTTCGGGAACTTTTGACTAGTTTTGACTTAAATGTGTAGTTGCGAATCATTTTAATGAGGTATTAACTATTTAAGTTGGGAATTTAGACTAAAGCCACTATTTAGTCTTACATTTCATGGAGTAATTCTCTTAAGTGTATTTACTAACCTAGAGAGACGGAGAGAATAAGAGAAATTGTGGAGAAAAGAAAGAGATTGAAGATTTGGGATTGTTGCTACCATAAGGAAATCTGAGATTTGAACCTCAAGGAAAGTTTTCTTACTTGCTAATATATGGTTTAAGATGAGTAAATTGTGTGATAGTTGTGTATGTGAATCATTGGAACAAAAATGGATTTTATGGATTTTATGGTGTTTGAGCCCTAATCATAGTTTATGTTGATGATATTGTGGATTATGGTAGTTGACAATCATGTATGGTAGTTTTAGGTAGATTAATGTTGGTGGATGTGTGTAAAAATGGAGAAGAATTAGGATTTGGGAAAACTAGGGTTCATAACCCATAGCCCCCTTCTTGGCAAAATCGCAGGGGTGAATCGATTTGCCCTTCCTGCGAATCGATTCGCTTAGGGTCAGGTTACAGTTCTGGGAACTCGAATCAATTCGGGTTAAGACCGAATCGATTCGGTCGAGGCAGAAACTAAGATTATTCATCCGAATCAATTGACTTTTGGGCGAATTGATTCGCTGCTTGGGGCGAATCGATTCGGCCCTAGGGCAAATCGATTCGAAATCAGGCTGTTTTGAGTTATTTTTCTAACTCAATTTCTATCTTTTTCTTTTAGGCTTAGGACTTAGGAACCTTCTTTTGTGAAGTAAACTTAGTGTCCTAGAGTCTTATAATAGTGTGATCACTTCCCTAGATTAGAAATGCATTAGATGGGGATTATTTCGGGGACTTACAAATAGGTGATAAAGTGTTATTTTCCTTAGTAAGTTAGCTTGAGTTTAGGAGTTGTAAAGCTATAAATTGAGGTATTTTAGGGGCTCAATTGGGGTATATTAAACCTTGTGACTTGTAGAAATGTCATGTTTTCGTGGAGACTAATTTGGGAACTTAGTATGTGATGAAAGAAAATGATGATGTTAAATGATTATGGTTTCGGATAAAATGAAACATACATGTGTCAAATGGAAATGAAAATGGTAAATAATAATTTACTTAAACACACCTCTCTAAATGCTATCATAAGGGAATTTCGCGCATGAGGTGAAGTTCCATGGCTAGTGAATGCAGGGTGAATATAGTCCTCGGCCATATGACCGGTTATTATGTATGTTGTATTTATTGTGCGACTATGAGGTAATTCCGAATGTGGTTATGACTCACTCGCAGGTATATGGCCACTCCCCGACGTTGCGCTAGGATGCCCAGGTTGTCTTGTTGATAGGCCCTGGAAGATGATAGTCATTTAGGGGCGCGCACAGTGGGGAAACCCGGACAGGAGGTCTTAGAATCATTATATATAGATGAATATAGCTATTCTTATTCAAGTTGGAGTTGAATTATGATAAATGCCATAAAGAGCATAATTGTGATTATGTTTCATAATGAGATATGGAATGATGAAATGAAATAGAGTAAAGGATGAAGGTTTTTAATTAATGATATTCATTTATATCCTCTTGCATAACTGAATTGAACCTATGATTATTTAATTGCCTTAGTTTATGCTTTGAGATTGTGTAGGTAGATTCTTATTACTATCAATCATGATAAACTGTTCATAACTGTCATACTCTTTATTCATCTGGTGATTATATAAAATTAGGCCCTGACCCATTCATATTTCTTGTTGTGAAAGAATCTTATATTCGCTCAGGTGCTCCGTCGCAAGGACGCCCGTACTGACTTTCCTATTCCGGTGTTTTTGGGGAGTCGTGATACTTTGCGGATATTACAGGATATGTTGTTGTAGACGCCTTCATTTTTGTACACTAGTTATGATCGAGTCATTTACTCGGGCGTGTGGCCCAAGCTTTTGTATTTGCTTATTATGATGTATTATGTAACATAATGAACTTGTTGAATATTGTTGTATAAGACTGTTGGCCGACAGCATATTCGGTCCCCTTATTGTATACTTAATGCGGATATTATATAAGTTGTTTTGGGTATCCACCTTTTAGTAAATTATTTAGTCCAAATATTTCTTTTTAAATTATAAATCATATTTTGACAATCTATTTTCCAAAATTAAAGGGTGGTTATCCCGTATACTTAGTACATTGTTGTGATGCTGAGGATGATCCATCTATGATTCATGTTTTTATTTGAGTATCTGGCTGGCCACACCTTATTTTGATAAGCAGGTTGTCACAGATGGTATCAGAGATCAGGTTCTAGTGTCTTTAGGATCTATGCGGACTTGTCACGTTCTATCGTAGCGTTCTTTGATATAGAGCTTAATGTTAGGACTCTTTTGTTGCCTATGTTTGCAATCTTCTGCAAAATAGATTGTTCTAAATAGTATTCTAATTCTATTGTTTATTTATCTCAGATGTCGCCTAAGAGAGGTCGCCCAGCTAGGAGAAATAGAGTTGTAGAAGAGGATGTTGGTACTCCACCGTCGCCGCAGCAGGGAACTATAAATGCTGTTGATGCAGCAAATATTGTGGCCCAAGCGGTCAATGTTGCTATGGCCGTCGTGGTTAAGCAATTTCCACAAGCCCAACAACTAAGGGCTCAGGATGTACAAGCTCCTACAGGACCTTCCGCGTGAGACAGTGTTAGGGAATCCTTTTTAAAGGTCCATCCCCCATAATTCCAAGGAGGTTCGGACGTCATAGTAGCTAATCAGTGGAAGAAGGATATGCAGCGCCATCTTTGAATGGTGGAGTGTAGTGAGGAAAGGAAAGAAATACTTGTTACTTTTAAACTTGTTGGAGTTGCACTACTTTGGTGGGAGTCGATGACTACACCAGAGCAGAGAGATACTATGACCATCAATGATTTTTGGGTTCTGTTTGATCAGAAGTATTTTCCTCCCGCAGTTCAAAGGGAGATGAGAAGGAATCTTCTGGATGTGGTGCAAGGAGAGCATTCAGTCGAGGAGTATGAAGAGGAGTTCACTTGGTTAGCAAGTTTTGTACCGGACGAGGTGACTCCGAAAGAGAGGAAAATATTGAAGTTCATGGGAGGTTTGCACTGGAGGATATGGTAATATTTGCTGGGTAATCCGACTTTGCAGACTTTTGGGGATGTGATGAATGCGGCGTTACTCCATTGTCAAGAACATCGGTTGTATGTTCAAAGTGGTAAGAAGGCTTCAACTGTGGGGTAAGCGGGTAAACCTGGAGGCAATGGGGCAGGAGGAGGAGTATTTCCCTCATCCCAATCTTTGGGAAATAAACAAAAAGAAAGGGACCCCCAGCAAGGGGACTTGTCTAAACGGCAATGTTTTGGTGGGTTTAATGTTGGTGGAAATAACAATAGGCATGGTCAAGGTGGCCCGCAACAGCAACAAGCAGGTCGGGGTGGTAATGGGGTTAGAGGCCATCCGAGCCAAGGATTTGGGCAGTTTAGAAATAATCGGGACTGAAATCAGGAGAATATGACGAATCGATGTTTTTAGTGTGGAGAGCCGTGCCATTTCAAGAGGGTGTGTCCTCAGTTGATTGGGGGACAACTTCCTAGGATTCCATAACATCCACATGCTCAGCTACCGTCGCAAGTACCTAATCCGGTTGTCCCTCCACAATAGGTACAACTACAGTATGGGCGTGTTTATCACATTCTGGATGATATGCTTCCTCCGGCTCCATTCGCGCCGCCAGCTATTGAGGGTAAGTTTCCTATTCAGGGGCACATTGATCGTATTTTGTTTGATACGGGTGCGACACACTCGTTCATTTCTAAAAGTTTTGCTCAGTCTACATAATTGATTAAATCTATGGAGAGTACCTTCACTAGTGTTGAATCTTCTATGGGTGATGGTTCACTCATTTTCTTTGTTTGTAAACAAGTAGGAATTAATCTTGGTAACCTGCGTTTTGAGGCTGATTTACTCATCCTAGATATGGTCGGGTATAATGTAATTCTGGGTATGGATTGGCTAGTGAAGTATCGTGCAATAGTTAATTTCTATGGGAAAAGTATAGTTTTTGCCATTTCGAGGAAATAAATGTTTTTAGTGGTTATGCCTCGTTCAGAAGGAGGTACTAGCACTTACTTGTATTGTATCGCGGAGGAGACTTCTCGGGATGTAGTCATTTCCTTAGATTCAATTCAGGTGGTTAGGTAATTCGAGGATGTTTTTCGGGAAATACCAGGTTTGCCTCCTAGTAGGGAAATTGAGTTTTTAATTGATTTAGCGCCAGGAACGCGACCGATTGCGCGAGCTCCGTATCGTATGGCTCATGTTGAGATGAGGGAGTTAAAAGACTAGATTCAGCAGTTATTGGAATAAGGGTTTATTAGGCATAACACGTCGTCGTGGGGCGCTCCGGTGTTATTTATAAAGAAAAGAGACGGTTCTCTCCGATTATGTGTTGACTATAGAGAGTTGAATAAAGTCACCATCCGAAACAAATACCCATTACCTCGGATTGATGATTTGTTTGATGAACTTAGGGGAGCGTCATACTTCTCTAAGATAGATTTGAGGACGGGGTATCACCAGTTGATGATACGAGAGCAAGATGTGTCCAAGACTTCTTTCTTAACAAGATATGGGTCCTATGAATTTTTTGTTATGCCCTTTGGACTAACTAATGCCCCCATCGTGTTTATGGATTTTATGAATAGGGTATTTCGGGACTTACTGGACCAGTTTGTTATTGTGTTCATCGACGACATCCTAGTATATTCTTGAACCGAAGCCAATCATGCTACTCACTTACGGTTGGTCCTGCAGACATTGAGGGATCACCAATTGTATGCCAAGTTCAAAAAGTGCAGTTTTTGGTTACAGGAAGTACAGTTTCTGGGTCACATTGTGACAGCCCAGGGTATTTCAGTAGACCCAAGTAAAGTTGTTGCGGTGAGGGAGTGGGGTCAACCCACGACACCTACCGAGATCCGTAGTTTGCTGGGTTTGGCTGGTTATTACCGCTGATTTATCAAGGGTTTTTCTAAAATTGCTAGCCCTTTGATAAATTTAACCCGAAAAGGGGTGATGTTTGTTTGGGATGATTCTTGCCACACAACTTTTGATGAGCTCAAGGATAGGTTGACTTCTGCTCCAGTCCTTGCCTTACCAAGGCCCGGATTGGAATACTTAGTCTTCACCGATGCATCTCTGCGGGGGTTGGGAGGTGTACTACAACAAGAGCAGCGGGCTATTGATTATGATTCCCGCAAGTTAAAGCCTCATGAAAAGAATTGTCCAGTGCATGATTTGTAACTTGTCGCGGTAGTTTTTGCCTTGAAGATCTGGAGGCATTATCTCCTGGGGGAGAAATTTAGTCTTTTCACGGACCACAAATCGTTGCAATATTTGTTTTCCCACAGAGATCTAAATATGCGACAGCGCCGATGGATAGAGTTTGTGAAAGATTTTCAATTCGACATCCACTATCACCCGGGAAAGGCGAATGTGGTGGCGGATGCTTTGAGTAGAAAACCCGAGGACGAGTTAGCCTTTGTATGGAGGGCTAAATGGAAGGAGCTTAGCCAACATGATGAGGTTGCTAGAGCGTTCATATCGGTAATGACTATCATGCCTACGATAGTGATAAGGGTGGTGGAAGCCCAAAGAAGGGACAAAGGTTGTCTGGACCGTATACACTAATTATTGACCGAGGGAGCAGAATCCTACTCTATAAGCTCTGAGGGTGGGGTATGTTTCCATGGGAGACTCATTGTATCAGACGAAGGGGACTTAAGAAGGGCCGTAATGACGGAATCTCACGATTCCAAATTTACAGTACATCTGGGCAATGACAAGATGTACCAAGACATGCGTCGTCAATATTGGTGGTCAGGGATGAAACGGTATATTTTTGAGTTCGTATCCCAATGTGCTACTTGTCAATTGGTTGAAATAGATCATCAGTGACAAGGATGGGATTGGTGCAACCCTTGGAGATTCCGGTATGGAAGTGGGAGAGTATCTCGATGGATTTCTTTACGGGCTTGACAAAGTCGCAAAATGGTCATGGTTCTATTTGGGTTATTGTTGATCGTTTGACTAAGTCGGCACATATCTTACCGCTACATGCTGACTACAATACTGCTCGTTATGCCCGATTTTTTATCACGGAGATTGTTAGACTCCGTGGGGTGACCATAAATATAGTCTCCGACAGAGATAAGATTTTTGTTTCCCATTTTTGGCAAAGTTTCCAAGAGGCTATGTGAACCGAATTGAAATTAAGTACTTCTTATCACCCTCAAACAGATAGGCAGACTGAAAGAGTCAATCAAATGTTGGAGGATATGCTCTGAATGTGTGTGCTTGATTTAAAAGGTGGTCGGGAACAATATATCCCTTTAATTGAGTTTTCTTACAATAATTCATACCAATTCACCATTGTAATGGCACCCTATGAAGCCTTGTATGGTCGTCCTTGTAGATAGCCCACTTGTTGGTTGGAGGTGGGGGATAACAAATTTCTTGGACCTGAAATGATCCAAGATACTTCTTCCAAGATAGAACTCATCTGAAATCGCATCCGAATAGCTCAAGATCGCCAAAAGAGTTATGTCGATGCGAATAGAAGGCATGTCGAGTTAGAGGTTGGAGATCAAGTCTTGGTGCGCATATCGCCAATGAAAGGTATTAAGCGCTTTGGGAAGAAAGGGAAGCTTGCGCCGCGCTACGTTAGACCTTTTCCCATTATTACCAAGATAGGCCCAATGGCGTATCAACTTGCCTTACCAAAACACTTACAATAAATCCATGACGTGTTTCATGTTTCCTCCTTGAAAAAGTACAAGAGGTGTGAAGGAGCCCTTTGGCATATTCCTTTGGAGGATATCGAATTACAACTCGATATTTTGTATGAGGAACAACCGATTGCTATCTTAGAGCACGGAGAGCGTCGATTGAGATCATGAGTGGTACCCTTGGTGCGGGTTCAATGGGGTCATCACAATGCCAAGGAATAGATGTGGGAGCGTGAGGACGATATGCGGGAAAAGTATCTGAATCTCTTCTTGCAAGGTACGCTTGAATTTTGAGGAAAAAATTCCCTCATAAGGGGGGGAGTATGTAACAACCCTTGCTTTTGAGAAACTTATTTTATATTAATTTACTGCATGGAAGAATTATATAAAATAGGGATGAGGGAGTAAATATGAACTAAATGAATTAATTGAGCATATTTACTAAACTGTTGCATATTTACTGTGTGTGTATGTAAATATCATCAGGTGCATTTTATAGTGTCGCATGCTTTAAATGACATTTACGGTATAAATGAAACCGGAACTTGGAATGAGTTATAAAATTTCCAAATGATAATTTAGAGGGCGTAGTTAGTCCCGAAATGTGCAAGATAGTCAAAATAAGTGTCATATTGTATTTTTGAGTTTCGGGCACTTTTAACTGGTTTTGACTTAAATGTGTAGTTGCGAATCATTTTAATGAGGTATTAACTATTTAAGTTGGGAATTTAGACTAAAGCCACTTTTTAGTCCTACATTTCATGTAGTAATTCTCTTAAGTGTATTTACTAACCTAGATAGAGGGAGAGAAGAAGAGAAATTGTGGAGAAAAGAAAGAGATTGGAGATTGAAGATTTGGGATTGTTGCTACCATAAGGAAATCTGAGATTTGAACCTCAAGGAAAGTTTTCTTACTTGCTAATATACGGTTTAAGATGAGTAAATTGTGTGATAGTTGTGTATGTGAATCATTGGAACAAAAATGGATTTTATGGTGTTTGAGCCCAAATCATAGTTTATGTTGATGATATTGTGGATTATCGTAGTTGATAATCATGTAGGGTAGTTTTGGGTAGATTAATGTTGGTGGATGTGTGTAAAAATGGAGAAGAATTAGGATTTGGGTAAAACTAGGGTTCATAACCCATAGCCCCCTTCTTGGCAAAATCGCAGTGGCGAATCGATTTGCCCTTCCTGCGAATCGATTCGCTTAGGGTCAGGTTATAGGTCTGGGAACCCAAATTGATTCGGATTAAGGCCGAATTGATTCGGTCGAGGCAAAAACTAGGATTCTTCATCCGAATCGATTCGCTTTTGGGCGAATCGTTTCGATTCTTGGGGCGAATCGATTCGAAATCAGGCTGTTTTGAGTTATTTTTCTAACTCAATTTCTATCTTTTTCTTTTAGGCTTAGGACTTAGGAACCTTCTTGTATGAAGTAAACTTAGTGTCCTAGAGTCTAAAAATAGTATGATCACTTCCCTAGATTAGAAATGCATTAGATGGGGATTATTTCGGGGACTTACAAATAGGTGATAAAGTGTTATTTTCCTTAGTAAGTTAGCTTGAGTTTAGGAGTTGTAAAGCTATAAATTGGGGGACTTTAGGGGCTCAATTGAGGTATGTTAAACCTTGTGACTTGTAGAAATGTCATGTTTTCTTGGAGACTAATTTGGGAACTTAGTACATGATGAAAGAAAATGATGATGTTAAATGATTATGGTTTCGGATAAAATGAAACATACATGTGTCAAATGGAAATGAAAATGGTAAATAATAATTTACTTAAACACACCTCTATAAATGCTATCATAAGGGAAGTTCGTGCATGAGGTGAAGTCCCCTGGCTAGTGAATGCAGGGTGAATATAGTCCTCGGCCATATGATCGGTTATTATGTATGTTGTATTTATTGTGCGATTGTGAGGTAATTTCGGGTGTGGTTATGACTAACTCGCAGGTATATGGCCACTTCCCAACGTTGAGTTAGGATGCCCTGCTTGTCTTGTTGATAGGCCCTGGAAGATGATAGTCATTTAGGGGCGCGCACAGTGGGGAAAACCGGACGGGCGATCTTAGAATCGTTATATATAGATGAATATAGCTATTCTTATTCAAGTTGGACTTGAATTAGGATAAATGCCATAAAGAGCATAATTGTGATTATGTTTCATAATGAGATGTGGAACGATGAAATGAAATAGAGTAAAGGATGAAGGTTTTTAATTAATTATATTCATTTATATCCTCTTGCATAACTGAATTGAACCTATGATTATTTAATTGCCTTAGTTTATGCTTTGAGATTGTGTAGGTAGATTCTTATTAATATCAATCATGATAAATTGTTCATAACTGTCATACTCTTTATTCATCTAGTGATTATATAAAATCGGGCCCTGACCCGTTCATATTTCTTGTTGTACAAGAATCTTATATTCGCTCAGGTGATCCGCCGCAAGGACGCCCGTACTGACTTTCCTATTCCGATGTTTTTGGGGAGCCGTGATACTTTACGAATATTACGGGATATGTTATTGTAGACGCCTTCATTTTTGTACTCTAGTTATGATCGAGTCATTTACTCAGGAGTGTGGCCAAGCTTTTGTATTTGCTTATTGTGATGTATTATGTAACATAATGAACTTATTGAATCTTGTTGTATGAGACTGTTGACCGATAGCATATTCGGTCCCCTTATTGTATACTTAATGCAGATATTGTATAAGTTGTTTTGGGTATCCACCTTTTAGTAAATTATTTTGTCCAAATATTTCTTTTTAAATTATAAATCATATTTTGACAATCCGTTTTCCAAAATTTAAGGGTGGTTATCCCGTATACTTAGTACATTGTTGTGATGCTGAGGATGATCCATCTATGATTCATGTTTTTATTTGAGTATCGGGCTGGCCACCCCTTATTTTGATAAGCGGGTTATCACAACGCAGTCTTGAGTCAACAATGGAACAACCGCAGCATTCCACACGAACACACAGTCCAAATTAGCTAGAAACACCCTCGAGTTCTCCCAATCGACACGCAGTCGTCAGCCGTAGATTTACCCTCTCTACAAGAGAAAACGTTAACAAAGTTGTATCTTAGGTTCCAAAATAATTCACATAAAGATCGGGATGTTTTGTGAATTGAAAACAAAAAGAATTAAACCCTAAACAAAGAAGACAAAGTGCTCTGCCGATTTATAGTGTTTGCAGAAACTAAAACGTTAGGTCTTCTTGTCGAAAATGGAGTGGTTTAACACCCTATTTAGAAAAAACTTAAGGTGGCGCGTCGCTCGAACAAAATATTGATGTCGATCGAATGAAGCAGGATGTCGCTCGAATGATAGCTTTGCGTGAGATCACCTATTACTCGAATGATTGTGTATCTCGCTCGAACGAGATTAAATGAAAAATAATTTTTTATTTTGCCAGAAAATATTACGCCTCAAAACTTTTAAAAAACCTTTGACAAAAAACTCCTCTCCAACACTTAGAAAATATATTGTAAAAAATATCCCAACACTCTAAGTGAAATGCTAAGGTACTTAAACACAACCTTATCAAAATTAATCTCGCGGAGGCTTGAATGTTGAAGAACTTTGATATTTAGATCCGTCTTGACACTTGAATGATCTTGAATAATTCTTCGACTGTTGTAGTGGTATACGATATACTCACATGTAAGCTGAACGATAAAATAATATCCATACATTATTCATACTTAGTTTCATACCCTTCGTATATTATGGAAGAAAAGTGAGAGAACAAAACAATTTGAGGTGAAGTTTTTACTGTCCTTAAACCCTTGTATGCGTCACGGTGCTCTTTTGTTTCATGTGTGTCGGTCTCTTTCACATTTATGATGATCTCATGGACTATACAAGATGAAGAATTTTAGTTGAAGAAAAATTCTCGTATGTCATTCTATTTTGGGATTGGAAGGGTATTAGTATACCGTTGTCTTGATTTTGATTTTCATTTTAGTACCGAAATATCCAAAGGGGGAGATTTGTAAGAGCAAGTTTTTATAATTTCTCATAGTTTAGATATTTTGTCATACCCCATTACAAATCTAAAACCACATTCGCATAAGCCATCATAATTAATGAAGACAAGTTAGTGATCAAGCAACGTTCCGAAGTTCAAGTGGTTGAAACTATCACGACTCAATATGGTGGTATATGGTAATAAGGGTATTTGATTTTACTTAGTCAAATTTAATTTGGGATATTATTTTTTATTTGACGCATTTTGCGTAAAAACATTTTCAAAATGAAATATTTTTTATTTTTTGGTTTTTTAGAACGAGATTGGCATCTCGTTAGAATGAGACCTTTTATGTATTCAAATGAGGGTCTAACTTAATTGGAACGAATGTTTGAGTTCGCTGGAATGAACTTCAAATGGGGTTTCTCTGTTTAACAGAGTTGTACCCATTGGAAGGTCGTTAGAACAACCTATGCAGTTCGTTCGAACGACACTTTACCTCATTAGAACGAAACATGTTCTTCATTCGAACGAAGTGGAATTTTTGTTCAAATAAACCCCGCCGCCTCAAAGTTTATATTTTCTATAAATTGAACACTTTTGGACTTTTTTTACACAACTATTTTGGCAAAAATCAATTCAGAGACATGTCTCAAAAGTTTTCCTTTTTGTTATTTCTCTGAAACACGTTTGTTTTCGAAATCATCCCCATCATTCGAATGGTTTATTGAGTTTGTCAATCCCTAATTCTATACACTACATCAAACCCTTGTAGAGTTTTCTCAACAGCTGACTTTTGTGGAGTTGTCAGTCTACTACTGAAGAAGAAATAATTTTACAATCCTGAGGTTGATCGATGGATATCGATGGAAGTGTTGATTCCTATTGATATTATTGGACTGCGTCACTTTTTGGTGAAGACTTAAAGACCAACATTGTATTATAGTATATAAGTTGGAATTTATCTGGCATGCACAACTAATTCTAATCAAGATAAAATTTGATAAAAAAAATGAGATCTTTATGTGTTTATCCTAAGATACAAATGAGTCCATATAGCCCACTTATTTTTAGTATCTCTAAGGGCAATATATCGAGGGACATACTACAGAGGCTTGTGCTCATGAGTAGAACTCAGTGTTGTGCCTACGTGCCCATGGAGTCAGGGGATGAAAGTCTATGTAGTTCACAATGTTTAGGATATTGCGCATATAGGATGTAAAATTTTAGTAATTTCAGAGTTCAACTCCTTTAGATTTCACTTCTAGTACGAATAGGTGTATCATGTATGTGTGTTTTTAGATTAGATGATTAATAATGTTTTAAGACATATTCCTTATAAACATAATTTTAGTCATGTCTACTATTGAAGTTAGAGATGTTTTCTAAGGTGCGAAGAGCGAATTATTCCAACTTTTGATGTTGAGCGTATCAAAGAGTACAAGGTAACCTTGTATACGATCTTAATCCTAAAAAACAAGTTATTTACATGGAAATTATGCCTTCAAGTCATATTTTCATTTAAGTGATTTGATCAATTATCATTAGTTCATTAACATAATGACTTCATCAAATCAGAATTGCTATATAAGAAACATCCTAAATGTTGAATGAGCATCGGGCTTGAAAGTATCTAATCCTTATATAATGAATGTACGGTCTCATAGTGGATTCGGGGTATAGTTTTGCACGAGTATATTGTTCAGGATTGGGATTGACATAAAAACTCAACTCAACAAAGACTTTTTTCAATTATTTGGGGTCACCTACATAAATCCTAGTTTTCAACTCCGCTCTGTTAAATGCAATATCTTTAATTAAATCACATTATATCATGTCCTTTGGGGGAGGGGGCTTGACATAAATGCAGAAAATTTTCATCCCAAAGAACATCAATCGGCCAAGCATTTTAAGTAAAAAATAAGATCTAGGTTTAAGGCATAAAACTAGGGTTTTGAACAAAATATCTTTCAAATCTTTTTTTTATCTGTATGAGGACAAATATACCGATGAAGATGATGATCTTGCTACCCTACCGAGGTCTCCAAAAACCTTGCTGGAATCCTTTGAAGTCTCGAATCTTCAAGAATATAATCCACCCAAAGTAAGCCTTGTGTGTGGTCTCTCTTGGAGATAAAACTTTGGTGAAATGTGAAAGAAGCCACTTTCTCTCTCCTCATTCCTTCATAAAAATGTGAATAGTTTTTTCCTATCCCTTTTTAACCGTCCATCATGGATGATTACCCAAAAAGCCTAGCTTACACCAATATATATAGGTATAAATCATGGAATCCATCTAAACTGGGCTTCTAGAGAGTTTCGGGCCTACTACTTAGGCAATTATACTAAGGTCCTAAGACTAAATAATCAAACTGGCTTCCAAATAAATACTCAAAAATCCCAAACTACATCCCTATAATTTATTTCTTTTCTTTATTTATTCGCCATTAATTTCATTGAATAATCACGAATGTAATCCAATTGGACTATCTCCAAATCACATGGAATAAAGAGTTCTTGTTTTCAAAATAGATTTTCTACGTAATTTAACTCCCCACGTTAGGTGTTCGTTACCCTCTTAGTTAAATCAGTTTGTCGATAATCGATTTCAACTAACATATATTTAATTCCTTGATTCTCAAACTTGACTTATTTGATACTCTATCAGATTATAAAATAAATTGGTAGGGGTTATTGGCAAAAACAAAAATCATAAGTCTATCAAAGGGTATCATAATCCCACATATTTCTTGGGCACAGAGTCCTCTGAATTATGATCTTAAACCTAATCACACAACGATTGCTCAATCTTCGAAGACTGATATCCAATAAAAAATGGGACTTTTTGATAGAATTCAAAGAAATAATTATGCAAGCATTCCAATCAGGGTAACCCTCAGGATTAATAACTTATGCACCCTTTGTAAATAGTAATGATATTTCCCAAGTCTAATATAGTCAGCCATTAGACATGAATCTCACGAGGTAGTCTTGTTCAATACATTCCTGAATGTACTGATCATAATCCTCTTTTGAATTATCAAATTAGTTCTCAAACCATATGAAAGGTTCCTGCAGTTTGAAATAAATTAATAGGATTGTACAAGCATCTTTATTGGTAGTATGACAACTCCCTATATATGTTGTGAACTATTCAATTGTACTAGAAACGAAATTCGAATTTCCTATGATCTAGTCGAACCCAACTCATCGAAAGTCCTACTAACTCTAACTAACCTATACAAATATATATATATATATATATATATATATATATATATATATATATATATATATATATATATATATATATATATATATATAAGATAAATATAAGGCATTCTCATGGACATGATTCTTATCTTAAAATGAACTGACAGACCTTTAATGAAAAATAAACTTCATACATTACTTTAAGAATAAAACCACAACAATCTCCCACTTAGTCTTAAAGCTATATACCTATGCATCTAACTCCCAACCCATTTACTCGGCAGTCTATAGCCTTAATTATAGAACGATTAACCTGGTGTTATGCAATACAAACTTGGTCATAAACTTTATCACTTACCTTGTTCGATTTCTTGAACTAGGCAAAACGTACACTCAATGTGACTAATCCTTTTATGGGTTACGAGTTATCTCAAACTAGAAATCGTATCGCTATTTTTATTTAAAAGTGTAATAGCCAATTGCACTTGAAGGAATCTCATGTAGATTTCTTAGGAAGTATCCAAGCCATAAATCCTTCTTAGTTTCCTCCAAAGTGACAAAAACTTTGTCCTCCTTGGTGGACTCAGCAATCCAAGATTTATGCACACTCCGCTAACTTACAGCTCCACTTCCTAGGGTAAACACATATTTCGAGGTAAAAACTTCGAATTCTTATTCGAGAAAAAAAAGTTTTTGTAAAATGTATAAGAATATTGGACAAAAATCTGTTGACGACGTCAATGGTATGGCAGATATTTAGTCTATTACACAATATAGCATATATGAGTTTGGCAACCACCGAAGTATAAGGTATATTCCCCATTCTTTCTATGTGATCAAGTGTTTTAGGACACCTATCCCTAGACAGAATGATTCCATAATTGAAAATAAAATCCTTTTGCGGTATTCTGGTGCTAATATTGGGAGTAAAACATCGATAAAAGAAGCTTTGAATGATCTTAACACTCATTTTAATTGATCTAGTGAAAGCTTGATAATAAGGATGTGATCAGCTTCTCCTAAGAACTTTATATCTAGCTATTTAGACAACCACACTCTTACGTATGACAATAAACTCACCTCATTCCCGATTAGGATAATATTATACATAAATTATACAAGAAATACCACCAAGTTTTCATGATACTTCTTATACAAAAAATTATTATATGGACTTTGATCAAAATTAAAATATTGATTTCCTAATCAAACCGAATGAGCCAAGACCTTGATGTTAGCTTAAATCCATAAATAGATCTCTTAAGATTACATATTTTCATGTCTCGACTTCTTACTATATACTAATTAAGACAATTATTTAGTAACGCAATCTTGTTGTTAAAATAACCCTAATAGACTTTAGCATGGCTACCGATAAGAAGGTTTGCTCATAGTTAATCACTTTATTTCTGAGTAAACCATTTAGTAAGACTTGACTTGAAGGTTAGCACCTTCTCATCCATCTATATTTAAACTTCATGTAGATCCTCTTGAAATCGATGGGTTTTATTTATCAGCAAGTCTATAAGTCCCCAAAACTAGACTTAAATACATCAAATCCCTTATTTGAGTATCCATAGTCATAAGTCAAAGTTAACAGTACTTGTCTTGGAATGCCTCCTTATAGTTATTGGGACCCGGTTCGTATTTTCCTAGTATCTCATCGAAATATTCACCTAATACACTAAGCGTTCAGGATAAATCCTTATATTCCCACTATGATGTGGCACTACTTATTATCCAATATAATGACACTTGTATCCTGATCATAGGTAATATCCCCACTACCATGAGGCAATGTATTATTAATATCAAGTAGTATTTCATCTTATAAGGGATGTCTAGAAACACTGGTAATATGACATTCCTTTTCATCTTCTAAGTCTAGATTAATCTTAGACCCATAGTTACTACATAATCCACTTTCAAGAATTGTGAATTGATGCCATCAATGACATTATTCTACTTAGGAATATGATATAAACTACCTTTTTAACCTTTGGGGTAACCAACAAACAAATATACTTCTATTCTTGATTTTAATTTCCTTGTCTCCTTTCATAGTACAAGTGGTAGGACCCCTAGATCTGAGCATACCCTATAATGAGCTTGCGCCTATTCTAGTGTTCAATGGGAGTTGAAGAGATCAATTTAGCATAAACTAAATTCAAAAGGTATATCACCATCTCTTATGTAATAATACAATATGAATTTCTTAGCCCTGAATAAATTACCATTAACTTTATCATACTTAAAATAGTCGTATTCATTACCTTCTTCTACACTACTTTAAAGTAGAATACTCGGTGTAGACAAATGGTATGTAATCCTACCTCCGATAAATGACTCCTTAACTCTCCCAAGAGGTATACACCCCCATGATCAGATTGTAGGCTTTGAATAATTTACCTTACTTGTGTTCCACATTAATCTTGTACACTTTGAATTAATCAAGGATTCATACATGTGGTCCATATGGTAAACATGTCCATACCTTTGAGTAGTCTTCAATGAAATCAATGAAGAACTCAAAAACACCTCTTTCACCAGATAGTCATAGAACCACACAAATTGAAATGAACTGTGTCCAACACAACTTTGACTCTTTATCTTTTAGTCGTGAAAGGCCCCTTGGTAATTTTACCTTTTAAATAACATTCATAGACTAGAAATATTTTTAATTGTCCATTTTAAACCGGTCTTTGAATTCCTTTTAGAATAACATAACCTAAGCGTAAGTGTCAAAATTGTGTTTGGTTCAACCAATAAGGAAACTTTATCTTTAACGATTTGTCCATTAACATTATTCATTTCACTATTTAGTAGTATTGGTGAGACAGACCTTATAATGAATAAATTATTTTTCAATGCACCAGGACAAATAAATGATATCCATATTTGATTAAAAATAATTTTACAAAAATAATTGAATTCCTATTCTAAACAAATTTAAAAACTAAAACTAGTTTTTCTAAAAGTCAGGTACATTAAATAATTTACCTCCATCATCTCTATGTCTTCAACAAAGTATGAAACCACAAATCCAAACTCAGTAACCACTACTCTTAGAGATAAATAAATTCATGAATCATAAAAAAAATTCAACCATAAACCAAAAAAATATCCAACACTGAACTCTACGTTTCAAAAAAAAATCCATAAAATTCTAGGAAGAATACTTACCAAGATGATGAATCTTCTCTAAATTATGATTACAAAAGGCACCTAAACTTCAAAAGTATGGATGTGGTAGGAAGAGCGATGCAAAAGGGTGAATGAATAACTTGATTTGGGTAAAAATGTGTAAAGTTGATAAGTAGGTTCTAAAAACCAACTAAACACTTTAAAAACATTTTTTCTTATGCAAGTCAGTTTATTTGCTGATGATAATCATCACTGTAGCAAGACTAAGTGTTCGTAGGTCGTTAAGTTGGCTAGGGTTTTCAAAATATGCAAGAAGAAATTCAAAAGGACCGGTATTTATAAATATTCTTATCTTGAGAAAGTACACTATATCCCTTTTAAAACAAACTTTGATATAATTAAACAAAATTTGAAAAATCATACTCAAGGTTTATGGTTATACTAAATACTCTACACAAAGAATAATTTAGCATTCTAATGTCTGAAAGTCCTATAATAGCCATTTATTTTTAAGAGTGATTTAAACACATAACCCGTGATATAAGTGAATAAAATGACCATTAACTGGTAAAATGAAGACAGGAGATTAATATTTGAACTGACTTTCGAAAATTATGGGTTTATGATACTTAGAAAACGTTTCATGTATTTCCAACATTATAAGCGACCAATTTTTCTTCCTAATTATGAAATTTATGATTAAAATCTTTACAGTCTCATATATTTGGTGTTTTTCAATTTTTTGATAGACAAAAATATTTGAGACATCTTTTTAATTTTTTTATAAGTGGCGACTTTCGCTCTTTACAGAATAGTGAAGAACTATTTCCAATTTGAATAAAGGTGGAAACTCACACCCTCAAGTTGTAGTCCTAACCATTTCGTCTCGCACAAATTTAATCCAACTTCTTATTGGTGTTAGACTAAAAAGTCATATTTCATGTGTTCACTTAAAACTAAATGAAATTTATTCCTAAGAATAAAATAATATGATATATTATAAATTTGTTCTTGGAAGATGTTCGAAAGAGGGGTGTTATAGGATAATGTTGTTTTAGAAGAGAGAATGTTACAAGGGTTTATTTATATTTATGGTTTGAGATATTTTTTTTATCATGATAGGAATTTTATGTGATAACTATAATTATATATTGCTATTGTACTTGTTATAATCGTGCAAAATTCAAAGATTCTAGTAAAGTAGGTGTTGATGTAAAAAACTAGATTACTCTAATTATTTAATCACAGATAAATCAATAAGACAAAAGATTTTTAAAGTGGTTCAGCCTTATATGAATGGCCTACGTCCACTGTTATGTTATTGCTGAGTGTTTGGGAATTCTCGATTACAAGTGCTATCAAGAAATTCCGGTCCCCTTGAATGAGGGTGATACAAGGTATTTATAGCCCTTAGGCTGTACATGAAAGGGTATTACATTAAATGATACACATATGAAAGGGTAATTCATTTAATGCTCTTCAAACGTGTGCGTCAAGATGATAAACATTCAATGAATAGTTGAACTGTTGATTATCTGGCAATTAATGCAGTGGTCGAGATGCAGCTCGAACCGCCTTAGTTGCTCGTCGTCCAAGAGTTCCTCGGAGGGTTGGTGTTCCTCGGAGTATACTTGTTGCTCGGAGTGAGTATGTTGGTCGGGGAAACAATCTTCCTCATTGCTATTGTGCCATGTAGATTGACACGTGTCTTCTTATTATTCGTCCACATCAGCATACTAATTTTGGTATCAACAGAAGCCCCCAATGTTTCATATTTTGAAATTTGAGGAGTATGGAACATTCTTTCTCGGTATATGGCGATATTAAATGACCTTCCTGGGTTTTAGGAGCCTTTTCTTCATATTTGAATTTCCTTCCAAATTCGCAGAATCCGCCTTTTTGCATTTTTATAGGCGCTTCGATCTTCGTGCCCTTTTTGTCCTTTTAGCCGCCGGTAGCGTAATAGTTTCCTTTTCATAATCATTTCTTTCGCCGTTTCCCAAGGCAAAGTATTTAAACTTCAGAGGCAATCCCATCGTCTTCTACCTTTTCATTTTCTGCTTTCGAGTTTTCTAAAGCTTCTCTCTCTCTTGTGCGTTCATTTCCTCCTTCGTTTGTTTGTCAACAGATCTCCTTTTTTCCTGTAAGATTTTCTTCCTTCTTCTTCATTTATTTTTATTCACCATGGTTTATATTGTTGAATATCTTGAGAAGTTCCGTTCTGACTTTTCTATTCCTTCTTGGGTAACTTTGGAGAGTCTTTCTGAACCTTCAAGTTATTTTGATTTGGCTGAGGGACATTAGTTCCCTAGCCTATTTATTGCTGAATGTGGATTTTATTTTCCACCAAATCCGTTGTGTTTAGAGTTCTGTCAGTACTTCGATGTTGTCCCTGCAAAAATAGCCCCCAACACATGGAGGATAGTTAATGGGGTACATAGGTTAAATCAAACTCATGTAACTCGTATAGGAATTCCTGAGATTATGTACTGTTACAGATGGGATGTTTTAGACAATGTTTTTTACTTAAAAACTAGGTTTTTTAATAGGGCCTTAGTAGTCAATCTCCCTGATGCAAACAGGGATTATTTTGAACACGGGGTAGTTATAAAAAATTGGCAACATGCCCCTCTGGTTGGAGATGCAGTATATGAGGGTCCTAGATGTCCCCCATATGGCAATGGGATAGGTTATTTTCATCTTATTTTGTTTTTGAAATTATGATTTCATTGTATTTGACAAAATGTATGACTGATATTTCAATATGTTTTTGTTTGCAGTTGACAGCAAGAGAAAAACTCCCAAAGAGTCAGAAGTTAATATAAAGCAATTGAAACATATCTGGAATTTGCATCAGAGGGTTGCAGACGAGCACATCAGGTCTGCTTCATACTTGCTGCAGTACAAGAGCTACACATCATCCTTTACTGCCCGTCCTGTGGTCATCATTAGTGACCCTTTGCCAGCTTCTGAGGAATCTTCACCAGAATCTCACATTCCTCTAAGTCAGAAGATGGGCAAGAGAAGAGTTCCTGTTATCTTCGAGGAGACTTCCTCTGCCGGGGATGGAAAGAGGAACAAGGCTGAAGTCCCAAAGGGGACCAAGAAAATTGATGTTGTTCCTTCTGCTACTGTTCAGAAGGCTGCCGAGAAGCCTCCAATGGCTCCGAGCAAGAGAAGTACTTCTGTGGAAGTAGTCACTATTTCCCCCACCAAAGGTTCTTTAGCTGAAACTGCTGAAGTTCCACTGAGGAGATTGAAGAAATCCTCCTCGGTTAGTTTTTCTGAAGCCATTCCCCAGCTCCAAACTAGTGGAGTTGGTGTTCCAACCATCATTCCCCCGAGCTCTGCAATGAGCTCGGTAAAGACTTGGATTATTCCTGAAGTCCAAGGCATCGAGGAAAACATGCCCAGGGATATGCTGACATCCCTAGATACTCGTCACATTGCTTCAGTAAGTTTATTTCTATCTTGAATTTTTCCTTCTATCAATATATGTATCTCGGCATTAACTCATCACTACCTTTTTTTTTCAGCTGGTGAGTTGTTTTAACACCATTGTAAAGAAAGACGAAGCGCTCAAGGCTTCAAGCTCCTCGTCTGGAGTAGAGGATGCATTCCAGGGTTTGGCCCAATCTCTGAAGGAATCCTGTCAGAAGTACGACGAGGATAAAGGTGTATGGGAGAAGAAATTGGTTGCATCTGAAACAGAGAAGGTGCAGTTGGGAAACAAAGTGAAGGACTTGGAGAGGGAGAACAAGAAATACTCCGAGAAGCTCACTACTTTCGGGGAGCTTGAAAATAAGCTGAAATCAGCTGAGAAAGAGCTGACACTTCTGCGCGAAGCAAATCGTCAGAAGGAGGAGTGGGAGGCCAAGCTGAAAGCCTCCGAGGACCTTCTATCCGAGAAGCTCTCCTCGGAGAAGGTGAAAAGAAAAACAGTTGTGAAGAAATCCTTTCGAACTGGTTGGGATAAAGGATGGGATAGGGGGTAGCAGCAATGATGTCCCAGGTGAATTATGGAAGTTTGAAATACTTCCATGATGGTTGGGTTGCTTCCTTGCAGGAATTGAAGGTGAGCGAGGACTCCGAGCTATTTCAACAACATCTCCCTGGTCCTCCTCTAGTTATTGAAGACGAAGATGAAGACGAAGCTGCATCTGAAGAATCTTCAATGACAGTGGGTGATCAAGTTCTTGTTCCACCACCCAACCAGACAGCCACCGAGGAGATTTCTTCCTTGCCTACTCCTCCAGAACAAGTCCCAGCTTCTACCAATCAAATCAGTGTTCCCACTGAGCAACCAAGCTCCTCGTCCCAGGCTCCCGAGAAAGTCTTGGGAGACAAGGAAAAGGTGTGAAGTTGTTCGGTACTATCTTTCTATTTTTCTTCTTACTTGTACTTTGTATCTCAGATCTTTGTAACTTTGCCTTATGATCTAATAAAATCTCCTCTTTTTGTTCCTCTACATTGTTGATGCTCTGTTTTCTTTTTTTATTAACTCTCTCCTTCTCTCCTTTATTAGTTTATGGCTAGAATGGAATTGATATTTGCCCATGATACAAAGCTGATGCAGTAATGCCATGAATATTATCAAGCTGGTCACACAGACCTGAGTGTATCAGAAATTGCTGACATCCTTGGCCATGATGCCTCAGAGCAGGCAGATGAGGCTTATCGATACCTGAAAGATTTACTTGACCGAGCTGTGGCCAATAATGTGGCATACTACGAATTGATCGAGGAGCTTCATTGTACCCTAGAAGATCTTCAGAATCAGCAAAATGAATCAATTGCCTTGTTGCACGAGGAGTATGAGAATAGGTATCAACAGCTTTCTTCCGAGACAGGCCACAAAAAGATCCTTGTTGGGTACGATATCAGGGAGAGAACCTTAAAGGGAGAAGTTGAAGCTTGTAGACAAATTGCTGAACTGCTGGAGCAAGAGAACAACAATTTGCAGAAAAAGTTGGCACAGTATGAGTCTGCAGCTTCATCTTCCACTGCCTTGGTACCGATTATCGATGAAGGATTCTCATTCTTAGAAGTTGAGAATGCCAAATTAAGGCAAGAGTTGGATACCTTGAGAAGGTCTGGTACTTCTCCTGCTGCTCGGGGACGAGGAAGAGGTTCTCGTGGTCGAGGAAGGATTGCTCAGAGTATCATTGAGGAACCAGGTTCTCGACCTGCTCGGGGAGGATCAAGAGCTCTTAGTCGTAATGTTGAAGAAGCTCGTACTCAATCAACGTTGGAAACTCAAGCGTTCCAATTGAATGCGAAAGATCGGGCTTTGTCTGAAATGTCCAAGAAAATCCTAACTCTGGAAGATCAACTTACTGCTACGAAGTCTGCTTTAGAGAATAAAGACATTTTTGCCAAAAACCTTCACGAGCAGTTGGAGAGACTAACTTTCCAATTCCATAAATAGCCCAGGGAATTTTGGATGGCTGGGTACAACGAGGCACTATTCCATTTAGATGCTCGTATCCAGAATGCCAATAATGAGGGCTATAAACAAGGCTGGTTGAATGCCTTATGCGTATTGAAACTGGAACAGGGTCATTACTTATGGGACTATTACGACCCTGGGGTACTTGACTTGCCTGCGCCACCGTTCAATTTGGAAATAAAATGGATACCAGCTCGTGCCATTCCTCGGAGCTTGCTTGCACAATACCTCGGTGACTATAATCTTCATTCTCAGATCGAGGTATCTCGTCCCAAGCATCTATTGGACACTCCTTCAGTAATGAATGTCAGAATGTTGAAGGACTTGAATTTTATCAATTCTCTTCAGACCTTAAACGATCCTCCTGCTGGTGAGGAACCTATTTCAAAAGCTGAAGGAAAGAAACCAATAGAATAGGATTTTCAATGTAATAGTTAGCACACATATGTAACTTGTAATTTATTTTGAATTTAATGAAAGATTTTCATTTTTGTTTGCAAATCTGTATTGCTATTCTTCTGTACTTGTCTAACACTTTTAGATTTGTGCATATGTATCTGTTAAAAAGATAACAACATTGTGTGCATAAGTATTAATAATGTTGCTCGATCACTTAATAATAAAGTAATGAGTATAAAATGTTTAAAATGTTTCCAACCAACCAAGGTTATTAAGTTGTGTTTGTCGATCAACTACAGTTGGTGGGTTTTTATCCCCGACCAGCCATACTTGGTTCAATTTGAAATATTTTCTCCTCGTCGACCAAATACAGTCAGTGGGATTTTTTCATAGAATGTGTCCGACCAACCATGGTCGATAATTTATCCTCGTCGACCAACTACAATTAGTGGGTTTTGATCACCGACCAACCATACTTGGTTCAGTTTGGAATTTTTTGTATTTTCTGGAACAGTTTTACCTTCCGACCAACATAAGTTGGCATATTTTGTTTCTTAACCAGCCGAAATTGGCATTTTTAAGAATGTTGTTCTTGCCCTTTTACCAACCGGAGTTGGTCATGGGTTTGAACTATCATGTCCACTAGTTATTTTACCAACCGGAGTTGATCACGCTAGTGTACGCCTCCTAACCAAAGGAGTATGGTGTTCTTGCTCTTTTACCAACCGGAGTTGATCACGCTCAAACTATCTACTAGTTATTTTACCAACCAAAGTTGGTCACGCTAGTGTATGCCTCCTAACCAAAGGAGTATAGTTTGTTCTCGCCCTTTTACCAGCCGGAGTTGGTCGTGGGTCTGAACTATCTACTAGTTATTTTACCAACCGGAGTTGGTCACGCTAGTGTATGCCTCCTAACCAAAGGAGTATAGTTTGTTCTCGCCCTTTTACCAATCGGAGTTGGTCGTGGGTCTGAACTATCGTCTTCTTTTTGCTGTCGAGTAGCGTAGTGTACAACACTAGTATTCCCCGAAAAACTTTCAAACAAAGGAGAGAAAAATGTTGAAACATCATCGTTTTATTCATATTGATGGAACTGCTGTACATTTTACATCACTGATAATACTTGCGAAGGTGTTCAGCATTCCAAGCATTCTTGAATTCCTCTCCTTCTAGAGTTGCTATTCGGTAAGTTCCTGGTCGAACCACTTCTGTAACTCGGTAAGGTCCATGCCAGTTTGCTTCCAATTTATTATGCTTCTGAATGACCTTCTTTAGCACGTAATCTCCTTCTTTTAAATCGTATTTCTTCACCCTCTTGTTGTAGAACAGGGTTGTTCGTCGTTGGTAAGCAGCATTCCTAATGGCTGCCTCTTCTCTAACCTCCTCGAGCATGTCCAAATCTAACCTTCTCATCAAATCGCTGACTGGGGAATTGAAATTCAGTACTCTGTGTGTTGGAAGACCCAACTCGGCAGGTATTACAGCCTCACTTCCAAATGCTAGCATATATGGTGATTCTCCAGTTGCTGCTCGGGGAGTTGTTCGGTAAGCCCACAATACTGATTGTAGCTCATTAATCCAATTAGCTTTGGCCTCACTTAGCCTTTTCTTCAAACCGTTTAGTAGTGTTCTGTTCGTCACTTCAGTCTGCCCATTGCTTTGAGGATGTCCTGGTGCTGAATGGACCTTCAAAATGTTTGACTGATGACAATAGGCAGCAAACTCCTCGTTATCAAACTGTGTTCCATGGTCTGTGATGAAGTCATGAGGGAGACCATATCGGCATATGATATTCTTCCAAACGAACTGGTATACCTTCTCGTACGTCATATCAATAAGGGGCTCAGCTTCTACCCACTTAGTAAAATAATCCACTGCGACGACGAGGTACTTGAATCTTCCTCGGGTTGTCGGCAATGGTCCAACCAAATCAATTCCCTACATGGCAAATGGCCAAGGGGAAGTTATGGGTGTCAACAACGCTTGTGGAGTTCGTCGGATAGAGGAAAAACGTTGGCACTTGTCACATTTCTTAGCATAGGCTATGCAATCAGCCCTCATCGTCGGCCAGTAGTATCCTTGCATCATTACCCTTTGCAAAAGTGTCCGACCTGCTACATGGGCTCCACAAGACCCTTCATGGATCTCTTCAATCAATTCTTTCACCTCGGAGGGATGTACACATCTTTGCAAACCTGCCATAATTCCTCGTCTATATAAAATACCATTAGTTAGTACATACCGAGCAGCTTTATACTTCAATTTCTTAGCAGCGAGCTTATCCTCCGGCAGTTCCCCATCCTCAATGTATACCCTGATGGGATCCATCCAGGATGGCCCTAAATCAAGGGTGATAATATTCATTGTCAGGTCTTCATCTATACTTCGACTTTCTAGTACTTCAATTGGTATCGTTCTCCGCAACTCGATACGAGTAGCTGATGCTTGTCGGGCCAGTGCGTCTGCTTGTGCATTTTCAATTCTTGGTATTCTGATCAATTGAATGGCATCAAACTCTGTCAACAACTCCATCACCTTTGCATGATACTTGACCATAAATTCTCCTTTAACTGCATATGTCCCCATTATCTGATTCACAATTAATTGAGAATCACTGAATATCATCATTTGTTGTGCTTCCATAATCTTTGCCAAATTAAGACCTGCTATCATGGCCTCATACTACGCCTCATTATTGGAAGCTTTGAATTGGAATCGCAGGGCGTATTCTATGTCAATCTCATCCGGAGTGTTCAAGACAATCCCTGCTCCACAACCTGCTGTACAGGATGACCCATCTACATATAATCTCCATGTAGGTAACTCGTCTTCAAATTTCTTATCTGACAAAGTTCCTCGGTGAAATATTTGCTGTTTCATTCCATCCTCCCCTGGTACTTTTCGCACCTTGTCGACCATCTCTTCTCGCTCTTTTACCAACCGGAGTTGGTCTGAGTTCGAAGTTGATGATCTTTCTACATCCACAAGCTCTTTTACCAACCGGAGTTGGTCTGAGCTTTTGTTGTTGATTTTTTAACATCCACTCGTCCTTTTACCAACCGTAGTTGGTCTGGGCTCATGTTTGTTGATCCTGTAACATCCACAGGTTGACCAGCGAGCAACTTTTGCTCCTCGGGGGTATCAGGATAAGTAAATTCTGCTATAAAATCTGCTACAGCTTGCTCTTTTAGTGATGATCTAGGTTCATACACGATATCATATTCACCGAGCTCTATTGCCCAATACATCAGTCTCCCTGATTTTTCTGGCTTATGAAGGGCTTGTCGCAATGGCATGTCGGTATATACGACGATGGTATGGGCCTGGAAATATGGCCTCATTCTCCTACTTGCCTCAATTAATGCCAATGCCAATTTTTCCAGCTTTGGGTACCTGATCTCTGCACCTCGGAAAGCCTTACTTGTGTAATAAATTTGCTTCTGGATTCCATTCTCCATTCTGATTAATGCCGAGCTGACTACATTCTCTGATACTGCCAGGTACAAGTACAATTTTTCTCCAGTTACTGGCCTGGACAACAGTGGAGGTGCTCCCAAATATTTATTCAATTCTTGAAAGGCTTTTTCGCATTCATCATTCCACTCGAAAGTTTTTCGAAATGTTTTGAAGAATGGAAGGCATCTGTCAGTTGCTCAAGATACAAATCTGTTGAGCGCTGCAACTCATCCTGTAAGACTCTGCACTTCTTTCTTTGTCGTTGGAGATCGTAGCCCTAAAAGAGCTTTGATATTTTTTGGATTTGCCTCAATACCTCGTTGGTTGACGATGTATCCGAGGAACATTCCTTATCGTACTCCAAATGTGCACTTCGTCGGATTGAGTTTCATTTGGTATTTATCCAGTTGATCAAAGGTCTGAGCTAAGTCAACTAGATGATCAGCAGCTTTCTTGCTCTTTGTCAGCATATCATCGACATAGACTTCCATGTTGTAACTGATTTGTTTGGTGAAAACCTTGTTCATCAGCCGCTGGTATGTCGCTCCTGCATTTTTCAAACCAAAATGCATAACATTATAGAAATAAGTTCCCCTAGGGGTAATAAAAGAAGTACTTTCCCTGTCTTCAGGTTTCATTTTGATCTGGTTGTAGCCAGAATAAGCATCCATGAAGCTGAGCAGCTCGTGTCCCGAGGTAGCATCCACTAGTTGATCAATTCTGGGCAATGGAAAGTGATCCTTTGGGTATGCCTTGTTGAGATCGGTGAAATCCACACACATTCTCCATTTATTGTTTTTCTTTTTTACCATCACCACGTTTGCTAAACAGTCTGGATACTTCACGTCATCAATGAATTGGGCTTTCTGGAGCTTCTCGACCTCCTCTTGTATAGCTTGATTCTTCTCGGGACTAAATACTCTTCTTCTCTGCTTTACATGTTTGATCTCCTTATTCACATTGAGCTCATGACATAAGAAGTTGGGATCTATTCCTGGCATGTCTTCATGACTCCATGCAAAAGTTTTCTTCCTATCTCTCAAGAAAGTTATCAACTCCTGTTTTACTGAAGCCTCTAATGACGAACCTATCTGAATTGTTCGTTCAGGATGTTCATCGTCCAGAATAACATTTTCTGTAGACTCCACCACCTGTCCTTTTACAAGTTGGGATTCATCTCGAGGATCCAGTGTTTCAATTTCTGTACCTTCATCCACCTGGTAAGTAGTAGTCTTTTTACTTGACTCTTCAAGCTCCTCTTGCTCGGCAAACGAATAATAGCATTCCCGAGCTACTTTTTGATCACCTTTCACAACTCCTACTCCAAAATTTGTTGAGAATTTTAAGCATTGATGTACCGTAGATGGAACTGCTTCGAACTTCTTCAAACCAACCCTTCCCATGATGATATTGTAGGCTGATTGCACATTCTTATCCATCACAAAGAAGCGTATTCTTTTTGTTCGACAAGCAGGCCAAGTTCCAATGAATATGTCCAGCTTGATCGTCCCAAGTGGAAAAACTTTTTCGCCAGCAAAACCCAGGAGAGGTCTGTGATAAGGTTCCAATTGAGATAATTTCAAATTTAAACTGTCAAAGCATGAATAATACATGATGTCTGCCGAACTACCATTGTCTACCAGCACCCTTGAAATCACTACTTCTTTCATCCTCATTTTGATCACCAAAGGGTCGTCGTGAGGATAAAGAACACCTGCCAGGTCATTTTTTGAAAAGCCAATGACCAGCTTCTCTTTGTTTACCTTCCTCGGACGATCTTCCTCGGCCAAATTTATTCGTTAAATCTACGAGCAAGCTTGTGCTTCTCCGAGGTAATCTTTTCTTTCTGCAGTAAGGTCTCCTCCTCCTGCATCTCCTCCTGTAATAACATTACAGTCAAATGATCCAAAACGTATGGAAAATACCTCTCGTTCTGGCTGCCTTGGTTTCTTGGGGAGATCAGGGTCATCCTCTGCATCATCTTCATGATCTCTCTTCTTTTTCTCCTCTGCTCAACGAGGAGATCTAGATCTCTCTCTAGTTCGATCATTATTTCTTCTTTCACCTCCGCGATCAACATACTTTGCTAGCTTTCCTCTTCGGATGAGTGTTTCAATCTCGTTCTGAAGAGCTATGCAATTTTTAGTCATATGGCCATGGTCCTTGTGGAACTCGCAATATTTATCCCTATTCCTCGCATCAGGGTCTGACCTCAGTTTCTTCGGCCACTTTACCTCCTCGCTATTCTTGATTTCTTCCAAGACATGATTAATACCCATTTTCAAGGGAGTATAATTATCGAATTTCTTCAGGACTTCCCATGACGACTTATTATTTCTGGAACGCTTGTCACCGCCATTGCCCTTATGCTCTTTATTCATAGACTTGTCGACTTCCACCTTGGTGTCTTTATCCATATTCTTCTTTGCAGCCATAGCCTCCTCGGCATTCATGATTTTGGCTGCTTTTGCCATCAACTCTGACATAGTTTTAGGTGGATCTTTCGCCAAAGTGTAATACAACTTATTAGGCAACAACCCACTCATCAAGGCGGTGATTGTTGTCTTTTCCTCATAATCTATGACTTCCAGCTTCTCGTTATTGAAACGAGTTATGTAATCTCTAGTGCTCTCACCAGATTTTTGTCTAACACTTAAGAAGTGTGCTACTCTTTTTACTGGCTTTGCTCCAAAATAGAAATTGCCGATAAACAACTCGGCCAATTGAAAGAAAGTTGAAATCTTACCCCGAGGAAGATTGTTGTACCATATCTGGGCAGATCCAGTAAGAGTTCCTGAGAATGCCCTACATCTCATCTCGTCGGGGACATATAGATGTCGGCAGCAGCTTGATATTGCTCTATGTGAAGAACAGGATCTGTCTTTCCATCGTATTTGGGGGTCACCACAGGGGCTTTAAATTTTGACGGTGTAGGAAAATTCACAATGGCTTGGACAAAAGGTGTCCCTTGAACAAAAGTTCGTTGTAGGGGATTCTTCGCCTTAGCCATTTCTCCCAATCTATCTTCTAACCGCTGAAGAGATCCTTTCCACGCTTCATTTCCTTCCTCGGGCCTATTGGTTCGAGCAATTGATCGTTCTGAAGTAGCCTCTTGAGATCTATCTTGACGAGCAGCTGGTCATGATTGTGCTGATCCTTCTCTTAGATCTGATGGTTGTCGAAAACTCCTCGACATGGTTTTAGGTGGACTCCTATTCCTCCTAGGGCCTAATCGGCTGATAGGAGAGGCCCTACTTAACCTTTCCAATGCGCTGGCCCTTTCTGGGGAAAGGGTGACACTTTGTTCAGTATCTGTAACCCGTATTGACGAAGTTTGCCCAGGTTGATAAGAGAAATCATCAGATTCCTCATTACGATATGATTCAGTATGCCTGGATCGTGAAAAAAGTAAATAGGTTTGTCTCTGACCACTTCGATGTCCTGACTGTGCAGGTGCGCCGCCATGAAGGGTTTGTATGAGTTGCCTCATTGTGTCTTGCATGGCGGTTTGTCCTTGAGCCGGATTCGTCATAATTCCATCCAGATCTGGAGGTGCAGAGGGATTTGGAGGATTTCCAACATTTCCAACGTTTCGATTGCTAGATTCTGGATTATTCGTCATCGTTGATGAATGATTTTTGGTGAAAAACGATAATAACAAATCTTTTCCACAGACGGCGCCAATATGTTGATGTAAAAAACTAGATTACTCTAATTATTTAATCACAGATAAATCAATAAGACAAAAGATTTTTAAAGTGGTTCAGCCTTATATGAATGGCCTACGTCCACTATTATGTTATTGCTGAGTGTTTGGGAATTCTCGATTACAAGTGCTATCAAGAAATTCCGGTCCCCTTGAATGAGGGTGATACAAGGTATTTATATCCCTTAGGCTGTACATGAAAGGGTATTACATTAAATGATACACATATGAAAGGGTAATTCATTTAATGCTCTTCAAACGTGTGCGTCAAGATGATAAACATTCAATGAATAGTTGAACTGTTGATTATCTGGAAATTAATGCAGTGGTCGAGATGCAGCTCGAACCGCCTTAGTTGCTCGTCGTCCAAGAGTTCCTCGGAGGGTTGGTGTTCCTCGCAGTATACTTGTTGCTCGGAGTGAGTATGTTGGTCGGGGAAACAATCTTCCTCGTTGCTATTGTGCCACGTAGATTGACACGTGTCTTCTTATTATTCGTCCACATCAGCATACTAATTTTGGTATCAACAGTAGGAATATGAGAATAATTTGGACTTGGCTTGAAATAAGAAAAGTAGTGTGTAGAAGGAAAATACTATAAAGGAGATCCCAATTAGAAAAGATAATTTTCAATTGATTATACATTATAGATGAAATTACATAGTTATTTTTACATGTTTGTTTCAATTTATATTTCATAAATGGTTAAAAATAATTTACCATATTCGAGTTAAATAGAATGTGGCCACAAGATATATGTGGTCATTTGCAAACAA
The DNA here is from genome assembly GCA_949130495.1 of Sambucus nigra. Taxonomy (NCBI): domain Eukaryota; kingdom Viridiplantae; phylum Streptophyta; class Magnoliopsida; order Dipsacales; family Adoxaceae; genus Sambucus; species Sambucus nigra. The sequence continues at coordinate 152,237,310 of OX422211.1, read as the reverse complement.
TAAATATATAAAATTCTAATTTGAGAATTTATGTTGAAACAAGTACTATAAAGAACCAGAGACACATGTTTTTGTGTTGGAGTTCCAACCTGTGTCATCTTTATTAGTTCTGCATATGTTTTATAGAGCATCTTCTAAAATATATCCAGAGATCATGTTATGTATAATCTATATAGTGTAGAAAGATTATATTAGTTATTTAAAATAAACGTTCACTTAAAATATAATTTATAATGATCATATTAGTTTATTAAAATATGTAAAAAAATCAATATTGAAATAAACGTACAGTTTCACATTAGATTTCTCATATTAGTTTTTGTATCTCACTTAAAACTTTAAAATTTCATAACATTCAGTTCAAATGTTCAATTTTGGTTAAAATTGTATTTTTGGTATTTAACCATCTGAGATTTATTAGTATGACCGTATTCAGTATAATAATATATAAAATAATGATTATAATCATTTTACTAGTGATTGCCTCGTTCGTTTATTCAATTTGTACACACAAACTTATAAATGGATCGTTGGAATATAAAGGGAAATTGTGTAAAAAAATTATAAATTTTTTTCTTAAGTATATAATTTACACAAATTATACTTAACTACGCTCATGTTGATTTTTTATTGATCTTGTCATGCTATTGTTATCATGTTTTTCATTTCACCCTTTCAACTAGTAATAATAATAATAATAATAATAATAATAATAATAATAATAATAATAATAATAATAATAATAATAATAATAATAATAATAATAATAATAATAATAATAATAATAATAATAATAATAATAATAATAATAATAATAATAATAATAATAATAATAATAATAATAATAATAATAATGATAATGTTATCTTTCATGTGAAACTAAATGTATTTCAACCAAAAATAATTTTGTATGATGACAACACAATTAATATATGATCACATTTAATGTACCTAAGATTAAAACAAGCACTCAATACATTATCAGATTTATTACAAGTAACATACCATCCATACAACCATGCAAACATACCCTAAAAACACAATGAATATCACAAGCAAAACAATGAAGATACAAATAAATCATCAAACCTTGGAAAATTTCATATATCATGCAAAAAGAGTAGTTCAAAGACCAACCATACATACATTGAAGCTCGTCATCACAAATCAAACATCCAACTAAGACCATGATCATCTCATCATCACATGTACCATGAATTTCAAGCTCAACTAATCACACAAGCAAGTTCAATACCATATCACATAACTTATGAAGAGCAACATTAATCTCGTATCACATCACAAGCTCACATTTGGCCATTCAAGTAAGTTAAAAGAATGCTCAAAATCCCTAATGATTATTATTTTATTTTATCCTACTTTAGGAACAATTGTACCGAAGCAAAGTAACATGTATACGCTCAAAACCAAAACACTTAAACCCACCATAGATCTCCCTATACCCTCCCTAAAGTATGTCCCTAAACCTAACACCCTTTTTCCTAAAACCTGGGAGGTTTAGTCGACTAAACCTAAGTTTGAGTTGACTAAAAGTAGTTTAATCTAGCTTAACTTTTTGACAGCCAACTAAACTTAAATTATACTAAAAGTGCCAGATTTTAAGTATGTATTTAGTAAATATTTACAACCTTTTATCCTAATATCCTAACCCTTACCAACTATTTTCCCAACCTTTTGATGTTTGTTTATCTCCTCACACTATAAATGAAGGTTCCCACTTTGTTCCAAATCACATAAACTTTCAACAACGATCCTCTTAAGTAAAGTTCTACCTTATAGCTTGTATCATTCCTTTACTTGAGTTTCTAGAGATAAATTAAGAATACCCATTTGAGAGTTTTAAACCCAAAAACTCCATTAAATCCAAAGCTACAAGAAAATAAACTTGAACTAAGATATCCAACCTTAGTCCCTCTTTAGAAAAGTTATAATCCTAAAATCCACATGTAATAAAACTTTACCCTAAAGTCCATTTGAGTATTATACGCGTGATTCTTGTTTATTTACTTTTATAGAGAGAGAAAGTAAACCTATTTTACCATTTTTTTAGTAAAGAAACTTTTTCTTACACTTGGATTACGGATCTCATTATTTGTGATTATGGTTAATTTCATTGTACCTTCTCGGTTGGTAGTGTCATTATTATTGGTAGTCAAGGCATTTAAATTCATTGGGCTATTGCATGGGTATAGCTTGGACAAGGACAAAGGTATCATCTTATTGGTTGTGGTTTGAAAGGTGGTGTTCCTTGTAAGGTGTTGGTTCCATCGTAAATGAACCGGATAGAGTGAAGTTCTCGAATACCGTCTCAAGCATGGATGTAGGCAGTGGCCGAACCACATTTAAATCTCGAATTGAAAACTTTTATTAATCTCTCTCCCTTAACTTATTATATTCATTGTTGATTAATTACTTACTTGTAAATTGATTTATCATATTGTAATTAATATCTACACAAAATTAAGAAAGTTTTAAATTTGCCATTGAATCCATATACCCAATTCAACTCACCACCACCACCCCTCTTGAGTATATTTTCGGGCTAATAATATATCAGGTCCAAGATCGTGGATACTTATTTAAGTATATTTTGAGTATAAAGATAAAAAAAATGGCAATCATTTCACAATAATTTTTGTGGATATACGATATACCCATTCTTTATAAAGAAGATTTTAAAACATGAAAAACCAAAAATCTTTGCTTGTCCAATCTACTGACTACTATCTTTGGAAAATGATGAGTGACAACAAATCAATTTTAATAGATAAGCTAACTGTGACACCCCGCTTAATAAAATACCGGGTGATCAGTCCTATACCAAATTAAAACAGGAATCCCAGTTGGATCATCCTTAGCACCACTGTCGAAAACTTTTTAAAACTTACTAATCACCTAGTATTCCAAAAACTGGTGCCAATTTTAACTTCTTAATTAAAACAAAACAATTCATGCGGAATAAAAATATAAACCATTCACACAACTGAATGAAAATAAACTAAATCATAATTACACAACTTGCCGAATAAATCACCGGCCACCAAATAAATAATCAAATACAATTAACCAACACCTGAATGAATTACACCTGAAACTGTACCGAGAAGTTTGGGCGACAAGCCCTAAATATAACTGAAACTGATACAAGATTCATACTCTAGGAATGAATGAATGATGCGTCTAATCCAAACTCCGGCTAGCATCCACATATGCCGCAGCTCCGTGTCCCTGGAATAGAATATCAATCCTGGCGTCCTTGTGGCTGGACACCTAAAAGGTTTTGAAAATAGTTTTATAGCAAGGGTTAGAACCCAAAACGTTTTGAAAATATTTAGCAAGTGAATTAACTGCAGTAATTTAAAATGCATGAATGCGCTTCATATTTAAGTTAGTGTCGCACTCCCTTGTGGACATTCTCACCCCTCCACTATTATGCACACCTACCGGTTATCTTAACCCCACCTAGTTGTACTACCCCGTCCAACTAGTCCTGGTATAACCTTCCCTTGCCATACTACTCTAACCCAAGTATAATGATTCTTGAATTATAAGTTATTTCACAACTAACTTAATTAACTCCTCTTAAATAGTAACATATAACCGTATCTCAAGTTATATAAAGTAAATACATCACCCACTGTATTATTCCCACAAATGAATAACTTAATTAATTTCTCATTAATTAACAACATATAACTGTAACCCGAGTTATATACGGTAAGTACATTACACACTGTATTATCACCTACATATAATATTTACTACCATATTATATGTACCTTTACTAACATCCACACATATATCATACATGTACCCATCCTTCCGAGTTTACCTTCATCGGATGATTCCCTCTAAAATGCTATCTCACTAGGTGTGCTCACAAAACCTAGTTTTCCCCAAGTTAGAATCGCTCACCAACTTGGATCAAAATATAAACGAAATGGAGGCGGTCATATTCCTTCCCTGAAAGTGAGATAAATCCCTCACCCATATGTACCGGACGCTATGACCTGGGGATATACTCGCCCTACTCCTCAAGCTAGGGGATTCACCCACATCGCGCAACCTCCCTTAATAGCATTAGAGTATATAAATTTAATAAATATCTAATCACTGATATTTAGTATCACGCACAATAAACACACGTATATACATATACTATCACGACACCGTATATATATATATATAATATAAACTCCGGCTTTACCGTGTACTCAAATTCCGTACACTGCCTGTAATTTAATATCACACACAATATATACACGTATATATATATATATATACTATCACTACACCGTATATATATAATATAAACCCCGGCTCTACCGTGTACTCTAAGTCCCGTACACTGCCTGAAATTTCCTGAGTCTGTGGCCCAACTCAATGTAGTTAATTTTCTCACTTAATAACTTATCGTCTTCCCGAGTCTATGGTCCGAATCTAATATATTTAACTCACTCTTCAATTTATGTAATACTTTCCCCGAGTCTATGGTCCGACTCTAATTAAATTAATTGACACACTTATTAATTTAATACCTTCCCGAGTCTATCACCCGACTCTAATTAAATTAATTAACACACCTTAATTTAACACTTACTCGAGTCTACAATCCGACCCTTATTTAATTAATTTACACATTAATTAATCAACACAAATTCGAGTCTGCAATCCGACTCTAATTAAATTAATTATCACATTTATTGATTTAATCCTACCCGAGTCTATAATCCGACTCTAATTAAATTAATTATTCTCTCTCAATACTTAATTTAATACTTTGGTGTCACATCACCAACATACCCGGACTCACTTACTTGGTCCATTTTTACATCTCATAGTTTCTTTTCCACATTTTTCGCCCACAATGTGTCACCCATTTATTTCCAAAATTTCCCAATTATATTTACCTATAATTGCCAACATACCCGGACTCGCCCACTTGGTCCATAATTAAATATTTTCCGAGTCTATATCCCGACTCAAAATTTATTAGTTTATCTCCAAACTTAATTCACTACCTTGGGATCGCATGACCAATATACCCGGATTCACTCACTTGATCCGTACCTCACTATTTTGGAATAAAGTCTCTCAATTTCATCCATTAAATGCCCCACCTAAATTCATCCTAGTCCCAATTACTTTCTCCCATAATTGCTAGGAATAATTGTTTCATATTTATTTATCACTAAATAAATGCTTGGGAGTTAAATTTAATTAACTTTCCCCTTATACTTCACCCAAGGCCGAACTGCCCAGAATTTTCCATCGTCGATCGATCGATGCCCCCGATCGATCGATCGACCCCTTCGTTACAGCTCCTCTTCCCCCTGTTTTCCACCATTAACGAATTTAAAGCTTTTTAAACCTCTAATTACATCATCCCATCATCTACACATGGTTAATCCACATCCTATTCATCATAGAAATCATTAAGATAATCAACTTCTCTAATTATCTCACAAATTTTCGAAATGGGTCTTTCTCCACAAAATTCAATTATCTGTTTTAAATCCAAATTTCCAGATTCGATTTTCACTCTCTTATGTTCTGGATTTCTCATTCAAATCATAAATACATATTCAGATTTCAATCACCCATCTAAATCTTACTTTGAATCTCATTCAAGTATTTCAAAAACAAAAACCCCATTTTGTACCCATTTACACCCAAAAACGGATTTTCATACCCACATCACTATAATATAAATTGATTATCATGCTTTAAGAATCAAAACAGTTAACCACTTGCCTGAAAGTGTTCGTAGTGTCTGATTCCGTTGGCGAAGTCCCTCAATTTGGCTCCAAAAGCTCCCAATTTGTTCTTGATTTGCTTTCCCCCAAATCCCCTCTCAAACCCTAGGTTTGGAGTTGTGTTGGCTGCTGATTTCCTAATCTCCCATTAGGTTAAAAACCCTTAATCCCGTTTTTCACCTAATGGGCTTAATTAAAGTGGCCCAACTCACCCCGTGTGGGCCCGGCTATGCCCAAAAATACCCCGAGACCCAATTACTACCCCGGGTACTCTTTCCTGACTATCTCGACCCATCCGGACTCAACCGCGCACTCAGAATTGGCATCCGAATTAATTTATAAAAATCCTTATCTCACACCCAATTTAGTCTATACCGACTCCCGGCTGGGATAAGTGTATACCTCGTCATTAATACTTGAAATGACGTAATAAAATTATTACTATTCACTTAGTAAATAAATTTTTTCTAAACATTAACCATTCACTCCCCGATTAATATTTAAATATATATATATTGCCATAATTAATTCAATTAAAATTACAACACACCAGTAATTTAAAATCCCGAATTAATTAAATATTAAATGCAAAAAATACGGGGTGTTACACTAACCCTTGAAAAGATATTTGAATTAAATAATGAAGGTCTGATAATTCTACTATCTTCTCGAAATAATATTCCTGCAGAAAAATTAGCACATTGTATGGAAGCCAACAATATCTGGGATACTCTTTCAAAAGACTTCTTGAATGAAGTTCCACCAAAACAATTTATTGAGGCCATCAAACGAACAAAATATAAAAAATGGAAAAATAAGAAGAAACAGTAGAGGAATCATCAAGTTCATCATCTGAAGAGGAACTAAAAATTCTATCGTGCTCATACCAAGAATCAAGAACTTATAAGGTAAAACCTTACTCTACTAAATCTGTCGATATAAACAGTTTATCTATAAAAGGATATTATGCAAGCTTTAATAAAAATAGAAGATTTTTGTGATCAAACCATGAGGGGACACACAAAGTTGTTTAATGAATACTATGATTTAGAAAATAAAATTAGATATTTTCATATTTCAATAAAGGACTCAACTAAAGAAAATGCGAAAGTCATTATTAAAATTAAAAGAATAGAAGAATAGAACTACAGACTGACATCGAATGAGAAGGAGACACAACTTGAAGTTGAAAATATTTTTAAAGAAAATAGGAAGTTAAAATTAAAAAAATGATGAACTCAGAAAGGAGTTTGATACTTTAAAGAAAGATAAAAGTAAATACCCTTCATTGCTTCAAATCGAACACAATCAAATAAGAAAATAATTCAATATCTTAAGAAACTATTTTGTAAAACTTGATCAAGTGCAAAAAATCAAAGTTACTCTTCGAAAAACAAAATAAATAAATGATAAACTCAAAATCAATGACAAGTTTTATGAAAGAAAAAGAAGCTTTGATTTTTGAAAAGAAAGTAGAGGAGCCCACATAAATGTAACAAAAATCAAAAACATAAAGCATGATGTCCAATACACTTTTTACAAAAATAAAAATCATACTTTTGAAAAATGTCATGACTGGCTCAAGTTAGAAAAGAATTATTTTTGTATCATTTGCAAAAAGAAATATCATACATACATTGATTATGAATCTCGTTTAACTAATGTTCATTGCACACATTGTGGTGAAAATAATCAGACATTTGGTGTTCACAAAATACGGGAAAGAGAAATTCATGAGTATAAACAAAGAAGATCATCATACTCCTTCACTAACAAACAAGGACCCAAAACTCAAAAGGAATCGAAAAGGAATGTTCGTCCTTCGTATTTTGTAAATACTCAAAAAATGCCTAAAAGGCCTTATTTGAAAATAAGCAAGTAATGCAAGAAATAGCCAAGAATGGAGAAAGATGGAATGTATGGAGATGATACATACATGATGAAAAAGAAAGAAGGAAAATGGTGTCAAAACGTCAAAGCATTGACAATATTTAAGAATCTAAATGAATCTTTTAATGGGGTAACATCTATCCTTAATTTTCAAATGATTATTTATTCTTACTTGCAACTAAAACACATGATGCACACAAACTTTAGAAACTAATACACCATAAGCATAATTCAACAAACATAATACCACATATAGGATATACACATGTTTATTGTTCTTGAAAACTTTATCACATCTCAACTTATGACCATATGATTTAAAAATGTAAAAAAACATGAATATGCAACAACATAAAAGTATGATTCCACTTATTTGGAAAAGATTAAAAAAATGATATTTTGGAAAACAACTGGTTGGTGAAAATTGATAAAGATTTATGTCTTCGAAAAAATAATTGTTTTCAGAAACTATGTGGAGAAATAGAAAAAGTTCTAAAAGAAAGAAAATATATTCTTGAAAAGATATTCTAGAAAATGTGATTTAAACCTCCCTTATCATAAAGGGTTATTGTGGATATCCATAGGAAGAGATTGATATCAAAAGGAAGGTGAATTTTATGAAAATGGGGGATTGTCTAGAACACAACATGATAACCTTTAAACATTGAAATGGAACTTACACTTAAAATGAAATATGAGTTGTTATACTTACACCTCGACATTAGAACTCACATAAGTTTATACAACTTTAGTTTCATGAAAACTTCAGATACACTCACAGGTTATGATAATTATCATAAAAAATATATGATTTCACGAGAGCTCCCAAAGATAGATTACACATATAATAAGAGTAAAGTATAACACACTTGATCTCATCACAACAAGTAAGTTTATGAAAACTTGTCGCATTGTACCCACACACATTGGAAACACAATATCAAATTAATCTAGCATGGTTTTCATAAAATGAAATATACATGATTAAAAAATTCCGTACACTATTCGGGCATCCTATGAAATGAAGAAACTTATAAACCTCAAAAATTCGAAAAGACACATAACACTAAACATTGTTTCATAAATTATGAAATATTTGGGAAAGAAACGATGTTGTTGAAAAATTGATAAACCCTTGGGAATATAAAAACACCATTAACGCATTCTTAACCTTTATTTAACTACAATCAAGAATAGTACACCCTATACTCTCCATTAAATCACTTACACACTAAATACTGAAGTTGTAACCTGGTATTATCACACTTTTATGTAATTTAAGAAAACACATTAATCACTCTTATAAGTGATGGCATCCTTACCTAGAAATTGAAATTTGATAAACCCTGCATAATTTTTGGAAAACCTTTTAGACACAAATTATGAGCACTACATGAAACATACCCCTTGTGAAATTTCTAAATAAACAACATAATGAGTATATCAAAGTTTTTGGGTAGAAAATTCATACTCAAATTGGGCAGGAAATTTTTTGCATAGTTGATCCTAAATACAATAAAGAAAAATTTTTGGTGTACTAATAAATAGTCAATCCTATCTACATAAAAATCCGCGTCATCCAAGAATCCATAAATATGACATTTTGATGAAATGAATAAATACTCCTTTCAAAATCAAATATTACAACAAAGTACAGAAACAAAGTAGAAACCCTCCCCGTAGGACTAACCAAGAACCAACATGAGCAAGAAACTCAAATTGAAAAAAATGATCCCACCACAATCTATAAGTGCAATGTCCATAACAACAATCTGGTCCGGAATAAACCCTATTCACCGTGTGGCATGCAGTAGACACTGCCTCTGCCCAAAATCTTCTAGAAACTTTACGACCTAGAAGCATAGATCTAGCCATCTCTTGGATCGTTCTATTCTTTCTCTCAACAATCCCATTTTGCTGAGGAGTTCTCACAGCAGAAAACTCATGTTTGATCCCGAGGCTATCACAGTAAAGATCTACCTTTGCTTCTGTGAATTCAGTGCCATTGTCACTACGCATCTTGTTAATAGTGACACCATGTTGATTTTGTAAAACACGGCACTTGGTCGTTAAAAATTCTACAGCATCGGATTTCTCTCTCAGAAAACCTACAATGGAGTACCTGGAGAAATCATCTACCATCACGAGGATGTAACTCTTACCACCTAGACTCTAAGTACGAGTAGGACCCATAAGATCCATGTGAATCAACTCAAGAACACGAGAGGTGGTAATGGAATGCAACTTCCTATGGGGACTACGGATTTGTTTTCCCAACTGACAGGGTCCACAAACGGTCGAAGTTGACTTTCCAAGAGATGGTAAGCCACGTACTAGGTCATTTTTAGCTAAGCGGTTGAGATCTCTAAAGTTCACGTGACCTAGACGTTGGTGCCACAGATCCATAGGAGTGATCGTGGCGCTGTTGCAGACAAGTGAGGATGTGGGCTCAGTCCCATAGCAATTATCCTCGGTCCTCACACCTTGCATCAAAAGCTTACCGGCTTGATTGTAGACTTTGCACGCGTCCCGATCAAACTTTACGGCCAGGTCAGTGTCGCACAGCTGGCTAATGCTGAGAAGGTTTGCTTTCAAACCTTTGACGTACAAAACATTTTCTATCTTAGAAAATCCAGGTAACACGATAGTACCACGTCCTATAACGCTAGACTTTCTCCCATCTCCAAAGGTGACTCTGCCATCCTGATAATCCTCAAGAGTCGTAAAAAATGAGGCATCGCCTGTCATATGTCTGGAGCACCCACTATCAAAATACCACTGTGAGGTATTATGTGCTTTGAGAGCAACATGATCAACAAAAGCCTTTTTATCTTTCTTAGGTAACCAAGTAGAGATGACCTTATGTTTGACTTTGTTGTTGTTGGTTTTAGCTGGAATGTGAGAAGCATTCACTAACGGCGAAGACATCCGTCGAAATTCTTTCATCAAACTCTGAGTCGTGGCAGCTAAGAACTCAACTCGCTCTCTCAGACTAGAAAATTTATCAGTATGACGTGGTGGAGCAGTAGTACGTCGTGTCCGACCCATGCTATAGCAAGATTCCCTAAGGTGGCCTTTTCTTTTGCAATAAGTACAAAAGATGACAGTCAAAGGCAGACCTTGGTTTGCTTTTCTTGGTCGAACTCTCCTTCGAGGTTTTTGACGGTGACCATAAGGAGTTGTAGTAAACTCAGGAACTGGTCCAGGTGCAATATGGGGCGTGGAGGCACCATCATAACCAATTCCTTGATGATCACCAAAACCAAAAGCGGGGCCGAGGAGCATCTTTCCCATCTTCCCAGATCTGTCCTCGATTTGAACCTTGACTTCCCGTGATTTCTCAAGATCATGAGTCAGCTGGGCAACAAGGGCTTCAAGTTTCTTCCGAGTCTCCACGGAGGATTGGAGCTGACTCGTAAGACTATCCACTTGTTTAATCAAGTCCCCTTTCTCTCTCTCTAAAACACTATCTCTCTCTCTCTAAACAAACTCTCATTCTCAGCACAGGTAGAATCTCTCTCTCTCAGAGCGGTGCAGGTGGAGGACTCTCTTTCTCTCGCTTTCCTTAAATCTTCCTCTAAGCAGGTGATCTTAAGAACTAACTCTTTGTTATGCTTTTTAGTTTTAAAAGACTCAGAATATAACTCAGCGTAGGCGCGTTGAATATCACTCTCGCTCTCCCTTGAGTCATCCTCCCCCTCACTCTCATCGATCTCACTATCGAGGTGTCCCTGTGAAGCATCATCCTCAACGTCATGAGGAGAACTAGGAGTGCTCACTTGGCTGGCCATGAATGCGGTGAAGTTACACTCATGCGGTGACTCATCTACTGAATCCACCGTCTCGACCTCACTGTCGTCACTAAGGGAAGCATTAAGGACATCTTTCCCTTTCTCTCTATTCAGACGATTGGCACACTCAAAGGCTCTATGACCCTTACCATCGCACTCAAAACATCTCTCACTTTCTTTCAGAGGAGGTTTTTTGAAATCTTTTTCATTTTTCTTTTCAAACTTATTTTTCTCAAGTTTCTTTTTATCTTTAAAATTGCCATTTTTCTTAAATTTGAGAATCCTCTTGAAATTTTTTGCAAAAAGAGCCAAATCATCTAAGTCAAAATCACACTCTGAATTAGACGTGTCAGTCTCTCTTTTTCTAGATGACTCTACCCTCTTTCTAGCCGACTCCTCACTCCTTCTCTCTTGGGCTTTAAGTGCAATTCCCTTATCTTTAGATTTAGCAGTTTTAGGGAACATATCAATTTTATAAGTTTGCAAATCTCCTACAAGTTCTTCCAATTTTAGCGTATTTAAATTACCCATAGAATTTAGCACAGTGACTTTAGGGATAAAACGCTTAGGCAAAGAACGAAGAATCTTTTTAACAACTCTAGCATTAGGAATATGTTCACCAAGATTAAAGCTAGTATTCACAATGTCAGAAAGTCTAGCATAAAATTCATCAAAGTATTCAGATTCATGCATGGTGATTGTTTCAAATTGAGTTGTCAAATTTTGCAACTTAGACTCTTTCACAGCATTAGTTCCTTCATGGGTAAGTTGTAAAACATCCCATGCTTCTTTTGACGTGGTGCACGTCATTATGCGTTTGAACTCATCAGGTGTGACAGACCCAGAAATAGCACTAAGACCCTTAGAATTAAAAGAAGACCATTTAAATTCTTCGTCAGTCCAAGAAGTGTCAGGTTTCAAGTTGGTCACATTATCAACAGTCACGGTGGGAGGAGTCCACCCTCGTTCAACCAAAATCCAGACACGTTCATCAATGGCTTTTAAAGCCGGCCTCATACGGGCTTTCCAATAAGCATAATTTGTCCCGTCAAACACAGGCATTTTATAATATGACTTCTCCATTTGAACACGCACTTTTTCAAAAATTAATTTTTTAGAAAATTGATATCTTAGAAAAATTTTGCGGAAAAGGAATACGCGATAGATTAGCGTAACCTGCTCTGATACCAATTTGAGAACGTGTGTGCTCGCGTGTAAATGATCAAATTATATTTTAAACACCTTTTAACCCAAACAAACCCTAAACAAGCAACTAGGTGTGATTGAAACAATATGAAATCATGCAAGAGTTATTCAAACACACATAATTGAGGAAAAATCCCCCACAGGGGCAAAACCATTTATTTTCACTATAATTTGTAAGAAAACGGCTTACAATCGGATTACAATGAAAATACAAGTTGACTAAGAATTACCCTCAGGTATCGGATTCTGTAGTCGCGGCTGGAATTATCCCTTTCCAGTAGGGCTGCAATGGAGAAGAAGAACGGTCTCCTCCACACGGGTTGAACTGCAAAACTGCGTTCCTGGGTTACCAAAAGGATTCACAAATGTATGGAACTTGTGTGAATCAAAATACCTAGAGTATTGGTACTCAATAGGTGAAGACTCAGGGCTTTCTCTACTTTGAAAATCGTGTGTGGAAGTCTTCTAAAAACCACTTCCCATAGTGGGACTAAATAGGAGAACTTGATCCCTAAAATTCGGAACAAGATCTGAACACGTTCTGTTTGAAATTATCCTCGTCGGATCGGTCTGGTCTCTTTAGGCGGATCGGTCCGGTGACATCGGATCGGTTCCTTTTTGAAGGCGGATCGATCCGGTTGGCATCGGATCGGTTCGGCTTTTTAGCTTCATCGGTTCGCTATGGATTCGGGGTACACTGGCCTCACCTCAGTAGGCGGATCGGTCCGGTCTGTTCCCTGATTCCTTTTCTGCCTTTGATATTCGGGTTCCGTTGATGAGCGTATGATTCTTGAATTTTATCAATGGTGTAACGGCGTACGACATATAAAATGCTAATGGACAAAAATGTCCTTACACCTTTCACACTCGTTAACTACCCACGATGTTTACAAGATACACTTTCAAAAGTTCTCCTCACCAGACACTCAAAATCTCCACTCCTTAGATCTCACATGTAATTCTAAATTTAGAAAAACTTCAACCATAATATCAAGAGTATACCCTGATATGATTCTTATTCAATCACTACATAAGCTAATTTTATCATGGCATGATTATCGTATGATTAAATGGTGTCTTTCATGAATACTCCCATGACATATATGATCCATTACTTACCTTTATTATTAAAGACCCATGATATAATAAGATATGTACTCCTAGTATTTCCACACTAACTCTCTTTTGCATTAAATATCAAGAAAGTAATCAAAAAAGTACCCCCTCCCTTTTCGATAATGACAAAGGGGGAGTTTGAATATGAGAAAACGATGATACAACAAAGAGGGAGAAAAATAGTTTTTCATAAAACAAGTCTCGAATCAAGGGGAGACTTCCAAACATTTTCTCAAACAATATTAATTATATTGTCATTATAAAAAGGGGGAGATTGTGAAATCAAATCTATTTCGTGCAAAAAGAATTGTGTATGATGAAAACACAATTAATATATTATCACACTCCACTATATTATCTATAATGTTATTGATATTAAAACAAGTACTCGATACATTATGAGATATATTATAAGGAATATACCATTCATAGATCTGTGCAAATATGCGCTACCAACACAATGAAGAGCACAAGCAGTACAATGAAGATAAAAAGCAATCATCAAAGCTTAGTAAAGTTCATATAACATGCAACCAGATCTGTGTAAAGACTAACTAAACATGCATGAAAGTTCATCATCACAAAGAAAACATCCAACCGAGATCATGATTACATCAAAACCACATGTACCATAAAGTTCAATCTCAACCAGTCGCACAATAAAGTTCATTACCATATCACACAACCTATGAAGACCAAGTTAAAACTAACATTACATCATAATCCCACATTTGATTATTCAAGCAAGTCAAAAGAATGCTTAAAATCCCTAATGATTATTATTTTATTTTATTTTATTTTATTTTATTTTATTTGAAGAACTATTGTAAAAAAGTAGAGTATCGTGTTTTAACATGAATATCCTGAAAACCAACACACCTAAAACCACTGTAGATCTCCCTAAAGCATGTCTGTAAACCCAACACCTTTTTTCCTAAAACCTAGGAGGTTTAGTCGACTAAACTTTAGTTTTAGTCAACTAAAAGTAGTTTTGGTGAGCTAAACTTTTTGACATCCAACTAAACCTTTGAGACAACTAACTAAAACGAACCAGAAAAACGAACCAGAAGGAGTAGTAGTTTACTAAGCATTACTTTTAGTTGACTAAAAGTTCCAGATTTTAAGTATGTATTTGATAAATATTGTGACAACCCGCATTCCAAAATAAGGGGTGGCCAGCCCGATACTTCAACAAACACGGAAATCATGGATGGAAATTATTCTCAGCATCACAAATGTAACACAAGTATAAGGGGAAAAACCACCCATTAGTTCAGAAAACGGGTTGCCAAAAATATTTAATTTGATGAAATGGTTAAGTCAAGAAAATAATTTAAACAGCCCATTCTAGAAGATAGTGGAATTCCAAGAGAACATATATAATACTTCCATAACGAATATACAAGAAGAGGACCGAATAGGCTGTCGGTCCACAGCTACACAAAATGAATCACAACAGTTTAATACAATACATATTACATCCATTAAACAAGTACAAAGTTGGGCCACACGCCCGAATGACAGACCCGATCATAACTAGGATACAAAAATGAGGGTGTCTAACAAAACATCCTGTAATATCCGCAAATCTTACAGCTCCTCGAAAACATAAGAGTGGGAATATCAACACGGGCGTCCTTGCGGAGGAGCACCTGGGCGGATACAATAACATGCACAACATAGAAGAATGAACGGGTCAGGGCCCGGTTTATATATGATTCCCCGATGAACAACAAGTATGATAGATATGAACAGTTAATCATGAATGACGAAGATGAAAATCTAACATCCTAATCATGATGCATAAATGAGACAGTTTAACATGATATGTCTTGTATTGAATTATGCAAGAAAATTAAATTATGCATTATTAAATTTAAAAGCTTCCATTATCAATTACCATATTATTCCAATTTCCATTCCTTAACAGGAAATATAATATCATAATTATTCTCATTTCTTTTCAATTCTCATTCCTTAGCAGGAATATAATTACCATCATACAATTGGTGGCAATAAACATATCTCAAGTCCCACTTGATTTTAGAAAGGTTATATTCTTATACATATAACACTTCTAAGATCGCCCCTCCGAGTTTCCCCACTGGGCGCACCCCTAAATGACTATCAACTTCCAGGGGCCTATCAAACAAGGCAGCCTGGGCACCTAACACACATCGGGAAGTGGCCATATGCCTGCGAGTGAGTCATAACCACACCCGGAATTACCTCACTAGCGCAGAATAAAACATATAATGAACCTGCATATGACCGAGGACTATAGTCTCACTGCATTCACTAGTCAGGGGACATCACCTCATGCGCGAGCTTCCCTTATGATAGCATTTAGAGAGGTGTGTTTAAGTAAATTAGCATTTACTATAAAAATCATATTTTTCATTTCCATTAACATATGTATGTTTCATTTTATCTGAAACCATAATCATAAGATATTCCATTGATATCCATCATAGGGTATGCCTCGAATAATTCTCTAAGGGATCACAATCATTCCCAAGTCTTAAGGTCTTTATACCTCAATTTAGCCCCTAAAATCTCCAAGCATGGGCCTACAACCCCTATCCTCCTATTAAGACGTAAACAGAAGAGTGATGCCTGAACATCACTTTTAAACACCCCCGGACTTAACCCCGAGTGAACCCATTCAACTCTAGGGTGACAACCAGACTCAACTAGGACTCTAAAAGCCAAGGTTTACTTCATTCAAGAAGGTCCCTAAGTCCCTATAAAAAGAAAAGATTTAAAAGCGAAAATAAGATTTGAGGGAGAAAAACAGGGGACCGGTCGCCCGGTCCCAAGACCGCGGTCGACCGCGTCTCAAGTTTTTGCCTAAGAAGAAAAGCAGAAAGCTCACTTCAACAAGGCCGGTTGACCGGTGAGGGGACCGTGGTCGATCGCGCCATAATTTTTATGCCTTTGAAAGAAAGCAGTGTGCCCTCTCCCGAAGGCCCGGTCGACCGGTCTGAGAAACGCGGTCGACCGGTCATTGCAGACCTAGACCAAGTTTTCCTACATTTAAGCTAAACCCAAAGCCAAAATTCAACCAAAGCAAACCAACCTCATTTAATGATACTGAATGATCATAAATGCTCCCAACAACATTAATCCATACCAATCAATATTCAAATCTCTTCCAAAGATATTAAAACCCATAAATCTAACAAAGAAACCTAACTTTATTAAACCATAACCATTACATAACTATCAATACTAATTATTCACCTTAAACCATATAATAGCAAGTAGAAAACTTGCCTTGGGGCTTCAATCTCAGATTTTGATGAAGAAGAATGCAAGATCAATCCACAAATCTTCAATCTCTCTCTTCTCCACAAGTTCTCTTCCTCTCTCACTCTCACTCTCACTCTAGGGCTAGAAATACACTTAGGGGAAAAATGAAAGACTTAAGAAGACTAAATCGTGGCCTTACGCAAAAAGTCTCCAATCTTTAAATGTTAATACCGCAATAAAATGATTTCTAATACGCGATATACCAAAACCAGTCAAAAGTGCCCAAAACATCAAAATACAATATGGCACACATTTTGACTATCTCGCACCTCCCGGAACTAACTGTACCCTCCAAATTATCATTTGGAAATTTTATAACACATTTTAAGTTCCGGTCTCATTTTAAACCATAATGTCATTTTAATTCTTATGACAAAATATAACACCACATGGTAATATTCACCCACACACAAGGTAAATATGCAACATTTTAGTAAATATTAACTTATCTCACTAAATTAATACTTACTCCACAATATAACCTTCTATATAATTACTCCACACGGTAAATAAATATAAAATAGGCTCCCAAAAGCGAGGGTTGTTACAAATATTTCCAACATTTTATCCTAATATCCTAACCATTATCAACTCTTTTACAACCTATTTACCAATTTTTGGCCGTCTCCTAACACTATAAATAAAGACCCCCACTTTCATTCCGAATCACATTAGCTTTTTCAATAACAATCCTCTTGAATAAAGTTCCATCTTCTAGATTGTTTTATTCCATTACTTGAGTTTCTAGAAAGAAATAAAGAAAACCCATTTGAGAGTTTTAAACCCAAAGCATTCATTAAAGCCAAAGCTTAAAGAAAACTCACTTGAACCAAAAGATACAACCTTGATCCCTCTTCAGCAAAGTTACCATCCCAAAATCCACTTGTGCTAAAGCTTTACCCAAAATACCATTTGATCAATATACGTGTGATTTTTGTTTGTTTACTTTTATATAGAGAGAAAGTAAATCCATTTCACCATTTGTTTTAATAAAGTAACTTTGTTTTACGCTTCGGTTGCGAATCTCATTGTTTATGATTACGATCAACTTCATTGTATATTCTCGGACGATAGTGTCATTATTGCGGGTAGTCAAGGTATTCAAAGTCCTTGGGTATGGCATGGGTACCGCTTGGCCAAGCACAAAGGTATCATCTTATTGGTTGCAGTTTGCACGGTGATGTTCAGCGTAAGGTGTTGGTTCCATTTGAAATGAACTATAGATAATGAAGTTCTCGAGTACCATCTCGATCGTGGACGTAGGTATTAATCTTTCTCTCTCTCTTAACTGCTTATATTTATTCTTTATTAATTGCTTAATCATTAATTAATTAATTAATCATATTGATGTTAATCCCTACATAAATTTAAGAAAGTTTTAAATTTTCATTAAACCCATATACCCAATTCACTCCCCCCCCCCCCCCCAAACACACACACACTCACACACACACCATATTGGGTATTTTTTGGGCCAACATTTTCTTCTTTGAACATATAGAAAATATGTGAAACAAATAGAAAAAATGGCTTATTTGCAATTTAGGGTATATTTGTTCTTCTTTATTATTATTGGGGTTCCATTAGTTATTATATTGAACTTTAGATGCCATTTCTTATGGAAGCCATTGAAATGAAATGCAATATGATTGACAAAGTGCCTCTTTGATGACAAATGTCTCATTTTCCCATCAAAACAAGCATACCATCTCAACCAAACAACATCACATTTTTTAACCAAATCAGCCAAACATGCAAAGTCCTTCCCACCAATGATGCAACCAGATCGAAAGGAAGTATTCCAAATTTCAAGCTTTGAAATTAAGAAATTTATTTATCCTCTTGTATAAATTTTAGGTTTTTCCTTTGCAATAGGGTTTTATAAACTTTTATTATTTTTTTAATTGTGAACAAAAATATGCATATATTTTTCAGTGCTTTCTTATATGTAGACGTGTTGTAAGTAGATTTTTTCGATGTAGATTTGTTTATATTTTTTATTACATAGAATTTTTGTAAGTTTATAACTTAGTGATTTTTCTATACTTATTTAAAATGTGTAAAAAAATGGTGTATTACAAGTGGCAGTACTATGGATTTGCATGGATAGGGGTATTTTTTATTACACGTTGATGGGATTTTGAATTGGAATAGGAAATATAGGAAAGGAATAAGGTTTATCTTGAGAGATGTGGATGAGGATGAGCTATTGCATATGGAGATATTGAAAGATATTGGGGATAAGATAAAGAATAAGTGGTGGATTATTAAATTGTTAAGGGATGGATGCATATGTACTATTAATGGTAAAAAATAGAGTGAAGGTGATAATCAACCACGAGTTGATGGACAAAAGGCCATATAAGTTATGAACTCATTTGATGACAATAATGATAATTTGTTTGAGGAGGATAATATTAATATAAAATATGGTGGAAAATAAGGATTGTATTATTGAGGAACTTAATGAGCATATGGAATGGATACTAATGGGATATTGCAGGGTATATATGAGGACATATGATGTGTCCGAGAAGTTTCAATATAGGAATAAATGGAATAATAATTTAAATATTGATCTTGTTTGCAAGGATCCATTATTTAAGTCGAGAGTATATGTGGGGAAAATGTCACATGAACTAACTATAAAGCTTAGGTATCTTGTTTCTAACCATACTTGAAATTATAATGAAAATAGGAAGAACTCAATGGCAAAAGTAGGTTAGGTGGTTAATTAGATTGGGAATCTAATAAGGAACCATGAGGGTTTTAATCCAAATTATATAGTTGATGTAATATGGATTGTGTATGGGGTGAGGATATCATATAATAAATGGATTTATCTTATTTTTAACCATGTTACTACATCCTGACACGAAGTCATTCCTCCATTTCTCAAAAGACCACCTGGTAGACTTAGGGGGGAAAGCTGAGGGATCAGATGAAGTTATCACTAAGGGTATGAAGAATTCAAACCAAATGAATGAAAGTAACCGATCCAATCCTATCCAATTGGAAACCTAACCTAAATTGGATTGAATTATGATTTACGAAAAACGATTTAATTGGATCGATTTATGTTTTCATAAAAAAAATTGACTAAAACCCGAACCAAACTGATTAATATTAATATAGTTTTAAAAAACACCACATGTCATTAAATAATAGGTAATCTATTTTACTTACCATATAAATTTATGTACAATAACAAAACCCAACCTAACTTACATTTGATACCCCCGTAAGTAAACTTACTTTCAAACCCTTGTTTCATTTAGAATTTCCTCATTCATTCAGCGCACTCCCCTATCCATCGGATGACCTCCACAACTTCTCCCCTTAACTGGATGACCTTCGTCATGTGCCACCCCACCTATTTTAATCACGGGTGATCAGTCCTTTATCAAAATAAAGAGGAATCTCATTTCGTTCATTCTTAGCATCATTGTCGGAAACTTATTACTAACCGCCTATGTTAAATTAAGTTGGTATCAATTTTATCTTTCATTAACGTAACAACATGCGAAAACATAGAAATATAATAACTCATCCATAACAAATATAAGAGTCTGAATCATCATATGAAATATAGATAAAAACAAATACCAAATAAACCATAGTTTACAAAGTAATATCCAACCCATAAGTCTACGAAAATAAAATTGATCTGAATACATAGCCTGATAAATAAAACTAAAAGAATGTATCAACTGAAGGCACAACATAACCAAATAAAAGACTGAATCATGAATCCTAATCTAGGAATGAATAACTGAAGTGTTTAAGCAACTCCTTTAAGCCTCCACAAATCCTGCAGCTACGCATCCTTGGAATGAGTCATCAAGTTTGGTGTCCCAGTGGATGTACACATAAAATTTTTTGAAAAATATTTTGACATAGGTCAGAGCCAAAAACCATTTGAAAAATATATAGCAAGTATTTAAATTGCAGTGATAAAATAAGTTATTAGATACACACGTTAGTCCAACGTACACTCTCTTGAGTTCCTCACCTCTCATCTATAGTGCACACCTAATGTCTCCTATTTTACCCACCTAGCCATGCTACCTGGCTTAACTAGCACTAAGTATATAACTAACCACACTAGGTTGAGCTCCCCCGTACTGCCCATAACATACGCTACCGTTAATCCAATAATTCATTTTAATCGAATTATTATTATCGCATCATCTATTAAAGTTATCATACATAAATTACTTATAGATATACATTATCCATCTTTTCTACCATAGCACATAAGTGGAATAATCACCCTTGTGCATATATATATATATATATATATATAACCACAGAATCTCCTGGAATGACCACCGCGATGCAGGCATACTCTGCTATCAAGTCCATGTACCTCTCGTACCAAGTCCAGGATTATCGGCTCGGAATCTCTCCTCGAACCTTAAATCAAACAACACACAATGGAGGCGAACATAGTACTAAGCCTTTGGGCTACGCACATAACGTACCCAAATGACCTACCAGTCTAAATAATATACAACACAGTGAGCCACCATAAGTTCTATGTTTTGGAGCATACATCCAAACCTGGTTGGAATCACCAAGGTGAGATCGCCCACTGCACAGAACCTCCCGTAATAGCAGGTCGCGTGGGTATGTTCACACCCATAATAAATCATATAATAGGTATTCACACAACCTATATAGATGTATCATCAGTATATGTATACACACAACCTTTCATATAGTTCGTACGTAGTATTTATATCTCTCGAATACTCGACGTATAAATAATTCATGCATATTCTTATTTTCATATTTTCTAAGTATCAATCCCTACCCGAAGGGTCACAATTATCCCTTAAGTTATTTTTGTAGTTAACACATCACTATGCTACTGGTATTTTCCTTAGGTCATCGTTTAATCTTTCTGTAACTCATCCTAATTCCAATTTTACCCTCATTATGATTAATCAAAACCTAACTAAATGTCTACTGATATTATCTAAGTCTTCATGTAATTAATAAACTATCATCAAAGTTTGCCATTATTAATTCCATGGGGAAATATAAAATCAAAGGCAAAACTCATCAAACATGGGTAGTCGAATCGATTCAGTAGGGATTTCGAATCGATTCACCCACCGAATCGATTGGTCTTCAAACCGAATCAATTTGCACCTAATCGTATCATCTTCCTCATTGTTGTTACGAGTTTACAACATTAAAACTTTATCAAAACTCCATAATACTTCCCGAAACTCTCATCCAATATAGCCAAACATTAAATATACATGTAGGGACTTATAACGTAAATAACACATCAAAACTACAAGAAATCTAACCAAGAACAAATCAAAACCTAGATTTCATCAGAACCCCAGTTTATGTGTTCTTCATGCATATACATCACTTTACCCATATTTCTTTCATATTAATTATCCATACTCACTGATTTCGAATTATCTACATACAAGGATTTATTCTACATGAATTTCAACTCCAAATCATGAGTTCTACCCACCCAAATCCTAAGAATCATGAATTAAAAACCCTACACTAGATGGGTATCATAACGTGCTCAAAGTAATGAAATATAAACACTTGACTAAATCAAGTAAGTCTGATTTACCTTCTTATATGGTGAGAAGGTCCTTTCCTTGCTCCAATCTTGAATCCGACAACGTTCGTGGTATGAAACGTGTGGAATGGCCTAGGTCTCTTTTCATTTTCCTCTCTTATGGCCTCCTTTCTTTCTCACGTGTTATAACCATATCCCACAAGTCAAATGGGATGATATAACCCTCAAAATTTCGGAGTTCCTTCTACCTTAGGCACCTAACTGATCGAAACACCCTTATTTGTTGTCGGGTTGGTCTAAAATTGTCTCGGGAGCCAATCAGCACACTCGAGTACACTATTCTGACTATTTCGACCCATTCGGAACTAACCGTGAACTCAAAATAGCCATCAGAGTCACTCTACAATGATTTCCTATCTTGACCTCATATAATCTACACTCGACTCCTGGTTGAGATAGAACATTGTCACGTCAGTATCACTCGCTATGACGTAAAAATCATTTACTACTCACTTAGTAAGTTTATTTTCATAAATATTAATCTTTATCTCTCCTAATTAATATTCTAAAAAACACATAATATTTTAATTCAATTAAATTACGTCACATGTGTAATTTAAAATAACCAATTTATTTAAATTCTAGATACTAAAAAATACAAGGTGTTACACGTCGTTACTCCCCTACACTGCCTGACCTCTTCCATTGTTCCCACAAAACGTCCTAACCTCGTCTCCCGTAAGTTAAAATATTTATCTTTACTCTTGCGGTCTCTCTCTCTATCTCTCTATCTTTCTAAATTTCTATCACGCCAAAAACACACACACAAACACACGAATATATATATATATATATATATATATATATACAAAAGTGAACATAAAAATGAACATTTTAATGAACCTTAACAAAAAAAACACCCCACACCCAATCAATTTTAATTCCTTTGTTGTAATTGGTCCGCGCCAGCGACAACGAACACGCATGTGGCACGCGCCAGTGGCAACGAACACGCGTGTGACACACATGTATTAAAATAAGCTCGTGCCACACGCATGTCCATTGTCGTTGTCGCTGTCGCGGGCCAATTACAACATAGGAATTGAAATTGAATGGGTGTTAGGTGTTCTTTTGTTAAGGTTCATTAAAATGTTCATCTTTTATATCGATTTTGAACCTCTCCCTATATATATATATATATATATATATATATATATATATATATTGTTTGATGGTGCAGTTTTAATTATATGGTTTTTATGGTTTAAGAGTTTGAATTTAAGACTGAGTTAAGTTGCTAGACATTTTTTTGGGTAATCAAATCTATTTTTTGGACTGAGAAAAAATGTTGAAGGGGAACCTATTTGATTTTTTGGACTGTATATTGCCTAAGACTAAGTCAAAATGTTATTTGTTTTAGTGTTTACTCTTAGTTTTACATGTTGTAGGAGTTACACAATAGTTAAAATGTTTTTGCAAAATGTTGTAGGATCTTGGGATTGAATAAAATGATGAACATTTGGTTTTGTATGGGGGGTAATTCTATTTGTTTTTTGTGTTTTAGTATTAATTTTATATGTTTTATTGTTATTTTCTTCTTCTTGTTAAAGCAAAACATTGTTCACTAAAGAGTAGTCATAGCTCAGTCTTCAACCTCATCATGTCCTATAAATTTAAATCCAAACTTTAGTATAATTTCTATTTTCATTTTCAAATTCATCCTTAATTAATGTGTTTATAATTAATTATTTTGTACTTGTCTTAGTTGGATGCTCCTAACAAAGAAACTAGTGGGACACCTTCAAGCGATCATCCTCTTGATCTCAATGGTTCAAATAGTGATCAACAAGATACATATCAATAATTTAGTTCACAATCGAGTCAACAAGAAGTTACTGTTAAAGGTAAAAGAAAACCAACTTGACCCCCCTCTGTAGCGTGGGATTATTTTTATAAAATCTATCGATGGATACCCCATAACTTGCAATTAATGTGGCAAACAATATGCTTTTGATAGTAAAAAGAATGGAACGTCAAATTTGTTGAGTCATTTAACTCATTTATACCCTAATTATCCTAATAGGGAACGAAGAACAAAAGACCAAATCCTTCCAACCTAAAAAAGTGGAGACGGGTGGGTCCAATATTAGTCGCGTCCTATAGTTTAGATCTGTAATGACTCCACTTTTATATGCTCATATGTATATAGTTTGTTTTTACACTCATGTGTTACTTATTATCTTATAGATGTTGTATTATTAGATATGTGGTATTATTGGCTATAAATATAACAAACTCCATTTTTTAAATATGAAGAACCAACTGTAAATTGGATCAAATCAAAGTCTTATGACATATCTTAAGGTAAATAATAAGTTTTGGGGTAGAAAATATAATTTTATGAAACTTTAAGGACTAAAATAAAAATAAAAAATGGGCCATTTTGTAAATAAAATATTTTCAAGGAATTCTAAGAAATATTCAAAATATATAGTGTGAAATTACCAAAATACCCTTCATGTGTAAAATGACCCTTATATGCTTATCACCTTCCCACCATGTGCTGGTCACTTCCACCTTACACATGTCATCTTTAGAGAGAGAGCTAAAACACTTGTCATCATTTGGTGATATTAACACTGCAAGACCACTCCGACACGCGACACCTCGGCGTTGAATCACCACTCTAAAAAGCTTAGTCATTTGACACATGTCAACACCGGAATATCCTTGGAAACCTATAAATAGGGCCTTTGGGATCATTTATAACTCACACCAATTCCTTGAGAATTATAGTAAGAAAGAGTGATAGCTTGGGAAATATCTTAAGAAGGAGTTCTATAATTTTGAAGAAAGAATTCGTTTCGTAGGTATGATTTTATTTAAATGTTGTAATGCACATTTATAGTTTTAATTTCGTGTTTTATAGCTTTACTTAGTAGTTATGCTGGGAAAATACACTAAAGGATCCACTAATCAAAATTCAAAATTTGGAAACAATCTAAATTGATTTTATTTTCAAAATATGTCAACTTGTTAGAAAATATATATACGCTTTTTAAAATGATTTTTGTAAGTAATTGCTCGTTATTA
Organism: Sambucus nigra; assembly: GCA_949130495.1. Classification (NCBI taxonomy): domain Eukaryota; kingdom Viridiplantae; phylum Streptophyta; class Magnoliopsida; order Dipsacales; family Adoxaceae; genus Sambucus; species Sambucus nigra. Next base: position 152,211,568 of record OX422211.1, on the reverse strand, counting down.
TGGAATCTCATTTAAGTAATTCCAAAGTCAGTCCAGGTGAAACTATGTCTAGTTGAGATGGTATTTAAATGGTGCCCCTGTGACCCTCCATCTCTACTGGGAACCGACTGATTAGGAAGAACTATCAATTGAATCCTTTAATTACGATCAATGAGTTTTAAAAGTTAAGAAAATGGTTTTTAGTAATCCTTTGAAACAAGTTATTATTAAAATACAATATGGAGACTGGACCTTGTTTAGAACGTATACTTAAACCTTTATCGTATTTTCTAGATTAACGTGCGATCGAAGACTCATTATCTATAATTTCAACCTCTATTTTAGGTGAGTACTCTATGCAATTTCTTGCACATTTTGATTATATTATATTATGCAAACTATGTATATTTTGTGAAATGCTTTTATTCTCAAAATGCATCTGATACCGATGACTCCGTCATTTGTTATATGTTTATATCTCTCCATATAAACATCTGATTTGAATTCTGAAATTATTGATTCGGCCAATGGAAACTCTCTTACTATATTGGACTTGACTACCGGGTGGAAATATTTGGGTGGTACCTTCCCAACTGGTTTATCGTTGGTGTGCCCTAAACAAGGCGTTGTTCTAGAAATCATGATTATCTGTCTGTGATGTTACCGGGTGGAAACATTTGGTAACACTATCTGTTTGGGTATTAGAGCGTACATGGCCGCTAAAACTAAATAATTGACATATGCTCAATTATTTTATCTGCTCTGTTCTGAACTGTTTATTCTGAATATATATATTGTCATTTACTTTATATATATTACTTGAAATTCCTATCTCTATGTATATACCTTTTGCTCTAAATTGAATAGGTGTCAATTTTCTGAAAAATCCTAGAATGTCTAAAGATTGAATCTCATTCGGCTTTTAGCTGACGTTGTATAAATAACCATTTTTCAGGAAATAATTAAGCTCGTGGATAGAACGAAAAAGGACTATGTTGAAGATTTAGATTTTAAAGCTCTTTTTGTTACCTTAAGTAGAAGTTTGTTTAATTAGATAGAGCATGTTTAGCTCTTTGTGTCAAGTTGTAATTCGTTGATATTTTAATACAAATGAAGTTCCCTTTAGAAAGCTCTGATGATGTAATTCCTTCACTTTCAGTATTTTACGATTCATAACCATGTGATAATACTTCCGCTATATATATTTTAAAAGAAAAATTTAAACGCCAAAATATTGGATGCCTTGGTGGCATGTCAAGACACTCGTTCCCTACTATTTTTTGGTCGGGGTCATGACAGAGGTGGTATCAGAGCATAGGTTATGAACCCGTAGACTACTGAGCATAGGTTTCGAATGTTATAGATTTTATGTTTCCATCCTTAGGAGATAGTATTAAAATCTAATTTATGTGATAACCCTCCCTATGTGTTATATTATTTATAATTGGTCTTTTAGTTTTCAATATTGATATAGTATAGTAGATCTTACGTTTGGCCATGACTGTAGAAAATGACCAAGAGAAGATCATCGATGGGAACTAGTGATTCGAGTATAGAAGGACTGGAAGGTGCATACAAGGCAATTGAAAGTCTAGCAAAGATTGTGGAGCAGCAGGTGAACAAGGGAGTACCAAAGAATCTTGAACTAAGTAGATGTACTGTTGAACAGTTCAAGAAGTTGAATCCTCCATCTTTTAAAGGTACTCCTAACCCCACCGAGGCAGAAAGTTGGTTGATGCAGATGGAAAAGATAATCGATGTTCTTAAGTGTACCGATGAACAAAGGGTATCATTTGCAACATTTATGTTAGAAGGGGAGGATGAACATTGGTGGAGAATGACTAAGAGAATAAACGGGGAAAGGAATGCTTACATAGGTTGGAATGATTTCTTAGTTATCTTTTATGAGAAATATTTTTCGAAAACGGTGAAAGACGAAATGCCAGCTGACTTCATGAGTTTGGTGCAAGGGAATATGATGGTTAGTCAATATGAGGCGAAGTTTACTGAGTTATCCCATTTTTCACGTCATGTTGTAGCAACTGATGTTTTAAGAGCGAAGAAGTTTGAGCATGTGTTAAGGTTGAATATTCATAGTCGAATTTCCATCCTGAAATTAACATCATATATTGATGTCGTGACTAGGGCTGCAATAGCTGAGAGGGTTGGTGAGGAGTATAATCGAATTAGAGATGGCAAGAGGAAGTTTGGGGAAAGAAAAGGAAAGAACACTAATAATATAAATTTCTTTAGGAACACATCCAATGTTGGGGGATCTAGTGATAACAAACTGTATAATAACCAGATATGCCAACAATGTGGAAAGATGCATGGAGGAAGACCTTGTTATAAGGATTCAGGAGCTTGTTTTAGATGTGGACAGAAAGGACATCAGATAAAAGACTGCCCAAACCCAGTAAGGGTTACGATAAAGCCTTCAAGTGCAAACAAGGATCAAGGCAAACAGGGTAGAGTTTTTTCTCTTCCTGATACCCAAGCTTCCAATACGGTAGTGTCAAGTACACTTTCTATATGTGAATAACCTTTTAAAGCTTTGATAGATACCGGTTCTACCCATTCGTTTGTATCTATACATGTATTAAATTTCTTTCATAAACTTCCTGAACCCTTGAATCATAACATACACGTTTCTACTCCTTCGGGTGAGTTATTGATGGGTAAATTAGTATACAAGGCTTGCCCCATAGATACTGATAGTCATAAACTATTTGTTGATTTGATAGTTTTAGACATTAAAGATTTTGAAGTCATTTTGGGGATGGATTGGTTAGCATCACATCATACTAAGGTAGACTATTTTCAGAAGAGTGTTACTTTCCAAATTCCTCACCAACCAAAATTTAGTTTTGAAGGAACAAGCATCATATCTCCGATGTGTATTATTTCTGCAATGCAAGCCTATAGTTTTCTTAAGAAGGGATGTCAAGGATTTCTTGCAACTGTTACTAGTTTGGAGATGATAGATCCTAGATTAGAAGATATTCCTATTGCTAAGAAATTTATGGATGTTTTTCCTAATAATTTACCCGGCCTACCTCCCAATAGAGAAATAGTTTTTACCATTGACTTTATTCCTGGAAATATACCAATCTCATAACCACCATATCGTATGGCACCTTTAGAATTAAGAGAGTTAAAAGCTCAATTAGAAGACCTTTTAGAAAAGGGTTTTATCAGACTAAGTATATCTCATTGGGGTGCTCCGGTATAATTTGTTAAAAAGAAAGATGGGACGATGAGGTTATGTATAGATTATCATGAACTGAACAAGGTTACTATTAAGAATAAATACCCCTACCTCGTATAGATGATTTATTTGACCAACTGCAAGGTTCACAAGTATTCTCTAAGATTGACCTTAGGTCAGGTTATCATCAATTGAAGATTAAGGATGATGATATTTCAAAATCAGCTTTTCGTACTAGATATGGTCACTATGAATTCTTATAATGCCATTTGGACTAACTAATGCACCAGCCGCTTTTATGGATATGATGAATAGTGTCTTTAGGAAATATTTGGATCAATGTGTTATTTTTTTCATTGATGACATTCTCATTTATTCTAAGATTATTGAAGAACATGAGAAGCATTTAGAGACAATATTACAAATCCTTAGGAAAGAGAAATTATATGCAAAATTAAAGAAGTGTGAGTTTTGGATGCCTAGTGTTTCTTTTCTAGGACATGTCATATCCAAAGAGGGAGTGTCAGTTGACCCTCAAAAGATTGAGGCTATAATAGATTGGCCAAGACCAACTAATGTGAGTGAGATTCGTAGTTTTCTTGGATTAGCAGGTTATTATCGAAGATTTGTTGAAGGATTTTCTAGCATTGCAAAACCTCTATCTAGGTTAACATAAAAGAAGGTAAAATATGAATGGTTTGAGGAAGCCGAGAAAAGTTTTCAAGAACTTAAAAATCGATTAGTGACTGCCCCAATTTTGACTATTCCTTCAGGTATGAATGGATTGGTGATTTATAGTGATGCTTCAAAAAATGGTGTAGGATGTATGTTAATGCAAAATGGAAAAGTAGTTGCTTATGCCTCAAGACAGTTAAAACCATATGAACAAAATTATCCAACCCATGACCTAGAACTAGCAGCTGTAATTTTTGCTCTTACGATTTGGAGACACTATTTATATGGTGAGACTTGTGATATTTATACCGATCATAAGAGTTTGAAATATATATTTACTCAGAAATAATTGAACATGAGACAAAGGAGGTGGTTAGAATTGATGAAGGATTATGATTTAAATATTCATTATCACCCAGGGAAAGCTAATGTAGTAGCTGACGCTTTAAGTAGGAAGTCTAAACCCAATTTAGCATGTCTTATTACAAACCAAGAGGCTCTATTGAAGGATTTAAGAAATATGGAAATAGATGTTCGTATTTATAATAAAGGTGGATTAATTGCAAACTTACAAGTACAACCCCTATTGATGGAAAGGATCAAAATTGCACAAGTAAATGTCCCACAACTGAAGAAGATTAGATAAGAGGTTATTGAAGGGAAGATAATGGAATTTGCGATACGGGGTGATATATTGAGGTTTGGAAATAGAGTGTGTGTTCCATGTAATGCCCAACTGAAGAGGCAAATTTTAGAGGAAAGTCATTACTCGAGATTCACATTTCATCCTGGAAATACTAAGATGTATAGAGATCTTCGAGAAGTGTGTTGGTGGAATAACATGAAAAGGGAGATAGCGGAATTTGTATCTCAGTGTTTGGTCTGTCAACAAGTAAAAGATGAACATCAAAAACCATCAGGATTACTACAACCCCTACTTATCCCGGAGTGGAAATGGGAACATATCACTATGGATTTTGTGACAGGTTTACCAAGGAGTTCAAATGGCAATGATTCTATTTGGGTAATTATTGACAGGCTAACAAAATCTTCTCATTTTCTTGCCATTAATATTACCCATTCTTTAGAAAAGTAAGCTAAGTTGTATGTACGGGAAATTATTAGGCTTCATGGAACCCCAATTTCAAATTGTTTCTAATCGTGACCCCAGACTTGTGTCTCACTTTTGGAAAAGCCTACAAGTAGCCATGGGAACACAATTAAATTTCAGCACCGCTTTTCATCCTCAAACAGATGGACAATCTGAGAGAACCATTCAAACCTTAGAGGATATGCTTAGGGCATGTGTACTTGATCTGAAAGGGAATTAGGATGATCATTTACCGTTAGTGGAATTCGCGTATAATAATAGTTATCAAGAAAGTATTCAAATGGCTCCGTATGAGGCACTCTATGGTAGAAGGTGTCGTTCCCCTACATGTTGGGTAGAAGTTGGGGGAAGAAAATTGTTGGGACCAGAATTGATTCAGATCACAACTAATACAAGACCCACTTCGAACCGCTCAAAGTCGTCAAAAGAGTTATGTTGATAATCGACACCGACAGTTAGAATTCCAAAGAGGAGATTATGTGTTCTTGCGAGTATCGCCTGCAAAGGGAGTAATACGATTTAGGAAGAAAGGGAAGTTGAGCCCAAGATACATAGGACCTTTTGAAATCCTTGAAAGATAGGAGCTGTTGCGTATAAAATAGCCTTTCCACCTAAACTCTCTAGTGAACATAATGTGTTTCATGTATCACTGATAAAGAAATATTTCCCAGATCCATTACATATCTTAAGTCACGAACCTCTTCAAGTTAGAGAATATTTGTCATACATTGAGCATCCGGTAGAAATTATGGACCGTTAAGATCAAATATTACGAACCAAGATAATTCCACTAGTAAAAGTATTATGGCGTAATCATTCAGTTGAAGAAGCAACATGGGAGCGGGAAGATGAAATAAAGGAGAGATATCCATACTTGTTTGTAAATTAATATGAGTCAAGTTTGGGGACCAAAATTTTTATAAGGAGGGAAGGATGTAATGACCCCACTTTTATATGCTCATATATATATAGTTTGTTTATACACTCATGTGTTACTTATTATCTTATAGATGTTGTATTATTAGATATGTGGTATTATTGGCTATCAATATAACAAACTCCATTTTTTAATTATGAAGAATCAACTCTAAATTGGATCAAATCAAAGTCTTATGACATATCTTAAGGTAAATAATAAGTTTTGGGTTAGAAAATATAATTTTATGAACTTTAAGGACTAAAATAAAAATATAAAATGCGCCATTTTGTAAATAAAATATTTTCAAGGACCTCGAAGAAATATTCAAAATATATAGTGTGAAATTACCAAAATACCCTTCATGTGTAAAATGACCCTTATCACCTTCCCACCACGTGTTGGTCACTTCCACCTTACACATGTCATCTTTAGAGAGAGAGCTAAAACACTTGTCATCATTTGGTGATATTAACACTACAAGACCACTCCGGCACGCGACACCTCGGCGTTGAATCACCACTCCAAAAAGCTTAGTCATTTGACACGTGTCAACACCGGAATATCCTTGAAAACCTACAAATAGGGCCTTTGGGATCATTTATAACTCACACCAATTCCTTGAGAATTATAGTAAGAAAGAGTGATAGCTTGGGAAATATCTTAAGAAGGAGTTCTATAATTTTGAAGAAAGAATTCGTTTCGTAGGTATGATTTTATTTAAATGTTGTAATGCATATTTATAGTTTTAATTTTGTGCTTTATAGCTTTAATTTTGAGAGGATTTTTAGGATGATGGTTGATAATGCAAGCACCAATGATTCCATTGTTGCATACTTGTCTATTAAAGTCAACAATTGTGGTGGGAAAAATTTTCGAGGTGAGTTTATGCATAGGAGGTGGTATGCACATATTTTGAATCTAATTCACGTCTCTATTAATAGAATTCATAATGTGGTGATATATGTTAGGGCTTCCCCGACGAGGTCAGATAATCTTAAATCTTGTGTTGAAAGGGAAAGGATATCACTAAAAAAAACTTATTTGCTTAGACGTTCCCACGAAATGAAATTCAACTTAATTGATGTTAGAGGGACTAAAAATTTTCAAAAAGTGTTTAAACGGTCAGTGGTAGATGATTCACAGTACTATTATGAGAATTTCATGTCTAGGGAAAGAGGCGTGCCCAATGTTGAAGTTTGGGAAAATGCACGTGAGTTCATTAATTTTTTTAAAACATTTTATGATGTAACGCTTAAGTTTTTCTACCTTTGATTATTTCTTGTGACAATTGAGTTGATTCACGGTCAAATAAGGTTGGACTAACAGTAGGATTCTTTTGAAAAAAGTGGTTGGGAACTTAAATAAAAAATGATGCAAGAGCATAGGGACATGAGCGTCCTTTTTATCATTATTTTATTTTATTCTTTTTTAGCCTTTCTGTATCTTTAGTATAAATAGACAAATGGCCCTCTTTTGTAACACTTTTTCCATTTTGATATTTAGAGACTAGAGAGGGAAACAAGAAACCTTCTTCATTTTCCATGTTGTTGTTGTGTAGACTACAATTCTTTTACGCTTTCGCACCCATAATAACATCAAATTAATATCAGAGCTCGATTTGTTCTTAGATTAAACATGTTTATCGAAGATTGGGACATGGGTTGGGTTCACCCGAATAAATCCGTGATCGACTACCCAAGTAGAAAAGAAGAGTCGACCAGCTCCCATGCCTGTCGGACTACCATTACAGGTAGTCCTAAACAAGATCGGCCTTCTCCATCATAAGGGATCCACCGAGGGAAACAAGAAACAACCATGGCTATCGAAAAACCACCGGGATTGTTGCAGTGACCCAACAACAGCCAAAAGAGGCCGAAAGCAACCCTAATCTGGTCAAAAATCATTTCCATGACATCCAACTACCACATCGAGAAAGTCCTCCCAATAAAGCCTCCGACCCGAACCCCTTTACCCCTGTTTGACCCTGGTTGACTTGTTCCCTCTTTCGATCTAACCCACCCGATATGCATGATATATCCGTTAAACCCAAAAACTGGTCAAATATGGCACAAGATCATCCACCCATATTATCGACCCAATTTCTAAAAAAAAATTACTTTCAACCAAGTTGTGAAACCTAATTTGTCATGAACAAACCCTAGTCTTCTAAACCAACATAACACCACCCACATTCAAAATCTTAACCCTCACCCTTTATATTCCAATTTCTTACCACAATCATATATCCCCTAAATCGATGACCATGGAGTCAAATGATCAATCGAACCCTATATACAAAGGATGCCCATCCTTAGGCATGCTTCATATTCCACCACATGTGCCTTTATCTTCCACCCAATCTATTTGTCGACGATGGGACTAATTTTTCCATGCCCAAGCAAAACTTGTGGCAGTTTCTACCGCTTATATGAATATCGTGATGATAACGACATTGGTGGATCCTCGAACACCTTCGCTTAGTGATGATACATGGATATGCCCGAGTATTTGCTTTACTCGTTCTACTGCAAAGGGGAGGCTATATGCATGTTGACTCTTGACGATGGGTCCAGTGACAATTTAGTGACACAAGAGATAGTAGAAAAATTAAAGCTTACTATCGAGTCATTGACCACCTCATGTCGTATTGGGGGGTTGGTTAGTGGAGTGAAACTTATTTTTAGCCGATAATATCGGGTGCCTGTTTCTATTAGGGACTACCATGATGAGGATTTGTGCACTATAGTGGATATGCGGTTACTCCACCTTCTTTGGGGGAGATCGTGGTAATTTGATCATCGTAGCATACATGACGGTCGAGCTAACACCTATTCATTTATGCATGAGGGGAGGAAATCCCTCCTTCGCCCCATGTGACCATTCCCAATATCACGTCCCTTCGCCCTCGTAGTATCACATTAGGAGTTATCCATAGAGGCCATCGAGGCACGGTTATACTATGCTGTCATTAGTCCTATCACTACCCCGGAGGCGTCCGTTTCCCCACGCGTCCCGAGTTTATTGGATTCTTTTATCGACTTGTGTATGACTCCGATGATCTTCCTAGTTTTGGGGATATATAGCATGCTATTGATTTATCCCCATGGCGCAACTCCCCAACCTACCCCATTATTGCATGTCATCCACCAAACACATATAGTTGCAGAGACAGGTCACAGAGCTATGTGATGAGGATTATATTAAGGATATTATGTCTCATTATGCAATACCCACCCTATTAGCATTAAAGAAGTGTGGGAGTTGGTGTATGTATGTTGATAGTCGAGCTATTAATAAGATCACCATGAAATACAGGTTTCCTATTCCCCGATTAGAAGATATGTTACACCAACTCCATGGGGCGAGGGTTTTCTCAAAGCTAGACTTGAAGAGCGGCTATCATCAAATTCGCATAAACCCAGGGGATGAGTGGAATATTGCCTTCAAAATAAAGGACAGAGTATATGTGTGGATGATGATGCCTTTCGGCCTCTCCAATTCCCCCATCTACCTTTATGAGGATGATGACACAGATCTTACACCCTTTATGGGAAAATTTGTGGTTATTTATTTTGATGATATTCTTATTTATAGCCAATCAGAGGAGGAGCACTATGATCATTTGGCTCAAGTGTTAAAGGTCCAACGAGTTGAGCGATTCTTCCTTACGTTGAAGAAGTGTACCTTTATAGTACCATCAGTGACATTCTTGGGTTATGTGGTTTTCGATGAAGGCATCAAGATGGATGATGCTAAGGTTTAGGCGATAGTGGATTGGCCCTCACCCATATCGGTATCCCAGGTTCACAGCTCTCATGGCCTAACCTAGTTTTATCAATGCTTTATAGCCGTACTTAGCACTCTCGTGGCGCCTGTAACGGATTTAATGAGTACTTCTTCGAGCATTGAGTTTTGATGGACTCTAGAGGCGGATAAAGCTTTCACGCGAGTCAAGGCGTTGATGATGACGGCGCCTATTTTAGCACTACCTGATTTTGATCAGCTATTTGAGTTGTCTTGCGATGCTTGCAAGACAGGGGTGGGTGCTATTTTGAGCTAGAATGGGAAATCGATCGCTTTCTTTAGTCAAAAGAGAATAGGAGTCACTGTTAATTATTGACATATGATCTCGAGTTCTATGCAATGGTAAAGACGATGGCATTTTGGTCACCTTATCTCCTCTATAAGGAGTCTGTCATCAAGTTCGATCATAAAGCACTACGTTTCTTACATAGTCAGTGGTGTCTTAGTGACGGACACGGCCAATGGATCGCTTACCTCCATCACTACACTTTTCATCACAGTATAAGTCGAGAAAGGAGAATCAGGTGGAAGATTCCCTCAGAATGAGAGCGCATGCATTGGTAATTCTTAGGAGTCAAGTGTTTAGATTTGATGAAGTTCATGATCTTTATCTGACTGATGTAGAGTTTGGACTGATCTTTGCAGCTTTCTAGCAGGGCAATGGTGCTTCGGGTGAGTATCTATTACGGATGCATTCCTGCACCGAGATATTGCTTTATGTATTCCATCTTCGTCCTTGTGGGAGAATATCATTTCAAAGATCCACGGGGGTGGATTGGCAGGTCATTTGGGACAGGCATGTACTCATGCGATGCTACGGGATCGATTTTACTGGATGAAGATGAGGAGATATTCCAATGCCTTCATTAAACGTTGCTACACATTCCAGGCGGCCAAGGCTAGAACACCAATGCTAGTCTTTATACTTCGTTATGAATTCCTAAGAAACCATTCTAAGATGTTTCGATTGATTTCATTATGGGGTTTCCCCATACATCGAGTGGCCATAATTCCTTCCTTGTTGTGGTGGATAAGTGCTCCAAGATGTCGCACTTCATTTCTTGCACTCGTACAAAGTATGCGTCTTATGTTACTTCATTATATTTTTTAGAGATCGTCTATCTTCACGGAGTTCCACGTAGTATTACCTCCGACAGGGATGTACGATTTTCAGGGCATTTCTGACGTACACTTTGGAAACTTTTACGAACAGAGTTAGGATTCTCGACCACTTTTCATCCCCATAATAAGGTGGTAAATATAAGTGTGGGTGACCTATTGATACATCTGTCTTCTGAGCATCCAAATAGGTGGGACATAGTGATAGCACAGGTCGAGTTTGCCTTTAACAACACTGTCAACCTTTCTACTAGACTTTTTCAGTTTCAGATTGTATTGGGCCAGTTCCCTACAATGCCTACAAACCTCGTCGAGCTTCCCCCGGTGGTTCCTACATGTCCTTAGCTGAGGATTTTATTGCTCTCTTGACTTTCATTCAGGTCGATGTTCACACTTGACTACAGACCATGTATCTGACAACAGACCACGTATCCTCTTATAAGGAGGTCGCCGATGAGCACCATCACTTTCTCTCCTTTCGCTCGGGTGACCTAGTCATGGTATACCTCCAGAAGACGCGCCGAATGGGAAAGAGTACCAAGATTCTCATGTGCCAATTTGGGACTTTTCCTATTATTCGAGATTGTGGGACAAATGCCCATGAGGTTTATCTCCCTGATGAGTTTCGCATGCACCGCAAGTTTAATGTGACAGACCTTTCTCCATTCTGAGGCACTCATGCTCTGCCGATTCCTATTCCTTCGACCACAACCCACCCACCTGGTCCTCTCTCACGTAGATCGCGTTAAGGGAACTCTAGACTCCGAGCTCATATCTTCATCTTTGGGAGATTATACTCGTTACTTGGTTCGTTGGGTTGACAGTCTCGAAGCCGAAGATTCATTAATTATAGTGGCCACCTTCCAGCACATAGATACTAATTTCTATCGGAATATACGAAGTATACGGAGTCTTCTCAGGGGGAGAGTGGTGTATGAGCATAGGGACATGAACGTCCTTTTTATCATTCTTTTTATTTTGTTATTTTTGAGCCTTTTTGTCTCTTTAGTATAAATACCCAAAGGGCCCTCTTTTGTAACACTTTTTCCATTTTGATATTGAGACTAGAGAGAAACAAGAAAACTTCTTCATTTTCTCATGTTGTGTTGTTGTTGTTGTTATTGTTGTGTAAATAATAATTCTTTTATGCTTCCGCACCTTTAAATACAGCAAAAAATATGACAAGTATTGGGGTTCCTTGACACCTATTAACTCGATGTTGTTTATTACTGACTTGCCTTATCCACGTCATAAGGAAAAGGTTTTGATTTATTGTTTGAGTGTCTTGTTTGGGGAAGATAAGGTTACTGAGTTGTGCAATATCTACACATTGCTTTACTCTAGTGCACCCATACAAAATTGCAATAATTGAGATTAAGGTTGATAGTGTTGAATATAATGTCAATGCATTATTTAATGTTGGTTTTATGAAGTTGTTGAAGGAGATCAATGAGAAATAATGAAAAACAGAGGTGGAACGATAATTAATAGAGTAATGTGAGGACACTACGGATCCAGAGTTTGCTATATTAGTTTGGTGGAAGGTTAACTCACCCAAGTATAAATTTCAAATTTTATCTTTAATTGAGTGAGATGTTTTAGTTATTCATGTCTCTAAAGTACCCTTTGAATCTCCATTTAATGTCGCTAGTAAAATTCTTAATTCATTTCAGAGTTCTTTCTCTGCAAAGACAATGGAATCCCTCATTTGTGCCCAAAATTGTATGTGTATTAAGTCTCAAATTGATTTTTATGCATCAATGGATAAAACTATGGAGGTTGAGTCAGGTAATATTTTGATAAATACTTAATAAAAAAAATTATTAAGATTATTTTATCATTATTTGGTTTTTTGAAAACTCATCATTTATTTTATATAGAGGTTTTGGGTTCGTCCATATTAACAATTATGGAAGTCAATTTTTAGTGAGTTACTAATGCCATTTTTTGTCAGTTTTTATTAGTGAACTTATTGCCATATGCCTAAATTTTTTTTTTAATTTCCTACACGATATGAGTAGGAGGAAGTTGTTAGGAGAAAGGAATGGTTGCTAGGAAGGTAGTTGAATAACTAGATGTAATGCCTCGACTCGAATTTATGGATTACACGTGGATCAATTCGGACAGGATCGAATGTTAGGTGTAAAGTACAATGAGACAACCTAAATAACGTTGCTACTCCAGTTTTATTTAATTAACTTTTCACTTGTTTAGCATTTAATTCCGATTCATATGAATCTTCATATGGAACCAGTGGGAAGCGTCCCCGGGGTACAAGCATTCAGACCTACTAACATAAAATAAAATGGATACTTACATGTACAACGCTATTAAAATATGGAACCGCACACAACCTGTCATAACAAAGAAGTGGGAATGGGCCAAATTCCCATCGAAAAATATAATAATGCAATATAGTTACGAACGACGGAAAAGATACTCTAACATGTTATACCTATGTAAGCATGAAATTACGTCATACCCCCCCCCCCCAGCATATATATATATATATATATATATATATATATATATATATATATATATATATATATATATATATATATATGCATGAACCGTCTTTATTCTAAAAACGTTCCTTGTTCTGATTAAATCGCATTAATCCGATGAAGGAAACCTTTTTACTTTACTTACGAAATTTCTTGAAAAAACGCACTCAGTTAAATACTTAAACAAAATATTGTTTGTATAGAGAGAATACTTCTTTTATCAAAATCACCCATTTACTCGTACTGAATCTAACTTAGTATTTTTCTTGAAAATAACATTTCAACATGCACACGCTTCGTGTTACAAAATAGTTGTTTTCTACTGAAAATCTTTCGCAACCATGAACTTGTGTTAATTATGGGTCAAAACATCCTTAGGTTGCTTAATTACCCATTTAATCACTTCACTTTACTATTCTTTTTTACTTTACTTAGACATTAGCCAAATTACCATATTATTTGTCCACGTTATCTTTTCAATCGGAATATTTATCAATTAGATTTCAAGTTAGGATGTCTTTTCCCATATTCACAACACACCCATTTCTTAACATAATCCACTTTTCTCATTATCTTTTTTCGAAATCCTCCAAATAACCGCATACTTTAACGGGCTCCACACCTCCAGATACGCTACCATATGCTCTGGCCGGTGTTTTAGGTCTTTCACCCTAGGGCTCCAAGCCCTTCTTAATTTTTTTTCGATCTCATCCGATTCCACATTAATGTGTTCCAGTATTTTTCAGATGTCCACATTATTCCACTTTTACCGTCCGAAGCTTAAACTCGGGGATTTCACCCCACCATGTGTTACACTTTGAAAATCGCCATTTCTTCTTCTTTACACACTTGTGTTGATTTTTGTCTCAAAAATCACTTTCATTTTGGACCATTTGTGTAACACCTTTTTAACCATTTTTATGTCATGAAAATGGTCCACTTTACATAAAATTACCATTTTACCTCTTTATTTCCAAATTCGTTTTTCTCTATTTTCATAAATGTTGATTTCCCAAAAAAAACAGTGTTAAATTATACACACTAACTTCTTGAATGTTTTTACTCATTAACACTCTTTGAAATATTTAGAGTTAACACGCCTTTCAAGTTGAAAATATCTTTATTTATTACTTTATTTACTGAGGAAACCATTTGACATTTTGAAGACTACTTAGCAACAAAACACAATTTTTCCTTTATTTTCAAATGAAATCTTAAAGTATCTACTTATCACGTTTTCTACACTTACTCACACACTTTAAGGGCTAAAATTTCTATTTTCTTTGATTCATGTTAAAGTACCTTAAAATCTTCATTAAACTCGTCTATATGCTCGTTACCAAATTACTTCAAGTTCGTATGCATGGGAAGAGGAATTTTATGTCCAAAAATCCCATTAAATTGGTTTAACACATGGTTCATTTTCGATTTTTCATAATTTGTGCAAAAACATGTTTTTTAAGACAAAATATTTTTTTCTCCAAAACTTGAATAAATGTCTATCTTTATAAAACTCCTAATTTTTACAAGAAAACTTTTAGACATTTGTTAATAAAATATATTCAATAAGATAAATATTATTTCAAATATTTAATTCCATTAGATGTTTAAATACCAAGATTTATTAAAATATATCATTTTACTCAAAACTCTTGAAACTATTTGTAAACCAATTTACACAAAACCATAAGAACTAACCTTCTTAAATCATATATGCATTCTACTCTTACAAGCTCTAACTACAAGACCAATACTATGAAAAATAGAGTTCTTAAGCTAAAGAGTAGAGTTTTCCACCTCAAAGAAGCTCCAACAATGGTAGGATGAAGAAGATAGTGATGGAAACCTCCCACCTCCTAAGCTGGCCTCAAGGAGGTTGCCTAGATCCACAAAAATATGCTCCACGAAATCTCCAAGCAAAACCCGCTTCTAGCTCCCTTATTCTTCTTCTTCTTCTCAAAAAATCCCTAACAACATCTCCATGAAATCCCATTTTGCACAAACGTGTGGTGTATACTGGTCGATGTTGTACTTATTTCTTTAACAACCTCTTCGAATTCCGTAGGTCTTTCGATCAGCTTCGTAAACTTAGTGATTCCAATCGAGATCGAACCAGATCAGACGCATGAGACCTA
The DNA here is from genome assembly GCA_949130495.1 of Sambucus nigra. Classification (NCBI taxonomy): domain Eukaryota; kingdom Viridiplantae; phylum Streptophyta; class Magnoliopsida; order Dipsacales; family Adoxaceae; genus Sambucus; species Sambucus nigra. The sequence goes on along the minus strand of OX422211.1, from coordinate 152,196,111 downwards.
TTTAGTAAGGCGCCCGACCCAGCAATATCGAGTGAGTGAAGAAGGGAGGGATGAAGAAAGATTCGGAAATATGGTGGAAACGGGTTAAACTATGGTGATTTTGGTTGGAGAGATGGCGGTGTATGGTGGTTGGTGGAGGAGGAGCTCCAAGAGCTAGAGAGAGAGAAGCAAAATCTGATTGGGTTACTTAAATGAGCGAAAACCCACTTTAAATACCCCAAACCCTAAGGATTAGTTTGGACTGAACCGCTGGGAGCTCGATAGCTCATTCAATCCAATGATACATATCGCAACAGTAAATTAAATTGTGTAAAATTTTTGGATTTTCGTCTGGTTGATCAAACACTTTGTACCTCGTTCGAAAGATATCCCCTTTCATTCGAACGAGTGTTCTAACAAGAGTCAAACTTAGGTTATAAATGGGTCAAACACCAACTCATTCAAACAGGAAGCTACCCCTCATACGAATGATAAATCACCTCATTCGAATGAGGGCATTACAATGAGATTCCAAACGATGATGGAACTTGTTTAGGTCCTCGTGGATAGATTGTCGTTCGAATCTCATTCAAACGACAGGCATTTCCTCATTCAAACAACATGGTCACTCATTTCAACGAGAACCATCATTCTGCATAACAGATTTAAACCATTCAAATCTAGTTTAATCGCACCAGGGACACTACATTACCAAAATTTGACCCATGATCCATCTTACCAAGTCTAAAGCCCAAATGGATCATACCAAGTCACCAAATTACACGGGTATGGTTAAAATCGTGGGGGAGGGTGTTATTTTCTTCCCTCCTTTGGGAATTTCGTCCTAAAAAAATTTATTCCATTAATTCCTCGAGTTCCTAGAGGTTATTAATCCTAACTATAAGTTAGGGATCCTTGAAGTCTGGGTTATCGAAATCCTAAACCACTGAGAACACTTCATACTTATTTGCACCAAATAATTCACCAAAGAACTCAACACGGGGCACGTCATAATGATCACCATTAGTCCCATTATTAAATCGTATAACTGTCCTCGAGCCTCCATTTGCTAGATGCTCATATTTAATCATGTCCTAAGGCTCTCTTTCCACCCCCAAGGAATGCTCGACACATCTATCGGGGTAACACTCTCTAGTGATCTTCACTCGCCCAAGTGCAAAATGACATACAACCAATACCCAATTCATCATCGATAATCATTCAATTTCTCAGGAATGCGAATCCTAAATCTCCTCAAATTATCAAGTCACCCTAACCATGCATATCTTCTCAGACTAGATACCAACCTCGTATCGCTAGTCACTCATCCCGAGGAATGACATACTAATAAAATCATAAATTGTACATCCATTCGGTATTCCCACAACGTACTCATACGAACTAACGACCACTCCAGGCGTCCCAATTATGGAACTCTTACCCAAGCTTTAAGACAACCCACTTTCACTCATAGGGATAAAATAACACCACGTGACAATTTTCCTTGAATTCTAGTACTGACGACATTCTCAAATCATAAACCTGCTCTTACGAGTAGAGCCATTAACTACCACACCGTTTAACTTATGAAACCGTTAATCTAAGGAAAACAGATATTGTGAGAAGATAGTGCGGCAGAACACGCAACTATAAGTACACAAAACTTGTGTAGAACAAATGGATATTTCCCACAAGAGCGCACTCAGTTGTCGATTTGCAATTACCGCATCAGGTCCATCCGTACTCATACTAAGTCAAGTTGCATCATAACCGAAACAACAATATGAAACATTTATAGACTACTATAGACACCACATTTTAGGACCCCCTAAGTCTCTCCTCAGACCCCTAGCACTTCCTCTTTCCACCGTAAACCTAGGTCGCACTTCGAGTACTGATCTTAAGGCCATCGGGCGCCTCTGACCCCTATTTGACTCCGATCAGATCTAAAGTCATGATAAAAACTCTTTGAATCTTAAAAGGGATCTGAATACCCATTTCAAAGGTCTTCCCCATGTGCGAATACACATTATAGTTCGGACAAAAGCACCATTTCACTATCGAAGATTAATTCAGATGCCATCGGGCGCCCCCGGGAACCGAGTTCACCCCAATCAACTTCACCATCAGAGCAAAAGCCCTTTGAATATTCAAAGGGAACTAAAAATCCTTTCCAACGATCCACCCCTTCATGAAATAGCATAACCGTTCAAGCAAATGATCAGTTTTCCCCTGAAAATCGATGCGGAGGCCACTAGGCGCTCTCGGACTCTGTTTGACCAAAGTCAACTATTTAGCTCAAATGAAACTGAATGAATATCTGAAGGTCACTGAATACCCTTTCTAACGATCTTCCCCATGTGCGATTTTGACCTACGGTTCGGATGAATGATTCATTTTACTCCTAGAGGTCACCGGACACTTCTAGGCCATGGTTGACCAAGGTCAACTTTTTAAACCAAAAAAAACTCTTTGGAGTGTCGAATTACATCTCCTAACCTTTCCAACGGTCCACCCCGTGCACGATTATGACTTACCATATAGACGAACGATCCGTTTTAATCCGACGATCCCCCGTCCAAAAGACCGACGTGCGCTTTCGAGCCATATTTATCCCAAAGTCAAATCCCGGACCCGGGAGAGGTCCAAAGGACTCTCGAATTTATCTAAAGTATCTTTCTAACATTATGCCCCATGCATGATTTGTATCAATAGTTTGTGCGCTACGATCATTTTTCCAGAAAATTCCGCTCGAGACTGCTAATTGGCAGGTCTTAAACCCTGCCTATCGACACAGAGTCAATGGTTACCTGTCGATAGGCACACCCTGGGTTAGGCTGATCGGCACCCCACTTTTTCCCTATATATAGTTTCCATGACCTCACTCCCAATACAGAGAAGAAATCCATCAGCATCAGTGATCTCAGCAACATTCTCTCAAAATCAGCGAAGTTCCATATGAGAAGTTCCATTCAAGCCCAAATACACATCCTTTTCACACCCAATTTGGAAAATATCCTTCTCTCTCATTAACATTCATCAACATTCCAAGGAGTTCATCCAAGATCCAAGCTCAAGCTCCAAGGACGGTCCAATTCCTCCTCCCTTTCTTTTAAATCTCTTGTTTTCGCATAAGTTACATTAGATTCATACTCTAGTTTCACTTTAGTTCATTGATATTAATATCTACACTTTTATTAGTATATTGCGCATACTTTATTTTCCATAAAAAAATAACTAAAACATGGTTACACTCGTAAATCCTTAACGGAATTATCCATCACACTTTTTCTAAAACAAAAAACACATTTTTTACACGTATACACATAATAAAATCCCGTTTGAATCTATGGGATAAACCCCACCCCTATTCTACATTCGAACTATGTGGACTTTAATTCCTTTATAGGCTACGTAGGTGTCCCAAATTAAAATACGAGACTATCGAGTCCGATTTTCCAATTTTCCAACTTCTCTTATTTTCCAAATTTCTCAAAATTCCTCATTTTCATAATTATCATACATATATATAATATGCTTGTTCGCGTTTCATCCAACACATATTATCGTTTCCCAATAACGATCAATATCATGATGAACGCTCATATTCTATCTTCTACATTTTGAAGCACCTTATACTCTTGACTCACTTGAGTCTACATTGTATAAGTGCTCATCTAGTTTGGAAATAGAGACAAAATTGAGTCCCCATCCTAGATACCAAAGAGCCTCAGACACTTCAATTCAGTTCATTCCTCTTGTTTGATTGATCAAGGTATATTCACTATCACTCACACACACTTTAGAACTGCATACATTATTCACACAATGTTTAATTTTTTTATATGTGTGTTGTGTGTGTTAATTTCCCTTAAAATAAATTTTTATAATTTTTGGGGAATTTTTAATGATTTTTAAAACAATTTTTTAAATTAAAATTGGTTTTAAAAGTCTTTGGGGTCAATCTGCAATTTTGAATTGGTGATTTTATCTCTGGAAGTTCACTGGGGTAGAAACCAAAAGCGCTAGAGACTTCAAGATGTTTGTGTAATTATTTTCAAAAATATCCCAGACATCAACTCCCAAGGTTCCTTGTATAAAAGCAGCCATTCTTACCTTCCAGTAAGTAAATTTCCAAGACATCATCTCCCGATTATGTAAGAGCATTATAGCATAAATTTCTCGATTATGGTACTCTTTGGAAAATGAAGCCTCGGCTATTATAAGAGCATTCTGGGTAGTCTTCAGGATCTCCTCGGGCTCAGTATTTCTCCTCTCTAGCCCATCTCGACTGCGGCAGAGGACGGAGTAGTCAGATAAAAACCGTAAGAAGAAACAAATATAAGGTAAGCGATGAAAATAACCAAGATAAATAACAGAGAAGAAAAGAAATACCCTTACCAAAGCAAGCCCCTGATCTTCCTTTAGGCCTAACTGGTCTGGACTCATCTTTGAGGACCGCTCATCATCCGCTGTTAATATTGCTCTCGCGATCATTATAGGGGAGAGATGAGGGGATAGAGCCACAGAAGCCCCCTCAAATGGAGCAGCAACAGGCACCAGGGAAGCCTGTGCCTTTTTAGTCCTTTCTTCTATCTTCTTCCTTCTTCTTCTTCTTCTTCTTCTCTTCTTCTCCTTTTCTCTCTTCCTCTTTCTTTCTCTCCCTCTCCTTTTTTTCTTCTTCTCTCTTTTTCCTCTTCAGCTCCTTCTTATGAGTTGTTGTCTAGGAACCACTGGTAGTGTCCCCAAGCCTGGTCTTCTGGATCTTCAGCCTGCTGGACAATAAGACGTCATCATCATCATCGTCAAGGATCAAATTATTCCTTTTGGGAGGATCCATATCTTTCTCACTAAAACTCTCTGAACCATAACCACCTGAGCTAGAGCCTTCCTCGTTGGACCTCTCTCCACCAGACTCCTCTTCACTAGATTCCTCCTCACAAGATCCTACCTCACCACCACCACGTCTAGCAGCACCAAACTCTGAACTTCTCTCCTCCTCTTCATCTAGGTCGATAGGTTAGAAAGTAACTTATTCCTCCTCTTCTTCCTCTAAGATATCAAGATGAGGAATGGATTCAACTAGATGAGCGATGAATCTGGATGTAGTGTTCTTATATTCCAATAAGAAAGCATCCGACCTGGGATGTTCACCTTCTATAATAATGTCTCTTATATTCCAGACCTTAAATAACTTAGCAGCACGGATATCGTGGAGAGCAGACTCCTGGTTCTTGGACTTTTCTGTAAAGGAAAAGGAAAATATTAATAGAAGAACACAGTATAGCAGCAATGAAAAGACAAAGAGATTGAACAACAACCTATGTATTCCTCCCCAAAAGTAGGAATTCGAGGTCCCATGTACCTCGCACCCCTACCTGAGGAGGGAATTACCAGTTCCTAGCTATGAATCCTTTAGACCGATAATCCTTATGGGAATCAGGTAGATTAACTACCAACACCCTATCCGAACTCCTTGCTTTCAAGTAAAGAATACCACAACTAGTACATGAAAAGGAGTAACAAAAATAGATTTCAACCAAGCCTAACTTAGTGCTATAGATTTGGTTTATTCTATGGACACATTAACAATCTTCCAAACATTTGGAGAACATTGGGCTAGGACTATATTGAAATACTGGAAGAAGTGTAAGACGAGATGATTTGGGGGAAACGTTAAACCCCTTTGGGATAATAAAAGAACATGAATCCAGTGGCCATCCTCAACGTCACGAACATTATGAGTAATAGGTTCACACTCAATATCCACCCGAGTAGGGATGTTATAACATTTCCTAAACTCTATCGGGGATTTGTTGTCTATCCTTGCCATAAAAAAAACCTAGTTATAGTAGAATTAAAAACAATGAAAAGAAACACACAAAGAGGGAAGAATGATAGCTTACAGGAAAAAGAATTAAGCTTGAAACGATGGAAAACCACGGGCAAGTGAAGATGATTGAGGAAAAAAATAGCTTGGAAGTAATGAATAAGAAGCTTCAAAGTAAGAAACACTTTGAGAACGAGAGAAAATGCAGAGTAGAAGTGGCGAAATGAACCGTCTTAGTGCCTCGGTTTAAACTCTCAATGATAACGCACAACAATTAAAGAAGATTTATCGCCTAAAATCTCTACGAAATGATGATTCACTCCCCACACGATTCGAGAATTTCAACTGCGCTGTCAAGAATAGGCCGGAGGCACCATTTAAAAGTTTTGAGCCCAAATTGTTGCCCCTAAACTTTTAGGGGAAATTATGGGTACCCTTTTTGCTCACTAGAACCCATAAGAGTAGCCAGACAAAGCCCAAATGAGAAAAAGGGGGACCCGGCCCAAATAATGGGTTCAAAGTGACGATTAGTGTAGAAAGATGTGACCAAGTCCATCCCCAAGATCTCGGATGAGATATTCAAGGGATACTACGTGTTACCTGGTAACATTCCTTCTCCTTCCTTTTAAGAAAAAATATATATATATTACCCCCATCCCGGGGAAAAGGGCATGTAAAAAAACCAGTTCAAGAGATACTAAATTAGAAACAGTAGACCTCTTCGTGGACGTAGGCAATTAGTTGAACCACGTATATTCTCGTGTTGTGTGATTGTTGTTCTTTCTTTAATTCTGGTGATTGTTTTCTTTTGATAAATTTTTTTGTTGATATTTTTGTCACCACACACGGACACACATGTCATGAAAACATTAAGAAAAATAATAACGCAAGACTACGAGAGACCAAAAGGGAGGGAGGGGTGCCTAAAATCTTTCCATTATATAACTTAGCCCCCGAACCTCTGAACTATTAGTTTGGTAAGCATTAGTTTGTCTTTGATGTCGCTCTCTCAAGGCGGCGATATGTTCTTTTGCCTATTTTTTGCAAAATTGGCTGATGACTCTATCTCTTTACATCACTCTAACACCGACGATCGTCGAAGCATCCCACGATGTATCAAGGGGCACGGGACCTTTATATCTCCCTTTCCCCCTCCCCCCCTAAAGCGCCCCAGGGAGGAAGAAAAATATTCTCAGGGATGGACACAAAGATAAACAATTGCCTTTAGATTGTAGAGATTATGATTTTTACTATTTCAATCCTTTTCACATAACGATTCAAGACCTGAAATTTCCTGAATTCTCTTCCAGGGTGCTCTTCTTCACTCTCTCTTAAGTTCTCCCTTCTCTTTTCTCTTCTCTCTCAACTCTAGGTATTTTGGGATGGTGTAATGGATTCCCACTCCATCGCCCTTCCCTAGTTATATACATAATCCTGAAATTAGGCTAAGTGTTAAGTGTAAAATGACTCGAATGCCCCTATACGAATCCCATTTAATCTAAAAGTCCTCCAAACTCGATTACACCCCCGGATACCAAATTATGACTATCTCGGACTATTACGGATCATCGGTGCACTCGAAATCACCATTCGAGTCACCAAATATAATTTTCCCATCTCATTATTAACACGACCCCACACGCACGTCCAAAGTGAGATACTGTCAAACCCGTCAATTTTACTCCTTACGACTTAATGGAAAATAACAAGTTTTCATTTACTTATCACATAAGTAAATATAATAACACATAAATATTAATCCTCATAATCTCCAATTAACATTTATTCAATTCACTTCATTTCTCAAATTAATTAAATTACCAGCGCATGTGTAATTCAAAATATTCCCAAAAATAAGGGGTGTTACATACTTCCCTCCTACAATGAAATTTTGTCCTCAAAATTTGGATATACCTAGTACCAAGAACTCCGGATGCTTATCCCAAACGGAATCCTCTTGTTCCCAAATCGACTCATGATAACATTGTGGTGCCCCCACTATATACACACTAACGGTACCATCTTGACTGAAAGCCCACTCACTATGGTCCAAAACTAGCAACAGGTCTCTTTAATTCATTTTATGCCGATATACTACGTCATTCCTAATGTCACTCCTTGATGACGACACACAAAACACATCATGAACCAGTTGTAAATGTTCCGATAAAATGAGCCTATACAAAACTGGCTCTACCATCTCAATAATGAGGGAAGTCCTCACATCCCTAGGTTCCAACCTCCCTTCTTACAAATCACATCACTCCCTTCATGGGAGAAACTCGTAATAACACCTAACCACTCACGTCAACCTTCAAAATCATCGGTTGGTGACATCATATCTCCTATGACACTCCTAAACTACCCAAAAATAGTCCTGATTAACTCAATCTTTATCGAAGAATCCTGAATCACATTCGACCCAAGAAGCTTGTTATCCCCCACCTCTACCAACGATAATTACTCCTCCCAATTACCCTAAAAATCCAGAATACGCATCCCTCGCATATCCTTCAACATCTTAGTCACCCTTCTCGTCTACCCATCAGTCAATGAAAGATACGCCTTGCTCAAAAGCAACTCCATCCCCATCGCCTCCTGATAATCCCTATCAGAGTTGGAACCCAAGGATCTCGTCTTAATCCACAATAATTCTAGGAGGAACTTTATGTCGATTCATTCTCTCTTTTCAATAAATTGTTAGGCACACTGCACAATTGTGTAATTCATCAAAATTAGCAATAACTTCTCCATTTCGGTTAATAGATCCCAAAATAAGGAAATCCAAACATTTCTAATACGTTGGGAACCCAACAATGAACTCAATCGGTCTACTGTAACACTCCGTGATTTTTGAGCCGTAAAAATATTTATTCAATTAAAAATTTTGGAAAAATAATTTTTGGAATATATTTAACTTTGGTATGTAAAAAGGTTGGTATTTATATATAAAAATAAGTTTTTAAGTGGAATTTAAATTGGGATTGAAATTTGGAAATTGTAACTTTTATATAAAAGTCGGGAGAGGATCCGACCGAAGGAGCAAGAAAAAATAAATAAAAATATTCATCCGTCCGATCGAACTGAATTTTTTTATAAAATTCATGTCACCTTCATCTACAACATACTAAAACTTCACCCAATTCCAACGGTCGATCGTCCGTAATAAATTTTTGAGTGACTGTATTTGATTAGGACTCAAATTCTTTTTGGTATATAAACATAAAGTGATGGGCTTAGGACTTTTAAAACATATTTTAGCCTTCTCAAAAATCAGTAGCCTCCTCTAGTTTCATCTTCTTCCATATATAAAACCCTAGTCCCATTTAAAAGCAAGATTCAACCCAAGTTTTGAAGGTTCAAACCGAGTTTTTTCAAGATAGTCAAAGAATATATTTTTGTCGTCTTCTCGAGAGGAACACAACCATCTATTCAGAATTATCTCGTGATTTTTCTAAGGCATGAATATCTATATTCTCTCTCTTTAGTATAATGTGTTTTAGATGTCTCCTAAACGTTAATTTATATATTTTTCCTAATCAATTAGCAACCTTAATTAGGGAAAGTGGAAACTAATTTGGGACTTTTTTCCTGAAAATTCTTAATCTGAATTAAAACTCATAACCCTTGTGTGCTTAGGGTAGAGATTTGATTTTTGTTATTATGGGGGTAGGTTTGCATGTAGAAAATCATCATTGTACTATTTAAACAAATAGGGACTCGTGAAATTATATGAGATTTATATAAGTATGATAAAAAAAATATTGTGGTGTGCTCCTTAAATTTGCATGACGTAGAAATCATAAATTTTCGAATAAAATTACTGTGTTAATTATAACGATGAATTAAATAGATTAAATTGAGGATTAATATCATATGAGAATTTTGTGCTTGTTGATAAATTGGACCATACAATGTATCGTTTCGATTATAATTATCATTGCGGGGATGACGGGATTTTGGGTCGATGCTCTCACCTTAATTTTAGGAATACTTGTTAGGTATGGGACTAGTAGGTATGCGTTAGTTTCAATTAACACTTTCTAGGTATAGGACTAGTTAGTGTAGATTTTTACGGATGGGATATTCCGGGATGGGACTGATTTTAGTGTTGTTTCGTTGTTTTGGATAGTCTAGACCAGAGACTAGAAAGAGATAATTAATAGATATTTATCCTACATCATAGGATAGGACGTATTTGTGTTTTGGAGATCTCTAGACATGGGATTAGGGGTAGGTGTGCAGATTTATGCTCTAAAATAGGGTGGGGCTTAAATAAAATAATGAGAAAGGAGATAATGAGAAAATTAAAAAATTGAGAATTAACACCTAAGATAATAAACGGGTATTAAAATGGATTTACGGCACGAGTATGTACAGGACTGACAGTTAAATGGGTTGACAGGTTATAACGACGTGGGCATGTGTGGCGTCACGAGTATGTGTGGGCTGACGGGTTATAGTGATGTGTCGTGCGTGGAACCTTGGGAGTATGTGCAAAACTGACAGAATACGGGTTGATTGGCTATAGTGATAGAAATGGGAGTGATGTGTAGAACTTTAAGCGTGCCAAGAGTGTGTGCAGGTCCAATAAGGAGTCGACGGGCCATATTGGTGTCGCATGAATTAAATTAATTAATTAATTAAAATGCTTAAGGATGAGAATAAATTTTGGATAATAAATGTCATTGGAATATTTGGACTTACACTTTAGGGTGCATTATTTTTATATTACAAAGTGTCAGTTTACATTTCTTCGCTCTTTATTTAAATATCTCATTAATTTAAATTATTCTATTGTGATATCTTTTATATACTCTAAAATGCTCAGCAAAGTTTTAATTCTCTTTGTCATTGAGGCAGCCACGTGGTTGCTTCCATCGTATACATCTTTTTTCTACGCATCTCTCTCTTTTAATTCCCCCAAAGTATGTCCACTTCCCTCAGACCTTGTATATCTCGGTGTATATCCCCTATCTCTTCGAATCCCGCTTTATTTCTACAAATTCTCTTACCCTATTCTTTTTCTTTTATCAAGGCACCAAAATATCCTTTATGGCTAGCAAAAGTGGAAACAATAAAACCAAAAGCGACACTACCATCTCTACCATAAAATATATTGTCCGCACAAATCTCTGTAACTTATCCAATCCTCCTTTGTCGACGGCCCTACAAAATATTTCCCCTCCGTCGCCGAAATTTTAAAAAATTATCAAATGTTTTTTTGCATTCGTCCGATTTAAAAGTCAGTGTAATATAGATCGGTTTAATAGAGATATCAAATGGTATGAGAAATAAAACCCTAGCCGATGCCATCTCGTGGAGGGGGAAAAAGAAGAGTGTTTGGCAGTTGGCAGTATTTGTTAAGTTTTGGTTTGTTAGTAAAAGCTTAAACCAGAGCAATGGATTGAAAAGCGTTTTGTTTGAACTCCGATACATCATAAATATCTTCTCTCTCTCTCTCTCTCTCTCTCTCTCTCTCTCTCTCTCTCTCTCTCTCTCTCTCTCTCTCTCTCTATATATATATATATATATATATATATATATATATATATATATTGTTGTATATCTTTGTATGGGTTGTTTTGTTAGGGAGTGTTTTTGAACGTTTGAAAATCAGCGTGTATTGTCACGGGAAATCATACCCACTTATTCTTTTTTATTTCTCCACTTCCAACTACTATTGAGACTACTAATACAAAAAATTCATTTGTAATATACAAGCAATCCCATTTTTATGATTTAAATATTGGTGTTATTTGATTCTAATAAATGGATTTTTCTTAAGGATACAAATGAAGGTTGTGTTTTCTATTTTTTTTATTTCTCCACAGTGATTTTGTTCAAAATGGATAACCGCAATTGAGATTTTTGCAGAAAAAAAAACATATATGGGTCCTCTAAAATTATGTTTCTTAAATTCTATTTTTATGTCCTAAAATTCTTATGTTTTGGTTTCAAATTTAGACTTTCACACCAGGGGCTTCAAGATGTTCAAATTCGATGCCAATTCAAGTTCAAGTAAAAGGTATATTCTCATTATCTCTCTCTATATATATATATTCAAATTTTCACGAGTTGGATATTTTTTTATCTCAAAATTAGTTAGATGTCAAGTGTTTAGGATTTTTATGCATTCTTAGGCACTATATAATAACGATCCAAATTATTCTTCAAATTCGGGTGGTAATTGCACATGTTTGGTTTGCTCTATATTTTAGTATGCTAAAGCATTTGGTTCCTTAATGTTGACTTACTTCTTTTACTTTGTCGTTGATTTGTGTAAATTGGTGGATCAAATGCCTCAAAGATACTTGGGAAATAAAGTAAATTTATGCTTTTTTATATATTTATTAATGTTACCTTTTACTTCAATTTTCTTTGATTTAAGAATAGTAATAAATGAACACAAAAATGTTTAATGTGGATTTTATGTTTAAACATATAATTTTGTGTATATACACATATGAATATATTTTAGTAGTGAATTATATTTGCAAGCTTTGTCCAGTTGGTTCTCAACAGAGAGGAAAATCAGATTGGAAACTATGTTGAGGATTTGAAATTTGGCTTGTGAGAGAAGTATTTTTTCCTTTTTTGAATCTTCATTTTTTAGCTTAACTCTCAATGGACAACTGTTTTTGATAGTTTGATGAATATTACAGTTTGATTTAATATAGGCTCGCCATTTTAATTGTCCACTAGTATGAATTTGACGTAGTTTGAAATTGGGAAATTTTATTCCTTTTTTTGTGCAAGTTTTATTATCTTTCTTATTCAATCAAGCATAAGTTGTTGATGGGTTTGGGGGATTGAGATTAATAGATACCTTTAGTTTCAATGGTAGTCACTTCCCTTTTTTATTATAATGAATTTTTTCATGAAATCTATAAAATTTTGATGTCCTTATTTCTAATTTGTTAGGTTTTCTTTATGTATGGAAATGAGGTATACTCTGGTGGCACGTCAATTACTATTAAACACTTACAAAATTCAAATGTCCATCGTCTTTCACCGATAACTTCGCTCGCACATTGTGCGGGTTTACACCTAGTTTACTATGTATAATGCTATTGTTTTGGGTTCACGGACCCTAATTAGGGAGAGTAGTGGGTATTCATGAGGTGGGATCTAACCCATTGTGTTGACTAACATTTCAGGTTTAGCGCTAGAGTAGCTGCATATGAGTAATTGGAGATTTTGGAGGTGCAACTGGATTTTATATTAGATGATCAGTAGTTAGATTTATTTATTTTCCTTTTCGTCGCACTTTTATTATGAGACTTTGGTTATGGATTTTGTGGGCCAATTGGTTCCACGATTGTTTACGATTTTACTCAGATATTTACGTATGGATTATTATTTAAGATTTATTTATTTGGAGATTGGATTATTTTGGAGATTAGCATGATGATGAATTTTATTAATGCATGAATGGTTATTATTTATTGGATCAATTTAAATTATTATCTTATCGAAATGAATTTTATATGTCTCATATCTGTTACATGCTAAGAATGATTACGTATTCAGTGACGATCAACGTAGTTTGGCGGCGGCGACTGGCCACCTCGCTTGTCAGATTGCGTGGGGTATTACAGATGGTATCGGAGCATGGTCTTAGGTGTCGTAGGTTGTGAGTCCAATTAGCTTTCGCGTTACTAACCTTTGATCTCCTTTGTTGATTTGTACTCCTTAAGATATTGCGTCTAGCATACGTGTTAGCTATGTTTCTATAGGAGATATGGAGCTTTGTGTTAAGGGTAGGCATTGAGGTTATAAATAGTGATCTTGATTTCAGGATCCTTAGAGTTGATTTTAAAAATGATATTTATTTGGCAGATCGTTAGTATAAATTTTGCATATATCTAGTATCGATGCAGTGATGTGATTTGATTTGAGGATTTAAGCTTGCAATGTCTTTAAAAATAAAATCGAGTGGTGATTCGTGAGAGAGCGTGGTACGTCATTATTTTCATAGTTATGCGTATATATATAGTTAGAATATATATTTTATTTTACTCGTGGGTAGGTACGTATAGGATTGGGTGTATGGGCACCCAATCGTGGCATTCTACTAATAGGCATATATGAGCCTTATTTTATTTTGCGCATTTACGCTTCGTCGAATTTCGAGGACAAAATCTGTCTTCTAATGGGGAAGTATGTAACACACCGTGATTTCTGAGTCACAAATTTTTTTAAAAATTAAAATTTTGAAAAATAATTTTTGGAATCTACTTCATTTTGGTATGTAATAAGGTTGGTATTTATATATTAAAATAAAGTTTAAAGTGGAATTTAAATTAGGATTAAATTTTGGAAATTATAACTTTTTATATAAAAGTTGGGAGAGGATCCGACCTAAGGAACAAAAAAAAAAAAAAAATATTCGAACGTCTGATTGAGTTGAATTTTTTGTGCAGTTTCATCTCGCCTTTATCTACAACATACTAAAATTTCAGCTAATTCCAACGGTTCGATCGTCCATTGTAAATTTCTGAGTGATTATATTTGATTAACACTCAAATTATTTTTGGTATATAAACATAAAGTGACGGGTTTAGGACTTTTAAAACATATTTTAGCCTTCTCAAAAATCAGTAGCCTCCTCTATTTTCATCTTCTTCTATCTATAAAACCCTAGCCCCATTTAAACGCAAGATTCAACCCGAGTTTTGAAGGTTCAAACCGAGTTTTTTCAAGATCATCAAAGAACATATTTTTCTCGTCTTCTCGAGAGGAACACAACCATCTATTCAGAATTATCTCGTGAATTTTCCAAGGCATGAATATCTATATTCTCTCTCTTTAGTATTATGCGTTTTAGATATCGCCTAAACATTAATTTATATGTTTTTCTTAAAATCAATTAGAAACCTTAATTAGGAAAAGTGAAAACTAATTGGAACTATTTTTTAAATAATTAATATGAATTAAAACTCATAACCCTTGTGTGCTTAGGGTAGAGATTTGATTATTGTTATTATGGGGGTTGGTTTTCATGTAGAAAATCATCGTTGTGCTATTTAAACAAATAGGACTCGTTAAATTATATGAGATTTATGTAAGTATGATAAAAATAAATTATTGTGGTGTGATCCTTAAATTTGCATGACGTTGAAATCATAAAATAAGTGTGTTAATTACGACAATGAATTTAATAAATTAAATTGAGGATTAATTGTGATTATATGAGAATTGTGTACTTGTTGATAAATTGGATTGTACGACATATCGTTTTGATTATAATTATCATTGCGAGGACGACATGATTTTTGGGTAGATGCCCTCACCTTAATTTTAGGAATACTTGCTAGGTATGGGACTAGTGGGTATGCTTTAGTTGCGGTTAATACATTATAGGTATGGGACTAGTTAGTATAGATTTTTATGGATGGGATATTCCGGGGTGGGGATGATTTTGGCGTCATTTGGTTGATTTGGATAGCCTAGACCCGAAACTAGGAAAAGATAATTAATTGATATTCATCCTACATGATAAGATAGGACATATTTGTATTTTGAAGATCTTTACGTATGGAACTAGGGATAGGTGTGAAAATTTATGCTCTAAAATAGGGTGGGGATAAAATAAAACAAAGAGAAAGGAGATGATGAGAAAATAAGAAATTGAGTATTAATACCTAAGATAATAAACGGGTATTAAATTGGATTTGCGGTGCGAGTATGTGTAGGCTGATAGTTACACTGGCTGATAGTTAAATTATTATTTTGTGGAAATGAATTTTATATGTCTCATATCTGTCACATGCTAAGAATGATTATTTATTTAGTGACGCCCGACATAGTTTGGCGGCAGTGGCTGGCCACCTTGCTTGTCAGATTGCGCGAGGTATTACATCTACTTATCCACCCGTCACTAGAATCACCAAGTATAGCAAAACTTTAGTTTATTGCCTAGGAACCATGTTTTTCCATCTAACGAGTGGTTTACTTAGAGATAAGCTTCGCTATGTATCACTCCACGTCGACCCATATGTTCGGTATCCCACATTACGTGGTACATCTTACTCTCCTTCCTGGGGTATGCCAAAAATCGTGACACATGCGTGTGTTCCAAAATTGCACACTTTTTGGATCCTTCTTGTTGGTAAAATCAACATCCTACCTATGCACAAGCCACCCTCATAACTTGAATGAGTAAGACCCCACTCTACTTTTCAAACTATTAGATCCTCCCTTGGCAAGAGATATCCCTTGCCTATGTCTTCACAGTCTTTTAACCCATCTTGGATTAATAGTTCTCCTTGTTGTATATATTCGGACTATCTTCCTCCTCTAATGAAGTTCAGTTTATCTTAATTTTTATCAATTCTGCTTCTAACTGCCCAATAGGCACACGGTTTAACACCTTTATCTTCACGTCCTCTAATCTCGAATGATACTGAATATTGAACTCAGCAGGGCACCCAGACACCCTATATTTCGTGCATATCTATATAAAATCACCGACATAACCCATATACCTCAAAAATCAGCCCTGCATGCTCGGCATGGATATACAGTAAAGGTACGCTCGATTACCCTACTAATCGCGACTCAATTCTTCTCGAAACTGTACTACCTATCAACTAGTGGTGCAAACTTTCCACGGTGCTTTCTACACAGCACAACCTGGCTCCACTGGACTTAAATAGTAGAATATCTTTCAGTTTAAAGCAGTGTTCTAAAAGGCATGCCTAGGCTTCGCCTAAGTGCGCCTAGACTTGAGGCTTGGGAGAAACGCCCCGCCTTAAACCTTTTACGCCTTATTCTTGGTAAAAGCCTTAAGGCGCACTTTTTTAAAAACAAAAATTCTTTAGTGAAACTATATCGCCTTTTAAAGACATTTTTTACAAACCAGACCAATATCTCATCCAAAACAATTAAATAGTATCATAATTTGCAAATATACAGACATATTTTTAAGGTATGTACAATTTTAGTATTTTTAATAGCCTTATTATGGTTAAAATATTTAAATATATTTAAAAAAAGGCCTAAACGTCTTTTCACGCCTTTTTAAGCCTGAGGCCCGCCTAGGCTTCTAAGGCTTAGGGCTTGGCCTCCACGCCTCGGTCCCGTCCGACATTTTTAGAACCTTGGTTCAAAGTGTTATCCACATACACGTGTAATAAATAAAGTACTAAACCCATGCTTTAGCGGCCAAAATGTATCCCAACTCTCGATGCTCACTAAGGTTCATGTGTGGGACGTCTCGCAAGCAAAATCCAAATAAGACCCCCCTAATACACTACTGCCAAGGATTATTGGTCATCGAGATCCATAGGCCCAAAGCACATAATCGGCACACTCAAAATCTTTCCCTCATAAGTACTAAGTCTAGTTCTCAACTCCCACATCTCTAAAGGAGCCATACAATATAATGCTCGCACTATCACTAAGTCCCCAATGCTAAATCAATAACGAGCTCAATGTCTTAGCTCTGTAGTAAACCCGATATCCCCTGAATCACATCAATAGAGGCCCTATGCGCCGAGATTGAATATAACGAGATAACTATACTCTCTAAAGTCTCCTCTATAATGTAATATAAACACGAGCTCAGCCTTCTTTTAGGACCAAACATTACAAAAACAACACATCCTGCACTAGAGCAATGAACATGATAGCCTGACTGTAACAGTCCACCACCACCTAAACATTCAGTAACCAACCCAGGATAACATCATACTTGAATGAAATATCTCTATAAAATGAGTAGATCCACTAAATATTATCCTCCCAGTGTCCACACCCGCTACCCTGCAGATAGTACTAAAGACATCCCCGCTACCCAACGATACATATATACTCATAATAGTAATACTAACGTAACCTCCATTAAACTCGTCTCACACGTGAATATAGTGCAAACAAAATACTATGACGCACCCATGTCACACAAAACTTGCCCCATTTGCCAATGGCTATGGTTGTTCAACCGGTTCTTGGATGAAATACTCAGATCTGCATTGTCCTAAAAACTGCTGCAAATGTTGTCCCAATTGGGCACCCTCCTCCTGTCCCCTAGCTCGCTATGGATAGGCTCCACACATGTGGCCCTACTCCCCACTTTTAAAATAAATGCCCGTGAAGTCCCCCTGTATCTGGCCCTATTGGCCATGTCGGGGTTATCCTGTTCTCTGGCCCTAGTAACCTCGAATCTAATGGCCACCCTTGTTGTTTCTTTGGCCCTGCTGGCCCTGTCTAAATCCATCGTCATTCGGTCGGAATCCCCCTGATCTGAATCTCTTAGATGGGTCCCCCTGTTGGGTATCCCCCTATGGTTCCCCACTAGCACCATTGTTTCTATCCCTGCCCTATTGGCTAGGCTCTCCAACTCTCTTGGCTACATTCATATGGAAGCGATGATCTTGACAGTGTAAAAGTGTGTCATTAACGAGATCGGCATAAGTCATCAAAACTGAACTTCCCATTAAGTGCTGGCGAATTCTCCACGTCAGTCCATTAACAAACTTAATTACCCTCTTCTCCTTTGAATCCATCTCATCGGGCATGAAGTTCTCTAAACGAGTGAATTATTCCTCATAATCGTCCAATATCTGGACCTCCTATGATAATTCTAAAAATCTCCTTCACATCTCTATCTAAATAACAGATGGAAAGAACTTGCGATCGAACCACACCCAAAATTCCTCAATAGTCAAGGTGTCTCTCTCCTAAGACGTGGTGACTAACTCCAACCACTTCACCGTCGCTCCTAAGAGCTTAAAAGTCACCAAGATTTATTTATGAGTGTCACTGCACTCAACAATACATAAATGCCTGTGGATTTCGTTTATCTATTGAATAACTACTACAACATCTGTATTTCCCTGAAACTCTAATGGATGGCCCTTCTGGAAGGTCCCTCTGACTCTCTTGCATAATGACTACACTGAGTGAGCCTGAATTGGTGCCACTGAATGTTGTGGCAGTTCTTGGGGAAACTGCTACACCATGGCGGTCATCATGGTATTAACTGCATGAGCAATAATAGTGGTGACCTCTACTATATTCACCGTCCCTTGAATAATTGGCAATTTCGACTGAGCCTATCCTCCTCTGGCCCTCCTTGCAGATCGAGGTGGTCGTCCTTTCCTGTTCGGTATCTGAAACCAAACCAAACTCAAATAAGATTCACTTCCATTATAATTAATAACATGAGAACTTAAAATCATAATCTGAATCAACAATCCTAAGCATATGGCTTTAAATCAAAGAAAAATAATGTTAAAAACGTATTAAGTCCGCACAGATTCTAAGGACACTATGACATGATGCTCTGATACCATCTGTGACACCCTGCCTATTTAAATAACGGGTGGCCAACCCTCTACTAAGATAAAACAGGAATCTCACTCTAGCTAATTCCTAGCATCACTGTCGAAAATCGAATTAATTACTAATATCCTATCAAGCCCGGTGTCAAATTTTAAAAACTTATTAATTTAATTTAATAAAACTTTTAAACAATGCAACAAACATTTCCATCTAACTTAAGTACACATTCACTGTGATAATAAAATGAATACTTAATGAGATGAAATAAATAAATTAACCGAATAACTCCCGATAAATACAAATATAATAATCCAACTGAAACTGAAATAAAATAAAGTCTGAATAATACAATAATTGTCTAACTAGGCGAATGGACGAAATAAAATATGCAGTAAACATCCTATCTAGATTACAATTATAGAAGCATCTAATCAATCCCTTCAGGCATGCACAGCTGCTACAGCATCGTTTGACCGGAAAGGATAACTAAGTTAGGCGTCCATGTGGTTGAGCACCTAACAGGTTTTTAAAAAGATTTTGATATGGGTCAGAGCCCAAAAACCATTTGAAAATATTTTGCAAGTATTTAAAATAAAATAATGAATATGCAACATAATCATTCATATTTAAACTGGTATTGCACTCCTATGAGATAAATCCTCGCCCCTCATTTATGCTGCGCACCTAACGCATGTATTTTAAACATCCTAATAATGCTACCCTACCTTACTGGTACATCATTTATCTTAGCCCCACACGCTTATCCTCTAACCCAACTGTGCTACTTTTATTTTAATTTACTTCATTTCCCATTTATCTATCACATAAGCTTTATCTTTATAATTTTCAGTTATAGTCTTTTCATTAACCGATTCACATAACTTTGCACTAGTTATAATTTTAATGATCACATGCTCGTTTAATTTGCACATACACATATATCACTCTTATATGTATTTATTAAATATCACGTCTTGTACACACACACACACACACACACTGTGTGTGTGTGTGTGTGTCACTCACTATCTACTTATAATCGAATCCCCGGAGCTGAGACCTTACGGATGCATTCTATAGCATGCTATCAGGATCTAGGTACATCACGTAACATTCCTGGGTCACCGGGTCAGAATCTCGCCACCGAACCCAAATCAAAAATACATAACTAGAGGCGGCCATAGACATACATCCGTGCGTCATAGCCATACCATATTACCCCGCTAGACTCTAAGCTCACATACAGTGGTCATCCAACAGTCCTATAACTTGGTGAATCGACCTAACATCTGTTGGTCCATGCCAGGGTGGGTCTCCCACTACGCGCAACCTCCAACGATAGCATCCATAGAGTAAGAATGTTCACATATATCACATACACACACACACACACACACACACACACACACATATATATATATATATATATATATATATATATATATATATATGTCGTCGCATATATGTATAACCGACTAAACGTGCATAAATCTCTCATACACTAACCCACAATTCTCGAGTATATCCTCGACTCCCAAATATTCAAGTATTCCCATAATATAAATTCAATATTATTATTATTATTATTATTATTGTGGCCACTAAGATATTCTACTCCAGCCCGTAACCTAATTCGTTCAGAAATCCCAAACCGACTTTATTAATCACATTTCGAATGTCATTCACCCTAAAAACCCATATTATCGTACCCGTATTTTATTCCCGACTAACACAAGGTAATTATAATTTCTCCCATAATTTTTTCAAAATTTCTAAGTCACTCATCGAACACCCTAAATTAATGTGAACCCTAAACGATCCACAAAAAACCCAAACAACTCAAAGTGACCAAACAGAAAAACCGAACCGGTTAGCCTTTATACCAAATAGATTCTCCCCCTAGTGGCGAAACGATTCGATCTTGGGTAGAGGCTTGGTTCCTTTTTTACGGAATTACACAATTTCCTTAACACCATATGAATATCAATCCTCATTTAAACCCAAAATAATGACACACGTTTTTACGTCCGAGTTCATCCAATAACAAATCAATTCATGTGTTCAAAATGTTTTATCAAGAATGATACACCTCGTAATTCTAGTTCAAGATTTTATCAATTCCTTATATACGCCATTAAAGGCCACATATTTTACATGAATCAATATCATATTTAACATGGGATCATAACCAAATTATTTCTCAAAAAGATTACATTCCCAAAAGCTCGTTTTACATATGAAGCCCACCCGAAAGTTCATATTTTTACCCCAACTATGATATGAATTATTGACACAATATAAAACATGAAAATAATATAAACGCTTACCTTTAGATTGTAGAGATTCTTATTTTTCCTCTTTCAATCCTCTTCACATATTGATTCAAGTCCCGAAATTGCCCAATTCTCTTCCCGGGTGCTCTTCTTCACTTTCTCTTGATTTCTCCTTTATCTTTTCTCTTCTCTCTCAACTTTAAGTCTTTTTGGATGGTGTAATGGTATCCCACTCCATCCATATTCCCTATATATATATATATCCCAAATCCTAAAATTAGGCTAAGTGTTAAGTGTAAAATGACTCGGATGCCCCTATACGAATCCCATTTAGTCTAAAAGTCCCCCGAACCCGATTACAACCCCCCACCGGGTACCAAATTCTAATTACCCTGACCCATTTTGAATCATCGGTGCACTCAAAATCACCATTCGAGTCACCAAACACGATTTTCTCATCTCATTCTCAACACGACCACTCGCGCCTCCTAAATGATATACCATCAAATACGATGATTTTACTCACTAATGACTTAATGTAAAATAACACATTTTCATTTACTTATCACACAAGTAAATATAATAACCCATAAATACTAATCCTCATAATCGTTAATTAACATTTATTCACTTCCCTTCATTTATCAAATTAATTAAATTATGAGCACACGTGTAAGTTGAAATATTCCCAAAAATACGGGGTGTTACTTGAGCGAGTTCATATTGTACCTTTTCTTCATGAGATTTTCCATACTCTTCGTAACCTCATTTGTATAGAATTTTATAAGGCCTTAGTGGGTTTCTGATGGCGGCTCGTCTTCTTGAAATAAGCTATAAGGGATGGGTGGGAGTCAGTGGGAGCCTTCATGAACGTAGGGGATAAAAGCATCAATTTCTTGTTGGATTGAGGAAATCTCTTCCTCAATCTTTCGCAAGTTTCTTCTAAACATGTTTTCAGTATCAATTATGTTTGTTTAAACTTCTGTGAGTATAACCATTTTTATGTATTTGTAGTTAAATTTGGAATGATAAAGAATAGAACAACGTTAGGTTTTTATAAGCCAAGCTAAAGTTATTTATTTCTGTGGTAAAATAGTTGGGGATGTTTAGCCTAATAAATATGGTAAGTTGTGGTTGTACTAGTTGATATAAATGAACTAAGGAACATATAAACTTCATAGCTTTGTGGTTCTACTGGTTAATATAAATGAACTAAAGAACGTGTAAACTTCCTAGATTTGAACTAGTTAGGGGATGTTGAGCCTAATAAATATGGAAGGTTATGGGTGTACTGGGTGATATGAATGAAATTTAAATGATAAAGTAAATGTAATTGAAAAATAACTATAACAAAAGTACATGTATATATAAAGTACCCATTTAATTTCATTAAATTAAAATACATCATATATATTACTATAATGAGTACAAAACAATTTACAATTTCCAAATATAGTATATAAATTTACAAATATAGTACATTTAATTATAATTTACAATTTACAAATATATAGAAACAATTTACAATCTACAACCATTGTTTTTCGGCTTGCGTGCACTATGTTTTATTATGCGTGTACTTTGAGAATATGTGTTTGTTATTGGCAAATAATGTTAAGTACACACATAACATTACAAATTACACGTGAACTTCTTCTTAATTTTACATGTACTTTGGCATTCTTTGTTTGTTCTTTGGACAGAATAGAAAATACACGCATAACTGTGTACAGTACACGTGAACTTCTTTTTACTTTTGCATGTACTTTGTAATGTTATATGTATACTTTGAGAATATGTGTTTTTTATTGGCAAATAATGCAAAGTACATGCATAACATAACAAAGAACACATGAACTTTTGTTTACATTTTAGATGTACTTTGTAATGTTATGTGTGTACTTTGGGATTCTTTATTTTTTAGTGGCAAATAATGCAAAGTACACGCATAACATTACAAAGTACATGCATAATATTCTTATACTTTACATGGCTTAATTCATAAACTTAAACATTCAAACAATCTTCATGTACAAATGTTAAAATATATTTATTATTTTGTATAACTACGTGTTAAATGGTCCGTACCAGTTGCACCATTATTTGAGTACATCGTATATGGAACTATAATGAATAAAAAAGTAAAAAAATGGAAAAAAAAAATACAATTATTTTCCTTCTATTAACAATCGACAAATAAAAATTCATTAAGTATATAAGCTCTCTGTTGTAGCATTTCACCACCTAAAAATGATGTTTTGAGCTTAATTCCTTTCGCAATTTGTTCCATATAGTATATACAAAACACTCCACAGTCAAAACTGAAATTAAAATAAAATAAATATATGAGTTAGTCTAATGTGAATGAAATTTGTTGATATGTGTCGTGATGAATTATGTGTGTACATATTCAAGAGTGCGTGTACTTTATACATATGACGTTTGAGCTTACTTATTATTTTTTTTCAGGAATTGGTGATATCTGGCTAGTTCAAATTTGAGATCATGACTCAATAACCAGTTTATTATTCTTTCTTCCTCTTCAAAAAATTTATCTACTAAAAGTAACCCTTCGAAGTATCTTTGAATAAGACCTGTTTTCTTTATTTGTGGTGCTTCTGCCTTCAATTTTTACAATGATTCTTATAAAGCATCAAACTGTTAAGAGGAAAAACTATGAATCTATATCAAACACAAAAGTACATGTAATGTAAATAAGTTTACAGTGGAGCCATTATTTTCGCGTCCTTAAAGTATGATGTGATTTGATTATTGACGTCCGGTCGGAAAGAGTCCATATGGAAAACTTTATTTTCTTCTCTTTATATAACTAACAATGTAAAATGTCCTACATTATCTGATATTGTATGTGTAAGTGGAATAAATAGTGTATCACAAATGCCTAAAAATTCTGAAACGGTTTTGTCTAAATGCTCCTTCTTCTCGTTATTGTTATTTTTTCAGACGGCTTCCTGTCAAAAGTTATAGATTTGTTGGTAAGAAACAAAATGATAGTATTTATCTGATGGTAATGGACAAAGATTTAGGTTTTATATCCTTACCCAAGTAAATTGGGTAAAAGTGGGTGTAGTTCGAAGACCTTCATTCCTCATTTTCTTTTCCATTAAATGGCAGAAGGCGTGAATTATCTATTTCACACGTTTAAAAAGGTAAGGATATAAAAATGAAAATTTAATTAATGTCCTATGCTTTGATTACATACTTGGTTCAAAATTTCATCGCCTTTCAACAATTCTTTAATATCATCGGCAAAAATGAAAGCGTCATGTCCTTTATAGAGACAATCACTGAATTTTAAGATATAAAATAAGAATTAAAATATGTGTGTAATCTATGATCAGTACAAAATGCGTGTACTTTATAAACTATGGTGGGTTATCATTACAAAATGCATGTACTTTATGAAAATATGCGTGCACTTTATATAAAGTTCACGAATGTAGTTCAGTATAAAAAGTGTGTATGTTATAAAACCAATCATGTACTTGAGTAACAAATGCATGTATTTCATTAATACTACTAGTACTTTATTAAACTATGGATGTTCTTCATTTCAAAATGTGTGTACTTTATAAAAAATTTAGAGTACTTATATGTATAACTATAATTTACAAAATAAACAAGAAGTATAATTTTTGTATATATAAATAGGTGCATCACACGATAAAAATAAATGCATTTCAACAAAAACAGATAATACACTTTACCCTGATTTATTCTCCATTGTGAAATATTCGTCCAATTTATTTTTGGCAGCTTCAGTAAGGTATTTTTTACACAGTTTACTTTGAAGGCTCTTCAGTTGGTTTTGAAGAAGACGTGCCTTTATTATTCTGCCCTTTTTTTCGGTGCCACAATAGTAGGTTTATTGGTTGGCCATTTTTTTCCTTTCATCTGCAATTTAGTAGTACCTTCGTTAGAAGGACTTTTATTATTTTCTTATTTTGCAAGATCCTTAATAGGATGTTTATAAATAAAATTTGAGTCTTTATTTTGTTTTCGGTCGTCCCTTTCATACATTCTATCGTACATTGAGTTTTGCAGCTTAATTTCTTCATTTGAGCAAGGGACGACCTCAAATCTTTAATTTCTTCTATGAGAGTTTTAGTAGTTGTTTCCTGGAAAAAACAAAATACCATGTTTAACTTATGGATTATTTCATAAAGATATTGTCAAAATACATGCACTAAAACTCAAAGAACAAGAAACAAATGTCAAACTACAAAAGAAGCTGTGGGTTTATTATATTGATAATGTGTATACTTTATTAAAATATGCGTGTACTTTATTAAACTATGGATGATCATCATCATAAAATGCATGTACTTTATGAAAAATGCATGTGCTTTATGAAAAAAAAGTTAGTAATTTCTAAAACTATGCATGCATAATGCGTATTCAATAAACTTGTCTCGACTTACTCAATGCAGGCCTTGAGATATGGCTTTAGGCATTGTCCATTCACTTTAAATTTTCTCCCATTCTTAGGATCCTCTACCTCTATCGCACCATGTGGGAGTACTTCATTTATGACTAATAGCCCGGTCCAACTCGATCGTAACTTTTTAGGAAACAAATGAAGACGAGAGTGATAAAGGGGCACTTTCTTACCCGAATGAAAGTCTTTTCGATTTATGTTTCAATCGTGTGTAAGTTTTGACCGCTCTTTGGCAATGCGGATGCTCTCATACGCGTAGTTGCATCTTTCTTCCAACTCATTCAATTGAAGTTTTCGAGTTTCACCGATTTTATCTAGGTTAAAATTTAATTTTTTAATTGCCTGGTACGCCTTGTGCTCTAACTCACGGGGAGATGACAAGACTTTCCATACATAAAGAGAAATGGGGACTTTCCAAGGGGGTTCTTGTACGTGGTCCGATAATCCCATAGTACATCGAGTAATCGGTTAGACCAATCCTGACGGTTGGGATCAATGGTCTTTTTAAGAATATGTTTGATCTCTTAAATTGCTAACTCGTCTTTCCCATTCATTTGCGGATGGTAAGTCATCCCAACCTTGTGTACGACTCTATACTTTCTCATTAACTCCTCAAATGGATTATTGTAAAAGTGCATGCCATTGTCACTAATGACGACTTTTGAATCAACGAAACGAGAAAGTATGTGTTCATGAATGAACTTAACCACCACTTTATTGTTATTCATTCATGTAGCTATGGCATCTACCCACTTAAACACATAGTCTACTGCGACAAGGATGTATAGGAAGCCAAAAGAAGGAGGGAAAGGTCCCATAAAATCGATGCCCCAACAGTCGAGCATCTCAATGGTGAGAATAGGGTCAACGGCATCATGTCACATTGAGTAATAAACCCTACATTTTGGCACTTATCAAATGATTTACAATATACATTCATATCTGAGAATATGGTGGTCCAATAGAGGCCGCATTAAAGGATCCTTACAGCTATCGTTTTTGTGGAAAAATTGTCTCCTCATGCTTCTGAATGACAAAACCAGATTACACTTTGAATCTCCTCATCTGGCACACATTTACAAATTATTTGGTTAGCGTAATACTTATATATTTTGGGATCATCGTAGAAAAACATGTGTGACCATGTCAAGAACTTCCTCTTCTCTTGCGATATCCAATCGGAGGGGATGTCTCCCGTAACTAAATTGGTCATGATGTACGCAAACAAAGTAAAAGAGGAAGTAGCAAAAAGTTTCTCATCCGAAAATTACTTGTCTATGGGTACGAGGTCTTGAGGTACGTCAAACGAGAGCCTAGATAAATGATTGGCTATGACATTCTCTACTCATTTCTTATCTTTAATGGAAAGATCAAACTTTTGGAATAGAAAAATATACCTAATGAGGCGCGACTTAGAATCCTTCTTGGATAGGAGATATTTAAGTGTCTCATGGTTGTTAAAGCATGTTATAGGTGACCTGATAAAGTATGAACGAAATTTGTCGAGGGTGAACACTACCACTAGCAACTCTTTCTCCGTAGTGGAGTAGTTCAATTGAGGCTCGATTAAAGTCTGGCTAGCGTAGTATATGACACGGGCCTTATTATCTTTAATTTTCCCTAAAACATACCCTACCGCATAGTCACTTGCATCACACATAAGTTCGAATGGAAGGATCCAATCCGGAGCTTGCAAAATGGGAGCGAAGATGAGCATGCTTTTAAATTTCTCAAAATCTTCTAGCCACGGTTCACTACACTCAAAAAAGGCATCCTTCATGAATAATTTACTTAATGACCTAACTATGGAGATAAAGTCCTTAATAAACCTACGATAAAACCCCACGTGTCCTAAAAATGAGCGTATGTCTTTTAGTGACTTGGGTGGGGGAAGTTCGACAATCATGCCAATTTTTTCCCTATTGACTTCTATCCCCTTGGATGATACGATGTGGCCTAAAACTACTCCTTCGATAACAAGACAATGGTCAAAAGAGGGGCCGAAGAGACTAAAATCATCCATGAACACCTCAAGGCCTCTCTTAACTATGTCGTTAAAAAGACTAAGCATGCACCTTTTAAAGGTCGTTGGTGAATTACACAATTCAAATGGCATCCATTTGTAGGCAAGCATGCCAAAAGGACATGTGAATGTAGTATTCTCTTGGTCTAGCACATCCACATCTATTTGGTTATATCTGAAATAACCATCTAAAAAATAGTAAAGCAGGTGGAGAAAGACTCTCTCAAGAATTTGAACCATGAAAGACAAAAGGAAATGGTATTTTCTCATGCCGGTATTTAGTTTTCGATAATTAATACAAATGTGTTACCTGGTGGTTGTGTATTTTGGAATAAGTTCCCCCTTCGCGTTCTCAACCATGGCCATTCCTAACTTCTTGGTAACAACTTGAATTGGACTCACCCAACTATCCGAGATGGGATAGATGATTCTCACATCCAATAACTTAATGATATCCATTCAAACGACATCTTTCACGATCAGGTTCAAACATCTCTGTGTCTCCCTATAAGGCTTTACGTCCTCCTCTAGGTGGATTTTGTGGATACAAATCAAGGGACTTATACCTTTCAAATTTGCGATGGACCAACCAAAAGAACCTTTGTGCTTCCTCAATAGGTTCATAAGCTTCCCTTCTTACTTTTTATTTAGGCCAGAGGAGACAACAACGGTATATGTCTCATCCTCTCCCATATAAGCATATTTGGCATTGCAAAAAAGATTCTTCAAATTGAGTTTAGGAAATTTAATGTCGAAGGGAAGCGTATTGGATTCTCTCGATGGTAATTCCTCGAATCGAGAGACCCAATTAACATCTATCACATCCTCCTCACTCTCGCCCTCATCTAAAAACTCTCTTATACTACTTACCTCTCGATTGAACTCGAAGTACGCTCTCTCTCTCAATCACTATCACTAGACATGCCTCAAGTGGATCCCTAATATGATTACCCTCAAAGTGTCCGTGTAGTACCTCCTCAATGAGATCCGTTTTGTGTTACTCGTCATCATCACCCATTTGCTTGGTGATGTTGAAGATATTCATTTCAAGTATCATATTCCCGAATGTGAGTTGCATTTGCCTATTACACGTGTTAATTAATGTGTTAGCCATGGATAGGAAAGGGCAGCCAAGAATAACGCGAACATGATGACTCGAGGGGGAGGAGGGCTCCATGTCCTAAATGACAAAATTTATTGAGAAATAGAAAGTGTCGACTTGGACGATCACATCCATAATTATCCCACGGGGTACCTTCACAGAATGATTTGCAAGTTGGAGAGTAATTTTGGTGGGCTTAAGATCTCCCAAATCTAGCTTCTTATAGATGGAATAGGGGATAATATTAACACTCGCCCCTAAATCTAGTAAATCTCTCTCGATTTTATTCTTTCTATACGAAATGGTGGGGGCACACGGATCTTTATATTGGGGTGGAAGGTTTCTCATTAGTACCGAACTCACATTTTATGCTAAGAAAATCTTATTCTTTACCTTTAATTTATGCTTCACCATAAACAAGTCCTTTAAGAACTTAGCGTATGTAAGAATTCGATTAATCGCCTCAAGAAAAGGTAGTTTAGCTTCACTTCCTTTACCATTTCTAGGATGTCATGACGGGAGGCCCCTTTAGGAGGAGGGACCGACCGTTGAGGGTATGGTCTGGCTATATGGGGTATAACTATCACCTTGGGCCTAACCTTGTCTTTTTTTTCATTTCTTCCAAGGGGCATCTTCGTCCTCTTGCGTTCTGGATGAAACCTCCTTGTCATTTTGCACATTGTGTGGAGGAGGTGACAAGTCAAAAACTCTTCCACTACGTAGAGTATTTATCGTTTGACATTGCTCTTTATTTTCATGGGGAGTATATATCACATAGTTTTGACCTTGGGGAGGTCTTTGGCCTTGGGCGAAAAACTTCCCCTTATCTTGGACACTTAAAGAAGATTGCAACGTAGAAAGCGATGCCTTTATGTCAGTAAAATTTTGAGCATTTTGGGCATTTATCGCTGACTGAGTTTGCATAAATTGATCAATAGTGTCCTCGAGACTCTTTCGCTATGGGATCACATAAGGCACGAGAGGATGCGCTTGCATGGGTGGCACTAGTTGGTAAGGTGGGAGTGGTGGTGGTTATTGGGAAACATGTTGATTTGGGTTCATCGTCGCATTCGGTTGTCCATAACTAAAACATGGATGGTTTCGCTACGAGGAATTGAAATAATTCCCATGAGGGGCGTTGAAATTTCCCTTATAAGCTCCCACTGCCTCAACTTGCTCTTGGAGAATTTTTTTATAGGCGGGTATCATTGGACATTCCTTCGTAAAATGTCTTGCCTGAAAATAGTGCAAATCTCCTCCTAAATAGCTCAAGATGGGATAAATGTGTCTCTCCCCCTAGCTTCCACCACGTCCTTAATCCGCTTTGATAATTGATTAATATAGATCTACAACTCGGCTTCCATTGTCTAATTGATAGAATCTTAACGAGTAAGGCATTGTGGACGTGATTCTAGCTTTGGGTTAGGTGTGCGGTCCGATGTGTCCTAAGATTGAGTGGTCCATATGATATACTTAAAGTGGTCCTCCACGTCGTCTGCATCTAACCCAACAAACTCTCTCAGACACATTGTTTCAATGAGTTGTTTTAAGCTTAGACAAAGACCATGATGAAAGTAAGAGATGAGTTTCCACTTCTCAAAGCCAAAATGTGGGCACATAATGACTAACTCGTTGAACCCCTCACAACATCTATCGAAAGTCTCATTATAGTTTTGCTCAAGACCCTGAATTTGAGACCTAATAGAGTTGGTATTATGAGCAGGAAATAAGTTCTAGAGAAATCTGCATGTTTCTCCACGTACTATCGAGTTCGGTACTAATGACCAAAGCCAAGTCTTGGCCTTGTCCTCAAGTGAGAAAGGGAAAATATTGAGATATACGATGTCTTGGGTGCAAGCTTGATCGTTAAATGTCTTGCACGCCTCCTGATCTCTCTAACATGTAGATAAGGCTTCTTTGACTCCATACCGTGAAAAGTAGGGAGAATCTGAATCATCCCATTCCTAAAATGGAATTACCTTGTATTATACGAGAATATAATGCATCCCAACGTGACATTTTGCTCCAATTATGAGATTATAGGACGATACGACTTCACTCCCTCTCCCGTTTTGAAACTAGCATTATCTGACATCCCACTCACACTTATACAATCACATTCCTCATCGGAGTTCTTAGATGTTTGACTCGTGGTGTGCCTAGTAGGAGGTGGTACCCAAAAATTTGGAGCGTTTGGAGTGTTATTACTAGAAGGAGGGAATTCGACTATTGACTCAGGATTTTGATTGGGTTGAGTATTTTGTATTTAAGGCCTCGAGAGGATATTTTTATTTTTATTTCGATTTTTTAATTTTTTGGATATATTTTGGATCTTTTTATTTTTATGTATTTTTGGAATATATAATTTTTTTGGCTTTTTAAGAATTTATGATTTTTTGGGGATTTTTTTGGATATAATGTGGTTAATTTAGTGTGCTACACTTATTCAATCTTGATTATATATTTTTATCCATGCTATGTGTTGCATTTATATGTATTGTATGCTCGTATATTATATTCGTTCTTGCATCCATTATGTATGAGTTATTTTCATGTCGTGTAGTTTGGGGTAACGAAACTAGCTGATTTTACGAGCATGTTGGGTTATAGAATTTGGGTAGAAAATATGTACACTTGATTTATGGGAATTAAATTTGAATTTTATTTGAATTGAGAGAATTATATTATGATGATTATTATTGGAGAATGTATAGGCATTCCTTAGCCAAACAACCCGTTGGACGGGGTGTGTTCTCGGCTACGATTTTATTTATTACCCAAAGACTAGGCCATAGACCCTGGTTGGCGAGTATGACAAGCGTAATTACAGCAGTGATGCCAAGATTTTATAGCGGTGATGACAAGTTATGATGAATCGTGTACCTAAGTTGTGTTATTTATTTTGAGGGGCCATTGGATTGTTCCGAGGATAATTAACTAGATAGTGGACGCTAGTCCATATCGTACTGTGGAAAGTGCGAAGGGAATTTTGATACTGGGTCTTGGATTTTGTAGTGCCACTGTGAGATCATATGTGATGATTATATTATTGGAATTTTAGTTTGAGTGTCCATGTTGCATACACTCTTGTATATGATGAACACACACACGAGTATGTGTAGTTACACTTGGGGAATTTATACGAGCTAATGACTTTTTCGCTCATCCCCCCACAATTTTTTTTTGTATGTCAGGTTGATGTGAGATGATATTTATAGTATCATTGGGATTGGAACCATCACTAGAGGCGCTGGATATTTATTTTCAAAATTTAAATGTAATGCTTTATTTATTGTAAATTATTTTGTAAGAGGACATTTGAGATTTAATAAAATTGAAAAATTGTATTCAGTCGATTTATTATTTATGCCTCCGCAAATTTATTATCAATCTAAATGGTATTAATATATAAAAAAATTCTCTAATTTATCAGTATGTTTCAGTAGCGCATCTCGGGGTGTTACATTTTTGTTTCGGAAAAATTTCTATTTGACTACGAAAATTAAGCTAGCGAGTGAAATTTAAACTAATTAAAAAGCAAGACTTGAAATTTTAGGTTTTGAAAACAATGTTGAAAAAGTCGAGTTGGAATCCAATCGCCCGAACCGTAGGTATTTTCCACTAAATATATAATTCTCAAAAACTATATAATTAATTAGAAGAAAAACATTACCTGATCTGAAGCTCTAAATATGTATACGTGTAAATCCGCACAATATGTAGTTAACAGATTAATTAACACGAGTGAGAGGATTATTGAAACATATATTGTATTCTTAAGCACTCAGGTTGTCTTCGACAAACGGACTTAAGAGATTTACTATATTAGTCCCACTAAAAATATCAAACTCCAATAATTAAGCGTACAATTATGTCAAAGCTCCAAGGCAATTCTAAAACCATTCCCACTTTTTTATCTTCATAACTTTCAATTTATTTCTTAGGCTGGACCAAATACTCTCCCCCTAGTTAAATTATAGCGCGTAAAAACCCATTAAAATGTCGACTAACTATCTCTCCTGAGAGGATGAATTGAAACATGACAACTCGATTCTTTAGGTTATGTCCAAGCATAAATAAAAACATAGCCACAACTTCCTATATCCGAACGTGTGCCGTTTCACGTAATAATTTTATATCACGTAATTTGTTGCATAAACTATTAAACGCGTCTATGCATCGGTGAAATTGCTCTCTACAAGTTGTGCATTTCCATAATAAAGTCTTCTCAAATATATCTCTCTTACATTTCTCAAATTTTCGAAAAACTCCTTCAATAAATGTGTTTTACGCCACCACACCGCAATTGTCACCGATTTTCTATATGATATCCTAAAATTATTTTTTTATTATTTTTTTCTCTATCATCATTTTCATTTCCAACCAAGTCGTGAATCCCCAGCGAACAATGATCCATTTTCTGAAATTGTTTCACATTTAATCATGTTAGCAATGCATATATAAATAAATTTTATAACAATACATATATATATAAATTATATCACAATACATAAAAAAAAACTATATAACATTTTATATGATACATACATTAAAAATTTTAAAAACATGTCATTATTATTTAATCAAAAAAATTAGATAACATTTTCAATTACAAAATTATATAACATTTTTTAATTTTTTAATCAAAAAATTATATACCATTTTTATGTTTTTTAATTAATAAAAAATTAAAAAATAGATCATTATTATTTAATTAAAAAAATAGATCATTATTATTTAATTAAAAAATCAAAAGATAGATCATTATTATTTAATTAAAAAAATTTAAAAAATAGATCATTATTATCTAATTAAAAAATAAAAATACAGATCATTATTATTTAAATAAAAAATTAAAAATAGCTCATTATTATTTAATTAAAAAATTAAAAAAGACATATCATTATTATATAATTGAAAAATAAATCATTATTATTTAATTAAAAATTTAAAAAAAATAGATCATTATTATTTAATTAAAAACCAATAAAAATAGATCATTATTATTTCATTAAAAAATAGATCATTATTATTTAATTAAAAATTTAAAAAACATACTCGCCGGAAATTAATGCCGAAAAATTTTTAACGCCATTTCGTAAAAAATTTTAACATACTCGTCGAATATTAAACAGATAATCTACAACAACATTTTTTTAACGCAGAAAATTGAACAGATTTGATAACATACTCGTCGAAAATTACATACCAACTCAACTGATCTGAGATTTTTTTTATGTGTGTAGCTGCCGGAGAAAGGATATTCTCAAGTTGAAAGGAGTTCTTACCTGAAAAAGGGTAGCTTCCAGCGCGAGAGTGATTCCGGCGGAGAGAAGATTAGTTGCAGGAGAGAGTTGGTTGTCGGAGGGAGTGCGCCGGCAAAGTATCTGCTGGAGAGAGGAAAAGGTTGAGAGAATAAGGGTTTTGTGTGTGGAGTTTGGTTTTAGTGTGTGTGCCCGTAATAAATTCCAAATGGATTTGGAATTCAAAATCTCTACGAAATGAAATGGGATTGAGTTATGGAATTGGGCCTAAGAGAATTATAAATGAATTCCAAATGACTGGGCTTTTTTAATGTACCAAACAAAAAAATTGGAATCGGGACTCCAAATTCCAATTTCAAGGCTTGGAATTGGGCTATCAAACACACTCTGTCCAATTCCATAGAATTAAAATTCCAATTCAATTCCAATTCTGCGCATCCAAGCGGACCCTTAGTCTTTCGTACACTAAAAAACATTGTGAAACCAATACATTTATGGGTTTTAGTCCGTACCCATTTGTACGGGGAACAATCAGTAAGGAAAAGTAATTGGTAGTTCATAGCAACATTGGGCCACAATAGAATAGAGATTTAATAAGAAAAAAATAATGTAACAAACTAATCCCATCAAATCTCATTGTTATATAAAAGTTAACAAAAATTTAATAAATAATCAGACAATATGCAACACAATTTACGAAGAGTCACTGCTCATATGAAAACAACCTCCAACTAATCATATACCTAGACATCATTTGAATTTGGGGCATATACTGCATAATCTCTCAAATATTTTTTAATACAAGTTTAGTTTAAATCTTTTTATTTTGTTTCAGTATGTCCCGCACCACATAAAACACTCAAAATAAGGACAAACACAAATCCATTTACCCACCTCCCTCTATCCCCCACCCCACCCCCTATCGAAGCTCTGACAACCCTCGTCGGAGCTCCGACGACCCCCATCAAAGCTCCAATGAGGGTTGCCGGAGCTCCGGCAGTTGGGGGTGGGGAAGGGGGAAGAGTAGAGGGTGTGTCACTAGCGCGGACCTTTAAAAATAAGAGAATATTGAGTAAACGGGTGTTTGAGGGACTAAATGAATTAAATTAAAAATAGGTGTCATTTTTATAAAATATTTATTTAAGTTGGGCACTATTCGGTAATTGACCCTTTGATTTAAACCCACTTAGTTGTTTCACTACTTAACTTTATTTGAATAATAAATTGTTTACCCACTATATTCGTTAACTATTTAACTTCGTTTAATTATTTAAAGTAATCAATACACCTAAACTTTAAAAAACTATAACATCTCACCAACATAAGGCATAGGGATTCCCTACAACAAAGAGGAGTTTTTGGTAGAGGTAATATTGAGTTTTGACCGTCACATTTTTTGGGGGATTCACAAACATGCTTCTGCTGAACCCTAGAATGATACAATATAAAAAAAACTATGCTTCTGAATTGAGGATGAACTGAAAATTTTAAATCGAACCTAACAAAAGAAGAAGAAATGCTTAAGAAATATCTCTTGGATACAAAATTTCAAAATCAACAACAAAGCAAGAGAGATAGGCTCTTGACCTACTCATACGTTACTCTTCCCCTATATCATAACACACCAAGAAGAGGCCTAAGATATAGACACACAAATAATAACACAAAGTTATTATTCAGATCTCACACGAAACTACAACTCCTTAAAGAAAGTTGAAATAAATTAGTAAAGAGAACCTTAATGTGGAGAAATTGAGAGAGAGAGAGTACATGAAAAATATATCCAAAATGCTTGAAAAATAAAACCAAATACATAAAATCTAAAAATAAGAAAACATATTTTAACAAATTTTTGTGAACTATAAATTGAATAAATGTAACATTTTTCAAAAATAAATTAAGAGAGAGAGAGAGAGAGAGAGAGATAGTATGGCGGCTGTGATCTCATAACTTAAAGAGTCGTGTGGGTGATGAGAGGATGCGTGATAAAGTGGGTTTGCTGAAATGCGGAGCTCAAAATTTGAAATTGAGAGAGATGACTTCATCGAGTGATAAGATGGTGATGGGTATGGTGAGAGGTATGAGGGTGGTGTGTTCTACACAATGTGTTCAACTCATATAAACCTATAGGGGAGTGAATAGGTCTTAAAGATTACTTCTACCAATTTTTTAAAATTCACGCGGCTAAATTTTATATCCAACCTATTTAACATGCATCTAGGTGGAAATTTAATATATCTCAATAAATTTAACAAATTATAATTAAATCAAAGTTAATTATGTGAATTAATTATATGCAAACCACAATTCAATCTAGTAATGGATCATTTTGGATCCAAACATAGATCTATGTGTGTGTGTGTGTGTGTGTGCGTGTGTGCAATCAAATGTATAAAAGGTAATAATCAACCACATAATAATGCACGAGTCAAGATTAACGAGGAAAAAATCCTACCCAAGGGTAAGAAATCTAGTGCATCTTAATCTCTCATTAGATTTCAAAAGCAATTTTACACAACACATGAAGGTACCTCTCTCTCGTTCCCTAATAAGAATTTACCTATGGACGCTGAAACTCTACCTCGTTCCAATGAATGATCCATTCAAAACTACATTGATCGAATATAGAAGTCACATTCACCATCCTTGGATCGCTTCATGCTTGACCTCTTCAATAGATCAAACACCTAAATTCAGATCTTGGAGTCTAGATCTTTAAATTTAAATGTAGAATAGGTATAAATTAATCTAGGCTATGTGGTGTTCAATTTCAAATCACTATCAATTCTCGCAAATCATGAATCTATAGTTGATTTAAGTTTTTTCTCCATTTTGTCAAATAGAGTGAATATGACAATTAAAATGTTTAAATCTAATCACTTGCCTCGAAAATACTATACATAGGGGTGAAAAGTACTCAGGAAAAAAATATTTAAAAATAGGGGGGTAATATCCTATCAATAGATTTTCTCAAAAATTGGGTCACATTGTGTGCACTAATACAATCAAGCCTCGTGCGCACGATTTTGGGTAGAAAACATTATCACAAGGAAGATGTGGCCATCGTGGTAACAGTGCCAAATTTACCCCATGCGCATGCTTTTAGGCAAATAAAATTCTGAACCTGAAAAGTGCTTGGTTTTGTACACGGTGGTGATTTGCATCCATGCAGATGGATATAGGTAGAACATTTCTAAGCTTATTCCATGCAGTCGTTCATACAAGTACAAAACCCATTCGTGAACGCGTTTATTGACAGAATCTAGGATTCACTTAAATAATACTAGCAGGGCAATGATTTTTAAAAATATTTTATTTGATTAACATAAAAATCATTTTTCACAAAAGAATATAGCGTGTAAGTGTGTGATATCCTTGCGCGATTTAATCAAAACTACCTCAAAATATATGATCTTAAAATCTTCAAGATTGGCGTGCGAAATATTTAATGTAGATAGGTCATATGATCTTCAATTTTAGTGTCTACAGATTCTAATGAACAAGACTCTCTCTAATCATTGTATCACTATGAGTCATACTATTTAGCTTGATTTCTTACGTGACTCAAGTGATTATACACCAAATTAATCCAACCAAACTATATATACAAAGTTTTACATTTTTAAGATATGGGTCATGAAGTGTTAGGGTGGGTTTGGTGAGATTTGAGAGGAATGGGGTTTGAGAGATGGATAAAATGAAGTCATCCAATCTAAGTGGAAGAGATCATAAGAATAATACAACAAGATATAACAATAACAATTTCTATATAAAAACCATCAATGGATAACAAGAAATAAAGTGCCCCAAAATGTAATGGGAATAATGCATGGTAAGTACAAAAATTATCCAAATTAGCGTACAATAATATTTATCAATACAAAATAGAAATAAACAAAACTTGTAGCTATCGTGAGAAAAGTCCACAGCCATCTCGTTATCATCATCCTCCTCATTGTCATCCTCCTCCTACTCAATATTAACACGGGAAGGGATGAAATTAGAGGCATATACATTGGGGGGGGGGGGGGTGACCCCCCCAAACTTCTGAAAATTCTAAATTTTAACCCTATAGTTTTTAAATTATATGCAACAAATATTTTTTTTAATTTTGGCCCCTACAATATATTTCGTGTGCCCCCTAATCACATTTCTGGATCCGCCACTGGACGGAATGCATATTGAATTTGGATGAGCCCAAAAAAGCCATGCAACGACACCCAATCTCAACAATGCGTGACCATATATGCTCGGTAGTCTCATCAAGTTGGGTGAACATTTAATCAAAATGTTGGGTCATATACATCATTCACATGTCAAGATGATCAAATACATCCCTCGTATGAGAAAATTATCTATCTAAGTACTCTCGAGCGGGCTGATGAGCTCATGGAGAATGGGCGATTAAAGAGGGAGTATGTTCAGGTCCTCGTCCTCGAGCTATGTACTTGGTCGTTGGATCTACAACCGGTGTTGGAGTCTGCCTAGAAATCTTACCAACAAAACAAGCGGTGTTGACACTCATGACAAGTCCTAGAAGGGTAGTAAATTGGTCACCAATGGAGTAAAGGTAACTCATGGCCATACATGCATAGGATAACGTGTACTGGGATAAATCATATGATCCACCTCGCATAACCTCGAGAGTAGGAGATGGAAAGTCAACGGAGTGTCCCATAACAAGTGTGTGAATGAGGTGACTTACAGAATAAAGAAAATTATGCAAACGTCTTTGAGGCATGGGGTTATAAACAGCCATAGAATGATGTGTAAAATATTTCGGCCTCAATAAAACTTAAAGAAAGAGATAGCCAACCTATGTTATATCTCTCCCAACCAAAAAGGTTGCTAACTTATGATGATAGATGTGGGGACATAAGTAATTAACTAGGCCCAATTTAGAGATAGACGAACAGGCCTAGTAGAATGAGGACACGTCCTGCCCAACTTTCAAGGAAATCAGCAACTACTTCTATCGCGTGGATAAATACGAACATTAATCACATAAACCTCAATAAGCCCAAACGGTTACCAATAATCTCGGAACAGATATTCAGAGATACCACATGAGCAAATAACATGTTGGGAGAGTTCCTTGTACAACTCAGCCACTTTACACTAGTATAAATATAACCCTCGCCCTAGGGTCAAAGGGGATGAAAAATCGATACTTGAGAGAACAGAATTGAAAAAAAGTGACTCTCCGTGGGCGTAGGCAATTTATTAAACCATTTATATCTTGTGTTGTGTGATTGGAATCTCTTTACTTTCCTTATTTAATTTCTTTTTGGATCTATTTAATTGTGATTAATTTGCACTCATAATTTTCTCCATCTGTGGTAATGATTTTCTTCTCCACGAAAGTAATTCTTGCAAGGAACATCCACGATGTCCCAACAACCAAATGATGCTTCTAACAACGCGCCTCAACCTGGAGATGTGCGGGCTGATTTAAATCTTCTTAGAATCGGGTCTGAGGTTCGCCAAAATGGGAACCCAAGGTTCTGACCAGAACAACAGCCTTCAGAGGAAAGCCATGAGCAGCCTAAATATACTTAAACCTCATGCCTGGTTAATGCCTACAAAGTTATGCTTTAACGGCATAAGGAGGAAGCTCGCCTCCAAGTTGAAGAGAATCTCTTCGACAACAATGACTATAAGAGATGGAGAAAGAATTCCTCTAAACTAAAAGTACTGAACTTAGACTCCTAGGCCTTAAGCGAGCAAAACTCACAGCTGAAGAAGAAGCACCAGGCATGACAAAGAGCGTTCAGTGCATGAAAGCTATCAATGCAGGTGCCACAGGGATGGCGAGTGCCACAGAGATGACATAAGGAGTTTGGTTCAAAGGGAAATTGACCAACACCCCACTCATAGGGGGGCCAGATCAACCAAGGAGCTAGCAAGGAGAGCTCTCATCACCCAGATAAAGTCTCCCTTCTCAAGAACTATCAAAAAGGACTAACCCCCTAAGAAGTTTATAACCCCCAAGTTCAAGGTCTACGATGTCAAGACTAATCCTATTGACCATGTTCGGAAGTATAGGAAGTCTATGACTTTATAAAGTCATAGAGATGCTCTGATGTGTCGCGCCTTTCCCTTTAGCTTGGGTGATCCCGCCTAGAAATAGTTTGAGAAGTTTCTCACAGGTCCATCAAGAGTTTCAAGGTTCTCGCTGAATCCTTTAGTGCTTGTTTCATCACCAGCAGCTCTCATCCCAAAAGAATGGACTCGCTGCTTCCGATGAAAAAGAAGACGCAGGAATCCATGTGCAAATACGCCGAATGCTATAGAAAAGTCTTAAATAAGGTAGAAGATTGCTCAAAACAACTTTTCGTAGTAACCTTCAAAATAGTTCTACCCCTCACGTCAAAGCTGTATCAATCATTCACCAAGAAAGTAGCTGAAACCATTGACGATCTCATGTCACTCATTGAGAAATATACCAAGGTGGAGGACGTGGTCCAAACTAGCCAATTTCATACTGGTCGCACCAAGGCAAACAAAGGGGCAATAAAAATAACACCCCCAAGAACGGAAATAAGAGGCAGAACGGTGCTAAAGGTGGGACAAAACTGATTCCTCTAAAGCTTTTCAAGTCGTCAACACAACTTTTAAGGAGCCGATCTATAAGATTGTGGTATAAATAAAATATATTAGACCAAGAGGAATGACGCGCTCCACTATGCATTTCACAAAGAAGGCGATCACAAGATCGAAAATTATAAGGCGCTCAAAGCTCATCTGAAGGAATTAGCCCGAGTTGGGCATCTTAATGAGTTTGTTCAGAAGAAGTCCGTCTAAGCCACAGTCAATGGCGACCAGAAACCAGATAATATCCTTGATGATGACATGGGGCATGAGTTCACTATCATTCATGGAGTGTCCAACCTTAGGCAGATCCAAGGGAATGTTGTTCGAATGAAACTTAAGAAAGTTACATCGGTAATGGAAGATTTTTCTATTGATCTCGTAAAAATCTAGGCTAGCAAGCGTCGGCAACTAGAGGACGTTGTTTATAATAAGAACATTATCTTCACAGAGGAGAACTTGGTTGGGGTATGAACCCACACCATGACGTACTAGTAATCACTCTCAGAATTGTAAAGTGGGACGTAAACAAGCTACTAGTGGACCAGGGAAGCTCTTCAGCAGTGATGTACCTAGAGCTCTTCCACAACTCAAACTTAAGATGTTAGACCTCAAGGAGGAAACCGTTCCTCTAGTCGATTTTGCGAGGAAGATGAGGATGTTGTTAGGGAAGGTGGTCTTGCCATTAAAGGCAGGGAATATTTCAAAACTCATAGAATTCTTGGTGGTCGACATTGAGTCACCTTACCACACCATTTAGTGAGGAGGATGGCTTCACGCCATGAGGGTTATCCCTTCCACTTACCACTAAAAGCTCAAGTGCATCACGGACAGGGGGATAATGGAGATCAGAGGTGATCAAGAAGCTGCTCGAAAGTGCTTCATCGCCTCTATTAGTCCCAGGCAAGAAAAAAAAAAAAGTTATTTCGAAGGCAACCCAGGATGTGGCTAATCCATCCAAATAAAAACTACGGCATGGTCGACCAGGGGTGGAAGAGACCAAGGTCCAACCCATTGATAGGGTCATCAAAGACCTATAGGAGATCATTTTTATAAAGATAAGTTGGGGAGAAAGTTTTTTTATCAGGACAAGCATAACTGACCTTGAAAGGGAGGAGTCAATCGCCTTCTTCAAATAGAGCTTGGATGTGTTAGCAAGGTAACCATAAGATATGCTTGGGATTGACCATGCGGTTGCTTTCCATCAATTATATATGGATTCAACGTTCAAGCCTATCATATAGAAGGCTTGTCGAACAGCCCCAAAAAAGGCAAAGGAAGTGGTGAAGGAAGTAGGAAAACTTTTGAAGGCAAGGTCCGTCAGAGAAGTTCAATTCTCAAAGTGGATCTCAAATTCAGTCGTGGTCTGAAAGAGTAATAGGGGCTGGAGAGTTGATAAAGATTTTATCGACCTCAATACGGCCTATCCCAAGGACAGTTTCCCTTACCAAAAATAGACTAGCTAGTAGATGCCACGGCAGCTCATGAGCGAATAAGTTTCCTAGATACTTATTAGGAGTATCATCAAATTCCTCTGTTCAGCATCGGCCAAGATAAGACCTTATTCATAACACCAGTTGGAATGTATTGCTACAAGGTCATGCCATTTGGACTCAAGAACATAGGAGTTACATATCAGAGGTTAGTCATCAAGGTGCACCAAATAGGAGAGTTTATGGACGTGTACATTGACGACATGCTCGTCAAGAGCAGGAACAATAATGACCATCGTCAAAATTTGGCTAACACCTCTAAAATCCTCCGGTGCTACTGAATGGAACATAACGCCGGTAAGTGCTCATTTGGGGTCCAATTAGGTAGATTTCTGGGTTATTTAATCAGCAAGAGGGGGATTAAGGCTAACCCGAATCAGATAGAAGTGATCAGTAGAGTCCAGAGGCCAAAAACCTTACGCTAGGTCCAAAAGATCACTAAAATGCTTGCAACTCTTAACCGCTTCATTCTAAAGTCATCTGAGCAATGTCGATTATTTTTCCAGCTGCTCGAGGAGGAGGAGGGCCTCACTTGGAATGCCGAGTGCTCCATTGGCAATCCCCGATGAGGGGGCCCTCTTTACCTTTATCTTACAGTATCGATCCACTCAGTCAGCTCAGCCTTGGTCTGTCAAAGAGAGGCAACGAAAATCCTTATTTATAATGCTAACAAAATTCCCTTGGATGTCGAGCAACGTTACTTGCCTCTGGAGAAACTGATTTATGCGTTAATGTTCGCTTCACACAAGTTGAAGCATTTTTTTTTAATCTCATTCCATCACTGTGATCACTTCCTTCCCCCTTAAAGTTGTCCTCCATAAAGATAACCTCTCTGGACGGATATCAAAGTAGTCGGTAGATCTTGGGAGGTTTGATATTCACTTCCAACTAAGGATGACAATCAAAGGGGAGGTTTAGTCAACTTCGTTGCAGAGTTTACTAAAGAAGGTCCCATTGACCAGCAGTTGATCGATCAATTAGAGTGGCACGAACAGGCTCAAGGTGAAAGTTGGTGTTGTATGTTGATGGTACCTCCAATTCAAAAGGGGAAGGTGTCGGGATTGTCCTTGTGAATCCATAAAATGTTATGATCGATCAAGGGATTAAAATGGTATTTGATGCCTCTTACAACGAGGCTGAGTATGAGCCGCTCATCATCGGACTTCGCAAAGCACATTTTCTTGGGGAAAGAAAACTCGGTGTTTATTACGACTCCAAATTGATGTCCAATCAAGTTAGTGGGTATTTCAATGCAAAATATGATAGGATGGATGCCTACCTCACAGTCGTGCGCGGTCTAGTTACAAAATTTGAGGAAGTTCACATTCAATAGTCCCCCCGAGGGAATAACAGTCATGTCAATGCTATAGCAGCACTAAGCTCAGCAGTGGACTCAGATCTCAGGAGAACCATTAAAGTGGAATTCCTCACCAAGCCTAGTATTGATAAGACAGCAGACCCCGAGCACGTC
Source organism: Sambucus nigra (assembly GCA_949130495.1). NCBI lineage: Eukaryota > Viridiplantae > Streptophyta > Magnoliopsida > Dipsacales > Adoxaceae > Sambucus > Sambucus nigra. The sequence goes on along the minus strand of OX422211.1, from coordinate 152,152,336 downwards.
CTCTCTATCAACAGAGGTCCCAGTTAGATGGACAATATCATAGCGTACTTGGAGAACGAAGCGCTGTAGGTCGATAAGAAATTAGCCCATCATGTCAGGGTAAAAGTTGTACGTTTATAGTTATACAGTGGGGGCAAGCTGTATAGGAGATCCTTCGCAGACCCATACCTCCAGTGTGTACACCCAAATGATGTCGAGAAAGTTCTCTCAGAAATTCATGATGGAATATGTGGAAGCCACACAAAAGGAAGATCCCTGGAATTTCGAGCAATCAAAGAAAACTACTGATGGTTGTACATGCAGAAAGATGCAAGCGTTTATGTTTAGAAGTGTGAAAAGTGACAAAAATTCTCCCCTCTAGTCCATCTACCGACCAGCGACCTGAAGACATTAACCATCCCAGGGCCATTTTCACAATGGGGTTTAAACATCTTGGGACCACTACCTACCTCACCTGGAATCGCAAGTATTTTCTCATTAACACAAACTATTTCACCAAGTGGGTAGACACATAACCACTCGCCAATATTAAATATATTGACATGATAAGCTTTATCTGGAAAAATATCATAACGCGCTTTGGGGTACCAATGACCATTCTAATTGTTAACGACACACGGTTTGAGAGTGGAACTTTTCAAGATTTTTATGACGAGCATAAATTCAAACATCACTTCAGTTCGGTGTCATTTTCCCAGAGCAATGGTCAAGTAGAGGCCTCCAATAAAACGATGCTCGATGGCCTTAAAAAAGGGTGAAAAGAGAAAAAGGTGCCAAAGTGGATGAGCTCCCCCATATTATTTAGGCATATCATACCATGCCCAGAAGACCAACTAAAGAGACACTCTTCAGTTGAAGTAGGCATCCCTACCATGCGAACAAGGTTGGCCGACCAAGGACTAAACGATGATGCCTTTCACGCTGAATGAAAAGAGCAAGACATGATCAATCTGACCTCATACCGACAGCAGCTGAAAAGGTAGTACAATAAGGGTGCTAATCCGAGGAAGTTACAAGTAGGAGATTACGTCCTCAAGAAACTCCCCGGTAGTGCTATAATGGTGTCTGATGGCAAGTTGGGAACCAATTAGGAAGGACCATTCAAAGTGATCAGGGATGTTCTACAGGGAGACTGCCACTTATAAACAATGGAGGGCAGAGAGATACCCAGATCATGGAATGTGACGAACCTCAAGAAGTTCTACTTTTCGTCTTCTTTTTACTTTCAACACTTGGTATATGCAAATTTTCATAACTTATGCCGCTCACAAGTTATGAGTTATGTCATGAATAAATGACCTTTATTCCATATCTTAAAGATATTAAGTTATTAGATTACTTTACATTGTTTTCTAAATAAAATGCTCATAATTAGCTTTTAGTCTTTAAAAGAGTATTGATTAGGCTTGAACTTAATTACTATGGTAATTCTTTCTAGCTGTAATTAAAACTAAAGCCCTCGCATCCTTGTCATAACCAATATAGGCGACCTCACGACTTGCCCAGGCAAGGCAAAAGCCTTACGGGGGATCTTAGTCAATAAACTAACTAGGCTTGGTCGACTAAAATCCTAAATGGGCGGATTGCACATAGATCAGGTGCATTTTTGCCATTATCTTTTCCAGGCCTAAGGGAGTGTGACGACATGACCTAAATGGTAAGAAAGGCAGAACAACACATACAAGGCATAATGAACTTAGAAAAAGGCATAAGAATTGGTATCAACTTGATTCATTCAGTAGAATCTATTACAAAGAGTACCAACTACATGATAATTTTAAAAAGCATAAAAATTTATAATAGTTTATCGAAGATAAGCTAAAAATTATTTTATTTTCTTCTTCCAACCATCGTCAGGGTTAGGCATGTATTCGTCATCACTATCATGACTTTTCAGGTAACTCTCAACAAGTTGAAGAAGAATGGCATCTAAAGGAATCCAGGTCTCATCAGGTCCAAAAATAGGTCAATTGTATGTAGGACAATCAATTTGGTGCATATACTAGAGTTAAGAGTCCTGGGGTTCTTTAATAACTTTGAGGGCATCCAGCCAGCTATGCTTGTAGGTGACGTCTTGAGCCTCCTGCAATCTCGTTGGGGCAACTTGCCAACCCTCATCATAGCCTATTGACTATGCTGCTCGAGGACCCATCCTGAAAAATATCAAAGCTTTTTTTTATCACGTCTCAGGACCATTACTATCGTATTGCTCCTTCAAGATTACTCTTCGACTTTGGAAAGCTTCTTCTTTAAGTCATCATTTTCTGATTGAACGAGAGCGCCGACCTTTCCCACATCCTTGGAATCGACCAACTGGGCCTTCAAGTCATTTATTTCTCTTTGCATAGAATCTTTCTGATTAAGCGTGAAAATTAGCGTTGCGTAGGAACGCTAATCGTTAAATTCGTTTCATCCCGTTAAATCAAAAACTTAAATTATGATTGCACTTATGATACAAGTATAGAGGTAAGTCGGGTATCGAGAATACAAAAGGAATGTTTGATAGATTGTAAGAGAATTATTACTTCTAAAATAAAAGTGTAAAGGGTGATAGGTGGTTATAGAGAAAAAGGAAAAAGGGAAGAAGTTACGCTATGTAAAATTAAAGCGAGGATCGGGCTAAACAACTACTAATTAGAATTTCAATTCAAAAGCTATTTAACCGACATAATCAATTAAGCATAAACATCACACAATAAGGAATTCGATCCAAAGTTGCTATATAAAACATTTAATCAAAAATGGTCACACGCGGATTAAATTCGGATTGTCTCTTTAAACACTAACGTTGCGTGACAAATAAAGTTAAACTCATAACAATCTACTTTTTATACGCGAGGTTTCAATTAAATGCAATTTTACCCCAAAACCAACTTTTGAAGATCAAAGCCTGTTGATGGCGAAAACGCAACCCCAACGCTACTTTTCTAAGGGCACGGCATAAATAAAACTAATTTACTCTAATTAAACTAAGAAAGCAAGAAATAAACACAATAAACTAATTAACAAGACATGTAAATCTAATTAACAAAGTAATAACTCAAGAAATACAACTATATTAATGAAGGAGAAGATGAATAGTGGCTTATAACAATCCAAATGGAACAAACCCTAGGAGAGAGAAGCTCCACCCAAATCCCCCTTTCTTACAAACCCTAAAAACTATCTAAAAATAATTATATATATACTCTCAAAAATGAGAGAAAAGGTATATATACAAAAATCCAATGGCAAATTTGTAAAAAGAAGAGAAAAAGATCAGCAGAGGCGAATCGATTCAGCCAAGAGCGAATCAATTTGGTATTAAATATCTTCAAAGATTGGCTTGGGGAGAATCGATTCGGCAAGGGCCGAATCGATTCGGTAAGGAGAAATCTCGGTGCCAAATATTTCTGTAAAGATCTCAATTAAACAAATCGATTCGGAGGAGTCCGAATCGATTCGGTAACTGAAATAGCTAACACTTTCACCTAAGCAAATCGATTCGCCGCTCCCCTATTTTTGCAATCCTTCTTCTGCTTTGGTTTTGTTGTAATTCCCTTTCGCCGAAATTCCCGTAACTTTTTCGTTATGGATCTGATTCACGCACCGTTTATGGCCACGCGAAGCTTGTCCAGATATAACTTTTTTGAGATGTTGGGCCATATACCCAAGATGTGAAATGTCTAAACTTCCCTTACACGTGTGAATTTGTACGGAGACTCGCCGAAATGCGTCCAAACTTCTTACATTGCACCAAAATACCTACAAAAGCTCAATTAATCCCTTTAAAGCATGTATATATAGAAATTCGAGGTTTTCTGGTTAACGAGCATAAATATAGGGATTGAGATACCCAAGGCGGTAATAACGCGTAGGTTAATGGGTGAAATACGCAATATTTGCGTCCTATCACACTCCCTAACTTACACTTGCTAGTCCTTAGCAATGAAATAGGATACAACAAGAACTACAAGTAAACCAAAAGCAGGATACAAGTATAAAATAGGGACAAAAAGGATAAGGCCACTTTCGCAAGTGAATGGTTTCATTTAGCGCATGCAATAAGCCGTTAAACCCCTAGGTTACCCTAGTGCACGAGTGTCATCTCGTGAGGGTTTTCAGAGATGAAGCCCACAAGCATCATACGGTTTCCTCAAAATATGCCCGACCCAACATGCGACAAACTCAACAACAACGAAAAAGATTTCAAATGCGTTATTAGCATATTGAACGAATTCAAGCTAAAGTTCGTTATTAGTAACAGGTTAAACGCACCTCATAGGATTGAAACTTTAAAAGTGGGGGGAAGCACATGCATAGTATGATTTGGCAAAAACTTATATAAACCGGATAAGTATTAAAGCAAGCATATATTCAATCATCACCGGGCATTACACTCACCAAATGAAATCACTATGAAAGGGGGGGTAATACACGGGACATGCGGGCATAAAGAGTAAATGGAAATGGAAACTAGGCCGCACACATGTCACAAATGAAGAACGCTATATAGAAAATGAAAAATATGTAATCTCAATGAAAGATACCGCTCATAAAAAAGAGGCGAAATGCATTTTCACAGATTATCAAACTATTTCAACTTTTAAATTAAATTCACCCTAAGATCACATAGGACTTGTACAGGGTTGTAATGTAGGCTAGGCTAGGCTAGGGTACGAAATGAAGGATATATGTACGGATTCAGAGTGTTCAAAATGAAAAGTCGTGATAATGGAAAAATGCGGGCAATTATGAAAATGGAAAACAAGTTCCATAATCAAGCATTAAATATAACAATTGGAGAGCAAAAAGGATTATTGAACTATACATAACACATATATACAAACTTTCTCTTTTCTTTTCTTTTCTTTTCTTTTCTTCTTTTTCTCATGTTTTCTTTTCTTTTCTTTTGTTTTTCGCTTTTTCTTTCCTTTTTCACTACTCTCTTTTTTTTCACTTTTCTCACTCTCATATGTTTAATTGCATCCATAAGACAAGAATATAATTCAATCCCGAGTATCATTCCAAACAAAGGTATGGAAGGTGATATGTATGGTATATAACTCCAATGTGGCATTGGTTATGAGATTTTGGGTTATGAAACAAAAGGCTATTTTAAGCCTCAAAGGGGTTGACTAGGGAAAACATATAAGCTGAGGTTAAGGCTATTATGGGTAATATAACAAAGATGTCCAACGATCATTTCATAAAGTTTACGCAATTCTCGAGTCAAAACAATATATGAAAATCATGCCCAAGTAACACATTTCAAGATATAAACTCAATTAATGAATGATCAATGAAAGAATAAAGAGATTACCAACAAATTCAACGTTTCAAAGAGGAAAGAAATATGTATACACTCACAAATGACGAAAGGTACAAAGCTTACTCGGTGTAACTATATACAATGCAACGAAAGATTATTGAGTTATAAAAATCTTAAACCAAATTAATAAAACAAGAAAAGCGCATGTGCTCATGGAATAAAGTTTAATTCATGAAGTTATTCATAATATCAATGATTTGAGGACTAAAGTATAGTAACTTCTAAAATCGAGAACATGCATCGTTGAGTGTCTAATGGATCGGGCAATTATTGAAATTTCTCATCAGAAACAAGGCAAAATGCCCAACAAAGAAGAAAAAGAAAGAAAACATTTTCAAATTTTTCAAATTTTAACAAAAAGGTATACTTAGTAACTAACAAGTAATTAAATCAATAGACTACACAAGAAATGGATAGAATATCCTACACCCCTAACTTAAATGTTGCATTGTCCTCAATGCGCATTAAGAACACAACACAAAGAGAGGAAAAGAACGATATTACCCAAAATTGGAGCGATCTCCCATAAGCACAAGTCCATTGAATCTACAAAACAAGTTAGTACCGAACATAATGAAAAAAATAACAAAAAAGTTTAACTAAATACACTAGACTAAACTAAAAAGGAAAAAAACTAAAGAAAGAAAGAATAAAAAACTAACTATTTACAACCTACTATTTGGACTTCACACTAACTATACACTAGAAGTCTAAATAGTTGATGATCCACCCAAACAATAATTTGACTTTGAAAGATCAACGGTGGACCCTCTAAAGAAATCATGCCTCCCGGAAAATAGGAATTCCGTTTGAACAACGGAAGGCATGTGTAAGGCGTAAGAAATGAACCATCACCAATAATCAATATTGGGCGAACGATGAGGGATTTGGATAACAAGGGGGAGAGGTACACTTGAGATCCAAGAAAATTAAATTCTCCTCCCCGTGGTTTTTCAATTGGAAAGGGAGGTGGTGCACATATGGGGATACAATTCGTCTTGGAAAATAAGTCTGGCAAAGAGCCCTCATCGGCAAAAGGTGTAGAAGTTTTAAAAGTTTCTACCGACTCATAGGAATCAATTGCTAATTCTAATGGTTCAATAATAGAAAATGAATATGGTGATGAAATCAATTTAATCTTAATCAACTCATCATCAGAAGGAGATTGAATTTTGGGGGGGAAAGATTCGCATTCGATGAGAAATTCTTTAAGAAATTGAGGTGAAACACAAGTTTCCACCTCCTCATTGTTTAGCGCCAAATAATCCATATCATCGCAAAGTGATTCAAGTCTCAATCCAGCACCAATAAGGCTTTCCAAACCTTGGGAGTAAAGAAGAAAAGTGTCTCCCAAAGTAGGCTTCCTCAGCTCAAGAGACTCGGACTACTCATTTTGTTTAAACTCGTCTTCAAAATTATCGGAATAAAAATAATCATTGGATTCGAATAATGAATCCAACTCAAGATCCAAATAAATATTTTCATTCCGATAAATGTTTTCAAGTCTTTCATTCTCAAGAAAATCTTTAAAATGGAAAACTTGAAAACTATCCCCAAAGTAAGAATCGTTAGAATGGTCGTAATAACTATAGTAGCAGGATATGATTACCTCGTTGTTTGTAGATGGAGAATCCGAGAAAGAAAGTGAGCAATCGCAAATCAAAGTTTCTTAGCGCTCAAGTATGCTATCCTACAAAAAAGGTTAAAATAAAGAATACAACTACAAAAGAAAAAATACTTAAATAGTAAAACAATTACAATCTAAAACACACTCCCCGGCAACGGCGCCATTTTTATTGAGGGTGAAAAGTAGCGTCGCGTAGGAACACTAATTGTTGTTTTCGTTCCACCTCCTCAATACAAAAACCTAACTTACGACTGCACTTGCGATACAAGTATAATGGTAAGTCGGGTATCGAGAATACACATGGAATGTTTGATATATTGTAAGAGATTTATTACTTCTAAAATAAAAGTGTAAAAGGTGATTAGTGGTTATGGAGAAAAAGGAAAAACGGAAGAGGTTACACTATATAAAAGTAAAGCGAGGATCGGGATTGCATTCGCACCACACGGGCTAAACAACTACTAATTATAATTCCGGTTCGAAAGCTATTTAACCGACATAATCAATTAAGCATAAACATCACATAATAAGGATTTCGATCCAAAGTTGCTTGATAAAACATTTAATCAAAAATGGTCACATGCGGATTAAATTCTGATTATCGCTTTAAACACTAAGGTTGCATGACAAAGAAAGTTAAACGCATAACAATCCGCTTTTGATACGCGAGGTATCAATTAAACGCAATTTCACCCAAAAACCAACTTTCGGAGCTCGAGGCCTGTTAATGGTGGAAACGCAACACCGGCCCTATTTATCTAAGGGCACGACATAAATAAAACTAATTTACTCTAATTAAACTAAGAAAGCAAGAAATAACCACAATAAACTAATTAACAAAACATGTAAATCAAATTAACAAAGCAATAACTCAAGGAATACAACTATACTAATGAAGGAGAAGATGAATAGTGGCTTACAACAATCCAAATGGAACAAACCCTAGGAGAGAGAAGCTCCACCAAAATTCCCCTTTCTTACAAACCCTAAAAACTATCTAAAAATAATTATATATTCTCTCAAAAATGAGAGAAAAGGTATATATACAAAAATCCAATGGCAAACTTGTAATAAAAAGAAGAGAAAAAGATCAGCAGAGCCGAATCGATTCGACCAAGAGCGAATCAATTCGTCATGAAATATCTTAGAAGATTGGCTTGGGGCGAATCGATTCGGCAAGGGCGGAATCAATTCGGTAGGGAGAAATCTCAATGCCAAATGTTTCCGTAATGATCTCAATTAGACGAATCGATTCGGAGGAGTCCGAATCGATTCGGTAACTGAAATAAGTGACACTTCCCCCTAAGTGAATCGATTCATGAGGGGGTGAATCGATTCGCAAGGGGGCAAATCGATTCGCTCCCCTGTTGTTGCAATTCTTCTTTTGCTTTGGTTTTATTGTAATTCCCTTCCGCCGAAATTCCCATAACTTCTTCATTATGGATCGAATTCATGCACCGTTTATTTCCACACGAAGCATGCCCAAATGGCTATAACTTTCGTGAGATGTTGGTCCAAATACCCAAGCTTTGAAATGTCTAAATTTCCCTTGCGTGTGCGGATTTGTACTGAGACTCGTTGAAATGCGTCTGAACTTCTTACTAAGCACTGAAATACCAACAAAACACAATTAACCCCTGAAAAGCATGTATGTATAGAAATTAAAGGTTTTCTGGTTAACGAGCATAAATATAGAGATTGAGATACCCAAGGGGGCTAACAACGCGTAGGTTAACAGGTGAAATACGTAATATTTGCGTCATATCGTTTTCACATCTTCCAAGACCCTAAGGTCGTCCTTGAGATTGGCAACATGCAGTCAAGAATGCTTGGCAAGATTATGCACTATCATGTCACTCGAGAACGATGTCGAAGTTATTGGAAAAGGGAATTTTCTCGGCATTAGTCTACAACATCAAAGCAGAACAGGCAACAGTTTATCAGAAAATAAGAGAATTGGCACATTCAAATGAAAATAATATTTTCATTAAATAAAACAAAGGATAGGCAGAGCCATTAAAATCAAAGGAAAGGAAAAAGACTACAATACATGAGAAAAAGAAGAAAAAACCTCAAAACTATGGGCTTCACTTCTTCACCTGCTCTTTTGTCCTAGTCGTTTTCCCCTTGGGTGCCACCTCCTTCTCTTTAGGGTCCACCTCCTTCGCCTGGTCAGCAGGATGGCTGGTATAAGGATCCTTGTTAATAGTAGGAGGGGGACCTGGATGGTGCCTTCCATATAGCTCGAATTCAAAAGGGATTTCGATTTCCACCAATGCCTTGTCCCCTCCTTTCTTGAAGCTCGTCTTCCAAGCATAAGCAATATAAACTCTGGCATCGTCATACGCCTCATTCCAGCCTTTCTCAAAGCTGGCATCTTTGAGTGCAGTAATTTTTTCCACCTCCTTGGTCAACCGATAATTCTCCACCTTCAGCAAGTTGTTCTCAAATTACAGTGAGGCTATAGCTTAGGCAATAGTCTGATACTACTTCTCGTGGCCCTCATTGTCCTGGAGCATGGCCTCCTCCGACTTTTGAAGGGCCTCAGTCAATTCATCATTTTCTTTAGACTATTTGGCATGACCATCCAAAAGACTAGTAAACTCTACCACAAACTTCAAAATAAGAAAAAGATCAAGTGTTAGAAGATTTAATAAATAGTAGTCAAACAGACCTGATACAGCAAACAAAAAGAATCCCCTTACCAGGGATAAAGTTCGAGATGTTTGGAGAGAAAGCTAGTCAGGTCCCAACATCTTCAACCACTCGTGATCACTAGTGAGCATTGCCCCCTCAGCAAACTGGGGGCAAGGGTTGGATTGTGGGCCACAGACTGGGCCTCAAAGATGTTAGGGAGAGAAAGGGGAATATTGTTCTTCTTTAAAGGGACTGTAAGGGACCTCTTCTTCTCTTCCTCCTTTTTTTCCTCTTCCCTCTTCCTCTTCTCATCTTTCTTCTTTTTGGTAGCCAAGCCTGGGTCGCCAGACTCGGAGGATTCTCTATCTGCCTTCTTTTGGGATTCGGCCTTGATAAAAAGGCGTACATCATCGTCATCATCATCGAAAAATAGGAGGAATCGCTTTCTAGAAGGGTCCATTGGACTCTCCTCCTCCTCTAGTTGAATGGACACAACGTTTAATGACTAAAAGAAGAAAAAGTTTCCTCATCATGAAGAGGAAGATCGGGTATATCGTCCACTAAGTGAGAAGTGAAACTGCTGGTGGTGTTGGTGTATTCAAGCAAAAGAGTCGTCGATCGGGGATGTTCACCATTGGACAGACTATCTTTGACCCTCTAAGCTTTCAGAAGATCCACAAATCTAATGTCTCTGAGGGAGGGCTCTTTACTTTTCTTGCAACTTGTTTACAAGACAACAGAAAATCAAAATTATCAACAGCCAAAAAAATAATAAAGCAATGAGCAAATTGGAAAACCAGGTGTTAACCTATTTGATCATCCCCTTAGTCAGGGCATAAACCATGTGTATTCTTTGCCCTTAAGGAGCGGTGGATGTTGCCAATTTCTGGCAATGAACCCCTGATCCCAATATCCCTTGTTGGGATCAAGTTGGTTTATGACCAACACCCTTTTATCCTTTCTCGCCTTTAAATAGAGGAAGCCCCCAAAATGCGAGACCAGGTATAGCAAAACCTGATCTCTGGAATGCCCTATCTGGTCTTATATAGCTCATTTATGCGATTGACCCCATTGACTATTCGCCAAGTATTAGAGGCGTACTGATTAGGGACCACCCCAAAGAACTCAAAAAACTTAAAAAATAAAGAATTTGGGGGAAGTGTCAACCCCCTTGAACCACAGCTAAGGTGTGGATCCACTGGCCCTCTTTGACATCTCGAACATCTTTGGGCATGGGGGCATAGTCTATCTCCACCCCTGAAGGGAATGGAATAAGTTTTTTTAAACTCCTCTACGCTCTTCCCGTGAATTGTTGACATGATTGGGAGGAATAAAACTATCACTACTGGAGACAGACACTAGAAAGAAGAAGAAAACTACAGGAGAAAGGAGTGAATATAAAGACTTACAAAGATGGAAGAATGTAAAGGAAGCTCTGAAGATTTTGATAAGTAGAAGATCAAAGTCAAAGTAATGGTTTGGAGTATACCCACTCTATTTGAATCATAAGACACGGCTTCCAAGATGGATTTTGGCGCTTCACCTGCTGCTCGAACGAGCGTACCCTTGGGACTTCAGCATAATTATGAGATTTCCATGCCAGTTCAAATTCACTAACAAGTTTAAAAAATGATTAAGACCAAATGGTGAATAAAATCAACTTGCCCAAACAATTCTCAGCCTAGAGATTTCAGGGGCAATTGTGGGGATCTAAGTAATTAACTAGGCCCAACAGAATGTGGACAAGTCCGACCCAACTACTCAAGGAAATTAGTAAGTAATTTTATCACATGGATAAATACGAAGATGTATCACGTCAAGATCGATAAGCTCAAACTGTTACTAACAATCTCGGAGGATATATTCAAGGATACAACATGAGTCAATAACAAGTTGAGGAAGTTCCTTGTACAACTCAATCACTTTACACTACTATAAATGCAACCCCCACCCTAGGGTCAAAAGGGGATGAAAAATCGATACTTGAGAGAACTGAATAGAAAAATAGTGACCTCTCCGTGGATGTAGGCAATTACCGAACCAAATGTATCTTGTGTTGTGTGATTGGCATCTCTTTACTTTCCTTCTTTAATTTCTTTCTGGATCTATTTAATTGTGATTAATTTGCACTCACAATAGAGATTAATCTTCGTATATGGAGTGTAATGGGGATGATCGTCTCGTGAAAAGCTCATACGAGAAGATAATACATCCTCATCCAGGATGATTTCAATACCGTGTACAAAGGATGTAAGGTTTAAAGGATCCTCGGAAGACACTATCATGTTAGGATAAAACTCATGGACAAAAGTAGCTTTAGCCGAGGAATGCGTATGAAGAAATATAATGAATCAGCATCTAACATAATAAACCCCATTTGTCCTAGTAAGATGTGACATATTCACATATCTCTCGAATCTCACAACCCGTGTCTTAAAACCTCTCCGTGGGGGAAAACCATCCCATGTAAACCGAATAGAGGAGGAGCGGAGGTCATTTCTGGAACTTGAATGGAGGCTCCTGGGGCCTAAGTGTGCGGACACAAAGTGCTCGGTGCGCTCGGAGGTGATGTAGGGCCGCTGATGAACGCAATGACTCAGCAGGGCCATTATAGGGCCACAAGATAACTCTCTTGCCTACGAGTGTCTTTCATGTCCCATAGTGATGAATAAGGGCAGAAAAGTGCACACAACAAGAAATGGATATAAATCCAAAGAGAGTGATCGGTGAAAACATAGAAATTAACCAACTACACTCAAATCAAAACTCAAAATTACAAATCAACACCTATTAATAACGGAATAAACTAAAACAACTCAAAAGATTAAAACAAAGTGAGAGATCTTAAATAGGTACATTTACTTGAGTTCGATATAAGGAAAACCAACAACGCAAAAAACTAGGGTTGAGCACTCCCAATGCAAGATAAAATCTCCAAAAATGGACACAAACCTCACATGAAAGGAGAAAATACCTTCTTTCTCACAAATATTCCTAGGGTTTGTTCTGGAAATGAAGAGATTAAAAATGAACCCCAAATCAACTTAAAAACCCATTTTGGACATTTTGCGAAGTTCGTGCACACGGATAAAAACCCTTATATGCGAAAGGATGTCGTGCGTATGGGTCTAATATGGAACCGTGCGTACAATTTTGTTGAGAAGCTATGGTCATGGAAATCATCTTGAAAAGACTTAGCATACAGAACCTAAAATCCCAGAAACTCAAAAATATGGTATGACTATATGCTTATGCATGAGAAAACATTCAATTTAATATTTTAAGCACAAGTTCGAGATAAATGCATAAATCAAAGAACTCACACACACATATATTCAAATTACACCCAAATATGAAAGGTGAGAACATGATTAGCCATATATGATAAACGTGATTCGATGCACAAATTTCCTTTGTATTTTAATTTATGATATAGTTTGAGAACTCATTCAAAACAAACATTAATCACTCGACAACCTATGAAAAATTATAATCAAATCTAGTCAAATAATTTTATATCTTAATAATGGCATGAACGTGAATATTTACAAGTCATAAAATAAAAAATGTACATAATCACAAGTTATAAGAATTACAATTTCCGCTTAAATTCGTCATTTCATTAATATCCTTTCAATATCTTCTAAATGGTAGCCTCTAACTATATATCTCCCTCATGTTATGTTTAACCTTAAAGTATGTACTAAAATTATAGCACCACAAGAAAATTTAAAAGCCCCATTTTGTTTTTCGAGCCTTGAATTTTCCACCACTTATCTTTATCTCTTTCCATCATAATATGACTTTTTCTACGGTGAATTTCCCACACTTTGGTAGACACCAATTGAAGATACTTAAAATCAAGTTAACATTATCTTATTATCTCTTTCCGTTTAAAGAACATTTCATCAATCAATATGAACATTAAAAATCTCCAAAATAATAATTTAGGATTTGGACCTAAAGTTCCAAATATATTTTTTGTTGGTATTAGTTTCAAAATAAATTGGATATTAAAACATGATTTTTTCACTTCTTGTCTTTTCATTTTCTTTCTTAAATGGAAGACCTTTTTACACACTCTTTTAATGGTGAAATGACCCTGCAAATATCATTTTAATGGTTTCACCATCAAATCTGCCTCTTGGCCTTTCGGTTCATTTGAATATTAAATTATATTTTTAATATTATATAATTTTAACTACTCTTCACATTCCAATCATTTACTAGACATTGAAGTTTGGGGAATGTGTAGAAAATGTGAACAATAAGTCTCTCATTTTTATAAGGTAAATTGTATTATCATTTGTCAAAGTTAATAATTATATTTGGCACTTGTTTGAAAAATTATCTAATGTATTTACCCCTATTTAAACCTGTAATTTTTATATAAACGAGTAGATAATTTAATGTTTTTTTACATTAACTATATAGAACATTAACTTTAATTATTTATGTAGCACCAGAAGTTCTCACACACAAATGATAGAATTTGAAGTTTTATATTTCACATAATTCACACCAAACTCTTTGTAAATTATTTAAATTTAGTACATGAAGTCCTAGGTTTTAATTTTATAATTTACATGAACCCGAAGATTCATATACACATGACATTAAATAGAATCTGGAGTTCTAAATTGCTATCCTAAGAACCTGATTTTTGTACAAATATATTAGTCATAACTATTTTAGTGATCCATAACATATCGTCAATTGTTCATTTTATTCAATACACGGTTTTAACAACAACAAAAAATGCATCAATATTAGGCCTAGCTCAAAGTTTTGATAGAACCTAAATATTTTTTCCCTAGTTCTATATTCAAAACCTTAGGTTTCCTTTTCAGGAGTCTGAAGTCTCTATCATATGGTAAGAATATGAAATTTCCATTCATTAGTTATGAACTCAAAATTTTAAACTTTAATTGGTCATTGTTTTCTCTTCCATGATGTATGTATCCAAACCTAGGGAACCAGCAACTATAAATCTCTAGCCATAAGAGTTAACAAATCATCAGCAGCCAAACATGCAAAACATTCTAATTGAAAAATCATGCATCTTTGTTCGTCAAACACTTTCAAAAAACCAAATAATGATTCAAGAAAAGAAACGTTCTTGGGTCAAACTTATCTCAATCTCCCACAAGAACACCCTGAATATGGAATTTACGGGTCAATCACATTTGGTATCAAGGGATAAATTGGTTAAACAAATTTTCGCACATTGGAGATTCTATATTACAAGAAAAGCATTGTCAAATATAAGTTATACAACCTTTTCTCGTGAAAAAACTTTATTGTTAGTGTTCATTCCTTTATTTAGACCTGTAATTTCATGAATGTCAATGACAATAGTTACTGCAAAAACTTGTCGCATTTCCTAGAAACATTCATCGTATTCCACTCTTAAACTCAATACAAATGAGGCATGTTCTAACTCTAGTGGTCTAGCAGGATTGAGATGGCTGATGAAAAATAGTGAGGGAAGTTTGTGTGCGAAAATGTTATTCGTACCCACATTTCTTATCGGGCGCATTACATGATTGTACCTTCGATTGAAAAGTCAAAGGTAAAAGTATGTTAAAGCAATTTCAGTAAGAAATGTAAGTGTGTAACATTTCTCTATAGAAAGGCATAGTTATCCATACGAGTAATGCTAAAAGTCTCAATAACTATCCACCAAAGGTCCAAAGCATCCCCCAGAGTGTATTAAGTGTTTATACAGAGTATTGAGTGTTTGTACCCTGTGTGAACCCCACCTCAATGTACAAACACGAATTTGCATGGAATACTTCATCTTCCAATCCATATTGTGATGAGTTCAATGTCAACTTTTTATATGTTATGCCGGGGAAAATCTTTTAAAATGCAACTGTAGTAACATCCCTTTTTATTGCACTGCAATGCTTAATGGATTTGGGAAATGTGTGGCTGTCATTTTGCTATAGAGACGCAAACGTAATAGATGTTATTTTGGTGAAGAAATGTTGAGATGCAATAGAGATGTACTTTGTTTTTCCATCTCCTAGTTTTTGGATGAATAGCTAGCTTTGATATGTAAACTATATGTGGTTGTTGTACAATGTTGTTGAAGTAATATATTATGGGAATTTTTAAGAGCACCGCAAAAATTGCTTCAAAATACCACAAGGAAAATAAATCAAATTTTTGCTAAGGGTCACCACCTCATATATATATATACAACACAAAATACCGCTCATTTTCTCTCTATGTCCACTACACTTCAAACTCTCCCTTTCTCATTCAATTCACCCAACAAATTTGTATCCATTAATCCAACCAACCATCTTTAACAACATTATTAAATTTTTGTTCCTTTGGTCCCCACCCACCATTGTTAAAGTTTTGTCCCCACACACCAACTATTTTCAATAACATTATTAAATAACTAGGGTTTTTATTTAAATATTTAAATAACAATGGATGATATCCCAAAAGACAAAGACAACACCCCAAAAGCAAATAACAATTCCCCAAACCACATTTTTTAGATAAACTTTGGGTCCCATTTACATATATATTTATTTTTTCATAGATTAAAGAATTGGAAATGGCCAGAAATCGTACAGTGGTTCGGGATCGGGGCCCCGAGTTCAAGGCAAAAATTCGAGGTTGACATCCCGAACCAAGCTTATATTTTTTTGTGGGAACGAACTCCATTCGGCATAAATAGGACGACAACATTTCATATCTCGTTATACTTAGGTCGAAATACGATTTTTCGTGGGCCATGAACACCCCGAACCACCTCTACAAGATATTGGGTTGTTTTGGTGTGAACACCCCGAATTTATGAATTTCATTCGTCATGTTCCGAACGAAGTGGAGTGTTTCCCTCGGCATGTTCATACTGAATTATTTTTAGTGCTCATGAATTCATTCAGTTATTGTTATGCCTTAAGTTTCTCTTGGCATGTTCATGGATTTCATCATGTGTATAACATAATAATATTTTTACTTATGTAGGATGTCATCATGGATTTCAACTCCCTGTTATTTGACCAAGCGTTAGCCAATGTCGATATACCCAATAACGTGGATGATGGTTTCGTGGGAGTTAATGTGAGTGTGACATTCTTTACAGACCAGGTATTATAATGTCGCTCAATAAAGTTATATATTTTTATATATTATAATTATAATGTATTGACTATTTCTATTATTTATTTTAATATACTTCCCACCCGACAAGCATTGGTTGCTTGGACTCAAAATATTAATCGCTATCACCAAGTCAGATGCACCTTCGTCAACACATAAGGGACACACATGGGATGTGAAAATGGTGGTGAGTTGAGCGATCATCATAGGAAGAATGTTAGGAAGGAAGGTAGTATCCAAGGTGAAAAAATAAGAAGAAGGACAAGACAACTAAGAAGTGCAATTGTCCATTTCTGTTGAAGGGCAATCCACTTGACAACGGACAGTGGATGTTGTTTGTTTTTGGCAGTGTTCACAACTACCAATTGTCAAAATCACTAATTGGACATGCGTACGCCGACCGTCTTACTTCGGAGGAGAGAAACATTGTCGAAGAGATGTCGTTGAGTGGGGTGAGGTCGACTGCCATTCTAACGACGATAAAAAGTCGTAATGCTACTAATGTTTCGACAATGAAAACCATATATAATGCGAAGGGGAAATTAAGGATTTACGAAAGAAAGGGCAGAATAGCGATGCAACAATTAATGAAGTTGCTCGGTGACAAACATTATGTGTATTGGTATAGAACGAATGAGTCTATCATGGAGGTGGAAGACATTTTATGGGATCATCCAAACTCCATCCAATTAGCAAAGTGTTTTCTATCTATTGTTATTATCGATTGCACTTAAAAGACAAATCGATACAAGATGTCTTTGTTCAAGATGATTGTTATTATATCTTGTGGAAGGACGTTCAACGTTGCTTTCACATTTTTAGCAACGGAGAAGGAATAGAACTAATGATGGGCATTGGGCCATTTAAATTTCCTATTTGATCCATTTGCATGCCCCATTGTCTTCATCACCGATTGGGAGTACGCGTGCATTAACGCATTGCGGGTGGTGCTCCCGAGGCGAGATATATGGTGTGCACTTTTCACGTTCACCGCAATGTGGAACTCCATGCTCGAAAAGAGATCCACAATGAGGAGTCCTTAAAGAAATTCATGAGAGATTGGATGAATTTTGTTAAATTCCCCACTGAGAACGATTTTAACGAATCATGGATGTTATTTCACGTGGATTGGGTTGCATACCTCAACACTCTTCACTACATTGATTGCACATGGTATAGTCTAAAGGAGACCTTCATTCATGCCTCGACAATTATATCAATACTTATCATAAGAAACTATATCAAATACTAATCATAAGTTAGATCGAGATATGTGATTACCACTGAACCGGTCCATATGTCATAAGCAACATGGTCCTTAAAATGTTTCAACAAGCTTAGATCGTTAGGACCTCCATAAGCCGCGGACGAGGGGCTAACTTCGGCAACCTTCTTTTTACTATACAGGGTTGTCGTCTTATGTAGAATGATTGATGGGTTCATTGATGGCGTAGGAGCATCAACACCCCCCTCAACAGGTTCATTGATGCCCTCGTCATGAGCAACATCCTTCTCATAATGGTCCTCCCTCGGCTATCTCCACATGTCGCTCCACCACGGTTTCCACACACACACACCCCCCCCCCCCCTCTACAGCAGCAGTTACATACCCTTCTACATCCCCACTACAGCAACAGTAACAGCAGACAAAGTGTGAGTCTCTTCTCAGCGCTTCCTCTCAGAGGTCGTAATCGGCTTCCTCTTCAAATAGGAGTAGCATATAAGTTTATCCATAGATGACCTACATTAAAACAAAGATATAACAATGACAATTAATACAATGGCATATATAAACTAATGAGTACAACCTAAGAAACAATGACAATGAGTACAGTGGCATATAATACAATGACATAGAATGTATACAATGTTAACTGAGTGACTACAATGAATAAATGTTAATATAGTAAAATGTGAATACATAAAATACATAGAATACAATGACATTCATTCGGTATGTGTAGAACGTGAATGGGATTACATTTTGAGATAATATATCCGAATGAACTTTTTCATTATTCCTACTCCGATTCGAGATAAATATGACGAGCAATTTATCATAGCTCGTGGAATTTACCCCCGAATGAAACTAGGTTTAACTGAGTAACTGATTCGTCATATATATAACGAGGCCATGACAGTATCTTGGTCTAAATATGACGAATGAAACTGGGTTTAACTGAGTAACTGTTTCATCATTACCGTGACGAGTTTGGTCAATTAATTCGTCTGATTTACCCCGAATGAAATCGTAGTTTGTTTAAATCTGCATTTTCAATACAAATCCAACATTTTCAATATAACCACAACATTTTGGTCCATTTTCAATACAACTCCTTTCGCCCAATCATTTCCGTATGTTTGGTTCAAAACAAAATTAAATAAAGCATACATTTTGTTGGTTTGGAGCTCCACGAACCAAACTTCTGGTGGTCGTTGGTTTAGAGTTTGTATTATCAAATGTTTCTTTGGAGATGTCAGTTTGTAGGTTCAAACATATACATTATTGATATATGTTTACAAACTTCGTAATATATATATATATATATATATATATATATATATATATATATATATATATATATATATAGAGAGAGAGAGAGAGAGAGAGAGAGAGAGAGAAGTTCAGAAGTGAACCTAAAAGATGAGCATTTTTATCAACCTTAACAAAAAAATACCTAACAACCCATTAATTTAAATTCATATGTTGTAATTGGTTAGCACCAACGACAATGGTGGCGCAGCAATGAACACGCGTGCCGATTGAATATTTTTTTTACAAGCCCCCACCCCACCCACTGCCCAGACCTTTCATTAACCAAAAAAAAAATTAAAATGGACACGCATGAAGGAATAAAGCTAGGGCAGATAAGGCTGTCGGGTTTGGGTTTGGGTTTGGGTTTCCATGGGTTTTGGTGGATTTGAGTCGTGGAATGGATTCGGGTCTTGGGTTTTGAAGTTGGGGATCCGGGTAATGAGCAGGCAGGGGTCGAGTTCATCAGCTCCGGTTTTGGTTATTGGGTATGGTGGCCATAGTAGGTGGTCGGAATTGGCTGTTGTTTGGCCGGTTGTATGGAGGTCGTTGGATGTTGCCTAAGTGTTAGGTTTTTGGTCGCCGAATTTCACGGTTGGAGGTGTTGAGTTGGTCAAGTAACGGGATTGGAATTAGAGGTCAGGTTTTAGCTCTGGCAGGAGGTTTGGGTGAGGTTAGAAGGTCGGGAACAGGGGTTAGTCTAAGTCGTCGGTCTGAGGTAAGCAGTGGTCGGAGATTATGGGTTGCCACCAATTTGGTTGTTTAAGGTCGAAGTTCAGCCTGAGCTTTCATGGCAACCGGGTTCGTGATTTTTGGGCAGGTGGGTTGGTCGGAAGGTATAGGGGTGATGCTGGATTTTAGGTTCGTGGGTTTTGACAAAGTTGTTGTGGTGGGTGGGTAGGTGTGTGTATATTAAAAAATACGTGTGTCCGTTACCGCTAGCATGAACCAATTACAACATTGGAATTAAAATCATTGGGTTGTTAGATGTTTTTGTTAAGATTCCTTAAAATGTTCATCTTTTAGGTTTACTTATGAATCTCTCTCTCTCTCTCTCTCTATATATATATATATATATATATATGTGTGTGTGTGTGTGTGTGTGTGTGTGTGTGTGTGCGTGTGTGTAAACTTTACAAATTCCAAATGGATTAAGTTTACAAACTATTTTAGTATTCTAATACTTAATTTGTTCACTGTACCAACCTAAAGGATTAATCTCTAATTGAAGTTGAATAGATTTGGAAGTTGAATGAATTGGATATTTGAATGTGTAAAGAAGAGGGAAAGTTGGTAAAATGAATTTTTAATACTTTAAATATGGAGTGATCTCTATGTGGTATTTGGAAGCAAATACCTCATATATGTGGTATTTTGTGGTAAAAAAAAAAATTGAAGAAATTATTGTGGCACCCTTAAAAACTCCCTATATTATCTTATCCTATTGTTGGGAAAGGGAAAAAAATACAATACTATACAAGCCTTATATTATTTACAAAAGGGACAGAAAGGGAACTCCCGAAGAATATTAATATCGCGAACAAAGAAGAATCTGGCAGCAGCAATTTATTTTCAAGAAGATGAACATCAACACCACAACCTTGGTGACTGGACCCTGCCTTAATTTCCATCACTATCATTCTCTCACGATCATTTCATGGAAAAGGCACATCCAAATTTTATTATGGAAAATACTAGAGCGACTCTTGATTGGGACTCAAAATTGAAACTCACGCTGACATGGCGTGCTGTCATTAGTTGATCCCTTATGAATGTGGATCCGCGCCAGCGGCACTATCCTATCGCGACACACCATGTCAACGAGTCGCGATTTTGAGTCCCAATTTTGAGTCGCTGTAGAATCACTCTTTTATTATTATCTAAAAAATTGAGGGTGCGATAATAAAACTAACGAACATTTTCAATCCAATGCATCCTTTTCTCAGTATACCACGCATGAAAACAAAACAGCACGTAATAATTCAAATATAGCATTCTATACCAAAATATTCTCACAGGGTGAAATAAAAAAGAATAAAATTGTCAAAAAACTATCCACGTAAAATTTGTGAATGGAAACATGTGCTTAGAATTTTTAAAAATGGTGCTTTTACTCATTGTAAACTTGCATTTTGGCATCCATTCCCACTTCAAGCTCAAAGAGATGTCGTAATACAGCCACCACCACCACCCCCTCCCCCCCCCCCCCCCCCCACCCCACCCACAAAACCAACCAACACACCCAAACGTAAACAGCCCCCACACCCTTCCCCACCCAAACGAACCCAAACCTAAACAGCCCCCACCCCACACACACCCAATAAGACCAAAACAGCCCCCTCCCCCCACCCACCCGAACCCAAAACATGAAAGCCATTCATTCTACTCGAGACCCAGGCGGCATATTGGGTTACTCTTGATGAGACCAAGATCCACCTGCGGACATAAACAAAACAATGTTGTGACAATCAATTTATTTTTAAGGAAGAATATGCTTTTATGGTTCATATTGAAGCCTACAACCGTACCTTGTGTCCGAAGAGATCTCTAATATTATCAATTCCATAGAGTATCATGGTTGGCCTGGTGCAATAAATGAGAAGAACCACTCAAAATTTAAGTTGATTAAATAAATAACAAGCTCTCTACACGAGATATCAAAAACAAAACTCATATGGGAAAAGTGTCATCACCAAAGATGAGTTAAATGGGTGATAATAGTTTCCTAATTAGAAACCCCGAGTCGAAAACAGCAGTCTCCAGCTGCTCTTCCTTTACACCTGTAATTGTTTGTACTTTGTAACCATCCCTCACATAACTACTTTTCACCGATTTGTTTTCACTCGTTGCTATGCTATTTATCTAAACATGTTTGGTTTTGTATAGTTACCCAAGACAGTAAATATTAATAATTCGAATGAATTGTGGTCAACAACAACGAGGAGAATTGAACCATCTATTTTTGTGTGTAACTTCTCCAAAACCATGTGGAGGCAAATACAACAGCACCAAATACTAATATGCAGCCACTAGGGTGGAATGAAGAGGTGGGGATGGCTACCAGCGACTTGAGAGGTAAATTTGTCATATCAGCAAGCAAAAAGTCTACCTAGCAGTGAATATTTGGAAAGAAAGAAATGGCACTTTTTCGACACAATTACAAATTAAAAGGGGTTCCAAAAAATGTTGAGATTCTGAGAATATGGTCCAAGCTATGGTTTGTGCATGGGAAGATATCCCTAGAACACAAGACAACTCGGGGCCAGATGCAGAAAATTGGTGATGTCAGACCAGATCAGTTCCAGACGTTTTCGCCATTTTGAAAAATCTCACCTTTACCAAAATGCAAGACCCTGAACTACAAACATTAACTAAAAAAAAAAGAAAAAAGGAAAAAGTTGAGACCGGAAGACGGATGTTGCCCCAAATGAAGGAAGAGGAAAAGATTAATATGGAAAAAAAATGCTTTCCGAACCCAAAATGCAGAGATAGTTTGGCCATAATATCGGCTAAAATGCCCATACCCATATTGGCCAATGGGTTGGAGTCGCATAAGTTGAAATCCATTTTGGCCAAAGGGTTGGAGTTGGTCAGATGTAAATAAGAGATATACGCTTAATTAGGTATATTTTTGTTAATGCTAGCCTCTTTTAGTCATTTAGGTAAGTATTTGGTTAGCAATTAATTTCCCCCATATAAATACCACAAGTACTCTTTTGAGAAGAATTCCTTCATTTTTTTTAATATAAGAAATTCTTAGTTTCTCTCTAAAGTTGGTGTTTGTTTTGTTTTGGGCCTTTGACCTGTAGTTTACGTCAAATTGGTATCAGAGCGGGTGTCGCTCCAACATTGGTGTATTGGTGTATCGGTGTGTAGATTATCAACAAATCGTACGCTACTTTCTCAATGGCTCCGAAGAAATCCAAGCAACAAGAAAAGATTCAAGAATTGGGGGAAAGAAATCAAGAATTGAAAGGAAGCATTCAAGAACTCAACAAGAAATTTGATGCCCTCTTCCAACTCCTCTCCAAAACAATTCATGGTGACTCCGACCTTCCTGGCCCCGACGAAACAAACAAACTATATGGAAATGGGCAGAAACCCCTCGGGCAAGCCGAAAAAACCAGCACTACTCGGCCAAATGGAGATTCCGACCCCTTCAGAAAAACCCTAACGGCCAGCCTACCCAAGAATACCGAACCCTTCGGCGCAAATTCAAGAACCTCGAACTAGGAACACTCCAACCTAATCGGCGGTCTAGGCGGCCCATGCGGTCAGATTCAGTTCGCCGATCCGTGCGGACAAACTTTAAATCAAGAAAATCTAACCCCTTATATTTTTTGCCTAAATTTTTTGGGTTTCTTGCAAGTAGGTACGCGAGTCACGTACGAGGGCGCCGCCCATTTCAAATTGAAGAATTCATGGAAGGAGGCCTAACCGCGTTGTCGCTTACCCTTCAAGTTCGAGGACAAACTTTTTTTTAAGCCGGGGAGAATGATGGAAATGGATTCATAGTAGGTCATATTGGTTATTTTAGTATTCCTTATTAGTTGTTCTTTTATTTTAGTTCTTTTATTTCTTTTATCTCTTTTAATTGGTCTCGAAGCATGTTTGGGACTACTTAGGTATATTTTTGTTAATGCTTGTCCCTTTTAGTCATATTTAGTTAATTACTTGGTTAGCAAGTAATTCCCCATATAAATACCCCATGTACTCCTCTTTTGAGAAGAATTCCTTCATTTTTTTAATATAAGAAATTCTTAGTTTCTCTCTCTAAAGTTGGTGTTTGCTTTGTTTTGGGCCTTTGACGTGTAGTTTACGTAAGATTATTTGGTTGTATGTTGTTCACATCAAATTGGTATCGAACGGTACATTCGTTGTTGTGTAGATTTTCTTTTTATATAACAAGGCCACCAAAAAATCAAAAACCAATAAAGATAGAAGAAACAATTGAAGAACTCAAGCAGTCCGTGTAAGAGGGAGATCAGAAGATAGACATCAATTTGGACGAATGATGGAGATACCGAAAGTAAGTTTCGAGAAGCGTGAAGGAAATCTGAGGTGTCAAGCCTTTCGCTCCACCAAACCGTCCACCACAACCACCGGTTTGAAGTCAACTAACTGAGCGACTTGGGTAAGACACCTGACGGTAAAATTCTTGGCTGCTGCAACACTAACCAAGGAAGAAAATATTTTGCATAGGACTCAGATGGAGAATAAAGAGGAATTACAAGGGAATCTTGAGGAGCGGCGATTTGAAGCCCTAGGGCTCCACAAGCAAGACTGATGGGGGAGGATGGAGTTAAGCCAGGAGCTACAACATTGTTGGGGATGAGGTGCTCTGCCATCTTCGTTGGGATCCCAGAGTGAAAAACTGGGAGGGAAACGGGTCTTAATTGAGGACCCCACCCATGACCAAATCCAATATGACCGACTATTTGACCCTACCAATTCCCCACCCCACCCCACAGTACAAATAACACCCTAGACCCTTTAAACCTTCAACCTAATTTCCAAAATTATACTTCCAACTTTCAACCAAGACCCAAAATTATGAAACAACCCCTGAAGTAATTTTGATTGAAGGTTTACCACCCCAAAAAGTCTATAAACAGCGTCAAGCCAAATATTCAACAATTTCAGCCCCCTCCAGACCCTTAAAAGGTCAATCGGGATGACATCCGGCCACACGTTTAGGTGGACTGGCATCATGAGCCCACTACACATGACTTGCTGTATAATTTTACCCCTTTTGTTCCGGTTCAAAATCATTCATGCAACGCATATAATGGACGATTGACCCCTCCAAACACCGAGAAAGAAACTAACCATAGAACACCCTCCGGTAGTTCATGGACCATTCCACCGAGGGGATGAGGACCCCTTAGATGTTGGCGCTGGCTGGGCAGGGGTTTTCAAGGCTCCTTGAGAAGGACCATGTAATACCCCATACTTTTATGAGTAATTTGCTTCCACTTATGCATTTAACTATTAATTTAATTAGGAAAATTAAATTGGTTTCGGTAAATATTAATTAGCGAGTTAAGGATTAATATTTATAATTATTTTTATTTACTTGTGTGTAATAAGTAAATAGAGATGTGAATTATTATATGTCGTTTATGAGTAAAAAGCGACGATTTATTATATTATGTCAATAGCGAGTTACATCAGTGGATTTATATCATTTATGGGCGACACGTACTGTATGCACGTATCGGCTTGGTTAATGACATGATGGTATATTTTTAGTTGGGTGCTTCGAATAGCCTTTTTTAGTACACCGGTGATCCAGAATGGGTCGAAATGGTCCATAATAGTTATCCGGAGATTATAGTTGGGTCCCAGGGGCTTAGACGTAGTAAGACCCGTATAGGGCATGGGTGTCTTTTTACCCTTAGGGCTACACTTTAAAATGGGATTAGGGTGTAATTAAGGAGTATTACGATTTAGGGAGGGGGATGATAGCCTCACTTTTGCCTTTGCATAATTGTGATCAAGAGAAAGAGAGCAGAAAAAGAGAAAAAAAAGGGAGAGGAGAACTTGGAGAAAAGACGAAGAACATCTCCGAATTCAACTGATCTAGTCGGGACTTCATATTCAAATCCAAAGTAAAGTATCTACTTTCTTTAGATTGCAATTTCTGCAGCTAATTACGTTCGTAAATGATTAGGATACAATTTTGAGATTTAAAAGATGAAAACTTTGAGAATTAATTGAAGAGATTTAAGTTGTGTTTAACCTCTGATTATATTTGATAATGATTAATGATATATAGATGAGAAATTCATAATATTAATATGGGTTTATGATTATGAACATAGGAATATTGACAGGGTGTTGGAAATAAATAAATTTTACGGTTTGATTAATTCGGAGTTGTAAGAATTGATTTATGTTTAGAAATCCTTATGTTTTGATGACGGATTCGGGTTGATGTTAGAATGCTTTTGGGTTGGTCAGATATTGATGTGGGATATCAATTTATGGTTTTAGGAGGCTTAGGACCTCCATTAGAGGGTTTAAGAGGTGAAAAATCGAGGAGAATTTATGAGGTGGAAACCCGAGGAAGAAGACGATTGGCAACCCAGCAAATCTAACCGATTAACTGGCGAAGTGAACTGGTTCGGTATGCTGGCCTGCCCAGATTTTTGTTACGCTCTGTTTTGACCTGTTAGAGCTTGGTAAATGGGCATATGGGCTTCCGGGGTAGGTTAGATCTACTGGGGAATATTTCTGGGGGTTGGTGCGTGCTGCTTTAGGCCAACAGTTAGATGGGTTCGAATGAGACGAACCAGAATTCAAGTGAGTGAACACTTATACATATAATCGGGAAATCAGTTCGAACTTTGGGATTGGTAAACTTGTACGCCGTGGGATTTTCGTACATAGTACTTTATATATATATATACAAATTGAGGGATTACTTGTATATATATATATATATATATATATGTGTGTGTGTGTGTGTGTGTGTGTGTGTGTGTGTGTGTGTGTGTGTGTGATTGTTGCTTATTTATGTTGAACATACCTACTCGGTGGTGGTATCATTAGGTGGTTGAGCGTAGTGGATAGTCTACCTTGGCGTTGACCAGCAGGTGTTGGATTGATTCCCAGGTCATAGTACTGTTACATGGCCACTATCTATGTGTTAGGATAGGTGTTGGTTTGGAGACCGGTTGGGTGCGATGTAGTATGGTTGCGACCCCCGAACGTATGTTCATGACCGCCTTCATTTGTTTGTGTTTACATTTGGGTTCGGTGGTGAGATTCCGACCCAGTGACCCAATTGTGGTACGTGATATACCTGGAGCCAATGTTTAAAAAGGCAAGGCGAGGCGTTTTAGTCGCGGCGAGGCGAGGCGTAAGCCTCGAGGCGTTTGAGGCGTAAGCCTCACCGAAAATATAAAAAAAAAAAGAGCAAAATAATATTAAAAAAATACTAATAAAACCATAAAAATAAAATAACAAAGAAAATATAAAATAAAACTACAAAAAAAACATCCTTGAGGGCTTTCGCACATAGTTTGACATTTTTTTTGTTCCCCCCAATATAACTTTTTTGAAAAAGAAAATCAATTTGAACATATTGGTTATTTTAAATATGACAATAAATTAATCAATGCAAAATCGTATTGGCAAAATCATTTTTTTAGCTTCATTCACATATTGGTTCTTTTATAATATGACAATAAATTAATCAATGCAACTTAACAAGCAAATTTATTAAAAAAAACATTGATTTTCAAGCTAAGATTAAAAAAATAGCAACTTTATTAAAAAAGTAATAAAACATATTAACCTAAGTTTATTAAAAAAAAAACAACCTTTAAAATATATTAGAATAAGTTAAAGAAAACATATTAATCTAAGTTGAAAACCAAAAAATAGAAACCTTTTAAAAAAAAGTCATATTGAAGTTAATTTTGTACATTTATTTCAAACAAACTATATATTTGTAACAAAATATAGTCTCAAACAAATTTATACACTTATTTCAAACAAATTAGTAAAAAAAACCAAAATTAAGTGCAACTTTAAAACTAAACTAAAATAAAAAAAAAAGGAATAAGAGTTAGTAGATTAAAACAACATTTTTTTAAGTTAGGTGCAATTTTAGAAAAATGAAGAATTTTAACCTTTAAACAAACAGACTTTGTGATGAAAGAAAAAAAAAAAAAAAAATCCTGCGCCTCAGCAAAACGGCGTGAGGCGCATCGAGGCGTAAGCCTCAAATTCAGCCCTGAGGCTTAAGCCTCGAGGCTTTTTTTCAGCGCCTCGAGGCGTACGCCTCTTCCGCCTTTTTAAACATTGCCTGGAGCTCGATAGCACACCAGGGATGCATCCGCGAGGTCCCGGCTCTAGGGATGCAGTTTATACATATATAGCGAGTGATACATGTATATGTGTATATCTATTTATAGCACGGGTGTAGCTATATTATTATATTGTGTATAAATCTATGTATAGCATGTGGGTAGCTATGTTATTATTTATAAACGTATACCTAGTGAGCGTAATATATATTTAGCTAATGGTGATTATTAGGGAGATGGACTTTGATAGCGGTTATTGTCCTAGTTAGACTGGGTAGTATAATTAGGATAATAAAATGAATGCGTTAGGTGCGCACTATAGATGAGAGATGAGGTTAAGTCTCATGTGAATGCGACTGGAGAATTAATTATGAAGGTAATACACTGCATGTTTTTATTTAAAGCATTTAAATACTTACAAAATATTCTCAAACATTTTCGGGATTTGACCCGCTGGTAGTGCAGCAGCAAGGACAACAGGGTTAGATATTTCATGCTGTTACGAGCAGTAGCTGGGGATGCTGCGGGATTGATTGTACCCGCTTCTACAGTTTCTTTTCCAGTATTTTCTTTTGGGCGTGTTGCCCGTAGTTGGATAGGATTTTATTTATGTCAGAGGTATTCTTTATTTATTGTTATTTGTTTACGTTGGATGATTACTTGTAGTGACCGATGGTTTATTCGATTCACGTTATCTATTTATGCTTCAGTTATTCTTTCATTTCATTGGATGTATGGTTTTACTAGTTTCATATTTATATTACTTGTTGCGACAATGATGTTAAGAATGAAATCATACCGGATTCTTGTTTTATTTTAATAATGAACTAATCATCCAGTATTAGAATAGGTGGGGTGTCACCATGAAGTTGCGAGGGTTTGCCAAAGCTATGTGGGAATGAATTCACCCAGAATCGATTAGTGAAGGGGAAAAGTCCTATTCAGTCTTGGCCAAAGATCAAGAAGCACACATAGGGTGCCTTCTTGTGAGAGACGTACACAAAAGACCTATTTGCTACATTTCAGGGTCTTCGTCAGGGTTTGGCTTAAGTGACAGAGTATTCGGAATCATGTACTAGAGACGGATTGCGTGAGGGAGGAGCCAAAGGTACATTTACGACCTACACACTTGTATTCTTCACGAGTTGAGCTTGAGAGATATTCCCACTTTGGAGAAGGCAATTGGGTATGCCATCTCTTTTCAACATGCTTAAAGACTATGAAGAAACTTCAGGTCAACATGCTTAAAGACTCGAAAGAAATCTATTGCCAATCATACAGGTCTGAATTCTACACCTCTACCTATTAAATATTTGCGGTGCCATTTACATAAAGGTAGAAAAAAGATTATTCAATTCTCCTGCTGAACAAAATCAGAGATAAACTCAATGTTTGGTCTGCTAAACTCATTTCTCAGTGAGGTAGAATTACTCTACGTTCTTTCTTCCATGCCAGGTTTCATGCTATCAGTTTTAAATCCCCCTAAGGTAGTTCTTAAGAGGATCAATAACATCATCAGTAAGTTCCATTGGGGGGCAGCAACAAAGAAAAATCCTATCAATGGACCAAATGGTCTGAGGCCTGTTTCCCATATGAAAAAGGGGGATTAAACATCAGGAGATTAGAAGACATGGTAACCTCATTCAGTTTGAAATTATACTGGAAGTTTAAATATGATAAAGGGCTTTGGGCATAATTTATGAGGAACAAATATCCAAATTGTCTGACTTCAGGTACTGAATCTCCTAATATGAAAAGAATTGCTTCAGCCACAGATTTGGCAGAGGGCTTTATTGATGCAGGTAAGGATCTTTGGCTTGCTTCCACCACTGGAGAATTCACATTCAAATCAGCTTTTAATGTCTGTAGACAAGCTAGACCTGCTTCTCTGAGTTGGAAACTTAACTGGCAAGCTGTCCTACGAAGATTACAAATTTTACTTGGAAACTGCTGAACAAAGCAATTCCTTTAGAAGCTGAGATACAAAAGTTAGGCATTAGGATGGCAACAATGTGCAGAGGTTGTGAAGCTAATGAAGAGCCTAAAGATCATGTGTTCATTCAATGCAAGATAGCTAAAGAAATGTGCTTCAGCAACAAATTTGGGGTTCAAATCAGCTACTCCTCTTGCATAACCATTCTGCTTTCATAGTGGCTCAAAATGCCTAGTAAAGATCATCAACAATTCATCTACAACATCCTGCCTAAAATCATTTTTTGGGAGTTATGGAAAGCTAGAAACAACAAACTTTATGATAATGTTCAAGTTCAAACAGTGAACATTATCAAGAAAGTTGTTAATTTAGCTATTGACATAGGCCACAATAAAATTTTCAAGGATAGGTGCATACTTGAAGATCAATACATCACCAATTGGTTCAACCTGAAATTCTGCCAAAGACAGCTCCTGACATATAAATGTGTATAGTCTAAACCTCCTATAGGGTCATTAAAGCTCAATACTGATGGTGCTTCCAAAGACAACCCTGGTCCTAGTGGCATAGGAGGAGTTATTCGAGATGATAGAGCCTATTTCATAGCTGGTTTTGGATTGGCTCTGGGCAATAATTCTTCTCTTTTTGTTGAAGCTAAGGCATTAGGGGAGGGTCAAAAACTTTGTTTTCAACTAAATTTTGAATAGGTCCTGATAGAAACTGATTCAAAAATCCTAGTTGACATTTTGAAAAACCAAGACCAAACCTCCATGGACAATTTTAGATATCATTAATAACCTTGTTTTCCCAAATTCTTTTGAAATCAGTCACGTTTGGAGAGAAATTAATGCTGTTGCAGATGGATTGGCCTCTAGGGCAGCCACTAATCAAGAATCATCGATCTCCTGAACATTTAACTCACTTCCCCCAATTATCAAGGGTCTGCTCAATTTGGACAGGCAAAATCTTCCACAAATTAGAACTAGGTATTGGTAATTGTAATGGGATTAGCTTATAAAATCCCAAGTTTATGTTTTTGCCTTGATTCTTTATTTCTTATTGTAATAGAGATAATGATAAATCCCCATATTTATTTTCATGTTATATTTAGAGCATTGGGCCCAACCTCTAGATTAAGATTAGTTGGGGGTTTGTATACCACGGAGAGGCGTTTTCTCTATTTTTTTTGTTGATTAATAATATGTGTGGGGGTCCCGTCCCTCTTCTCTTAAGATTAAAAAAAATAAAATAAAATAAAAAATTGGATATGCCATCAAGGTCGAGGAGTATTTCCGTCGTGAGAGAACTGGACAAGGAGACCCACTCACTACCAGA
The DNA here is from genome assembly GCA_949130495.1 of Sambucus nigra. Classification (NCBI taxonomy): domain Eukaryota; kingdom Viridiplantae; phylum Streptophyta; class Magnoliopsida; order Dipsacales; family Adoxaceae; genus Sambucus; species Sambucus nigra. The sequence continues at coordinate 152,121,019 of OX422211.1, read as the reverse complement.
GTTTTGGCTAAGGCCCTGGGAATAAATCTGCTAAATTCATGTGCTCTAGTTGCAGTTCTATTGGTCATTGGGTTGCCGAGTGCCCGAAGAAGAACCGTCGCACTGTTATTATTACAAATGGCACTGAAGCATACGAATGGCACTAAAGCCGAGGTTCACACACTGGAAGAGGCTGCGCATGATACTCTTAGGGGTATGCACGGTTCGGTCAGTTCGGTTTTGGAAAACATTTTCCAGTCGAACTGTGAAGAGAGTAGTCGGTTCTGGCCATGTCATTTTCGGTTCAATTATTGGTTTTGTGCGTAAATAACAAATCAAGCAAAGTGAAAAACCAATATTAATGTACACACACGTACCTTGATTTGTATCTCATATTTCTTCGATTTAAATTTTTCCTTGAATTCCTTCCATATATTATGTTTATGCTTTTGAATAATCATATCTTCAAACTGATGGCCTTGTGGATTTGATCGTGGGAGTTAAGAGGAGGGAGACAGTAAAATGTTATTGAAATGATAGAAACCGTGATGGAAGAGGAAGAATTGAGAGAAAGGGAGAATGACAATGATAGGAAGAGAGGGAGACAGGTTGCTAGCTGAGAGGGAAACATTGTTCTGAGAGAGTCTGTGCTTAAGTTTTGAGAGAAATATAGTTTGTAGGGTTTGATACATGGAGGTGGTTCGGTTCGGTTTTTGGCGGTTTTTATTTTCTTTTGAACCGCGGGCCAAATCGACCTTTGTCAGTTCTCTAGTGTGCAAACCGTCAGTCGAATCAAGCTATAAAAAACTAAAAATTTTCAGCTCAGTTAGGTTGGGTTTCTGACCGGTTTTTCGGTTTGCAGGTTTTTTTGCACACCCCTAGATACTCTCTAGTGACACGGATGATGGTTTCCCCCGACATAGAGGGTGTTTTCCCTTTGAGCTCGTGGTCGAGCTCTTCCTTTTGAAATGGAGATTCATGTAAATAAGGGATATATGTTGTCTTTTTGTCATTTTTCCCTTTTAATACTTCTTGAACATAACATATATATATATTGAGGTCATAGTCTCATTCGAGATATTGAACGATATTAGAGAGTTCTAAATTTTAGTTGTGTTGTGATTTTAATTGGTTGTATGCAATGTTTTAAAAATCACTCGAGGCTTACGCCTCGAGGCATCACAAAAAAATCGCCTTGAGGCTTAAGCCTCAGGGTTGAATTTGACGCTTACGCCTCGATGCGCCTCACGCCTTTTTGCCGAGAGGAGCAAAACAAAATGTCCATTCTTCCATCACGAGCTTTGTTCTTTTTTTGTTATTTTAATATACGTCGACAATTGATATTTATATACATACTTAGAAGATAGTGCAACAATTAATTATATTTATTTTATTATACATACTCACACACACACACACACACATATATATATATATATATATATATATATATATATATATATTCTGATTATATATACGTACTAATCAATTAATTATATATACATACTAATGATCACTGTTTTTTTTCTTTTCAAATTCACTGTTTTTTTAAAGGTTAAAGAGCTCTTCATTTTTCCAAAACTGCACTTAAATTAAAAAAAAATTGTCGTTTTAATCTACTAACTCTTATTCTTTTTTCCATTTTTTGTTTTAAAATTGCAACACTTAACTTATACTATTTACTATTTTAACTTTAAAAAAATTTAAAAATAACCAATGTCATATTATGAAAATAACCAATATGTGAATTAAACTTAAAAAAATGATTTTGTCAATTTGATTACTATTTTAACTTAAAAGAAATTTTTAAAAAATAACCAATATGTGCATGAAACTAAAAAAATGAATTTGTCAATTTGATTTTGCATTGATTAATTTATTGTCATATTATATAATTAACAATATGTCAATGAAAAAAAAATGATTTTGCATTGATTAATTTATTGTCATATTGTAAAATAACCAAATTGTTATTATTGATTTATCAAATTATTTAAGGAAAAAAAAGTCATCTCGAGGAAAAAAAAATGTTTAACTATGTGAGAAAGTCCTCAAAATGTTTTTTTTGCAATTTTATTTTATATTTCTTACTTTATTTTTTATGGTTTTATTAGTATTTTTTTAATATTATTTTGCTCTTTTTTTTGGTGTGTGTGTGTGTGTGTGGGGGGGGGGGGGGGGGGGGGGGGGGGGGGGGAGGTGTTGAGGCTTAAGCCTTGCCTTGCTCCTTTTTAAACATGGGTTGTATGTTGTTAACACCGTGGTCCCAAAAAGGATTCTAAAATATTAGGATAGAAAGAGAGTTTAGAAATGGTGGGATTGCTTACCCGAGCAGTCTTGTGAGATTGTGGTTTAATTCCGCTTCAGCTACTTAAAACTCTAGTTAGAGCAGATGGTTTGGACTCCATGGGAAAGGAGCAGTCTGGGTCAGGAACCAGAGGTAATGGAGTCTATGGATTTGCTGAAGGTTATCTGCTAAGGTTCTGAGCTAAGTTCGCTGTCAGATGTCGCGAAGCAGGGTGGGTCTGTGGACAAAATGGTGAACACATCCGAATTGCTCCGGAACCGAGTGCGATTCTCCTCCAATTCGCACCCACGGCATATCCCATTTTTTTAATTATTGTTAATTACGGATTCTTCTTGGATTCTTTAATAATCCTGAAATTTTCGTGAAGAAGACTAAACTTTACAAAGATTGGTGGTGTTTTTGGATTAATATCCTTCGTCAAGCTATAAGGATATATATTCTAGATTAATTGAAACTTTGAAAAGGAGAGAGGGTGAGAAGTGGCCAAAGATAAAGAGAGATCTGAGAGTTAGAAAGACGTAGATTGAAGCATTGTATATTGACAAACATTGATGTGGATTTGAAGCTTGAGATTGTCTTGTTATTGCAAATCAACTTTCAACATCTTTCATCCTCGAGAAATGAAGGAAAAACAATAATTTCTCTGACTAGATTTTATGACGTATGAAATTAAGTATTGGGAAGGTGCTTGGGAATAGATCTTTTCATGAATGATATTTACCATCTAAATCTTTTTCATTCTGGGTCATTATTTTTGTGTTGAAGAAGATTAATAAAAGTTGTTAATTTGTGCAAAAACTAACGTAGTATCTATACAAAATTAAGGAATAATATAATATCTTTTATATTAAAATTTTATTGCCCAACGCAACCAAAAATTCAAGTATAATGAGATAACTCAAATCGCCGCACCCACACCCGCAAACACATTTGTGCTTCATAGCCTGAATCAGATGTTTGTTTTAGTTTCACCAATTTGTATTGTTTCCTTGGGTTTTGGCACTTGGGCTGGGCTATGGGACATGTAAACAGAAGTGTAGGGACTTTCAAGGGAGCCAGCAACATAAGGCTCAAACTTCAAAAGGTATAGAAATTTTTCCAAAAGCCCATTTTCCAAGCCAATCCAAACAAAATACAACCCTTTAGTGGCTGTTACTAAGTCTCTTTCAAAATTGCTCCTCACTTTAGCCATTTTTTACCAAAACCGACAGGGTAACCAGTCCTCACACTATCAATACTCTCTAATTCACTACCCTACTACAGTACTAATAATTTCTTCCTTTGATTAGCCCTTTTGCCAAAATGAAAATAGTGGCTAACAACTTATTTTCTTCTATTAATTGTTTACTTGATGCTTTCTCTGACAGACTTAGACTTCATTCGTCAAGCATGAGAACTTCTTCTCTTTCCCTTTCTCCCTCTTTTTTTTCTGTTTGGAGGGGTGTCAGCCAGTGTTGGAATGGCCATCAGTTCTCCTTATTCCAGGGAAATTCTTCATATAAGCATCTTGAGAAAAAATGACAAAAATAAGGCATAATGATTAAGCTCTCTCGAGTCTATGACCAAGAAGAAAGGGAATGCATGGGGATGCTAATTATAAGAAAACATGAAACAGTTCCCAATCTTTTAAGCATCACCACATTTGAACCAAACGTAGTTCAATGACCAGGCCAAAACCACATCAAGTCGGCAGAGTCAACTTAATTTCGGCACCCAATGTTTCGAACCATTATCTGTACCTATAGATTAATGATAGCAACCAGACCCAGCGTGACTCATCGAGTTTTTTTTTTACCGGAACTACCAAGCCCCCCAGTCCTATCATGTCTTTTCAGGAGGAAAAAAATTATCCTCTAAATAATGTATGGCTTTGTCTTGCTCAAAACCAAAACCACCGTCTCTGAACCATGTATCCATATTTGAGAGGTCTTCTATATAGTCACACAGGAAGAATATACACAGAGCCCAATGAGCAAGTGTGAATAAGATTCTTTATATTTTCTTAGATTCATACACTGGTGCAAGGATTGCTTCGTAGTTGGCTGTATTGCCAAAGCTCATTTGGCTTCAATCAAAGCAATACCCTACTTAACTTCATCACATCCTTACTACAAGTACGGATTTAACTTCTTGTTGGGTGGGGGGCTTATAAAGTGCACGGGTCTAAACTTTAGATTCCTAAAATCATTTTTCAATTTTTTATAATTCTGTCTTGTATAAAGAATGACAATGAGAAGTAAGATCCAGAGATTAAGCTCTTGATTAGGTGTTCGCAAGATATGGAACAAAAGTTCCACAACAAACAGTACTCAACCGTGTTTTCCAAAATAGCAGCAACAGTTATAAAAAAAATAGGGTACTAAACCACTATGCCTTCTATTGTCATGATTTAAGGAGAATGGGTTCTTAATCTGACATGAATAATATAATTATATACTACTAATGATTAATCGCATATCATGCGAAATACTAAAGCCTGCATGATATGCCATAATATAATTAGCCACTATTACCTTTCAAGGGAAAGTCCCCAGGCAATAACACGAACATCTTCCGGGAGCCCCATAGGGAGAAGCATTTCAGGTCTAAACATTCCAGAATTTCCAATTTCCACCCATTTCTTAAAGCCTTCATGATAACTGACAAAACATCATGTGATTAACCTAATTGCTCACTTCAAGAAATGTTACAAATATGAAAATAATGGCTTAATTACCCGAAAATTTCCATGCTGGGTTCAGTATATGGATTGTAAGCAGGCTTGAAACGCAATTTGGACATACCTGGAAAGAAGATACTAGGAACATAAGTCTGATCCTCCATGTAGTTTCAGAATTATAGATTTTTATCACTTAGAGCTTGCACTTAAGCATTACCATAGATCTCAATTTAAAATGAGAAAAAAAATGAAAATAAAATTAATAAAGCCGTGTTTGAAGTTGAAGAAGCATAAAAAAACAAAAGTTCACCATAATATTAATGTTTTACCCAGACGGGAGAAGAAGTCATTCAGAACTCCCTGCAGGTCACCGAGTGTAAGCCCCCGATCACATATTAGACCTGAAATGAGTCAGAAGTTGACTAGCTCATAAATACTTTCATGGCATTTACAAGCAGAAATTCAAATGTAGAGGAGTATAAAGTAAATGGAGTGATCACATATATTAGCTACCAGTTTTATTTATCTAACTAATCCTCCAGGGTGACCCTCCAATTTAAGATGCAGTATGAGAGGTGGTCCCAAGAGGATTTCTCCATCATTCATTTTGATAGCTTCAAACTCAGCAGCGAACTCGTATGTTGGCATGGATTCATAAACTAATATCAAGAATGATGAGCAATGCATAAACAAGTAACAGCATAACTGGCTGTCGCTCCCCAAGGAAATCGGGTCCATTACAAATTTACTTCAGAGAAAGAGAAGATATGGCCCTGTAGAGGGTAGAACACGAAAAAGACTCGTCTAGCTGACCTGGAGCCAGTGGGGCAAGCCTATTTTGAGTCAAGTCGAATGAATACTTACCCTTGCAACGAGATAGTCCAAAATAATATCAAAATAACATTTAGTGCGTGTTTGATTTGAGTTTTTGTGCTTTCCTAGCATCTCAAATTGGTAAATTCTCATATCAAGTCTCGTAACTCATGTCAAGAGTTTTTATAATAGAATGTGAATTCGTTTGTTAAAGCTCAAACTTAATATGTGAATTTACCAATCTGGGATTCGAGGAAAGCCAAAAACCTCGAATTAAACAAGCACATTTTGGACCTGTGTCATTTGGTTTTGTTCATGTGTTAATCAGTAGGTTGTTTTAAGCGGGCACTGTAACCCATCTTCGGATCATTATGAGAAAATTTGGCATCGTTTACGACATAATCAAATGAACTGGCAGAATCCTAGATAAAATTAGAACTTCGGGTTGGGTCACATCTGGCTTCTGGTGGGTGATATTAAAAATAGGCCCAATAGAAGATATGTATTTGCTAGAACACTTTAGACCCTCAATTCAATTAAAGGCTTCATGTTAGACACAACATGGTTGTAATCAGGCAGAGATATCTTATAATAAAATGAACAGAGAGAGAGAGAGGACCTTCTATCTGATGAAACTCAGCGAGATGTGTCCGATCCACAGCTTCATTTCTGAAAACACGATCTACAGAGTAGTATTTCTTCGCTGCAAAAGGTTTCTGCGCATCATATCAGAAAGGGGAATTATTATGACAGCACACAGAAAGGCTTCCAATTGGCTGAGGGTTGGCTAACACAATTCACTACAGTATACTAACATGATTAACCACCACATCCATCCCAAAGTACAGCCTACATATATTCAAGGAATTATGGAGTCCAAAGTAGTGAAAGCGTCTTATATTTATAGTCCTCCAGCTAAATGGCAAACAAAAAGTCGTAACAGGAATATGTAGTCATTAAAAATCCTTGATAAATAAGTATGTAAACTTACAAACAAACTTTGTATTAGAATCGCTAAAAGAGTTAATCCATTCAAGTGTTAGAATTCTTCTGGCTTATAGAGCAAAGAAGCTTTACAAAACATCTGGAACTAGCACATAAAAATAAAAAGGCAGTGAAAGCAAATTAGATTAGTAAAAAATCATATGCAAATCGGACCCAAAAAAAAAATGTTCAATCTTTTCACTAAATTGATTAGCAAATTAGATTAGGCAAAATCATATGCAAATCAGACCAAAAAAAATGTTCAATCTTTTTACTAAATTGGTTATAAAAATAAATAAATTTTAAGGTGCCAGATGAAACCAACTTTGACCAAATATTTTAAGTAACAACATATAAAAAAAAATACTTCCTCATAAATTTACTATTACAAAATTGGTAGAAGGTTAAGCAAAAATTCTCATAACATTAATTATCAGATTTTTCAAGTAATAAGTGAATCCAACAATTGAAGTTCTTATCATCCCTTTTGTTGTTGCAAGTAAAAAGATTATCACCATGAATGAAAGGCAGTGAGTGGTTTAGAGGAAAACTACACCCTGCATAAGAAGGCACTTGAAACCTTATTCTATTGATCAATGCCTTCACCATGTCTTTATCTTTTCTTAATAGCGGCTCTTAGAACCAACAGGCGGTCAAGCAGAAGTCTCGTAGGGGATTTTGGGAAAATGCGATGAGAAATACATAGAAGTTGCATTCACCTTGGCAAAAACCTCTTCCAGAGACTGTTTTTAGCAGCAAAGTCTGTGTCTACTAATTGAGCATTAGAGGGAACTAAGCTTTCCATTTAGTTCCTTCCCCCTTTTTTGTGAGAGTGTGTGTGTGTCTTTGGGGGGGCCCTCCTCCAGGGGCCTCGGGTAGGATCTCCTGGACCGGAGGGGAGGGAGGGGAGTAAGTGAGCAACACGAACTGCGCCCGCACGAGCATGTACATAGGCACTCCGGTTTGCACAAGCACCCACGGTAAGCATAACACACCCTTGCTTGAACAACACAAGCTTGGGAGTAAATGAGTTTGAGGAAGAATCATAAAATTGGTGACCAAATGATACCAGAAAACATGAAAAACTATCAAATAGTTATCTCAGCCACATTCAAGTGAAATAGTGAACACAGTGATTGCACGAATTCGTCGTTTGACTTTACACCAAATATATAAGTGAACTAATATTTAGTTTTTTAGCAAAACTAAACATAAGAAAAAGAGAAAAAATCAAATGATTTAAGCTCAATTACATACATCCCTCCATTGAGCAATTGCGATCAATCCACCAATGTTAACATCAAGCTTGATCCGCCCTGGATTGTTCCAGTGGTAAGGGGAGGCTCGATTAGGCCAAAGGTCTCGAGTTCGAAACCCCCCACCGATATGAGACTTTAAGCGGGGGTGGGTTAAGGTGGCTCTGGCACAGCGTCCCCCCTATTTAGCTCCCATGGAGGAGTCCAATGGCTCGTTCGTGTGGAGGTTCAGAGTTATCAAAAAAAAATATCAAACTCGACATCACAAATCGATATGAGTGGATACAGATATAATGATAGTCCTTTGCCCATTTGACCAGCTCTGTTGATAAGCACTTCTATGATTTACATCATTTTAAAAAGAAGGGAAAAAGTGGCATACAATTACAGCTTATACAAGTTATCCTATTTGGAAAGTTGTGGGCACAATAATGCTCGACACTTGTGACGGAAAAAGGTTAATGCTCAAAAATGCGTGTGAGAGAGTTGGAATAAGACTTATTTGGACAATGGACATAGTTAATTGAATTTGAACGTACTAATCTCAAGAGAAAGGGCTTCCTGGTCCTCACAAGAGAAAAGTGGGACTTATCAATACTATATCTTAAATCCCCTCAAATGATTAGCCAAGCTAGCCCATAATTCATGTCATGTTCAGACTCACCATTTAATACCTTCAATATGAATCACATAATCCTTAGCATCAAATGCCCAAGTCACACCCAGTGCCAGCCACCCCCCAAATTATATATGTGCAATGTTTAAAAAGGCGAGGCGAGGCGTTTGAGGCGTAAGCCTCACCGAAAAGAAGAAAAAAAAAGAAAAAATAATATTAAACCATAAAAATAAAATAAATTAATCAATGTGACAATAAATTAATCAATGCAACTTAACAAGCAAATTTATTAAAAAAAACATTGATTTTCAAGCTAAGATTTAAAAAAAACAGCAATTTATTAAAAAAAATAATAAAACATATCAACCTAAGTTTATTAAAAAAAACAGCAACCTTTAAAATATATTCAGTTTAGATAAATTGAAAACCAAAAAACAAAAACCTTTTAAAAAAAAAGTCATATTGAAGTTAATTTAGTACATTTATTTCAAACAAATTCAAATTGACAATATCAGTTTTTTAAGTTTCATTAACATGTTGGTTATTTTTTTTAAATATCTCTCAAGTTACAATAGTAAATAGTACAAGTTAAGTGCAGTTTTAAAACAAAAAAAGAAAGAAAAAAAAAGAGTTAGTAGATTAAAACAACATTTTTTTAAAGTTAAGGAAGAAGAAAAAGAGTTTTTTTTTTCGAGCCTCAGCAAAAAGGCGTGAGGCGTAAGCCTCAAATTCAACCTCGAGGCTTGAGCCTCGAGGCATTTTTTCCCGCCTCGTCTCGAGGCGTAAGCCTCAAACGCCTTTTTAAACATTGTGTATGTGTATTTTGATCATGCTTTATACAAGTTTTTTTTTTTTTTTTTTTGGGGGGGGAGGGGCGGGGCTATTTCAAGTAGAGAAATGCGTACACAAAATAGCTCAGAAAGTACTTACAAAAAGTGTTATCAAATGGTAGTTTATAAATGGTAAGAAAATTAAACCTGTGCAAGCATGTACAACATCCTTGAGGAAACAGCGGTAGTATGAGTTCGCAGAAGATTTTTGTTTGCTTCCTCTCTTTTCCAGTCGTATCCATATCTACAACAAGAGAGATTGTTACATACACATTAGGATGATGTCAAGTTATGCATACATATATAACATAACTACATACCCTCGGGACCCATAACCACCATATTCGTGAACTTGCTTCACCCGCTCAACATAATCTTCGGGCAGGCACTTTGTAGTGGCAGGTTCTACACACATTATTGTCATATAATTACTAGGTGATAATAATTTGAGGCAGCAGATGCAGATCAATAATCATGTCAAACGAACCTCGCAAGAAGAAGGTATCATGTGAATCACGAGCAGGGTGTTGCTGTGGCTGGAAAAGTGCATCGAAGTTCCAGAAGCTGCAAAAGAAAACAGAAACGAGGAAACATTGCTGCAATAAATTCAAACATGTATCAATTAAAAACCTACGGAACAATAATAAACACATATATTGCTTGGAATTTTTTCCTTTGCCAAAAGGGCTGGAACAAAGAAAATGAAAGGCACTATGAGTTGATTTAATCTGCTACACCATTTTGAGTAAATTTAGTAACTTCCCTGGAGTTATTTAGATGAACATCAATACTTAGCAAGCTATAGGGAGAAAATGAATTTCTTGAAAAAGAATCAATATTATATAAGTTCTTTATTTCTTGAATATTGTCAAATTGATCACTAAGATACTAAAGGCAAACTAATCGCAGAGTCACCCATAGTTCACAATTTTATATGTTTCACATCAGACAAGCAAAAGTTTTATTGTTCGTCACTTTAGATCTAAAGAATGAAGACCATATATGATCCAGAACCTACGTCTTAGATAAGAAAGACGGACTCGTAATGCCTAACATATACTATCTTAGTTGAAAGTAACACATACTTTACAGCTATTTGGCTACTCTAGGGGATAGATAAACTGAGTAAGATACTATCTTATTTGTTACCTGCTTTCAACATAATTGTTCGTTGGCATTTCCTCAAATCTGCAAATAGTAAGCAACTAATTATAAATATATACGCTACCTTAGAAAAGGATATCAAATAAAACAAATAATTTGTGACCAAAAACAATAAAAATCAGGTCATACCCCATCTGAAGAAAAATCATCTGCATTTGTCTTCTAACCTGAAGGGGAGATATGTTTTCAGAAGCAGTTTTAATAAATAGAAACGGTAGTTATGAACACAAGAAATAACAATAAATTTACAAATTACAAATGAAGTTGTTCTTCGTAGTTGCAATTATGACAAGTAGCCTACACCTACGAACTACTTATTGATAATGAGCAGTGACCACTTACTAGAAGCAACATGATTCTTCAAGGCTCTAACTTTTATTTGTAGTAGGAACTCTCTCAACTACTACAAGCAGCATGATAATTCTTCAAATTTTAGTGAGCTTCGGATTCACATCACTTATGGCCAGTAATCTACCACCTCATATTTACATTAATTCCCCGTTATAAAATGTTTTCTATTAAAAAATCTCACATTTGACTTTTTCAAGAATGATTAAATCATTTTAACTGAAAATCACAAAATTTCCAATTGCAGCGAGTTTTGAGTACTTTAAGGTTTCTTTTATCAAAGGAACTCGAGTAGTTTAAGGTTAAGCAAATATCATTAGGAGAGGGGGAGGAGGGAATGATAAGTGAAGAAAAAGAAGAATCATATCCTTGCCTTGAGCAACGGATGGAGATGACCACCTTCAACAGGAAAACCTTTAGCACTGAAATTATACTCTTTAAACTCCAACTCCTTCCAATCACCCCTTAAAAGCAAAGAGACCAAAGGCAATTATCAACTACATAAAATGTACAACAAAATGTACAAGTCGTTTAAAGTAGCTTTAGTATTTCAACCACAGGCGACTCCAAAATAGATGCAAACTTTTCTGATAAGACACGCCAAAAGACTACACGTTTCCTCAATGTAACTAAAAACGCTACAATGTATGGGAATAAACAAGCTATTTCATTTTCCCAACAATAAGCATATAATACAGATATGTTTAGTATAATATTCAAAATTCAGAATTCATTGGTGTACGAAATAATTTAAAAATTGATGAGCATTATTTTGTCATTAACCACCATTTCTTACGTATTAATGCTTGTATATGTGAAACATTTTGTCAAGAATTATGCATTATTTATAATGATTTTCCTACTGTCACTAACCACAACTAGCTCGTTATTTTTGTACATATGATATATTTTCTAGAAGGACGTTATATAAAATATTTTTATTACCTTTGCAGATTTTCTCGGGTTAGATCAGTAGCAGCCTTTTTCCTCTTTGGAGCGTATTTGGGACCCTTTTTCACTGAGTACCCTTTCCATATCCTACAAAGATAAGTAAATAGAGATGCATCCACAGTGCAAATAGAACATCAATATGTTGGAGATGTAACATGAAAGCTTCTGTAACTTGATAGTAAAATCTCCACATTAATAATGACTAATTTCACTGACATGAATTTTCAGCTTGCTACACATCCTGAGAACAAATTAAATTGATATAGAACCAAATATATATGGGGAAAACGAGAAGAAGATTACTGCTGAGCAATAAGCTTTCGGCGTTTGAGAGCATCAGTATCCTCTGGGTTTATGGCCTGGAATCACAATAATATATATCAATAGTGAAAAGAATACATGTTGCCTGAGTAGAATAAATAATAGATTGTAAAGTGGTGGTAAGTTATACCCTTCCTATACAGGTCAAAATAGCTTTCAAAACATTGACATATAGAATTGCGATAAACATATAAGCCTAAAAGAAGCCCTATACTCTCCTAATATGAGCACAGTATATATCAATGAGAGATGAGAAAGAAAAACTTGAAGCCAATTCAAGGTTCCAGATTTTCAAAATTAAGAACTAAAGAAAAACAGGAGTAAGGGAAGAAGAAAAAGTGTGATTATAAAACAATAATTTCCTCATGCAACCACTTCTCATCCTGTAGTGTTTCTATTATTTGTATGTCTGTAATTTTTTCTTACCAGTATATGTGTGTTCGTGGGAATATTGAGCGAATATAAGGTATATATATATATATATATATATATATATATATACACAGAAAGGATCTCATGCATACCCAGTTTGCATACCCTCCGTGCGGACCATTTTTTTAAAATAATAAAAAAAATAATTTCGGGCTGATTTTTTTTTTATGATTTTTAAACATTTCATAGGACCATGAAAAAAAAATCAGCTCAAAATGAATTTTTTTGCTATTTTAAAAAAATCGGTCAAACTTTGTCAGTTTTTAAGTTGTTTTTAAGTTGTTAAAAACTGACAAAGTTTGACCGATTTTTTTAAAATAGCAAAAAAATTCATTTTGAGTTGAATTATATATATATACACAGAAAGGATCTCATGCATACCCAGTTTGCATACCCTCCGTGCGGACCATTTTTTTAAAATAATAAAAAAAATAATTTCGGGCTGATTTTTTTTTTATGATTTTTAAACATTTCATAGGACCATGAAAAAAAATTCAGCTCAAAATGAATTTTTTTGCTATTTTAAAAAAATCGGTCAAACTTTGTCAGTTTTTAAGTTGTTTTTAAGTTGTTAAAAACTGACAAAGTTTGACCGATTTTTTTAAAATAGCAAAAAAATTCATTTTGAGTTGAATTTTTTTTTATGATCCTATTGAAATGTTTAGAAACTATAAAAAAAAATTAGATCAAAAATATTTTTTTTACTATTTTATCAAAATTGGTCCGCTCCAGCGATATGCAAACCGGGGTATGCATGAGAACCGCTCTCTCTCTCTCTCTCTCTCTATATATATATATATATATATGAATATGCTCATTTTATCACATTAAAATTCAATGACATAATTAATCTCATAAGTCATCATACATTTGCAGGTAGAGGGAGTTCTATTGAATAATAAATATACTTTTTTAACAGGTAGGGTGGGGTGCTCTCTTGTTGAAACTTTTCATGCTTTTTTTTACATCAAAATACCAATTCATGCACTTCTAAGTGATGAAATCAAAATCTAGTACAGTAATGAAAACTTTTTATCAAGACGATTAATTGGCATAATTTATCAGGTCAATCATTTCATAATAATTTTACAACTGAAAACAATAGAAATGCAATTAAATATTAGATAGGACAGTGAATAATAATAGGTAATATGATCAATATTCATGAAAACGTTAGAGGAAGAGACAGGCCATTGGCTTAGACAGACATAGTATAAGATACATACGGTAGCTTGTGGTCTGACAGAAAATATTGCCTTACTCTAACCGACCCCTACTAATTGTAATGCAGATGTCTTGAGTAGGGTTGCATTTTATACACCACACATACATTCTCTGATAGTTCAAAAGGAAACCAAAAAAAATAAAAAATAAAACAAGAACCATCACCTGACCGCATGGTGATATGCCTATATTTATGCTCATATACATAGATTACATGAGTAGCCATAAAGTTAGATGGTTCTCAGGCATACATTGATAGAAATGGGCCCCCATTTTATTTTATTTTTGTTATTTTATTTTATTTTTGTTATTTTATTTTATTTTATTATGTCGTCGTATTTTTCTTTTACTTTAGTATTTAGAGGTAGAAGTAACAAAAGGCCATTAAGGGCATTTTTCTAATTAGAACATTAGCTTAGAGCCTAAATTGCTCCTCCTCTTTAAATACCCTCATGTAAGCCTCATTTGAGATGGACTCTTTTTTTTTTGGGTTACAATTTGAGATAGACTTGATTTTGGAATAGAAAATAGTATTTCTCTCTCTAAAAGTGTGTTAGATTTTTTTATGAGCCTTTTGGCGTGTAGTTTACGTCAAATTGGTATCAGAGCGAGGAGTCACTCCAACATTGGTATTTGGTGTATGGGTGTAATTTTTATCAAAATCATACACTATATCAATGGCTTCTAAGAAATCAAAACAACCATTGAAAGAGATTCAAGAGTTGAAGCAACAAATGGGAGAACTGGCACAATAACAAAACAGCAAACCCTAGTTTTTCAAGAACTCGATCAAAAGTTTGATGCCCTCTTACAACTCATCTCCTCCAAAATTCAAAACTCTAGTCTACCACCCACCACCCTTCCCCACCCTGCCAGCCACCCCGCTGCCCTAAGCCACCCCCACCCCTGCCACCCTACCTCCACCCCGTTCCCCACCCCTGCCAACCCACTCCCTGACCCAACCCCCTGCCCCGACCCCAAAACCCTGCCTGCTGACCACCCCAACAACCCCTCTTTTGCCCCCGACCTATAACCTAGCCCACCCGAACCCAAAAAAATCTTAACCCGACTCGCCCCTAACTGCCGACCACCCCAGGAGGTCGCCCACCCCCCTTGAACCCCAAAACAGTCCTGAAACCTTAGGGTTCAGCCCTATTTTTGCTCGAAAACCACTTGGGTTGACCCATCCAGGCCCAAACCCATCTAGATGCACCGAAACAATGATTTTTGACCCAGGAGGGCTTTCACGGCTGGTATGGGTGAAGAAGAGATGAAAATTTGTGGGATGTGCACTCCTCAACTTTCAGAAATTAATTTTTGGCCCCCACAAGTTTTTGGCACCAATTTTTGGAATTTCCTCACGAGTCCCCATTTTTTTTTAATGCTCGTAGACGAACTTAGTTTTATGAGGAGGAGAGTGATGGAAATGGGGCCTATTTTAGGGTTTTATTGCATTTTATTTTATTTTTATTATTTTCTTATATTTTATTATGTTATTGTATTTTTCTTTAGACTTTAGTATCTAGAGGTAGAAGTAGCAAAAGGCAATTATGGCCATTTTTGTAATTAGAACATTGCTTAGAGCCTTAGCTACTCCTCCCCTTTAAATACCCCATGTAAGCCTCATTTGAGGTAGACTTGATTTCGAAATAGAAAAGAGTATTTCTCTCTCTAAAAGTGTGTGTTAGATTTTTTTAGGAGCCTTTTGACGTGTAGTTTACGCCATACGCAGTTGATACAGCCACTTTAAAAATGCGACTAGAAAATATTCCATTGAGTAAACCGAATAAAGGCATCGCAATGACTAACAGGCACAAACTAACCTTCTAGTAATGCACTATAAGCTCAAGCAATTTAGTGCAGCAACTAAAATGACAAGAAATTTGGTTAACCTAGTCATGTTATTATTGATTTTGCTTAATTTAACTTCATTTTCTCACAAACAACATAAATGGAATTCATTATTTAATCTCAGAGACATCATTAACGATATTTATTAACTATGAAAGTGGTTCAGTTAAAATACCACGCACCTCCCCATCTTGTACCCGCAAAAGCACATCTTTGACTTTGTCATCAACATGTTGAACCTACATCAAGTGACTAGTATAAGAAGAAGAATGTAAACTACAAGATATTATAATTAGAGAAACTACTGAACTAGCTTTTCAGGCAGATAATGATAAATGAAAAAAAAAAAGAATCTAAAGTCATTAATCAATCACAAGTGTGGCTACATTATGTATAACTTGTTTTTATAAGTATGTAAAATATATATATTTAAATGGCACCAATCCAGGATCACCAAAGTGCAGCATTGGCGCCTAGCCTCACCTCAGGCAAGGCCCCTTCAGTAAGGCCCGCGCCTTGTTAAATTTCTTCTAGAAAAAGCCTCCAATACAATAATAAACCAATTGATATGTTAAAATTATGTGTTTTCCAATGAAATATGGAGAATTCAACCATATTCCACCCAAAAACTAATAAAAGTCGAGACTAAGTTGTGGTGAAACTCTATCTTTCTTACTAGTCACTACTTGGGCAAAAGAAACCAAAAAAACTCCAACGTTGTTGCATCTCCGATTGATTCTGATTTTTCTTTTCACACATTGGAGTACATTTGTTTTAAAAATATTAATATATTTGATTTTGTTGATTACTCGATAATTAAAATGTAACATAATTTTGATATTTAATAAATATATTGTTTACTACATATATCTTAACCTGTATGATAGTAATTTATGCTATATATTTCAAATTTTAAATAATAAATAATCTTATTATTATATATATACACAATTTTTGCATGTTTCGTATAATATGCGCCTCACTTCGATCAGAGGCGCGGGAGACATCGGCGCCTTGCGCCTTAAATAACTATGCTTCAGACACTAACAATACTACACCTAGAATAACCATTCTCTGATGAGCGTCAGTACTTTTTTTTATAGTAAATCAGTTTCACATGATCCAGAATTTAAAGTATGAGAAACTCCTCAATAAAAACTAGTAGCTGCTACATATCTACGTGACTTCTATTTTACATTAGATATCAACTTTACCTTCCTGGACACTTGTGTTCCCATCTCCACCCATCTGTTCTTTATGGCCTGTTGGCAGCCTATTTTGAAAACTGAGCTGCTCAACTTTCTCTGCGTCCAGAAAGACATTTCATCAGCACATCTTCAAACAGTTGACAAACAAACAGTTACTTAAAGACAACAATTCTTGGAAAATATATCATCATTCAGTAGAAAAACACCATAAAAAATGCAACAATCCAATACCTACACTAGAAGTCTAGAACCTCAAGTTATGTTCGGTTGCTTGGAATTGGAGCCTAATAGCTTGAATAGGGCCACAACTCCAAGAATAATGGATTAGTTTTTATAAATTCACATGAAATTATCATGTGATTTAAATGCTACCAAATCCACTACAAAGTTCCAAAGTAGGAGCAAGATGTTTAGTATCAAAGACTTGGAACAATATTGCTATGGAATTGGGCATGAACTTGCTTAGATGAGAAATTCAGCTAATCATACAAGACATGATAATTTCTGAAACACTTCTGAATCTCTGAATAAAATAGGTAGAAAAAAAAAAGTACTAACCTTTAACTCTTCTCGTGAGATACCCTCTGGTGGGATAGCCAAGAACAGCTGAACTTCTGGAGATCCTTCAGCAGCATATGTCCTGCCCTCATCGGTGAGGACCCATCTCTCCCTCTTGATGTCCTGCACAATTGCCAAGAAGCATATATGTTATACATTCATGAAGACCATATCTAAAAATAATAATAATTGAGAACAACAGAGAATGAGCAATTGACCTTAAGCGAATAAAAAAAGTCTAGACAAAAATATTATTCTCAAAAGTCAAAAACATCATATCCTCATCCCAGTTTTACAAGACACGAATAAAAAGTAATACAGTCAACCAGACAATAATTATATTTAACAACTAGAATAAAATATAAAAAATAAAATAAAATAAAAAACTCGTTGCCATGGGTGATAATTCGATAATACTTAATTTTTTCAAAATAGGTCGTAATAGAGTTGAGGGTTATTTACTAACCCCCTCAATGTTCAAGAATTAGAAATAACCCTCTAAACTTGGACGTACGTTAACCTCCGTTACAAAACTCTCAAAAACCTTTATTTTGAGTCATATGTATATCGGCTCTATTCCGTTTGGATAAAACTTCTTTGCGTCATAGGTTAGTTGTTTGTCCTTCAAGCCTATGATGTGTGATTGAAGATTGTAGCGGCCAAGTTAAAGCGACATCGAATGCATGCCGAGTTTCGTCTTCAACATCCGAATACGTATTATGTTTAATCCCTGGATACATGTTTTGAGTATTTGTTTTTAAAATGTTTTTGAGGTTAATTTTTTTTTGTAAGAAGAATTTTTAAAGAAAAAAATATTTTTGTTTATAGTCGTACGAACGAGTTCTTCAGTTCGTTCAAACGACTCGTTTGAAACGAGTTTATACTATTCGTTCGAACGAGTTCAAGATTGGTTCAAACGTGGTGTGGCTTTTCGTTCAAATGATATGTCTATTTGTGATCTCGTGTGCTGCACCAAGGCGTGTTTGTATTGTTCGACGGTTGGACAAGTCAAAGGGCAAGTAAAATCGGTGGGATACCGAGACGTGGGAAGTTCGCCTGCGTTGTGTGGCGGTTGGAAGGTGTCCACCAGTGACTGTGAAGAAAGTTATAAGGACGCGCATCAAGTTGTTGATTAAGTCTAAGTTGTTCTTGTAAATAAACATATATCATAGTCGACTTGCGTGTCTGGACTGTCCGTGATGTAAACTACACGTCAAAGGCCAAGAAAATAAATCAAACCCTAACTTTTAGAGAGAGAATCAAGAGATTTCTTATATTTCATAATAGAAAGCTTTTTTCAAATGAGGAATACAAGGAGGTATTTAAAGGGATGGAGTAGCTTAGGCCCTAAGCTAATATTCTAATTATAAAAATGCCCTTACTACCCTTTGCTACTTCTACCTCTAAATACTAAGGCAAAACAAATACAATGGCATAATAAAAGAAATGAAAAAACCAAAAATACAATAAAATGCAATAAAACCCTAAAAAAGTCTCATTTCCATCACTCTCCCCTTCTTAATAACAAGCTCGTCGTCGAGCATTCAAAAATTAGGGACTCATGAAGAAACTCCAAAAAAAAAAAGTTCCAAAAACTTGTGGGGACTCGAAAATTAATTTTTGAAAATTAAGGAGTCCATCCCACAAATTTTCTTCTCTTTCTTCACCCAAACCAACCCTAGAAGCTTCCTCCGGGTCAAAAACCAACGATTTGGAGCACCTAAATGGGTTTGGGTTGAAATGGGACAACCCAAATGGGTTTCGAGCAAAAATATGCAGATCCGAGGGTTTCAGGGCGGTTTTGGGAAGCAGGGGGACGGCTGGTCACATAGGGTTGACTCGGCCTGTGGGGGGTTGGGTTTTGGGCTCGAGTGGACTAGGGTTTAGGGTGGCGACAGTAGAGGGGTTGATAGGGAGGTCGGCAGGGGGGTTTGGGGCAGCAGGTGGGGTGGGATTTTTTCTGCTTCAGAGGGGTGGGGGGAGGCGAAGGGAGGGAGGGGTGGGTGTTCTGAGTAGCGGGGTGGGGGCTTCTGGGGGGTGGGGGGTAGGGCAGGGGCTAGGGTTTTGGGATTTGGAGGAGATGAGGAAGGCTATGATTTCTTGTTGTGTTTGTAACAACTCTTCCATTTGTTTCTAAATCTCCTCGTATAGTTGTTTGGATATTCTTAGAGCCATTGAATGTAGCGTACGATTTGATAAAAACACACCGATATACCAAACACCAATGTTGGAACGACACCTCGCTCTGATACCAATTTGACGTAAACTACAAGTCAGTGGCCAAGAAAATAAACCAAAACTCTACCTTTTAGAGAGAAAATCAAGAGATTTCTTATATTTCAAAATTGAGAGTTTTTTTCAAATGAGGAATACAGGGGGTATTTAAATGGAAGGAGTAGCTTAGGCCCTAAACTAATATTCTAATTACAAAAATGCCCTTACTAGCCTTTGCTATTTCTACGTCTAAATACTAAAGCAAAACAAAATATAATGACATAATAAAATAGAAGACAATACCAAAAACACAATAAAATGCAATAATACCCTAAAAAGGGCCCATTTCCATCGGTCCAAGTTTTTTCTCATTGTGGGCTTTCTCGTACATCGTCGTGTTGTGGTGTGGCTTATTTTATGCTTGCTTATATCACCTAGATACATGTTTTAGGACAAGATAAAATTGGCTAAATTTTTCACAATACTTAATTTAATTGGTGCGTGTTTAAAATTGGTTTAATTAATTTGAGAAAATTAAAAATTGGTGTTCCGTATAACCCGAGGGCACTAGAATGCTTTTCAGTGATTAAATCCCTAAATCATATCAGACCCATACAATCAAATCCTCTTACGGTTTCTATATACAAATGTTCTACAAGGAGGTGCCTTTTGTCGAAAGAAAATGGTGAAGGGTAAAGGAATGTGGCTAAAACAATGAAGCATTTGGTTACTTCTTTCCTCTTTCAATAACTATTTTGATGTTATATTCCATAATATACATTTGTTTTAGTATTGATTTCTGTTGCTCCCAAAAAAAGGGCAAATTTGGTTTGGCCATGCAATGCATATACAACATCATTTTTAAACTTCTCAGTTAAAAAGAATTTGTAGAACTTCTTAAATTAGGGTTCTTATATAAGGTAAAGTGGAGGAAAATTGGGGTATTTTTGTCCATACAATTTTACAGGGGTAAGTCAAGATACACGTTATTGAGGGTTTTTCAACGGAGCTTAACGCCAGTCCAATCCTGCGGGCTTATGTCTAATTTTTTTGACATTGATGGGATAAGTCTAAATACGCGATTACTACAAGGCGTTGAGTACGGGGAAAAAAAAAAAACTAGAATTACTTACTAAAATGCAAAAGCAACCAAGAACGTTTATATATTATAGTAAATTATTGTTAACATTAATTTACAAGCAATGCAAAATGAGATTCAAAGTTTGTCACTTAGAATTATAATAATTTTAGAAGCTAATTATAGTCAAAAGTATACCAATTTAACAAAGCACTACTTTGCTTTGTCATTCATTCCATCACAAGCGTACTTGACTTGGAATTGGAAATTAGAGAAGAAAAAAAAGTACTTAACTCTTCAACTATCTTCACTATATTTCCGATTTCAAAGTCTCAATTAAATGTTGCTCAATGCAAGTATACATTCATTTTTTAAAATTGGTAATCAAGAGGGATAAACTTCAAAATACGTCTTGACTCAAACAAAATAATGGTAATCAAGAGGGATAAATTCAACTGAAAATTCAAAAATTTGTCCACGTTTGAGAAAATTGGATATTCAAAATTTCTTAGTACGACATATTACTAGTATACCTTGTGGAGGTCGGAATCGACCTTGCACCGATGATGGGTGAGAGACGAGGAGGCTGAGAGAGGAGGAAGTTGTAGGAGAAGAAGCGGTGAAATATGGACAGACAGACAGACTTAATTGGAGAGAAGACACCCAAGGTGGCTTGATTATTGAGAGAACAAAATTCACGAACCAATTTAGGCTCCAACTAAAACCATTTATTCTCCCAGACATATGCGAGTTGGGGGAGGAAATATTAATTCAACCACTTGCTAGTTATAAAGGAATGAAAATTTCTAGTAGTAAGAAACATGATGCCACTAATAATATAGTGTATTATTGAGGGTTGAGAGAGAAACATATAGTATTATGTTTATAAAGCGGATGAAGACCTGAGCATCGACCAGTCTGAAACCGTTGAGACTTTTAATTATGTTGACAACCTCGTCGTGATTAATTCCTCGTTCGGAGGCAAACGTACCCGAATCGGATATCTCATCGTTGTTTTCAAGGAAGCCAAGCACCGCTTCTTCTGCCATTTCTCACTTTCTTAACTAGAATACCGCTCAACGATGAGGACCGACCGCAGTTGCCTAACCTGCAAACCAGCAAAATTTATAGAATTAATGTAAAAACTTGCAAAAATAGCGTAGAGATAAGGATACCACATTTCAGCAACTTGACAAAACCAGTAAAAAGAAACAAAATTGAGCAAGTAATCATTCACATTATATTCATATTTTCTATAATCGATAATATACCAAAAAGGGTAATACACAAGTACACTTTAGCAAAACCAAAAAAAGGAGTTATTTGGTCTACAAGTTGCCCAGATTTACAACAATATTTCAAATATGCCTACAAAACTACGATTAATCCACAGCGAAAGCTAAATCATTGTACAAAATCCCTTCGAGGTCACTATTAGCACATCATTCGTCATCCACCCTATGCAGAAGAAAAGAAATAATTAATTTATGCAAGGGTCGGAAGAGAAAATACCAAAAGAGATAAGAAATGCATGAAGAATGGCATATACCTCAAGAATTCAAGGTTCCCATAATACGCAACCGTTCTTCTTCTTGTCGTCGCCCTTTCAGACCATCACATTTTGCAATTTTTTAGTCTTTCATACGTGAACATAGAGCTAAATGCAAGGTCTTTCGGCTTTCTAATGTGTGATAAGGCAAAAAAAGTTAATCCACGGCTGTCTCTATCACCAATATCCATCACCGCCCGATCTAAAGTTAAACCTTGACTTTTGTGTATCGTAATTACCCAACACAATATAATTGGTAATTGAGTTCTCCGGCAGCAGGTTCCATTTTATTTTCTCCAATTTGTTGTTTGGGGGGGATTAAAACTATGTTGCTTCCCGGACGAAAGTTAGGGCCACGGTAGTTATCAAAATCAACCATAACTACGACAAGTAAATCAAACGGTGATTTACAGTCAGGCCCATACACAATGTCAACTACGGTACCCATCGCACCATTAACAAGTCCATAATTAGTGGCGAGATTAGATTGGAGCCTTATACGAGAAGTAATGGATACAGAAAGTACTTTCTCCAAACCTTTTGCATTATTTTCCCTAGTATTGGAAGCAACATCACAATTATTCTTGGAAGATATTCTAGCTATTGGAAGATATTCTTGGAAGATATTCTAGCTATTGGTTTTTAAATGTGAACTAACCTCTTTAGATTGTGCTTATTAGCATCTTACTTAGTTGGAAAGAGATGAAAGGCATATCTAAAGTTCCTCAGATCTATCGATATTGAGAGACGAGATATTACGACTATTAAACAAGTGTAAATCCTCAATGGTTGATGTTCCATCACTAAGTCTCAACAAAGCCGCACGATATGATGCTTGCTCTTCTCCGATTGTCGAAACATGTGTGATAGTAAAACACACTTATCAAACCCCGCATAAGCAATGCTACGACACAGTTGCATATGACTTCATTTGTTAATGTATAAAGGGCTATCAAAAACAGGAGGCAACTGATGCATAGCACCAACAAGAAGTACTAAAACACCCCTGAAAGGCTCATTAATTGCAAATATATCTCGACAACGAACATCGACACTAGCAAGCATTGATCGTCCCAACATGCTATATTCATCAATAATGACAAGTTTTGTATCTTTAAAGTCTTCTTGCATGCATTGACATTTATCACCACTAATTGAAACGTAAGGTTGTCCAGGCTTTCGTTTTGCACTTATTGCAAATTCGTGGTGGATGGTAGCACCACCAATATTAAAGGCGACAACTCCCGTTGGAGCCATAACACGAATTGCTTTTTACTAGTTTGAAAGCATTCAGAAACTGAGCAAACAATAGAATTTATAAGAGTTGATTTTCCACTCCCTGCTCCCCCACAAACAATAATTTGAATGGTCCTTCCCGGGTCAAGTGATCTGGTAATCAAATCATGAGCCAGACGTTGTTCAACAGACAACTCATTAAGTGAAACACCGAGAGCATTGTTTAACATTGCATTGGTTGAAGCTTCTCAAGCACACATTGTTTTGGACAAATTTTCTTTTAATATCAATGTTGGGAAATCGCTCTAAGCCTTCAGCCCAATTGTGAGACGTATCAAAATCCCTCATTCCCAATTCAACGTCATGTCCAGAATCAAACATCGGCCCATCGATGCAGCGATCATCTATTCTTCACGGTGCATCCCTTCCACTTCAACGTCAATATCTAGTTCATCTTCAAAATCACCATCAATGGGTTCAGGCACGTTGATGATGTGTATACCCCCAAGCCCCAAATTAATATATCGATCAGACCATGAGCAAAATCACTTGTTGCTTCGTCTATACCACGGTAATTGTGGTAAAGCAAGACTTGTTGATGACAGAATATCTCCCATTTTTCACCTTCTCATGAAATGTCACTTTCTGATTTCGGAACAATTGCATCGGATCTAGATCTATGCCAACTCTTCCTGCAGTAGTAGTGTCGCTTTGCCATTATAAGGAGGGTTATACCTTCATATTCAGGAGGACGATTCATGTACCTACTCATAAAACTTGGATATGTTCTAATGATCTCTTCACCATTTTCACCCGGTCTCCTGCGAATACTTAATTACATTATACTCTTCTCACTCAAATTTAGAACCACGATCTTTCGAGATGACCTAGTAAGAGGATACCCCGTGAGCAAATGGCATACCTCTTTGTGTCGAGATGTCTCGTTCATAGATGCTCCTCATGAGCAAGCGATTGATTGCAGTTCTGACAGTCTGACAAGGTCGACGGAGATCATTAACAATTCCTTGTAACGTATCAGTGAATAATTTTGAGGCTAATCCGGCTTTAGAAGCCTATTTGGCAATATAATTTACAATAGATTGCACGGATAGTACAGGAAAGCAGCCCATGTTTGCACGCTAAGTCCGAAGAACTTTTCTATTGTGGGAACAAACCATTTGATCGTTTCGATGTCCCATGAAACGATACATATTGCTATCCGGCGGATCTTCCAGTATCAAAGAATGGTTAAGAAGATCAAATGGACCTAAATCGACATACCATTTGCTTGGTTTTCTTGTGCAAGCACAAGCAATAATTTCCACATTTAGTGTCTCATGACCCAATTAACAAATAAAGCATAATCAGTGTCATCCAAATCGAGATCAGCGTTTAAGGGTAAGAAACGTGAACAAGAGTGATCTTGTATGCGGATAGACATATTGGCATCTGGATTTTTAGTATAAGCAACCGATCAAAATAGTCAATGGTTTCCCTTTTGGCATCAACATTTGTTGCAATTTAACTAATATCCGGAGCATCTGCCGACCACAAAATCCGTGGACATGCCCACTCCCTCAATGTTGCCACTCAAATCGATACCAAAAATCAATCATGCCGAACTCGTCCACCAAAAATTCTTTAAAAAAACATCAATTTTAGTTTGAAAGAACCATGCAACAACACATGGATTCCTATAGCAATTTTGCTCGTCTCCTCCTTCGGTCAAAATCCCCCAAGTTGTGAAGTTCGTTTAAAGGATCCACCGCATGTCAACTGCACTCAATGTAAAGAAGAATGTCGGTGCTCCTAATTGCTTTACCATGGTCGTAAGCTCGTTCAATTTTGTATACCAATAAGCATGCGTCCCTCGAATTGATTTTGCAAAATGGGATATACGGCTGGGAAGTTGTTTATCTCCTGAAGAAATCATTTTTCAAGTATCTTGTATAGATAAATCACCATCCATAGGATTATTCCTCATATATACAGCCCCCAAACCTAGGGCATGCCACCTTGAGATGGAATTTAAATAAAATATCAAAATCTTGAATCTTTGGCAAATGCCAATAAAATTACTTCATCAAAAATTGAAAGTACTCTGACGGTTGAAGTTTTCTAGGTCGAGCTCGTCTTAAATCGGCATTTTTGCAAGGAAATAATGCAAACCATTGCAATGTATCCCGATGTGGAGAACTCGTCAATAACTTCAGTAGTAAAGGGCATGTGAGCAATTGTTGATATGCATCTGCCGCATGTAAAGCCCTCCGTTAGATGCAACCTGATTAGGTTGAGATGCAACAGAAAGTCCCAACAGAGTGAAACTCGTCAATGTTGACATCTAGAGTAAAAAGCTGACGAGGACCCTCTAAGTCATCATCAACAACTACGGCATTAATTGGATTATGTACAATTGTTTCATTTACTTCGGGAATATCTTCGGGTATCCCATCTTCCGGTAATTCTTCCAAATTCCCTTCATCAATGGTTAAGTCTTTGTAATAAAGATTGTTATTCTTTAGCCAAACCAACGCTTGTCGTACATATTTACTCCGCACGTAAAAGAAATAAAGGATGTCAGTGTTTAACCAAAGCAAAGATTGCAATGGAAACGGATGCATGACCTGAAATTCTTTGGTAGCATGTGATCCAGTTCAATTTACAATCAAAATTGCAGACAAATCAGCGGGCTTGAATGGCAATGCGATAGCTATTGAGTTAACATCCTGAGCAAAATTGATCACATTTACCACTATACTTGTATTGTTGATGATGGGAATCCATTATTATTTTCTTTTTAGTTTTCATTTTATTTTCTATTTTAGTTTTTTTTAGGCATTTTCTCTCCTTAAGTAGTTCCCAAGTATGTTTGAGACTAATTAGGCATTCTTTTATTTTTAGTTAGTCATTTTAGTCATTTTAGCTAATTACTTGATTAGCAAGTAATTCAGCCCATAAAAATACTCCTTATATTCTCATTTGTACTTAACTTTCCATTCTTGAAAATAAGACATATTTTGAGTCTCTCTTAAAGTTAGGATTTTTTTGTTTTTTTTAGCCATTGACGTGTAGTTTACATCAAAATTGGTATCAGAGCGGGTGTCACTCCAAACATTGGTGTTCGTGTGTTAGTTTGTATCGGTGTGTGTAGTGTATCAAAAAAATCGTAAGCTACTTTCTCGATGGCTTCAAGAAAATCCAAACCTCAAATTGAAGAGATTCAAGAATTGAAAGAGCAATTAACACAACAATTGGCACAAATGAAAGGGGAGAACAAACGAAGAATAGAGGAATTAGCAAGAAAACAAGAAGCCCAATTTGAAGCCATAATGCAACAATTTTCTATATTGCAAAACCAAAACCCTAACCCTTGCCCTAGCCTCTCCATCACCACCGCTACCCCACCCCAAGAATTGCCTCCCGCTGCTGCCAATCTTCCCAGCCCTTCCTCCAGTCGCCGATCTCCTCAACCAAGGCAATCAAACCTCAAAACCTCATCGCGATAAACATCCAAACTCTCAAAATCCTCCCTGCCGACACAAAAAGAAACCAATTACTTGTTGTCCAGATTAAAATCCTAGTCCAAGAACATCTACGAGGTCATTCCGCCCCCAGTAAGCCTCTCAAAACCGTCGGCCATCCTATCGAACAGCTGCCCTATTTGTCCGGCCTCGAGAAAACCCACCAACAAATTCAAGAACTAGAGCTTGACATCCCAAATTTGGTTTTGACCCGGGTGTACAATATTTTTGTTGGTTGACATGTGAGGCAAGAGGAGAAAGATGATGAATCTTGAATCAAGAATTGAAAAATGGCCTTTTCCTCCCAAAAATTTTCTGAAAAAAATTACTTTGGCCTCACAAGTCTTTGCGTCTCCTTTCAGGCACAATTTTGGAACTTCTCACGCAATTCTCCAATTTTGCAAGTTCGAGGACGAACTTTTTTTAAGACAGGGAGATTCGTGGGAATCCATTGTTATTTTCTTTTTAATTTCCATTTTATTTTCTATTTTTAGTTCTTTTTAGGCATTTTCTCTCCTTAATTGGTTCCCAAGCATGTTTGGGACTAATTAGGCATTTTTTATTTTTAGTTAGTCATTTTAACTAGTTACTTTACTAACAAGTGATTCAAACCATATAAAAACTCCTTGTATTCTCATTTGTACTTAACTTTCCATTCTTGAATATAAGACATCTTTTGAGTCTCTCTCTAAAAATTAGGATTGGTTTGTTTCTTTTAGCCATTGACGTGTAGTCTACGTCAGTTGACCTTTGACACAATACACAGACATCATCGTGGATGCGAGCTATTAGAATTTGCTCCAAATTAAATAAACGAGATAATTGGACAGGAACCACACCCGAGTCCATTAAATTTTCGAGTGTGAACTTGGGTGGAACCAAGGCACGTCGCATCTCTGCCGAACAAGGAGTGCACATTCATACAGAAAGTTATATGTGAGGAAATGATTTGCGACACAGTGGACAACTTACCCAAACAAGTTCTCGAAAATACATTCGGAACCGTTGTGCATTGGACAGATTTGGTGAATAAGTAATGGTACTTGGACGATTAATGGTAATATTGGGAATATTTTTCATTACATTATTGTGCAATTGTTCCACCCGTTGAAGTTCAGGGCCATTTCTTCGCCTAATAGTATTTAACGCTCGCTCAACCGCCTGTTGCTCAACAGTTTTTGATGCACGAGTTGTTCTTCGACGAATAGTGCCTAGAGTTTGCTTTTCTTTAATTTGTTCACTTGATTGCCCTTCACGTCCTCGCTTTCGAAGTGCGGTATCTAAAGCTTGTTCAAATGCTCGTTGGTATCTAGTACATCCTTCATGAGTTCATCTTTTACTTGTACTAGCACTCTCAATTAATGGAAGAACTGAGGAAAATAATCTCTCTGTGATCTCTGATTTGCATAAGAGATGAGAAGTAGGTACGTCGAGAACGATGGGAACGTCGCCCAGTAATTGCACGCAATCCGGTATTTATTTACAATTGGCATCGATTTCCATATGAGACACAACAACGGAAGAGAAAGAAATACGTCGAGAACGACGGCTACCTTTCCCAATTCTTGAACGTGTGGTGTGCAAGGAACCAAATACTCTTTAATTTCCCCTTAACATGAGAAGTGAGGAAAAGGAAGTCTGCCGAGATCGACGACCACGTGATCTCTTAGTTACATTACTATTCCTTTAATCTTCAATTCCATGGGGAGCATTTAGTGGGAGGAATAAATCCACACTCCATTGTAATGGTAATCTTTTTTTACGAGTCTAATATTTAGCAAAAGTGGGACGCATTGTGAATAACTACCCTACATGGTAAAAAATATATTATAATTAATAAAACCAATTCAATAAACAAACAACTATAAACAAAAATTCATTGAAAATTAAAGGAACAATCTCATTAAAAGATGGGGCTCGACAAATTTCCTGACATAAACAAGCAATTGAAGATATCAAATATTATTCAAATTCATATTGGCAATGAAAGCTGGTGAAGAGCAGAGTACAAAAACTAAATAAATCCACGCTCCGTTGTCGTGGTAATCTTTTTCGACGAGTATATAATTTAGCAAAAGTTGGACGCATTGTAAATAACTACCCTACATGGTAAAAAATATATTATGATTAATAAAACCAATTCAATAAACAAACAATTAAAAGCAAAAATTCATTAAAAATTACAGGAACGATTTCATTGAAAAGTTCATTAAGAGACAAAGCTTGACAAATTTCTAGACGTAAACAAGCAATTAAAGATATCAAATGCTATTCGAATTAATATTGGCAATGAAAGTTGGTGAAGAGCAAAGTACAAAAATTGAATATATGTACTTTTCATCGTTTTCATAAATTATACATCAAATCTTCCCCAATTTGATGCATTGCAATATGACCAGCACAGAGATCATCACTATTCAAATGAAGTGAACAAATAAGATGCCCAAAAGATGAAGCAGTTCAGAATGTGGCAATTTACGAAGTATCTATTTTGAGAAAAGAATGGCTCGTATCCAATGCAAAGCATAAATATATTCACATGAGTAACTTTGTTTTATATTCCTAGAAGTAACATAAACCACCGCCAAAAGATCAGCAAGGAACTAGCAAGGAAATAACACGTAAACATAAAAGAAGCACCAATAACCATTTTATTTAAAACAAAAAAGCAACAAGAGAAAAGACACAATGTTATTCTACAAATACAAGTCCACCTCCGAAAACAAATATAAAGTACAAGTTCTTAAAAAATAAAAAAGCATCCATTAAAAGGAAACATTCATAAAAAGTGTAGCACCTTGTTCCGGGATAGTTCCACAAAAGGACTTGAATAGGGTCATATAAAGGAATCAAATTGAAATGGTAAACTCCCTAAGAATTATGTATTAAACACATACAGCGAAAAGAAATCAAAAGACATACTCAAAGGCTAAAGAGCATGTATAATTGCTTTTATATGTGGATAGACCACCAGTTGAGCCTCCTTACTCTTACGCTTTCCCTCCTAACCATACTTTTCATTGCCTAAACCAGTTGTGACAACCTTATGATAATATGTCGAAAAATCTTTTGCACATTATCTAAAAGAGCAACAATACTAACAATTGGAAGTCTGACTTGCAAACTATGGCTTTAGAAAGAAATGATAGGAGATCATGGCTTTTAGATTTATACGGCCTGCACCACGTGGCCACGATTACATCTTGTGCTGTAATTTATTATCCAAAAAACACTTATCACATATATGTGAATCCCAAACCAATAACGAGGTTTTTCAAACAATTAAACAAATAGTATTCACAACATATATAGGCTAAACCACATATTATTAACACTTCTAAAATCAAAGTTTGTGATATTCAGAATATCCAGATAATTGTAACAGTCAGTGAAGATAGAGATGAAAGAATCAAATGAATTGAAAGGTAATGGAAGGGTAGAATTATAATTAATGTAAAACATACTTTACATATAACTTTTACAAAGTTATGAATAAAATCCTTCTCGATTAGCACGTTGCAATTAACACTATTATCAGTTCTAAAACCAACGTTATAACAACATGAACAAACCACATTTGCTAATGCTTCGTGCAAACTAATGAAAAGGTCGAAAAAACGAACCCTAGTTAAAATCTATCAAAAACCCTAGTTTTGATTTGTACCTGAGATGAGGAAGAGAGAGAAAACGGAGGCGGCAACCTTAGTGAGAGAAGGAGACGAAGAGACTGGGTAGAGGAAGAGTGGAAAAGAGGGGGTGAAATAGAAAATGATTTTTTTTATAAAATATACATTTTTTATATACTTTTTTGGGTTTTAGTCTCATTTTTTAAATTTTGTTTGTCTCTCGTCCCGTATATTTTTTAAGTTGTTTTAAGTCTCATAACCATCCTCAATTTTCATGTAACATTTCCTAATTGTCCATGTTTTTTTTGTAGAGAATGACAATGTGACACCCCGCCTAATTAAATACCGGGCGATCACTCATTTATTAAATTAAAATCAAGGTGAACAGTTGGTTCATTCTTAGCATCACTGTCGAAAAAGAATACTTTACCAATTTAAACACCCTAAATAATTAAGCTAAGTGTCAAAACCATTTTTAGACATTAGTTTTCAAATTTTATTTATATAAACCAACATTTAAAAACTTTACATCATTCACAATTTAATAATCACACAACAACTATCCTGGAACATACAATCCAAATAATCAAACATTCAACTAATTGAATCCAACATTTAATACTGTAAATGAAAACATCCTGGCAATAATAAATCCCCAAAGTGCAAATACTGAAAATAAATGGATTACAATATCCAATAAAACAACTGAATAATGGAAAGGGCGACACATGCCCAACTGGAATAAATAATGCTAAGAGTAGAAACAAATGAATGAGGTCGTCTAAGTAAGAGGCCTGCAACTCCCACCTAAGCTGCAGCGCGTTCCTTCCAAAGGATCCTATGCAAGACGCCCCTGTGGCTGGGCACCTGTAATATATACATATATATACAAGAGAGAAAAGAAAATGGAAACGGGTCAGAGCCCGATTGTGAAAATGATTTAAAATTTGTTTAGCAAGTATTTAAAATATTTACAGGCCAATGCAACAACATATTAGTGCGACACTCCCTTGAGAAATTATCACCTCTCTTCTAATGTGCACACCTATCGCACTAACCTTCCCAGCGGTTTAACTTATCTTATCTTAGGTTACTCGTAAGATGTAAATTGAACAATTCAGTTATTAAAGAAATAATTTCCCTTTCAATACCAAAGCTCTCATTTTAGCTTTATTTGTTAATAAAGTTTCCCGGTAATATACTATACTTTCAAAACACGTATTTCTCAATTGAAATCATTATTCATTTCTTACTTACCATAAACACAGTAGGAAATTCCTAAATTTCAGAATTTAATATATATATATATATATATATATATTACATACTCATATAATATATATATATTCTAACAGCACCCCACATAAAAATTATGGTGTGGGCATACTCTGCTATCCAATTCCCGTATCACTCGTACTAAGGGAATACAAGTTCGGAATCACTTTGAACTGTATTAGCACAAACACAAACAATATTGAGGCGAAGCATAGTTTCCAAGTCCAAGAGGTCAGCACATACCCTCACGTCTCTTAGGACCGTGACTATCGATTTGATAGCATGTACCTAGGATTCCTATCTTCTAGGGTATGAGTCAATATCCCCCGTAAAGGTCCCATCGAGATAAGACTGTCCCAGCGCGGTAACCTCAGGGATAGCAAGTAGCGCAGGTATGATTTTTACACGTATATAGTATATGCATAAACACAGTCATATAAATACACTACTATTTCCATATCAAGTTTAGGTACATACTCACGACCCATAATTATGATATTTATCCTTATATCTCGTTATTAGTTATCACGTATAACGGTTCGTCACTTACTTTAATTCGAGGGATTATCCCAACTTACTACGTAACACTCATGGATTCTATTCTCATAAGTGTAAAATTCAGTAGGTACTCATCTATTTTTCCAACGTAACTACCTTACGCGTCTCTCCCTTTAATGCACAATTCCGTCGTCCCTTATATGTGAACATCTCCAAAAAAATGTAAATCTCGTCTTACATTAAAGGTTTCATATTTTTAATAAGTCCTACTGGTCTTCTTTATCACCCAAAATATTTTGATAAGGATGTCCAAGGATTATTACTCATTTAGATTGAATTCACTATTTAAAAGGGAAACGTGAGTCTGCCAGGAAGGCTCGATCGATCGATGCGTCGATCGATCGACACTCCTGGTTCGATCGATCGATCAAACAGGTATGGCGAATTCTGCAGATTAACAGTTACGGGTTCTATCATCCAACATCACCCAAATTCAGATTTTTAACACCCAAACTCCCAGAAATTCGTACTACAAACATTATAAACCCAAATTAAACATCTCCTACGTAAAGCATGCGAATTTTCATCAATATCCATGGATTAATAGGCCAAAACTTATATCAATCTCAAGAACCCTAGAAATTTCTTTAACTTTGTTCTAATCAGTCTTTTTCCAGAATTTTTACTCCTAATTCATCATAAATTCGTGGTTAAACCTCTATATATGAAGGGGATTTCCAGATTTTCAATCATATCATTACTACATGCAATTTTTCTATCTCCAACATAGGTTTTCTTCCATGAAACTCATCCTAATCAACCCTAGACTAACATGAGTGATGCATTAACGAAAATAAGCAAGATAAACACTTGCCTAAAATTTCAGAGTTCTGATTTGTGGACGAATTTGGTGTGGTTGCGTTCCCCGTCGCGCGATCTACGCGTTGGTGGTGGTGGCGGTGCAATCGAATGAGTTTTTGGCCTTGGATTGCTTGGAAAGCTTTCCACCTCCTCTCTAATGGCCGTTCTAAGGTTTTGAGTCTGCTAACCCTAAGGGACCATTACAAATAGCTGATATAACCTAATAAATTTCGTGGATTTAATTACCCAAAAATGCAAAATGTCCAAAATACCCTCCCGGGGTGCTAAATAGGCCTAAAAACGCCCCGAGACCCAAACTAAACCCCCGGGTACACCTTTCTGACTATCTTGACCCTTTTGGACACTTTGGCGCACTCAAAACGACCATACTAGCGACTTATAATTTATTTACTTTTATTAATCAATATTTAGTCCCAACACGACACAGGCGCGTCCCGACTTAAATTTTCAAAATTGTCATTTTATTCACTTGTGACATTTCATAGAATCAATATTATATTACTTTACTCATTAGTAATATTCAACAAGTTTTCAATGATTACTAACTCTCGTCACGTTGGTAATTATTAAAAATAATTAATTTCCGGATTTATATTAAATTAATAACTCACATTAAATTTAATAAATCCCCAAATTTAGAAAGCATAAAAATACGGGGTATTACATACTTCCCCCCTAATAACGGAATTTCGTCCCGAAATTCGAAAAATAAGGCATACCTGGTAAGAATAAATGTGGGTATCTCTCGCGCATATCTGCCTGGCGCTCCCAGGTGGATTCCTCCACATTATGATGCTCCCACTGGACACGTACGAGTGGAACTACCTTCGACCTCAATCTCCTCTCGCTATGGTCTAGGATTGCCACTGGTCTCTCCTCGTAAGAGTTGTCAGGCTGTAAGTTTATCTCATCTATCGCGATGTGGGTGTGGGCCTTATCATCCCGAAGGAATCGTCTCAACGACGAAATGTGGAATACATCGTGGATGCGATGTAGGTGCTCTGGCAGTCCCAATCTGTATGCTACCGGCCCAACCCTCTCGATAATGGGAAATGGTCCCACGTACCTTGGGGCCAATTTCCCCTTCATCCCGAACCTCATCACTCCCTTCATAGGAGATACACGTAGTAATACTTGGTCCCCCACATTAAACTCTCGGAAGAACCGTTTCGCATCGGCGTAGCTTTTCTGCCTGTCCTGTGCTATTCGGATGCGACTCTTGATAATCTCGATCCTAGCGGAGGTTTCCTGAATCACCTCTGGTCCGAACAACTTGTTATCCCCCACCTCTAGCCAATAAGTTGGGGAACGACAATGCCTGCCATACAAAGCCTCGAATGGAGCCATGCCAATCGTGAACTGATAAGAGTTATTATAAGCGAACTCTACTAGTGGAAGATGTGGCTCTCAACCTCCTCCAAAATCAAGAACACACATGCGTAGCATATCCTCCAACATCTGATTAGTACGCTCTGTCTGTCCATATGTCTGTGGGTGATAAGCTGAACTCAACCTCAACTCTGTACCCATAGCCTCCTGAAAGCTCTTCGAGAAACGTGACACAAAAATCTTATCTTTATCTGACACAATATTCAGGGGCACCCCATGTAATCTGACAATCTCATCAATGAACAACTGAGCATACTGACCAGTGGTATATTCTGTTCGCACCGACGGAAAATGAGCCACCTTGGTCAAACGGTCCACAATCACCCAGATGGAGTCGTGGCCCCGCTGTGATGTAGGCAACCCTATAATAAAATCCATGGAAATACTCTCCCACTTCCACGCGGGTATTTCCAATGGCTGAAGCAACCCTGACGATTTCTGATGGTCCACCTTTACCAGTTGGCAGGTAGAATACTTGGACACGAACTCAGCAATGTCCTTTTTCATCCCACTCCACCAGTACTGCCTCCTCATATCCTGGTACATCTTATCTCCCCCAGGATGTACTACAAATCGGGACCCGTGAGACTGGGTCATCACTGCATGACATAATTCTGCTCCTTCTGGAACCACCAATCTCCTATTAAACCTCAAACCCCCATCAGAACTAACAGAATAGGACTCAGCACCCTCAACTAAAAGTCGTACAATCTACTCCTGGCAAAATGGGTCTGTGGTCTGTGCCTGTATCACCCTCGTAATAATCTCGAGTGTCACTGTCATAACAGATATGAAGGAACGGGTTACTGCGTCCTGGTGACCCAACTCCTTCCACTTTGCTTTCCAGACGTCCGCTATATCGTCTACCGGTCTACGGCTCAACGCTTCAGCAACTACGTTGGCCTTCCCCGGATGGTACTGTATGTCGAACTGATAGTCCTTCACAAATTCTAGCCACCTGCACTAACGCATATTCAGCTCTCGCTAAGTGAATAGGTACTGCAGTGACTTGTGGTCTGTGAACAAGTGAAATTTCTCCCCCAATAAGTAGTGCCTCCATATCCTCAATGCAAAAACGACCGCTGCTAACTCTAGATCGTGGGTGGGGTAATTCTTCTCGTGCGGCTTAAGCTTGCGGGAGGCAAAAGCTATAGCCTTCTTCTCCTGCTGAAGTACTCCCCCAAGTCCCTGTAAAGAGGCATCGGTGTAAACCATGTACTCCACACCCGGCTTAGGTAAGGCAAGGACAGGTGCTGAAGTAAGCTTGTCTTTCAGCTCGTCGAAAGCCAATTGGCAAGCATCATCTCAAATATATGGTATCCCCTTGCGAGTCAGGTTCGTCAATGGACCCGCTATTTTGGAGAATTCCCGA
This sequence comes from Sambucus nigra, assembly GCA_949130495.1. Classification (NCBI taxonomy): domain Eukaryota; kingdom Viridiplantae; phylum Streptophyta; class Magnoliopsida; order Dipsacales; family Adoxaceae; genus Sambucus; species Sambucus nigra. Next base: position 152,084,877 of record OX422211.1, on the reverse strand, counting down.
ATGAATCTCCTGTAGTATCCGGCTAATCCCAAGAAACTACGCACTTCCGTCGGTGTCGTGAGCTGTCCCCACTCCCTCACCGCTGACACTTTACTCGGGTCAACTGCAATCCCTTGTTCAGAAATAACATGCCCCAAGAACTGTACTTCCCGCAACCAGAACCCGCACTTCTCGTACTTAGCATACAACTGATGCTCTCGTAGAGTCTGAAGAACTTGCCTCAAGTGCTCGGCATGCTCCTCCCCGGAGTGTGAATATATCAGAATGTCATCTATGAAAACGATGACGAACTGATCCGAGAACTCTCTGAACACTCGGTTCATTAAGTCCATGAATACGGCTGGAGCATTTGTGAGTCCAAATGGCATTACTCTGAACTCATAGGACCCATATCTCGTCAAGAAAGCAGTCTTTGAAACATCCTGCTCCCTAATACGTAGCTGATGGCACCCTGACCGCAGGTCTTTCGAAAAGAAAGTTGCTCCCATGCTGGTCGAATAGATCATCGATTCGAGGCAACGAATACTTGTTCCGTAACCATCTCTCTTTTTCACAAACAAAATTGGAGCACCCCAAGGTGAGGTACTCCTGCGAATGAAACCCTGACCTAACAGCTGCTCTATGTGATCTCGTAACTCTCGCATTTCCGCCGGAGCCATACAGTATGGAGCGCGCGCTATAGGTCGAGTATTTGGTAATAAATCTATGAGAAAGTCTATCTCACGACTGGGGGGTAGGCCTGGTATCTCCTGAGTTACATCAGAATACTCACGAACAACTGGGATCGAGTCTAAGGGAATCACAACCTCCTTAGAGGTATCCTCCTCTATGTAATACAAATGAGCGGTCGAGCCTCCCTCTGGGCGAGGCATCGCCACTACAAACATCTCTTATCCCAGAATGGCAAAGACAATACTCCCACCGAAATAATTTATCATGGCTCTGTAAGCTGCGAGCCAATCCATACCGATAATAATGTCATGCTCATGCATATCTAAGATTAACATGTCTGCTGGTAATACCAAGCTACCAATCTCTACCCCCACTCCCCGGCATATAAAGAAAATTAGTGATCCACTCCCCAGTGGTGAGTCTACACACGTCACAGTGCTCTCTGCTGTGGATAATAACCCTAAGGCCTTCGCAAAATGAGTAGCTATAAAACAGTGCGTCGCCCCAATATCAAATAAAACCCGACCCATAGTACCATGGATAAGGAACATACCCTCAATCGCGGGTGGTGCCTGTGGAGCTGCTGCCTGGTGGACGTTATAGACACGTCCGTACTGTAGCTGCCCCTGCTGCACTGGAGCGGCTGGAAGGGCTGGTACCTGAGCTGGTGCTGGAAGGGCGGCTGGAAAAAATGGCCTCTGTGGCTCATTACGGGCACCCTGCTGCTTTGGGGCCCTATCACCCTTTGGGCAATCCTGGCGCTTATGGACATTCTTGCCGCACACAAAACATCGTCCTCTGAAATTACCTCCCCTCTGACCCTGCTGACCACGGCCCTGTTGGCCGTTACCGCCCCACCACTGACCCTGTTGGCCCTGATGAAAACGTTGTTGACCCTGTTGGCCCTGCTGCTGACGGTGTTGGCCTTGCTGGCCCTGCTGACCTTGCCTAAATCCCCCAAATCCCTACCGGGAATCACCTGATCGGAACCGCTTGGCAGGGTCCCCCTGATGGGAACTCTATTCATGTTGACGAGTCTGTCCCTGAGATGTCGGTGCTCCACTAGCACCACTACCCCCTGTCCTGCCCTGCTGGCTGGACTCTCCTGCCCGCTTGCCTCCCTACAGATGGAAGCGGTGGTCCTGGCAGTGTAGCAAAGCAGCATTGAGTACATCAGTGAAAGTACTCAGAGACAGATTCCCTATAAGGTGCTGACGGATCCTCCAAGCTAACCCGTCCACAAATAACAGTATCTTCTTACCCTCCGTGGGTGCCTCATCTGGCACTATAGTGAGAAGTCTTGTGAACTCCTCCTCAATGGCTGTAAATGGATTTTCTAAAATCCGCATCCGTCCGATATTCGAATCCGAAAAAACCGAAATGGATACGAATATGGATACTCAATAAAAATATCCGAAAAAATGGATACGGATACGGATAGCAGTAGTATCCGACACGGATAATTCGTATCCGACACGGAGTATCCGTTTTACCGGATATCCATTTTGCCGGATATCCGTATCTGTCTAACAAAGTGTAAAATATTAGCCATATAATATTTTATATATAATTATATAAACTTTAAAAATCTAACCCAACCCTAATAACTAAAAACCCACCACGGTATCTCCTTACCTTATTTCCCCAAACCCAATCCCTCTTCCCTCAATCTCCCACCTCTCCTTCCTGTCCTCCGATCTCCCACAGCCACAGCTGTCCTCCGATCTCCTCCGATCTCCATTCGGTGTCATCCCATCTCCCCTGCGATCTCCCTCCGCTCCGATCTCCATCCGGTGTCGTCCCATCTCCCCTCCGATCTCCATCCGGTGTCGTCCCATCCCCCTCCGATCTCCCATCTCCCCTGCGATCTCACAACTCCCCTGAGTCACAAGGTCAGTTTGACTACTGAATCAGTTTTCAAAGTTTTCTTATATTGCATCAGTTTTCTTTTTTAATATCACAGTTTTCATAGTTTGTTATTAACACGGAGTATGAAACAACGAGTATGAATTTTTTTTTCCAGTTTTCTGCATCAGTTTTTTGCAACGAGTATGAAACAACGAGTATCAACGAGTTTTCTGCATCAGTTTGTTGCAACGAGTATCAACGAGTTTTCTGCATCAGTTTTTTTTAACTGCATCAGTTTCTTTTTTCACAGTTTTCATAGTTTTCTTTTTTTTCATAGTTTTCTTTTATTTATTTTATTGCAACGAGTATGAATATCACTGATTTGGACAATTAAATGGCTTTATGCTTTTAGGTTAAATTTACTGAATTGATGGTCACCCATTGTTGATGGGTTTACTGAATTTGATATGGATCCTTCTAGATACATTTTTGTAGATACACTGATATGTTTATGATGACATGTTTATGGTTGTTTATGGTTGTTTATGGAGTTTAATAAAGTAGACTGAATTATGGAGTTTCATAAATTCTGTTTTGGTTCAAATTTTTTAGTAATATTCGGATGAAAATTTTTAGGTAACAAATTTTTTTGTTAAAATTAGTTTCATATTTTTTTTAAAGATAAGTTTTATGCCTTTTCTACGTTGTTCGCATATCACTTATTATCCCTCATAAAGTAGACTAACTGAATTATGGAGTTTCATAAATTCTGTATTGGTTCAAATTTTTTAGTAATATTAGGATGAAAATTTTAGGTAAAATTTTTTTTTGTTAAAATTAGTTTCATATTTTTTTTAAAGATGAGTTTTATGCCTTTTCTACGTTGTAATTTAACGTCACATATCACTTATTATCCCTCAACACGATGCAGTTTAATATGTCTACAGAAGCTAATCAAAACAATCCTTTCACCCATGAATCTTCTCCTGTTCCAGTGGAGAGTATTTCGTCGGATCGCGCAAGTGTTGCTAGTGAGAACAAAGCTAGTGAGAACAAAGCGCACAACAAAAAACTTACATCTAACGTGTGGTTTGATTTTAATAGAGAGGTTCATCCAGATAGTTCTGTTACGGCGACTTGCACCCATTGCAAAAGAAAGTTTGATGCGGGGAGTTCAAAAGGAACCTCACACTTGAGCAACCATCTCAAATCGTGTAAACGTAAGGTTGCGAGTGGAGGAGACATTCGACAGAAACTTATTGGCGCAGTTAAGTCATCTAGTGATCCGGTTCCAAAGTTTGGAACTTACAAATTTGACCCAGATGTGGAGAGACTTTTATTTGCTCAAATGGTTGCTAAACATGATTATTCCTTTCTTATGGCCGAGCATGAGTACTTCAGGTATTGGCTTTCTTATTGTTGTCTTACTTATAAATTTCGGTCAAGAGTTACTGTGAGAAATGATTTAAAAAGAGGTTTTAAATGTGAAAAAGAAAAACTTTACAAGAGCATTGAAAGTCTTTCATCTAGGGTTAGCCTCACTACAGACATCTGGACTCCTAAACATCAAGGAACTGGGTATTGTTGTTTGAGTTGCCATTACATAGATAATGAATGGAAATTGCATAAGAAAATAATTTATTTTTGTTGGATCGAATGTCCACATGATGCTGAAAATGTAGCTGAATGGGTGAAGACTAGAATCTTAGAGTGGAATATTGATAAAAAGCTCATGACTATTGCAGTTGATAATGCTAGATATAATAAGCCAATGGTAGAGCGTATTAAGTCATGGTTGAATGGTAAAAAAGTTCTTCTCCAAAATGGCGATATGTTTATACTCGTTGCACTGCTCATATTATTAATTTGATTGTTAGGAATGGGTTGAAAGTGATTGATACTTTTATTAAGAGAATTCGTAATAGTGTTAAGCACGTTGGGTCATCACTTCAAAGAAATCAAATTTGGAATGTTGCGTTACGACAGACTCGTTTGAATTCTAAAAAGAATGTGGAATTAGATTGTCAAACTAGATGGAATTCTACGTATCTTATGCTAGAGAGTGCCATAGAATTGAGAGGATCTTTTGAGCGCTTGGCAGAGTTGGATCGTGATTATGAGTTTCTTCCAAATGAGCATGATTGGGAACGAGGGAAAAAAAATTGTGAATGTTTGAAATTTTTTTATGAAATGACAAATCGCCTTTCAGGGACAAAATACCCAACTTCAAACTACTATTTCAATGATGTTTGTAATATTAATTATCAGTTGAATAAATGGATGCAAAGTAATGTGGATTATATTCATTTGATGGCGTTGAAAATGCGAGAAAAGTTTGACAAGTATTGGGAGGATTGTAGTTTGGTGTTAACATTTGGACTGGTGTTGGACCCTCGGTACAAAATGGAGTTTGTTCACTATGCTTATCGTGAGATTTATGGTTCTTTGGCAGAAAGTTACATTCGCAGAGTTCGCACCACTTTGTTTGAGTTATATGATGAATATACAAGTTTAAATAGTGAATCTTAATGTTCTCACATCATACTTGGGGATATATTTGAGCAGTCTACTCGTGAAGTTGATACTATTCCCCAAGCAAGATCTGGCTTTACAGGAGTATTTAAAAGGTTTATTATGGAGCGCTCTAATGCTTCATCTATAGTTCAGAAGTCTGAATTAGAACACTACTTGGAGGAAGCTTTATTCCCTCTCGACGATGATAATGAGTTTGCATTTGATATTTTGCATTGGTGGAAGACTAATGGGCCAAAGTTCCCCACAATTACGAAGATGGCATGTGATATCTTAGTTATTACTGTTACTACCGTTGCATCAGAGTCAGCTTTTAGTTGGGGGCGCAGAATTGCGGATGATACACGTTCATCTTTAGCTTCTGAGACTGTCGAGACTCTTCTTTGTTTGAAAGATGGTTGCCTTCTGTTGGAGAGAAAATGGGTAAGTCAAAATAAAATTTATATTTGTCATTAATATTAAACATAAATAAAAACTAACTTATTATTTGTTTGTAAAATTTTAGAAAATTTGAAGGTTGCTGATGATAATGAATAACTAGGCTCTCGAAAATTCATTTTCAGGTATTATTAAAAATTGAATATTTTTGTTAGTATTGTTCTTCTTGTGATAATGAATAGCTAATGCTAATAATCCGTTTATAACTTTTTCTTTCTTCTTATCCAATACAGCTTTATGGGACCTTGGAAGTTGAAGATGATAATTTTTGTGTTACGGGGGTGGATTTTGGTGGAAGAAACTTTTATGTATAAGAAAAACTTATGTTACATGTATTATTAAACTCATGGATTTATCTTTTTAGTACCATATATTGGTGAAGTTTTATTTGGATGAATTAGTATGTTCAAACAATTAATGTCTTATCTTTATGCATTACTACTAACTTGCTAGTTGTGATTACCTTAATGCTTAATTCAACAAGGATACAAAGGAAAGGAGATGAGAAAGACACACTTCAGGAACTTAAGGGGTAAAAAATAACATCCATTCTTTATTGTAATATATTCTTTGTTTTCTCCGTTAATATTTTAATCGAGTTATTCTTTTCAGGTAAGATGATGCTTCATTTCATTTTTGTTCAAACATTAGAGAAACTGAAGAGGATACAGATTTCAATGGCTCAAAATTGAATAAGAAAATGCACATTAAAGGTTAGTACTTTTGCTCAAACCTTCTTTTATACTTTAATTTTATGCTTCACACATTCTCTATATCTTACATGGAATGAAAAATTATATATTTAATTAATTGATTAAATTAGTGTTCAATATGCTATGTGTATCTTAATGTATCTTAAACAATAAAAATGGATAAGGATATTATCCGAATCCGAAAAATCCGAGAGGATACGGATATGGATAGCTTAAATTATTATCCGGGCGGATACGGATACGGATACGGATAGTGTGAAGTCTTGACGGATACGGATGTGGATACAATGGTATCCGCTCCGTATCCGTCCGTTTTACACCCCTACTCCTCATACTCAGCAACGGTAGAATTCTCCTGCTTCAAGTTCAGTAATTTCCGCCTCATCTCAGTTTGCACGGCAGGTGGAAAATACTTGCGGTCAAACCGCTCCCAGAATAACTGAATCGGGATAGTATCCCTCTCCACCATGGTGGTGGTGGACTCCCACCACTGCAAAGCGGCCCCCACTAGCTTAAAGGAAGCCAACAACTGTTTCTGCACGTCCGTGCACTCATACATACGCAGATGCCTCTGGATATCCTTCTTCCATTGGCTGACGATGATGATATCTGAACTACCCGAGAACTCAGGGGGATGCGCCTTCTGAAAGGCATCCCTAACCCGCTCCCATGTTGATGGAAGCTATGCAGGTACTGGCGCCACTGCCTGAATCTTGGGTGGGGCCTGCTGTACTACCGCTAGCGCGACATTCACCGCCTGAGCAATAATAGCGGCTACCTCATTAGCATTCATCGTTCCCTAAGCCGGAGCTGCTGGCTGCTCGGCTTGGGCACGCCTATCCTTTGGTGCACGTCTCGGAGGCATCAGAAAAGTGAAGAAATTTATTAGTCTACAGTTATTATCAAATCTTAAATAGCTGAAGACGTAATCGTAAAAGCAAGAATACAACAATCCTAAAATAGGGCTCTATAACAAAAATGTTAAGCTGAAAGCGAAATAAGCCGTACAGATCCTAAGGACTCTAGAACCTGATGCTCTGATACCACCTGTGACACCCCGCCTAATTAAATGCCGGGTGATCACTCCTTTATTAAATTAAAATCAGGGTGAACAGTTGGTTCATTCTTAGCATCACTGTCGAAAAAGAATACTTTACCAATTTAAACACCCTAAATAATTAAGCTAAGTGTCAAAACCATTTTTAGACATTAGTTTCCAAATTTTATTTATATAAACCAACATTTAAAAACTTTACATCATTCACAATTTAATAATCACACAACAACTATCCTGGAACATACAATCCAAATAATCAAACATTCAACTAATTGAATCCAACATTTAATACTGTAAATGAAAACATCCTGGCAATAATAAATCCCCAAAGTGCAAATACTGAAAATAAATGGATTACAATATCCAATAAAACAACTGAATAATGGAAAGGGCGACACATGCCCAACTGGAATAAATAATGCTAAGAGTAGAATCAAATGAATGAGGTCGTTTAAGTAAGAGGCCTGCAACTCCCACCTAAGCTGCAGCGCGTTCCTTCCAAAGGATCCTATGCAAGACGCCCCTGTGGCTGGGCACCTGTAATATATACATATATATACAAGAGAGAAAAGAAAATGGAAACGGGTCAGAGCCCGATTGTGAAAATGATTTAAAATTTGTTTAGCAAGTATTTAAAATATTTACAGGCCAATGCAACAACATATTAGTGCGACACTCCCTTGAGAAATTATCACCTCTCTTCTAATGTGCACACCTATCGCACTAACCTTCCCAGCGGTTTAACTTATCTTATCTTAGGTTACTCGTAAGATGTAAATTGAACAATTCAGTTATTATAGAAATAATTTCCCTTTTAATACCAAAGCTCTCATTTTAGCTTTATTTGTTAATAAAGTTTCCCGGTAATATACTATACTTTCAAAACACGTATTTCTCAATTGAAATCATTATTCATTTCTTACTTACCATAAACACAGTAGGAAATTCCTAAATTTCAGAATTTAATATATATATATATATATATATATATATTACATACTCATATAATATATATATTCTAACAGCACCCCACATAAAAATTATGGTGCGGGCATACTCTGCTATCCAATCCCCGTATCACTCGTACTAAGGGAATACAAGTTCGGAATCACTTTGAACTGTATTAGCACAAACACAAACAATATTGAGGCGAAGCATAGTTTCCAAGTCCAAGAGGTCAACACATACCCTCACGTCTCTTAGGACCGTGACTATCGATTTGATAGCCTGTACCTAGGATTCCTATCTTCTAGGGTACGAGTCAATATCCCTCGTAAAGGTTCCATCGAGATAAGACTGTCCCAGCGCGGTAACCTCAGGGATAGCAAGTAGCGCGGGTATGATTTTTACACGTATATAGTATATCCATAAACACAGTCATATAAATACACTACTATTTCCATATCAAGTTTAGGTACATACTCACGACCCATAATTATGATATTTATCCTTATATCTCGTTATTAGTTATCACGTATAACGGTTCGTCACTTACTTTAATTCGAGGGATTATCCCAACTTACTACGTAACACTCATGGATTCTATTCTCATAAGTGTAAAATTCAGTAGGTACTCTTCTATTTTTCCAATGTAACTTCCTTACGCGTCTCTCCCTTTAATGCATAATTCCGTCGTCCCTTATATGTGAACATCTCCAAAAAAATGTAAATCTCGTCTTACATTAAAGGTTTCATATTTTTAATAAGTCCTACTGGTCTTCTTTATCACCCAAAATATTTTAATAAGGATGTCCAAGGATTATTACTCATTTAGATTGAATTCACTATTTAAAATGGAAACATGAGTCTGCCAGGAAGGATCGATCGATCGATGGAAGGGGCTCGATCGATCGATGCATCGATCGATCGACACTCCTGGTTCGATCGATCGATCAAACAGGTATGGCGAATTCTGCAGATTAACAGGTACGGGTTCTATCATCCAACATCACCCAAATTTAGATTTTTAACAACCAAACTCCCAGAAATTCGTACTACAAACATTATAAATCCAAATTAAACATCTCCTACGTAAAGCATGCGAATTTTCATCAATATTCATGGATTAATAGGCCAAAACTTGTATCAATTTCAAGAACCCTAGAAATTTCTTTAACTTTGTTCTAATCAGCCTTTTTCCTAAATTTCTACTCCTAATTCATCATAAATTTGTGGTTAAATCTCTACATATGAAGGGGATTTCCAGATTTTCAATCATATCATTACTACATGCAATTTTCCTATCTCCAACATAGGTTTTCTTCCATGAAACTCATCCTAATCAACCCTAGACTAGTATGAGTGATGCATTAACGAAAATAAGCAAGATAAACATTTGCCTAAAATTTCAGAGTTCTAATTTGTGGACGAATTTGGTGTGGTTGTGTTCCCCGTCGCGCGATCTACGCGTTGGTGGTGGTGGCGGTGCAATTGGATGAGTTTTTGGCCTTTGATTGCTTGGAAAGCTTTCCACCTTCCTCTCTAATGGCCGTTATAAGGTTTTGAGTCTGCTAACCCTAAGGGACCATTCCAAATGGCTAATATAACCTAATAAATTTCGTGGGTTTAATTACCCAAAAATGCAAAATGTCCAAAATACCCTCCCGGGGTGCTAAATAGGCCTAAAAATGCCCCGAGACCCAAACTAAACCCCCGGGTCACTTTTCTGACTATCTCGACCCTTTCGGACACGTTGGTGCACTCAAAACGACCATACTAGCGACTTATAATTTATTCACTTTTATTAATCAATATTTAGTCCCGACATGACACAGGCACGTCCCGACTTAAATTTTCAAAATTGTCATTTTATTCACTCGTGACATTTCATAGAACCAATATTATATTACTTTACTCATTAGTAATATTCAACAAGTTTCCAATGATTACTAACTCTCGTCACGTTAGTAATTATTAAAAATAATTAATTTTCGGATTTATATTAAATTAATAACTCACATTAAATTTAATAAATCCCCAAATTTAGAAAGCATAAAATACGGGGTATTGCAGACAAGTATTAAAATGTTGGACCAACAACAAAAAAATAATGACATGGGATTAAACACACATATATTAAAAAAAATAGGACTAAAAACTTGTAATCCCTTTTTTATATATTTACAAAATTAATGCCCAATATTTTGGATCATGATATTTACACCCTAAAAATATCTTCAAAACACTTTTTTGTTCAAAACACCACATAAGTACTTAATATTTGTCCAGAACACCAAAAATACACAACACCACATTAACCTTAACCTATATAAAAATCCAAAAAACTTAAACCTCATTTTTTCTCTTTCCTTTCTCTCTCTCTAACTTATCTCCCAAACCTGACAATCTTCCAACTTACTTCAAATTTCTCTCAAACCCTACTACTTACCCTCACGCTTCATTTCTGGTATGTTACACCATTAAAACTTACTCCCAATACTTTTGTGATCTCGTTTTGTGTATTAAACCCTATCATGCAAACTACATATAAAAAAATCTATTATAAAGGCATTAAAATATAACCCTAATTAATCTAACTGGAAATATATTGCATTTGCGTGAAAAAAAGGTAGGGTTTAACCCATTTGAAAAACCTAGGGTCTACCGATTTGAAAAAAGAAAACAAAAAACTGCTCTCTACACCTACGGTTATTTGTCGCCGAAAGTACCAAAAGTATATGGTCATATCCAACCGTGATTCACCCAGTTACAGCGATATCTCGTCGTGGTTTTTATTTTCATGGCCATAGACAACCGTGTTTTAGGTTTTCACGGTCAATTTTTACCGTGGTTGGTTATTTCCCGGTCAATAATCACCGTATGTACCAATGTACATATATTCATGTATTTTTAGTAATGCAACTCATTTTTAAAAGATTTACATATTATTTGACAGCCATCCATTTTATATTTTTAATGTATGCATGCATCCCTTTCATCAATTATTATTTCTTCGTCGGTATGAACTTATTAATTTGATGTTCATTTGCTAATATAATTTGTTGATTTCTTATGCATGTTATATAAATGGTAAGAAGCAAAAATCCTCCTACCGCATCCGTGTGGAATTGGAGGTTGGAGGCGGCGAAGGGAGTACGACCACCCGTATCTTCCTTTAGTAGTAGTAGTGCCGATGAGGCCACTAGTACGAGCAAAGGATATTCTCCTACGAGTTCGTTGGATAAATTAGTCGACCAAGTGGTAAGAGGTTTACTTAATGTTGATGAGGGTGCTACAACACAATCATTTTAGCAAGTGGTTGAGGCAGTGGTAGGTGATTTGTTTGGGGTTGGTGAAGGGGTGAGGTAAGAGCGAGAGATAGAGAGGAAGAGAAAGAAGAAGAAAAATCACGAAAGGAAGAAAGAGAGAGAGAGGAGGAGTGAGAGGAAGACAGAGAGGAAGAAATAGAGGAGGAAAGAGAGGAAGAAGGAGAGGGTGAAGGATATAAAGTATGAGAGGAAAAAGAGGTAGAGTGGGTGCAGGGACGAATCTTCTTAATTGGAAGATAAAATTCAACCGTCCACATCTAAAGCGCACGAGAAGAAATCCCGAAAAAATAAGCCACTCTGATTCTCAACCGCTTGAGGGGTGCATGCCAAATAACCCCGAATTGCTGAAAAAAAATTCATAATCATATCGATTATTCTATATGGAACTGAGATGAGGAGAGGGGCATCATGAAGTGCGTGTACCATTATAAGAAATTTGTTGAGTGGTACATAGAGACGGAGGATGAGTGAGTTATAGAGTTGGTGAGGAACTCGAGTTTGTACGGTCTAATAAAACACTCATATCGATACATAGACTATGTATCGGTGTTGGCATTCATCGAACAGTGGCAGCCGGAGACGAATTCATTTTGATATGTCATTCGGCGAGATAACCATCACCCTTGACGATGTGTAACATCTCCTCCAAATCCTGATAAATGGTAAACTGGCATATGGTATTAGTTTTAGAAAAGTCGAGGCGAATGCGGCCCAAATTGAATAGCTTCGGAAATACCTAGGTTGTACCGAGGAGGAGTGCAAGTCTGTATACATCGTTCGTTTTGACTGGATAATGAATTTGTACAAATAGAGGGTTAAGAAGTTGGGGGAAAGTGTCACGAAGAGACAAATTGAGAAGGCTGTTAAGGGGTACTTGCTTTTCATGGTCGGGTGCTTGTTGTTCCCGAACAAATTGAGCAACCGAGTCTCAGTGTACTACCTTCAGTCTTTGCGAAAAGTCGAAAAATGCAAAGACTATGCTTGGGGGATGGGTGTATTGGTCCATTTATATCGGCAATTAGGGATTGCCTCGCGGGTAAATGTTTGGCAGGCGGTCGGATATCTTCCCCTTCTCATGGTACATATTTTAAATTCAACATGTGCTTTTAATTTTGTTTTGTAATATATTAATTTCATAATTAATATGTTTATCTGACTATAGGTGTAGATATATGACCACTTCAATTTGTCCAGGGGTGTCAAAAATCTCAAGTTTCAGCATAGCGAGTCGCGTCTATGCAAATAGAGGGCGCAAACGGCGTCAGGGGATGTCTTTGAACATATACTGGAGTTAAGGGAAACCTTAGACGATTTAAAAGCTTCACACACAAGTATTATTTATTTTAAAGTCAGTATTTATTTTTTATTTATGTACTAACATTTGGATATACGTTTAGGTTGTATGGGATCCTTACTCTGAAAATAGTGAGGCCTACCCATTTCAGGACGTCTCATGGTACAATGGCCTCCTCATTTGCTATGAAGTTGGGGAAACCTATTGCCCAGAGAGTGTCCTACGCGGGGTTGGTCGAGTTCAAACAATCCCTAGACCGACAATTCCCCATTTATCTGAGGAGAGGGGAAAGACCCGGGCTCGATACAAATTAAAGTTTGATATCGAGAAATGGTATCAACTTAACTGAGTCAACCATATTCTTTCCGATGCCAGGCGTTCAACCGTGGTGAGGTCCATGCCTTGGGAATGTGTGGATGGGTATATGTCTTGGTACCTAGAAAGATCTCATCCATACATTCAAAATCCCGAGCATAGACTACGCAAGTGGGATTTAAAGCACTCGGATAAAATGGTATATGTTTTGAAATATATCCGTAAATTGATTTATTTTCTTCAAGAATTGTCTAACACATTTGATGTTAATTTATATATAGGCCCAAGGGATAGACGTAGCCATTAGTCTGCTCTAGGAGGCTATTGAAGTTGACTTGGACTAGGAGGTTACGGATGTCCTCGAACTATCACGTACAGCATTTGACGCCCTGATTGAGGCCAAGGGAACGCACGCGCATATAGAAAAGAGAAAGGCACCAATGCATTAAGAAACTCGGACTAAGGCAAGACACGATCCAGTCCCCAAGCAAAAAAAATAAAGAAGCGTTTAAAGAGAAAATAGACAAAATTTGTTAGAACAATTTCATTGTAACTGTATTTTAAAAAAATTTGATTGTAAAGTATCACAATTTTGAATTATCATATGTTGGAACACTTTTGAAACAATTGTGTTATGTGTTTGAATGTTATGTGCTTGAATGTAAACAAAATTGTGTTGTGTGTTTGAATGTAAATAATATCGTGTTTGAATATAATTCCGGTTTGTAATCCTTTAATTATTCTTAATTGAATGTAAACAAGTACCATGATTAATTATAAGTACATGCTTGGTTGAATGTAAACAAGTACCATGATTAATTATAATGTAAATTACATTATAATACATTATAAATAAATACTTGGTTATGCATAAAAGGTACTGTAACATCCAATCGTGGATAATTGGTATACGGTGTGGTGCGAACATATGTGTCCCACTTATGGTGTGGTTTCATCGCGATATGAATAACCACGGTCTCCAGTGGCCTTGATATTGGGGTTAAATAATCCTTAAACTTTCTGAATAAAACACACAGTGTGAGATTGAACCGTGGTATGTGACATTACGGCTCGTACCCACGGTGGTGATGTTTACTACGATTTCATTGGACTGTGTTGGTTGGGTTGAAAAATGGCCCAACTCTCCGCCTTAATGGGACGACGAGACTACACCGTGGCGTGTGAAATTACGGCTAGTACTCACCGTGGTGATATTTACCACAATTTCATTGAATCGTGTTGGTTAGATTGAAAAATAGCCCAACACTCTACCTCAATGGGACGGTGTGACTACACCGTGGCGTGTGATATTACGTCTAGTCCCCACGGTGGGGATATTTTCACATTGCATTGGACCGTGTTAGTTGGGTTGAAAAATAGCCCAACTCTCTGTCTCAATGGGATGGTGAGACTACACCGTGGTGTGTGATATTATTGCTAGTCCCTACCATGGGAATGTTTTTCACGGTTGCATTGGACCATGTTGGTTGAGTTGAAAAATATCCCAACCATCTACCTCAATGGGACGGTGAGACTACATCGTGGCTTGTAATATTACGGCTAATACCCACCGTAGGAATGTTTCTCACAATTGTATTGGACCGTGTTGGTTAGGTTGAAAAATATCCCAACTCTCTGCCTCAATGGGACAGTGAGACCAAATAGTGTATTGGGATTTCACGGCTAGTACCCACCGTGTTGATGTTTCACGATTTTATTGGACCATGATAGTTGGGTTGAAAAATATTACAAGTCTCTACCTCATTGGGACAGTGAAACCGTGGTGTGTGATATTACGACTAGTAGCCACCGTGGTGATGTTTACCACAGTTTCATTGCACCGTGTTGGTTGGGTTGAAAATAGCCCAATTACCTGCCTCAATGGGATGGTAAGATCAAATCGTGTTTTGGTATTTCACGGCTAGTACCCACCATGTTGATGTTGTTCACAGTTTCATTGGACCGCGATGGTTAGGTTGAAAAATATCCCAAGTCTCTGCCTCATTGGGACGGTGAGGTTAAACCACAATGTGTGATATTACGTCTAGTATCAACCATGGTGATGTTTACCACAGTTTCATTATATTATGGTGGTTGGGTTAAAAAATAGCCTAAGTCTCTGCCTCCATAGGACGCTGAGATCAAACCGTATTTTGAGATTTCCCGACTAGTACCCACCGTGTTGATGCTGTTCATGTTTACATTAGACCATGATGGTTGGGTTGAAAAATATCCCAAGTCTCTACCGCATTAGAACGGTGAGGTTAAAGCGTGATATGTGATATTAAGGCTAATACCCACCGTGTTGATGTTGTTCACGGCGCGGTGTCATCGTATACTGTGTTGTAACGGTGTGGTGTCACAATTTTTATATATATGCGGTCTTAAGGGACCATATGTTGCTTACAATACCCCAAGATTTCTGATGTCTTTTTTTTAAATATAACCAATAATCTTGCTTATCACATAGAACTAATATATATTATACTAATGATTATAAAATAATACAAAAAGTTACAATCAATAATTGGTAAGAACCCTAAGACTTTACATATAATCAATGGTTGAGAAAAAGTTACAAAAAGTTACAATCATCCCCAAGACTTTCTCCAATAATCAATTTACATATAACTAAAATTTACAATAAAAAGATACAAAAAGTTACAATCATCACTAAGACCTTCACCAATTTAAGTCGCCGTCAAGTCCTCATCTTCATCCGACGATATCAGCACGGTTTATCTTCCGCCGCAATGTGTTTAGGACATATATTTTGAAACATTTGTAAACGGATCTTAAACAAAGTAGGCCACTCTAAGGCAGTGACAAAATCTTCTGCATTTCAAACCCACTCAATGAATATTTGATACGTCGAGGATATAGATGATGCGATTCTCCTCCAACGTAGATTTTGGCCCAACATCGAACTGAACAAAAGTTAATCATTGAAATTTGGATATCAACACAACCATTAGCTTAAAGTCACAAGTTAGTCAAACTCTGGCATTATAAACCAACGCTCACTTATGCATTAGTGTCTAAAATAGTCCAATCTCCTCTCGTACTCATCAGTATTGTAGGAGGTCATAATGGTAGCCCAAAATGGCTTATCCCTACGTAGTTCGGACAATAAAGCAAAACGAATAACGTGAGAATGTTCCAGTCCATCCCCAACACCCCTACCTTTAGAAATATCCCTATATCCACATTTCCCATCAGATGTTACATCATATATATCGTCCATGAATGATTGAAAGAACTTGGGAATGTCCTTCGTATACATCTTCTTCCCCCGAGACCATGTATCCGATTTTATGCCGGTCAATGGGATCTTGTTTGTGAAGACATTTTTAAGTTTCGTCGTGGACGATACATCTTGCTTTCAAGCACAAAGGGCTATTTTCCTATATATATCAGCAGACTTTTTTCCCTTAGGTGTCCTACCCTTTTGACGAATTTGTATGGGTTTCATCAAGGGTGTGGTAGAGGGTTCAACAATCTCCATCACCTTGCTCAGCATCATCTTTCTAACGGCTTTACCTACCTCAGTCCACCATTTCTTAAACAATATCATCTCGAGTGTATATTTAAGGTTACGATACTAAGGGATGTTTGGGATAATGACAAGTTTCTTCCAATGATTGCCTAGTGCCCACATTGGAATTACTTGGCCTAGCTTCTCCCATTGGGCCAACTCGTGGACACATGGTAATTCGTAGATGGTGCGAAGTACGTGGGAGCATTTTATTTCCGTATATTGGGTGTTAACGACTGATACGCTTAACACCGATCGCATGGAATCGATCTCAACAATAATTAGGTCCAATGCATAGTGTGATGCCCTACTACGGATCTCGCATAACAACGCATCATTATGTCCATACTTGGTGGATTGGATTGATTTCTGAAACTCTATTTGTATTTGAGTGACTTGGTGGCCAAGCAATGCATCCACACCCTTTCACAACGTCGTAAATGAACCGGTGTTATTTGTTAAGTATCTTTTCAGTTGTGCATGGGCACCCTCCACTCTGTTAGTGTTCGGTTGCCACTTGATTAGTCCATGCATGCGCAAACTAAAACTCAAAGGCATCCAGTTCTTCTATATGTACCCAACCATGTTCGGGTAGTTTTGTCGATTTTGGATAAAAGCTAGCCATGCATTCTTAAAGTCAATCGTATTCTTCGACTCCAAGACCCCAATCCAACCTTGCATAAATACCTTCTTATCCTGATCTTTGATGTTGTGTTTCACACATGTACCTTCAACGTTTTTCTGAAGATGGAATAAGCATAATAGAATGGTGGCAAGTGGAAACACGTTTGGCAAAGCGTTTAGATAATATTGTTATTTTTCAGAGACAACAACTTGCGACTAAGCTTTTGGCTCGTATAATGACCGCAAATGTTGTCGAGCCCAGCTAAAATTATCTTTTTTTATCACTCTTTAGAAAAGCAAATGCAATGCAAAAAGATTTCCCAGTGGAAGTGACCCACCAATCATCTCAAATAATGCCATATTATACTGATTGGTCTTGTAGGTTCAATCGATCACAAGTACACTCGAGAAGCATTTCACTACCAAGCAAGAGGTGGGATGTGCGAAAAATAAATCCTACACCACATTAGTTTACTCATTTCTTCTATGCCAGTGGACATAACTCTTCTCAGTGAGAAAATGCATCAACTGTTTCATGACGGTGTGACCTTACATCTCAATGTTCTTTATTTTACTTTTAGCGTTATATCTTGTTCGTATGGATGAAAAATTGTATTTTGATATATTTTTCAACGTCTGTAGTACTTCTTTCGAGCCCACCCTATTATTTATTTTCTCAAAAGCAATGTTCCACTCTTCTTGGGAGAGTCGATTAGCATATGGGTGTCCAGCAAGTGATTTTGACACCTCATGGTTGTGTACCCCACAGACAAATTCACCCCCCCCCCAACGACCATTATCGTGAGGAACATCTTTCAATCGAAAGAGATAATCGCACTTTCACGTTCCGGAACATTGCCTCCTCTTCTTGTACATCCCCTCATCTTTTTGGGGTCTATGAAGCTCGCTTCGCTCATAAAAAAGTACAATTCTCCCTTTTCGGACTGAACTGGTCTTGTCGGATTTCAGAATGATCACGGCCGCCTGAAGCTTGCGACCAACTCGTTGACACCAATCAATCATCTTGTCGCGGTCATCAAAAATCTGCACAAGACGAACACTTGCGATGACGGGTAACCGTAAGTGCAGTCACCCCATTTTTTTTTAATATTTGCATCATTTTAAATGTTGTTTTCAAGTTATATAGTGTGTAAAGGTGTTTTAATACCTCAAAATCATCAAGTGTTAGTTGGATGTTATGAGTTAGTAAGCTTGATCATCAACTTTATTTTCCTCAACCATTGCAATGTAGCCCCTTTATCCTTGATTTTTGTATAGAAATAACACAATAAATACCACAACAGAACAACAAACACATGAAAATGGATATTTGGAAAGAAATAAACAAGACGGTTTTGGCTAGGTTTTTGTTAGGAAAATCAATCGGTTAGATTTTTGTTTGTTGTGGTGTTTTAAATTATGTGGTGTTAGTTTGTGTGTAATTTTTTATTTAGTTTGGGGTATATTATACATTTTAAAGAAAATAAAAGGTACAACATTTTTGGGTGTGGTTAGTAAAGTTTGTGTTTAAATTTTTTGTGGTGTTTTGGAGATATTTTTGTGGTGTAAATATCAGGGCGCCAATATTTTTTGAATGACATAACAAAATTCACAAATAAATTTAGGTTCGATCTAAAATCAAATATTTTCCCGAGTCATATGTGAGTTGAGAGAGGAAATATTAATTCAACCACTTTCGAGGAATGATAATTTATAATACTAAAAATCAAAATGTCGTTAATAATATAATGTAATATTGGGAGTTGAGGGAGAAACATACAACATTACGTTTATAAAACAGATGAGCATGTACGAGTCTGAAACTGTTGAGGCTTTTAATTATATTGACAATCTCGTCGTGATTGATTCCTCGTTCAGAGGCGAATGTACCCGAGTCGGATATCTCAATGTTATTTTCGAGGAAGCCCAGCACGACTTCTTCTACCATTTCTCACTGTCTTAATTAGGGGTTTTCAAAGTCCATTTAAACCCTTGCAAGCTTGACGGGTGACTCAAACTAGTGATTCGGTATTGTAAAGCAGATGGAGTTAAGAATGTTTAGGTTTCAACCACTACATCCAAGTTTTTTAATTAAAAAATGTACATTTATTATATATTTACAAAAATAATGCACTATACAATTTGGACAGATGATATTTTTTGGGTCTTGTGGAGATAACACTTCCAATTTTAGGCTCTAACTAAAAGCAAATATTTTCCCCAGCCATATGCAAGTTGGGAGAGGAAGTATTAATTTAACCACTTGCTAGTTATAAAAGAATGAGAATTTCTAGTAGCAAGAAGGAGAATGCCGTTAATAATATAGTGTAATATTGAGAGTTGAGAGAGAAACATATAATATTATGTTTATAAAGTGGATAAAGGCCTGAGCATTGATGAGTTTGAAACTGTTGAGGCTTTTAATTATGTTAACAACCTCGTCGTGATTGATTCCTTGTTTGGAGGTGAATGTACTCGAATCGGATATCTCATGTTTTCAAGGAAGTCCAACACAACTTCTTCTGCCATTTATCACTTTAATTAGGGTTTTATAATTCTATCCAAACCCTCACTCTCAACATAAGTGTGATGGGAAACTCAAACTGGTGATTCTAAGCAGTATAGGAGATAGAGTTAAAAAGATCTAGGCCTTAAACACCACATTCAAGTTTTTTTAATTAAAAAATGCACATTAATTATATATTAACAAAAATAATGCATTGTACAATATGGACATATGATTTTTTTATGTCATGTGCAGATAACACCTCTAACCTCGTCGTGAATGATTCCTCATTTGTAAGCAAACACACACGAATCGAATATCTCATCGTTATTTTCAAGGAAGTTGATAACGGCCTCGTCTCCCATTTCCCACTGTCTTAATTAGGATTTTATGGGTCTATCCAAACCCTTACTCCCAACACAATCTTGACGTGTGGTTCAAACCGATGATTCAATTTAGTAAAGCCTATAGAGTTAAAAAGGTTTATGTCTCAACCACTCATCCGAGTTTTTTAATTAAAAATGCACATTTATTATATATTACAATAATAATGCACTGCACAATATGAACAAACAATATATTTTGTGTCATATAGAGAGAACACTCTCGATGTTATTTGATTATAACATAAAAAGTTGACGGATTAATTTATGCTCCAATGAAAACCAAGTATTTCCCCACCCATATGCAAGTTGGGAGAGGAAATATTAATTCAACCACTTACTAGTTATAAAAGAACCAAAATTTCTAGTAGTTAAAAACGGAATTCCATAAATAATATAGTTTAATGTTAAGAGTTGAGAGAGAAACATATAGTATTTATGTTTATAAAACGGATGAAGACTTGAGCATCGATGAGTCTGAAACCGTTGAGGCTTTTTAAATATGTTGACAACCACATCGTGATTGATTCCTTGTTCAAAGGCGAATGCACCTGAATCAGATATCTCATTGTTGTTTTCAAAGAAGCCGAGCATAAATTCTTATGCCATTTATCACTCGTTAATTAGGGTTTTCTAATTCTATCCAACCCTTATTCTCAACACAAGCTTGACGATAACTCAAACTGGTGTCCAATATAGTAAAGCATATGAAGCTAAAAAGTGTAATACCCCGTATTTTTATGCTATATTAATTTGGGGATTTATTAAATTTAATGTGAGTTAATTATTTAATAAAAATCCGGAAATTAATTATGTTATAATTATTAACGTGACGAGAGTTAGTAATTATGGAAAATTTGTTAAATATTACTAATGAGCAAAGTAATATATTATATTAGTTGTATTGAATGTCATGAGTGAGTTAAATGACAATTTTGGAAATGTAAGTTGGGACGCGCCCGTGTTGCGTCGGGACTAATTATTGATAAATAAAAGTGAATATTTTATAAGTTGCTCGTATGGTCGTTTTGAGTGCGCCAACGTGTCCGGAAGGGTCGAGATAGTCATAAAAGTGTACCCGGGGGTGTAGTTTGGGTCTCGGGGCGTTTTTAGGCCTAATTGGTACCCCGGGAGAGCGTTTTGGACATTTTACCTTTTTGGGTAATTAAACCCACGAAAATGCCAAGGGTTATATCAGATATCTGGATTGTCATCTAGGTTTATAAACTCTAAACACAAGTGACGGACATAGGAGAGGGAAGAAGAAAGCTCCAAGGCAATCCAAGGCCAAAAAGCCACCCGTTTGCACCGCCGTCACCACCAACGCGTAGATCGCGAGACAAGGAACGCAACCATACCAAAATCAGAATACCAGAAATCCCAGGCAAGTGTTTATCTTGCTATTTTCGTTGGTGCAGTTTCCATATTAGTTTAGGAATGATTAGGGATGAATTATGTAGAAGAAAACTCAATTTGTGATAGGAAAATCCATGTAGTATTGGTGGATATGATGATTCTGGAAACCCTTGCCATGTAGAGGAAATTAACCACGAAATTTTGATGATTATAAGAAAGAAATTCTGGAGAAAGATTTGTTAGAAAACTGTTTAAGAAAATTCTAGGGTTCTTGATAATTAGATGTAATTTTGGGTGAAAATTCCATGTTTAAATGATGAATATGTACATGCCTTACGTTAGAAACATCTGGTATGTTGTTATAATGTTAGTAGTAGAATTCTTGGGACATTTGGGGTTGGAAAACATGGATTTGGATGAAGAAAATTGGTAGAACCCGTAACTGCAATTCTGCAGAAAATCGAAATACCTGCTTGATCGATCGATCGAGCATAGAGCTTCGATCGATCGAAGGTTCGATCGATCGAGTCCCAGACCTCGATCGATCGACCCCTCCTGGCAGACTCCTATTTCCCTTGTTTAATTAGTTAAACCAAATTTATCGCGAAATAATTCTTGGGTATTCTTAATAAAATGTTTTGGGAGATAGGAAGGACCAGTAGGACATGTGAATAAGTGTTGGGAACTTTATTATAAGACGAGAAGTTTACTTTTGGGATAATTATATAATGAACGATGAAACTATGTATTTCAAGTGAGAGATTACGGCGAATAGCTACGATAGTGAATAGAGTTATACCAACTGAATTTCCTACTTGGAAGAATAGAGTCCACGAGTGTCACGTAATAAGTGAGAAAACTCTTCGAGTTAAGGTTAGAGATGAAACCTTATACGTAATATTAATAATGTGAAATTAAGGATAAATGTTGTAATTATGGGTGACGAGAGGAATCTATATTAATATGATAAAGGTGGTATATTTATATGATTGTGTGTACATATATTATATACATGTGAAAAACATACCGCGCTACTTGCTATCCTTGAGGTTACCGCGCTGGGACAGTCTTATCTCGATGGGACCTTTATGGGGGATATTGACTTGTACCCTAGAAGATAGATATCCTTGGTACAGGCTATCGAATTGATAGTTCAGACGGTCCTAAGAGACGCGAGTATGTGCCATCCTCTTAGAGACTTGGAATCTATGCTTCGCCTCGATATTGTTTGTGTATGTGTTAATACAGTTCGAGAGTGATTCCGAATTTGTATTCCCCTTGATATGAGTGATATGGGGTTTGGATAGTAGAAGTATGTACGCACCATAGTTTTATTTGGGGTGCTGTTATTATATATATATTATACGAGTAGTTAATATATATATATGAGATTTGGAAACTTGAAACTGCCTACTGTGATTTGATAAGTAAGACATGGTTGATGACTCAAATAGTAAATACTTGTTTTGTGAAAGTATAATATGACACTGGAAAACTTTTTAAATTAATAAAGCTAATACGAGAGTTGTGTTGCTAATTGGAAGTATCTTTTTAAACAATGATATTGTTCTATTTTGAAATCTTATGAGTAAGTTAAGATAAGCTAAATTATTGGGAAGGATAGTATCATAAAATGATAAGATAACCCGTTGAGAAGGTTAGTACGATAGGCGTGCACATTATAAGAGAGGTGAGAATTTCTCAAGAGAGTGACGCTCTAATATGTTGATGTATTGGCCTGTATCAATTTAAATACTTGCTAAACGTATTTTAAATCAAACACACTTTCGGGCTCTGACCCGTTCTTCTCTCTCTCTCTCTTGTATATATATGTATGTATTACAGGTGCCCAGCCACAGGGGCGTCTTGCTTAGGATCTCTTGGTAGGAACGCGCTGCAGCTTAGGTGGGAGTTGCAGGTCTCTTGATTAGACGACTTCGTTCATTCGAATCCACTCTTAGTACTTTCATTTAGTTGAGCATGTGTAGCTCTTTCCATTATTCCGTTGTTATTGGACATTTGTATTTCAGTTATTTCTAGTACTGTTAATATGTTTTTTTTTCCAGTTTGATTGTGTTACTTTATATTTCGCATGTTGACATTCGATTGACGAATGTTTTAAATTAATTGGACTATGTTGCAGATATTTAATGTGGTGTGATTCTTACTTATTGAATGTTGTTAATAAAATAAATGATTTTCTTTAAATAAAATTTGGAAAGTATGTATGAAAACAGTTTTGACACTTAGCTTAATTATTTAGGGTGTTAAATTGGAAAATTTATTTTTATCGACAGTGATGCTGAGAATGAACCAACTGTTTACCTTGATTTAATTTAATAAAGGAGTGATCGCCCGGTATTTAATTAGACGGGGTGTCACAAAAAGGTCTAGGTTTTAACCACTACATCTGAGTTTTTTAATTAAAAATGCACACATTGTTGTTTTTAAGGAAGCCCGACACGACTTCTTTTGCCATTTCTCACTCTCTTAATTAGTGTTTTTTGATTCTATCTAACCCCCAATTTCAACACAAGCTTGACGGGTGACTCAGACTGGTGATTCAGTTAATGAAACTAGATGGAGTTAAAAAGGTATAGGTCCCAACTACTACATCCTAGTTTTTTAATTGAAAAAATCACATTAATTATATATTTACAAAAATAATATACTCTACAATATGAGAGACAATATTTTTTTAGTCTTGTCGAGAGTACACTTCCAAGGTGGCTTGATTATGAGATAACAAAATTCACAAACTAATTTAGGCTCCAATTAAAACCAATTTTTTTCCGCAGCCATATGCTTGTTGGGAGAAGAAATATTAATTCAACCACTTGCCAGTTATAAAAGAATGAAAGTTTCTAGTAATAAGAAAAATAATGCCACTAATAATATATTGAGAGTTGAGAGTGAAACTTATAATATTATGTTTAAAAGTGGAGGAAGACCAGAGGATCGACGAGTCTAAAACCGTTGAGGCTTTTTATTATGTTGACAACCTCATCGTGATTGATTCCTCGTTTGGTGGCGAATGTACCCAAATTGGATATCTCATTGTTGTATTCAAGGAAGCCCACACCGCTTCTTCTGCCAATTATCACTCTCTTAATTAAGGTTATTTGATCTCATCCAAACCCTCACTCTTAACACAACATACTACAAGCTTGACAAGTGACTCAAACTGGTGATTCGATACAGTAAAGCAGATGGGGTAAAAAAGGTGTGGGTCGTAACCATTATAATTGAGTTTTTTAATTAAAAAATACAAACTTAATATCTATTTACAAAAATAATGCACTGTATAATACAGACAAACAATCTCATTTGGTTCGTGTGGAGAGAACACTTATAAGTTTGTTTGATTATGCCATAACAAAATTCACGGATCAATTCAGGCTCCAACTAAAACCCAATATTTTCCCTAAGACATATGCTAGTTGGGAGAGGAAATATTAATTCAACAACTTGCTAGTTATAAAGGAATGATAATTTATAGTAGTATAAAACATAATGCCACTAATACGATAGTGTAATATTGAGAGTTAATAGAGAAACATGTAGTATTACGTTTAAAAAGCGAATGAAGACCTGAGCATCAACGAATCTGAGCCCGTTGAGCCTTTTAATTATGTGGACAACCTCGGTGTGATTGATTACTCATTCAGAGGCAAACATACCCGAATCGACTATCTCATCGTTGTTTTCAAGGAAGTCTAGCACGATTTCTTCTTCCATTTCTCACTCTCTTAATTAGGGTTTCGTATTCTATCCAAACCCTCACTCTCAACACAAACTTGACAGCGACTCAAATGGTGATTCGGTACACTAAATGGAGTAAAAATAAAAAACTGAAAATAACAATAAAAATATAAATAAATAGGGTGATCATCTTTGATTCGCTCAACTAGATAGGTATCAACCACTAAATCCACTTGATTCGCTCCTAAAAATAAAAGTATAAAATGCTTTTTTTTTTTATAAAATATACATTTTTACGTGAATGTCCACACATATTCTCTATCTAGCTTTTGGGATAACTCGTCTTGTCCTATATATATATATATATATATATATATATATATATATATATATATATATATATATATATAGTGAAACCTATTGAGCTTATATATCCAATATCTTTTGTTATTTTATTTACTTGAGAAATTTCTCAAATAGTGATTTTAATTTGGGACTAGAAGAACCATATAACGATTTTAATTTGGGGCCAAAAAATTTCAAAGCATTTAAAATTATAACTAAAATTTCTCAATTACTATTTATATTTTATACCGGGAAGTCCAAACAATTTTATCCCTTATCAAACTTGAAGTTTGGATATAATTAGGGAGGTCCTTCAAAGTACCTAAACGCTTAATGTTATGATATGAAAATTTGCCCTAATTATTTATAATTAAGACCTGAAGTTCCCCAATAAATCTTCAGATATGGAAATTGAACTTTTCTCTGTTCAAATTTTGGGACGCAGAGTATCTAAATTATTTGGGCCTAAAGTTTCAAAGAAAATATATCACAATCAAACCTCGAGTTTTGATTGTCTAATTGACAGGGTATAGACCAATAGTCTCATAGTTATATTTTTTATGTGAAGATTCATAATTATTATTATGACTAGAAGTTCACAAAATATTATTTATAATTGAGATATAATTTTTTTTAATTATTATATAAAATACCAGGCCTGAAGCTCTAATGTTATTAAAAAAGTATTTGGACCTGAAGCTCCAACAAAATATACCCTGAATCAAAACCTGAAGTTTTGATTATTTATGTAATAGGGCATAGATAATAAAAATCCACAAAATAATCATTTATAATTTGGACTTGAAGTTCCAAATATGCTTTTAGTTGATATTAGTTTCCAAATAAATTGGTTTCACCATTAAATCTTTGTGTCTTGACCTTTTAGTTCATTTGAATATTAAATTATATTTTTAATACTATTTAAGTTTAAGTATCCTTCACATTCCTACCATTTACTATACATTGAAGTCTTAGAATGTGTAGAGAATGTGAACAATCAACTTCTCATTTTTATAAGGTAGATTGTAATGTCATTTGTCACAGTTAATCTGGCCATTATTTGAAAAATTATCTAATATTTTCACCCCTAATCAAACATGTACTTTTTATATTAAAGAGTAAAGAATTTAATGTTCTTCGACACCAACGATATTAATTATAAACTTCAACTATTTGTGTAACACGAGAAGTTCTCACACACAAATGATAAAACTTTGAAGTTTTATATTTCAAATAATTCGCAGCAGACTCTTTGTGAATTATTTTAATTTAGTACTACAATTTTTAGGTTTTAATTTTATAATTTATATGAACCCGAAAATTCATATACATGTGACATTAAATAAAATTTGGAGTTCTAAATTGATATCCTAAGAACCTGAAGTTCTCCTCATTTTTTCGTACAAAAATATCCTTAACCGTATATTTTATTCATTACACGGTTTTAACAAAAAAAAAAATGCATCAATATTAGGCCTAACTATAAACTTTGACATAATCTAAAGGTTTATTCCATAGTTTTGTATTCGAAACCTAAAGTTTATATTTGCGAGTTTGAATTATCTAATATATGGTAAGAATATTAAATTTTGATTCATCGGTTATGAACCTAAAGTTCTAAACTTTAACAGGTCAATCCTTTCCTCCTTCCATGATGTATCCAAACCTAGGGAACTAATAAGTATAAATTTCCATCCATAAGAGTTAACATATCATCAACCAAACATGCAAAACATTTTAGAAGAAAAATCATGCATCCTTGTTACTCAAACACTTTTAAAAAAATTGATAATAAATTAGGACCAATATGTTCTTGGGTCAACCTTATCTCAATCTTCCACAAGAACACCCTAAAAATAGACTTTACGGGCCAGTCAAATCTAGTATCAAAAGACAAATTAGTAAACAAATTTTTGCACATTGAAGATTCCACTACACCATATGCCGCTAATGGTAATGATTTTCTCCCGTGACCATAAGTGTGGGTCACGGTCTTCACCAGTGAAATTATTAAGCGTGGCAAAATTATAGGTCACGGTCGCCACCCATGACCCATAGTGGAGAATGTGTGTCACGATTGTAACGTCCTATCCCGAATTTATGGGTTACACGTGGTTAACCCGGTCCGACCCGAACGTTTGGTGTGAAGTACGATGAGATAACCTAAATAATATTACTAGTCCAACTTTATTTTATTACTATTTCACTTGTCTAGCAGGCAATTTCAATTTCAATCAAGCTACGTGAGGGAACCGCGGGAAGCATAATGAAAGCACACAGAGTTAATAACGTAAAATAAAAGAATGCTTATCTGTGTAACACTTTCAAAATACAAAACCACATACAACCTGTCGTAACAAAGTAAGGGGTCGAATGCCCAGTGGAAAAATACAATAATGCAATATTGAATCGAATAGCAAAAAGACTCTAACACATCATAACTATGTGCACATGCAATTACCTCTTATATGTACATATACACACGTTAATGCGTGAAATTGCTGTATTCCAAAAATGTTACTATTCCGATTAAATCATATTAATCTTATAATAAAACCCTTTCACGTGACTTAACATTTATTTTCCAATTTAACATAATCGGTTAACTACTTTAAATCAAATACCCTTTGTTTAGGAAAAAGCACTTCCTTTACCGAAATTACCCATTTACTCACACCAGATTTACCAAGTATTTTTCTTGAAAATCACCTCTCATCACACGTACGCACCATATTGAAACATACTTATTTTTCGTTGTAAACCTTTCATAAGCACACTCTTGTATTAATTATGAGTTAAACCTCTTTAGGTTACTTAATTACCCATTTAATGTGACACCCCGCCCAATAAAATTTAGAATGATCAGTCCTCTGCCAGATTTAAAACAGAATGTTCATTCTTAGTATCACTGTCGAAAAACTTATAAACATAATAATCACCTAATATAGAATTAACTAGGTGTAAAAAACTTTTTCCTTTTTACATATAACCAAATAAAAATCATTTCTCTGTTTACTTATGAAAA
Source organism: Sambucus nigra (assembly GCA_949130495.1). Taxonomy (NCBI): domain Eukaryota; kingdom Viridiplantae; phylum Streptophyta; class Magnoliopsida; order Dipsacales; family Adoxaceae; genus Sambucus; species Sambucus nigra. The sequence goes on along the minus strand of OX422211.1, from coordinate 152,056,264 downwards.
TGTAAACCATTCATCATTCACATGAATATACTAAACATGGATCAAACACTGGAACAAATAAGACAGGGTAAAAACCTCCCAGTTTAAAACTCCAAATTCACATACTCATAGTAAAATTCCATCCATCTAAAAGAACTGTAGAGTAGACTGAATAATAACTCTAATCAAAACTAGGAATGGGCGACACATGCCCCATCTGAGATGTCTAGATAACTGAATGGAAATAATGGAGGCGTCTACTGCAAAGACAGCACGTAAAATAATCCAACTCTCTAGTTCTGGTATCCCTATGGCTGCTATATATATATATATATATATATATATATATATCAAGTATATATCAAGTATTTAAAGAGAGAAGATACGCAAGAGACGGGTCAGAGCCCGATGTTTTAAAAATATTTAGCAAGTATTTAAAACTGCAATGAAGCAAGTATTATGTGCATGTTAGATATCGCACTCACACGAGATTCTCACCTCTCATCTATTGTGCACGCCTAACGTACATCTAACCCACACTAGCTAAGCTACCCAGCCTAACTAGTTCGAAATCATAATATCATCATCTACATTCTCCAGTAGTATGCCCGTATCGTCCATGCAATACGTTAAAGACATAGTTTATCTCACACAACTAAAAGTTCCATTATTCACCGTTAGAATGGTTAATCTTTTACCCACGAAGATTATTTTATTTCTCATTTATATAATATCTAATAATTTCACAAAGTAGAATGTTCCCCGTTATTTTCATAAATATATATAGTCACATCACCCCTATATATATACATATCAATCCTGCAACCTTAGGTTAACACCACTTGGCGCAAAGCATTTTATTATTATCACTAGATCTACCAATTTCACACAGTAGAAATATTTACAAGTTCATATATACATATAGTCATATCATCCCTATACACATATATACTGTTTATGCACCCCCGGGCTAAGACCCATTAGCTCCCCTTACCATAATAATCATGCACCCTCGAGTTAACACCCGTTAGTGCACTTAATAATAATATCATATATTAGGCATACATACGTCCTGTTAAAAATTATAGGTATTCACCCAACCAAAATTATAAACATCTCATATGTATTTTATTCTCATCACTACGAATGGTATTTTTAATTCGATTACTATCACTCATGTAATTCTTGTACCCCCGGATCATCACCCATTATGACACTTATCAATCATAATCTTGTACCCCCGAGTTATCACCCATTAGTACACTTAACAATAATATTCTTGTACCCCCGGGTTATCACCCATTAGTACACTTAACAATTATATTCCTGTACCCTCGGGTTATCACCCATTAGTACACTTAACAATTATATTCTTGTACCCCCGGGTTATCACCCATTAGTACACTTAACAATTATATTCTTGTACCCCCGGGTTATTACCCATTAGTACACTTATCAATCATAGCATATAATAGACATACACACTTCCTATTAAAATTTATAGGTATTCACCCAACCTAAATCTAACACCCCAGCCGCCCGGGGAGAGCGAGCGGCGCGCTACTATGGATAAAAGTAATCAAATCCACAAATAACAAGGTATAGAGCATCTAAAAATCCCACAACAATAAAAGAGAATCCACTAATCTCAAATCTCTTCAAATAAATACCAAGTCTCTCGGATTACATATAACTAACTCGAAAATAAAATACAAATCTCCAATGCTCTATACATCAAAATAATACTATCTTCTCTCTTGTATTAAAATTCTTTCCAAAATAATCCACGCTAAAATTCATCTCCAATAAATCCAAAGCGCCCAAAATCCGCGCTAACATTCCACTAAAAGAAAATATGGGGAAGTACACAATACGACATGAAGATGCTCAACAAATATTAGCGGTGAATAAAACGTCACAATACGAATATGAATATTTAAATCAAATGCAAAATTCAGAAGCAATTATATAAATATAATTTCTCAACAACACATTAATCGGGTCACCAAGCCTCACCACCGTACCGCGCCTATGCATTTTTAAGCATATCCGAAAAAAGAAATATTGGCGAGTGTCCAACCTCAGTGCCGTATTAAAATCTCATGACAACATGCTCAACACCAAATATAATACCATATGAATCGAAATTAGATTCCAACAAATATTTCCAGATTTCCAAATGAATTTATCAATTCAAATATGAGTCAATAATCACAAGAAAACGACGAGAATAATACTCGCGAGATTAAGGAGCATATTGTGTAAAACTCCATACCTCAAAATCATGACATGAATCATCGCATAATTTCAGCCTCAAAATCTAATCACACCATCACGTTCCTATCGCGAAAATAATCAAATCTCGTTCTAGCCCAAACTCGAGAAAACACCAAATAAGCTTTATAATCTAAGGTTGAAATCTTGAAAAAGTTTTGGGCTATGGTTTGTATATGAAAGGAAGTAATTTTGGGGAGGTTTTCTGGTTGAAAAGTTTGAGAAAAAGTGATTTTAAAAGTCCATTAACGAATTATAGTGATATATAAAGGATTAAGAGTTTGATTAAGAAAAGAGTTCTAATTAGATATAAACACTAAAATTTTTATTCCCGACGATAGGAGCGTTGGAATTGGATGAAATTTTACAAAGAATTAGCTGAAGACGAGAGGAAGCTGTCCAAAAAATTTCAGCTCGATCGGACCATTCAATATTTTTAAATATTTTTTTTGCTAGAGAGTTTTATGTTTTGAGGACTCTTCTGTATAATAAAAATTCAATTAAAACTCCATTTTAATTCCAATTTCAAAACCAATTGAAATTCTCATCTTGAAAAATAAAATCCAACATATCTGAGCAATAAAAATAATTTTACCAAAAACTTTTTTTTCCTCTATATTTTGAAAATACCCCAAAATTACGCGGGTTGTTACACTTCCCCACTAACAATGGAATTTCGCCCTGGAAATTCGCCGAATACCTAACTCTTAAAAAATCAGGCCAAAAATCTCCAAAAATAATCTCGTCACCAAAAAAATAATTTCCTCACATCTAATCTAGATGCCTAACACGAAACGATTCTCTAAAAATTTCTATCTCCAAATTCGCACCACAAAAACGCAACAGACCCAAACCCCAAGACCCGAGGGTGGTCGTATACCTAAGCTCTGATACCACCTGTGACACCCCTACTAATTAAATACCGGGTAGCTACTCCTTTATTCAAATTAATACAAAATGTCTAGTTGGTTCAGTTCATAGCAACACTGTCGAAAAACGTTTTAGCAATTTCTAGCCACCTAATATTTAAAAGTGAGTTGTCAATTTTAAGTAAGTCCGATTAACATACAATCCATCTAAATTATGAAATACTAATACCACAACCATAACACAGTTACAATATACTAACAATGGAATAAAAATAAATATGGAGGAATACTCCTCTAAATGATTCGAATACTGAATGCAACCAAATACAAAGTCTGAATTACTAATTAATACAATCCAAATATGAAATAAAACTGAGTAAATAAGATGTCTTTAAAAGAAAGGGCGACATGCCCTACATATGAATAAATCTGAAATAGAGTCAAAGTAGAAAGTGGAGGCGTCTACTATCAAGGTCCTGTAACTTCCACAGCAGCTACAGCACGTCACTGGAATAGAACTCCTAAGCTTGGTGTCCTTGTGACTAGGCACCTAAAAGGGTTTTACAAGAAAATAGATTCGAAAGCAAACGGGTCAAATCCCGATTGTGAAAACAATTAAAATATAACAAGTGTTTAATATCATTAAACAGTGAATATAAAATACGTGATAGTGCGTGCACTCACATGAGTTCCTCACCTCTTAACTAATTGTGCACACCTATCGTACCCGTACCCGTTCTAGTTATTCTACTATCGTACGCGCAAATCTCGTGGCAATGAAACAGTGTGTGGCCCCCGTATCAAATAAAATACGCCCCATAGTCCTCTGAGTAGAGAACATACCCTCAATAGTGGGTGGATCCTGTGGAACTGCGGCCTATTGGAGCTGATAAACTCGCCCGTACTGAAGCTGTCCCTGCTGGACTGGGACTGCTGGGATGGCTGGTAAGGCTGGCATCTGCGGTGGTACTGGGAGAGCGACGGGAAACATAGGTCTCTCGGTCTCATGTCGAGCACCCTGCTGCTTCTGCTGTGGGGCCCTGCCCCTATCAGGACACTCCTGGCGTTTATGGCCAATCTTGCCACAAGTAAAACATTTCCCCGAAAAATTTCCCCCTCTCTGACCCTGCTGTCCACGGCCCTGGTGGCCGTTGCCATTCCTCCCCTGGTCGTGCTAGCCCTGATGATACTGCTGCTGCTGACCCTGATGGCTGTGCTGTCCCTACTGGCCATGAAGAAAACCTCCCTGTCCATTTCTGAAACCCCCAGATATAAAGCTATTAAGATACCCCTGCTGGGAACTCTGATTACCCTGCCTGTGCTGACCCTGAACTGATTGTGCCCCGCTGGCACCATTCCCCCTATTCTGCCCTGATGGCTGGACTCTCTTGATCGCTTACCCTCTGACAAGTGAAAGCGGTGGTCCTGGTAGTGAAGCAGTGTTGCATTAACCACATCAGAATAAGTGGCCAACGACAGATTTCCTAGTAAATGTTGACGGATCCTCCAAGTCAACCCATCCATGAACTTCTGTATCTTCTTCTCCTCTGTAGGAATCTCATCGGGAATGATGTTCAAGAGATTTATGAACTCGGCCTCGTATTCTACCACTATCCTCCCCTCCTACTTGAGGTTCATCAACTTTCTCCTCATCTCGGTGTGAACGACTGATGGGAAATACTTGCGGTCGAACCGCACCTAGAACTCCTGAATAGAAAGGACATCTCTCTCCTCTGCGGTGGTAATGGACTCCCCCCACTGCAACACTGACCCTACCATCTTAAAAGTAGCGAGTATCTGTCTCTGTACATCCGTACACTCAAACATCCTCAAGTGTCTTTGGATGTCCTTCTTCCACTGACTGGACACAACGACGTCGGAGCTACCTGCAAACTCTGGAGGGTGGGCTTTTTAAAAAGCATCACGAACACGTTCCCAAGCAGACGGAAATGCATGAGCCTGTACTGGTGCTACTACCGGTGCCTGAGGCGGTGCCTGCTGCACAACGGCTAGGGCGGCATTTACCGCTTGGGCCACAATAACGGTAACCTCTGCGGCATTCATGGTACCCTGAACTGGTACGGGCTGTGGCTCGGGCTGAGCATCCCTGGGAACTCGCTGTGTATGTCGTGGAGGCATCTGAAATGAGAGAGAAGTCTTATAAGTCCACAGTTATTATCTCAAAATAGCTGAAGAGCGAAACATACACAATAGAGTACAACAATCCTAAAATATAGGGCTCTATCTCAAAGAACGCTATGCGGAAATATAATAAGCCATACAGATCCTAAGGACATTAGAACCTGATATTCTGATACCATTTTATAACACCCCACCCGCCCTAGGAGAGCGAGCGGCGCGCTACTATCGATAAAAGTAATCAAATCCACAAATAACAAGGTATAGAGCATCTAAAAATCCCACAACAATAAAAGAGAATACACTAATCTCAAATCTCTTCAAATAAATACCAAGTTTCTCGGATTACATACAACTAACTCGAAAATAAAATACAAATCTCCAATGCTCTATCCATCAAAATAATACTATCTTCTCTCTTGTATTAAAATTCTTCCCAAAATAATCCACGCTAAAATCCATCTCCAATAAATCCAAAGCGCCCAAAATCCGCGCTAACCTGCCACTAAAAGAAAATATGGGGAAGTACACAATACGACAGGAAGATGCTCAACAAATATTAGCGGTGAATAAAACATCACAATACGAATACGAATATTCAAATCAAATGCAAATTTCAGAAGCAATTATATCAATATAATTTCTCAACAACACATTAACCGGGTCACCAGGCCTCACCACCGTACCGCGCCTATGCATTTTTAAGCATATTCGGAAAAAGGAATATTAGCGGGTGCCCAACCTCAGTGTCGTATTAAAATATCATGACAACATGCTCAACACCAAATATAATACCATATGAACCGAAATTAGATTCCAACAAATATTTCCAGATTTCCAAATGAATTTATCAATTCAAATATGAGTCAATAATCACAAGAAAATGACGAGAATAATACTCGCGAGATTAAGGAGCATATTGTGTAAAACCCCATACCTCAAAATCATGACATGAATCATCGCATAATTTCAGCCTCAAAATCTAATCACACCATCACGTTCCTCTCGCGAAAATAATCAAATCTCGTTCTAGCCTAAACTCAAGAAAACACCAAATAAGCTTTATAATCTAAGGTTGAAATCTTGAAAAAGTTTTGGGCTATGGTTTGTATATGAAAGGAAGTAATTTTGGAGAGGTCTTCTGGTTGAAAAGTTTGAGAAAAAGTGATTTTAAAAGTCCATTAACGAATTATAGTGATATATAAAGGATTAAGAGTTTGATTAAGAAAAGAGTTCTAATTAGATATAAACACTAAAATTTTTATTCCGGACAATAGGAGCGTTGGAATTGGATGAAATTTCACAAAGAATTAGCTGAAGACGAGAGGAAGCTGTCCAAAAATTTTCAGCTCGATCGGACCGTTAAATATTTTTAAATATTTTTTTTTGCTAGAGAGTTTTATGTTTTGAGGACTCTTCTGTATAATAAAAATTCAATTAAAACTCCATTTTAATTCCAATTTCAAAACCAATTGAAATTCTCATCTTGAAAAATAAAATCCAACATATCTGAGCAATAAAAATAATTTTACCAAAAACTTTTTTTTCCTCTATATTTTGAAAATACCCCAAAATTACGCGGGTTGTTACACTTCCCCACTAACAATGGAATTTCGCCCTGGAAATTCGCCGAATACCTAACTCTTAAAAAATCAGGCCAAAAATCTCCAAAAATAATCTCGTCACCAAAAAAATAATTTCCTCACATCTAATCTAGATGCCTAACACGAAACGATTCTCTAAAAATTTCTATCTCCAAATTCGCACCACAAAAACGCAACAGACCCAAACCCCAAGACCCGAGGGTGGTCGTATACCTAAGCTCTGATACCACCTGTGACACCCCTACTAATTAAATACCGGGTAGCTACTCCTTTATTCAAATTAATACAAAATGTCTAGTTGGTTCAGTTCATAGCAACACTGTCGAAAAACGTTTTAGCAATTTCTAGCCACCTAATATTTAAAAGTGAGTTGTCAATTTTAAGTAAGTCCGATTAACATACAATCCATCTAAATTATGAAATACTAATACCACAACCATAACACAGTTACAATATACTAACAATGGAATAAAAATAAATATGGAGGAATACTCCTCTAAATGATTCGAATACTGAATGCAACCAAATACAAAGTCTGAATTACTAATTAATACAATCCAAATATGAAATAAAACTGAGTAAATAAGATGTCTTTAAAAGAAAGGGCGACATGCCCTACATATGAATAAATCTGAAATAGAGTCAAAGTAGAAAGTGGAGGCGTCTACTATCAAGGTCCTGTAACTTCCACAGCAGCTACAACACGTCACTGGAATAGAACTCCTAAGCTTGGTGTCCTTGTGACTAGGCACCTAAAAGGGTTTTACAAGAAAATAGATTCGAAAGCAAACGGGTCAAATCCCGATTGTGAAAACAATTAAAATATAACAAGTGTTTAATATCATTAAACAGTGAATATAAAATACGTGATAGTGCGTGCACTCACATGAGTTCCTCACCTCTTAACTAATTGTGCACACCTATCGTACCCGTACCCGTTCTAGTTATTCTACTATCGTACGCGCAAATCTCGTGGCAATGAAACAGTGTGTGGCCCCCGTATCAAATAAAATACGCCCCATAGTCCTCTGAGTAGAGAACATACCCTCAATAGTGGGTGGATCCTGTGGAACTGCGGCCTATTGGAGCTGATAAACTCGCCCGTACTGAAGCTGTCCCTGCTGGACTGGGACTGCTGGGATGGCTGGTAAGGCTGGCATCTGCGGTGGTACTGGGAGAGCGACGGGAAACATAGGTCTCTCGGTCTCATGTCGAGCACCCTGCTGCTTCTGCTGTGGGGCCCTGCCCCTATCAGGACACTCCTGGCGTTTATGGCCAATCTTGCCACAAGTAAAACATTTCCCCGAAAAATTTCCCCCTCTCTGACCCTGCTGTCCACGGCCCTGGTGGCCGTTGCCATTCCTCCCCTGGTCGTGCTAGCCCTGATGATACTGCTGCTGCTGACCCTGATGGCTGTGCTGTCCCTACTGGCCATGAAGAAAACCTCCCTGTCCATTTCTGAAACCCCCAGATATAAAGCTATTAAGATACCCCTGCTGGGAACTCTGATTACCCTGCCTGTGCTGACCCTGAACTGATTGTGCCCCGCTGGCACCATTCCCCCTATTCTGCCCTGATGGCTGGACTCTCTTGATCGCTTACCCTCTGACAAGTGAAAGCGGTGGTCCTGGTAGTGAAGCAGTGTTGCATTAACCACATCAGAATAAGTGGCCAACGACAGATTTCCTAGTAAATGTTGACGGATCCTCCAAGTCAACCCATCCATGAACTTCTGTATCTTCTTCTCCTCTGTAGGAATCTCATCGGGAATGATGTTCAAGAGATTTATGAACTCGGCCTCGTATTCTACCACTATCCTCCCCTCCTACTTGAGGTTCATCAACTTTCTCCTCATCTCGGTGTGAACGACTGATGGGAAATACTTGCGGTCGAACCGCACCTAGAACTCCTGAATAGAAAGGACATCTCTCTCCTCTGCGGTGGTAATGGACTCCCCCCACTGCAACACTGACCCTACCATCTTAAAAGTAGCGAGTATCTGTCTCTGTACATCCGTACACTCAAACATCCTCAAGTGTCTTTGGATGTCCTTCTTCCACTGACTGGACACAACGACGTCGGAGCTACCTGCAAACTCTGGAGGGTGGGCTTTTTAAAAAGCATCACGAACACGTTCCCAAGCAGACGGAAATGCATGAGCCTGTACTGGTGCTACTACCGGTGCCTGAGGCGGTGCCTGCTGCACAACGGCTAGGGCGGCATTTACCGCTTGGGCCACAATAACGGTAACCTCTGCGGCATTCATGGTACCCTGAACTGGTACGGGCTGTGGCTCGGGCTGAGCATCCCTGGGAACTCGCTGTGTATGTCGTGGAGGCATCTGAAATGAGAGAGAAGTCTTATAAGTCCACAGTTATTATCTCAAAATAGCTGAAGAGCGAAACATACACAATAGAGTACAACAATCCTAAAATATAGGGCTCTATCTCAAAGAACGCTATGCGGAAATATAATAAGCCATACAGATCCTAAGGACATTAGAACCTGATATTCTGATACCATTTTATAACACCCCACCCGCCCTAGGAGAGCGAGCGGCGCGCTACTATCGATAAAAGTAATCAAATCCACAAATAACAAGGTATAGAGCATCTAAAAATCCCACAACAATAAAAGAGAATACACTAATCTCAAATCTCTTCAAATAAATACCAAGTTTCTCGGATTACATACAACTAACTCGAAAATAAAATACAAATCTCCAATGCTCTATCCATCAAAATAATACTATCTTCTCTCTTGTATTAAAATTCTTCCCAAAATAATCCACGCTAAAATCCATCTCCAATAAATCCAAAGCGCCCAAAATCCGCGCTAACCTGCCACTAAAAGAAAATATGGGGAAGTACACAATACGACAGGAAGATGCTCAACAAATATTAGCGGTGAATAAAACATCACAATACGAATACGAATATTCAAATCAAATGCAAATTTCAGAAGCAATTATATCAATATAATTTCTCAACAACACATTAACCGGGTCACCAGGCCTCACCACCGTACCGCGCCTATGCATTTTTAAGCATATTCGGAAAAAGGAATATTAGCGGGTGCCCAACCTCAGTGTCGTATTAAAATATCATGACAACATGCTCAACACCAAATATAATACCATATGAACCGAAATTAGATTCCAACAAATATTTCCAGATTTCCAAATGAATTTATCAATTCAAATATGAGTCAATAATCACAAGAAAATGACGAGAATAATACTCGCGAGATTAAGGAGCATATTGTGTAAAACCCCATACCTCAAAATCATGACATGAATCATCGCATAATTTCAGCCTCAAAATCTAATCACACCATCACGTTCCTCTCGCGAAAATAATCAAATCTCGTTCTAGCCTAAACTCAAGAAAACACCAAATAAGCTTTATAATCTAAGGTTGAAATCTTGAAAAAGTTTTGGGCTATGGTTTGTATATGAAAGGAAGTAATTTTGGAGAGGTCTTCTGGTTGAAAAGTTTGAGAAAAAGTGATTTTAAAAGTCCATTAACGAATTATAGTGATATATAAAGGATTAAGAGTTTGATTAAGAAAAGAGTTCTAATTAGATATAAACACTAAAATTTTTATTCCGGACAATAGGAGCGTTGGAATTGGATGAAATTTCACAAAGAATTAGCTGAAGACGAGAGGAAGCTGTCCAAAAATTTTCAGCTCGATCGGACCGTTAAATATTTTTAAATATTTTTTTTTGCTAGAGAGTTTTATGTTTTGAGGACTCTTCTGTATAATAAAAATTCAATTAAAACTCCATTTTAATTCCAATTTCAAAACCAATTGAAATTCTCATCTTGAAAAATAAAATCCAACATATCTGAGCAATAAAAATAATTTTACCAAAAACTTTTTTTTCCTCTATATTTTGAAAATACCCCAAAATTACGCGGGTTGTTACACTTCCCCACTAACAATGGAATTTCGCCCTGGAAATTCGCCGAATACCTAACTCTTAAAAAATCAGGCCAAAAATCTCCAAAAATAATCTCGTCACCAAAAAAATAATTTCCTCACATCTAATCTAGATGCCTAACACGAAACGATTCTCTAAAAATTTCTATCTCCAAATTCGCACCACAAAAACGCAACAGACCCAAACCCCAAGACCCGAGGGTGGTCGTATACCTAAGCTCTGATACCACCTGTGACACCCCTACTAATTAAATACCGGGTAGCTACTCCTTTATTCAAATTAATACAAAATGTCTAGTTGGTTCAGTTCATAGCAACACTGTCGAAAAACGTTTTAGCAATTTCTAGCCACCTAATATTTAAAAGTGAGTTGTCAATTTTAAGTAAGTCCGATTAACATACAATCCATCTAAATTATGAAATACTAATACCACAACCATAACACAGTTACAATATACTAACAATGGAATAAAAATAAATATGGAGGAATACTCCTCTAAATGATTCGAATACTGAATGCAACCAAATACAAAGTCTGAATTACTAATTAATACAATCCAAATATGAAATAAAACTGAGTAAATAAGATGTCTTTAAAAGAAAGGGCGACATGCCCTACATATGAATAAATCTGAAATAGAGTCAAAGTAGAAAGTGGAGGCGTCTACTATCAAGGTCCTGTAACTTCCACAGCAGCTACAGCACGTCACTGGAATAGAACTCCTAAGCTTGGTGTCCTTGTGACTAGGCACCTAAAAGGGTTTTACAAGAAAATAGATTCGAAAGCAAACGGGTCAAATCCCGATTGTGAAAACAATTAAAATATAACAAGTGTTTAATATCATTAAACAGTGAATATAAAATACGTGATAGTGCGTGCACTCACATGAGTTCCTCACCTCTTAACTAATTGTGCACACCTATCGTACCCGTACCCGTTCTAGTTATTCTACTATCGTACGCGCAAATCTCGTGGCAATGAAACAGTGTGTGGCCCCCGTATCAAATAAAATACGCCCCATAGTCCTCTGAGTAGAGAACATACCCTCAATAGTGGGTGGATCCTGTGGAACTGCGGCCTATTGGAGCTGATAAACTCGCCCGTACTGAAGCTGTCCCTGCTGGACTGGGACTGCTGGGATGGCTGGTAAGGCTGGCATCTGCGGTGGTACTGGGAGAGCGACGGGAAACATAGGTCTCTCGGTCTCATGTCGAGCACCCTGCTGCTTCTGCTGTGGGGCCCTGCCCCTATCAGGACACTCCTGGCGTTTATGGCCAATCTTGCCACAAGTAAAACATTTCCCCGAAAAATTTCCCCCTCTCTGACCCTGCTGTCCACGGCCCTGGTGGCCGTTGCCATTCCTCCCCTGGTCGTGCTAGCCCTGATGATACTGCTGCTGCTGACCCTGATGGCTGTGCTGTCCCTACTGGCCATGAAGAAAACCTCCCTGTCCATTTCTGAAACCCCCAGATATAAAGCTATTAAGATACCCCTGCTGGGAACTCTGATTACCCTGCCTGTGCTGACCCTGAACTGATTGTGCCCCGCTGGCACCATTCCCCCTATTCTGCCCTGATGGCTGGACTCTCTTGATCGCTTACCCTCTGACAAGTGAAAGCGGTGGTCCTGGTAGTGAAGCAGTGTTGCATTAACCACATCAGAATAAGTGGCCAACGACAGATTTCCTAGTAAATGTTGACGGATCCTCCAAGTCAACCCATCCATGAACTTCTGTATCTTCTTCTCCTCTGTAGGAATCTCATCGGGAATGATGTTCAAGAGATTTATGAACTCGGCCTCGTATTCTACCACTATCCTCCCCTCCTACTTGAGGTTCATCAACTTTCTCCTCATCTCGGTGTGAACGACTGATGGGAAATACTTGCGGTCGAACCGCACCTAGAACTCCTGAATAGAAAGGACATCTCTCTCCTCTGCGGTGGTAATGGACTCCCCCCACTGCAACACTGACCCTACCATCTTAAAAGTAGCGAGTATCTGTCTCTGTACATCCGTACACTCAAACATCCTCAAGTGTCTTTGGATGTCCTTCTTCCACTGACTGGACACAACGACGTCGGAGCTACCTGCAAACTCTGGAGGGTGGGCTTTTTAAAAAGCATCACGAACACGTTCCCAAGCAGACGGAAATGCATGAGCCTGTACTGGTGCTACTACCGGTGCCTGAGGCGGTGCCTGCTGCACAACGGCTAGGGCGGCATTTACCGCTTGGGCCACAATAACGGTAACCTCTGCGGCATTCATGGTACCCTGAACTGGTACGGGCTGTGGCTCGGGCTGAGCATCCCTGGGAACTCGCTGTGTATGTCGTGGAGGCATCTGAAATGAGAGAGAAGTCTTATAAGTCCACAGTTATTATCTCAAAATAGCTGAAGAGCGAAACATACACAATAGAGTACAACAATCCTAAAATATAGGGCTCTATCTCAAAGAACGCTATGCGGAAATATAATAAGCCATACAGATCCTAAGGACATTAGAACCTGATATTCTGATACCATTTTATAACACCCCACCCGCCCTAGGAGAGCGAGCGGCGCGCTACTATCGATAAAAGTAATCAAATCCACAAATAACAAGGTATAGAGCATCTAAAAATCCCACAACAATAAAAGAGAATACACTAATCTCAAATCTCTTCAAATAAATACCAAGTTTCTCGGATTACATACAACTAACTCGAAAATAAAATACAAATCTCCAATGCTCTATCCATCAAAATAATACTATCTTCTCTCTTGTATTAAAATTCTTCCCAAAATAATCCACGCTAAAATCCATCTCCAATAAATCCAAAGCGCCCAAAATCCGCGCTAACCTGCCACTAAAAGAAAATATGGGGAAGTACACAATACGACAGGAAGATGCTCAACAAATATTAGCGGTGAATAAAACATCACAATACGAATACGAATATTCAAATCAAATGCAAATTTCAGAAGCAATTATATCAATATAATTTCTCAACAACACATTAACCGGGTCACCAGGCCTCACCACCGTACCGCGCCTATGCATTTTTAAGCATATTCGGAAAAAGGAATATTAGCGGGTGCCCAACCTCAGTGTCGTATTAAAATATCATGACAACATGCTCAACACCAAATATAATACCATATGAACCGAAATTAGATTCCAACAAATATTTCCAGATTTCCAAATGAATTTATCAATTCAAATATGAGTCAATAATCACAAGAAAATGACGAGAATAATACTCGCGAGATTAAGGAGCATATTGTGTAAAACCCCATACCTCAAAATCATGACATGAATCATCGCATAATTTCAGCCTCAAAATCTAATCACACCATCACGTTCCTCTCGCGAAAATAATCAAATCTCGTTCTAGCCTAAACTCAAGAAAACACCAAATAAGCTTTATAATCTAAGGTTGAAATCTTGAAAAAGTTTTGGGCTATGGTTTGTATATGAAAGGAAGTAATTTTGGAGAGGTCTTCTGGTTGAAAAGTTTGAGAAAAAGTGATTTTAAAAGTCCATTAACGAATTATAGTGATATATAAAGGATTAAGAGTTTGATTAAGAAAAGAGTTCTAATTAGATATAAACACTAAAATTTTTATTCCGGACAATAGGAGCGTTGGAATTGGATGAAATTTCACAAAGAATTAGCTGAAGACGAGAGGAAGCTGTCCAAAAATTTTCAGCTCGATCGGACCGTTAAATATTTTTAAATATTTTTTTTTGCTAGAGAGTTTTATGTTTTGAGGACTCTTCTGTATAATAAAAATTCAATTAAAACTCCATTTTAATTCCAATTTCAAAACCAATTGAAATTCTCATCTTGAAAAATAAAATCCAACATATCTGAGCAATAAAAATAATTTTACCAAAAACTTTTTTTTCCTCTATATTTTGAAAATACCCCAAAATTACGCGGGTTGTTACACTTCCCCACTAACAATGGAATTTCGCCCTGGAAATTCGCCGAATACCTAACTCTTAAAAAATCAGGCCAAAAATCTCCAAAAATAATCTCGTCACCAAAAAAATAATTTCCTCACATCTAATCTAGATGCCTAACACGAAACGATTCTCTAAAAATTTCTATCTCCAAATTCGCACCACAAAAACGCAACAGACCCAAACCCCAAGACCCGAGGGTGGTCGTATACCTAAGCTCTGATACCACCTGTGACACCCCTACTAATTAAATACCGGGTAGCTACTCCTTTATTCAAATTAATACAAAATGTCTAGTTGGTTCAGTTCATAGCAACACTGTCGAAAAACGTTTTAGCAATTTCTAGCCACCTAATACTTAAAAGTGAGTTGTCAATTTTAAGTAAGTCCGATTAACATACAATCCATCTAAATTATGAAATACTAATACCACAACCACAACACAGTTACAATATACTAACAATGGAATAAAAATAAATATGGAGGAATACTCCTCTAAATGATTCGAATACTGAATGCAACCAAATACAAAGTCTGAATTACTAATTAATACAATCCAAATCTGAAATAAAACTGAGTAAATAAGATGTCTTTAAAAGAAAGGGCGACATGCCCTACATATGAATAAATCTGAAATAGAGTCAAAGTAGAAAGTGGAGGCGTCTACTATCAAGGTCTTGTAACTTCCACAGCAGCTACAGCACGTCACTGGAATAGAACTCCTAAGCTTGGTGTCCTTGTGACTAGGCACCTAAAAGGGTTTTACAAGAAAATAGATTCGAAAGCAAACGGGTCAAAGCCCGATTGTGAAAACAATTAAAATATAACAAGTGTTTAATATCATTAAACAGTGAATATAAAATACGTGATAGTGCGTGCACTCACATGAGTTCCTCACCTCTTAACTAATTGTGCACACCTATCGTACCCGTACCCGTTCTAGTTATTCTACTATCGTACGCGCAAATCTCGTGGCAATGAAACAGTGTGTGGCCCCCGTATCAAATAAAATACGCCCCATAGTCCTCTGAGTAGAGAACATACCCTCAATAATTAGTTATAATAATTTGTCAGAATTTCTCCATCTTTAACCCTACTAAAAATGTTACAATTACTCACACTTATACTTTAATAAACAATTTATCTCAATTATCAGTATATTAATCTCATCACAAATATACAATCATGGAACCCCTAGGCTAAGTTGCGGTGCACACATACTCTGCGATCAAATCCCAGTACATCACGTACTTAAGGACCACGTATTCCGAGTCTCTCAGGAATCATTTCAATGAGTAACAATTACACATAATGGAGGCGAACATAGTTCACATCTCATGGGTCACGCACATACCTACGCTCCCATGATCAACAGACTTATTAACTCACCAATAAGTCATTCTCTGACCTATGTCCTCAAGGTACCAATCTAAATCCCCCCCGTAGGCACACAAAGATTAGATGGCCCTGATCGAACGCCAACCTCCCGTGATAGCAAGTATGGTAGGTATGTTATACACATATAAACACCTATACTAAGAATTCACACATCTTAGATATCTTATAATATTAATAGAGATATATTTTACATTCCTAGACTGTCACTAATTGTTGCACACTTACACGTCCCCGAATAATATACAATATAGATTCTCAACTCTTCTCACGTCGCAATATCAAGTACTTATAACCTAACCCATAGAAGTCACCCGATCTATTATAAAATCCTAAGTTTCCATCCTCAACGTATCCCAATCTCACAACTATACCCACTAATCATAAGGGAAGAATTAACACTCGATTAGATAAGCCTACGGACAGTTCAAAACTAAATCGGGACTAAAAAGACCATTCTGTGAACTCGTTAGAAGTCACTGAAATCTCGTTCGAACGAGTGTCGTTCGAACTAATGTCTTCAAATGAACTACCAACTCGTTAGAAAGGGGTACTGTCATCTCATTGCACTGCTCGTCTTCTTCCCCAGCATTCCCCATTTTCCACCATTTTTACTTTTAAAACCTCTATTTTTCAATCCCAAATGCCCAAAAACAAATCCAATTGATGCCTTAACATATGATTTCTAACAACCTAGAATCATCAAATCTTCCTCATACATCAATTAATTTCGAAATCCCCAAATTAAACCATTAAAACCCTAGTTCTTCCAATTTCAATTCAAGAACCATTTTTAACCCAGATTTCTTCATTAAAATTATCATAAATTCGTGGATGATATCCTATTTACATGAAGGAATTTAATCTCTTAAAATTTCAGTCCCAAAATAAGTCAAATCATCAAATTTTCATCAAATTAATTCTCATAAATTTGAGGGGTTATCACCTACTCTAACATGAACACAATTATTACCAAAACACGCAAGTATTAAACACTTACCTCGAATATGACGATCTGATCCGTTGATGATGTTGGTATAGACGCATTCCTCGTCTTACGATCTACGCGATGGTGGTCTCGGTGGCGGAAGATGGTGCCGAGAGGCTTTGGCTCTTTGGGATTCTCTCTCCCTCTCTCTCTAAAACTCTCTCTTGAGTTTTGTGCTTTTGAGCTCTAATTCCTCCCACTAGGATGATATAATACACTCCCAATTTTTGTCCATTTAGTCTCTCTAAAAATTAAAATTACAAAATTACCCCTATGGGGTGCCGATTTGGCCTAAAATCTCCCGGAGTCCAAATAAAAGACCCGGGTAGAGTTTTCTGAGTATCTCGACCCTTCCGGACTCAACGGCGCACTCAAAATTATCATACGAGTTACATAAAAATAATTTACCTTTATATCCCATTTAATTTATTCCGAAATGACTCACATGCGTGTCCCGACTTAATATACCAAACAGCCGTATATTTCACTCTAGGCAATTTATCAACTTTCACAATTCCATATTACATATCACACAGTAATATTCAATAATTCTCAACAATAAATATTAACCCTTGTCACGCTTGTTAATAATTATTTCAATCCGGGTTAATAAAAATTAATTTCTCTTATTTCAATTTAATTAATCCAATAACCATAATTAATCACATAATTATTCCCACAATAATAATTAATCACATAATTATTTAATTCATAAAAAATATGGGGTGTTACATACTCCTCCCCACAACGGATTTCTTCCCGAAATTCAAAAAAAGTATACCAGGTACAGTCACCACTGTAAAAATATTGCGTATCGCATCCTTGTGCTCCCAAGTAAGCTACTCCGTACCACCCATATAGTACGCCATCGAGTACCCTTAATAATGAACACTTCACATGTGTTTGTTTTAAACTCCAGGTTACCTGTCATATAGTCTCTTACCCAAGCCTTACCGCTTAAGTTTCACTACTAAAACTTTATTTTAGATATTCACTATATAGCCTTCTACTATTGCACTTAGTAGATTTATCCTCATTTCGGATACATACGACCTCATCTCGTGTCGTTCGTACGAGTAAATTAATTGTGCCATTTATATTTCACACACAATATGCATGATAATCACAACTCTTCTCCGATATTTGCAATGATAGCTGGTCCCCCACCTCTATGTAACACCCCGTATTTTTCATGCATTAAATATGTAATTAATTCGGGAATTGAAAAATTTCTTGTGAGACATAATTTTAATTGGATTAATTAGGGAAATTTTATTTAAATATTAATCGGGAAGTGAATGGTTAATATTTATGGGAATTTATTTACTAAGTGAATAGTAATTAATTATTTAAGTCATTTCGAGTATTAATGACAGGGTATGCACTTATCTCAACCGGGAGTCGGTATAGACTAAAGGGGTGGGGGGGGGGATAAGTACTTTTATAAATCAATTCGGATCCCAATTCTGAGTGTACAGTTGAGTCCGGATGGGCCGAGATAGTCAGAAAAGTGTACCCGAGGGTAGTAAACGGGTCACGGGGCATTTTTAGACATAACGGGGCCCACACGAGGGTAATTGGGTCATTTGGGCTTGGCCCATTAGGCAAAAAACGGGATTTAGGTAAATTAATGAATTAGAAGAAATAAGAAAATGGCTGATATGAGTTTAGGAAAAGGGTTAGTGTGTTAAGAAACCCTAACAGCAGTTAAAGGCAGATTTAGGGATCACAAGAGAGCCAACAAGGGTCATCTTCAACCTTGGAACTCATCTCCAAATTCAGACTATACGAACCTTAAGGCAAGTGTTAACTTGCTGTAGCATGTAAAAATGTATTTCGATTCATATTCATGTGATGTGTGTATTTAAGGAAATTCGTTTTGGGTGTTAATGGCAAAATCTGATTTTGAAGATAATAATCTGATTTATGGAATTTGGGTAAGGGTTTATGTAAAAATCTGAAATTTGTATGTTAATATATATCTGGTAGGATGTTATCTAGATAATTAGAAACGGATTTGATGATGAAACTTGGGTTGTAAATGGGTAAAGGGTTAAAGATGGATTTTTCCCCAAATATAGAAATTGTAGTTAATGGATGAATTAATAACGTTGGTGGACATTCTGGAGGTCCCTAATAAGGTTTCTAACATGTATTAATGTTAAGAGAGCTTAAGGTTGCTGGTAGAGAAAACTAGGGTTTGGGAAAAATCGTCCATGGCTGAATCTGTCTTCGCGAAGAAGACGAAGACCTGCTCGATCGATCGATGGTCGGCAGATTTTGACAGTTCACCTAGTTTTCTTTTATATGAAGAAAATTTTAATTTAATCTTTTTCCATGAATTAATTTGGTGAGAAATTTATACATGGGTTTTAAATCTAACTAATGGTGAATAAAGTTAATTTAGAATTTGGAGACAACTTAGTGTGACATCATAATTTAAATTTGTTGGGTTTTGGAGAAATTAGGTGTGACACACTAAGGTTGAATTTTTGGGAAGGTGTTCGAAAGGATTAAATACAAATGTAGTGAACAAGTCCGGGAATAACGGTTGAGGAATACCGGGAGATAAATCTTATTTAGGTAAAGGCTAAATAATCCGGGAGTCGGGAATTTAGACTCGGGTGAGGTTAATTCAGACTTCGAGAGTAAGTCCAATTTTATGGTGGGGGCGACACCAAAGGTGACTTAATTAATTAATGTGCGAATTAATTAATAATTAGAGTTGGACCATAAACTCTTAATAAATTAAATAAGCTTATGTTACGGATTTTGTACATGGTGTAGCCGGGACATTTTATATTTATATATTTATACGGAGTGTGATAGTATATATATATAGTGTGTGTGCATTAATATCAGTGATTGAATATTATTAGTATATACTCTAGTGCTATAGGAGGAGGTTGCGCGTAGTGGATGAATCCCCTAGCTTGAGGAGTAGGGAGAGTATAATCCCAGGTCATAGCGTCCGTTATATGGGTGAGGGGCATCTCACTTTCAGGGAAGGAATATGACCGCCTCCAATTCGTATGTTAAACTAAATTAGTGAACGAATCTAACTTGGATAAATAGGTTATGTGAATACACCTAGTGGGATAGCACTTGGGAAAATTTATATTTTGTGAGTATTTTTACTCGGTCGAAAGTTTGTATTAAATGTTATTTCAGTATGTTTGTGAATACTGTAATATGATTAAATATATAGTTAGGTAAATAATTATATATGGGATAATTAATACATAGTAAAAAAAATGTATTATGTGGATAACAGGTGTGAATGTTATATAAAATTAAAAAGAGTAATGATTTAATTATGTTTGACGTTTATAATAACTTAAAAATCATGAATTAAGGCATACTCGGTTAGAGTAGGTAAATTTCAAGGGTTAAAATAAGTATTGGGTCAGGAGTGTAGGACCTAGTAAATTAAATGGAAGCGTTAGTAGTGCACATTAGAGGAGGGGTGAGGAAGTCCTCAAGAGAGTGCGACACTAACTAAAATATGAAGAGCATGCATATTTATTTATTACTGCAAGTTAATCATTTGTTAAATGTTTTCAAATGTTTTTGGGTACTAACCCTTGCTATAAAAAAATTTAAAAACCTTTTAGGTGTCCAGCCACAGGGACGCCAGGCTTGACTCTATTCCAGGTATCCTTTGCTGCAGCACATGTGGATGTTGCGGGGTTTTTTTATAGACGCCTCCTTCTTTCATTCGTGTAGAGACTCTCTAGTAGTTATTTGAGCTTGTCGCTCACAGTTCATTTATCAGTATTAGACTTGTTGAGATTTTCTTCTTATCTTTACTTGTATTGGATATTTGTACCGATGGTTTATTCGGCTAGGTATTTTATTTGAGGATGGTTATTTTAGTTAACTGTGATTGTGTATTATTTTATGTTCCGCATGAGTTTTATTTAATTATTTGAAAGATAAAAATTGGCACCAGTCTACCTTTCTCACTTAGGTGGTTAGTAATTAAAAAGACGACAATGATGCTAAGAATGGACCAACTGAGAAACCTTTTCTAACTTGATTTAGGACTGATCACCCGGGATTAATTAGGCGGCGTGTCACACTCTAACTATCAAGTAGGACAACAACCAAGTTCACCGTGCCATACCTCTACTAGCACTCTACCCAAATGTGAATTCATAGGAGTTGTTGAACACACTCCACCAGTGGAAGGTACTTCTCTCGTCCTCCCCGAAGATTTAAAGGAGCACATAAGATTTGCTCTCCCGCATCCGATTAGACCGCTTGTCCTGCCCATCCCTCTGTGGATATTAGGCCGTACTCAATCGCATTTCAGTACCTATAATCTCACCATCTCAGCTACATAAGAAGATCCTTGGGGATACTCTCCCATTCTCTAGTGGAAGAAGCCCCTACTGGTTTCGGATTGTCCACCCTTTCACATGATAATCATAATTCACTTCTTGATTTAATCACCTAGGGTGCCCATACACCCAATGCCTCACGCAACATTGTACAATTGACATGAAATTTTCTTACTTTAATTCTCGCATACCTAGTATGCTGATGTAGTAGCGGTGCACTCAACCACCCCACTAGCCATAACTTATTCAATCTTTCAATGGCATCATTACTCTGTTCAGAATGATGCTAAGACTAAGCGACTCGATCGGCCTTAATTCATAACGGAATCATCAGCTCTCAATTATATTCTTTTATGTGTACAATAACCAACGTACAAAACTTATGTACTATCGACCAAACTTCTCTCCAACTGCCGACGTTCGCTAGTTTCATGCGCGGGATGTCTCGCAAAGCGAAATCCAAATAAGGAACCCCCCCGATACACTACTATCTAACCTAATCGGTTATCGAGTTTCGTAAGGCCTTCAGTCCATACTATGTACTTTTCTACGATTTCCGTATTTTGACATAAAAGTCTACTCGTCCACTCTCATGACCCAAAAATGTAACATGAAGCATGACGCTCTTACTATCCCAAGTACTTGGCGCTATAGATATATAACGAGCTATATTTCGCTGCTCGATAAGAACACAATGTATTTTAAGTCTTATCAGACAAATAAATTCCTATACATCAGATCACATATAATAAGACGACATACTCGCTGAGGTCTACAATACCATGAAAGTTTCATATATACACATATCTGCGCCTAACCCTATTTCAGGTGGCGCCGTACAAAATAACAATTACTCCCTCCTGGAGTACCCAGCACGATAGTCATAACACTAAATTTACTATCGTTCAAACATACGGTAATTAATCACCACACATTACCATAATATACTCTACTAATGCTAACTTAATGCACTAGTAGATTATAACAACAAAATATACCCTTAGATCCCACCCGGTTCACTCACGGGCGACATCCAAATGCTCCGCTATCAACAAGAAATACGTTTATAACAAGACTGTTATAACCAACGTTCCCACTCAACTCGACCCGCACGCGAGTTTTAGGGTTTCCAATTTACATATAAGTTATGACACACCCATGTCACTAGAATTTATCCTTTATTCACAAGGAAAAAGCAAAACCTCACCAGTCTTGCCAAATCACGGGGTCTTAGCACGTGGCTGGCTGTCAACACGACCCATGAACATCTACAATCGTTATACGTCTAGGATTTCATCCAATAGTTTATCCCCTCTCATTGTGGACAATTTATTCTATCATGTGGATTTCACGCACCACTATTAAAATTTTGGCCCAAAATCTCTAGGCCTCAATTATGGCTTTACTGAATTCCCATTTACATCCCGGGCCCCGTCGACCTTGACATACTATATGCCACTCTTAATAAGGACTCCACTGGTCCAATCTGAAACCATCACTCTCGGTTTGTAAATTTCCTGGTCCTAATTCTCTTGACCCAAATTCCTTCGCTGGAAGTCTCACTCCTCCAATTATTATGCCCAACTGGCATGGTTTACCATTTCCCATCTCTTCGGTCTCACTTCTAAATTGTGGACACATTTAACACTTGTAGTTCTACTTTCTTCACATAGGAAAACTTCACGAGCCATTTGCCCGTCACTGATCCCACTGACCATTTTGGAATGTCCTTCCCTCATATCGGCAGTCTTAACTCACAATTGTTCTTTTGTTATCTGTAATACCCCGTATTTTTATGCTTTCTAAATTTGGGGATTTATTAAATTTAATGTGAGTTATTAATTTAATATAAATCCAAAAATTAATTATTTTTATAATTACTAACATGACGAGAGTTAGTAATCATTGAAAACTTGTTGAATATTACTAATGAGCAAAGTAATATATAATATTGGTCCTATTAAATGTCACGAGTGAATAAAAATGATAATTTTGGAAATTTAAGTCGGGACGTGCCTGTGTCGCGTCGGGACTAAATGTTGATATATAAAAGTGAATAAATTATAAGTCACTCGTATGGTCATTTTGAGTGCTTGAAAGTGTCCGGAAGGGTTGAGATAGTCAAAATAATGTACCCGGGGGTTTAGTTCGGGTCTCGGGGTGTTTTTAGGCATAATTAACACGCCGGGAGGGCGTTTTGGACATTTTACATTTTTAGGCTTGAAAACCCACGAAAATTTTAGAGTTATATCAGATGCTTAGGGTTGCCTTCTAGGCTTGACTCAACCAAAAACAAGAAACGGCCATTGGAGAAGGAAGGAGAGAGCTTGCCCAAGAATTCTAGGCCAAGAACCCTTCCGTTTGCGCCGCCGTCGCCGCCAAACGATAGATCGCATAACAAGGATCACCACCACACCTATTTCATCCACAAATTAGAAACAAAAATCCCCAGGAAAGTATTTATCTTGCTTAAGTTCGTTAATGCTTCATTCATGTTAGTTTAGGGTTGATTAGGATGAGTTTCTATGAAAGAAAACCCATGTTGGAGATTAGAAATTGCATGTTGTAGTGATATTAATGATAATCTGGAAATCCCCTTCACATGTAGAGGTTGAACCATGGATTTATGATGGATTAGAAGTAGAAATTTATGGAAAAAGAATGTTTTGAATTAAGTTAAAGAAAATTTTAGGGTTCATGAGAATTGTATAAATTTTGGCACTTTAATCCATGATTCTTGATGAAAACTCACAGGCCTTACGTTGAATATTGTCCCTTTGAGTTTAGAATGTTTGTGGTATAAATTTCTGGGAGTTTGGGAGTTAAAAGTTTAGATTTTGATGATGTTGGATGATAGAACCCATAACTGGTATTCTGCAGATTCGCCATACCTGTTTGATCGATCGATCGATCGAACCAGGAGTATCGATCGATCGACACATCGATCGATCGAGCTCCTGCCATCGATCGATCGAGCTCCTGCCATCGATCGATCGATCCCTCATGGCAGACTCATATTTCCCCTTCTAAATAGTTGAATTCATTTTAAATGAGTAATAATCTTTGGACATCCTTATTAAAATATTTTGGGAGATAAAAAAAAGACCAGTAGGACTTATTAAAAATATGAAACCTTTAATGTAAGAAGAAATTTACATTTTTCGGGGATGTTTACATATAAGGGACGATGGAACTATGCATTAAAGTGGGGAGACGCATAGGGTATTTATACTGGAAAATAAATAAGTACCTACTGAAATTCCACTTTAGAAAGATAAGAATCCATGTGTGTTACGTAGTAAGTCAGAATAATCCCTCAAATTAATGTAAGAAACAAACCGTTATACGTGATAACTAAATAATGAGAAATAAGGATAAATATCATAATTATGGGTTATGCGATGTACCTAAATTCGATATGGTAATAGTAGTATATTTATATGACTGTGTTTATGCATATACTATATACATGTGAAAATCATGCCCGCGCTACTTGCTATCCCTGAGGTTACCGCGCTAGGACAGTCTTATCTCGATGAGCCTTTATGGGGGATATTGACTCGTACCCTAGAAGATAGAAATCCTTTGGTACAGGCTATCGGATCGATAGTCAGACGGTCCTAAGAGACGTGGGGGCATGTGCTGACCTCTTAGAGACTTGGAATCAATGCTTCGCCTCAATATTGTTTGTGTTTGTGTTAATACAGTTCGAGAGTGATTCCGAACTTGTATTTCCCTTAGTACGAGTGATACGGGGACTGGATAGCAGAGTATGCCCGCACCATAATTATTATGTGGGGTGCTGTTAGAATATATATATATATATATATATATATATATATATTATATGAGTATTTAATATATATATATTTAAAGCTGGGATTTGGGAACTACCTGTTGTGTCTATGGTAAGTAAGAATGGAATAACTATTTCAATTTGGGAATAAGTGTTTGAAAAGTATAATGTGTTACTGAGAAACTTTATTAGTAAATAAAGTTTAAATGAGAACTTTGTTGTTAAATGAAATTAACCTCTTAAACAATTGAATTTGTCAGTTTAAATCTTACGAGCAACCTGAGATAAGATAAGTTAAACCATTGGGAAGGTTAGGGCGATAGGCCTGCACATTAGTAGAGAGGTGAGAATTTCTCAAGGGAGTGCCGCACTAATATGTTGTTGCATCGGCCAGTAAACAATTTAAATACTTTCTAAACAAATTTTAAATCGTTTTTACAATCGGGCTCTGACCCGTTTCCATTTTTCTTTTCTCTCTTGTATATATATGTATATATTACAGGAGCCCAGCCACAGGGGCGTCTTGCATAGGATCCTTTGGAAGGAACGCGCTGCAGCTTAGGTGGGAGTTGCAGGCCTTTTGTTTAAACGACCTCATTTATTGATTCCACTTCTAGCACTATTTATTCAGTTGGGCATGTGTCGCCCTTTTTCCATTATTCAGTTGCTTATTGGATATTGTGATCTATTGATTTCCAGTATTTGTACTTTTGGATTTATTACTGTCAGGATGTTTTCCTTTAAGTTTTAAATGTTGGGATTACTTAGTTGGATGTTTAATTAATTGGATTGTTTGTTCCAATATGTTTGTTGGTTGATCCTTAAATTATGAATTACGTAAAGTTTTAAATTATTGATTTTAAATAAAATTTGGAAAGTAATGTCTAAAATGGTTTTGACACTTAGCTTAATTATTTAGGGTGTTTAAATTGGAAAAGTTATTTTACGACAGTGATGCTAAGAATGAACCGACCGTTCACCTTGATTATAATTTTATAAAGGACTGATCACCCGGTATTTAATTAGGCGGGGTGTCACATTATCCCTTTGGCTACGCTGGCCTTTCGGAACTCTGGTTGGCATCCACAGCTCTGATTGACTTCATCGTCACTTATAGGAAGTTAATCAATCAAAATCATCTAAATGAGTTCCCTATTGGGTACACTCTCATGTGGTGTTTTACTAACACCGTTAAGTTCAGTCTTGCCTTTCAACCAGGTTCTCTAACCCTTTTGGATCACTTCTTCTGGAAAGACTGCAATAACTAGTAACCGTATAACCTTGACGACATCAACACTTGTCATTTTAGCCGACTTTCTCACCCATGCTTGAATTCTACTCACGGGTCATTTATCAACTATAGACCCTTTGGATCATTTATGCACTTTTGCCTGGTACGAAGTTCATTATGAAATTTCAACCATTCTCTCACTATCGATCTCTAGCTTACTCACTATGCTAAGTTTCAAATTTTCACTTGCATCTCTTTTACCACATCGAATGGAAAAACTCACGGTCAACTCGTACCTAAATTTCTCTTTAAATCTCAAACACCTTTCTATACGTGGTGATTGACTCTAATCACTTTATGTCACTCCCAAGAGTTACCAATTTAATTCCAAATTTAATTCTGAGTGTCGTTTCATCTTCACTCTACACAATTGCCTTCGAATTTTCTACCTACGTTGGCCTTTTATACTATCTCTCTTTCTTCTTCGCATCTTCACTGATGGTTTTTCAAAAGAGTCCCTCTGATTTCTCCCTTGTCGACTATACTAGGTGGTCTTAAAATCACTCCACCATTTTCTACGACTGTGTCCTGGGAATCTACTGTTCCCAAGTGATGATCTTATTATCACTTGTTTAAGTCGCACCCATGGTGACATTTGTCACGATCACCATTCTCAGATTAATTTATGTCTTCTGGCGCGTTTCTTCTCCTGCGATCCTTCTAAAGGCCTTCGCTGGTAGTACCAAAATGTTCGGTGTTCAAATCACGCAAAATTTCGTATAATGAGTCACATCCATTATACTTCACAGCAGGAGAACGTAAGTGGCATACGTAAGGGAACACAACAACCCTATCATAAGGCTCTATACCAAAGAACGGTACGCTGAAATGTAATAAGCTGCACAGATCCTAAAAGACACTAGAACTTGATGCTCTGATACCACCTGTGACACTCCGCCCAATAAAATATAGCGTGATCAGTACTCTATCAGATTTAAAACAAAATGTTCAGTTGGTTCATTTTTAGCATCACTGTCGAAAAACTTATAAACATATTAATCACCTAATATAGAATTATACTAGGCGTCAAAAACTTTTTCCTTTTTACATATAACCAAATAAAAACTATTTCTCTGTTTACTTATGAAAATGTAAACCATTCATCATACACATGAATATACTAAACATGGATAAAACTCTGGAACAAATAAGACTGGGTAAAAGCCTCTGATTACGCGTGGAAAGTAGCGTCGCGTCAGAATTCTAATCGTTGTTTAGTTTCACCGCGATAACACAAACAAACCTAAGTTACGACTACACTCAATGGGTGAGTATAACGATAAGTCGGGTATCGAATCCACAGAGAATGTTTGATAGATCGTAACAGATTATTAATCCAGGAATAAAAGTATAAAAAGGTGATGGCTGGTTGTAAATAAAAGAAAAGAATAAGTTAAGTCTAAATAAAAGTAAAGCGAGGATCGGGATATCATCCAACCATACGGCTCAAAATAACTAATAATCAGAATTCCGGCTCGAGAGCAATTTAATCGAGCATTAACAATTAATCATAAACTTCACACAATAAGGAATTTAAGCCAAAGTTGCGTGAATAAATAATTAACGGAAAATGGTCGCACGCGAATTAAACTCTTATCGCTTTAAACACTAATGTTGCATGATAAAGAAAGTTAAACGTGTAATAATCCGACTTTAATATGCACGGGTTCAATTAAACGCAATTCTGCGCGAAACCTAATTTTCGGAGCTCGAGGCCCGTTAATGGCGGAACGACATCCCGACCCTAATTATCTAAGGGCACATAATGATTAAAGTGAATCACAAGTAATTAAATTAGGAAAACAAAAAATAAAGCAATTAAACTAATTAAGAAAGCATGGAAATTATTCTACAAAATAAGAAATAGGCAAGAATAATTATATAAATGGGGATGGAAGATGAAAGATCAACATACACAACCCATATGGTTGTCAACCCAAAGAGATATGAAGACAAGCGCTCAAAACCCAAACCTAAAATGTCTTCTAAAACTAACTATCTGAAATATTACAACAAAATTAGGTTATATAGTAAGTTGGTAGAAAAAAAGAAGAAAGAAAAGAAGGCAAAAATATCTGCAGAAATAGGGGATCTATCGATCTACTCCTTTGGTTGATCGATCGACTGTTGAAATCGTGGCAAAATACTGAAGGATCGATCGATCGATCAAGCAGGGCAGAACCTCCTTTCCTCCTGTTTTGGTGTAAATGCTTTCCTCTCCCCTAGAAATGCCATAACTTCTTCGTTCGGATTCGGAATCACGCACCGTTCTCGGCCATGCGAAACTTGCGATGAGGGCTACAACTTCCGTGAGATGTCGAACCAGGTGCCCAAACTGTGAATTAACCGAATTACCCTTGAACGTGCGATTGCGTACGAGACATGAGCAGAATGCGTCCGAACTCCATTCTCAGTACCTAAATACCTACAAAAGCTCAATTATACCTCATATAGCATGTTAACAATATAAACCGAGGTTGTCTGGTTAATGGGCTTAAATATAGAGATTAAGGCACTTGAGGGGGCTAAAATGCGTAGGTTCGAGAGATGAAATATGCAATATTTACTTATTATCACACCCCCTAACTTACACATTGCTAGTCCCTAGCAATGAAATAGGATGCAACAAGAACAACAAGTAAACTAAAAACAGGAGATAATACAAAAGTAGGATACGAAGCAATAAAAAGATAAGGCCACTTTCGCGGGCGAATGATTGCATTTAGCGTATGCAATAAGCCGTTTAACCCTTAGGTTACCCTAGTGGACGAGTATCGTCTCGTGAGGGTTTTCAGGGATGAAACCCACAAACATCATAAGGTTTCCTCAAAATATGCCCAATCACATGCGACAAACTCCACAATACGATCAAGATTTCAACATGTTATTAGCATTGTAAACGAATTCACGTGAAAAGTCCGTAGTTATTAACATTATAGAATGCACCTCAATGAATTGAAACTTTAACATGTGGGAGGGGAGTGAGCACACGCAAAATATGATTTGGCAAAAACTTAAATAACTGGGATACTAAATATCAAAGCATGCATAAAAGTCAATCCACACGGGCATTGCACTCATTAAATTAATTCACTTGAAATAGGGAGGTAACACACGGGACATGCGGGCATAGGGACTAAATGTAAATGGAAACTAGGCCGCGCACATGTCACAATTGAAGAACGCTATATAGGAAATAGAAACTATAATCTCAGTGAAAGGATACCGCACATATAAAAGAGGCGAAATGCATTTTCACCGATTATCAAAACTATTTAAACCTTTGAATTACATCTACTTAAGATCACATAGGACTTTATTAGGGTTGTAATGTGGGCTAGGCTGGGGTACGAAATGAAAGGGATGTATATACGGATTCAAAGGTTTTGAGGATGAAACTCGGGATAATGGGACAAAGCGGGCAATTTCAAAATTGGACAAATGATTTCCAAACGAGCATTAGATATAACAATGGAGAGAGTAACAAGGATTATTGAATCACAACAAATAATACATACAACTTTCTCTTTCTCTTTCTTTTTCTTTTCTTCTTTTTTTCACTTTTTTCTTTTGTTTTCTTTTGTTTTCACTCTCTTTTTCATCTCTTTTTCACTACACTTTCTTCTTTTCTCACTCTTTTCATGCTCAAATTGCAACCACAAAACAACAATATCATTCAATCCCAAGTAAACAATCCAAACAAGGGTATGTAAGGTAATATGTATGGTATATAACTCCAATTTGGAGTTGGTTATGGGATTTTGGGTAATGAAACGAAAGGCTAGTATTTAGGCTCAAGTGGGTTGACCAGGGAACATATAAAAGGTGAGGTAAAGGTTATATGGGTGGTACATAAAGATGGCCTATGATCATTTCAAAAAGTTTATGCAATTCTCGAGTCAAAACAATATATGAAAATCATGCTCAAGTAATACATTTCATGTATGAACTCAATTAATGAACGGTCAATGAAAGAATAAAGAGATTACCGACGAATTCAATGTTTTCAATGAGAAAAGAATAGTGTATACACTCACAAACGACGAAAGGTATAAAGCTTACTCGGTGTAAGTATATACAATGCAACAAAAGATTACCGAGTTATAAAAATCTTAAACCAAATCAATATAGCAATAAAAGTGCATGTGCTCATGGGATTAAAGTTTAATTCATGAAGTTATTCATAATATTAATGATTTAAGGACTAAAGTCTAATAACTTCTAAAATCGAGAACATGCATCATTGAGTTGTCCATTTGATCGGGAAATTATTAAAATTTATCATCGGAAACAAGGGCAAAAAGCCTAATAAAGGAGAAAAAAGAAAGAAAATATTTTTGAAAATTTTCAAATTTTTACAAAAAACATGCTTTGTAACTAAATTGTGGTCAAATTCAAGGACTAAACATGAAATGGATAGAATATCCCACACCCTCTAACTTAAATGTTGCATTGTCCCCGACAACAGCGCCATTTTGATTACGCGTGAAAAGTAGCGTCGCGTCAGAACGCTAATCGTTGTTTAGTTTCACCGCGATAATACAAACAAACCTAAGTTACGACTATACTCAACAGGTGAGTATAGCGGTAAGTCGGGTATCGAACCCATAGAGAATGTTTGATAGATCGTAACAGATTATTAATCCACAAATAAAAGTGTAAAAAGGTGATAGTTGGTTGTAAATAAAAGAAAAGGATAAGTTAAGTCTAAATAAAAGTAAAACGAGGATCGAAATATCATCCAACCATACGGCTCAAAACAACTAATAATCAGAATTTCGGCTTGAGAGCAATTTAATCGAGCATTAACAATTAATCATAAACTTCACACAATAAGGAATTTAAGCCAAAGTTGCGTGAATAAATAATTAACAGAAAATGGTCGCACGCGGATTAAACTCGGATTATCGCTTTAAACACTAACGTTGCATGACAAAGAAAATTAACCGCATAATAATCCGACTTTAATTCACGCGGGTTCAATTAAACACAATTTTGCACAAAACCTAATTTTCGGAGCTCGGGGCCCGTTAATGGCGGAACGACATCCTGAACCTAATTATCTATGGGCACATGATGATTAAACTAGATTACAACTAATTAAAATAGGAAATCAAGTAATAAAGCAATTAAACTAACTAAGAAAGCATGAAAATTAATCTACAAAGCAAGAATTAAGCAAGAACTAGTATATAAATGGAGATGGAAGTGGAAAGTTCAACATAAACAACCCATATGGTTATCAACCCAAAGAGAAATGAAGCCAAGCTCTCCAAACCCACAAACCCTAGGCTAAACTAATTGAAATTGAATAAATGAATGTATTACAACAAAATTGGGTTATATAGTAAGTTGGTAGAAAAAAAAGAAGAAAGAAAAGAAGGAAAAAATATCTGCAGAAACAGGGGATCGATCGATGGACCCCTTTGGTCGATCGATCGACTGTTAAAATCGTGGCAAAATACTGAAGGATAGATCGATCGATCAAGCAGGG
The DNA here is from genome assembly GCA_949130495.1 of Sambucus nigra. Classification (NCBI taxonomy): domain Eukaryota; kingdom Viridiplantae; phylum Streptophyta; class Magnoliopsida; order Dipsacales; family Adoxaceae; genus Sambucus; species Sambucus nigra. The sequence goes on along the minus strand of OX422211.1, from coordinate 152,024,201 downwards.
AAGAACCTCCTTTCCTCCTGTTTTGGTGTAAATGTTTTCCTCTCCGCTAGAAATGTCGTAACTTCTTCGTTCGAATTCGGAATCACGCACTGTTCGTGGCCACGCGAAGCTTGCGATGAGGGATACAACTTCTGTGAGATGTCGGGCCAGGTGCCCAAACTGTGATTAACCGGATTGCCCTTGAATGTGCGATTGCGTACGGGACTTGAGCGGAATGCGTACGAACTCCATTCTTAGTACCTAAATACCTACAAAAGCCCAATTATACCTCATATAGCATGTTAACAATATAAACCGAGGTTGTCTGGTTAACGAACTTAAATATAGAGATTAAGGCACCCGAGGGGGCTAAAATGTGTAAGTTCGAGAGATGAAATACGCAATATTTGCGTATTATCAACCTCCCTGTTCAAAACTCCAAATTCACGTACTCATAGTAAAATTCCATCCATCTAAAAGAACTATAGAGTAAACTGAATAATAACTCTGATTAAAACTAGGAATGGGCGACACATGCCCCATATGAGATGTCTAGATAACTGAATGGAAATGGTGGAGGCATCTACTGCAAATACCTACAGCTTCCACAACAGATGCAACACGTAAAACAATCCAACTCTCTAGTTCTGGTATTCCTATGGCCGAGCACCTGATATGATACATCTATATAGAAAAAGAGAGAAGATATACAAGAGACGGGTCAGAGCCCGATGCTTTAAAAATATTTAGCAAGTATTTAAAACTGCAATGAAGCAAGTATTATGTGCATGTTAGATATCGCACTCACATGAGATTCTCACCTCTCATCTATTGTGCACGCCTAACGTACATCTAACCCACATTACCTAAGATACCTAGCCTAACTAGTTAGAAATCATAATATCATCATCTACATTCTCCAGTAGTATGCCCGTATCATCCATGCAATACGTTAAAGACATAGTTTATCTCACACAACTAAAAGTTCCATTATTCACCGTTTGAATGGTTAATCTTTTACCCACTAAGATTATTTTATTTCTCATTTATACAATATCTAATAATTTCACAAATTAGAATGTTCCCAGTTATTTTCATAAATGTATACAGTCACATCACCCCTATATATATACATATCAATCATGCACCCTTAGGTTAACACCACTTGGCGCAAAGCATTTAATTATTATCACTAGATCTACTAATTTCACACAGTAGAAATATTTACAAGTTCTTATATACATATACTCATATCATCCTTATACATATATATACCGTTTATGCACCCCCGACCTAAGACCCATTAGCGCCCCTTACCATAATAATCCTTCACCCTCGGGTTAACACCCATTAGTGCACTTAATAACAATATCATATAATAGGCATACATACGTCTTATTAAAATTTATAGGTATTCACCCAACCTAAATTATATACATCTCATACGTATTTTATTCCCATCACTACGTATGGTATTTTTAATGCGATTTCTATCACTCATGTAATTATTGTACCCCCGGGTTATCACCCATTAGTACACTTATCAATCATAGTCTTGTACCCCCGGGTTATCACCCATCAGTACACTTAACAATAATATTCTTGTACCCCCGGGTTATCACCCAATAGTACACTTAACAATTATATTCCTGTACCCTCGGGTTATCATCCACTAATACACTTAATAATTATATTCTTGTACCTCCGGGTTATCACCCATTAGTACACTTAACAATTATATTCTTGTACCCCCGGGTTATCACCTATTAGTACACTTAACAATTATATTCTTGTACCCCCAGATTATCACTCATTAGTACACTTATCAATCATAGCATATAATAGGCATACACACATCCTATTAAAATTTATAGGTTTTCACCCAACCTAAATTATATACATCTTATACGTATTTTAATCTCATCACTACGTATAATATATTTAATTCGATTACTATTGCTCACATGTTCTGGTACCCCCGGGTTATCACCCATTAGTACACTTAACAATTATAGCACGTGATAGGCATACACACATCCTATTAAAATTCATAGGTATTCACCCAACCTAATTATGTATTTCTTATATGTATTTTAATCTCATCACTACGTATAATATATTTAATTCGATTACTATCACTCATGTAATCTCCAAGGCCAACATACCGTTCTAATTATTTAAAGTATTATTTCCCAAATACTTCCCAAAAATTCTACACTAGACTAAGTCCATCGAATAACAGTTTTCTCACCCAAATTTATTGCGTAACTTAATTTGGGGGTAAAAATGGAAATTCCTAGAAATTAAGCCTATCGCTCGAACGAGAATGAGATGTCGCTTGAACGACTGCCACGTGTGGTTCGAACGACTTCGCGCGAGATACTTATCTCGCGCGAACGACCTTCGCGCGAGATTGCACTATTCGTGTTCTTCCCCAGCATTCTGCGTTTTTCCACTTCTAAAACCTCTATTTTTCAATCCCAAATGCCCAACACCAAATCCAATTGATTCCCTAACATATTAGATGATTTCTAACAACCTAGAGTCATCAAATATTCCTCATACATCAATTAATTTTGAAATCCCCAAATTAAACCATTAAAATCCTAGTTCTTCCAATTGTAATTCAAGAACCATTTTTAACCCAGATTTCTTCATGAAAATTATCATAAATTCGTGGATGATATCCTATATACATGAAGGAATTTGATCTCTTAAAATTTCAGTCCCAAAACAAGTCAAATCATCAAATTTCCATCAAATTAATTCTCATAAATTTGAGGGGTTATCACCTACTCCAACATGAACACAATTATTACCAAAACACGCAAGTAATAAACAATGACGGTCTGATCCATTGATGATGTTGGTATAGACGCTTTCCTCGTCTTACGATCTACGCGATGGTGGTCTCGGTGGTGGAAGATGGTGCCGAGAGGCTTTGGCTCTTTGGGATTCTCTCTCCCTCTCTCTCTAAAACTCTCTCTTGAGTTTTGTGTTTGTGAGCTCTAATTCCTCCCACAAGGCTGATATAATACACTCCCAATTTTGGTCCTTTTAGTCTCTCCAAAAATTAAAATTACAAAATTACCCCTATGGGGTGCCGGTTTGGCCTAAAATCTCTCGGAGTCCAAATAAAATACCAGGATAGAGTTTTTTAACTATCTCGACCCTCTCGGACTCAACGACGCACTCAAAATTACCATACGAGTTACATAAACAATAATTTACCTTATATCCCATTTAATTGGTCCCAAAACGATTCACACGCGTGTCCCGACTTAATATACCAAACCGTCGTATATTTCACTCTAGGCAATTTATCAACTTTCATAATTCTATATTACATATCACACAGTAATATTCAATAATTCTCAACAATAAATATTAACCCTTGTCACGCTAGTTAATAATTAATTCAATCCGAATTAATAAAAATAAATTTCTCTTATTTTAATTTAATTAATCCAACAACTATAATTAATCACATAATTATTCCCAAAATAATAATTAATCACATAATTATTTAAATCATTAAAAATACGGGGTGTTACATTTAATCACTTCACTTTACCAATATTTTTATTTCATTGACATTAACCAATTTCTCACATTACTTGTCCACGTTATTTTTCAATCGGAACATGTATTAATTTCATTCAAGCTAGGTTGTCTTTTCTTGTATTCGCCACACAACCTATTTATTGACATGTCACACTTTTTTTATTATCTTTTTTTGGAATCCTCCAAATAACTATGTACTTTAATGGGCTCCTCACTACCGACTATGCTACCATATGCTCTAGCCAGTGATTTTAGTCTTTCTCCCTAGGGCTTCGGGCCCTTCTTAGTTCTTTTTCGATCTCATCCAAGTCTCTATTAATGTGTTTTAATATTTATCAAATGTACACATTATTCTACTTTTCCAAGCCAAAACCCGTGAATTTCACCCCACCTCGTGTTACACTTTGAAATCACCATTTCTTGTCCTTTATACACTTGTGTTAATTGTATCCCAAAAATCACTTTCATTTTTGACCATGTGTGTAATACTTTTTTCAACATTTTTATTTCATAAAAATGTTTCACTTTACGTAAAATTACCATTTTATCCATTTGTTTTCAAACTTGCATTTTTCTCCATCTCATAAGTGTTACTTTCCCAAAACATTATTAAGTTATACACACCAACTTATCAAATATTTTTACTTATTAACACTCGTTGAACACTTAGGAGTTAACACCCTTTTCAATTGGGAAATATCTTTAATTAACTACTTTCTTTATTAAGAAATCCCCTTGGCATTTTGAAGATTACTTTCCAAGAAAATACCATTTTCTTATTTTTTTCACTTATAGTCTTGAAATACCCAGTTATTACAATTTCTACACCTTTTATCACACTTTAAGTGATGAAATTTCTATTTTCTTTGTTTCGTGTTAAAACCCAATAAAACCCTTATTAAATTTGTTTATATGCTTAATACCAAATTACTACAAGTTCATCTACATAGGAAAAAAATCCATTAAATGGGTTTAACACATGGTTCATCCCGAAAAAATTATAATATTTGCAAAAGCACGTCTTTTAAGGTCAAAAGAAATTTTTATTTCTTCAAGACTTGAATAAATGTCTATTTATATAAAAATTCCAATTTCACAAGACATTTGTTCATAAGATATTTTCAACAAGAAAAATATTATTTCAAACATTTTATTCCATAAAATATTTAAATACCAAGATTTCTTGAAATATATCATTTTACTCAAAACTCTTGAAATCATTTATAGGCCATTTTACACAAAACCATAAGAAATAAATTCCTTAAATCATATATGCATCCCACTCTTACAAACTCTAACTACAAGACCAATACTATAGAAAATAGAGTTCTTAAGTTAAAGAGTAGAGTTTTCCATGTCAAAGAATCTCCAATAATGTTAGGGTGAAGAGGATGGTGATAGCTCCCTTATTCTTCTTCTGAAAAAAAATCCCCAACAACATCTCCATGAAACCCATCTTTTTTAAACGTGTGGTGTATATAGGTTTTATAAGATGAAATATGGTGGAAGAGGGTTGACTATGGTGGTTTTAGGTGGAGGGATGGTGGTGCTAGGGTAGTGTATGGTGGATGAAAAACTCCAAGAGCTAGAGAGAGAGGCAAAAATCTAATTAGTAAATGCCCTAAATGGGCCAAAGCCCTATATAAATACTCCAAAACTCTAAGGGTTAAATCCCAAAAATACTCCTAAACTCAACCGTTTATCCATTAGACCATCAAGCCTTTAACCCACGTTTTGATTTGAGCCGCTGAGGGCTCAACACGTCATCCAATCCAATAATTCACTGCGTGACAACACATTAAAATGTGAAGAATTTTCAAAATATGTTCCGGTTGTTCGATCGACTTGGACCTCGTTTGAATGAGATCCCTTATCATTCGAATGAGATCCCATATCGTTCGAATGAGAGTTCTAACGAGGTACAAACGAGGGTGAATCGTAGGCCTAAGAGGGCAAGGAAATCCACCTCGTTTGAATGGGAAACTACTCTCCGTTCAAACGATAATGTAGATCGTCCAAACGAGGGCGTTCCAATGAGATTCCAAAGGACAATGTAAATCGTTCAGGTCTTGATCGTTAGAAGGTCATTTTAACCTTATTCGAATAACATGCCCTTTCTTATTCGAATGACAATAAAAAATTATGATATCACTTTAAGTTATATAAATCTAGTTCAATTGCACATGAAAATTTATCTTATGATCCACCTTACCATGTCCAGAGCCCAAATGGCTCATACCAAGTCCCCAAATTACATGCATATGGTTAAAATCACAGGGGCGAGTGTTACATTCTTCCCTAATTAGGGAATTTCATCCTCAAAATTCTCAATCTATCAATTTCTCGTGTTCGTGGAAGTTATCAAGTCTTATTCGGTGCCGTAGAGGTCTCACAAGGCTACGCTATCGAAGTCCCCAATCACTAATAAGTCATCATACGTCTTTTTTAAAGGGGTTGTCACAAAATGACTCAACACGAGAGGTCCTAATGCTCACAATTAGGCTTTTCATCCAATCACGCAACAATCTCTGAGTCTTCATTTGCTTGGAGATTATACTCAATCGAATCCTAGGGTTTCTTGCTAATACCCAAGGCATACCGGCACATCTACCAGAGCACCACTCCTAAGTGATCAACACTCACATAAGTGTAAATCGAAGCATAACTAATATTCCATCCATTATCGTAAATTATTTTAATTCTTAAGACTACACACACTGAGTCCCTTTGAATTATCGAGTCATCCTGACCACATAAATTTACTTAAACTTAACATTAACCTCGCATCGCCAGTTACTCACTCCGAAGAATAACATGCCAACTAAGCCACAAATCGTACGCCGACTAATACCTTTCCACATGATCATTCTATGAACCCAGGATCACTGTAGGCGTCCAACTATGGAACACCCCCCGAGTATTTCACTAATTCACTTACTATGGCAAGATAACACTATGTATTATATGTTCTCAAGTTCTAACACTTCATGATATTCTCAAACCATAATTCTGCTCTTTACAACTAGAGACATTAAGCATCATACTCACCAATCCATAAGATTGATAATCCAAAGGAAAACGAACATTATGAGAAAACCGTGCTGCAAAATGCGCAATCACACGCATATTAAACTTGTACAAAATAAATGATACTTCAAATAAGTACACACTCAGTTGCCGAGCTGAATTAGCCATAGCAGGTCCAACTGCACTCTTATTGAGCAAAAATGTGTTGTAACCACAACATGATACCATAATCGGCTACTACCTCTGATGGAACACAATCCTTAACTACCAAAACTAAAAGAACGTGACGGATCAAAATGGATAGACAATCGTTATGAAAGAGAATACCATCCATATGCAACGAATCATGGTTTATGAGTGAGAACCTATGCCGTACATTTTGAAGTCTATTACTCTTTGCAAACATTCTCATTAGGTCCTAACATATCCACGCACCCTGGTTTGGGTCACCAACCGTGACAAATAGGATCATGAATCATTCATCCCCACGGATGAAAGTAACATACGAACCTATTATCCCTCAGGAAATCAACATTGGTCTTCCCTTCTTAAGAGTAACGCCTCCTTCTTTCATCCACGATAAATATAAACCATTCCAGTCGATGAATGGCAACACCTTTATCAATGTCGACTTAGTCCATCGCTCCTGTCACCATACTAACAAAACACACCTACATTACTGTCAACTTCATCACACAGTGGTTATGTCCCAACATCTCCTTAGGCAATGCCCAATTTGGAAAAACACTCACCTTATTATAATCACTAATGATATAAGGGCGTCACTACAATATATTCAAATTCTACCCTAAACAGAATCTACGTAATGGCCACACCGACCACCATTAATACTGTAAGGATAGCAAGTAATACCCATGTCAACACCTCTTAATCTGTACAAGTCTGGCGAGATATGCCAATAACTAATCATTCCCTTACCAGGGTTATTTTAACTTATACAATCGACACATGTCAATGCCATAATCATGGTTTGATATCCCATCCGGGTGCTATTCGCAAGACCTCAATCATGATATCGTCAATCTAAATCTCCAATGCATTTCTTAGTATTCATTGAAATAAAGTACGACGCTTTATACACTAATTATCTCATGATAACTGAGCCTCATGTCCAATCATGTCGCAAATCTCCAATTTTTTTAGAAGGTTACATCAGCTATTCGCCACCAAATTTGATGACATCACCAAAACTACACGAATTGATTCATTAAGCTTTACCAATAACCTGAAATCATCACACGACTCTTAATATAACCATCATTGGAACACATTCACTTCATACTACCGAACTTAACTAGTTCCTTAGGGACACCGAGCATACGCCAATGTAATTTTCACTAAGGACCCAACAAGATTTCATTATCTATGATTTCCTCACAACAAGTACGCTCTACGAATTTTCTAATATCCATCCCATAATTATTAGATACTTCCAAGGACACTAACTTACAAGTCTCTATACATGGCGAACTGTTATCATTGAACACCTCAAGGCGCCCAACATGTCGATTTTATCCTTAAGGATGCCACACGCAATAAGTTCTTAGGGTACTCCAAGGACTTCGTTTCTAACAACTAGTGCCACATACCACATATTTAACTGCAAGATGGAACTACTAAGGATTTGGGCAGGATATGTGACATCGTGTACAACCTATAAAAATTCTAAGTCCATACTACTGACATTGTAAGGTATCTTATTCGATCCCCGAACTAGATGCTATAATTCCATAAGAGTGTGTTTAAATTTTAAGTTTTTGTATTGTGGTGGGAGATGATATCAACGACAATGTAGTCACATGACACTAGAATCCCACGAGTCAATCATACATGTTTGCATAGAGGAGTCGGAGGCATCTTTTTTATTGGAGGTAATGGATGCCAGTTATAGAGATGTAGTAATCAATGATTGATGCCTATTTGATATTTATAAGGGGAGTTGGTGTATTTCATACAAATTAAATGTAGAAAGTGGTTTTTCTTTATGAGATAAATGGTCTTCTAAGGTTAAGGGAGGTTTTGAGCAGGCCCTGATATGTTGTGCTCTTTGAGAATCTTTCAATTTTTTTCCTTGCATTACGAGTCAATGATTATTTTTTAAAATAAAAACAGTACTCATGTGATGTAGAATCGATACAAAGGATTAATTTTTATGTTGAAATCATGGATGAAGATGATGAATGGCTACTAAAAATGAAGGGTAACTTTGAAGAACTTTATAGACTTTTACATCAAAATTATGTTCATTATATGACAAGAAATTATTCCCTAGATTTATAAATTTCCAGGATAGTGGATTTGATCACAAGGTTTGACTTGAGTTAAATGGATTTGAAAATAGGGGTATATATAATAGGGATGAGTCATAAAGATGTTATGGTTGTGATGGTTATGTCCATAGGGTAGTTGAATGACCCATTAAGCTAATGAATGAGGGCAAGGAACCTATTACATATAATGCCACTCTTAGTGATAGTGGTAAGTAAGAGGGAATCGATTCTCCTATTAAGCGCAACTTTATTGTGTTCATGGTTGGTCATGTCTTCTTTGATGACAAACCTTCCTATGAAGATATTTCTTTGCATGACACTTTTGAGGCCATTGTTTGTGGATCCTAGGTGAGTGATGGTAGAGAAAGTGGAGATGAGAGCGAGGATGAAGAAGAGGAGGAAGAAATTGAGCTCCAAGTTTCCTTTTCATGAGTTATATGCGAAAATAAATTCAAGTAAAGAAGGCTAACTTGAAGTTGGAAGGTAGGTTGAAAAAACGTGTCATAGTGAATGATGATAGTGTTTTTATTCAGGATCTTAAGGAACGTAAGAGGACTCTTTGAGAGACGCTAGAGTACATTGTGGGTGAGGGAGATAGTATTTGACGGAAGGATCTTTTTGAGTTTTAGGAGATAATGCATTTACTCGAGTAAAGGATAATTGAACTAAAGGAGAGATTGAGATATTCGAGTCGTGTCAAATATTATTTGGAATCTAGCTCAAAAAAGTTGAACAAAATGTTAGGCACCGCCCAAATCAAATATAATAAGTGTGGGATTGTCTTCGATGAGAAAGATGATTCCATTACTAAAGTCAAGATCATGCAATTGAGAGAGAGTTGGTTAGGAGAATTTGGAAAGTTCAATCCTTAGGTAACACTCCTCGTCGTGTTTACACTTGTGCATATTGCGGTGGGAAAGGTAACCTTAGGAATTTTTCCTCTGATCTTAAAAATGGTCCTAAGAAATCTAAGAATAGACTGATCGTTGTTCCCAAAGTCTTTAAAGGTCATGTCACACTTACATGGATTAGGACATTGTATTTGGAGGCTTTACGTATTAGACTTATTGATTCTCGCTTGCTTACACAAGATACTTCCCATGCTATATCTAATGGTCGATTATGTTTTCTTATTTGCATACACTAGCTTTGTGCTTCATGATATATATGTTTACTAATTGTATGTTGTTTGAGTCTTTTGTTGATTTATTTTTCATTTATCGAGACATATTAAAAAATACAAAAATATTTTATTTGTCTTTTGTGTTAGATTGTTTTAAATTGGTATTTTTTGAATTTTTTTTAGAAAAACTAAAAAGAAAAGTTGTTTATGTTTATTTTAGTTTCACATATTTTGTGTGGCATATTATCCATGTAACTAGTACATTTGATTATTATTTTTAATACTTAGATTGTTCTTAATCATGTTTGAGGGAGTTGATTTGAACTTGATTTTCTTTATGGATTCGAATTTGTATATGACTCCACACACACATGCCAAGCTTTTTGAACATTAAATTCACATGTATATTTGAGATTTGTGAGATGTTCTTCCATCAATATTGCCCTCTACATATTTATGACTACGGAGGATTTGTACTTCTAAGAACTGTTGTCTGTGAAATATTTTAATTTTATTAAAAATATATGAGGGTTCATGGGAAAACACTACTAAAGTAGCAAATATATTTTGCGGGAAAGACACCATTGGCAAGAGCCTAATGAAAAGATTAAAGGAAATGAAAATAGAAAAATTGCTAAGGCCAACTTAATTTAGTTTGTTTGATTTTCAGAATTGATTACCTCAAAAGAATTGAAAGAAAAGAAATACGATAGTTTTTTATCTTTTGAGGGAGTTGTAGTTGAATATCAATGGGTTTGCACAATAAATCCTACTTATGATTATTTTGTCATGCCTCTATTAATTTGTAGAATCATCAATACTCTATGGTTGTGTGCGTTGTGCTTTTTTTGTTCATTGAATTCACTTTATCTTGTCAGACGATGCTAAATCTTAGATTGGTAAAGTTTTGTGGTCAAATAGAAAATCTTGAACATATTTGAGTGTTTGTGTCATAATTGATTTGTATCTGGTTCACTCCCTTTCATTCCATTCCATATGTTTAGACACATCGATACTATGCTAGTGTGTAAAGCTTTTATGTTTGTGTCGAGTTTTTGTAGTTTCTTATACCTATATATACGTGTCAGTATTTCATTTATATATTTTTCATATCTATATATTTAATATCATTTGTATTGAGTCTTTGCAGTTTATATTTAATCCATGTTTGACATATGCTTTATCTTTAGATCTTATTTAGAATTTTATATGATTACATTGATATCTCTCATTTTGTGCATTAGAATTCCTTTTCTTAAATTCATAATTACAAAATTGGTATCACTTCATTACTTATTCATATTGGCATCTTTATGCATCGATATTGATATTGTTTGGTTATTGTAAGATGTGGGTTCTGCAACTACTATCAGTATTAAGTAAGGCGTAACCCCTTATCAAGATTGGGACTAACACCGTTAGATGTAGAGCACAGGTCAGAGCCACAAGTGAATCAGAGACACAAAGATTTATTATTAAAAGTTGCACTAAAGGACATATTGACATGAGCAGCATGTGGTAAACACAATAAATGAATGGGACCAGTAGGTAGCGTGGTCGGAGGGAGAAACAATAAGCACTCTAGGCACAATAAAGACAAGGCAGGAACTTCAAGCTCAGTTAATGCTCAATGATGGGTGCATTGAATGTGTATTGGAGTTAATGCTCTTCTCGAGAGCTCTCTGGTATGGGAGAATTTGGGCAGGAATTCCAGGTTCTGGATCCTCTCTTCGATTTGTTTATTTTGGTCTTATATATATGGAGGGAAAGGTTGCTCGAGTCAGAATGCCCTCGACCCATTTGGCCTTGTGCATTAAATGCATGAGATACTACATTTAATGCATGGGATCCGTTAGTTTTGGCGGGAAAATGTTCTATTGGTTGGAAGTATAGCAGTCATTAATGAAGGATATGACTTGTCAGCTTGGGACTTACTCTAGGATGGCTATACGGTCAGATTTGGTGAACTAGACCTGCCATCCTAAGGATAAAGGCACTTGAGTACTGTATTCTTGAGTTACTAAATGTCATGACGTCAGGGAGTGGTTCAAATAGTGGCTGTTATTTGGTATCTAGTCACGTCAGTCAGATGGGCTGGCACCCGAGGTACCTCGAGGAGGTGACCTCAAGGGGGTAAGTATTGAGGGGATCGAATGACTTGAGGAAGTTCACTTGAAAAGGTAAGCAGTGAGTGGGCTCGAGTGACATTTGTCCTGGGTGAAGTTTTATCCAAGTGTGCCAAGAGGGTTGGTAATAACTCCTAAGGTTGCCTTGTTCTCAATCCTCCAAACCATGTCCCTAGGAAAGTTCCAAAGAGGGGATAGCTTGATAGAGCATGAAATCTCTCCCAATCCCTACCAGGCATGGTCCCTCGTGGGAATCAAGCAACCCCACTCAATATATACATTCATAAGATAAAGTATATAACACAACATTCTATTTCTTATTACAGGCTATTGTCATTCGAGTGACCTTCTTTCGAGCCAGGTCAGTTGGAGGCTCTTCAAGGTAGAGCACTGCGAGCTACTTACTTGTGACGAGCCTTCGAGGTGGTCCTCCGAGCTACTTACATGGAGAATCTCCAAAGTGTGTTTGTGAGGCATATTTCTCTATAATCAATCAATTCGCTTGGCTAAGTTTATCATCCATGTGGGGGAATACCCCTCCACATTTGCCCCTTCGTAGAGATATTTATTTGTTACATGAAGAAATTTTTGTACGAAACTTTCGCTTTTCTATGATTTTCCCTCTTGGGGATAATAAAGAGATTTATTCAAATTTCCCCCAAAGCTCTTCGTTCCCCAAGGTAGACAAGACCCCCAGACATGCCTCATTAAATACAACTGTCGTTTTCTTTTCAGTACGTCACACGTGACCGCTCCAGGGCGGGCGCATGGGGATGATGTGACTATTCGACGCATTATTCACCAAATCACCATTATGGTAACCTTTAATCCTTTATAATCATGTGCGTTTAGCCAACACGCCAGCCACATAATTCTGAAATGCCATAATTGCTCATTTCTAAATGTAACCTTTGTTGTCGTCTTTTAGAATTCGTGTTGTCCCTATAAAAGGGGACGCACCTTTAGTTAAGACTTACATTTGGGTTTAACTTTCTAAGTTCAAGCTTTTTTGTGAGAATTTAGCAAAGGCAATCTTCCCTTCTTCCAACTTTTTTAATTATCTTCCATTATCTTTTCTCTCGTCTGGTATGGCACCAGTAAAGAGAACTCTTTCTGTCAGGGGTGCCTCTCCTGCCACCCAGGCATGCCAGGATCAGTGGGCACGATACCCTTGTTCCCCTTACTTTGGAGAGGACGATCATTTTTAGGCGATGATCGAACAGTCCTGGTGCTTTGGTGGCAACTGAAGAGCCAAACTTATTAATAGATGAAGGTGAAGATGCTGAAGACTTCGCTTATATCCCTACCGCTTCTGTCACTCATTTTTGTATAGAGCGTGGTGATTTCCCCTATTCTAATGTGGAATTTGAGGCATCCTCTGGCGCTAGTGAAGGGTTGGGACCTTAGACGGAGTATATCCATACAAAGTACTCGATTCAACTGGCCCTCGTAGGTTTGTCTTGTTCTATATGGTTGGGTGACCTTACCTTGGCAAAAAAAACACTTTTTTACAACTGTTGGTGTCGCGGTGGAGCCATAGGTCACACACCTTCATGGCTGCTTGGGGCGAGTTTACTGTTACCCTTGAGGACGTGTGCGAATTGTTGGGATTGGAAGCTGCTAGATTTGACACCTTCTTCGAGGAGGCTATTTCTAGTGAAGAGAAAACTCCAAGGAACGAGTTAGAGGCCGTTGTGAAAGATTTCATGGTCACTTACAACAAGTGCACCTACTCTGAAGTCATCCTTTACTTTTACTTCATTGAAGGGAAGGCTGTCATTAGAGCCCGTGAGGCTGCTAGGGAGAACCCTCGAGGGAAAGAAGTCTTTGAGCAACCTTTAACTGGTAAGGGATACGAATCCAAAATTAATCTAACGGGGTACGTATGGGTGATGTTGTCAAAGGTATTCCTTCTGGGTAAGCCCAACGACTGCCCTCGCAAGGACCTGATCAATCTAGTCGTTCGAATGGCTTGTGGTGTAAAGATCCCACTCGCAGCTATTGTTCTTGGGTCTCTGTACACTTGGTTAGATCATGTGCCTGCAGACTCTGCTCAAAGCGTTGGTAGGTTTGATGTGTCTAACTATGCCAATAATATTCATTTGACGACGTTCCTTTATGCGAATTTCAAGGATTATGCCCCCGCTAGCAACTTCCCCACTTCACAGGATCTGAGAGTCCCCCGTATTTGCTGTTAGAAGAATAAGAGTGTAAAAAAGCCTCTGTTAGCTCTGATTGATCGAGCTGAGCGATTAAAACCTTGCCCTTATGTTGTGGTAAGCTAATTTTTTTACCAATAATTTCTTTGGTGAAGAGGAGCGTCCCGTTGCTCCTATTGAAGAAGCCCTTGCCAGAAATTTCCCTGAGCACAGTGCCCCCTATTGTTGATTCTTTCCTATTTGCCTTTATATATCGAGTGGTCATCATTTTACTCTGTTTATAGCCCTCACAGTGTATCCATGCAGTTTGTTTACGATTAAGGCCCCCCTGTTAAGTCATTTTAGCAAAGAGAAGCCACCTAACTTCTCGTTTGCTTGTTCGAATTTCCTCACGTTTACCGTTTCCAGTTTGTGTGCCCATTATCCTGCTAACCCCGTGATTCTGAGAAAAGGAGCTCGAGGGGGAGGTTGGCGATATTCATTAATGTGTTTCGGCAGAACCAATTGGTTCGTTTCTAAACTAACCTTCTCAAGGAACCACGTTATCCCTAAGTTGAGAGATTTCCGCCCACTTAGTTGGGTTTAAAAAATTGCACCACCCAATCATCTATTTTTCCTCTCAATACAACCAATACCAGTGTTCCCCCTGTGCTACCTCCCCCAGTGCCTGTGGATCAGGCAATTGTGAAGAGAAAGAGAGCCACTCAATCTTTCATTCTTCCGACCGATGTTGCGCCTAATCCTTCGAGGCCGATTGGAAGGACCGAGTCTCCTCGCACTGCTTCAATTGGTGCAGCAGTTAGGGCCACTCGAAAGGCTCCCTTGAATAAGTTTAAACCTACTCCACAACCTCCATTAGTCTCTTCTCCTGACCCAAAGATTTCCAAGGCGATGAGCCAGATGGTAGATAGTCTTCATCAGACTTAGGAACATTTTAGTGAATAAGATCGAGCTTTTATATCAGCCGAGATGTCTGCTCGTGGGTTTTCTTATGACCCCTAATCTGTTGAGGGTAGTAAAAAGAGGAAATCGGTTAGCCACCTCAAGCTAGTTATGGAGGAGTCGAGCAGGTCCAGTGAGGAGGAGATTGCTGGGGAGCATTTGTCTGGTGGAGATGTCAGTGAAGGTGATGATGATGATGAGGAAGGAGAGGAGGAAGAGGAAGAAGAAGAGGATGAGGAAGAGGAAGAGTAAGAGCAAGAGGAAGATGAGGAAGAGATTGCCTTAGTACGTAGGTTCAGGTTGAGGGTAATGGATTCTTCCTCGAAACCTGCCTCGCCCCCCTAAGACTATGAAATCGTTGAGGATGTGATGGAATAAGAGGTAAGTGTCTTACATCTCTTACCCTATGTGCCCTCCTTTTATTCATTCTTTCTCATATTGATGCCCCCAGTTTATTATAATTTTCTCATTTTCTTCTGTCAGGTTGGTGTACAGGTTGATGCACATGATGGTGCTGGGAAGAATCTCCCTCTTGAACCAGCCGCCCCTACTGTTTCTCAGGTAGTCTCCCATTTCCCCTAGAGGCAGTTGTATCTGATACTTCATCTAGTGGCGGCTATTCCCCTGACCCTTCTTTTTTGTGCGAGCCGGCTGGCCTTGAGAGGGGTGTGCCTTTGGCCAAAGTTATTGAAGCTGTGCCTGTACCTGTTATTGTTGTGACTTCAAAGCCTTTGGTAAGTCTTTACTTTCTGCACTGATCTCCCCCTTTTACTGCTCCTATTGATTGCTCTGATTCAATTTTTATTATTCTTTCCTTCTTAAGGCTCCCACGCTCGTTTCAACCGTCCCCGTGGTGCCTCTACCTTCGAATGATCAAATGCTTGTTACTTTATTTGGGCCTTTGATTTCGAACCCAGAAGGTGTTGAGCCAACTGCAGTCGCCCAAGGAGATATTAGATAAGAACATGTTGAGACAGTGGAGGATGGGCAGGAGTAGGTAACGAAGGTTGGAGAAAATATGATCGTCCCTCAAAGTCATCCCCCATTGGTGGTCCCCGAGGTGGTTGGGGAGGAAGACGTGATTCAAATGGCCACTCGCTTGTTTGTTGAGGAGCGAGAACCTGAGGTATTTCCACTCTTCTATTTATCTTCTTTATATAGATATATTAGCTTTAAGATCAAAATGTCCCGTAATCGCGGGTCAGGCGGGCCTAGGAATTTAGGACTTTATATTTTATAAATCTCTCATAATCGAGGGTCAGGCGGGCCTAGTCTTATAGGCATAAATCTCCTATAATCGAGGGTCAGGCGGGCCTAGTCTTATAGGCATAAATATCCCATAACCGAGGGTCAAGCTAGCCTAGTCTTATAGGCATAAATCTCCCAAAACCGAGGGTCAGGCGGGCCTAGTCTTATAGGCATAAATCTCTAAGTTAGCATAGTACATATTTTTTTCATGCTTTTCTTTATCTCTATTACTAACTTCAACTAGTTGTTGCATTTCAGGTGGAGGTCGATCAATTAACAACTCATGGGCTCAAAGTGGAGCCTGTTGTTAAGGAGTCAGTTCAAGCACTAATAGTAGCTTCAGCTGCTTATTTGGGTGAGGCCAGTGTACTTGGTGATACTTCTGCACCCTGCATTCCTCAAGTGCTAGTAAGTGATAGTGCCTCGCACATGATAGCATTTTCAGCATTCATCCACCTGAGGCATCCCCCGAGGTGGTTGTGCGATAAACTTTGGCCAGCTTCCCTTTTGTTTTGACTGAGGGTCCCCGTTCGTTGATTGAGCGATTACTAGCTCGCTTTCCTTTGACCTTTACTATTCGATGTTTGCATCCACTTCCTGGGATGATGGTTGGCCGATTGTTTGGGCTCGCGATGGTATTAGAGGACATTCTCAGCACCCCCCTTATGTCTCTTAGCCCTGACACTGTCAAGACTTTATTGGGTAAGGTTAACGTGTTAACCAATGATGATTTTTCCCTAACATGGCTGGTGGAGCTGTTATGGAGTTTCAAAAAGAGTGATCTTCCCAGTGTCTATAATCGCCTCTAGAATTCCCATTGTGAGCAGGTGACTGTCTCTGAAGAACTTTTGTGTCTGGAATCCCAATTGCTGGCGACTGAGCAAGCAGTGCAAGAGGCTTGCGAGGCGATTGCTCGTGCGGAGGCACAATTAATTGAAAAAATCAGGAGCTAGAAACTATCTACTAAGCGCAGAAAGTCGTAAGAAGAATCTAGCTAACCTTGTTGCAGAGGAGAGCCAACTTGAACATAATCTCCCCCCACATCTCCACCGACTGTTTGGTTAAGAGAATCTTTGCTTTATTATGGACGACCCCTAGCTTCATTATCCAATATTTCTTTTGTTGGTCTTTCCCTTTTCGGTGAACTTTTGAATTTTTTCTAACTTGGTTGTAACCACAAATGCTATCATTTATTTGGAATAAATAAACGTTGGCAACTTTGGTGCATCTCTTCTTTTCTATTATTTAATTGATTACTAGCTGTGCTTACACATCAATGCTAATTAGCTCAAATATATTAAATGGGTCGATGAATGGACTTGCAAAAATAATATATTGATCTAGTATATGCCTTCTGAATTTTACTTTTGACTATATTAAATCGGTAAACCCAATTGCTTTAAAGCATACATCTATAGTTTAATACAAAAAATAAGTCATTGAACAAGAGTGACTGGACATACATTCAGACGTAACAAATCTTCAGCCACTTGTTGTTCCATTTGAAAGTCACATTATCTTCCAACTTAGATATCTCGCAGTAGCCCAAATCATGGGCTGCGCGAACGATATAAGGCCCTTCCCAGTTCGCTTCGAACTTTGGTAGTGACAAGCCTCTTATGTGTCTCGTGCATGCTTTTAAAACTAAGTTTCCTTCTTTAAAATTCCTTGGCCTCACTAATTGGTCATAAATCTAGATAACTGCTTTATATATATCTCGAAGTGTCTTACGGCGTTATCCGTATGCTCTTCCAAGGCTTTGAGTTGCACATGGCGACTGTGAGGGAGCGTAGCACTTCGTAGGTTGTAGCAAGCTGAAGGTACCTCGAGTTCGACTAGCAGCACAACTTCTGCCCCAATTACCAAGGAGAATGGTGTGTACCCTATTGGCTTTCTCTTAGTCGTTCGATAGGCCCATAAAACTTCTAGGATCTTGCCATCCCATGTGCCTGGAAATCCTCTAGCATCTTTGCCAAAATATTCACCAGCGGCTTGTTGGTGGCTTCTGATTTCCCATTGCATTTTGGGTAGGCCACTGTTCATTTATTATGGATGATGGAGTATTTTTTCATTAGCAAGCGCACTTCACTATTCACGAAGGGAGTACCATTGTCCGACAGAAACACCTTCCGTATGCCAAAGCGACAAATAATGTATTCCTTTATAAATCGACCTACTACCCCCGCGGTGGCTTTCTTCAGAGATATAGCTTCCGCCCATTTCCTGAAACATTATGTGGACACTAAAATCCATATCTTTCCCCATGACGAAGGGTTGATAGCCCATACTATATCGAAATCCCAAGTGTGAAATGGGAATGGTGTGGATAAAGAGTGCAGGTCCACTGAAAGAGCGTGGATCATATTCCCATATAACTGGCAGGCTTTGCACTTTCTAATAAGATCGACTGAGTCTTTCTCCATCAAAGGCCAGTAATAGCCCAAGGTCATTAGCTGGTTGTAACGTTTGGCTCCACCAATGTGACCTGGCTCATGAGCTTGCTTCAATACCTCTTCAGCCTCTTCACCTCTTATGCATCTTAGGGGCCTGCTATGATAGCCTCATCGGTCCCATCTTGCACGAAGTACCTCGGTGTTGGCCTCCTTATCTCTCGTAGCATCTTCTTTATCTGCTGGCACTACTACATCTATCAAAAAGTCCATGTAGGGCTATCTCCAATCTTGCGGTTGGTCAACGAAGTTGCACTCTGTTGCTTGATAGAAAAGGCAGCACTTCGAGCACTCTCTTTGTATTGCGGCGACTTCTTGCCTCATCGAGGGTCAATAGTACCCCGCTCATTATATCCTTCTATATAGAGGGATCTCGGTGGTCTCATAACTGTTCTCACGCACTTCGATCAACCTTCTCTTAGCCTCGTCAGAGTCCACATACCTGGAGAGACAACCCCCTTTGTTATTAAAATATAAGTTTCCCCTGGCAAGAAAGTACTGTGATAATTCAACCAGGCTAAGCGGTCCTTCCCCTCTCTCTAGTTTCTTTCTGATGTCACCTCTCCAGTCATCTTTTTCCTCTGATGGCAGTATCTCTGATACCGTTGAGGGGGCAGTTCTCTTTGTAACTCGAATTACGGTTGATTCCCCATCGAAACCGTCTTTTACGCTATGGTGGCATAGGCATCCGCATGCCTGTTCATTATTTGGGGGTGCCTTTTTATCTTTACCACCTAAAACTGGCCCAGTAATCACTGGATGATCGTGCGGTAAGGCGCCAAACTCATGTGCGTCAGTGTAAACTCCCTTGTCACTTTCTTCACAACCAAACTTGAATCTCCTTTGATTATTAGAACCTGGATGCCCCTCCTCAGCGGTTTGAGTAACCCAAGGACCAGTGCCTCGTACTTAGCCTCATTATTTGAGCATTTGAACTCTAATTTTAACGATAGGTGAATCTCTTCACTACCTCTTCGTAAATTGATTCCGTTCCTTCTTTCTTCTTGATTGAGGAGCCATCGAACTCCATAATCCATTCATCCAGGATGGCGTCTATAAAATTATCCTAGAGGTCATTATCCAGGAGCTCTTAGATAGGCGGATCGAACGTTTCCGAAGGGAAAGTGGCCAACATATCTGTATATGCTTGACTTTTGATGGCCCGAGGGACCACACACTTCAAATCATACTCCAAGAAGATTAAGAAGATTAAGAACCATCTAACTGCCCTGCCTATCAATACAGTTCTAGCAAGCAAAAACTTTATGGGGTCACATCTAGTTACAATATGAACTATAAATAATAGCAGGTAGTGCCTAAGTTTTTGCGCCACAAATACGAGGGCTAAATAATGCCTCTCAATGCTAGTGTATCTGGCCTTTGGCCCATATATAATTCTACTTAGATAATAAATAGGTTTTTCAATCCCTTTGCTCTCTTGGGCTAACAAAGCCCCAATAAACTGTTCTGTTGATGTGAGATATAAACGTTAAGGGGTACCTGCCTTCAGGTGGATAATCGTTTGAGGGGAGGTAAGTAGTGTCTTCAACTTATCCATAGCGTCCCAGTGTACTATTTCCCATGCAAACTTCACGCCCTTCCTCAGCAGCTCCATTAAGGGAAGAGTCACCTCAGCCAGTCCTAGGACAAATCACCTCAAGTAGGACACCTTGCCAAGGAAACTCTTTAGGTTTTTTGCGGATTTTGGTCTTGTCATATCAGGGATGGCTCGTCGTTTATCCAAGTCCATTTATACCCGCTGGCGATTTACCACGAACCCCAAGAATTTCTCGCTCGTTACCCCAAAGGCGCATTTGTGGGGGTTCATTTAGCTCATACTTTCGGCAGCGAGTGAATACCCTATTCAAGTCATCTAGTTGAGATTCTTCCTTCTTGGACTTAATCACCAAGTCATCGACGTAGAACTCCACGGTCTTATGGAAAAGGTCATGGAATATGGCCATCATTGTTCTCTGATAGGTGGCTCCTGTATTCTTCAACTCAAAAGGCATAACCGTGTACATGAAATTGCCCAATGGTGTTCGAAAGGCAGTCTTCTCAGCGTTAGATGGATCTATTTTTATCTAATTATAACCCACATACCCATCCATGAAGCTGTACATCTCATGGCTCGCTGTTGCATCGATCAAGCTGTCAATGGAGGGTAGCTGGAATTTATCCTTCGGGCATGCCCTGTTCAGATCTCTGAAATCTACACATATCCTGATTTGGCTTTCGTCTTTCTCTCCTACAGGTACAATACTGGACAACCATATCGGATGTTGTATCGAAACTATAAACCCCGTCATGAGCCTCTTCTGTACTTCTTACTTGATCTTCAAATCCAACTCTGCTTTGTATGTTCGTGTGGCCTGTTTCATTGGGATTGCTGAGGGAAAGACATTTAGTCTGTGGCATCTTATCTCCGTGTCAACCCTCGGTATCTCGGTGTACTTCCATGCAAAGACATCTTTGAACTCAACTAAATTATTTATTAACTCCTCTCGAGGGTCTCCCTCCAAGTCCTTCAAAATAAAAATGGGGATCGAATCCTTGCATTCCCTATCCAAATCGATCTTTTCCAATGCCTGGATCTGTGGCCAAGGGCCATCTTTCATACATTCTGGTTCTTCCTCCACTTGTTTTACAAATTCTTGGATCATAGAGTTGTCAATTACTAAGCATTTCCCGTGGTTATCTACCAGGAAGCATTCATACACCGGGTCAGCTTCATCGTCCAGTCCCTCGGTTGCCCGCTCACACATTCATAATCTAGAAATAATTTTGTCGTTAGGCAAAACAACTTGTTTGCACTGCTGGGCCGCGTCTCTTTGGAAAAATCTCTTTCTACGATTCTCATCCTCCTCTTTTGCCTTTCGCCTATTAATAATGCTTTGTGTCTGCCTTTGGTGCTCAATGGGATCAATTCGCGGGGTCATCCGATCACGAAGTTGTCTTGACAGGCTGGGGGCCCTTACTGCCCCAAGATCACGTTCTTCTTCATAAGTCACAATCGTTCGAGCAGGTGCCCGCACCCTCTCTCGAGTTGAGAGGATCCTTATTTCCCCGGTACATCTTGTCACCATAGTATCTTCTTCCGTCAGATTAGTATAGAAAGTTGCATCCACCATGTGAGCCTCTTCCTTTGCAAAAGGTTTTTTGGTAGCTCGAATCACCACTTCCTTAACCTTTATGTTCGCTTTAGTGCATTGATGATATATTGAGGGTACCAGCCCATGGTCGTGCATCCATACCCTTCCTACTAATAACTGGTACGATGGCTTGCAATTTATGATGTGGAATTTAATATGGGAAGTGATACGTAGTTGATCCTTGAGGGTATTCCCCTCCCCGAGGTAACTGTTGGTCTCATCAGCAAACTGGACAAAGCGGGAGGTGGTACAATAGGTTTCACCACTAATGCGATATTCCTTGTTGCCTTTAAAAAGGCTGTAAATGTACCTTTTCTTGTCTCATTAATCAGGTGACATGTGTATTCGGTCAGTAAGCCTTCTGCACATACTTATAAAAGCTTGTCTTCTCGCGTCTCCTCCCTCACATCCAGGGATCGCTCGCGGAACCTTCGAATATAGGCCACAAAGTCCTCTCCTGGCTTCTGATTTTCACGTGTGAGCTGGGTGAGTGTGAACTCATCCTCCGCTAAGAAAAACTTTTGCACAAACAAAATATGTAATTCCTCCCAAGAACTTACACTACCCGGGGCTAGGTGGGAATACCATGTGTAGCCTTTCTCTGTCAGGGATTTCGAGAAATCCCTTAGCCTTAACCTTTTGTCATTGCAATGGCCCCCCAGATTCTCGATGAACCTCTTCACATGTTCCTTGGGATTTGCACCTTTCCCCGTGTACTTTTTGAAGATTTGGGGAATATAACCCACTAGATAGGGTTCGTTATTATACTCCTATGGGTAGGGAGTACATAAGTTATTGTATATGGAGGATTTCTCCCCCTTATACACAACTATGAGCTTTAACAATTCTTTCTTCATGTCTTCTAAGCTGACTGGCGAAGGGCTAGCTGACAACGACGTTGCTGTTGTTGGGGTTGTTGAGGCTGGTACGCCTATTCCTTGACTTACCGCAATAGCTGGAGCAACTTGAGTTACTCCCCCATTTGGCAACATCGGTTCCATATTCACAGGTGGGACTATGGGGGAGGTGTTAACGAAAGCAGGCGCCGCCACCCCTCCAGTAATAATTGGAGCTGGTATATTAGCCGACAGTGTGGTAAAGGAACTCACTCCCGTGGTGGTTCCCAACATTGCCTGGACTGCAGGAGTCTTAATGAACTTTACGAATAGTCCCATCAACCCATGCATCTGTGCTTGGCCTATTCCCCTTTGCGTGGCCATCGTCTCCGTGATACCAGTTCTAGGTAAGCTAGGCTCTATCCTTATCGTTCTCCCCACTTCAGGCAACGCAATGTTACCTGCCTCTTCTTCACACTGTATGGCATCAAAATCAATGTTTCTAATGGTGTTATCCTCTGGCATCTTTTCAAAATAGAATACCTCCCCAGAGGAGTCGCCAAATGTAAGATGCGGGTCCTTAAACTACTATCAGTATTAAGTGAGGCGTAATCCCTTATCAAGATCAGAACTAACACCGTTAGATGTATAGCACAAGTCAGAGCCACAGGTGAACCAGAGACAGAGAGATTTAATATTCAAAGTTGCACTAAAGAACATATTGACATGAGCAGCATGGGGTAAACACAATAAATGAATAGGACCAATAAGTAGCGTGGTTGGAGGGAGAAAGAACAAGCACTCTAGGCACAATAAAGACAAGGCAAGAACTTCAAGCTCAGTTAATGCCCAATGATGGGTGCATTGAATGTGTATGGGAGTTAGTGCTCTTCTCGAGGGCTCTCTGATATAGGGGAATTTGGGCAGCGATTCCAGGTTCTGGAACCTCTCTTCGATTTGTTTGTTTTAGTCTTATTTATATAGAGGGAGAGGTTGCTTGAGTCAAAATGTCCTCGCCTCTTTAGCTTTTTGCATTAAATGCATGAGATACAATATTTAATGCACAGGATCTGTTAGTTTTGGCGGGAAAGCATTCTATTGGTTGCAAGTATAGCATTCATTAATGATGGATATGACTTGTCATCTTGGGGCTTACTTTAGGATGGCTATATGGTCAGTTTTGGTGAATTGGACCTGCCATCATAAGGATAAAGTCACTTGAGTGCTGTATTCTTGAGTTCCTAAATGTCAGGTGTCATGACGTCAGGGAGTGGTTCGAACAGTGTCTGTTATTTGGTATCTAGTCACGTCAGTCAGATAGGCCGGCACTCGAGGTACCTCGAGGGGGCAAGTATTGAGGGGATCGAATGACTCGAGGAGGTTCATTCAAAAAGGTAAGCAGTGAGTGGGCTCGAGTGGCATTTATCCTGGGTGAAGTTTTGTCCAAGTGTGCCAAGAGGGTTGGTAATAACTCCTAAGGTTGCCTTGTTCTCAATCCTCCAAACCATGTCCCTAGGAAAGTTCCCAAGAGGGGATAACTTGATAGAGCATGAAATCTCTCCCATGCCCTGCCAGGCATGGTCCCTCGTGGGAACCAAGTGACCCCACTCAATATACACATTCTTAAGATAGAGTACATAACACAACATTCTATTTATTATTACAGGCTATTGTCATTCGAATGACCTTTATTCTTCGAGCTGGGTCTTTCGAGCCAGGTCAGTTGGAGGCTCTTGAAGGTAGAGCACTATGAGCTACTTGCTTGTGAAGAGACTTCGAGGTGGGTCCTGCGAGCTGCTTGCATGCAGAATCTTCAAAGTGTGTTTGTGAGGCATCTTTCTCTGTAATCGATCAATTCGCTTGGCTAAGTTAATCATCCACGTGGGGGACCACCCCTCCACCGTTATAGTTTGGATTATTTCTGCTGTAGTTTCCATATTGTGTTTTTTTGCACTTTACACTCTTGCACGATTATATTCCCTCATCCGTATGCTTTAAATTGGTATTTTATGATCATATTTTTAGGGGGAGATTTATTTTATGGGGGAGTAATTTTTTTAGGCTACCTTGCATTGTCTATTCCTGAACAAAAAAATGGGAGAATCGGTATCTTTCCTTGCATGATTATGATATCTTTATCTTGTGGGAGACGTCTTACCTAGGTTGACATTGTTAGACATAGTTAGATGTTTATTCATATACGGATTATATACTTGTTATATTCTCTTCGCATTTGAAGGTGTGTTTAAGTGTGGAGGTTTGAAACATGCGACCAAGTATTCATGAAAGCAAAGCTACTTTGTTTGTGTGTCTGTTGAGCATCTGAATATTTTTAAAGAGCTTGATGGCCCATATGCTTTTTTCGTCTTATCTAGGAATAGCCAA
Organism: Sambucus nigra; assembly: GCA_949130495.1. NCBI lineage: Eukaryota > Viridiplantae > Streptophyta > Magnoliopsida > Dipsacales > Adoxaceae > Sambucus > Sambucus nigra. The sequence goes on along the minus strand of OX422211.1, from coordinate 151,998,919 downwards.
AGGGGGAGACTTGTAAGGATAATTTTTCAATCGAGTCAATTTGTTAGTATTTGGCTTAATTTTGGACAAAACATTTGAGTCACAGGATAGGCTGGGTATTACAGATTTCATAAGCCTATGACGTGTTTGATGAAAAAACATCGAAGTAGATATACGTTGTGTCATGTTTAGTACTAATGTTTTCTTCACGCTTACCAAAGATCTCACATGTATGGATGCATTTTGAATATGGTCCTTAAATATCTTTTATGGTTGTTTGTTTTTGAATAAAATCATTTGGAACTATTTCTAAAATGTTTTTTTAAAGAATTGTTTTTCGTTCTAATCTCCTTAGAACGAGATTTGAAACTTGTTAGAACGAAATGCATTTTTCATTAGAAAGAATTCTGATCTCATTAGAGATAAATTAGAATCTCGTTGGAACGAGCAACTAACGATGGGGTCTCTGTCAAGAAGTGCACATCTCGTTGGAAGCTAGTTGGATGTTTGAGAGAATGAAAAATGGTTCTCATTTGAACAAACTTTGTTCTCATTAGAAGGAAAACTTTTTCTAATTATAATGTAAGCTCATGCTCATTGGAACGAACACCTAACGTGTTTTCATTTAAGGCATGTTGGACTCAAGTTTTTTATAAACTTTTTTCAAAAAACATTTTCCTGTATATTTACCAAAGTTCCAAAACCCTAGTTTCACACATTACGTTTAAAGATCCATGTTTCAATATTTATACGCTTTGAAATCTTATGTTAAGGCAACAAAGTTTGTATCAAATCATCACGGATTAAGAACCTTGTTGGAGCGAATGCCCCCAAATTTTAAACTTCAAATTATGAGATGACTCAATGATCTACCAAATTTTAATTTTTTAAAAATTATTTAATTTTCTTTTCTTAAAAGCACATTCAAACACATGAAAAATTAAATTAAACGCAGTGAAATTAAACTACACAAACATTTTAAGTTTCACTTAAACAAAATTCAATTCAATTCGAGTTAAACAAGACGAGCATGAATATTATCAAATTAAATTAAATTTAGACATGACCCAAAATAAATTACCACCAAATCAAACTAATTGTGTTTAAACCAGATTTTATCTTGAATAGACCTAAGTATGCATCTATGTGAGTTTACAAGATAAAATAAACACAATCACACTACGCCATGATGTGCAACGAAAACCCACAATGGGAAAATCTCGAACGACCCTGCCTACAAGTCCACTAAGTATGGTATTTTTGCAAAAGACACGACAAGAGACTTACTTCCTCGACTTGACTCCCTTAAAGCCTAGACTTTCCTTCATTCTTTAACCTCTGCCTAGTCGACAACTCTGGAGTTCACCGGAATCTTGGAATCCACCAATGGGGAACAACTATCGTCAACCCACACGGTGCCTTTCACCGTATGAGAACGTCGCAGCAAAAAGATTCTCCTTTTTGGGGTAGAGAAGGAACTCAAACTATCTCCTTATAGGGAAGATAAGAAACCCAGTGCCAAATAACATCTAAGAAAAGGTATATCTATATGAAACTTGGATTTAAACTAAAGCATGGGTGTAAACATGTGTTTTTGGTAGAGATTTGTTCTCGAAGTCTTGACACATAAATATGACTTTTTGTAAAGGGTTTTGCTCTCAAAAGCACTTGGTAGTATTGAAAAAGTCTCTTCCAAAAACTACCTTTCCGTCCACTTAAAGTTGCTAAAAATTAGTGGGGTAAAGTAGTGAGAAAGATGGGAGGGAAATCAAAACTGTCGAAAACTGCTCCCAGGCTGTTCGAACAACTTCATTCTAACGACTTCGTTCGAACAAACTTTCTAACGAGAACAAGGTCAAAATGTTCATTAGATGCTCGTTTATATCTCGTTCGAACGACTTCTTTCAAATGACCTTCTAAAAAGAATTCAAACCAAAAGTCGTCAGAAGTTCGTTAGATATCTCATTCGAACGAACTTCGAACGAGAATTTAGAAAAATTTATTTTTCTTTTAAAAATAAAAATCCATTTTCAACTTAAATTAAATTAAAATAACACCCCAAAATGTATTCAAAGTCCCTATATATATGTATGTATATTTAATGCATTCATAACTTTTAGAAACCTTGGAATCCAAATAGTGATGACGTATACACTTGGCACGAAAATCGATAAGGATAAAACTTTAAATTCTTGGCTGCTACGTCTTTAACTCTTCAAATGTCACAGGCTTGAGGTACAACCAACATATATCCTATGACTCAATAAGGATCCCGGTACTCCGACGATCTATATCAAGATAGGGGAGCACCTCATTGAGAAAGTCCTTCTAGATTTAGGAACAAGCGTGAACGTTCTGCCGTACACTATGTGCGAGAAACTAGATTTGGGGGATTTGAAATCGACAAGGATTACCTTGTCCTTAGCTGACCGTTCTGTGAAAATATCAAGAGGTATTGTTGAGGACGTCCTAATTATTGTGGGTGACTTTATATTCCCTGTCGACTTTGTTGTCTTGGACACCTAACAAGTGCAAAATCCTATTGCACAGATCCCTGTTATTTTGGGTCGTCCTTTCCTCGCCACATTTGATGTCGTTATTAAGTGTTGTAGCGATAAATTAAACTTATCCTTTGGGAACATGACTATGGATGGCCAAACAACCACCCGATGATGATGAACCCATGGATGTTAGCATCATTGATAGTATTGTCTAAGAGACTTTTGAGCAAACTTACAATAATGACCCTTTAGCAACTTATTTTTCCTTTTTTAGGTCCGAATTTGATGTCGAAGAGTCAATCGAAGAAGTCAATGCCCTCCTCGACTCTTCCCCCATCATGGAAGTCAGAAATTGGAAGTATAAGCCTGAGCCCCTCTCACTTTCCTCGTCACCTATACCTCCCTTAATTGAGAAAGCTCCCGACTTGAATTGAAGCCACTGCCTGAAACACTCGAGTATTGGTTCTTAGGACCTTCTGAATCCTTACCTGTTATCATCGCTTCTGATTTGGACAAAGAATATGAAGGTAAACTATTGCATGTTCTCAAAGAACACAAGGAAGCTAAATGATGGACCATAACTGACATTAAGGGGATAAGTACCTTAGCGTGCATGCACAAGATACACTTAGAAGACAATGCTAAAAATTCCTGTGAAGCACAACGTAGACTTAATCCCAATATGAAAGAGGTCGTCCGAGCCGAGGTGCTAAAATTGCTCGATGCGAGTATCATTTACCCCATCTCTGATATCCAATGGGTTAGTCCCGTTCAAGTGGTCCCTAAGAAATTCGGTGTTACAAGGGTGAAAAATAACGATGTTGAGTTAGTACCCACTAGGATTCAAACTTGTTGGCGAGCGTGTATTGATTATAGGAAGCAGAACATTGTTACATGAAAGGATCACTTTGCTCTTCCTTTCATAGACAAAATGCCAGAGAGATTAACCGGCTATCCATATTATTATTTTCTCGACGGTTACTCCCGCTATAATTAAATTCCCATCGCTCTCAAGGATTAAGAGAAAACCACTTTCACCTGTCCATTTGGTACTTTTTTCTTATAGACGCATGCCCTTTGAGTTACGAAATGCACCCGCCACCTTTTAGGGGTGCATGATGAGTATCTTTTCAAATATGGTGGATTGATTTCTCAAAGTCTTTATGGATGATTTTTTTGTATTTGGGTCTAGTTCTGATGAGTGCCTCCATTACCTCACCCTCGTTCTGATGAGGTGTAAGGAAAAGAACCTTGTGCTTAACTGGTAAGAACTCTTAATGACGCCCAATTGAACTATTCCAAAACTGAAAAAGAGTTCATTACTGTTGTTTTTTCTCCTGAGAAGTTTAGGTCTTACTTAATAGGATCCAAAGTTATCATTTTCACCGATCACTCGGCCCTGCGATATATTTTTATCTAAAAAGGATGCTAAGGCCTGTCTCATTAGGTGGATCCTATTATTGCAAGAGTTTGACCTTGAAATTTGGGCTAAGAAAAGGGTGTGAGAATGTAGTGGCTGATCACTTATCTAGGTTAACCGTTAAATCATTCGATAACCTATTGCCATTAAATGAGTCCTTTCCCAACGAGCAACTGATCCTTGTGTCTCAGCTTCCATGGTTCGCTGATATTGTGAATTATCTTTTGACGGGTGAAATGCCTCCTCATTGTCCTAAATAAGATCGTTTCAAATTTTTAAAGGAGGCTAAGAATTTCTTTTTGGACGACCCGTATCTCTTCAAGTATTATCCCGATCAAATCATTCGAAAGTGTGTGCCCGATCACGAGATTCAAAGCGTAATCTCTTTCTGCCATGACCAAGCCTATGGAGGTCATTTCAGTGCTAAAAAGACCATTTTAAAGATTTTGCAGTGTGGATTCTATTGGCCCACCATTTTTTGTGACTCGAACTATTACAGCAGGAGTCGTGACCGTTTCTAACGGTTAGGAAATATCACACGTAGGAACGTGATGCCCTTAAATCCCATTTTGATTATCTAGGTTTTTAACTGTTGGGGTATTGATTTTATGGGTCCATTCCTAAATTTCTACGGGAATCTTTACATTCTTTTGGCAGTTGTTTATGTGTCTAAATGGGTAGAAACCATACAGTGTAGGACGAGTGACCTCCACGTGGTGGTTACATTCATTCGATTTTTTTTCTCTCATTTTGGTACGCCTCGAGCCATCGTTAGTGATCAAGGAACCCATTTTTGTAATCGATCATTCGATAGTCTCATGAAAAAGTATTCGGTCACACACAAAGTAGGATGTTATTATCACCCTCAAACCAGTGGTCAAGTTGAAGTTTCCAATATGTAAATCAAGCAAATCATCAAGAAAACAGTGAATCCAAATCGAAAGGATTTGTCCTTAAGGTTGTTGGATGCATTGTGGGCTTATCGCACTGCTTATAAAATGACACTTGGTATGTCCCCGTATAGGCTTGTCTATGGAAAAGCCTGTCACCTTCCAGCAGAGTTAGAACACAAGGCCTATTGGGACATTAAGACCTTCAATTTTGATTTACCTACTGCGGGAGAGGTCCAAAAACTCCAACTCAATGAGTTGGAAAAGATTAGGAATGATGCGTACGAAAATGCAAAATTGTATAAAGAGAAAATGAAAATGTTCCATGACAACTCCATCCTACGGAAGTCATTCGAGCCTGGATAAAAAGTTCTCTTGTATAATTCTAGGTTGCATATCTTTTTCGGTAAATTGAGGTCTAGATGGTTAGGTCCCTTTGTTGTTAGGGCAGTCTACCCACATGGGGCGGTTGAGATAGCGAATCCTAAAAATGGTGAAATTTTTAAAGTTAATTGTCAAAGGTTGAAGCCATATCTGGAATTACGAGATCGGGAAGTGGAGGACATTCTCCTCTAAGACCGTGTGTACCATGAGTGAACATAAAATTGGGTCATTGTTGTTGTATCATAATTTTTATTTTACAGGAATTGTGCGTTGGAAAAAGTCCCTCATTACGGTAATATCGTTCATATCTTTCCCGCTTTTTCAATTTTTGTCTTTCACATTGAGCACAATGTAAAAATTAGGTTTAGGGGTATTGAGGATATTTTTCTCCACTTTGAAAAGAAAATCACAAAAAATTTCAAAAAATCAAAAAAGTTTTTCAATATAATAGAGTTTTGAAACGTTTTCTTAATATACAATTAATTCATGGATCTCTCAACTGATGAAATTTTTTACACATTAGCCGTATAGTGTGATCGAAAATTGATATTGAGGCGAAAGTTAATATGATTAATGAATAAATGTGGAGATTTTAACCCGGTGAGATATTGTGCCATTCATCTTTTTTGAGAGATTGAAATCAATCCGAGTTAAAATAACTCAAACTTTCCTTCAGTGATAAATTTATTGATGATCTCAATTTCTTTATTTTATTCGATTATTGAAAAAAAAAAGTCAAAATGTGAATTTTAAGCACTAGAAGTCCTAGTAAGTCATCTTGAGATACAAATCAACTTAACAAAACTTGAGAAATGAGATTAGATGATCATTTGAAAGCCAAAAAATTAGGCCTAAACCGACCTTTTTACATTGTTCCATTGCGAGCCCATTTGATCCAAAACGAAAATAAGCCTTTTGTTAAAAATTCATTGTCCTACCTAACTCCAACTGGGAGTTAAAAGCCCATAAAAAGAAGTCATACCCATTTCCTAAGAATACAAGGGTAAAATTGCATTTTGAAAAAGGCCTAAAAGAAAGAAAAAAAGTTTGCAAAAGAATGATGTGTGAAAAAAGAAAGAAAGAAAGAACGAAAAATATGAAAAAAATGTGAGTTGAAAAGAAAAAAAAGGAAAGAGAAAAGAAAAATGAAGGTTAAAATAAAAAGTACCTTAAAGTCAAATTACAAAAAAAATCTCTATATTCTAAAAAATTTTGAACTCCAAAAGTCATTCTTTCTAGCCAAAATCTTAGTCTACAATACAACCAAAGAAAGTCCTAATCGATCTCACGTGAAGTTACTTATAGTGTGGAGAGAATATGAATAGGATCAATTGTGCGATTCAACGTTTTCAACAAGTAATCAATTTTCCATTTATGAGATCATATTCATCCGATATAAAAAATTCCGTCTTTCATCAAGTATATATGAAATTTGTTTACTTAAATTTACTCTTTTATTCACATATACCGAGAGAAAAAAATCCATTTAAGTATGTTCGATTGTATGTGCATCCCGTGAGATTTTAAAATCAAAACAAACTTTCGGATAAGAACTGTAATGCTAAAATCTTTTGAAATGGACAGTTATATAGGCTATGCACACACACACGATAAATTGAGATTGAAAAGTGAAGTTCTACTATATTTATGAAATTTGTATTCAAACTTGGTTATATTACTTTTGAGTCTTTTGTATTGAGTCAAGTTTTTGAATTTTGTGGGTATATTCACTGCAAAGCCTCACGAGATAAAACTCGTCCACTAGGGTAACCTAGAGGTTTAACGGCTTGTTGCACATGCTAGGTGCAATCGTGATTTCTAAAAAAGTGAGTTATATTATAAATTTTTTGTTTTGCTCAAGGGCTAGAAATGATTAGGTTTGGGGGTATTTGACGAGTGCATTATTTTGCATGAATTATGTCCAAATCTATTCCTTATTAGGCCCGCAGTATCGTAAATAATGAGCTTTTAGAGTAATTTTCGTAAAATAAAAGAAAAAGGCAAGTTTGAATAAAATTCGATTTAAAAATATAATTTTAGTAACCTGAAGGGGTGAAATCATAATTTTTCAAACGTTATGAGCCTGAAAATAATTTTTAAATGTTGATCAAGGCAAAATAAGGTTCTCCCTGAAATTTGGTTGAATTCAGAGTTAAAATAAAAAAAGTTACGAATTTTGGGGTCTAAATTGCAAATAAGGGTAACTTGGTAATTTCCAAACCTTTCTAGGGCTGAATTTGAATTAATATAAATTATTTTATATTGTTACAGGTACCTCTGAAGTTTGGTAAATATCAGAGGTCATTTAGGGAAGATATGAGGATTGTGGGAAGAATTGAAAGAAGAAAAAATATTGGGGCCAAAGAATAAAAAAAGGGAATTTTGGAAAATGGGTGTGTTTATAATTTATTAAAGCAGTAATATTTTCAAGAAGTCTGGATAGACCGATGGTCGCGTGTGTCCTCTAATATGTAAGAGGTGTGGGTTTTGATTCCCCCAGCCTTTATAATTTTTTTAGACACCAGCAGGCCCAGCCATTAGCCCCGTCAGCAGCCACGTCACAGACCAGTAAGCAGTCAACAACCACATCATCAGTGTCTAGTCAACACACATGTGATCGATCCAAGTGATTTAAAAGCTAAAGTGATAAGCTTTTGATTGAATCAAAATCTGTAAAGATAAAGACCAATTTCACATCCCAACAAAAGAGAAGATTTTGTCAAAATTGGTTAATGAATTTTAAAATTCATTTTTACCAATTAAAATACGTATTTTATACCCATCCAAATGTCCTACCCCTAAGCCTATATATAGGACCCTTAGGTTCATTATTTTGAAGAGAAAAATAATTAGAGAGCTACTTAAGAACAATTGTTGGTAGTGTTATTTTGAGTGTTTTATTTATATTTGAGGGCCAAGAATTGTATCTTTGGGGAGAAATTTTGTCAAGAATTTTTGTGAGACATCATTTGTAAATTATTTTATTAATGAACATTAGTATTCATTCTTGCAATTTTATAATGTCTTCCATTATGCTAGCTTAATTTATTTACTAGGACTAGGTGAAATTTATCATGTTTGATTAATATTTTGTGTGATTTAAATTCGTTGTTGTTCCCGATATGTGCTAAAGGTTTTAGACGCAAGCAGGCCCACCCATTAGCCCCGTCAGCAACCACGTCACAACCCAGTCAGCAGTCAACAACCACATCATCAGTGCATAGTCAACACCCATATGATCGATCCAAGTGATTTAAAAGCTAAAGTGATAAGCTTTTGATTGAATCAAAATCTGTAAAGATAAAGATCAATTTCACATCCCAACAAAAGAGAAGATTTCGTCAAATTTGGTTAATGAATTTTAAAATTCATTTTTACCAATTAAAATAGGTATTTTATACCCATCCAAAAACCCTACCCCTAAGCCTATATATAGGACCCTTAGGTTCATTATTTTGAAGAGAAAAATAATTAGAGAGCTACTTAAGAACAATTGTTGGTAGTGTTATTTTGAGTGTTTTATTTATATTTGAGGGCCAAGAATTGTATCTTTGGGACATCATTTGTAAATTATTTTATTAATGAACATTAGTATTCATTCTTGCAATTTTATGATGTCTTCCATTATGCTAGCTTAATTTCTTTACTAGGACTAGGTGAAATTTATCATGTTTGATTAATATTTTGTGTGATTTAAATTCGTTGTTGTTCCCGATATGTGCTAAAGGTTTTAACAATTCGATATTCATTTTAAATGACACGAGAGTGTGCCCTTCGACATGGTTTGAAAAAAATATATTTTTATTTTTAACTGTGTAATTTTTGATGGATTATGCTTGCACTCATTTGTTTTAATAGTCCATGCTTAAAACTACACTTTTAATTTTAAAAGTAAACTTTTTAAAGGAATAGGAATTTTAGTCGTCTAGATTTAGATCCTTAAGTTTTATTTTGAACGTAAAATGTGTTATCTTTCGAAATAAATACGACGAAAGTCGGTTTAATTTGAGTTATAAAATCGAGAATGACGAGTTTAAATTATTGCACAGTGTTTGTTAAACGTGATAAAGGGATCCAACGACCTAGTTTTCACGCTCATTTGATTATATCTCTCGCAGTCATATTTTTTGTTTGTGTTTTCTTAGTTTAATACAAAATATCATCTTCTAACCAATTTCGTCTAATCGGACAGTCACAATTATTTTTAACGAAATAATATTGATAAATCTCTGTGGGTTCGATTGTACTTACACTCGCTATTCTACAATAATCCGTGCACTTGCGGTATTTAATAAAATTGACAACAAGTTTTTGGCGCCGTTGTTGGGAATTTGTTCGATTTAAAAAAAAAAGATGGTGACTTTCGGACTAGTTTTTGTTTACTTTTCTCCTTTTTGTTAGTAAAAAAAAACTGAAAATTCAAAAAATAAAAATAAAAATAAAAATAAATTCAACATCTTTTTGTTTTTTTAGTTACTAAAAAAAAATTGATTTAAGTTTTTTTTAGAAAGTAGCACTTTTAGCACTAGTTTATCATAAAAATTGGAAAAACTTGAATTTTTTTTTTTTTGGAATTTTTCAGATTTGTTTTTTCAGTTAGTGGACCCTAAAAAAAAATTAAAAAAAAATCTGAAAATATAATTTTTTATTCCCAGTAGTAATTTTTTTTTCGAGTATTAAAAAAAATTGTTTCATAAGTGTGCTTTTTTTTTTTGTTAAATACACTACTAGTGCTTGTATCATGTTAATTTCTTACCTTTCTTTTCTTTAATTTTTATTTTGTGTGTCTCACTTAACGTTTGGTGTAGTTTCTTTCTTTTTTCCAGAAACATATTAAAAAAAAGTGAAGAAAAGTTTGGAAAAGTGTTCAACGGTGCGCAAACGTGAAGAAAAAATTGGGCAATCTTGCCACGAGCACAAGAAACTCTCGGGAACGACTGAAAGATAGGCGACGTTTTCCTCTGATCTACGTCAACGTAAACTTCAGCCCGACGTAAACACGTAACCTTAAAAAGTCCATGCTGGAGCTAAATTTTTGTGTGCTCCTACGTGGTTTATTTTCTCATTTAATTTACCACGTTGCATAAATTGACTTAAGGGCAAAAACCCGTGTGAAAGATAAGGTGGGGATTTCGTCACCCTTCCTTGGCCCGAAAATCACTAATTAACCCAGCAATTGCATATCCCGAGCCATCACATTTAATTTAAAATCAAGTAGACATTGGCCTTAGGATATCACATAGCTCATAGGAAACCTCTTAACGAGGCTAGAATTAAAAGCTACTCCGACGCGAAATTGTCAAATCGATCCCGTTTCACCTCTTATAGGATTTGAGATTTTTAATGTGTCTTCGTACCGGCCATCTACCTGGAGGAAAAAATAGGATTTGAGGTGATAAATGTAGTTGGTCGTCTTTTAAATTCTCCCTTGTCAAAGAGTAGGAGCTGTCTAACCAGGGAGATTAATTCGAAGACCCCTGCTGTCGTCGATTAATCACGGGAAAACTAGATTCTAAAATTTGAAATTCCCCTCACCTAAATTAGATAATTCAATTTGCTTTGTGTTAGTTGAGAATTACGTGGTTTGAGTCAAATATTTTTAATTTTCTTCACATAAAAAAAATAAAAAAAAGAAAAGGAAGAAAAAAATAAATAAAAGGAGAAAATTTCGAGTGAGCTTATTGTATGCAAAGTTGGTTTCGAGATCATACCGGTCGTTTGTCGAGTGTGGAGTCTAGCATTCCCAATACTTACATTGGTATATTTTTTATATTCACCGAGATGGGAGACGATTTAGCACCACGTGCCTTTAAAGATTACCTTTATCTGACTAGGTTTAGTCAACCTTCGTGCATACGTCTTCCTGATCACACTGCGAATAATTTCCTATTCCATCATGGAACAATACAAATGTTTTCTGTGTTTCGAGGTACCGATAAAGACGATCCCTACCTTCATATTCGAGAATTCGAGGAGATATGTGCGACCACTAACTATCAACAACTCGCCGATGAAATTGTCAAATTTAATTATTCCCTTTCTCGTTGAAAGACAAAGCCAAGAGTTGGTTTAACTCATTAACACCCAAATCCATCACCGCTTGGAACCAAATGAGTGTCGCCTTCCTGCAAAAATTTTTTCCCAACCAAAAGACGGCGTCAATACGTCACGCCATCAATACATTTAGCCAAAAGTAGGGAGAAGCCTTATGGATGTATTTGGAGAGATTCAAGGACTTGCTACTGCAATGTTCACACCATGGGATTGAGATAGGACGCCAAGTCCAAATTTTGTATGAGGGGTTCGATTGTAATACTCGAACTGTGCTCGAGTCGTTATGTAACGGTGATTTTACTGAAAAAAGTGAGGTTGACGCATGGGTATTCCAAGAAGCCGTAGCGAAAAAGTCCCAGCGATGGGAACCCAATAGAGAATCTAGGTCCACCACGTCCAATGAGGGTTTTACTCACCAAGTCGAACAAAGTTATGATTTAAATGACAAAGTGGCCATATTGGCCCGACATTTAGAAGCTTTAGAGATGAGAAAAGAGGGTAATCAAACCGCATATGTGATCCTTCAACATGTAGGTTTCCCTATGTGTATACATTTGCGATGCATTCGACCACTTTGTTGAAAATTGCCCCACCCTTTCGGCTCACAAGACACTCATCGAGCAAGCCAATGCCCTCTATCCAAATAGGCAAAAGTATGAACCATATTCCAATGCGTACAATTCGGGATGGCGAGACCACCCCAATATTTCATGGTCCAAGGGTCAATACCAAGGAAGTGGAGGTCAATGTTCCGCTAACCCACCCCCGAGTTTCCAAAATAATGCCACCACACCCTCGAATCGCTCATGTCATCTATTATTCCAGTATAACTCTTATTGACGCCCAATTGAACTATTCTACATTTGAAAAAGAGTTCCTCGCTGTTGTTTTTTCTCTTGAGAAGTTTAGGTCTTACTTAATAGGATCCAAAGTTGTCATTTTCACCGATCACTTGGCCCTGCGATACCTTTTGTCTAAAAAGGATGCTAAGGCTCGTCTCATTAGGTGGATCCTATTACTGCAAGAGTTTGACCTTAAATTTCGGGATAAGAAGGGTGTGAGAATGTAGTGGCTGATCACTTATCTAGGTTAACCATTGAATCATTCGATAACCTGTTGTCGTTAAATGAGTCCTTTCCCGACGAGCAACTGATGCTTGTCTCTCAGCTTCCATGGTTCGCTGATATTGGAATTATCTTGTGATGGGTGACATGCCTCCTCATTGGCCTAAACAAGATCATTTCAAAATTTTAAAGTAGGTTAAGCATTTCTTTTGGGGCGACCTATATCTCTTCAAGTATTGTCCCGATCAAATCATTCAAAAGTGTGTGCCCGATCATGAGATTCAAAGCGTAATCTCTTTCTGCCATGACCAAGCCTGTGGAGGTCATTCCAGTGCTAAAAAGATCGCTGAAAAGATTTTGCAGTGTGGATTCTATTGGGCCACCGTTTTTCATGACTCGAACGATTACGACAGGAGTTGTGACTGTTGCCAACGGTTAGGAAAGATTACACGTAGGAACATGATGCCTTTAAATCCCATTCTGATTGTCTAGGTTTTTGACTGTTGGGGTATTGATTTTATGGGTCCATTCCCAAATTCCTACGGGAATATTTACATTCTTTTGGCAGTTGATTATGTGTCTAAATAGGTAGAAGCCATACCGCATTGGACGAATGACCACCACCTAGTGGTTAAATTTATTCAAATTTTTTTCTCTCGTTTCGGTATGCCTCGAGCCATCATTAGCGATCAAGGAACCCAATTTTGTAATCGATCCTTTGAGAGTCTCATGAAAAAGTATTCGGTCATGCACAAAGTAGGATGTTCTTATCACCCTCAAACCAGTGGTCAAGTTGAAGTTTCCAATAGGTAAATCAAGTAAATCATCGAGAAAACAGTGAATCCAAACAGAAAGTATTGGCCCTTAAGGTTGTTGGATGCATTGTGGGATTATCGCATTGCCTATAAAACGCCACTTGGTATGTCCCCATATAGGTTTGTCTATGGAAAAGCCTGTCACCTTCCAGCAGAGTTAGAACACAAGGCCTATTAAGTCATTAAGACCTTCATTTTCGATTTACCTACTGCGGGCGAGGTCCGAAAACTCTAACTCAATGAGTTAGAAGAGATTAGGAATGATGTGTAAGAAAATGCAAAATTGTATAAAGAGAAAATGAAAATGTTCCATGACAACTCCATCCTACGGAAGTCATACGAGCCTGTATAAAAAGTTCTCTTGTATAATTCTAGGTTGCATCTCTTTTTCAGTAAATTGAGGTCTAGATGGTCCGGTCCCTTTGTTGTTAGGACAGTCTACCCACATGGGGCGGTTGAGATAGAGAATCCTAAAGATAGTGAAATTTTTAAAGTTAATGGTCAAAGGTTGAAGCCATATTTGGAATCGCAAGATCGGGAAGTGGAGGACATTCTCCTCCAAGACCCTGTGTACCACGAGTGAACATAAAATTGGGTCATTATTGTTGTATCATAATTTTCATTTTACAGGAATTGTGCGTTGGAAAAAGTCCCTCATTACGGTAATATCTTTCATATCTTTCCCGCCTTTTCAATTTTTGTCTTTCACATTGAGGACAATGTAAAAATAAGGTTTGGGGGTATTGAGGACATTTTTCTTCGCTTTGAAAAAAAAATCAGAAAAAATTTCAAAAATTAAAAAATATTTTAATATAATAGTGTTTTGAAACGATTTCTTAATATATAATTAATTCATGGATCTCTCAACTTATGAATTTTTTTACACATTAGCGATATAATATGATCTAAAATGGATATTGAGGCGAAAGTTAATATGCTTAACGAATAAATGTGGAGATTTTAACCCGATGAGATATTGTGCCATTCATCATTTTTGAGAGATTGAAATTAATCCGTGTTAAAATAACTCATACTTTCCTTCAGTGATAAATTCGTTGATGATCGCAATTTCTTTACTTTGTTCGATTTTTGAAAACAAAAAGTCAAAATGTGAATTTTAAGCACTAGAGGTCTTAGTAAGTCATCTTGAGACACAAATCAACTTAACGAAACTTAAGAAATGAGATTAGACGATCGTTTGGAAGCCAAAAAATTAGGCCTAAACCGATTTTTTTACATTATTCCATTGCATGCCCATTTGAGGCAAAAAGAAAATAAGTCTTTTGTTGAAAATTCATTGTCCTACCCAACTCTAATTGGGAGTTAAAAGCCCATAAAAAGAAGTCATACCCATTTTCTAATAATACTAGGGTAAAATTACGGTATGGAAAAGGCCAAAAAGAAAGAAAAAAGTTTGCAAAAGAATGATGTGTGAACAAAAAAAGAAAGAAAGAAGGAAAGAAAGAAAGAAAAATATGCGAGTTAAAAATAAAAATAAAAAGGAAAGAGAAAAGAAAAATGGAGGTTAAAAGAAAAAGTGCCTTAAATTCAAATTACCAAAAAAACTCTATATTCTCAGAAATTTTGAACTCCAAAAGTCATTATTTCTAGTCAAAATTCTAGCCTACAATAAAACCAAAGAAAGTCCTAATCAATCTCAAGTGAAGTTAGTTATAGTGTAGAGATAATATGAATATGATCTATTGTGCGATTCAACGTTTTTAACAAGTAATATATTTTCCATTTATGAGATCATATTCATCCAATATAAAAAATTTCGTTTTTCATCAAGTATATGTGAAATTTGTTCACTAAAATTTACTCTGTTATTCACATATACCGAGAGAAAATAATCCATTTCTAAGTGTTCGATTGTGAGTTCATCCCGTGAGATTTTGAAATCAAAATGAACTTTTGGATAAGAAATGTAACGCTAAAATATTTTGAAATGGACGGTTATATTGGCTATGTACACACACACACACACACGATAAGTGGAGATTGAAAAGTGAAGTTCTACTATATTTATGAAATTTGCCCTCAAACTTGGTTATATTATTTTTGAGTATTTTGTATTGAGTCAAGTTTTTGAATTTTGTGGTTATATTCACTGCAAACCCTCACGAGATAAAAATTTTCCACTAGGGTAACTTAGAGGTTTAACGACTTGTTGCACATGCTATGTGCAATCGTGATTTCTACAAAAGTCAGTTCGATTTTAAAATTTTAGTTTTGCTCGAGGACTAGGAAAGTTTAGGTTTGGGGGTATTTGATGAGAGAATTATTTTGTATCAATTATGTCCAAATCTAGACCTTGTAAGGCCCGTTGTATCGTAAATAATGAGCTTTTAGAGTCATTTTCGTAAAATAAAAGAAAAACGTAATTTTAAATTAAATTCGAGTTAAAAATACAATTTTAGTAACCTGAAGGGGTGAAATCATAACTTTCTAAACTTTATGAGCTTGAAAATAATTTTTAAATGTTTATCAAGGCAAAATAAGGTTCTCCCTAAAATTTGGTTGAATTCAAAGTTAAAATGGAAAAGTTATAAAATTTGTGGTCTAAATTACAAATAAGGGTAAATTGGTAATTTTCTAAACTTTATGGGACTGAATTTGAATTAATATAAGTTATTTTATATTGTTACAGTTACCTTCGAAGTTTGGTAAAGATCCGAGGTCATATGGTGAAGATATGAAGATTGCGGGAAGAATTGAAAGAAGAAAAAATCTTGTTGCCAACGAATAAAAAAGGGAATTTCGAAAATTGGGTGTGTTTATAATTTACTGAAGCAGTAATATTATCAATAAGGCTGGTTAGCCTGATGGTCCCGTGTGTGCTCTAATATGTAAGAGGTCTAGGTTTTGATTCCCCCAGCCTCTATTAATTTTTTTAGACGCCAGCAGGCCCAACCATTAGCCCTGTCAGCAGCCACATCATAGCCCAGTCAGCAGTCAACAACCACATCATTAGTGCCTAGTCAAAAGCCATGTCATCGATCCATGTGATTTAAATGAAGAAGTGATAAGATCTTGATTGAATCAAAATCTTTAGAGATAAAGGTCAATTTCACATCCCAACAAAAGATAAGATTTCGTCAAAATTGATTAATGAATTTTAAAATTTATTTTTACCAATTAAAATAGGTATTTTATGCCCATCTAAATACCCTACCCATAAGCCTATAAATAGGATCCTTAAGTTCATTATTTTGAAGAGAAATAAAATTAGAGAGCCACTTTAGAACAATTGTTGGTAGTGTTATTTTGAGTGTTTTATTTCTATTTGAGGGTCAAGAATTGTATCTTTGGGGAGGAATTTTGTCAAGAATTTTTGTGAGACACATTATTTGTAAGTTGTTTTATTAATGAAAATAAGTATTCTTTCTTGCAATTTTATGACGTCTTCCATTATGCTAGCTTAATTTCTTTACTAGGACTAGGTGAAATTTATCATGTTTGATTAATATTTTGTGTGATTTAAATTCGTCGTTGTGCCCGATATGTGCTAAAGGTTTTAAAATTTTGGTATTCATTTAAAACGACACGAGAGTGTGTTTTAAACCTTCGACATTGTTTGAAATAAAAATATTTTTATTTTTAAGTGCGAGTACTTTTTGATGGATTATTCTTGCACTCATTTGTTTTGATAGTCCATGCTTAAAGACTACACTTTCTAATTTAAAAATGAACTTTTTAAGGGAATAGGGATTTTAGCCGTCTAAATTTAGATACACTAATTTTTATTTTGAACTTACAATGTGTTATCTTGCGAATTGAATACGACAAGATTCGCTTTAATTTGAGTTATAAAATTGGGAATAACGAGTTTAAATTATTACACAATATTAGTTAAACGTGATAAATTAATCCAACGTCTTAGTTTGCACGCTCATTTGATTATATCTCTCACAGTCATATTTTTTGCTTGTGTTTGCTAAGTTTAATACAAAATATAATCTCCAAACCAATTTCGTCTTGTTGGACAGTCACAATTATTTTTAATGAAAAAAGATTGATAAATCTCTATGGGTTCGACCTGTACTTACAATCGCTATTCTACAATAGTTTGTGCACTTGTGGTATTTCATAAAATTGACAACCATTAAAATGGATTCCTTGGTGTTGGACCATACTCTCGAGGATGCTAAAAATGGAAAAATTATCCATGAGTAATTAGAGTATAAATTGGGATGAACTAAGAATTTCGAGGACGAAATTCCTTAAGGAGGGAATTATGTAATACTTCGCAGCAATAAATTAAATAAATTATATATATGCGGATTATATAGGATGAGGTATAAATTATAGTTGAAGAAAATTATTAGATTGTGGATTGTACATGAATTATATAAGGATTATGGCATTCCTAGGCTGTAAATTATATAAGCCTCTTTGAGGTTTTAGAAACTAAGTGGGGCAAATGGACAAATAAAAAAAAGGGGGTAAGGACAAAAATCCATTCTCCCATTTATTATACTGCTGCCTTCCGAATTAAAAATAAATACAAGATCTCAAAGCGAGGTTAGAAATAACTGTATGGGGATAATGGAGGCTGATTAGGGCTAAAATGGGAATGGAGTGCTGGTCGCTCAAATGACCAGACATGTCATTCGAGAGACATCTGACTGTTTTGTCCCTTTATTCGCTGTCACCCTTCCATTTGTTGCCCAGTATTCACATTAACTCCGGCCAGTTCATGGGCCTACCCCCTTCACAGGTAGAAATTGTGCGAAGAATCCATGGATTTTTAGACTATGAGTAAGACTGAGGAGCACAGATGGTGCTAATTGTGTTGTCATCAGGAGGAACTTTTGATAAAAAATTAACAAGTTAGATTAAATAGAAATAGGGCCTTATTTGTATATAAGAAATAGAGGCGTGGGGTTGGGAACCTCACTGCTAAGTCTTGACGCACTCCCCCACCCCTACCTTAAACTGTTATCCACCATTTTTCCTTAGGTAATCTGACTACACTCGCACAAAATAAATAGCTTTTTTTCCACTGATAAAATAGATCCATGAAAATATGACATGATGTGTTGGGAGTTCTGATATGTATTTGAGGAGTTATTTTGGGAAGAGGATGAGGGTGTTATTGGGGATATTTTAAGAATGTTTTTAGTGGAGCTTTTCTTGGAGTGTTCTAGAGCTTTCATGGAGGTCTGTTTGGTGGATGTTTTGTGACTCCCTTTAGGGCCACCTTTGGAGGTGGAGAAGTCATCCATCTTCACCACCACCACTTTGGAGCTATTTAGGTGGGTAAACTATTCTTATTGTATCGATACTCTATTTGATCAATAGGGTAGCCGTATCGTTGCTAATTAAGAGTAGATTTGTGATGATATTTTGGTGTGCACTTAATAATCTTAAAGTAGACATTTTTATGGAATAAAAATATGTAGAAAATATTGTTGTAATGTATTTTTCTTAATAATCTGAAAATAGGAATTTTTATGGAATAAAAACGTGCAGAAAATATTGTTGTAAGGTATTTTCTTAATAAATTGAAAGTAGACATTTTTATGGGATAAAAATGTGTAGAAAATATTAGTTGTGTATATTTTCTAATAAAACTAAAAATGGACATTTTTACGGAATTGAAAATATAAGAAAATATTATTCTAGTGTATTTTGTTAGTAAACATAAATAAACATTTTTATAGGGTAAAAATGTTAGAAATGTCATTTTTGTATATATCGAGTGAAAAAGAAATAAAAAATATTTTATGGGATAAAAATGTAGAAAATGTTATTCTAGTACATTTTCTAGTAAAAGAAAGTAGAGGCTACATGCATTTAGTCCTGTCTACTTAATTTTATTAGCAACCGATCCTATGAAAAGATCAATTAGTTATAGGTCTCATTCCTTGAAAGTCAAACAGAACGTGGGATAAAAGATATAACCAATTTGACAAAAATACCCCTGTTGTAAGTGGGAAAACAAAAGAGAATAGTATCTGAATGATGATAACAACAACACGAACATCCACACCACTACCCCACGTCTTGTCAAACCGTCTTCCCTAACAAATAACTCTACATATCTCGACCGAAGCTTTGCATATCAACAAATAGATTTGCAGAATGTCTGTATAAAATAAAAAGTCAGTATTTTCTAATGCAACTTTTTTATGTATATGTTGGAAAATGAATTCTATCAAAACTTTAGAAAAATGTGTTTTGAATGTCTATGCAAGTTTTGGCTCTCAAATGGCTTAGTTTACTCGATTTTACCATATTTTTTAGAAAATTTTCTTGAATGACTATGGGTATTTTTTTACCTCAAAATGCTGAACTCTTGCCTCAATAAACACGATTCATTATATTTTTTAGGGATTATAAGTATTTCGTCTCACTTTTAAAGATTTATTTGTATCCACTCCTATGTTTTTACTTTTTTAGTCGTTGGTCCTATTGTAACAACTTTAGGACATATGTCATTCTTTGCGGAGAGAAAAAGAGGCGGTTACAAGGCGGTTGAGGGAAGTTTTGAGTAGTTATGGGACTAAACAAAATTTAAAAATACATGGGAGGGGAGCCTAAAAAAACTTTGGGCGTGGGACTAAAGACTAAAATACTATATTTTTTAGTTTTAAATTTTTGGATATACATTGTCGAATGCCTATGGTGTTTGACTTCAATTTATGATCCGTGATATGTCCTATTTCTATAGTAGAAGCTAGAATCACAATTATTTTACCTCTATAATTATCTACACAGACTCCCAGCATCGAAACATTTTGGGTTTTGAGGTATTTGTCCAGCTTACTTTGTTTATAATTAATAGTTTTTAATACATATTGTGGCTGGATTCTCATTCTTATGTTAGTTAACTGTAATGACAAATGCAGCTGGAGAATGGAGGTGGTTCGTCAAGTAAACAAATCAATCAATTCAGGGAAAATATGATGACATTCAAGAGCTTGTTGCGCCTGTTAAATAAACACGACATAAGGGATGTGCACTGGCAGTTGCTGCACAAAACACCGTTTTGGGCCATTCTTAGCATATACACCGATGGGCTGGTAACAAATCAATTTTACAAGAAACACGACTCAAACATCATAGCTATTATCAACCGTTTTGATATTTCATCAAAAAAAATTTGGATCCGGGGGGGGGGGGGGGGAATTAGTTGAATTCAACACACTCCATGTATCACAAATACTAGGAATACCAAATCGGGGTGAACTGATAGAGATACACAAAACAGAAGTGCCGAAAGATACATTCATCAACAAATATTTCAACACTGATGTACAACTTAAAAAAAAAGGTTGCATCCGCTTTGCTAGTCGCATTACAAGGACGAAGTGAAGAAGATATATGTGATGTAGTCTCGTTGATATCTTCGCATTTATGTGTCTCGTTCCTCTTTGCAAACACTGGAGATTCATTGGGATAGATATTCGCAAAACACATACACGACATGAAGAATATAAGAACTTAAAATTGGGCTGGAGCAGTTCACAAGTGGCTTCTCGACTCAATAAGAAAGAAGAGGCAAGATAATACCCCATCAACTGTTATTGGTTGTGTCCCCGTGCTTTTGGTAATTAATTTCTTGCATTTATTTTATTTGATATTGTGCTTGAAAGTAAAAATAAACGTAATATGGAATTTTGTTCCCTTGATAACTTAAACAATTAGAAAATCGCCCTCTAAGGATTCGAAATATAACTTGTTATAAAAGTATGGTTTTATGCCTTTGATTTGTTCGTGAAATGTCTACGTAATTAGTAAAATGACACTGAGAATTATAATATGTTTAAAGACTTAGGACTTGAAGCTAAAGTTTCAAAATTTATTTGCGTAAGAAATTACATGACATTGCAAAAGTTTTGTGTTCAGTTTTGGCTTTGCGAGGTTGCCGACATAATCAACCCAATCCAAGAACGATATAAATCTCACACCTCGATTCCTGCGTTAGAACCTTCATATTCTTAATCAAAAGCTTACAAACATTAATCTGAATAATGTACACGTATGATGAAATTTTGGGATAATTTATTATATGAATACCATATTCACACCACTAACGTTCCCATTTTTACATTAATATTTTCTTCCCAGTTGAATTTACATACACCCCAAAGCAGGAGAGGCATATCGGGGAAATTGACTAAGATTGTCGTACTTAATGCCAAGACTGAATTAGACGATGACTTCGTAGTAGAAGTAGCAAGGACGAATCACAACACGAGTGCTACTGAAAAAGTGACGTATCTGAATGACCGTAGTTATAGAGATGTCATTTCATTATCGGGTACACCAAACACCGAAAAGCTAGTGAAATCATCACTACAAACACTGGGAGGTGGTTTCAGAAATATCGTGGAAGCATCAAGCATAGCATGTAGTAATGTCCAAATAATAGAATCGGGAGGGGGGTTCCGATGATTATTTTCCAAATACACTCACTTCCAAACGAAATATAATTGATATTGAAAGGAGAGATTATGAGTTGTATGGTGCACGTATACAAACAGAAGAATACATAGAGTGCCTAGAGGAAAAGAAGGAGGAACTCGAGGGCAAGAAGAGACACTTTGTGGCGACGATTAAGGAATTAGAAGATGAAATTGATAATGAGAGGAAGTGTTATGCGTTGTTAAAAGAGCAACTATCAAGGCAGGTGGGCTTGACAGCGATCTTAAAAAAAACTGAGCATCGAGATAAGACACTCAAAATCATTGGTCAAGGAGTTAAATGACGTTACAGCTGAACGGTTGAAATTGCATCCTGAATTAGAGATAACACATATGGAGGAACAATACTTAATAACAACTTCCAAACTTCATGAGGAGCAATTAATTATGCTGAATACGCAACTCAAGCAGTTTCATGAACAAGCTGAAGGCGAGAAAGATCATGTAGATGCAATAATAGTAGAGAAAGAAGAGGTTATAGATCAGCTTAAATCTAACCTCCATGCCGTTAAAGAAGAATCAGATCATCTCCGTACCAGTTTATAAGAAACTCAAAAAATTACAGATGCAATAAAAGGAGAGAGTGAATAAAAGATACGTGCATCTGAATGCATAAACGAAAAATTAAAATTAAAAATTAAGATACTAACAAGAGATGTGGATCTAATGAATGGAGTCTCAGAGCAACAATGAAAAATAATAGATACGTACATGGAGGATCTTGATCTACAATGAATGAAATCAATTTGCAATAAACGATAATAAAGATCTTCGAAAGCGTACCTTATCACTGCAAAAAATGGTAGAACAATTGGGGGGAAACCCCGACTACCCTAATAGTAGAATCCTCCTTGTGAAAACTAGAAGAACTAGAATAACAAATGAGAATCCAGAGTATGAGTATTGAAATATGAAAAAAAAGAAAATTAAAATTGAAGTAAATGTCAACAACTTCATCAGAAATCAGTCGGGCACAAGTGATTGCACATTGATAGACAACACAAAAGAAGATAACTAGATTGAAGAAGATTTGATCATAGTTCTAGAGGAGGATACCGATGAAGCAATGAACTACAAAAAAGTTGTGAGAAAGATTACCAACCCACTAAAGTCAAATCTTGTACGCATACTGGATAACAAAACACGAAAAAAGTTGAAGACATATTGGGAGATAACTCCAGTTGGGTAAGAACCACATATTTTTTTATGTAAACTTCAACTCATTTTTTTGATTTGACCACATACACTTACTTACATTACTTATTTGTTGCTAAAATGCAAGATACCAGCTTGGCAGCTATACCTTGATTCAATATCCCTTTGTGACATATCAACCTTGCTTTGGGGCGGTCAAATTTTGAATAATATAAGCACACAAAACATAAATTTAATAGCAAATGATGTTGCGTCAACTAATGAATTTCAATATTAATTGCACAGGTGATCGACTCATATTGTGCGATACTTTCAGATAAGTTCAACACCGATGGTAAACCATAAAACATATATCTCCCCACTATTGCATGGGTAAAGTTTGACTCAACTTACATATTTTTTTATAACGCGTATTAAGTATCATACTATATCAATGTTATATTGCTTGGTGTACAGGAAATGGTGAGGATGAAGAAAAAAGAAGGGATAAAGTCATATTTTTTTTACATCATCAAGGAAAACATTCGTGAATGTGAACGGATATTCATTCCTATGCGCGATGGTAACAATTTCCACTTCACGGTGCTTTACCTTGACAAAGAGAAGGGCATGTGGTTGCATTGCAACCCAAAATGGTAGAGACCGATGCTATGGCGAAGCCAAACAAATGGTATGATCAACATTATTATATGCCCTATTTACACAGTAGAATATATTATATCTAATACTGCTTCTTCTAAAAGAAATAATGTAACCTTAACATCGCTAAATATTACAACATGGAGTAATACAAAAATATTTGATGAAAATAAATAAAGATGGGGAGAAATCTCTAAGTAATGGAGATGAGTGCATAAATGAAATATCTATGGGTGGAAATGATCAAGCACGTCGAGCACTCAGTGGAGATGAGGATGAAATAATACGCTGAATGTCACGTGAATGAGAATTTTCCACTCTACCCCATCCTGAATTTCCCCCTGTAAAGTGAAAGATCGCAAGTCTTGATAAGAATATCTTATATTAAAAATAACTAATTAAGCAATTGCAATACCCTGTATTTATGTGCATTTATATACTTAATTAATTCGGATAAATTTTAAATTACTTGTGTGTCATAATTTAATTGAATTAATTATGTTAGTATTTATTTAAATATTAATAGGGAGAGTGATTGGTTAATATTTATGAAATTTATATTACTAAGTGAATAGTAATAAATCAATTACGTCATAACGTGTATTAGTGACGTGGTCTTTAATTATCTCAACCAAGAGTCGGGTATAGACAAATTTAGGTGTGAGCTAAGGATTTTTATAAACTAATTCGAATATCAATTCTGAGTGCACGGTTGAGTTCGGATGGGCTGAGAAAGTAAAAAAATATACCCGGGGGTGATAAATGGGTCACGGAGTATTTTTGGGCATAACCGGGCCCCCGCGGGGGTATTTGGGCCATTTTAATTAGGCCCATATGACTAAAAACGGGATTTGGAGATAAAAATCTAAGTTTAGGAGTTGTGGGCATCCATGGAGCCAAAAGGGAGAAATCTTTGGAAGGATTAATCAGACTCTACGAATCATAAGGCAAGTGGTTAAACTTGCTTTTATATAAATTGCTGATTTTAATTCATATTATGGTAGGTGTTAAACACATGATTTTGGGTTGGGTTGATACAAATTGGGTTTTCAAATTTATGGATGTTACGAATCAAGTTTTGGGGATTGATATGATAGGGCTTATGAATCCATACTATATTGCGAAGGAATTGTAAGATTTGAGATCTTATTGATTGCAAAAGTTGTGGAAAAATCATTTAGATTCGTGTCTTTATTTATAATTGGAGATATAGATTGGGAATTAAAGAGTTGGGATTTGTGTTGATTCATAGAACTTTCTGCATAAATTCTGGGTAAGAAAGCCTTTAAGGTTTTGTTAATGGCAGAGGACTGATTCTGGACGAAGAGAGGGAGAAAGTTGAAGGTCGTTCTAACGACTAGGACTCTGGTTCGAATGACAGTGATTGTCGTTCAAACGACATCACTTGCCGTTCGAACGATGCCATTTCTCATTCGAATGAGATGAAAAAATTCAACCCATTTTTGGTTGTTACTCTACTGGTCGACCTGTATGGGAATTTAAGGGAGAATTATGTACAGTAAGGAAGCGTCTTAAATCTGGGATGGTTTGGGATTTTAAGAACAAATAATATAAGGTTATTTTAGATTTAATGTGAGAGAGACAGTAAGGTTGGGATTAATTAATAAGTGTGTGTCAAACTTATTAAGGGAATTTGGATATTTGAATTCTGAATAATAATCAGGCCAAGTGAGCGAGTTCGGGTATATTGTTTGAGTGACGCCAAGGTATTTAATTAACTACTGTGAGGAATAGCTTAATTTAGAGTCGGACCTTAAACTCGTGAAGGTAATAAATTAATTAATGAGTAAAATGATTAAATTTGAGTCGGACCATAGACTCGGTACTATTTTAGGCTAAGTGTTACGGACATTGTACACGGTAAAGTCGGGATTAAACGTAAAGTATATATATACGGTAGTGTGATAGTATATATATTGTGTGTGCTTAAATATCAATGATTATATATTTATTAAATTTATATACACTAGTTCTATCGAGGGAGGTTGCACGATGTGGGTGAATCCCCTAGCTTGAGGAGTAGAATGAGTATATCCCCAGGTCATAGCGTCCGTTATATGAGTGAGGGGCTTATCTCACTTTCAGGAAGGAAATATGATCGCCTCCATTACGTTTATTATTTACGTTCCGATTCGGCGGACCATAGTTGTCTCAGAATTCCAGGTGGGACTGAGTAGCCTGGATTGATAGCACTTTAGAGAATACATCCGATGAGTTATTACTTGGGAGGATGGGCTATTAATATATTCTACATATGTGTGAATGTTGTGATATGGTTTTACGTATATAATGTGATAAATAGTTATATATGGGTAATTAAATACATGAAGTAAATTGTATTAATTATATAACTAGTGTAAATGTTATATGGACTTAAAGGGAAGATAGTTATTTAAGTTAAAGTGATGAATAACTTTATATATATATATATATATATATATATATATATATATATATATATATATATATATATATATATATATATATATATATATATATTTCTTATTTTAAACATACTCGGGCTAGAGTAGTACGTCAGGAGAGAATTATGTTAAGTATCTAGTTACGGGGTAGAGGACTAGGTGGGATATAAAGAAAGCGTTAGGTGTGCACATTAGTTGAGGGGTGAGTCTATCCTCAAGGGATTGTGACACTAGCCTAAATATGAAGCTCATTCATGCATTTTTAACATCTGCAATTTAATCACTTGCTAAATATTTTCAAAATATTTTGGGTTCTAACCCTTGCTATCAAATATTTTTCAAAACCTTTTAGGTGTCCAGCCACAGGGACGCCAGGCCTAAATTCATCCTAGGGATTCGTAGCTGCAACACATGTGGATGTTGCAGGATTTGGATAAGTGCTTTTGTCTTTTCTATTCCTAGTATAGAAATTCACATCAGTTACTTCGAGCATTTTGCTCCTAGTTTTATCTAATTATTTTCCTTTCTGATTATATGGAATTTATTATTTATCTGTTATTTACATTGGTTTGGATTTAGCCGATGATTTATTCGGCAAGACCTTTTTATTTATGTGATGATTGGTTCTATCAGCATTGGATGTTTTAACTTATTTTCTTACTTATTTTTATCTTGGATTAATAAAGATAAAATTTGGCACCAACTTTTTTTTAATACTAGCTGGTTAGTAAGTTTTAAAAAGTTTTCGACAGTGATGCTAAGAATGAACCATATAAGGCTCATGTTTTTAATTTGATATATGACTAATCACCTGGTATTTTATTAGGCAGGGTGTCACATATGGTATCAGAGCATCAGGTTCTAGTGTCCATAGGATCTGTATGGCTTTTTACGTTTCAGTGTAGAGTTCTCTTGATATAGAGTCCTATTATTAGGACTGTTGCTTATCTTCACGCTTATGAGTTATTGTACTTATGCTATTTAGTTTTGTATTAACAATGAACTAATACGACTCATTTAAATTTCAGATGCCGCCTAAGAGAGGTATAACTGCTAGGGAAGTAGACAGGGATGTGGTGAGGGAGGCGAAGCAGGAGCCATAAGTTCCACATCCACAGGCCCCACCAGGATTAATGACGACAGCTCTGTAGAATAGTGTGGAACCCCCGATTTTAAAATATTTTAAAATTATATATTTTCTTTTATGAAAGATCTATGCGGAAGCGTAAAGGTGATAGTTCAACTTAAAACATAATTTTAATTTCTTAACAAATTAAAATTAAACCGAGTGAAATTAACTCACAACACACACACAATTCAAATTTCACTTAAACACTAATAATTCATCCAAGTCCTAGAATTTGTCGAAGTCATATTTATCATTATATCAAGTTAGGCCAAACCAATTTTAACAATGGACTTGAAATAAATAAACTTTACCCAAATTTAATTATACACCAAATTAAATTAAGTGTGACAATTAAAACCAATATTATCTTGACTTATCCTAAGCATGAGTTCTAAGTCATTATGCAAGATAAAATAAATCAATCACACTACGCCGCGATGTACGAGGAAAAACCCACAACGGGAAACAACCTAGGATGGCCCTAGCCTAAAATCCACTAAGTACGAAATTTACAATTACAAGACAAAAGACTTACTTCACACGACTCGATCCCTCTCAAGCCTCGACGCTCCTTCTTGCAAACACCTCCACTCAGCGAATAACCCCGGAGCTCCACCGTGGTCTCAGAATCCACCGATCGGACTTTATGTGGTCACCGTCACCCGAACTAGGTGCCTTTCTCCAAGTGGGTAAATCACGAAAACCTCTTCTTCTTTGTGGGATTTAGAAGCAAACCCAAACTTCTCTTCTTCAATGGTGTAAATGGTGTAGAGAAAACCGGTGTCAAAACTCCAAGCAAGATGCATATATATATATGAACTTGGATAAACAAGACTATGGGTGTAAACAAAAGTGTATAATGATTTTCCCTTGAAAATTGACACTTTAAAACAATGAACTTTTCCCTAAAACAATTTTTCTCTCAAACACTCTCTAGAGGTTGGTAGGTTATGAAAAGTTAACTTTGAAAAAGTTATTCCAGCACATAGATATTCAGCAAAAAGTAGTGGGGTGAAACCAAGTGGGAAAGTGGGCAAAACTGCCAAAAAACCTGTTCCCGCCAAATCTCGTTCGAACGACATTTTGTTCGAATGACATTCTCGTTCGAACGAGTCTTCTAACGAAGTTCCAGTATGAACTCTTTAGAAGCTCGTTAGAAATCTCGTTCGAACGACTTGTGGTTCGAACGACAATCTCGTTCGAATGACACTTCGAACGAACTCACAGAATGTTAAAAAATTCTTGTTAAGCCTAGAAACTTTTATATACTTTATATATAAATTTTAGTAGAAAACATTCTTAAAATGAAACACAGTTTTAAAAACCTAACACCCAATATAAACATGTTCCAAGATCCTATATATATATGTAATGCATTCATACCTTGGGAGCAAGGAACCACTGTTGATGACGTTAAAACGAGGCACATAAACCACGGCATTTTGATGAAGCTTTGTACACTTGGCCGCTACGTCTTCAACAAACATGTCATAGGCTTGAAAGATGATCAAAATACTCTATCCTATGACTCAAACGTTTTTGTCCGGAATTGAGCCAAAACTACAAAGGACTCAATTGAAAATTTGCGTCCTTACAAATCTCCCCCTTTGTCTATTCCGGGACAAAAACCAACAAAATCCTAAAGGGCCGTCAAGCTCACTAGACTAAAAAACAATGTCCCACTCAAAATAAAAATACAATGCTTGACTCAACAACCCAAGGATCAATATGTTTGCCGATGTTGAATGTTGCCATTTTTGAAGTATTCCTGCACACTTAAGCAAACTATCAAATGCATAGGGAGTATCAAAATATTAAATGCAATTAATTAAACAGTTAGTCCCCCTAAATTAATTCTCTCCCTTTATCAAGTATGATCAACTTAGAAAGACGTCTCCCCCTAAGATAAATCTCCCTAAAACTAAGATACGATAATAATAGGATTAGATACCATTTCTCCCCCTATCATTCTCCCCCTTTTTGTTCAGGAATAGACAAAGGCTAAAAAATCAAACTAGTAACTTACCTTCCCCAAATAAATCATATACACCCTCTAAACTAAGCAAGGGATAAAAGAATGGGGTAACAAGCTAAAACATGTAATTGTGCATATAGTGATGAGAACGTTAAAGCATATGGGCAACAAAAGATCAACTAATCCAAAAAATAACATCGGATACCAACTAGGATGCAATAAAATGATACCAATGTGATATATAAATTTTTAAGCATGTGATATCAACAAAGAATGCAATAAGATGGATACCAAGTATGAAGTAAAGCATATATGGATTAGAAATCAAAGCAAAGACTAAACAAAAATGTCAAATATATGTATACATAATAGT
Source organism: Sambucus nigra (assembly GCA_949130495.1). NCBI lineage: Eukaryota > Viridiplantae > Streptophyta > Magnoliopsida > Dipsacales > Adoxaceae > Sambucus > Sambucus nigra. The sequence goes on along the minus strand of OX422211.1, from coordinate 151,969,665 downwards.
TATCAAAGAGACTCAAGTATACTCATATATAGATATAAACACACAAATGACACACACAAAATATAATAGGAGTCTTTCACATTCGAATGGCAAAAATGTGTCATATGCAAACAGAAGTGTTGGGGTGTGAACTAGTAACGATTAAATATAGACCTAATCACTTAAAACATGTTCACGGAGTTCTCAATTGATTGCAAACTTCATCACATTTGAATATAACCTCATGTGACAATATAAATTGAACTCAATGAACAAACATACACAATCCATACAAGCCTAGCATATTGATGATTCTACAAACCAATAGAGTCATGACATGAAATACGCAACTAGGATAAACGAACATTGTGCAAACCGTTGATATACCATCCAATCTCCCTCAATAAGCATTTATATTATTTTTGAATGAATATATCAATCAAACATATTTTTTAGCAAATTATTTTTCTTTTTAATGCCATATTTTTTGATTTGAGGCCTTTGGACCACGTATTTATTTTAGGTCCATTCAAAACGGTGGCTTACAATCGCAAAGGATCACTAAGTCCTTTCGGAGCCCTTCCCCGTGCACATTTTTATTTATCATGTTTTCATTTTTCACACAAATCTCACATGCAACGGATTTTGACACGCACTAGTCCTCCTAAGTCACAAATATGTAGATAACAAGATTGGAAGGAGAACACCTCACATAGCTCAAATATACATATGAAGTTAAAATTTCAAATGAGCTCGTGCATGTGTGAATAGAGGCATATAAAAATAGAATCCATTTAAACAACACAAAATCCAACTACTCCATGTAAGCATGGTAAAGAACATAATAAGGATTGATAATCTAAACCAAAAGTTCTAGCCACATGAGAGCGTTAAAGGAGGGATTCAAACACAAGTATATGCCATTTAAAGTGTGTCAAACCAAAATACACACAAAATAAGATCTTTTTGAGTTTTTTGACATTTTTAACCAAAAATAAAAATATTTACTCAAAAGACAAACAAAAATCATTTGAATTTTTTATTAAGCTTAAATTCCAATAGATAAAAACCCAAATGATAAACAAAAATCTTTTTGTATTTTTTCATTTAATGCAAACAAAATGAAGAAATAAAAATACAAAAGATAAACAGAAATCATAATTCTAGCATGTGATAAGCATGGAGCATAGACTAGAAAATGATTAAACAAGCACACATTTAGCATGTGAATATAGCATGAAGTACAAAAGCTAAAGTATGCAAACACTAACACATTCATCCTTTAGATTTAGCAAGGGAGGAAGTATGCGAAAGTAAATGAGAATCAAAAACCCTATTTTGCAAGGCAACCAAGTCGGATTTCCTAACCCAAATTAATGAAGAATGACTATCTTGGGGTGTAGGAATTTTAAATACATTGGTTGCTTTACGTTGGGATTTTCTAGGAATTCGTTTAAGATCAAAACAAAATTTCCTAAGATGACGTTTTCGACCACAATGTGTACAAGTAAAAACATGTCGAAAACATTTTCCTACGGAGTGATCTCTAAAAGCTTTCCTAGTAGATTCTCCTAAAACGTTGGTTTTGGCTTTATGAGTAGATTCATTACAAGTATTGAAGCCTAAACCACACATGTCATTTTTAATTTGGACCGTTCCTAAGATTTTATCTAATTTTTCCGAACGACACTCCAAAACAAATTTGACATTACTAGAGTCTTTTAATTTATTTTGCAATTCTAAAATGTTAGACTCTAATAAAACATTTCGCTCTTCAAAAGCAAGAAGCTCCTTTTTCAAGGATTCCATTAAACCCCTAAGGCTATCTCTCTCGCCTTCTATATATTCAAGCTTCTCTTGAAGAGTCCTCTCACGTGTCCTAAGGTCTTCTACTAACATACTATCATCAATGACCTTGACACGCTCTTTTAAACAAGCTTCTAACTTCAAATTAGCTCTTTTCAATTTAATAGATTCTTTATAAAGTTCTTGAAAAGCATTTTGAAGTTCACTCACATTAACCTCTTCTTCATTTTCACTCTCTCTTTCTTCTCCATTCTCACTATTATAAAAACAAGGGAATCAAAAACTTTAACCTCGGAAGTAGTTTGAGTATCTTCATGAGAAGATTCACTTTCGGTGCTCACATGACTAGCCATAAAAGCCACAAAATTTGGCTTAGTGGGGGAATCGGGTCCCTCTTCCTTATCACTATCACTAAGGGTCGCATTATATGAAATGGGTCGTTTAACCTCTTTCCTTAGTTTAGTGGGGCACTCAGAAGCCCTATGGCCATAACCCTCACAACCAAAACACCTATTTGACTCGTCCCTATTTAAATTTTCATTAATAGGTTTAGGGATCTTCTCGGCTTTGTCATACTTAGGAGTTTCAAATTTCTTAAAATCATTTTTAAATTTATCTTTGTTAAATTTAAGAAATTTTCTAAATTTACGAGCAAACAAAGACATGTCTTCCGATTCACTATCACTCTCGCTCTCTACTACTTGTTTGACCTATTTTCGGGCTTTTAAAGCGACGCCCTTTTCAATTTTCTTTTCAGTTTTAGAGGGAAACAAGTCTAGTTCATAGGTTTGTAAATCACCTATAAGCTCTTCTAATTTCGTAGAGGCTAAAGTTGGTAAAGAGTTTAAAACGGTCACTTTTGGAATAAATCTATCGGGAAGAGACCTTAAAATTTTCTTTACTACTCGGTTGTCGGGTATTTTCTCTCCCAAGTTAAAAGATGAATTAACAATATCGGAAAGTCTAGCATAAAATTCATCAAAAGTTTCATTATCGTTCATTTTGATAGTTTCAAATTGAGTGGTGAGGTTTTGGAGTTTCGAAGCTTTAACGACACTTGTACCTTCGTGAGTGAGTTATAAAATGTCCAAAGCTTCTTTAACGGTCTCACACGTCATAATGCGTCGGAATTCATCCGGTGTGACAGCGCTAAACAAGGCATTTAAACCACGGGAATTAAAATTTGAAAGTTTAAATTCACCCTCACTCCATCTATCGGCGGGTTTGGGAACACGCTCATAATCTACTAAATGAGTAGGTGGGGACCACCCGTTAACAACAGACATCCAAACTCTCTCGTCGATAGATTTTAGTGACGATTTCATACGAGCTTTTCAATACGCGTAATTAGAACCATCGAAAGTAGGAAATTTTGAAAATGGGGAAAATTTCATTTTAGCCAAAAATTATTTAAAGGATCTTTAACGAAATAATTTATCGCTTTGGCTCTGATACCAATCTGTAGAATAGTGTGGAACCCCCGATTTTAAAATCTTTTAAAATTATATATTTCCTTTTATGAAAGATTTATGCGGAAGCGTAAAGGTGATAGTTCAATTTAAAACATAATTTTAATTTCTTAAAAAATTAAAATTAAACCGAGTGAAATTAACTCACAACACACACACACAATTTAAATTTCACTTAAACACTAATAATTCATCCAAGTCCTAGAATTTGCCTAAGTCATATTTATCATTATATTAAGTTAGGCCAAATCAATTTTAACAATGGACTTGAAATAAATAAACTTTACCCAAATTTAATTATACACCAAATTAAATTAAGTGTGACAATTAAAATCAATTTTATCTTGACTTATCCTAAGCATGAGTTCTAAGTCATTATGCAAGATAAAATAAATCAATCACACTATGCCACGATGTACGAGGAAAAACCCACAACGGGAAACAACCTCGGACGGCCCTAGCCTCAAATCCACTAAGTACGGAATTTACAATTACAAGACAAAAGACTTACTTCACACGATTCGATCCCTCTCAAGCCTCAACGCTCCTTCTTGCAAACACCTCCACTTAGCGAATAACCCCGGAGCTCCACCGTGGTCTCGAAATCCACCGATCGGACTTTATGTGATCACCGTCACCCGAACTAGGAGCCTTTCTCCAAGTGGGTAAATCACGAAAACCTCTTCTTCTTTGTGGGATTTAGAAGCAAACCCAAACTTCTCTTCTTCAATGGTGTAGAGAAAACCGGTGCCAAAACTCCAAGAAAGATGTATATATATATGAAATTGGATAAACAAGACTATGGGTGTAAACAAAAGTGTATAATGATTTTCCCTTGAAAATTGACACTTTAAAACAATGAACTTTTCCCTAAAATAATATTTCTCTCAAACACTCTCTAGAGGTTGGTAGGTTATGAGAAGTTAACTTTGAAAAAGTTATTCCCACACATAGATATTCAACAAAAAGTAGTGGGGTGAAACCAAGTGGGAAAGTGTGCAAAACTGCTTAAAACTGCCAAAAAACCTGTTCCCGCCAAATCTCGTTCGAACGACATTTCGTTTGAATGACATTCTCGTTCGAACGAGTCTTCTAACGAAGTTCCAGTATGAACTCTTTAGAAGCTCGTTAGAAATCTCATTAGAACGACCATCTCATTCGAACGACATTTCGAACGAAGTTCCAGTATGCCATAATGGGAAGTCATTGGAAATCTCGTTCGAACGACTTGTGGTTCGAACGACAATCTCGTTCAAACGACACTTCGAACGAACTCACAGAATGTTAAAAAATTCTTGTTAAGCCCAGAAACTTTTATATACTTTATATATAAGTTTTAGTAGAAAACATTCTTAAAACGAAACACAGTTTTAAAAACCTAACACCCAATATAAACATGTTCCAAGCTCCTATATATATATGTAATGCATTAATACCTTGGGAGCAAGGAACCACTGTTGATGACGTTGAAACGAGGCACATAAACCACGACATTTTGATGAAGCTTTGTACACTTGGACGCTACGTCTTCAACAAACACGTCATAGGCTTGAAAGATGATCAAAATACTCTATCCTATGACTTAAACGTTTTTGTCCGGAATTGAGCCAAAACTAGAAAGGACTCAATTGGAAATTTGCGTCCTCACAAGCTCAGATGGAGGAAGTGGTGTCCCAGGCGGTCAATGCAGTAATGGCAGCCCATTTCCCTCAGCCTCAGCCACATCAGCTAGTGACCCCGGTTGCACCGTCCCATCCGGGGCCTTTAGAGTGGTAGCAAGTACGAGAGGCCTTTCAGAAAGTCCATCCACTAGAGTTTCGGTGGAGTTCAGATGTGATACTAGAATGTCACTGGAAGAAAGACATGCAACGTCACTTGTGCATGGTTGACTGTAGTGAGGTATAGAGGCAGTTGTTAGCCACCTTTAGGTTGACTGGGGCCGTTCTACAGTGGTGGGAGTCCATCAACACTATTAGAGATAGGGATTCGATGACCACTGATGATTTCCGGGTGCGATTCGACCGCATGTACTTTCCTTTAGCAGTTGAGGCCAAGATGAGAAGGAAATTTGGTGAGGTGACTCAGGGAGAGTGCTCAGTGGCAGAGTATGAGGAGGAGTTCACTCGTTTGGTAAATTTTGTTCCAGATGAGGTGAGCAACGAGGAACAAAATAAGGCTAAGTTTGTGACTAGTTTGGCCTGGAGGATCAGACATCATTTGACAGAAAGAAAGATTAGGTTTGACAGAAAGAAAGATTAGGTTGAAAAAAATGTATTTAGTTTAATTTCACAAAAGATAAAAAAAAATAAAAAGAGAGAAAATACTTTGGGCATCATAATTTCTTTTGTCGTCAAAAGTTGTCTATTTTTCTCAACACACCCTTATGTTGCCAAAAGTTAGGTCATGTTTGGCAACAAATAACTATGATGCTAAAAACTAAAATTCCCTCCCCTTTTATTTTTCTAGCTTCCCACTTAAAATTTTAACCTTTAGCAATAAGGTTTATTTTATGTTGTCAAAAGTACAATGTAAAATAGTCTTTTGGCAACATAAATAAGATTTTGTTGCCAAAAGGGTATCTTTGGCAACAAAAATAGCTTGGGTTGATAAATATTGTTGCTAATGGTGCAAATTCTTATAGTGGCAGTAAACTGGTAGTCAGCAGGGAAATCATGCTAAGAAATTTAAGCCTGGAGGTTTTCGACAAGGAGGTCAGGGGTTCAGACAGGGCCAATAGGGCCCTAATCAGCAGCAGCAGGTTCCTCAAGGCCGTCAGGGCTAAGGGAACAACGGAGAATGCCAGCAGGGCCAGCCTCATCAGGGCCAACAGGGCCAACGATAGGGAGACGGTCAGAGGCATTACTTAATTTGTGGTCAGGCAGGACATCTTAAGAGGAAGTGCCCACAGAAAGGTTGGGGCCAACAACAGGGTGCCCAACAAGGGCAGCAGGGATATATGCCGCCAGTAGCACCATCTCCACCAGCCCCACTGAAAAACGTCGCTAATGCCGTTTAACACAAGGTTAAACTGTATAAGAAACTCCGAATGTTTGTTGGAGAAACCCTTTTCTTTTGAAAATAAAAATTATAAACAAGATTTGTTTACAAAGAAACTTATGTACGAGAGTAATTAAGATTGTGTAATCAGTTTTAAAACTAAGGCAGTTTCAAAAAATTCAGCACACTTATAGAATGAGATGAGTAGATGAAGATAATCAACACAATGATTTTTAACGTGGTAAAACCTCTCCCAACAGAGGAAACATCCACGGTGACTTCTAAGTCAAAAAAGCAAAAATCCACTAATAACAAAAATCAGTTACAAACAATACAACATGCAAGCACACAAATCAACCTATTCTAAGTTTAGGAATATACCCCCTTGGTGTCCTTCTAACTTCTCATAGATCTGATTTGTTGATGATGTTCTTTCAGTTTGCTAACTTCCTTTGCTTTAGCTTCCTTACGTCGACTCAATGATCTCAGATCTTAAACACAACACTTCCAGTGTAGTAGTGTGTTAAGTGTTTGTGTAGTGATTCCTATTCACATGCATGAACTCACACACACTTAGATTTACAAACAGTCCTAGTAAATTACATATAAAGTCTATATGCAGTGATTTTAATTTAGTTCTTTCTCACAGAACTCAAATCCTTTTAGACCTTTAATTTATCCCAGATTCCACGGAGATCTTGCTTCAGAAATCGATCAAGATCTTTCTCAATCTCTTTTGAAACTATTTATGAGATTGAAAACCCTCCAAGTGCGAATCCAACTAGGTCAGGATTAAGTTTCGTAAGAAAAGAAACCAGAAAACATTTTCAAAACCAAATCAGTAAGAGTTTCTTAAATCAAGTATAAAAATGCAGATCTAGTGAAAATGTAACATATAGTATGTAGATCTAACGTTTCTATGAAAAAGAAACTAGATCTTCACACAAATGTTTAAGTTGTGTACAAGATCAGAGATAATGAGGTTACAGCAACACAAGAACAAACCACTCTCTCTCAAACACTCAAGGTTGTGTTTGGATTTGAATATACGAAGGTTTGTTTCTGAGAAGGTGAACTGTTTAGGGTTAGGGTTTGGCTAACAGGTTTCCCTTTCTCTCTCTTCTCTCTTTTCTTTTCTCTCTTCTCTCTTTCTTCTCTCTTCTCTCTTCTCTCTCACTTCTCTCTTATTTTTTTCTCTCAGAAAGACGAATGCCCAAAAGTTCTCTAAGGCTGAGAAGTGGAGGGTATTTATAGTGCCTGGGGAAGGTTCTGGATGATCGAGGCAAATCAAGGGCTGAGATCAAGTCTTGCAACGTTTGACTTGATCCAAAGGTTATAAAACAGCGGTGGTTTAAGATGATTCTGATTGGTTCATATGGATTGCACCGGGATTAACCAAGAACACATGCAGGCCCTCGATAATGAATGATCCAACGATCAACAATCATCCATCCAACCCTCTCACATAAGAAACACAAATACGTTCACCCGGAGGATGACAAGTGTTGGCTGGTTAGAGGCTCTCACACGCGCGTCAAAATAGTTACAAAACATCACCCTGAAGTCTCTAGCGCTTTGAGATCGTACCCAACCAAACATTTCAGTGAAAAATGAAGTTTCCAAAATAGTATATTAACCCCACAAACTTTATAATCCCTTTTATTAATAAAAACATTTATTTAAAAAATGTTTAAAAATGTTCAGAAAATATTTAAAAATCCCCAAATAATTATTAAAGCTCCAATTCAAGGGGAATTAAACACACACTCAATTTTAAGAAATATGAACACATGTATGCACTTCTAATTGTGTGTAGTGTGATTCATTTTATACCATCATGGATCATTGAAGAGGATTAGAGAGATAAGTTCTGAGGCTTTTTGGTTTCTAGGATGGACTACCAATTTTGTCAACATTTCCAAATTAGTTGAGCACTTATACAATGTAGACTTAAGCAAGTCAAAGGTATAAGGTGCTTCAATCTCCCCCTTTGGAAATATGAGACAAAATCTCCTTTGAGTTAGCTTAAAACTCGTAGGGAACAAATAAAATAAAACCTAGTCCTATACAAAAGATACTATCTACCCAATTCCTAGAAAGTCAAAAATTACATAACTCAACTATTTACAAATTTTCACACTAGAAACGGTAGACAATCAGTAGAAGAGATTCCTGCAAATATACACACTAAGATCAAGCAGTTTAGATGAAATGTGAACAAAAAAATGAACTCATAAAACTCAAATTTCTCCCCCATTTTGTCTCAAATGGACAAAGGGTAAAACTTAAAGTCTCGAGAGTTTAATCAGCGCATACCATGCCTATAGAATTTCGCAAATACAGAAATCTATTATAGTCTAAAGGTTTAGTGAACATGTCTGCAAGTTGTAGATCAGTAGGAAGGTAATGAATTTCTAATTCCTTAGTTTCAACAAGTTCGCGAATAAAATGATGCCTTATTTTAATATGTTTAGTTCGCGAGTGTTGAACCGGGTTTTTAGATATGTTAATGGCGCTTTGATTGTCACAATACAATTGTAATTGATCTTCTTTAATCCCATAATCACTTAACATCTGTTTGATCCATAACAATTGAGCACAGCAACTTCCTGCTGCTATATATTCGGACTCAGCCGTAGATAAAGATGTGCAATTCTGTTTTTTGCTACTCCATCCAACTAAATTATTGCCGACATAATAACAGGCACCTGATGTACTTTTACTATTATCAGTACAACCGGCCCAATCAGCATCAGTATAACCTATGATGGTGCTACAGGTATCCTTATTATACCTAAGTCCAAGGTTGAGAGTGCCTTTTATATACTTTATTATACGTTTTACACACAATAAATGGCTCTCTTTAGAGTTATTCTGGTAACGAGCACACAGACATACAACATACATTATGTCTGGTCGTGAGGCAGTTAGATAGAGTTGGCTACCAATCATACTTCGATAAAGTGTGGAATCAACTGACTTTCCATGTTCATCGTTACATAATTTAACAGTAGTACTCATAGGTGTTTTAGCAACTTTAGCATTCTCTAAGCCAAATTTCTTAACAAGGTCTAAGGCATACTTGGTTTGAGAGACAAAAAGACCATCAGAGTTCTGTTTCACTTGAAATCCTAAGAAAAGTTGTAGCTCCCCCATAAGGGACATGTGAAACTCCTTGTGCATAATAGCAGAAAAGGATTTAACTTCAGAGTTTGAAGTTGACCCAAAAATGATGTCGTCTACATAGACTTGGGCTATAATAATGTTTTTGTCAAAATGTTTGACAAAGAGAGTCTGGTCATTTCCTCCTCTCTTAAAACCCTTATCCAACAGAAAGTTGGAAAGGCGTTCATACCAAGCTCTAGGAGCTTATTTTAAGCCATACAAAGCCTTTTTTAGACGAAAGACATGGTTAGGGTGTTTAAGGTCAATGAACCCTTTGGGTTGTTCTACATACGTTTCTTCGAACATAATTCCATTTAGGAAGGCAGATTTGACATCCATTTGATAAAGTGTGAATTTTAAGTAACACGCTATGGCGAAAAGAAGTCGAACAGATTCCAGACGAGTAACAGGAGCAAATGTCTCGCTGAAATCTATCCCTTCTATTTGAGAGTAGCCTTGAGCAACTAGTCTAGCTTTGTTTCTAAGAATCACCCCATTTTCATCAGATTTGTTCTTAAAAATCCAACGTGTTCCAATAACATTTTTGTTTTGAGGCCGAGGTACAAGATACCAGACATCGTGAATGACAAATTGTAAAAGTTCTTCCTGCATAGCAGAAATCCAGTGTGTGTCATTCAATGCTTCATTAACATTTTTCGGTTCCACAAGGGAGACGAAACATGCATAATTAGCATAATTTCTTAACTGGGATCTAGTACGAACTGGCTCATTAGGATTACCGACCACGTTGTCAATGGGATGATCTTTAGAGACCCAGCCAGGTACTTCAGGACTCTCAATAGGTAATGAGTCATATATTTCTGGTGAATCAGTTTTGAAATCATTTTCAGATTCAACCACAATAGGTGATTCAGATATCTTATTTTCGACAATAGTGTCACTTACAATTACATTTATCGATTCCATAAGGGCCTTAGTACGCAGATTGTATATACGATAAGCACGACTGTTTGGAGAGTATCCTAAGAAGATGGCTTTATCACCACGAGTTTCGAATTTAGACAGATGTTCTCTATCTTTACAGACATAACACTGACTTCCAAAGGTTCTTAGGTATTTCAGATTAGGCTTCTTACCGTACCACAACTCATAAGGGGTTTGTTTAGTGTTTTTCCTAAGATAGACCCTATTAATAATATGACAAGCAGTTCTAATAGATTCTACCCAGAAGTACTTAGGTAGAGATTTGGCATGCAACATGACACGTGCCATCTCTTGAAGAGTTCAGTTTTTCCTTTCGGCAATACCGTTCTGCTGAGGAGTCTTAGGGACACTGAATTCGTGTTTGTAACCGTTATAGTCACAATATTCAACTATTCATGTGTCTATGAACTCTCCCCCTCTATCACTACGAATGCGATTGACTTGTGTGTCCTTCTCATTTTCAATTCTTAATAGAATTTTCAAAAAATTCTGAAACGTGTCAGATTTATGTTTCAAGAAGGCAACCTAAGTGAATCGTGTGAAATCATCAACCATGACAAGGATATAACTGTGTCCACATAGACTAACAGTTCTAGAGGGACCAATAAGGTCCATATGGATGAGATCTAAAGGTCTAGAGGTGAGGATGTCTTTAACCTTTTTATGCGAAGTCTTAACTATTTTTCCTTCCTGGCAATGACCACAGACAACACTTGAAATAGGTTTAATTTTAGGAATACCTCTAACTATCTCTTGACTAGACAATCTACCAAGGATATCATAACTTAAGTGACCCATACGATTATGCCAGATTTCATTGTCATCCATTCTGACAATGTTACAGGTTTCAGAACTAGTCTTGACAGTATAACAATTGTCAGGTGTTCTAAATCCTGTAATAATGCATTCACCTTTATCATTTAGAATTTTACAATTGTTCTTTGAAAAGGTGACTGTATGGTCAGAGTCACAAAATTGTGATATACTTAGGAGGTTGGCTTTAAGGCCTTTAACTAATAGAACATTTTCGAGAACAGGCATTCCTTCTTCTTTTAGGGTGCCTTTACCTATGATCTGAGATGAAACACCATCATCAAAAACAACTTTTCCACCAACAAATCTGGTTTTGTTTAAAAGTTTTGTTTCATCTCCTGTCATATGTTTGGAACATCCTGAATCTAAATACCAACCAGATGAAGTGTGTTCAGCTTTTAAGGCAGTGATAACAATGTTACACTTCATTTGGAGTAAAAGATCATCTTTTCTAACCCAAATAGCTCTAGTTTTAATTTTGCGCAAGTTTGCCCTCATTTGATAAAATTTTCGAGACACAGTTTTTTGTCGAAAAACATTTGGAGCAGCAAACTGATTGTTGTGAAAAAGTTGAGCTTTTGGTTTAGGAAATTTTCTGGGAGCCTTTCTCTTAAATGAACTCTTAGTTTTGGTCTTTCTATTTCTGTAGTTAGAGTTCTTATCAGGTTGTCTTGGAAGGACATAATTGTTACGACTTTGCCTAGAATAGTTAAAGTTCTTGTAGACAGAAGTGTTGTAAACAGGGGTATTTAGACGCCTAGCATAACAACCTTCAAAGGAATGGCCATAAATGTCACAGTAGGAGCAATATTGATTGCTTGAGGGATGAATTTCCTTAGGAAAACTTCTAAAGATAGGTTTGACAGCATTTTGTACAGAAGTGTTATTCCTAGGAGGTATGGTCTTATAGGTAGAATCAACCTTTCTGATTAAAGGACAGACGTATTTAGTCTTAAGTGCAGTCTCAGCCTTAGAATTACTAGACTCTCCAATGTATTTCTCTTGTTGCTTTTGATCAAATTCATTTTTAATCAAATGAAAGTCTGGACATGTTTCAATTGGTCTTTTGCCCCCAGACACAAACTTAATAGGTTCAAGTTTTGTAGTTTGTAGTTTGTTCTTAGGACAAAATCCAATACCGGTTCTATCATCAGAATTGGTCTTGGAGTCAACAACAAAGTCAGTAAAACAATTTGAATTATTTTTAAACTTAGAATTTTTTTTGAAAACAGTAGCTGTCTTTGTTTTTGCTTCCTCCAATTCTAATAATGTTCCCTTGTATTTCATTTCCAGGGTTTCATTTGTTTTAGTCAACTCTTTTAATTTTTGATGAAAAGTATCAATTTCAGATTGATGAGTCAGACACTGGTTAGTGTACTCTTCAGCATTTAACTTCACAATAAGACTTAGATCATCTAATTTCTTAGTCAGGTCTCTAATAGTCTTCTCCAGTCTAGTGCCTTTTTTAAGAGTCTTAGCATACAAAGTATGGATATCAGGGAGGTCCTCTGTGTCTGAGTCGCTAAATGAAGTGTGTGTAGTGACCCCTAACGATTCAGTCTTTGTACTCACGCACCCATTTACATCGTCGTTATCGATATCACTTTGACTCACACACACGGAACTAGAACTAGCAACATTTTCAGACAATAAAGCATCTAGGCCAATCAAAGGAGTATTCACACAAGCAAGAGTAGGAGCATCATTATCACACACAGGCATATTATCATTGTAAATGATCTTAGCATAAAAGGACATGCAAGGGTCAAGTACATTAGATGACTCAAGTTCCTCTTCATCAGAGTCACTTGAATCATTCCAAGTTTTACAGACATTGGCTCTATTGTGTGTGTTGGTTTTATTCAGATTAACTCTGCAATCGTGAGCAATGTGACCTAGTTTCCCACATCTAAAACATTCAATCTTTTTAAGGTCTCTAGTGGGTCTGGAGTTGTTATCCTTAGGATGTTTGTCAAGTCCTCTCTCATGAGGTTTGGAATTAGACAGAGTAGGATAATTAGGCTTGCCTTGTTTAGATGCCTGTTTGTTTCGAAATTTGACAATTTTCTTAAATTGTTTAGACATTAAGGCAATCTGATTATCTAGTTTGTCTATATCACACTCCTCATCAGAGTCAGAGTTGGTCAAATTAGACAAGTTTGGGTATCTTAGAGGCAAAACTCAAGTTAGAGTTAGGCTATTTTCTTTGAGAATGATTTAATTGTTTCTTAAAGTCTAATTCCATTTCCACAGTCCTAAGTTTGCTACTGAGTAACTCAGGGGTAAGATTTTGATCATTCATTTCCTCAATAGCATACCTCTTACTGTCAAACTTTTGTGGTAATGACCTTAGGATTTTAGAAACAATTTCATTTCTATCATAAGTAATACCATTAGCATGCAACTTAGTGACTATATCAGTTAAGTTCATGTAAAAATCATCAAAAGACTCAGAATCAGACATGATCAAAGAGTTGTACTGCTGGATAAGCATTTGGATTTTAGCAGCTTTAACTCTTGAGTCTACTTCATGGGCAGTGATTAATGTGTCCCAAGCTTCCTTAGAAGTGGCACAAGATGAGATTCTCTTGAACTCATACTCATTAATGGACATAAAAATGGCATTGTTGCCTTTATTGTTATTTCGAGAAATGGTTTTCTCTTCTTGGGTAAATTCATTTAAGATTTTCTTTACCCTCTCATCACTTCCTTCAGTGGCTGGTTTAGTAGGATAAGTGTATCCGTTTTCAATAATGTCCCAGACATCATCTCCTAAAGTCCTTTGGATGAAGGCAACCATTCTTACTTTCCAATAAGCAAAGTTGTTTCCATCAAAGAGTGGAGGTCTGGACAAATTACCAAACCTTTCATTCTTCTCGTCCATAGTTATGTTTTTCAGAAAACGATTTCAGAAACACAAGATCTTTTAAAATAAAAAGTTAACAGGGCTCTGATACCAACTGAAAAACGTCGCTAATGCCGTTTAACACAAGGTTAAACTGTATAAGCAACTCCGAATGTTTGTTGGAGAAACCCTTTTCTTTTGAAAATAAAAATTATAAACAAGATTTGTTTACAAAGAAACTTATGTACGAGAGTAATTAAGATTGTGTAATCAGTTTTAAAACTAAGGCAGTTTCAAAAAATTCAGCACACTTATAGAATGAGATGAGTAGATGAAGATAATCAACACAATGATTTTTAACGTGGTAAAACCTCTCCCAACAGAGGAAACATCCACGGTGACTTCTAAGTCAAAAAAGCAAAAATCCACTAATAACAAAAATCAGTTACAAACAATACAACATGCAAGCACACAAATCAACCTATTCTAAGTTTAGGAATATACCCCCTTGGTGTCCTTCTAACTTCTCATAGATCTGATTTGTTGATGATGTTCTTTCAGTTTGCTAACTTCCTTTGCTTTAGCTTCCTTACGTCGACTCAATGATCTCAGATCTTAAACACAACACTTCCAGTGTAGTAGTGTGTTAAGTGTTTGTGTAGTGATTCCTATTCACATGCATGAACTCACACACACTTAGATTTACAAACAGTCCTAGTAAATTACATATAAAGTCTATATGCAGTGATTTTAATTTAGTTCTTTCTCACAGAACTCAAATCCTTTTAGACCTTTAATTTATCCCAGATTCCACGGAGATCTTGCTTCAGAAATCGATCAAGATCTTTCTCAATCTCTTTTGAAACTATTTATGAGATTGAAAACCCTCCAAGTGCGAATCCAACTAGGTCAGGATTAAGTTTCGTAAGAAAAGAAACCAGAAAACATTTTCAAAACCAAATCAGTAAGAGTTTCTTAAATCAAGTATAAAAATGCAGATCTAGTGAAAATGTAACATATAGTATGTAGATCTAACGTTTCTATGAAAAAGAAACTAGATCTTCACACAAATGTTTAAGTTGTGTACAAGATCAGAGATAATGAGGTTACAGCAACACAAGAACAAACCACTCTCTCTCAAACACTCAAGGTTGTGTTTGGATTTGAATATACGAAGGTTTGTTTCTGAGAAGGTGAACTGTTTAGGGTTAGGGTTTGGCTAACAGGTTTCCCTTTCTCTCTCTTCTCTCTTTTCTTTTCTCTCTTCTCTCTTTCTTCTCTCTTCTCTCTTCTCTCTCACTTCTCTCTTATTTTTTTCTCTCAGAAAGACGAATGCCCAAAAGTTCTCTAAGGCTGAGAAGTGGAGGGTATTTATAGTGCCTGGGGAAGGTTCTGGATGATCGAGGCAAATCAAGGGCTGAGATCAAGTCTTGCAACGTTTGACTTGATCCAAAGGTTATAAAACAGCGGTGGTTTAAGATGATTCTGATTGGTTCATATGGATTGCACCGGGATTAACCAAGAACACATGCAGGCCCTCGATAATGAATGATCCAACGATCAACAATCATCCATCCAACCCTCTCACATAAGAAACACAAATACGTTCACCCGGAGGATGACAAGTGTTGGCTGGTTAGAGGCTCTCACACGCGCGTCAAAATAATTACAAAACATCACCCTGAAGTCTCTAGCGCTTTGAGATCGTACCCAACCAAACATTTCTGTGAAAAATGAAGTTTCCAAAATAGTATATTAACCCCACAAACTTTATAATCCCTTTTATTAATAAAAACATTTATTTAAAAAATGTTTAAAAATGTTCAGAAAATATTTAAAAATCCCCAAATAATTATTAAAGCTCCAATTCAAGGGGAATTAAACACACACTCAATTTTAAGCAATATGAACACATGTATGCACTTCTAATTGTGTGTAGTGTGATTCATTTTATACCATCATGGATCATTGAAGAGGATTAGAGAGATAAGTTCTGAGGCTTTTTGGTTTCTAGGATGGACTACCAATTTTGTCAATATTTCCAAATTAGTTGAGCACTTATACAATGTAGACTTAAGCAAGTCAAAGGTATAAGGTGCTTCACCCATAACAGCAGGGGAAAATTCACTACGTGTGTGTATACAACATCCGGGATATCCTCATTCCTCCAGCACCTCAGACGCCGCCAGCAGTTGGGGGTATATTTCCTATCCATGGGCATGAGAGTAGGATACTTTTTGATACTGGGGCATCACATTCATTTATTAAGACTTGATTTTCTAGGGCCATTGGCTTGCAAGAGACAACGGGTAGTCTCCCTGTGTGTGTAGAGTCACCGATGGGTAGTGATTCACTTATACATTCGATATGTAGAGGAGTGGCCATTCTAATTGGGGGACTGAGTGTGACAACCCGCTCCAAATAAATAACGGGTGGCCAGCCCTATACTATAAAAAATCAGGTATCTCAGATGGCACAGTCTCAACATCAACTACTAAGCACTATAATATAAGGCTAACTACCCGAAAGCATTAAGTGCGAATCGTCAAAATTTATAACTTTTTATTTAACAACAACAACAAAACCAATAATGCACATAACCAACAATATACATCTAACTATGATGAGTGAAAAGTGCATGCTCCAATAATATGAAAGAGTACAATACATTGTACAACAAAATCTCAACAATGAAATACCCGAATATGCTGTCGGGTAACAGACAATACAATAATCTGTGAAAATGAAATATGAAAGTGTTAGTCTACAACACTTGAATACTAACCCTATATATAAACTGAATCCTAATCTAGATATACAAAGATAGGAATCGACTAAAGCAAAGTGCCTCAACAGTCCGCTACTGCCACAGCTCCACAAATCCGGAATGGAGAAATATCAAAGGCGTCCTTGCGGAGGAACACCTGAAGTAATACAATATATACATGGAGGAGGAAAATATAAACGGGTCAGAGCCCGAGTTTTGAAAAACAGTTTATAGCAAGTGTATTAAAATGCATAATAATTATAAATGCATTATTACATGATTTAGTTGGAATCGAACTCTCCATATTAAATTCAACTTACCTCTCATCTAAAGCGCGCACTAAACGTATGCACGTGATCTCCAAATGGATGTCCGATTCTAAATAGGTAAGAGGATCCTAACTTAAACCCAAAAGGAGTATTTAGGCAAAATCATCTAACCTATTTCCCAACACATTTGTTCCCATAATTTATAAGTCATATACATTAACTTTAATGTAATAGTTATAGTTATCTTTATAATGTTCATTTGTTGAACATATAAAGATACATGATCCAATCATCACAATATACCATCAATCTCAATTACTAGAATTTATATTCTAGTGATGCCCATATAAGGCATGAAACCATATATATACTTATTATAGATGAGTTATTAGCATCAAGAGTTAAGGACTAAACTCCTCCCGATTCTCAACACGGTACTGCGTTTCGTGCGTGGGACGTCTCGCCGAAGCAAAATCCAAAGAAGAAACCCCCCCGTTACACTACTCCTGGCCGTATCGATCCTCGGGCTCATTTTGCCCTCATTGCAAGATGCATGTAACCCAAAAGGTTATTGTCCAATTTTAATTAAGTAATAATCCCAATTCTCAACAGTACACGACGTTTCATGCGTGGGACGTCTCGCCGAAGCGAAATCCAAACAAGGAACCCTCCCGTTACACTACTCCTGGCACTGTCGATTGTCGGGATAGGTGATATATATGTATATATAATGATGAGCATTAAGGACTAAACTTATCCCCAAGTTCCAACATTACACTGCGGTTCGTGCGTGGGACGTCTCGCCGAGGCGAAATCCAAACAAGGACCCCCCCCCCCCCCCGATACACTAATCCTGGCAATGTAGGTCATTGAGGTCCATTATGCCCTTGACACCCAAGTACAAACACAAGCAAATAATAACCATCCAACCGAGCTGTAACTCGAAGGATGCAGGCTCACATGCTATCATCTTCCAGCAGCCCATATACGTAGCAAACTGGGGCCACCTGATGGGGCTCAATGACACCCACATCGTGATCAACTCACGCACACAACGTCCCGGGAAGCGGTCATAGTTCCTAACCGATAAGTGAGAGCGACACATACCCACGACCTCTCACCCCCAAAATAAATAATGTATATATATAAATGTCATTTGCTGACCACCATGGACGACTATGACCTGGGGAATATCCACATCCTGCTTTTCTAGCCAGAATGCTCACCCTCTACGCACGAAACTTCCCAATGATAGCAAGGAGGGGGTATGCTTAACATGTATATACACCATCATATAAGGTATACATACATCCCACATAATAAAGATATACCATTTTATAAGGTATACTTGCACATCATTTCATATTCATTATACGCCCTTAGGCGCAAAAGATTTATATCATTATTTAGTATATCTCTCTCTTGATACACTAACCGTCAATTCTCGCACAATAACCCCGCTTAGTATATGCTATACTAATACTCACTTGAAGCTCGCATGACGCTTCTAATAATGAATTGTCTCAAAATTCAATTCAAGTTAAGGATATTCTTATCCTAATAAACCTCAATTTGCATACGCGGTTCTCCATCCATAATATAGTTCAATTTATTTTATGAACCTTTGAAGTTATCCCGTTTGGGATTGGATCCTAAGATCCCGTATCTCTAAGTTATTCTCAATCCCGGATCGTGAAATCTATTATCACCAAATAAAATCCCAATTAAAAGTGGGCTTCCCCACTTAGTAAAATACCAAAATCTCCAATAGGTATTCCTCAAATACTAACCTCGATACTTAGAGGATTTTCCACCAAATTGATATACTCTTTTAGACTCTCACTTCTCCAAAATCAATCTCTAAAACTCCTCGACATTTCATTTAGTCATTTATTTAACAATGTTGCCTCATATATCGCCTTATGATTCTAAGGTCTATAATCCCCTTATATAATCACTTAATCCTTTATGATAATTTGATTATGGAAGTCCATTCATACAAACCCAAAGAAGAAGGGGATAACTCAAATTCTCAAACTTGAACCCAAAACAGGGGACCGGTCGACCGGTGCCCAAACCGCGGTCGACCGCGTTTCTAAATCTTGCCTGATCTCGAAGACAGAATGCCCAACTTTGGAGGCGCGGTCGATCGGTCTTCTATATGCGGTCGACCGGCCATAACAGGTATTTTGGACAACTCCATTTTTACACATCTCCATCTTCTCAAAAACTCCAATAAAACTCCATTCAACCACAAATCTTCAACCCAAACATATTCATAACATTTATATTCATTCAAGAATACTTATAAACTGATTTTTATCATTTAATCCAAGATCTACACATTAAATCCAAGATTATACTCAAAAGTTAGGTTTTGTTAAACCAAACCTAAAACCCAAAATATCAATCCACAAATCATGCAATAATTGGTACACAACAATTATTTAGCAAGTTTAATCACTTGCCTCGGCTTCGTAGGGTCTGAATCCGCCTTGAGATCGCGTGGAAACCGGAAATCTCCACTTTCTCTCCCTTTTCTCCTTCTTTCTCTTCTTCTTTCTTCTTCTTTCTTTCTTTCTAGGGTTTTCCTCTTTCTCTTAAGTGAGAAAGACTTCTCACGTGGCTTTTAAGCCTAGTCTCCCAATGTACACATCTTTAAATGATAATACACACTTTAAATGACCCGATAACTTTAATTCGAGTCAAACGGTCCTAAATTATTTCGGAACCTAAATAGACCCCAAGTACAGTCATTTCGACTTTCTCGACCCTTCCGGAAACGATGGTACCCTCAGAATCGACATTCTACACTCTTTTTAACGACTCTAAATTTTGACTTCAATTGCCAATTTAATTATTTCTCCAATAAAATATTATTTATTTCTCCCAAAATAAATAAATTGTCGACTCCAAAACCTCGGGTTGTTACACTGAGTTTATCGGCGGACCTCCTAGTATTAGATATGGAGGGATATAATATCATCCTAGGCATGTATTGGTTGGCCGGATACATGGCGATGGTAGATTGCTTCGAGAGGACCATCCTGTTCTCCATCCTAGGTCAGGAAATGTTCATAGTGGCGATGCCTCTTCCCGAGGGAAGTTCGCACACTCATTTGTATTATATCGAGGAGGAGACCTAACATGAGGTGGTGATTCCGATAGATTCGATTCCGGTTGTGAGGAACTTCGAGGATGCATTTTTGGAAATACTAGGATTACCACCCATAAGGGAGATTGATTTTTTTATTGACCTAATGTTGGGTACGAGGTCGATTGCTCAAGAACCTTATCGCATGGCCCCTTCAGAGATGCGTGAGATAAGAGAGCAGATTCAACAGCTCTTGGGTCCGGGTTTCATTCGGCAAAGCACATCGTCGTGGGGTGCACCGATGCTATTCGTGAAGAAACGGGATGGTTCACTTCAGCTGTGCGTAGACTACAGGGAGATGAATAAGGTGACGATACGAAATAAGTATCCGTTACCTAGGATTGATGATTTATTTGACTAGTTGAGGGGGGAATCATACTTCTTAAAGATTGATTTGAGGTCAGGGTATCATCAATTGCATATTCGAGAGGAAGATATTCCTAAGACCACTTTTCTGTCATGGTATAGATCCTATGAGTTCATGGTGATGCCGTTCGGGCTCACCAATATGCCAGTAGTGTTCATAGATCTCATGAACAGGGTTTTTAGAGAGTATCAGGACCAGCTCGTTATCGTGTTCATTGGCGGCATTTTGGTCTACTCGCACACCGAGGAGGAGCACGCAGAGCACCTGCATATGTTTCTGTAGACACTGCGGGATCACAAGCTTTATGCCAAATTCGAGAAGTATGGATTTTTCGCTACGGGAGCTACAGTTTCTTGGCCATATAGTGTCAGACTAAGGTATTGCTGTGGATCCGAGTAAGGTATCAGTGGTGAGGGAGTGGGGACAGCCCACGACACCAACAGAGGTTCGCAACTTTCTGGGATTGGTAGGTTTTTACAGGCGGTTCATTAAAGGTTTTCGAAGATTGTGGGTCCTCTGACGAATCTAACTCGCAAGGGGGTACCTTTTGTTTGGAGTGATCATTGTCAGTTAGCTTTCGACGAGCTAAAGGAAAAGTTGACATCTGCACCCGTGCTTGCTTTGCCTAGGGGAGGATTGGAGTATCGGGTCTACACTGATGGGGTGTGCTACAGTAGGAGGAGAGGGCTATAGATTATGCATCCAGGAAGCTTAATCCCCATGAGAAGAATTACCCCACCCACAAACTAGAGTTATCAGTGGTCATTTTTTCTTTGAGGATATGGAGGCATTATCTCCTGGGAGAGTAGTTTACTCTATTCATGGATCAAAAGTCACTTCAGTATCTCTTCACATATAAGGATCTGAATGAAAAACTACCAGTTTGATATCCAGTCTCATCCTGGTAAGGCTAACGTAGTGGCAGACGCGCTGAGCCAGAGGCCTACGGGGGAGATTGCAGAGGTCTGGAAAGTGAAGTGGAGAGAACTTCGGTATGATGATGATGTCGCCAGGGCATGTATATCAGCTATATCTATCATGCCCGAGATTATTATACGGGTAGTGAGGGCACAAGCGGAGGACCAGACCTGCCAGGATAGGGTACGTCAGCTACTGGTCGACGGAGCAAAGGGTTATTCGGTTAGTTTGGAGGGAGGCCTACGTTTTAACGGAAGGTTAGTTGTGCCGGAGGATGAGGATTTGAGGTATGCCGTTATGATAGAGTCCCATGGTTTGAGGTTTACGATACATCCTAGCGGGGATAAGATGTACCAAGATATAAGGAGGCATTACTGGAGGGCGGGAATGAAATAGGACATAGCAGAGTTTGTCTCGAAATGTGCCACATGTCAGCTTGTGAAAGTTGATCATCAGAGACCTCCATGGATGCTGTAGCCACTGGAGATTCCCGTGTGGAAATGGGAGAGTATTTCCATGGACTTCATTACCGGGATGCCTAATCACAGCGGGGTCACGACTCCATATGGGTGATTGTGGATCGTTTGACTAAGGTATCCCATTTCTTAATGGTTTGCACATACTTTGAGACGATGCGTTATGCGCAGCTGTTCATAATGGAGATAGTTAAACTGTATGGGGTGCCGGTTAATTTTATCGGATCACAAAATTTCCTCAATGGTCCATAGTTAGCAATTGGCGTTTGAATACCATTTTAGATAGTGGTATTTTGCATATCTATTTTCATATGGAATTGCTATCAAAATGTGTTCCATTAGATGCTCTTTTTCAAACAGTTGGTATAAGGATGGCCTCTAGATGTCAGTGTTGCAATTCTTCAATAGAAATTCTCAACCATCTTTTTATCTCAGGCCCTATAGCTTCAAAACTTTGGGATGTATTTAAAATAATCATGGGAATCAATCAACAACGTCTTTCTATTCATGGTGTTTTGAATGTCAGTGGTGGATTTTCTCAGGGAAATCAAAGCTGTCAAAATGGCTTTATCAGATAATCCCAATAAGTATCATCTGGGAGATTTGGCTCAGCAGAAATAAATGAATTTTTGATGCTCAACCAATAAAATATTACATCATACTGCAAAATGTGATATCTAAAATTACAGATCTTACTAATCTCAATCGTGATACAAGAGATGTCAATGATTTAAGTCATAAAGTGTTGTCCTTCTTCAGAATTAAAATGCCTCAATATTATTCCATTTCTAAAATCCATGCTCTTTGGGAGAAGCCAGCCAAAGGTAGATTAAAGCTCAATGTCTCAGCAAGCCAAAATCAACCGATGTCTACGGGTTCAGGAGTTGTCTTAAGGAATGATAAAGGAAAATTAATACGGGCATGTTCTCAATTTATAGGTAATGGATCCTCTTTAGAAGCTCTAATCCTATCAGTTCAAGAAGGAATTATATTTTGTTTAAACAAGAATCTCAATAATATAGGCCTGGAGTTAAATTCAAAACTAATGGTTGATATTCTTTATTGCTCTTCTTCATCTATTCCTTGGAAAATTAGATCAAGTTCCGTTGAAATCCAATACTCTATCAATAAGTATATGACGCATATCAGCTGCTACAAAAAATAAAGGAAAAAGGTAGCTGGCCTTTTATCTTCATATAGAGCTGAATAAAAAACTTTTAATTCTTTTTTTAGAATAGACGATCTTCCAAGAGTTATTAATATGGCCTTAATGTTAGATTCATCTAAAATTCCTTTTATTAGGAACATTCGATGTGTTTGGTTCTTTTCCAGATTGTATAGCCACCTAGAGGGGGGCTTTTATCTCTTTATTTGAATAAATATTTATTTCCATAAAAATAAAAATAAATAAAAATAAAAAAAAATTGTGGAAGGGAATAGCTTTCATAGTTGAACCAAATGTATAGTGGATTTCCTTTTTTTTAAATGGACTAATAAAAATTCCTACAAAAATGCTGTAGCTTGTAACTTATTTGCAAAACTAAAGTTACTTTTTAAAATCATCATCTTGGAGAGAATGTTTTAACAAAACCCTCTGCCAATTTAGGCATATAAAGAACTTGCAGTCAAGACAAGATGAGGCTATGATTACACCTTTTGAAATACTATTAAGATGTCCATATCTCGGAGTATGCATCAGATTTGACTAGATTAGACTACATAGGTTGTATATTCATATATACGACATGGTGTTGAAATTTCCATTTAAAAAACAATGATCAAAACAAAGCTACCGGGGACAATTTTTGTTAGAATAATAATAATTGTATTTGTACCGCATCTATAAACCAAAAGCAAATCACCAACTTTTGCATTGAAATTCAAAAGAGAACTATGAATTGAGCCTACATATCCGGTAAAAATAGAGAACTGATTGAACCAAACAATTCCACATATGTAGGTTGGTTGTATTTGGTTTAGAATTACAGTTGATGTAGAAGTATCTTATGATAACATCAGGAAGTAAGTTATTTCAACTTATCCACATATGTAGGCTGTTTGACCTCTTAAGTCTATTATTTTCACATTAGCACCCATATTATAAACCATAACATAAAAATCCTAGCTAATATATAACATATACATGCAAGGTACCTAAAGCCTAAACTTTGCAACACTAGGACAATCAATTTCAGAAATTATAATTTCATAGTTGGAATTCTCTTTGAATTTCATATAAAGGCATATAAAACATTAACTCTAAAAAAGCTGAAAGCAAATAATAAAATTCTAATTTCATGATAAATGATCAACTAAACTATTGCAGACCAGACCACAGTAGATATGATAAAACCTCTACATACACATGATACATCTAATTCACATGTCAAAATTGAGCAATCCATAAGAAGAGACAGTTACAAGACATGCGATATGATAATCCAACAACACATAAGATTAGTAAAACAATCCACTTTTTTTGCTTCCTCCACGAGGTCCCGAACCGCCACCGCCTACTTTCAGTCCTCATTGTCAAGATGTCCATTTCCTCATATTGGTCTTTGAACAGTAATATGACACTGGAAATACGTAAGAAGGATTATGGCAGAGACTTAATCGTCAGACAAATATTACCAACTTGGAGAACTCCATTTTCACATAGCTGGAGGGATAAATCAGATTGGTGGTTGATATTTTATATGACATCGGTGTTGCATAAACCTTCGGACCGTGTGAATATGGGTTGAATTCGTAAGGGGGTGTTGCAGTCACTGTTCAAATGGATTAACTTGAAAAAGAAACAAAAAGAGCAGTTATTGTCTAGTTATATGACTAATTAGTGATGAAAAAGTTGATGGGATCGCTTCCAATAAAAAAGCCTCGACTGGGAACAACACACAACTGATTTTATAGTTGAGCATAACTATTAAAAAAAAAAGTGGACTTATTTACAGTTGAGCATAACTGTTAAAAAATTAATTTTCCCATTGTCAACATGACTCATCACTATGAAGAATACTAGCTGGAATTGGAGACTACCAATTACGCACACTTAGGAACGCTTACAACATATAGATAACTGGGATATAGTCATTTGTTGCTACATTTTATTGGGCCCGAACCCATCTTTTTTTTAAAAGTCACGTTGAAGTAAAAAAAAATCAATTTGTTTAATAACCGTCAATTTTGTAGATCTAACATTTATATTGGGACTGATATACCCTCGAACTACATGACTAACCCCCCTTTTCTCTTCCCCAACATAGCTAAATCACTAGCTATCCATAATGGATGCTTGATCTTTTTAAGCGAGGATTAATTAAACCAACAGAGATGATCCATTGAACCCGTAGATGCCCCCATAACATGTGATTTCTTAGTCAACGATCCCATGTCTTTTTATTTTCGTTGTTCGTCCTAGTTTTATTTAGTCATATAAAATATGGGGTATTTAGGGTGTTACTAACCCAAAATACCCTGGATAGCATCCTATTCGTCCCATGGTTTCACTGTTGTATAAAAAACTCCTTTGGAGACTATAAATAACTACACCAAATAAGAATGAATATGAACATTGGAAATCATTAAGTAAGTATCAAATGTCATTTTGAATATGAGAATTCATTCTGCGTTAAGATTAAAAAACGAAAACAAACCAACATAAGGTTGTTGCAACATGGGAACCAAAGGATGACAGTGACTTAAAATACAGCTGTATAGGTAATGAAGGAACAGAGGGTAATAATGTAAAATTTTTTTATGATTAAACATCCTCACCTTTTAACTCGGTAATAGGCCAAATAGAATACAAAGACATCAATAACGAATGGGACTAATGTCATAAAAAGAAACCTATAAGATCGGTAACAAAGTAATAGAAAACTAGAGTTGTGTCCTATATGATAATTGTTTTAGAGTCTCCAATCCCATGTTATGTTATTTTTAGCATTGATTCCTATGACTGCCTTAAGGTATGCTCTTCCCAATAACTGCAAGAAGTTATCACCCGATTTCAGTGTATTTGCTTTAATCCAAGTATAGAACAAGAGAATAGATCTCCTGCTATTGTTTCTCTATAGTTAACTATGCATTATAGATAGCATGGTGGCATAACCATTTGATAGTGTTCTGTCTAGCAGTTTTTAGTCCCACCAGAATACCAGTTCAAGGAAGATATTTGTCATGAATCATATTCAAAATTGATCTTAATAACATAATCAAACTTTCATCGATTATAATCCGTAATGCTATTGATTCGAAGCCATCAACATATATAATTTGAACTTAACAAGCACGACCGTACAAATATTGGATGACATCAAAACAGAATAAAACATGCCATATATACTTATCAGTCTTCACTATTACAACTTTGCCTTAAAAAAGATAAGAAAATGTACATTGTAGTTACTGCATAATATTTCCATTAGATTTTAAAATTCCATTGCACAATCAACAAAGACCAACACATCAATTAACAGCATCACATGTTTTTACATTATGTCCACTTCGTCCACACTTGCCGCACTCAGTCTTTCCTTGAAATAACTTCACCAGCTGATTTGATGCGCTGTTTTTTAGGCCTCCAGGGTTGTTTTTTAACTAATGGTGGCATTAGCTCTTGATCTTCAGAGTTAGAAAACATCTTAGCGTCCAACTCCATGTCAGGAACAGGATACACAGGGTAAAGATATGACTTTCTAAAATATTTTGATGTCAAATAGTGTTCAATGTATGAATATATATCCTCTTTATTTTGGTGGATAGCAGTAATCGCATGTGAACAAGGGAAACCCTTAACATACCACATGAGTAACACCGATTCAGTAAATGAACCAAAAAATGGTGCTTCGCTGTAATCTCAAAAACATGTTCATTGTCACGACACACAATATAATGCCTCCCACATTCAATGCTATCAACCAATTGCTTCTCCATTTTGGGACATAAGCATGAGGTCCACCGCTCGGATTCAACACTACAAATGGACATCATATCCATCAACTTTGATTGTACACCATCGATTAATTGTGTAATAGGCACGTGTCTCTCTCACAATATCCAATTATTAAATGACTCGACGATATTCGAACACATCTCTCCATATCTATCACCTTTAAAATACGCATTCGCCCATCTATCAAATGGAATACTCTTTAAAATATTCTCAATCGGCTCCTTACCTCCAGTTTTCAAAAGAGTTAGGTATTTATGAAATAGTGATTTGGTTGGAGCATATGCGCATCGCTTAAACAAGATCTCAATTCTCTTTCAAAAGTTAGAGTCATAATTTCTCGGGAACCGACGCAATAAGTTGTTCTTTAAGTGGTGTAGACAGTAACCGTGCGTAGACAATGGGAAAATACGTGCCACACCATCACGAATATCTTGATGACGATCATAAATGAATGTGATTTTCCGCTCCTCCTCATATAGAATATCGTTCATTATCTCCAAAAACCACCAACAATTGTCGTCATTCTCCGCATCAACCACCGCGAAAGCAAATGGGAAAATACCTATATAACAAAAAAGTAGCCATTGAGACAATTTAATGACATAAGGAAGGAAGCATAAATATAGAATATGGACATGATTATATAAAGTACCTTTGTTACCATTTTTCGCGGTTGCAGCCAATAAACTGCCACGATGCTTGTTTTTTAAAAAGGTACCGTCTAAGCACAAAAAGGGTCTACAGTATTTAAAACCATAAATACAAGCATCTAATGCCATGAAACAACTCTTGAAATGATGAGAATTGGGCTCACACTCAATCAAGATATACGAATCAGGGCCAGATTGTTTTAGCGCCGCCAAATAACTTTTTAGTTGGCCATACGAACGAGAATCATCCCCATGCAATTACTTCTTCGCAAACTGCTTTCCATACCATGCGTTCCAATATGTGACATGAAATCCATAAGATTGCATATTATCCCTACAAATATCTTTGGGTGATATCAATGGCTTGTCTTATACCTTACCTTCAACAATTGACACAACTATCTTTGAGTTCACCATACTACTCTTTTATTCCCTAATACGACCTTTACATGAATGGAAATTGTTCAACTCTTTGATGTAAAAATAACCATTTGCTCGACACACTCGCGAGTGAAAAAATCATTCACAACCATCCGTAAACCTCCTCATTCAAATAGTTGTTCGTTCTTCACATATAAAAAAGAAAACCCACACTCAGCTGCATACTTACAAATTTCATCGCGAAGATCTTTTACTGATTCAAACCATTGTCCTACATGTGTAATATAACCCCTCCAGTTTACGAACAAGTAGGTAAGTGGTGTCTCCAAGCTTAGCATACCACTATGCTCTACATCATCATCTTCCAACAACATTGCGTCCAAGTCCATCGGTGAATCGTAGTCCATCCCACAAACAATTTTTCTAGCACAAGTACTACGTTGACCAACATTAGACACGACAATGTCAATAATAGGGGCATTAATGTACCCTTAACACACAAACATCATATGCACATCCATATCCATTACCACCATACACGTGTGTTGATTTGGGAATGTATAACATATCTGGAAATTTTTATTACAATGATTGGGATATTTTTCAATAATTACATTGCATAATTCCTTGTATGATGCCACATGTGTTAATCTAACAATAAAAGTGACCGATTGATACGTACATCTCAACAATTTCAGCTCACAACTTGGGTTGCACATACAACAAATAAATATATGCACCTTAGTTAGTAGTAATTAAACGTATATATATTAATGCACAATTAATGATATTCAATATTCTAATAATAATAACCATAACAGATTTCATAAACAACATATGCTGAAAATAAGGTGACTACAACTATTAACGACACATTTTTGCAAATAATCCTTAACACACTGTGGGTACCCTAAATTTAGAACTATGGGCCTGGACGAGTAGCCCAGTCTTGGCGGCCCAAAGTCCAGGCCCCTCATCTTTTATAATAGATCCGGTCTCCCCCCACGATCCCATAAAGGGAAGTTATAGGGGAAATGGAAAATATGGAGGAACCCATCACCTCCACTCATCTACATGTACATGTATATATTAAACCCTAGGTCCGGGGAAAGATGACAAGTTGTATTCTCTGTAATCACTCTCCGGAGTATATAGAAATAATATCGACTGCACCACCGTGGACGTAGGCACATTTTGGCTGAACCACGTACATCCTTTGTTGTGTGATTGACATCTTGTATTCCTTGTTCTTTTCTTGATAATCTTTTTCTCATATTTATTTGTGTTGCATAACAATTGCATCTACAATTGGCGCCGTTTGTGGGAAGCGTTCATCTTTCCCTGAGAAGAGCCCACGTCAAGAAAGGAGTTTAAGATGTCTGGCCACAGCAGCAATGCCCCCCAAGCAGGAGATATTCAAGAGCCACCTGCTCCTCGAAGGATTAGGTCTGAAGTCCGACGTTCGGATCAGAGAGCTCGCCTGGAAAGACTAGCCTCAGAAGAAAGTCAGGGACCAGCGAGGTCCACGCAGATATCCAGGTTGATTGATGCGTACGAGGCAAGGCTCCACGAGCAGAGGGAGTCTTCTCGCAGATACGAGGCTGAGAATGCTCGCTTGAAAAGAAGACTGGAAAGACTAGAAAGGGAGCTTCGTCCTGATAACCGGAGACGCCCATATCGCACTCCTAACCCTCAGGCGAGCAAGTCTCGCAGCCGAGGAAGGAGCCCTAGGTGAGAATCTCAAAGGGACGAAGGAGGCAAGTCAGACGACGACCTCCGCGAACAGCTGCGAAGAGATCGCCGCCACCAGAGCCCTGCTCACAGCGACGAGCACATACGAAACATGGTCCGCAGGGAGATGGACCAGCATCCCGCTCACCACGGAACAAGATCAACTAGAGAGCTCGCGAGGCGATCTCTCAAAACCCAGATGAAGTCACCTTTCACAAGAGAAATCGAAGAGGAGGAAGCTCCCAAGAAATTTGCCATTCCAAGGTTCAAGATTTACGACGGAAAGACTGATCCCATCGATCACGTCAGGCAATACCGACAGGCCATGACCCTCTGGAGTCACCGGGATGCCCTGATGTGTCGTATTTTCCCCTCGAGCCTTCATGATGTAGCACAGAAGTGGTTCGAAAGGCTCCCCCACCGGTCGATCAAGAATTTCGAATCCCTAGCCGAACTCTTTATGGCCCGATTCATTACCAGTAGCTCCCATCCCAAAAGGATGGATGCTCTACTGACAATGAAGAAAACGCCTCAAGAGACCCTCCGAGAATACGCGAAGAGGTACTGAGAGTTATTCAATGAGATCGAGGACTGAGCGGAGGAAGTGGTAGTGGCCTCCTTCAAAATTGGGCTCCCTAGTTCTTCCCTCCTCTACCAATCCCCGACGAAGAAGGAAGCTATGACTATTGACGACCTAATGGCCCGAATCGAGAAATACGCAAAGGTGGAAGATGTCACCCTCCCCAATACAGGAGAAAACGGTCGAGCTAAGCTCACTACAAAGGTAGGTGAGAAAACTGAGAACCAGAGGAAAGGAGGAAAGAACGGGGGCAAAAATGGCTAAAAAAACGGAGGGAACCAGGACGCGTCGAAAGCATTCCAGGCGGTCAACACCGTCTTTAAAGAACCAATTTACAAGGTTCTCGCGAAGATCAAGGATGAGCCATTCATCAAGTGGCCCAGGAAGATGGGGGGAGATCCCTCGAAGAGGAACAATGCGTTAAGATGCGCTTTTCACAAAGAGGGAGGGCACAAGACCGAGCACTGCAAAGCTCTTAAGTCTCACCTCGAAGAATTGGCTCAGTCCGGGCATTTGAACGACTTTGTGGAAAAAATGGCAGAGAAAGTGACTGCCAACAGAGAGATGAGACCCGACAATGTATTGGAGGATGATGCTGGACACGAGTTCCCCGTAATTCACGGGGTATCTGACGTCAAGCAGATACAAGGGAACTCAGCTCGAATGGAGATGAAAAAACTTACAGCGGTAATGCAGGCTTTTCAAATCGATCCAGCAAAGTCACAATCAGGAAAGTGTCAACGAGCAGAGGACGTCAACTACAACAAGCATATTGTTTTCACGGATGAAGATTTGATGGGATTAAGGACCCCACATCATGATGCCTTGGTCATTACACTCAGGATAGCCAACTTTGACATCGACAAGCTGCTCGTCGATCAAGGAAGCTCATCCGAAGTAATGTACCTCGATCTGTTCAGAAAATTGAAGTTGAGCGTCGCCGACTTAAAGGAAGCTACTGTTCCTTTGGTCGGCTTCGCTGGGAAAATGACAATTCCTCTAGGCAAGATAGTGCTGCCAGTTCGTGCTGGGAATGTCTCCAAGATGATTGAGTTTTTGGTAGTTGACATCGAATCACCGTACCAGGCCATCCTCGGCAGAGGGTGGCTTCATACAATGAAGGCGGTCTCCTCGACCTACCACCAGAAGCTCAAGTATGTAACCGAGCGAGGAGTAATGGATATCCACGGCGACCAAGCGATGGAGAGGAAGTGCTTCATAGCAGCCATCCGACCAAAGCCAGAGAAGAAGGCCGGTCAACCCAGCGAGAAGGTTGAAGAAGGTGTGATGCCTTCTAAATAGAAACTAAAGTATGGAAGACCAGGAGTAGAGGAGACCAGGCTCCTCTCCTCCGAGCATGTCATCGAGGACCTGGTAGAAGTTATAGCCGACGATGGTGACAGTAGCAGAGTCTTCTTGATTGGAGCATCTCTCACCGATCAAGAACATAAAGAGTTGACGACCTTGCTGAGACGCAACGTAGATGTTTTCGCATGGGAACCATACGAGCTGCCTGGCATTGATCCTGATATGGACTGTCATCAGCTGCACGTCGACCCCATATTCAAGCCAGTCATGCAGAAGGCATGAAGAACTGCACCCGAGAAGGCTAAAGCGGTCGAAAAGGAGGTCGAAAAACTGCTGGATGCAGGATCCATACGGGAAGTACAATTCCCCAAGTGGTTGTCCAACCCAGTAGTAGTTCCAAAGAACAATGGGAAGTGGAGAGTTTGCATCGACTTCACTGACCTCAACAAAGCATGCCCTAAGGATAGTTTCCCCCTCCCAAAGATAGACCGACTGGTAGATGCCACTGCATCTCACGAGCGAATGAGTTTCCTGGACGCATACTCAAGATATCACCAGATCCCCTTATATGCCCCAGACCAGGACAAAACGGCGTTCATCACGACGGTTGGGTTGTATTGCTACAAGGTCATGCCATTTGGGCTCAAGAATGCGGGGGCAACTTATCAGCGGCTGGTCACAAAAATGTTCAAGGATCAAATGGGAGACACAATGGAGGTCTACATCGATGACATGCTTGTTAAGAGCAAGAAAAAGGAAAATCACCTCTCAGACCTGTCAAAGACCTTTGAAATCCTCAGGAAGTACCGAATGAAGCTTAATGCAAGCAAGTGTTCCTTCGGTGTCCAGTCAGAAAAATTTCTTGGATACTTGATCAGTAAGAGAGGCATAGAATCTAATCCGGA
This sequence comes from Sambucus nigra, assembly GCA_949130495.1. Classification (NCBI taxonomy): domain Eukaryota; kingdom Viridiplantae; phylum Streptophyta; class Magnoliopsida; order Dipsacales; family Adoxaceae; genus Sambucus; species Sambucus nigra. The sequence goes on along the minus strand of OX422211.1, from coordinate 151,937,183 downwards.
CCAGATCGATGCAATCAACAGGGTACAACCCCCTCGAACAGTCCGGGACGTGCAGAAGCTCACAGGAATGCTCGCTGCCTTAAATCGCTTCATTTCCAAATCCTCCGAGAAGTGCAAGCCTTTTTTCCAGCTTCTAAAAGGGAGTAAACCGATAGAATGGAGCCCGAACTGCTCGCTAGCTTTGGACGAGCTCAAGTCCTACTTAAGCTCTCCACCGCTGCTTATCATACCACAGCAAACGGATTCTTTGTACCTGTATCTCTCGGTATCCAATCACACTGTCAGCTCGGCGTTAATATGCGAGGTCGCAGGAATCCAACACCCCGTTTACTACGCGAGCAAGACCTTATTAGACGCCGAGCAAAGGTACCTGCCATTGGAGAATCTCTCCTTTGCACTGGTAATAGCCTCGAGGAAACTGAAGCATTATTTCGAAGCTCATACTATCATCGTCCTTACATCGCACCCCCTTAAGGCGATCCTAAGGAAAGAGGATTTGTCGAGAAGATTGTCTAAGTGGTCAGTCGAGCTCGGCTGGTTCGACATCCAATTTCAACCAAGGACCGCTATCAAGGGTCAGATCCTCTCTGATTTCTTAGCCGAATTCACTGGCGAAGAACTCCCCGAGCAAACCCAACCAACAAAGAAAAAGGAGAACCCAGCAACAGTGGAAACCTGGAAACTATTCGTTGACGGAGCCTCCAACTCAAAGGGGGCAGGCGTAGGCATTGTTCTCATCACCCCAGAAAACACCATCCTTGAGCAAAGAATCAGGCTTGGATTTGCAGCCTCCAACAACGAAGCAGAGTACGAAGCCCTAATAGCCGGTCTCCAGAAGGCACAAACTCTGGGAGCAAAATGTTTACAGGTGTTCGGCGATTCTCAACTAGTCTCCAACCAGATAAGTGGAGATTACAACGCGAAGGATGAGAGAATGGCAGCCTACCTCGCCCTGGTGAGAAAACTAATGACAAGCTTCGAAGAGATTAACATCCAGCAGTTTCTCAGAGGACAAAATAGTCATGCCGACGCCTTAGCATCCCTGAGCTCGGCAGTTGATTCTAGCCTTAAAAGGGTCATTCCCATCGATTTCCTCATTTGTCCAAGCATTAACCACAACAACAAGCTGCCAAACATGGAACAAATACTCCAGGTGGGATCAGCCGCCAGCTGGATGGACCCCTTAAGAGACTATTTAAAGGAGGGCACGCTCCCAGAGGACAAGAAAACCGCCCACCAAATAAGAGTAAAAGCTGCTCGCTTTCACTTATCTACAGGAGGCGACTTGTATAAGAAGTCCTTCTCTGGTCCCTACCTTAGATGCGTCCACCCAAGCGATGTCGAGTAGGTGCTGCACGAGCTTCACGAGGGAATCTGTGGAAGTCATGTCAGAGGAAGGTCTCTAGCCTTTCGAGCAATGAAGGAAGGCTATTGGTGGCCATATATGCAAAAGGACTCCGCAGTATATGTCCGCAAATGCCCAAAATGCCAGCTTCACGCTCCAATGGTCCACCAACCCGCCAGCGACCTAAAATCCCTGACCAGCCCATGGCCCTTCGCCCAATAGGGGATGGACATCGTGGGACCACTACCCCCTGCTGCCGACAATCACAAATACCTGTTGGTTGCGACTGACTACTTCACCAAATGGATCGAGGCAGAACCATTGGCAAACATCCGAGACGCTGATATGATAAGGTTCATATGGAGGAATATAATCACTCGATTCGGAATCCCCAGAACCATCATCACTGATAATGGGACACAAATCGAGAGTGGCCCCTTTCAGGACTTCTGTAACGAACACGGGATCAGGCACAACTTTAGTTCGGGTAGCCTACCCTCAGAGCAATGGGCAAGCAGAAGCTTCCAACAAAACTGTGATCGATGGATTGAAGAAGCGACTAGAGCGAGCCAAGGGCGCATGGGCAACCGAGCTACCCCATGTCCTATGGGCATACCGAACAAATCCTCGGTGAGCAACAGGAGAAACCCCATTTTCGCTAACATATGGCATGGAAGCAGTCATTCCACTAGAAGCGGGTTTGCCAACAATGAGATCCGACCTTGTCGACCAAGGCTAGAATGGTGGGGCGTTGCTCGCTGAACTCGACCTCGCCGACGAGCGTAGAGAACTTGCCCTTGTGAAGCTTGCGAGCTATCAGCAGCAGCTCACAAAGCATTACCACAAAAGGGTTAACCCGAGAAGATTCCAAGTTGGGGACTATGTTCTAAGGAAAGTCCTGGGCAGCACAGTAAGGTCATCAGACGGCAAGCTAGGCCCAAACTAGGAAGGACCCTTTAAAGTAACTAGGGACGACCTGCAAGGTGCATATCATTTGGAAACGATGGAGGGCAGAGAGATACCACGAGCATGGAATGCAGCTAATCTCAAGAAATTCTATTTTTAAATTCTCAAGGAATTCTATTGTTGAATCTTTTTCTTGTATTTGTTATGTGAAAGGAACAGTTCATTCCCCTTATTACTAATGAAATCAGTAACTGCATTTTATCACACATCTTTTTCCAAATCATAGGCACGATGGTTGATATAGCAGGGGAATAACCCTCCTCAGGTCATCGTCATGAAACACGAGAGACCTCTTAGCATTGCCCTTGGCAATATATAAATCCCTACAGAGGATTCTTAGGTAATGCGACCAGATTTTATACTGGCCATCAAACCTACTTTGGCTAAGCAAAATCCTTACCAGATGAAGACATCCAATACCAGGTGTGTCCTCGCCAATTGCCCTACTTAGGCCTAAGAGAGTGTGACGACACAACCTAAAAGGTAAAATGGGGCATAATGGTATTTTGGTATTATACTGGACTGGGGGGACACTTGCATGGCAAAACAAAAAGGATTATGAAGCAGCAAGAATATAAAAAGATTGGATGAACACGTTTAGTCGGCAAAATTGACCAAAACACGAACTTTTCATTAATCTCTTATATTTACAACAGTGATAATACATGTTTAGTCGGCGAAGCTCGCCCAAAGCATTTACATTATCAAAAAAGACAAAAGAATAACAGCTTGTTATATTTACAACAACGATAATACACGTTTAGTCGGTGAAGCTCGCCCAAAGCGTTTACATTATCAAAAGAAAAACAACTTGCAAAAAATTCAAGAAAGTGGAAGCCTCCGAAAAAGATAATCTGCCACTCTAGCTCTTCGTCCATCATCAGGAACAGGGACCGGCTCTTCCACAACCTCATCTGCGTCCAACTCTAATAGTTGCCGAGGAATAGCATCAATGGGGATCCATCGATCATCTCTCCTGAATGGGTTGGGCATCAGAATGGAGGAGGACATCTCGTGACGATACCATAACACCGAGTTCCTCGGGACCTGAAGCTCTTTCAAGGCACTCAACCACCCTCTAATGAAAGAAAGTTCCTTGAACTCGGATAATCTTGTGGGAGCATCTAGCCAGCCTTGATCATAACCGTCAGCCCACGCTTGTCGAGGACCCTTCTTGAATAAATGTCGCAATCGGGTAACGTCCCTTTGAAGCCCAGCAGCAGTTATATATGCTCGTCGGACATCATCACGGAGCTCCTCCATCTCCTTATCCCGCTATTCTTCTGCTTCCCTGTTCCTGCCCCTTGTGCTCCTACCAGCTCGCGGGAGGGGAGGACGAGTGGAACCTCGCGGCATAGGGGAAGTATATCCAGCTCGCGAAGATGAGGAGCCTTGCAGAACCGCTGAAGCAGTGCTCGGCGCATGCTCTCTAAGTTGCAGGACTTCCCTCCTCAGGTTTTCATTCTTATGCTGTAGGAACTCCCCAACTTGGTTTATCTCGGTGGCCTCTAGAAACCTTGCTCTCAGTACATTGACTTCCTCTTGTATAGAGGCACCAATGCCTTCCATCTCCTGGAGCCTGTCCTTCAGCCTAGCCACTAGCTCGGACTGCTCCTTATACTTTTGGTTCCACTACACCAAAATGGCCGAAATGTCACCTTTCAGCCGGCCACCCTTGTCAAGGTCATTGACCGTGATAAAAAACACGCGTTTTATGTCACGGTCATTGACCTTGACACGACCGTGACAAGGAATTGTCACGGTCATTTGACCGTGACAAGCCCGTGACAAATTTACTTGTCACGGACTTGTCACGGTCATTGACCGTGATAATTCTTTAAATAATTGTCAAGGTCAATGACCATGACACGACCGTGACAATGTTTGCAGCAAAAACCCTTTCCCCCTTCTTTTTTCCCTCCCGCCGTTCCCTCCCTCTCTCTCTCTCTCTCTCTCTCTCTCTCTCTCTCTCTCTCTCTCTCTCTCTCTACTTTCAGGTTTAATTCTCTCTCTCTCTCTCTCTCTCTTCCATTTATATATATGTTTGTGTGTATATATATGTGTGTATGTGTGTATATATGTGCGTGTGTGGGGGGTGGGGCAGGGTGGGGGTAGGGGTGGGGTAGGGTGGGGGTAGGGTAGGGGGTGGGGGGTGGGGCAGGGTGGGGGGTAGGGGGTGGGGAAGGGTGGGGGTAGGGGTTAAAAATGTAAATAAATAAGTAATTTTCTATAAATTTCCAAAAATAATATCCAAAAATGTAAATGTAAATAATATCCAAAAATAATATCCAAAAATGTAAATGTAAGTAATATCCAAAAATATTGGATAACAATTTATTTTCATTAAAAATAAATAAGTAATTTTCTACAAATTTCATAAAAAAATGAACGCCGGTTTATTATGTGATTTAAGTGTGAAATAATCGCTATATACTTATACTAATGGAGAAAAAAACCATATATGGCGTTTTTTGTTTTTTTGTTTTTTTGTTGACTTTATATGGTGAAATAATCACATGACTTTATATCCATCAAATAAAAGCATGAAAACTAAAAAATTACAATAAGGGTTAAAATGGCATCCGAAGTTGCTAAAAGCATGAAAAATAAAATATTTTTTAAGATTTGTGGTGAATAACTAAAGTTAAAAAAAGTATTACTTTAGTCATTAAATTACTTTTTGAATTCGGACGATGCGCATAAATTTGTAGTAATTGTCTTATAATAAAGATCAATTAGTCTATGTTGTTGAAAAATTTGATCAAATTGGTGAGCCCTTCATATTTTAAAAATGTTGTTTTTATTCCTATTTAACTTTTCTTTCTATACACCCCTAATTATATTTAAAGTTTAATAAAATAGGAGTTATAGAAAGAAAAGTGGGGTTTCCATAATCTTACTTTGTCACAATTAATTTATATGCCTCAAAGTTATTTTATCACTCTTAGTTTATATTTGTGATAATACTTTATTAAAGATTTTTATGGGAACTTGTTATACTTGAAAATTAAATAAAGTTTATAAAAGTAAAGATGCTGGTTTTACATCAAAGATAAATTAATAAGGACTAAATAATAAAACGTGTTCAAGTGTATAACAAGAAAGAAAATGTGGTATTTAGATTGGGTAAAATTCTTAAAGTAATGTTAAGGGACTAAAAGACCCAAGACAACTGGCCAGTAAGTCACGGACCAAAAAATTTATGACGGGTGATGAAAGCCCGTAAACATGTTGGGGTGGGGGTGGGTGGGGGTGGGGTATGATTTATAAAAAGCACAAAACAATAGTAGAAATTCAATACCTGAAATTAACATTGAGATTATTTTAAATAGACAGTCACTACTGTGTGTGTGTTTAAATTGAAAGAAGTTATGATAATTTTATTAACGATTTTTATGTGTGTGTGTGTAATTCTCACTTTATTAATGCCAAACCCGACTCTCTTATAAGATATGCATATTGTGATAATATTATATCTGTACTAATAACATTTTTTTACAGCAAATGTCTCCTTCAGATATTAAGGCGAAGATTATGATGTTGTTTATGATGATGTCGTCTGGGGTCGGTGGTAGTGGAGGCGACGAGGGCTCTTCCGCCCCTAGGCTCACCAAATATGGGAAATATGGGATTACCGTCGAGAACAAATCGGAGATATTAGCGAGATCCCTCGTTCTACTAAAGACGGTCATCGGCCCGGGGTTTATGAGTTGGAAGGAGGTGCCATATGAGCTCAAGTTAGCTGTTTGGGCGGCACTACAGGTAATATATTTATATTTATATTTCAATTTCAATTTCAATTTCAATTTCAATTTCAATTTCAATTTCAATTTCAATTTCAATTTCAATTTCAATTTCAATTTCAATTTCAATTTCATATTTATATTTATATTTATATTTATTCGCAACTAACATTGTATTTGCTGGACATGAACAATTCAACTTGGATCCAAAGCTACGCGATCCCGTGTTGGAGCAGATTAGGGAGCAACTCAAGTAGTGGAAAAAAAATATGCGGGCACGGTACTTTGGGAAAACACGAGAGTCGATTATCCAATGGCGTGAATCCGTCCCCCCCAAGGAGCCGATCTCATTGGCACAATGGCAGAAGTTCATTGACAATGAGATTGAGGATCGACAATTGGCATCTCGCCAATCGGGGAGGGACAATCGGGCAAAAAAGACGGACGTGCACTACTCCGGCCGGACCTCTTACGCCGAGGTGGAGCATAGGATGCAGGTAAGATTTAATTTTTCTATAACTACAGAAATATATTATTCTTCATTATTTTACTTTGCGGGGCCGATACTAATTTTACTTTACTTTATTTTATTTCAGGGGGTAGGGAGTGGGCCAGGGGGTAAGCCACAAGGCTCGATACTTATGTGGCTCTTCGGACGGAGAATGGGAAGGACAAGGAGGTGTCCCTGAGCATCGCGGCCACGATTATAAGTAATCCGACAGTTTAATTTTTGTTAATTACGTTATAATTTTTTAGTTTACTTATTTTACTAATTATGTGCTTTTTGTCATTTCAGGCAAAGCTTAAGGAAGTGCATGAGTCGCAGTCTGATGCCGACAAGGCATCTTTGTCCACAGATGCACTCAACCAAGTGCTTGGCTCTGATCGCAAGGGGAGGACAAGGGGGGTGAGCTCGCGGGTGGCCAAATCTAGGATCATCGGATTGGAGACGAGCGACACCGGGTTGGCTCGAACGGTGGATTCACACGACGCGAAGCTATCCCGTTTGGAGGCGACGGTCCAAGATATGTACGCATTCATGAAGCGTACGTTGGGCGGAGGCCGTAAAGGGAAAGGGAAAGGGAAGGAGAAGGCGGTGGAGGAGGAGGTGCGGGAGGACGAGGCGCAGGATGACGAGGATGTGGACCTCGCTGCTTCATCACCGACACGTTCGTACTTCGATGATCCACTTCCCTATTTGGCGCCCTTCAACAGACCAATGTCGACACTTGGTTGGCCGAGCGTGTTCATATTGGACGTATTTGATGGCCAGCGGATAGGGCGGTGGTTGAGGGACCCGAATATCGTCCAGAGTGGAATAGTTCATGGAAGTGCGCTTCAAGAGATGGAGTCCAGGGTGCTCATCACGCATGTCATACCTGAGAAGGAGAACTCCCTATTGTGGTTGCACGAACAATGCGACACGACGTATATTAGTGGGTGCGTCAATTCGTATGTCGTGTGGCCTACTCACCTCCTCAGTTTTAATAATACACCAGACATGTAGTGACATTGTTTTAAGTTTGAATTGAATTGTTATAAGTTTGAATTGAATTGTTTTAAGTTGTTACATTTGAATTATATCGTGATGCATATTGTCTCTATTTGAATATATATTTGCATTATCCTTAGTTTGTTTGGATATATGATGTTTGGAACAGGTACAACGTTGCTATAACAGGTACAAATATACTGCTGGGCAGTGGTAGGGGCCATACTGCCAAGCAGATTTTTTTTTAAATTCTGCCCAGAATTGTCACGGTCAATGACCGTGACAAGTCCGTGACAAAAAGTTGTCACGGACGTGTCACGGTCATTGACCTCGACATTTTTTTAAAAAAGGGTCATGACTTTGTCACGGTTATAAACCGTGACAAACGTGTCACGGTCATTGACCGCGACACGACCGTGACAAAAAAAGTTATCTTGCCTCGAAATGTCACGGTCATTGACCTTGACAAGTTGGATTTGTCACGGTCAATGACCTTGACAATAGTGCAGATTTGGTGTAGTGCTCCTTGACCTGAGAGACTTGCAAAGCCTAACAAAGGCTTGACGAACCTGAGGACTGGCATTGGGACGAAGAGTCCTGCCCAATTGAGATGTGGCAGGAATATACTCTTCTACATCAGTCAACTACAAGACATAAAAGGGCAATGGAAAGGAAAATCAATCTATGCACTGGAAAAAGAAGCCTTTTTATTTCATTGATAAAGGTCAAGTACATCGAGCAGAAAATGGAAAAATTACAAACAGAAGTACAAAAATAGTCCTAATAGAGGATTAACTAGCAACCTCAGGCTGCCCAGAGGTGGCTGGCTGCTTCCCCTTGTCAGCAGCAGCAGAGGCATCCCCCTCTACAGGGATGCCCTCATTCGCCTGGGCAGGATCAGTATTGGCAGAAGTTATCTGGGAAGCAAGATCAACACCCTCGATGGCTGGGGAAAGGGCTTCTTCGTCCACCGTTGGCCTCGGACCCGGGTCATGCTCGTCGAATAAAGGAGACTCAGCATCAACACCAGCAGCTAGGAGGGCCTTGTTCCAGCCCTTCTTAAAGTTCAAATGGTTGATGTAGACTATCTGAACTTCGACGTCTTCATAAGCAGCAGCCCACCCGGAGTTGTATGAATCCTCCTTAACGGTGGCTACCTGGGACTCTTTCTCCTTTAGCTGCTCGGTCAGAGCCTTGTTCTCCTCCATAACACCCAGCTTGCTCGAGCAGACTAGGTCATAGGCCTGCCTCAGCTCGCTCAGCTCCTTAACAGCCGCATCCCTCTCACGATTAGAATTGATGAGGGCCAGATCAGAGGAAGCTCGAGCGGCATCAACAGCCTTCAAATTAGCCTCCAACTGGGAACCCCTGACTTCCAGAGCGGACTTCTGCTGCTCCAGCTCGCCGTTCATTCTCACCAACTCGTCGCGAGAACGGTAGAGCATGGAGAAGTCAGTCACAAACTGCCAAAAAATAAAGAAGAAATCAAGAAGGGGAAACACCTAAAACTTGTTAAGGAATTGAAAAAGGGAGAGAACCTTACCAAGGCTAGTCTCTGGCTAGCTTGAAGGGCCAGTTGATCAGACCCCAGCGCCCTCTGGCGATCTGCAGGAAGGATTTCCCTCTCGAGCAGTGCAGGTGCCAGCTGAGGAGAAGTGGCAACTGAGGCCCCCTTGGGCAAAGCAGATACCGGGACCAAGGCTTACCCATCCTTCGTCCTCAACTCCATCTTCCTCCTCTCTTCCTCTCTCTCCCTCTCCATCCTCTTACTCTCCTCCATACTTTTCTTTTCCTCCACCTTCTTTCTCTCTTCCTCCTTCTTTCTCTCCCTCTCTCTCACCTGCTCTTCCTCTCTCCTCTTCCTCTCTTGCTCCTGAGTGGAAGACCAAGAACCAGCAGCCACGGCCCCAGAAGAAGACTTTTGTTTCTTCGACCTCTGTGCAAGAAGCACATGGTCCTCATCATCATCGTCTCTAATCAGGTTCTTCCTTGGAGGCATCTCTTCACCTGAACTGCTGGAAGTGCTCGACGATCCTCGAGCTTCAGAATCCTCTTCAAAAGAACTGCTACTGTCAGAGCTCCCTTCACCCAAATTATTCGCAGATCCTGCAGGCTCACTCTCAGAGCTGATCTTCTTTTCGTCCAACCGGATAGGCTCAGCAGTAGTCTCTCTGAAAGAATCAAACTCTGGAACACTATCCACAGGCCGTGCTATGAAGCTGGAGCCTGCGTTCTTATACTCGAGCAAAAAGGCAGCAGAACTGGGATGCTCGCCGTCACCCAGAGGCTCCTTGATATTCCAAGCTTTCACCAACTCCGAGATACGAACCTCGTTGAGAGCAGGCTCCAAATTCTTTATCCTCGCTGTGGAAGAAAAATCAAAGAGAGGTTAGAAAAGTCACAAGTCAGCAAAGGTTGAAACAACAGTACAATGTCTACCTATATATTCTTCCCCGTAAAAAGGGACAGTGAACCTCTCAGACCTCGACCCTTCAAACTGGGGAGGGAACTGCCAATTCCTAACGAGGAAACCCTCGTGCCAGTAGTCCTTATGGGAATCAGGTAGGTTTAATACCAATACCCTATCAGGACTCCTAGGTTTGAGGTATAAGACACTTGAGCTAGTTCAAGAGAAAGAATAACAGAAACAGATCTTGGCAAGTCCTAACCTAGTACCATACAACTAGTTTATTCTATGGACGCCATTTACTATCTTCCACACATTGGGCGAGCACTGTGCGGGAACAATATTGAAATAACCAAAAAAATGCAGAAATAGATCATTAGGGGGAAAAGTAAGCCCCCCCTGGGAGAGCAACAAAACATGGATCCAGTGGGCATCCTCTATATCCCTAACGTTCCTAGGAGGGGAGGCACAACATTCAATATCTACCCACTCAGGAATATTATAAAACTTCCTGAACTTAGATATTGACCTATTTCCAATCTTCGCCATTGAAAAACTCAAGAAAATCTACAAACCAAAGATAAAGTGCAAAGAAAGGGCACGAGAAACTTATAAAACAGAAGATCGGTTCAAGTGATGAAGAAGCACGAGCTCAAGATGACTAAGAAGCAATGTGAATGGGGATTGAGAGAAGAAGGTACGAGGCGCTAGAGTTCTCAGAAGAAGGAAGAGTACTAGAAAGGCTGAAACAACGGAAGAAAAATTGGCTATCCCAACAAACCTTCAATTCTAATCATAGCGCACAAATAGCGAAGCGGGTGCCGCCAAAGCAACTTCACAGTTTTCGAAGAATCACTAATCAACCATAATAGCTGATCATTTAAATCCATTGGACCCATAAATATGGCCCAATGGATTTAGGGGCAATTGTGGGTACCCTAAATTTAGAACTATGGGCCTGGACGAGTAGCCCAGTCCTGGTGGCCCAAAGTCCAGGCCCCTCATCTTTTATAATTGATCCGGTCTCCCCCCACGATCCCATGAAGGGAAGTTATAGGGGAAATGGAAAACATGGAGGAACCCATCACCTCCACTCATCTACATGTACATGTATATATTAAACCCTAGGTTCGAGGCAAGAGGACAAGTTGTATTCTCTGTAATCACTCTCCGAAGTATATAGAAATAATATCGACTGCACCACCGTGGACGTAGGCACATCTTGGCTGAACCACGTACATCCTTTGTTGTGTGATTGGCATCTTGTATTCCTTGTTCTTTTCTCGATAATCTTTCTCTCATATTTATTTGTGTTGCATAACAATTGCATCTACACACACGTTTGTAGACTCTGTAGGGTAATGATTTTAATATGACGTCATATGATATATGGTTGACTTGTGTTTAAGGGAATCCTCAATAAAAGAACATTAGATTAAGGATGGAAATGAATTAAAGAAAAAAAATCGAGTAACAGACGTGAAATTATAATTTCCATAAGATATTATGATAAGAAATAAAATCTTCCCGTTTTAAATCAAAATGACTATGGTGCAATGATAATACAATTTTTTCATGCTAACAACCCCCAAATTATGAACATCAAAATAGTTCAAATTTGTTATACTTTATAGGGCAACAATTGTAATATGACATAGGACAACTCATGGAAAATTGCTACAAGTAATACTCTCTAAAATTTTATTAGAAATCAATAAAATTAGTGCGAGTCAAATGTGTTTGTGATGGCTGCGATCGAAGTATAAGAACTGAAAATGATTAATCAATAAAATTATCTAATATGGATGGCTGCGCTATCATTTTTTAAATTCATTATCTAATTGTTGAAATTTTTACGTGATATTAATCATTGAAATTATTCTCAATTGTAATGGCTGATATCTCGATTGTGAAATTACCTCACTTCTACCAAACTTAGAGAATTCATTTTCGGTTACTAAAAAATTAATATAACTTGGAAAATAGCAACAATTAGATAAACGAACTTCGGTACAAAACCCAAACACAAATGCAACCACATAAACCATAAATTAGATGAAATTAGATACCTTCCCATGACTTTTAAAGAACTGAGCGAATGATTATATGGTAGCAAAACTTGAAAATGAAACCCAGAGTGTGAAGAAATGGGCTCACGATTCCCAAAAAGTGACTGAATTTGAACTTTTGAAAATCGAAATAACTGCTACCATCTCTTCATTTTGAAAAGGGTTAAAATCGTCATTAAGATAGACCTGTTAACTTTGAAAACCGTCCTTCCTGAATATGAGGGGAAGTTATGGGACTCTTTTCCAAACAAAATTTACCTAGGATAAGTGATTCGTAAAACATGTCAAAAGGACTTTTGTCTAAAAAAAAACTAAAGAAAGTAATGGACATTTTTATGAAATAGAAATGTAAGGAATTATTATTCTTTTTTAGAATAAAAGGAATATGCCTGTTTGTTGCAAATGGTATAAATTTTAGAATGAATGTATGTTTAATCCACTTGGTAGGATTTAAAAATTAAAGTCCACTTTCTCGTGCGTATAAACTTGTAGTATTTTGATAATAAATATATGATCAAGTTTAAGAAAATTTGTGTTGGGTTGTGACAACCCGCCTAATAAAATATCGGGCGATCACTCCTATATCAAATTAAAACAGGAGTCGCATATGGATCATTCTTAGCATCACTGTCGAAAATCAATTTAATTACTAATAACCTATTAGGCCGGCATCAAAATTTTACTTAACTACTCTTTTTAAACGACTAAACGATTAAAACATCCACACACTTTATATAAATGAAACTGGAAAGAAATAAAATAACCGAACACTCAGTTCAAATATGATACAACCAAATCA